>CM048746.1:519720751-520998251 GCA_026315105.1 Locusta migratoria
ATTGTGATGCGATGATCTTTCTGGACTTGACTCATGAGCCGTGGAATGAGCTTACCGGCAACACGATGTATTGCTAATGCTGTGTCAGGGTATCACGACATGAGACCACTGAAATGTTACATTCTTCTGCAATCTCTCGGACACTCGGTCTTCGATTGGCACTCACAGTCTCGTTGACTTTCGTGACACGAGCGTCGTTGGTAGAAGTCGAAGGACATCCTGAACGAGGGTTACCTTCCCATTTCTGTTCAGCCATTTCTAAGTCGCGTCAACCATTCGTAACACGGGGTACGGCTTAAGTACTCCGCGGGCTTGCTGCATCATTTGGTGTGCGTAAAGGTTTTCTTGAGTTTTACGAAAAATAAAAGGCAGATGAGCTGCTCCTTCAACTTTACAATCTGTAAATTCGTGACCTGTTCTATTCAATACAGCACTGAACAATAACTTCCGGCAGTTACAGATTCAACGCGGGCGTGAGCGGGGATGTCAACCGCATTTCACTCCAACACACCAGTGACGCGAAATTGCGAATCTTTCAGAATATTTTTGAATAGACCCCGTAATTCATTGTGTGCACTTGATTGATGTTAATTGCTCATAGAATATATAGATTTCTGAACACATTCCATCTAGATACATCTACATACATACTCCGCAGTCCACCGAAAGGTGCGTGGAGGGGCGGTACCTATTAGGCTATCACTACTGGTTGCTTGCTTTCTTGTTCCATTCCCATATAGGACGGGAGAAAAACGAATGCTTGTATGCATTCGTACGGGCCTAATCTCTCTGAGCTTATTTTCGTGGCCTTTACGCGAAATGTAAGTTGGCGGCAGTAGAATAAATCTACGGTCCGCTTCAAATTCCGCTTTTCCCACGACTGTCTTTATATGCTCGTTCTATTTCATATCGCTTTGTGTTGTTACGCCTAGATATTTAAATAACGCGACTCTGTCAAGCAACACATTGCTAATCACGTATTCGAACTTTACGGGATTGTTTCTCCTACTCATCTGCATCACCTTACATTTTTCTACATTTAGAGCTAGCTGCCTAGTCCCTATACGACTTGGAATTTTGCCTAGATCATCCTGCAACGTATTACAATCATTCAGTGACGACACCTTCCTGTAAACTATAGAATCATCAGCAAACAGCCGCAGATTGCAACTCACTCTGTCCGTCAGATCATTTATGCAGATAGAAAATGATAACGGTCCTGTCACATTTCCCTGGGGGACTCCGGATGATAGCCTAGTCTCTGATGAACACTAGCTATCGAGGACAACCTACTGGGTTCTAATACTTATGAAATTTTACGTAGTCTTCGAGCCATCATCAGATGTATCTAGGAAACCAGTCACGTCTATGTCGAGTCAACGAAATGCACTCGTGTATGGATAGCCTGTAACTATTTTAGTAAGTAAAATTGCGTAGAATTATACGAAAACTTTTAATATTTTAGTTTAATTTTGTTTTATAACTCATGTAAAACTCAATTTTTCCAGTTTTAGACTTTCGAATGGGTTAAACAAAATCAAAGAAACTGAGTGTTATGGCATAGCGTTATGTAACCTTACCTACATAGCAATGTGGTGTTACAGGACATACGTAATCAACATTGATGTACCTGATTTTCCAGACAAGTTTTGCGATAAAATTGAGTACCTCGAAGTCGATCATACATGCTATCTGAATACTCAGTGAAGTGCACCCTGAGGAAGTTTGTAATCTTTCATATGATCGTATTTTTAAAGATTGTCTGTGTAGCCACGTAGTTGCTACATTCAGTTACGTGTTCCATCTTAATGAAATTGCGGCTTTCTGACTTTTTAATAATCTATTAAGGGACCGAGTGGTGGAAATTAGTTATCAGAGAATTGTAATTGCTTCAGTGTTGTCGTTTTGAGCGTTTTCCCGATTATTTTTGAGGGAAACATGGTGCGCGCGGCGCGGCGCCCCGCCGATGAAATCAATCAGCGCTGTGGCGCGGTCGTCCATCTTGGCGCCGCGCGTGTGGACGTCGGGGGCGGGGCTCGCGCGCCGCGGCGCATGCGCAGACGCCGCCCCTGGCAACAATGTGGACGTCGCGATAAAAGTGCCCAGGCTGCCCCTCGCGAGCCGCGACGCGATTTCAAAAATGGCGCTGGCTGCCGCGTGGGGTGAAATTCAGCGCCGTGTCGAGCTCTGCGACGCACAAATAGAGATCTTTATTGTGCCGGTAGACGTCCTACCTCAGCATCTGTCAAACTGAAAGCTGGGGCGTTTTGCTGCGGGTCGTGGCAAAGAGTAAAGGAGAAATATATGTTCCCAGTTATTCAAAACACCTGTGGCATTCTCTCGTATGAAACCGCATTTACTTCTATCTACATTTGTACATACTAAGTCCGGTCACCCATTGCCGTCGCTCAGTCTGATATGAAATGAATGGGAAAGTGAAAAAAAGGAATGCTTGCAAATACTGCCGCAGCGAAAAATACACCAAGGAAGCGCTCCAATCAAGGTCTGCACGGCCACTACGGTCGGGGGTCGAATCCCCCCTCGGGCATGGATATTTGTGCCGTCTTTAGTATTAGCTAGTTCGCAAGTAGTTTGTAAGTTTAGGGACTGATGACCCCGTAGTTAAGTCCCTTAAGCTATACAAACATTTGACTATTATTATTATTATTTTTTTTTTGAACACCAAGGAAGTAAATACATTGCGTTTCCGTGGTTATATGGAATGCAAGGAATTGTAGTAAAAAGATGTTTTCTCTTAAAATCGGTTCTTCACCGACTCCGAAGCTTGTGACGAAGTTCGTTGAACACCTCTGTAGCTTTAACGTAGATTAACAATAAACAAGTACCTTACTGTGCTTTGAAATTGCCACCTCCCATAACTATGCACAGCTGAGCTCTGCAATACAGCTATTGGGAACTTCGCACGAAATCTTCCTTTGCGATGGTATTGAAAAGCCTCGTCACGTTTCATATCAGGAGTATCGTCAAATCTCTCTCCTTTCAAAGCGAGTTTGAGTGGAGGAATAGGAAAAAGTCTCGAGGACTCAGATCCGGCGAGTATGGTGGTTGTTCAAGTCCATGACAACGCTCGCCAACACACAAACAATATCGTCAAACAGCTCCTGGCAAAAAATTGGTTGGTGCAAGCTCGAGGAACCACCACACTCGCCGGATCTCAATCCTGCAGTCTTCGTAGTGTTCCATCGACTGAAACTCGCTTTGCAATAAAAGAGATTTGACGAAATTCCTGACAAACAATAAAACTGTCGAGGCTTTTGAACACCACCGTAAAGAAAGACTTCGCGCAAAGTTTCCAGGTAATGTATCGTAGAGCTCAGCAGTTCATAGTTATCGGAGGAGGCTATTTGGAGCATCGCGGAACGGCCCATCGGAGGTTCGAGCCGTCGTTCGTGCACATGTGTGTGTGTGTGTGTGTGTGTGTGTGTGTTGTCCTTAGTGTAAGTTATTTTAAATTATTGAAAGTCATTGGACTGATGACCACACCAGTTTGATCCAATAGGTTTACAAACATTTGAATATTTTAAATAAAAATACACATACTTCAGGTTGTTAAGCCAAGGTCACCAATAAAATATATTTCTCTTAACCGGTTTCGATGATTTATATCATCATCTTCAGAAGGGTTTAAAACATCTATACTTAGGGGAACATGTGAAATAAAGGATTTCGGACATATATTTATAACTTATACGTGTACCGATGACGGATGTGTTTCTTTCCTCAGGCCGGAGGCACTCCGAAGCACTTATTCTTAAGGGAATCAATTTGAAAAAACGTTGAGTTTGAGTAGTAGTGGGCAGGGAAAAGTTGAGAATTTTTATCTGACGGTAGGTGTGCTAGAGTAGTCCGTGCAGTGTATCCCCAGTGTTGTGGAGGTCAGCACAACTGCCTAACAAACAGGAACCCGGGTTCGAATGCCGGTTGTGTACACAATTCAAACTTTACATATTCGCAGTTATTATCTTAAATTCCGTGAATATGAACTGATACTAACTTTAGCATCAAAATATCTATCTGTTCTTAAATTAAAAAAAAGGAGTTTAATTTTCAGACTTATATATAAAATCAACAAAATAATGAACTAATCTACTTGTTTGGTTTGTATAACTGTAGGAAGCATTGAGGCCAGCTATGTAGCCAGCTGTAAATACAGTACAGTGAGAGAAAATAATCTTTCTGCTTACCTTTTCTCCAAGAGATGTGACAAGTAACCGGAGAGTTGCTTCCGTACTGGATCTCTAAACAGACGATAGTCTTGAAATGAAGCCGTGAAGGTGAAATGCCTGAACTGCAGGATTATCGGATTCCCGGTTAATGTGTCACAGTGAGTCTTTGTAAGGATGTTAATTTGGTAGTCACAACGTGAGGTAGTAACTTGTATCCTAATGTTCCATGGTGCAGTGTTTTGACTATGAAATTAAGTACAGACGATGGATTTGAAATAAATTTTGGACATAACTGTTTAATGGGGCTATCACCGTATCCTACCGTCTTACTCATTTACCCCAACAACAGGATTCTCGAAAATATCTCAGCTGCTCCTTGTCATGTAATGAGCAGTGGGACGCATATATGAATCACAGCTGTCTGTGAGAAGGGCCTCATGGAACGTGTCATCAGACATGTAGGGCGCTGATATTAGAATCTTCATGGATAAAGGCAAATCGGATGGAGTCGTGTTTTCTTTTCGAGCCGCACTGTAATTTTCACGAAAAGTAGTAACAGCGATGAATTCCTAGACCACTTGTATTTTCGCTTTCGGCGATTATCTGCTTCTTTATGGATACTACTATGTTCCACCGATTCCAGCTAGCGTAGTTATTTCGATTGAATGATCCTTTCTCTCGAATGCTATCTACTACATAGTTTAGCATTCTGAATTATAATGACCATATCAAGAAATCACTTCAAGGACGTATTTCAGCTAGAAGAGTATCCTCTCAACTGTTGCTATGTTAGGTATGTTTTGTTTGTAGCAGAAATTACACATATGCCATTTTCTGAACCGTTTGCGGGTAAACCAAACAACGCCGGCCGCAGTAGCCGAGCTGTCTGCGGCGTGCCAGTCACGGTCTACACGGCCGCTGCGGTCGGGGGTTCGAATCCCCCCTTGGGCATGGATGTTTGTGCCGTCTTTAGTATAAGCTAGTTCATAAGTAGTTTGCAAGTTTAGGGACCGATGATCCCATAAGCTGTACAAACATTTGAACATTTAAACCAAACAACTGGGAGCGGGAAAAGTGCGGGCGATAGTAAATTAAGGTACCCTTATGTTACGGTTTGTTTAATCGTCCCACGAAAGATGTTCAAACTGTCCACCGTCAGTTTCAACGCATATTATCTGCTCTTGTACACAGGTATTGAGCTGCCGCTCGGAGCTCAGTTCTGCATTCCTTTACTTGATCACAAGCCTGAAAATACAAGCGAGAATTTCCTCTCTACGCGTGTATACTTTACTCTCCACCGCGGTTGAGTTGGTGAACGTTCTAAGGCGCCCTGCTGCGACGCACTCGGTTGCTCGCCGTCGGAGGTTCGAGTCCTCCCTCGAGCATGTGTGTGTGTGTGTGTGTGTGTGTGTGTGTGTGTTGTTCTTAGTGAAAGTTAGTTTAAGTAGTAAATCTAGGAACTGATGACAAGTTTGGTCCAATAGGTTTACAAAGATCTGACCATTTGAGCTTCGCTCTTCAGCTACCCCGACAAACAGTAATCCAATGGGGTAGTATCGGGTGATCTCGGTGGCCAAATAATGACTCCACGGCGACCGATCCAACGACCAGGACACGTTGTGTTGATATACTGTGTCAATGGCCGTACGGAATGAGTAGGAGCTGCGTCACAATGAAAATGCATACGATCTCGTGTTGCCAAACGGATATCCTCCACGTATTTTGGTAACAAATTAGGAACAAAAATGTAGTTACCGTCTTCCATTAAGATGGTTATGTAGAACAACTCGAGCGATAAAATGGTCATCAATAATACCGCACCACACGTTGACTGAGAAGCGTTGTGGAACACTCATTTCCACAAGAGCGTGCACATTTTCATCTGCCCTTACGTGACAGTTGCACGTGTTGTTGATTACATTGCGAGTAAATGTTGACTCATCAATGAACAAAGTGTGTGGAATTAATCGATCATTGATAATGATGCATTCACCGAATTCCTGCTGGCTGGCAGCATCTCCTTCATGCAGATGTCTTACACTCTGTCGATGAAATGGATACAGACCTTGTTCGTATACTGTGCGTATCATTCGTGTTTGTGAAATACCAAGTTGGGCAGCAAGTATTCTAGAGATAGTAGTTGGACTGCGTTCCACTACTGAAAGAATGTTCTCAACTGTTGTAGGAAAGCAGAGACAACATTTAAGCTGGGAAGCGTACCTGCTCACGCAATCAGTGACACACCATGTTAAACACCCTGCTATCGGGCACTCTCCGATTCGGAAATCGTTGTGGTATTCCGGCACAGCAGCTCTGGAACTCCCATTGGAGTAACCAAAGACAAACATCGTGTCAGTATACTCTGCATGGGTGAAGATCCGCGGTGTTTTCAGTACACTAAATTGTATTCTTTGTTAACGTCACAACACTGTGCACTAAGACAAGACCTGTCGGACTGAGGCCTGACGTAAACAACTGCACTAGGTGCAAGTGAACTGCGCACTGGCACGGTTAGTAAAGACGACGCTACACTATCCCCTTTCCTAGTAGTTTTCTTTGGTTTAACACGGAAACAGTAAGAAAAGGGCACATATTTATTATAAGTTTTGGTTCAGAATCACCAGTATTATCACCCCTGAAAGCTTATACCTTTCCTCCTGACTCATCCTGTATTTTCTGTGAAGCAGATGTACAGAGCGTCACTATACAGCAGTATAATGCACTGTCTCACGTATATCCACTTACGTGTGACAAATTATAAAGTTATAAAATTGTGCTGATTCGAAATATTTACTAGTATTGGTTTTTACCTGATTAAAAACTGATAGGACGATGTTTGACTGCCATATCGTTGTCACATCATTGTTCATTGCTCCCAGTATCTCCAGATCCGAAAGGCTCACTATGTTCCCCAGGTATCGGTAGGTAGGCGGCCATCTGCATCCGCGTTATTCAGGAACCATGAGCTTCATGCTCTGCGAATAAATACAATCATGAGTAACTAACAATCATCTAACAATAAAGGTTTATAACATTTTATGTAGCTATAGAGTGTCTGAAACTTCCTGGCAGATTAAAATTGTGTACCGGAACCGGGACGCGAACCTGAACTATCCCGACACGACTCACGGCCCGTCCTCACAACTTTAATTCTGCCAGTACCTCGTAAAGGTCCCAGGTTCGATTCCCGGTTCCGGCACACATTTTTAATCTGCCAGGAAGTTTCATATCAGCGCACACTCCGCTGCTAAGTGAAAGTTTCGTTCTATAGAGAGACAATTTGTAAAATATTTCTACAATCAAAAATAACATAAACACACACTTTGACACTTGCTAAGGAACATAAAACATTGTTAGACCCATCTCAGGCAGCAGCGGCCGTCATGAGACACAACGTACGTAAAAGAACTGGAGTGGTATATTTACAATGAAAAATCAGTACCCCTAAGTAGACAGACACGATCCAAAGTACTGTCACGGCAATACTACTATGCTCTGAAGGAATGTACTATGCAGCCTGGGATTCGCCGTGCGCTCTAAGGCGCCTTGCTGCAAAACTCGCGGCTGCCACCCTCCCTAGGTTCGCGTCCTCTCTCGAACATGGTTGTGGTGTGTGGTGTCGTTAGCGTAAGTTAGTTTACGTAGTTTGTAAGTCTAGGGATCGATGACCACTACAGTTTAGTCCCATAGCTTTACAAACATCTGCACATTTTGATTGTGCTAATGCTTACTCCCACCGCCTACCTAGGCGAACCCGATGCCATCCGTGAAGATGGTTCCCACTCTCCACATCAACTGGTTGACAGAATCACTTCACACAATGAAGCGTGACTGATCGGAGTAGATAACTCTGGACCACTGATGACACAGCCAGCATGCTTCCTACACCTAACAGTCGATGCTAGTGTGGTTGAAGTTGGACGAATTTAACTGGCTTTCGAGCTTACAAATTAGCCTCATTTGATTACCGCGAATGGTTCTGGCAGCGACGCTTCTACTACTAGTGGTTGTAAGACCTGCAGCGATTTGCCTAGCAGTGAGAGGTCTGTTTTTTTTTTTTTTTTTTTTTTTTTTTTTTTTTTTTTTTCCGCATGAAGTAACGAACCTCTTGTGGATTGCTGGTCCGCCTACGACTATTTCGCATCCTATTTTCACGTTGAACGGCCGTCTTAATCGCGAGATCACACACCAATTACTATAGCCACAGTAGTGAAACTATGATTGGGTTCGAGTCGTCCACAGGATTGTCTACTACCTAAGCACTATAACTTTGTTTCGCAGACATGTTGCCTTGCCATAACTGAATGTCACTTTAATCGATTCCACAACAACCGTCGTCAAACACCTTACTGCACGAACAGTCGAATGCTAGCAGAGCACTCAGAGGAAAATCTTTTGCTTGCTTTGTCACTTGACCTCCTACATACGTAGACTGCACGAGAATTCCCAAGCAGTTGTGTTGTTGTTGTGGTCTTCAGTCCAAAGATTCGCTTGATGCAGTTTTCCAAGAAACTCTATCCGGCTCAAGCCTCTTCATCTCTGAATAAGAACGGCAACCTAAATCCCTTTGAGGTTGCTTACCTTATTCGTCTCTCTGTCTCCCTCTGCGATTTTTACCCACTCTCTTTCCGCCAATGGTAAAGTGACAATTCCTTGATGTGTAAGAATGTCTCCTACCAATCGATCCCTTCTTTTAGTCAAAATATGTCAAAAATTTTTCTCCAAAATTCTGTTCAGCAACTCCTGATTAGTTACGCAATATTGCCGTCTAATCTTCAGCATTCCCCTGTAGCACCACATTCCAAAAGCTTCCATCATTTTTCTGTTTGAACTCCTCAAAGTCCACGTTTCCCTCTCGTGCAAGACTACACTCTAGACAAGTGCCTTAAAAAGACTTCCTACTTGAATTAATATTCGATGTTTACAAATTTCTCTCCTTTAGGAATTCTTTTCTTTCTTTAGCGAATCTGTATTTTATCTAATCTGTACTCATTTTACTGCCCAATGGACAAAACTGATTTCCACCTTTACTGTCTCGTTACCTAATATAATTCCTTCAGCAGCGCCTGATTTTCTTAGACTATGTTACATTACATTGTTTTGGCTCGTAAATATTCGTCTTATCCCGTCTTTTCAGAACACTGTCCATTCCATTCAACTGCTCAATTCCATTCATTTTGCTGTTTTTGGCAGAATTACAGTGTCATTAGCAAACCAAAGAACTTTTATTTTTTCGCCGTGAACTTTAATTCCTGCTTCGAATTTCTTCTGCTTTCCTTTACAGCTTGCTCAGTTTACAGATTAAGTAACATTGGGGAAATGTTAAAACCTTGCCTTAACCCCTTCTCAACCGTTGCGACCCTTTCTGTCTGACTTTTGTATATAGCTTTTCCTTACATATATTTGACACCTGCTACTTTCAAAATTTGAAAGTGTGTATTCCAGTCAACATTGTCAAAAGCATTCTCCAAATTTTCATAAGATATAATCAATGGTTTACTTTTGCCTAACCTAGCTTATAAGATGTAAGTATTGCATCACGTATTCCAAATTTCTCCTAAATCCAAACTAATCTTTGTCGGGGTCAGAATATACCAGATTTTCCCTTTGTCTGTAAATAATTCTTGATAGTATTTTGCAACCATGACTTATTAAACTGATAGTTCTCTAATTTTTACATTTGTCTGCACATATTTTCTTTGAAATTGCAATTATTATTTTATCATTGACGTCGGAGCGTATTTCCCCTGTGTAATTAATCTTACATACGAGGTGGAACAATTTCTTCATGACTGTCTGTCCTAACGAAGTCAGCAGTTCGGACGGAATATCATATAAGACTACTCTAGGGGCCTCGTTTTGGCTCAAATATTACAGTCCTGTGTGAAATTCTTCTCGCAGTAACGTATCTCTTATATCATTTTCCTGTACTTCCTTTCCTAAAATACTGCCTTTAAGTTTATTTCCTCTATATATTCATTCCACCTTTCAGCTTTTCCTTCTTTGCTTAGTACTGCTATTCCTTCAGAGCTCTTGATTTTCATGCTGTTGCTCACGGAAGGAGTGATTCGGTTCCATGATAACGCGCCTCCACATGTCACCAGGGTCACACAAAGTGTACTGGCCACGTTCAAGTGGGAGCAGATTAAACATTCGCTCTACAGTACCAACAAGGCCCCCTGCGACTTCCATATGTTGTTGTTTTTCGGTGGCAGTCTACAGTCTACAAATCAATCTTCGTTCAAATCAAATGTTCAAATGTTTGTATAGTTTATGGGACTTAACTACGGGGTCATCAGTCCCTAAACTTACAAACTACTTATGAACTACTTACGAACTAAGACGGTACAAATATCCATGCCCGAGGGCGGATTCGAACCCCCAACCGTAGTGGCATTGCAGACCGTGACTGGAGCGCCTCAGTCTCCTCGGCCTCCGCGGCCGGCTACAAATTCGTGACGAAAGAATATGCTCATTTGTAATAGCTAAAGATTAATTGAAGGAAGCATTTGCTCATTTGTAACAAAGATAATTGAAGGAATACCTACTACATACTATAAAATGGACAGGTTTTTAGAAACGATCGCTATATTTAGTGTAAATTTGACAATGCTGTGCTTGGTAAAAATGTTATTTTATTGTATTTGTTGATTTCCTGTTGATGGCAGCAATTGGCAAAATTGGTCGAACATAAAAAATAAAAATATTTTACATCTATGGCACAACATAATTTTTTTTATCAAAATTTCATATGTTAGATTCGCTTAAAAATATGTCAAAGCGAAGAACTCCAATTAGGGTGATGAACTGAATGAGACAGTAGAGGACTGGCTTCTGGCAAAGGCACAACAATTCTGGGGACAGGGAATCCTTTCGCTCGTGAAACAGAAGTGTAGTTGTGATCAGGCAACTGGTTATTACTATTGAATAAATATCTAAATTATACCCTCAGTGTTGTTTCGTACCTTTTCATTTGAAGACCTCTCTTCGATTGGATACTAGAAGACTGAAAAACCTTGGCTGGGTGAGTCCGATTTGGGTTAGTAAGAGCTGAAAATGGGTTTCGAATGTGATGCATATCCACAGAACGGACCCGGGTTGCCAAGGCGCTCTGCAAAGTTTTCATCCCCTGCTACACCCCGTTACGGATGGGATATCGAAAAATCGCTTCTTAAACGACGCCTATTTTATAGTACTGGATCAACATAATATGAAAATTTCAAGCTTCCGGTCCGACGATTTGGGAAGCCCGCCGGAAAACATGGACTTGAATGACGGCTGCTAAAAGGAGCCTGCAGAAATTCCACCCGTGCCAAATCGGGCGGTCGCTAGTTTCACATATAATTAGTAGTAGGTATGTTCGATTATAGATGACAATGGGTCAAGTCGAAACGGTTTGAAGAATTTTAGTTATTAGACGGTGCTATTAGGGACACTGTAGGAATATAAAGACCACAGGTGTTCATTTATTGAGTCGTTAAAAAAAAAAGTTTGTTAAGCTTAAGGGATTTAACAGCGGGGTCATCAGTCCCTAAACTTACAAACTACTTATGAACTACCTTATACTAAAGACGACACAAATATCCATGCCCAAGGGGGGTTCGAACCCCCGACCGTAGCGGCCGTGCAGACTGTGACTGGCGCGCCGCAATCCACTCGGTCACCGCGGCCGGCGACTCGTTTCTAGATAAACATCATCAGCAGGGCTATGACGATATACAATTAGTGTGAAACTTTACCCCATGCTTAGATTATGATGATGTTTATTTCGAAACGCGTCAATAAACGAACCTGTGACTTTTATGGTTGGTTGGTTGGGTGTTTGGGGCAACCTGCTAAGGTCATCAGGCCCTCGGTGGTGAGGGGAAGGAATGAGGGTAGGAAAGGAGGGAAAGGGAGGAAGACTGCATTGGCTCGGGGCTCAATGCTTGCCAGGCACCGTGGCAGTTCCATAGCGTTGTGGTTGATTTCGCATTGGATGGACTGAGTCCTGTGGTCTAGTTGAAACGATCACTGACTGAAAATGGTTATGTTCGGCTGTTTGGCGACCATTTGCTTCCATTCAAGGACTTCATGTTCCTAAACAACGACTGGATCTTTATGGGTAAATCTGCACCAGGATATCGGCCCGCAGTTCTTTTCGATTGGTTTCAAGAGCAGTTTGGACAATTCCAGCAAATAATATGGCCATCCAGATCGACATAAATCCTGCCGATATAATCTAGACGTCAATTCGAGGACGAGACCTTGCTGGCATTACTTAGACCCGCTCGGTTAGCCGTGCGGCCTAACGCACCGCTTTCTGAGACGGGGAGGCGAACCGGCCCCGGTTCGAATCCGCTCGGTGGATTAACGAAGAGGGTCGGAGTGCCGGCCAGCCAGGATGTGGTTTTTAGGCGATTTTTCCACATCCCCCCCCCCCCCCCCAGGTGAATACCGGACTGGTCCCCAAGTCCCGCCTCAGATACACGATTCGCAAACATTTCATCGTTACGCTTTCACAGATATAACACTATACACAGACATTTGGGGTTCACATTTCCTCCCGGGGGGAGGGGGGGGCAGGGGGTGGCGGCAGGAAGGGCATTCGGCCACCTCGTCAATATTAACATGCCAAATCCAGAATAACAAGCCGACCCTGCATGTGCTGAAAGGGCTGAAGAAACAGACCTTGCTGGCATTACTTACCTATTTCGGGTTGGCTATCCAGACAGCAGGGGTCATTGTTGTTATAGCAAACGTCCAACGACGCGTTGAGTACATGCCACCCCGAGTTGCTACACTTCGCTGGCTAAATGAGTTTCGAGACGGTATTAGGAGACATTCCCTATCTATTTATACCCCTGTGTAATTCAACATATAGAAATTACTAGCAACAAATAATATAAGCGAACTAATTATGTTACTAATTAAAAATATATCTCATAAAAACCGACAAAAATAAGAATTGATTTTCTCCGGCAAATTTTGTTGACGTGGAGAAATTCGGTGTCCCTTTGCGATTAGCGTCAGGTGCATAATAGATCCCCTTCTCGCCCCCCCCCCCCCTTTTTACCATCCTCACTACCGTGATTACAGGCAGTGCTGATACGATACTGCTCACGCTAGGGACGACAATGCTTGAAGACCCATTCGACCGTTCAGAATTAGGTTTTCCGTGGTTACTTTAGTCAGTTAATTCAAAGACTAATCACGGTTCCTTTGTTACCGTCAAGTCATTTTCTGCCCCATCGTTATCCAGTCTCAGCCTGTTTCTCTAACAACCTTGTTGTCTACAGGACGTTAAACTGTTTGCCAATCAGTTCGTTGCAAGATGGGTGTTGCTACGAAAATCTCCACAATACCGTAAGCCCCTCCGACGTGTTAATAAAAGAAACACCCGGTAAGCTGCGGAGAGTACAGAGGTCAACGATCGAGTGACTTACGCGAATTTTACTGAAGGAGTGGCCACGGTCTCAATTGTTCAAAGCTGAAATCACAGCTCCGCCTAGGTAATGAACAAAGACTGTATACCAGGATGTGAGCGAACTCTAATGACGTACTCAAGACACGCCTATGGACGAAATTACTTTACCTTGGATGGGGACGGGCCAAAACAAAGAAGTTGCTGGAGCAGAAAAAGAGGGGGGCATGACTCCACTTCGAAATTGATTACATCAGGACATCCTCCACATGGTCATACGGCGTAAGTTAAAAAGGTTGCATCGGCCGTCTGACAAGGGCAGCGCCCTCCTTAAACTGGCAATTACTATTGTGAAAAAACAGTCTGCTGGAACGACTAGTTGCTGACTTCGTGCATCACCGTTCAAATGAGACATGAAAAAGGCATTTTTTTTAAGTACGCTTCACGGATGAAGAACTGTACCGAGCACTGCTGGGGAGCAGGCAACATGCCTTTCTCCATGATACTTCAACTATTACCGCTTCGACAGTATCGTCTCCGCACTTTTTATAATAAATAATGAAATGGTATGAATGATATTTTTGATAGTAGAAAAAGTTGAATTAAACACAGAGAAAAATACGTTATTTGAAGTGGAGTGGAGCTATGAATAACAAGATATATAAAAGAAAACATCTTTTGAATGTGGTAAAGGCTACAAGGCTACAACCAAACGACAGACGTCTTCCATACTCTGCATCCTTTTAGGATTAGCAAGGACACAGAACTTACGTACTTCTTCTTGTAACAAAACTTAGCTGTACTGAAGAAACTGCGGATGCAAGTACCAGCCAATTTCGTAAATTTATTTTATTTAATCGTGTTTGAGCTACATCTGTAGTTAATTAATAGGCTACATATACTAGATCACAAATAAAAAGTACTAATTATACATTCATATATATACACTGATGATGTTCACACATCATACGTCATTATTGTCCATAGCAGACTCATATCTCTCTCCAATGTTCGGCACACTTTCCTGCAACGTCGTTGGCCAGCCACAGGTCTTGGAAAGTGCATGGCGCCGGCAAGGATGGGCAGTTCAGCAGGTGTGTCATTGTTTGTTTTTCTCCACATTGGCAGAGGTCGGCTTCTGCGTATCCCCACTTGAACAGCGTGCCGGCCGCGGTGGCCGAGGAGACTGAGGCGCTTCAGTCACGGTCTGCACGACCACTAAGGTCGGGGGTTCGAATCCCCCCTCGGGCATGGATATTTGTGCCGTCCTAAGTTCAAATGTTTATTAAGCTTAAGGGACTTAACTACGGGGTCATCAGTCCCTAAACTTACAAACTACTTATGAACTACCTACAACTAAGGACGGCACAAATATCCATGCCCGAGGGGGGATTCGAACCCCCGACCGTAGTGGCCGTGCAGACCGTGACTGAAGCGCCTCAGTCCCCTCGGCCACCGCGACCGGTGTGTGCCGTCCTAGTTCGTAAGTAGTTCATAAGTAGTTTGTAAGTTTAGGGACTGATGACCCCGTAGTTACGTCCCATAAGCTTTACAAATATTTGAACATTTTGAACAGCGTAGTTTTTGATCTTCCCATTCGACACCTAAGTCTATTTAGGCTCTTCCAGACTCTCCATTCCAGTTGAGATCCAGCCGGAAGTTTCTTTAATGTTCCAACATTGCAAGCTCTTTTTTTCATTTTCTGTGTCCACATTGATTCCCTGATTGTAGATTGACTTTCATTTAGTGGATGTTCAAATTGAATGAAATCTTTCCTCGATTTTAATCTTGACACCACTGGCTGATGTCCGAACAGGGGATGTCTTCTATCCTCGCACTGTCTGCTTCTTTCAGCCATCGCCAAAGTTTGCCGTCTGATCTGTGGGGGAGGTGTTCCAGAAGACATATAAGGGAGATCACGGTTTGTAGGCTACAGTCATCCCGTAATTAATATACATGAATCGTTCAGTGCTGCACTAGCTTGTGGGCATTCGTCGGTCTTCTCCATACGGGGCATGCGTATTCAGCTGGAGAAAAACACAAAGCCAGGGATGATGGACACAGAATTTCAGGATTTGCTCCCCAGTGTGAGTTGGTGAGTTTGCGGATTATACCGTTCCGCGTGTTGATTTTCGCTCTAGTTTTTTCTACGTGTCTCTTGTAGGACAGTGTTCGATCTAATGTGACTCCAAGATAAACTGGGTTTGGGCAATGTTTAAGTTTAACTGAGTTCCATTCCAATTGTAATTCCCTTTTTGCTTACTGGTTATTCAGTGAAATAAACAAGTCTGCGTCTTTGCTGAATTTGCTCGAAGCTGGTTCCTGATGTAAAATTCAGTAAGAACTTCTAGGGCATCTGATAGGTTTCTCTCGATGAGATCGATTGATCTCGATTGGCAAGCAATGGCTACGTCATCAGCATAGATAAAACTTCTTGCATCTTCGTAAATTAATAACTACAGATTCACTTTGACAACTGGGGCAGGTGTTCTATGTCAGTGGTGTGTTAATAAGTTGAAAATTTGGGTTTGACAGAAGGCGTATTAAGGTAGTTCGTGCACTTGTGGTGAGCAAGGCGGTCGCGAACCTGCTTAGTGAGCAGGACAACCAGTTTCGAGAAAAATTTTCGACTTTCCCCGTTGATGTAATTCACTGTCCACTGGCAGCTGATGACTGCAATTCCTATGTACTTTAAATAGCTGGTTATCGAAATGATAATAATAGTAAAAAACTCTTCCAAAAGTTCTCGGTTCGACTACTGATGAAAGACGAAAAATAATCAAGCAAACCAAAAATTCATTATTCTTAATCACTATCAGGATTGCGGCTTTAGAGCCATTTCAAGTGTACAATTACACTTGAAAACAGCTCTAAGGCCGAAATCCGGATTGTGATGAAAAAGAATATAACAATGGTCGAATGGCGGTAAAACCATTCAGTAACTATTGCAAGGCAGTGGCTTATGAGTAAAACAAAATATACTTGCCGCTTTTCTTCTGTAAAACATTGGCCCAGGATCTATAAGTCTTAGTACTAACAATCTTTTACGGTATATTGAAGATCTGTTAATTTATGCAGATGACAGAAGACGGAGTTAATCGTTCGTTAACTCATTCTGCACATATATCAAAAGCCTGAAAGAGAAACAGGCTAATGGACTTTTTTATAGTTAACCCATTTACATCTACATGGGATACTCTGCAAACCACATTTAAGTGCCTGGCAAAGGGTTAATCTAACCACCTTTATACTATTTATCTTCCATTCCATTCTCGAATAGCGCGCGGGAAGAGAGAACGCCTGAATCTCTCCGCTCGAGCTGTGAGTAAAATGTTTTGATGACTTTCTATAGGTTACACGGAGTGGAGACAAAAACATTATGGCAACCGAGATAGAGGCCATAACGGAAAGTTGCTGCAGACGGGATTGGTGTCGACTTGTGTTTACTCTACCAAGCGAATTTTACAACCAATTGGATTCAGATAGGGTAGTGAGCAGGCAGTGAAATGCAACAACGTGACTTACCAGAATCTATGGCATGGAGAGCCATAGGAATGGAAAATAAGTTTAAGCAGAGCGCAGCAGAGTTGCTTGCATGACCATAATGCCACACAACGAAAAACATACGGATTGTTCTAAAAAAACAACAACGAAATTTCGAGTTAATCATCCGAAATTTACGCAGTCTTCCTTAAACGTTGAGTGACTCTTCCGAAATTTTATGAATCTTCCTGAAATTTCGAGTGAATCTTCCGGAATTTTCCAAACTTCCTAGTATATGCTGATATATAACACATACCATATCAGTTCGATCCAGTAGCGACGACAGGATACGAAACAGCACCACATTTCTTAAAATCAAGTGGGGAGGACGTACTGACTATTGATTTCGTATAACAGTAGCTAAAGAAGACTTCTCTCTTTCTCTTTTTTATTTTGGGAAAATTAAGAAGAAGGAAGCTTAGACCTGGGGGCCTGCATCCCCATAGCCCCCTCCCCCTGGCTGCGATCACAACGAAACATGGTATTAACAATGAATACTAGTCTACTCACTGGCGGACTAAGGGGGGGGGGCGGTCCACCCGGGAAGAAGTTTTTTGTTGTTTTTTCAGTTGGAGCTACCTTCGCCTCTCGTCGTCGTAGTCGAAAGTTATTTTATTCAGACTGGTCCGTACCTCTCGTCCCGGGAGGGCCTCCACAACGCAAAAGTTTTATAGTAATACATGTATATACAAGTGGATGGGGGGCCTCAATTTGTTTTGCCGCCACCCCAGGCCTCCGACAGCCTCAGTCCGCCATTGATTGTACTACTCCAGTATTTTGGACGCAAGGACCGGCAAAGTCACGAAAAGCGCTGTCAGTGAGACGCAGCATGCGGCACTGGCTGTGAGACAACTTTGCTCTCCCCTAGTTCAGAAATAATGTTGTTGTTGTGGTCTTCAGTCCGGAGACTGGTTTGATGCAGCTCTCCACAATACCCTATCCTGAGCAAGCCTCTTCATCTCCACATAAGAACGGCAACCTACATCTGTCTGAATCTGCTTACTGTATCCATCTCTTGGTCTTCCTCTGCGATTTTTACCCCACACACTTCCCTCCAACGCTACATTCACAGTTCCTTGATGTCTAAGAATGTGTCCTACCAATCTATCCCTTCTTTTAGTCAAGGTATGCCAGAATTTCTTTTCTCCCCAATTCTGTTCAGTACCTCCTCATTAGTTACACGATCCACCCACCTAATCTTCAGCATTCTTCTGTAGCACCATATTTCAAAAGCCTCAATCCTCTTCCTATCCGCACTGTTTATCGTCCAAAGGAATTCCTTAGGTTTAAATCAATATTCGATGTTAACAAATTTCTCTTTTTCAAGAACGCTTTTCTACCCATTGCCATTCTGCATTTTATATCCTCTGTACTGCGACCATCATTTGTTATTTTACTGCCCAAGTAACAAAACTCATCTACCTCCTTTATTGCTTCGTTTCCCAATCTAATTCCTTCAGCATCACCCGATTTTCTTAGACTTCACTCCATTACCCTAGTTTTGCTCTTGTTAATGTTCATCTTATATGCACCTTTCAGCACACTGTCCATTCCGTTCAATTGCTCTTCCAGGTCCTTTGCTGTATCTGACAGAATTACTATGTCGTCGGCAAAACGCAATGTTTGTAATTCTACACCCTGAACTTTAATTCCTTCTCCAAATTTCTCCTTGCTTTCCTTTATAGCTTGCTCAATATACAAATTGAATAACAATGGAGAAAGACTACAACCCTGTCTTACTCCCTTTCCAACCACTGCATCCCTTTCATGCCCTTCAACTCTGACGACCGCTATCTGGTTTTTGTACAAGTTGTAAATAACCTTACGCTCCCTATATTTTACTCCTGCTTGGTTCAGAACTTGAAAGAGTTTATTCCAATCAACACTGTCAAAAGCCTTCTCCAAATCTACAAAAGCTAGAAATGTAGGTTTGCCTTTTCTTAATCTATCTTCTAGGATAAGCCGTAAAGTGAGTATTACCTCCCGTGTTCCTACATTTCTCCTGAACCCAAACTGATATTCCCCAAGGTCGGCTTCTACCAGCTTTTCCATCCATCTGTATATAATTCGTGTTAAATAACAACTGGAAATATCTGAGTTTTATTTTTTTAAGTATGTGTACCTTCCGATGGACTTTTTTGAACACTTCACACATAAGCCATTCATGCCCCAAGACACATGACGCACCCCCCAAGACACATGGCGCACCCCCCTCCCTTCCATCCACACTCACACATATGGTGCCTAAATCTCTGAGTACACTGCCCCATTACTACATCACTAGACTCAACTATTTGCGTAGTTCTTTTCGTAGTTCTAGCTTCAAAATTGCCTGAGTAGCAAAGTATTTAGATAACAAAACCCGAATTTTTGTAGATCAAATTATCTGAATAAAAATGTATTTTCAATAAAGTTTTCATCCACTGTTACATTCCGCTTACGGATGGGATATCGAAAAATCGCTTCTTAAACGACGCCTATTTTACAGTACTGGATCAACATAGTATGCAAATTTCAAGCTTCCGGTCAGACGATTTGGGAAGCCCGCCGGAAGACATGGACTTGAATGACGGCTGCTAAAAGGAGCCTGCAGAAATTCCACCCGTGCCAAATCGGGCGGTCGCTAGTTTCACATATAATTAGTAGTAGGTATGTTCGATTATAGATGACAATGGGTCAAGTCGCAACGGTTTGAAGAATTTTAGTTATTAGACGGTACTATTAGGGACACTGTAGGAATATAAAGACCACAGGTGTTCATTTATTGAGTCGTTAAAAAAAATAAAGTTTGTTAAGCTTAAGGGATTTAACAGCGGGGTCATCAGTCCCTAAACTTACAAACTACTTATGAACTACCTTATACTAAAGACGACACAAATATCCATGCCCAAGGGGGGTTCGAACCCCCGACCGTAGCGGCCGTGCAGACTGTGACTGGCGCGCCGCAATCCACTTGGTCACCGCGGCCGGCGACTCGTTTCTAGATAAACATCATCAGCAGGGCTATGACGATATACAATTAGTGTGAAACTTTACCCCATGCTTAGATTATGATGATGTTTATTTCGAAACGCGTCAATAAACGAACCTGTGACTTTTATGGTTGGTTGGTTGGGTGTTTGGGGCAACCTGCTAAGGTCATCAGGCCCTCGTTGGTGAGGGGAAGGAATGAGGGTAGGAAAGGAGGGAAAGGGAGGAAGACTGCATTGGCTCGGGGCTCAATGCTCGCCAGGCACCGTGAGCCCGCTGGGGTTGTGGCTTTTATATTCCTACACCATCCCTATTAGCACTGTCTAGCCGGCCGCGGTGGCCGAGGGGACTGAGGCGCTCCAGGCACTGTCTGCATGGCCACTACGATCGGGGGTTCGAATCCCCTCTCGGGCATGGATATTTGTGCCGTCCTTAGTTGTAAGTAGTTCATAAGTAGTTTGTAAGTTTAGGGACTGATGACCCCGTAGTTAAGTCCCATACACTCTACAAACATTTGAACATTTTGAGCACTGTCTAATAGTTATATCTCAAAACTTGGCATATACCTAATCAGGGACTTCTGGGACATCTTCAGGGACATCTGGTTTGAAGAGCATTCTGTACGATTTCAGCATTTGGGCATACAAATCGTCTGCCATGAATCGCATTATACATTTATGGGACATAACCTATAGGTAATTTCGTTGTCAGAATCGTGGACCGACAACACTTCAGAAAGTATGGAAGGCTCTAGAGGCAGCTTGGGTCAATATTGCTGAAAGGATCAACCAACGACTTGTTGAAACCACGCCACGGCTTTACTTCACCGGATGACAGGAGGTCCGAAAGGAGATTAGTAGCTATGCCACGACTTTTGTCACGTCGCTGTGTTTTGGCTCTTTCAGTGACACGCTACTAAACAGTGGCGCCAGGATTTCGGCGTGTAGCAAGGCTACAGGCACGTACCTGCAAAACAAACAAAAACTAATTACGCGAGAAAATTTTTTTTTTGAGATGACAATTAAAAGTTGGTAACTACCCCTCGTGTGTTTGGTAGCTTAGAGTTTGCAGTGGTTGGCCCGCTATATGTTGGCGTGTCGGGATGCGGACGGAAGCGACGGCGGGGAAAGCAGAGTGAGTGACTTGTCGAGCAGGCAGTTGGCGGCGTGCCGGCCGAAGTTAGCGGGAGACAATTCCGGGCCGTTAATTGCCAGCACCGACTAATTACCCGGCGTTTACGGCGGCATTCCTCCTGCAGAACAGAACAGTCCTCTCGTGTCTCTGCACTCGAGACTGCTGTTGGAACGGAGCGGGGCAGCTCGCTGCTTCTGGGAATGGGTGCACAGTCGCGGCATTTCTTTGTCCTGTCATCATATTTGTTTCAAATCGACATCTTCACTGAAGAGCCGAAGAAACTGGTATAGGCATCTAAACTCTACATCGATACTCTGCAAATCACATTCAAGTGCCTGGCAGAGGGTTCATTAACCACTTTCATAACTTTTCTCTACCGTTCCATTCTCTAATAGCGCGCGGGAAGAAAGAACACCTAAATCGTTCCGTTTCCGATCTGATTTCTCTTATTTTATTGGGATGGTCATGTCTGCCTAAGTAGGTGGGTGCTAGCAAAATATTTTCACATTCAGAACTAAAAGACGGTGATTGAAACTTCGCAAACAGATCACGCCGCAATGTATAACGTCTTTCTTTTAATGATTTCCACCCCAATTCTTGCAACACTTCCGTGACGTTCCCCCCCCCCCCTCCCCACAAGGGGCAACAGTACTCCAGGAGAGGACGCACAAGTGTGATGTAGGCAGTCTCTTTGGTGGAGCTGGTGCATCTTCGAAGCGTTCTGCCGATGAAACGTAACCTTTGGTTTGCCTTCCCCACAATATTTTCTATGTGTTCTCTCCAGTCAAAGTTGTTCGTAATTGTAACTCCTAGGTATTTGGTAGAATCTACGACCTTAAGGTTTGACTGATTTATCGCGTAATTGAAGTTCAGCCGATTTCGTTTAGTGGTCATGTGTATTACTTCACACTTTTCTTTATTCAGTGTCAATATGAATATGAAAACACAATGTACACACTCAGAGAACGGGACTGCCGTCGATAACGCCTATATAGGGTGAATCAAAAAACGTTCAAATGTTTGTTAAGCTTATGGGAATTAACTACGGGGTCATCAGTCCCTAAACTTACAAAGTACTTACGAACTAGCTTATACTATAGACGGCACAACCATCTATGCCCGACGGGGGATTCGAACCCCCGACCGCAGCGGCCGTGCAGACCGTGACTGACACGCCCCTGACCGCTCGGCCACTGCGGCCAGCTTAGGGTGAATCACCTAACACTTGCACCGCAAATATTCCGAAAACGGAAAGTCCGATTGATGTGCGGTTTTCAGAGAATGGTTTGGTAGTCAAGGACTCGTATTGTTAGCCAATAAACAGATTGTAAAAATACCTAGAAAGCGTATTTTTTATGCAAACATACAGTTTTTCAAATGGGACAATGATTGTTTCTATCATGAACTGGGATTTTTGACACCAGCTGTCTACAAAGAATTTTGAATGACATTTTTATCACATTTAGTTTGGCAGCGACAACCATTCAAAAGTTTGGGGGCGGAGGCTACGACAGCGTAGCTAAATGGCTGGTGGTCATGAGACAGTGGGCCGTGCCCCAGGGGCTAGCCACTCGGCCAGTTAGCTACGATATTGGAGCCTCCGCCCTCGAAACTTTGAACGTTTGTAGCTGTCATACTAAACGTGATAAAAATGTCATTCAAAATTCTTTGTACACAGCTGGCATCAAAAAATTCTAGTGCATGACAGGATAAACCATTGTTCCATTAAAAAAACTGTATCTTTGCATAAAATATACACTTTCTTAGTAATAATACAATCTCTTTGTTGGCTAAAAGTACGAGCCCCTGACTACTAATCCATTCTGTGAAGCCGGCCGCGGTGACCGAGGGGACTGAGGCGCTTCAGTCACGGTCTGCACTGCCACTACGGTCGGGGGTTCGAATCCCCCCTCGGGCATGGATATTTGTGCCGTCCTAGTTCGTAAGTAGTTCATAAGTAGTTTGTAAGTTTAGGGACTGATGACCCCGTAGTTAAGTCCCATAAGCTTTACAAACATTTGAACATTTTGAACATTCTGTGAAAACCGCACATCAATCTCACTTTCCGTTTCCGCAATATTTGCTGTGCAAGTTATAGGTGATTCGCCTTGTATAAGGCTACAGGTGATGGGGGCAGGCGTAAGGTCGGTTACTGCTGCTACAAAGGCAGGGTTTCACTTTTTAACTGACAAGGGTACCATAATAAGTGTAAATAACGGATCTTGATGGGTCTCAGATATGTTGTAAAGGGACTAAGAGTGAGGCTATTCGCTTTTTGTCGACGGGCCTTGGTTTTCGAAAAAATTGAAGTTCACTGCGCGATGTAAGAGGCGTATCGTTAGCTCTGTTCCGACCAAGCGAGTGTGGTGCAGCGGTTGTCATCAGCTGTCACGCTGGAGGTATCGCGTTCGGGTCCTTTCCGTGTTTTTACCTTTTTCTTTATCGGAATAGTCCGACATTTTTCATTTTATTTAACAAATTATAACTGTTGTGCCACGCTAACATGTTCGGAACAGCCTAACGTTAAGCGTCTCACACCGCGGAATGAACTTTAATATAAATTTTCTAGAAAACCAAGATCTGTCGCTAAAAAAGCGGATAGGCTCATGCTGAGTGTATGTCTCTCTTCAATATTTTTGAGACCCATCAAAACCCATTATTTACACTTCTGATGGTCCCCTTGAGAGATTGAACGTGGTGCTTTAGTAGGGCAGATGGGACACGGCATCTGCGAGGTAGCGACGAGGTGGGGATTTTCCCTTACGACCATATCGGGAATCGAGCAGACCATCAAATCTCCGATATCGCTGCGGCCGGACAAAGATACCGCAAGAACTGGACCAACGACCTCTGAATAGAATCGTTTCAACGTGGCAGAAGAGAAACCCTTCCGCAAATTGCCGCGGATTTCAATGCTGGGCCGTCAACAAAGTGTCGGCGTGCTGAGAATTCAAGGAAACATCATCCGCCGGCCGCGGTGGCCGAGGTGACTGAGGCGCTCCAGTCATGGTCAGCACGGCCACTGCGGTCGGGGGTTCGAATCCCCCCTCGGGCATGGATATTTGTGCCGTCTTAATTCGTAAGTAGTTCATAAGTAGTTTGTAAGTTTAGGGACTGATGACCCCGTAGTTAAGTCCCATAAGCTTAACAAACATTTGAACATTTTAAACATCATCCATATAGGCTTCCGGAGCCGAAGGCCAATTCGTGTATCCTTGCTGATTACACCTCACCTGGGCCTATCAAGACACACATTCGGACCGAGCGAGGTGGCGCAGTGGTAACACACTGGACTCGTATTCGGGAGGTTGGTGGTTCAAATCCACATCCGCCCGTCCAGATTTAGGTTGTCCGTGATTTACCTAAATGACGCCAGGCAAATGCCGGGATGGTTCCTATCAAAGGGCACGGCCGATTTCCTTCCTCACTCTTACCCACAAAACCGAGATTGAGTTCCGTCTCTAATGACCACGCTGTCGACGGGACGTTATACCCTAAGCTTCCTTTCTTCCTTCCTTCCGACAATGGACTATTGATCAATAGATATGACGAATATCTTTTGCAATTGTATCGACGGATGGACGTGTATTGGTAGGGAGACAATCTCGTGAATCCAAGTAGCCTGCACGTCAGCAGGGACTGCTCAGTCTGGTAGAGGCTATGTAATGGTGTGGGGCGTATGAGGTTCGAGTGCTATGAGACCAGTGATACGTCTAGATGCGACTCTTTCAGGTGACACGTACGCAAGCATCGTAGCTGATCAGCCGGCCGCGGTGGCCGAGGGGACTGAGGCGCTTCAGTCACGGTCCGCACGGCCACTACGGTCGGGGGTTCGAATCCCCCCTCGGGCATGGATATTTGTGCCGTCCTAGTTCGTAAGTAATTCATAAGTAGTTTGTAAGTTTAGGGACTGATGACCCCGTAGCTAAGTCCCATAAGCTTTACAAACATTTGAACATTTGTAGCTGATCACCTACATCCGTTCATGTCCATTTGCATTCCAACGGACTTAAGCAATTCTAACAGAACAATGCGACACCCTAGACGTCCAGAATGGCTACAGAGCGACTCTAGGAACACTCTTTTGAGTTTAAACATTTCCGCTGGCAAACAAACTCCCCAGACATGAACATAATTGAGCATATCTAAACGGCCTTGCAATGTGCTACTAAGAAAAAATTTCTGTTACGAATTTATGAACAGCCCTGCAAGATTTATGGTGTCAGTTGCCTCCAGCGCTGCTTCTCACATTAGCCGAGTTGTATTGCGGCTCTCCTGCGTGCTGGCGGAGGCCCTACAAGATGTTGGGCAGGTGTACCAGTTTCTTTGAAAGAAGGTTATCACGGGACAGGAACTGCACCTGTTGCTCACTACCTACGAGGAGCATAAGCTACAACACCTCCAAGTCTTTACCCTCGGGACTGGCTACTGATAGAAATATGTGGTTTGTTTTAAAATATGCGAGCACTCATTGTAAATGGCTGGTAGAGGGGGCAGCAATGTACGGCACATAGAATTCTAGCGGCAGCGGAGAGAGAAATGTTTTGGCTCTTAAAATAGCGACGTTCTCTGTACAAGTGCAGCGTGTAATCGTTAGTTTTCTCCATTCCCGTGGTGTGGCATCGATTGAAATTCATCGCAAGTTAACGGAGAGGTGTGGTGATTGTACCGTGGATGTGTCCAATGTGCGTTCGTGCTGCGAATATTTAAACATGGCAGAACGTCGTGTGAGAACACAAAAAGACAATCGCGACCTCGTACCCGCCGATCTGACGACAAGATTGGGCAATTGGAGCAAATTACTTTTAAGAATCGCTGGATGACTGTGGAACACGCCTTCTCCAAAGTTGGCATTTCCGTGGGATCCGTGCATACAATGCTGAACTAGGACCTAAAAGAATCGAAAATTGTCCTCAGTCTGGGTGCCGCGAATGCTGATGGATGACCACATGGTTCCACGCCTAGCAAATGGTCTGGCAATGTTGTAATGACGGCATGAATTAGACATCCTTTTCATCGATTGTCACAACGGATGAGACTTCGATGTCGTTTCTACTTTCAAACTTCACAGAACTTTTCCTACGAACTTTGCAGAAAAAGCACTCATGGAAGAAAGGATGTGGAGGAGACAAGGCTTAGCCACAACCTAAGGAATTTTCCAGAACGAAACTTCTACTCCGCATGAGAGTGTACGCTGACATGAAACTTTCTAGCAGATTAAAATTGTGTGCATGAACCTTTTTTCGAACCTGGGACCTTTGCATCCTGTGAAGCTTGAAAAGTAGGGCAAGGTACTGGCAGAAGTAAAGTTGAGATGACGGACCGTAAAGAGTGCCGGAATAGCTCCGTCGGCAGAGCGCTTAAGGCAAAGGTCCCGGGTTCGAATCGCGGTTTCGGCACACAATTTTAATGTGCCAAGAAGTTTCATATCAGCGCACACTCCGCTGCAGAGTAAAAGTTTCATTCTGCTATAGAAGCGTTAGCAGCGACCATGGAATGATGGCGTCATCGTCCTGAAATATGATTACAACTTCAGTGAGATTACGTCGAGAGGTGACGAATGTTTCAGTCTACATTCTTGTGTCCAACATAGGCAGTAACAATTTCAATGCGGACGCATTCAAACGCTCGATACTTTGCGGGAATGCAGTATAGGCTGCGAGCCAGAGGAATCAATGGGTAGGGGGCTAGGTTGAGAATTTGAGTTTGAAGGGAAGCGTGGCAGGGTAGCCTATTTGGTTAAAGCGACCGCAGACGCGAAGCGGAATGTCCGGGTTCGAATCCCGGCCTAGCCCAATTTTTCAAGTCGTTGAATTTATTTCCATGTTTAAATATTTCGATTTCGTATTTAAAGAAACTAGGAAGAGTCTCTGACATCAGGCTCTGTTTGTAATGACCGAATTTTTGCTTTTTATTGTGGTATATTCGTTTGACAAACTGTTTTAACTATTTCTGTAGCACCACACCGCAAATATTTCGATTATCTTCTGTTACAGGCTTCCGTCAATTTCACTTCCATATAAACCTGTGCTCCATACCTATATTCTAAGAAATTTCTCCCTCGATTGTAAGATTAGTAGTCGTGAATGAAATCACTTTTGTTATTATTGACAATAGTTTTCAGTACCGACAAGTAGGCTACCTCAACCAGTTTCGAAGCGAACATTGGCAACAAAACTGAATTATCAATAGACTACTACAATTAAAAAACTAAGTTCGCTATAAGATTTTGTGGTATCGATATTTTCTTAATATTCTGCGCTGTATCGCGTGGTAGCTTCGCCGAGTATAAAAAACAGTGAAATAAAGTTAAAAAAAGTCTAAAAGTGAGGGTTTACTTAAAAAAACAGCCATCGAATCAGGTGTTCTTCTAAAATTGACCAACTGCATCAGTAGCCAACCATAACACAGGACTGGGTAAGCGGGTCCACTCTTTTTGTGTTACCTTTAGTGCTGTGAGTGTATTAGTGCTGTTTAGAATTGTAGCATTTAGAATCAATATTTTTCTTGTGAAAAAGAATATGTTCCTCTAAAATGTTCAGGATATAGAAGATCAAGAGAATTAGTGGCCAATTTACGTGATTAGACCTTTTTTATTATTTTGTAAATCTTTGAAAGACGTGAAATAAATCGCGTATTTATTCAAAAGTAGCTGTTGCTAAAATCATTCCAAAACAACTTTGTTGTTGATTTAGTTTAGAAATCTTTCGATTTGATCATTAACTAACCGTTTGTGTTCAAACCCTTAGACCCTTATAGTGTTACGTATTTATTTTGTATTAACTGTCAATAATGTTATCCGTAATATAAAAGTGGTAAGTCTCAGATTGTTATTTGATTTTTTGAAAACGGAAAGAGTAAAATAAACTATTAGAAGCTAATGTAATAAGTACATGGATACTTATTGGTTTAGTTTCAAAAGCGGAAAAATCCATTAGATACTGTCAAAGCCGACCAAGTCTTTAACCAATTTTCACGACTCCACCACTGATTTTTGCCATGTTTTCGTTACTTGGAGTCACTTTTTGACATAAAAGGAGCAGTCAAAAAATGTCAAGTTTAGGAATTTTGCTAATATGCTTCTCGTGTAAAAACATGGAAAGTGGACTTGGTTGTCGTTGGTATTAACTATCTGTTTCTCGACAAAACTACCTCGTCATCCTGTGGTCTCATGCCTAAACAGCTCAATAAAAATCCATGAACTGAAGTGTTAATCTTAACAGGTGAATCCATGAAGTATGTGACACATCAGTTGTCCAAAAATATAAAATTACTTGAACTAAGAAGGAGCTAGACGTGACAGATGGCGGTTTTTGAGCTTGGAATTTGCACCAGTGACAAAGTTGATGGTTGGGGAAAGTGCTTGGATGTGGTCGCCATACCACATTTGTGTCACTGAAAGTTGATCCCTGGTAATGGAGCAAATCGGTCTCAGCCACTTCATGCGTCTACATGCACCGGTATGTTATGCAAATTTTGTAACTGTTTCTATGGCAAAGTCAGAGAATAGTTTTCCCCTGAATCCGTTTGCACTTCTACATCTACATGGGATACTCTGCAAATCACATTTAAGCACCTGGCAGAGGGTTCATTGAACCACCGTTATATTTTATCTCCCATTTCATTCTCGAATAGCCCGCGGGAAGAAAGAACACATGAATCTCTCAGTTCGAGCTCTGATTTCTAGTATTTTATTCAAAATGTTCAAATGTTTGTAGAGCTTTGGGACTTAACTGCGGGGTCATCAGTCCCTAAACTTAAAAACTACTTATGAACTAGTTACTACTAAGGACGGAACAAATATCCATGCCCGAGGGGGGATTCGAACCCCCGACCGCAGTGGCCGTGCAGACCGTGACTTGCGCGCCCCAGTCCCCTCGGCCACCGCGGGGTGAATGATCATTTCTACCTATGTAATATATTTTCGCATTCTGAGGAGAATGTTGGCGATTGGAGTTTCGTAAGTAGCCCACGCCGCAGCGATAAGCGCCGTTGTTGTAATGATTCCCATCTCTGATCCTGTAAAATTTCCGTAACGCTGTTTTCCCTGTATCGTGACAATACGAAACGAGCTGACCTTCTTTGGACTCTTTTGATGTCATCCGTCAAACCCACCTGATAAGGATCCCACACTGGGCACCAATACTCCAAAAAGGGAAGGACAATCGTAGTGTATGCAGTTTCTTTTGTAGTTCTGTTGCATGTTTTAAGCGTTCTGGCAATAAAACGCAGTCTCTGGTTCGCCTTCCCCACGACATTATCTACGTGTTCTTTCCAATTGAAGTCTGAAGTAATAGTAATTCCTAGGTATTTAGTGGAGTTTACGGCCTTCACATTCGATTGATTTATCTTGTAAACAAAGTTTAACAGATTTGAGTTGGTTTACGTTCTAGGAGGCAATCCAATTATGATATTGTAGAAAGATATAAAAAATCCAAGATCGCTGATCATCAATATTTATTTAAGACAACCGGTTTCGCTGAACTATGTCAGCATCATCTGGTCAAATAAAATTATTTTGCAAGGGCATAGTCTTGTAATGTCAATCAGTTGTTATATAACAATTTACAGTGCATAGGTGCACTATGTCATTATAATGAAACATAATAATCACAGTGAGTGACAATAGAGTTTGCTATTGTCACTCACTGTGATAATTATGTTTTATTATAACGACATAGTGCACCTATCCAATGTAAATTGTTATATAACAACTGATTGACATTACTAGATTATGGCCTTGTAAAATGATTTTATTTGACCAGATGATGCTGACATAGTTCAGCGAAACCGGTCGTCGTAAATAAAAATTGATGATCACCGAGCTTGGCTTTTTTATATCTTTCTACAATTTAACAGATTTCTTTTCGTACTCATGAGGACAACTTTACACTTCTCATTATTTAGAGTCAATTGCCAATTTTTACACCATAGTAATATCTTATTCAGATCGTTTTGCAGTTGATTTTGATCTACAGATGATTTTACTAGACGGTAAATGACAACATAAGAGAGCTACTTCGATTTTCCCCTAAATCGTTTCGTGCTCGAAAGCTTGCAACATCACTGCAAGTTGTCAGGGATCACCTTGGACCGACTGCTGTATGCGGCGGTTTAGTAGCCGAGCGGTCTAAAGCACCTCGCTGCGGAGCGCACGGTTGCTCGACGTGGAGGTTCGAGTCCTCCCTGGGGCATGGATGTGTGTGTTGTCCTTAGGTTAGTTTACGTATGTTTAAGTAGTTTGTAAGCTACCTCTTGATGACCACGCAGTTTGGTCCGATAGATTTACAAACATTGGAACATTTTTGACTGCTGCGCGGAGGTGTCTCCAGCGTTGGGAGGCAGGGTGTGAGGGCTGAGGGGTCGGCGCGGCGCCCAGCGGAGCCGCAGCCATGGCAGTGAGGGCGGCCATATGCAGTCAATATGTTCGACATGAGGGGGAGGGCCGGGGGCGTGGTCTGCGCACACCCCCGGACACCCTGGGGCTCGCCACGTGCTCACGGCCAAACCACTGCTCTGCCGCTCTCGTCGATACGCCTAGTAATCTATCATCATCGGCTACGAACTGCGCATTTCTTTTTACACGCTGACTAACCTTCCCTTTTCCACGGTGTTATACTCCAATCCGATAAGTCACATCTTTTGATAGTTTGTAATTCATACAAATTTACAGTTTCATTCCGATCTTGATGACATTTTGCACACCTGACCTTCAAAACAAGAGTAACGCCGTTGTCCACATAATATTTCATGCCGTGCATGCTGGATGCTGCCTTACAACAGATTTCTACACCGTCTGATCGATCACCATAAAAGTCGGCACAACTATTTCATGGAGAAGGTGTTTATTCTCCGCAAGCAACCGAATGGTATATGCCAGGGGTAGGCAACCACAAAGACTTCGTGATCTACTATTTAATTCTACCCTATGAAAGTGATCTACGTTATTTAGTATATACAAACTGCAACATTTTTAACTTTTCAGTGCTGTAAGACAACATTATTTAACACTGAAACTTTTACATCATTACTATTATTCAATACATAAAAACATTATTTCATAACAGTTTACCGATATTAGCTTGCACTGAATGTAAAAGTGGAGCAGATATACTGTTAACAATGTTCTCGATATCTGGACTATAACTCGTTTCACTTGGTCGAATAAGGCAGTCCGCTTGTTCGTCAGGCAAACTGTTATGTGTTTATTTTTAATAAAATTCATACTTGAAAAAGTACGTAGATGCTACCAAAGCCTTTAGTCTATGTGCAACATTAACTAATACAGCGTATTTAACCTGAGGAATCAGAGGCGAGCTATTTTTGGATACTGCAATACTTTTCAGATATAAACCATTCTGAAGATCTAAATACGGGTGACTGAAATAATCCATCAAAACAGATATCATGTTTTCATAAAATTCACTTTTACTTACATGATTTTTTTTTTTTTTTTTTTTTTTTTTTTTTTTTTTTTTTTTTTTCAATTGCTGTATAAAGGAAACGCGGCAATGACACATAGGAGTCACAATTTTGAAAAGTCTCTCGATCTTTTTGTTTTCAGAAATGCAACCATAGCTTGACACAATAAACAAAATCATGTGTATTTGTTGTTTGATACGCTACTCATTATATCTGAAGTCGCTGCAGTACGTAGTAGGCTATTATTTTGTTGGCAGAAGGTCACGGTTGAATAGGTAAGTCATGAAGTATCCCATCCACACACTACATAAACGCAGATGTTGGCAGTTAATAGCCATTGTTGATAAATAAAACAAACTTGTGTCGAACGAACGCGCGTATTCGTTACTAAGAACACAACTTTATTCAACAATTTTTCTTTTGCACTACCAGTTCTCACGCGATCTACCAAATAAGCACTCGCGATCTACCGGTAGATCGCGAGCGACGTGTTGCCTGCCCCTGGTGTATGCAAACAATACATCTACATGTACAGCAACATGGATACTCTGCAACCCACATTGACGTGCATGGCAAAGGATTCATCGAACCACTTTTATTATATTTCTCTACAGTCCCATCCTCTGATACCTCGCGGGAAAAGGAACACCTAAATGTTGCTGTTTTCAAAGGTATTAAACGTAAGGAGAGGCATTGAATTAAATTTTATGCTGTGGTCGGGATTCGAACCCGAGACCTCCTACTTAATATATATGCGCTTTAGACCACTCAGCTAACACATTCGTATTGCACAAATATTAATTCAATGCCTCTCCTTATGTTTATTACCTTTGCTATAACGACGCAATGTTGTCTCCAGGAATTGCATTATTTGTTGATATTTATATTACATCTGCCTGAGGAACAAGGCGGGATTGTTCCTATTCGCGTTCTTTGCTGGGGTGCTATTCCATTGTAGGAGAGCTCTGGCAATTTGATACGCATTACACAGGGAACATGAGGCAGAGTTAAAGTTTCTGTTTTCGAGCTGATTTCTCTTATTTTATTATGATGATCACGTCTCCCTATGTAGGTGGGTACTACCAATATACAGGGTGGTCAATTGATAGTGACAGGGTCAAATATCTCACGAAATGAGCATCAAACGAAAAAACTACAAAGAACAAACGTTTTCTAGCTTGAAGGGGGGAAAACAGATGACGCTATCGATGGCCCGCTAGATGGCGCTGTCATAGGTCAAACGGATATCAACTGCATTTTTAAAAAAAATAGGTACCCCCATTTTTATTACATATTCGTCTAGTACGTAAATAAATAGGAATGTTTTATTTGGAACACTTTTTTCGCTTTGTCATAGATGACGCTGTAATAGTCATAAACGTATAAGTACGTGGTATCGCGTAACATTTCGCCAGTGATACATTACTCGTGTTAAAATGGACCGTTTACCAATTGCAGAAAAATTCGATATGGTATTTATGTATGGCTATTGTGATCAAAATGCCCAACGGGCCTGTGCTATATATGTTGATCGTTATCCTGAAAGACATCATCCAAGTTTCCAGACCTTTCATTGGATAGTTACGTTATTTAAAGAGCCAGGAAGTGTTCAGCCAGAAGTGAAACGTCAACCATGACCTGCAACAAATGATCATGCCTAAGCAAGTGTTTCAGCTGCAGTTGCGGCTAATCCGCACATCAGTAACAGACAAACTGAGCGAGAATCGGAAATCTCGATAACGTCAGTGCTGAGAATTCTACATCAACATAAATTTCACCCGTACTATATTTCTGAGCACCAGGATTTGCATAGCGAAGACTTCGAACGCCGTGTACAGTTGTGCCAGTGGACACAAAATAAATTACGGGACGATAAAAGATTTTTTCACGCGTTCTGTTTAGTGACGAATCGTCATTCACAAACAGAGGTAACGTAAACTGGCATAATATGCACTATTGGGCAACGGAAAATCCACGAGGGCTGCGACAAGTTTAACATCACCGACCTTAACGGGGTAATGTATGGTGCGGCGGCATTATGGGAGGATCGATAATTGGCCCCTATTTTATGTTCAAATGTTTGTAGAGCTTATGGGACTTAACTACGGTGTCATTAGTCCCTAAATTTACATACTACTTACGAACTTGCTTATGCTAAAGACGGCACAAACATCCATGCCCGAGGGGGGATTCGAACCCCGACGAGGAACGGCCTCGCGCATCGTAGCATAGCGCCTCAATTCGCTCCACCGCTCCATCGCGGCCCTATTTTATCGATGGCAATCTAAATGGTGCAATGTATGCTGACTTCTTACAGAATATTCTACCGGTTTTTCTGCAAGTTGTTTCACTGCATGACAGAATCGCGATGTACTTTCAACATGATGGATGTCCGGCACATGCCTTGCGTGCAGTTGAAGAGGTCTTAAATGTAATCTTTAATGACAGGTGGATTGGTCGTAGAAGCACCATACCATGGCCCGCACGTTCACCGGATATTACATTTCTGGATTTCTTTCTGTGGGGAAAATTGAAGGATATTTGTTATCGTGATTCACCCACAACGCCTGAAAACATGCGTCAATGCATGTGAGAGCGTTACTGAAGGCGAACTACTCACCGTTGAGAGGAATTTTGTTACTCGTATTGCCAAATGCATTGAGGTTGCAGGACATTATTTTGGGCTTTTATTGAAGTCATGAGGTAATTACAGGTAGTCACACAGTAACAGCATGCGTTATCTTAATGTATGATAATTTCACAAAAATACATGTATCACACTGGAACAACCGAAATAAACTTCAAACGTACATGGCTTCTGTGTTTTAATTTAAAAAGCACACCTGTTAGCCAGTGTTCGTCTAAAATTGTGAGCAATATATTTGTGAATATTACAGCGCAAGCTATCACAAAGCGACAAAAGTGTTCCAAATAAAACATTCATATTTATTTACGTACTAGACGAATATGTAATAAAAGTGGGGGTACCTATTTAAAAAAAAAAAAAAAAAAAAAAAAAAAAAGGTTGATATCGGTTTAACCTAAGGCAGCGCCATCTAGTGGGTAAACCATAACGCCATCTGCTTTCCCCCTTCAAGCTAGAAAAGTTTTGTACTTTGTAGTTTTTTCGTTTAATGCTTATTTCGTGAGATATTTGGCTCAGTCACTATCACTGGACCACCCTGTATGTTCGCATTCTGAAGAGAAAGATGGTGAAAGAAATTTCGCAGATAGATCTCGCTGCAATAAATAACGCCTTTCTTTTAATGATTACCACCCAAACTCGTGCATCATATCCGTGACACACTCTCTCTCTTATATCGCGACAATACAAAACGAGCTGCCCTTCTCTGAATGTTTTCTAAATCGTCTGTCAGACCCACCGGGTGTGGATCCCACAATGCGCAGCAGACTCCAAAATTGGACACAGAAGTTTAGTTTAGGCAACCTTATGTTAACGGATGTTCCTCTTGGAGGAGAACAACTTTTACTGCTACTTTTTTAAAACGCGATTTAGATTTTTTCCAAATATTCCGAAAGACAAAGTGCCTCACCCCGTATCCACATAAGGCGATGACAGACTGATGAACCCATCAGTGTAAATGAAAACCACTCTTGATTTCTTATAGGAATGGGCGAAATACCACGAGGACGAAGGGCAGGGCCACAACGCAAGTGGTGTGTGGATAAGTTGATACCTTGGTTCTGACGGGAGGCGACCTAGGGTAGTACATGCAGTTCAAATGTTCAAATGTTTGTATAGTCTATGGGACTTAACTACGGGGTCACAAAGTGTTCATTGCATCAACAAATGCAGTAATCACCAGAACAACGTAATGGCATCGAATTTTCGAAGCCATCACATAACCAAGGACTTTTCGTCACAAGCAAAATTATGTGCATAAGCAAAATGTATGTGGCCGTGAAAATCCGTCTGACGGTGAAGAGAAAAGTTTGAAATCGGTAACGGCGCTATTTAGTAAATAAATAGCATAATCAAATATGCTAGGTTTCTGTTTTCTTTATTGTAAGTATCATCCTGTATCTGAAAATTTCGTTCCTATAGAATACAATCTTAAATTCGTATTCTAATAAACGAAGGTAATAATTTGAAATGCATTGTGTCTGAGATGAATTTTGGATGTGGATAATTTTTGTGCGGTACGAGCCCTTCTATTCCTGCGAATCCAGTGTAATCAATATGCGTTATTGTAAACATGGCTTGCATCAGAAATACAGTATACAAGGCTCTCAGAATTCTACTATGAACTCAGTATCATATTAAAATTGGGCCTTTAGTGTAATTTGAAAATGTGGATTGTAATTTGATTCAAAATAGTCTTTATAATTCCATGACAAGATTCGTTTGACGTCACAAGAATTACAACAGAAAACAACTTGACGAAAGGCGCGGCTGAAAGGTGCAGACTTTAAGCGAGTTGGACAGCTGCCAGCAGAGTGACGCAAGCAACAGGTGGTGGACTGGTTCGACGGTTTCTGAGTAATGGTTCACAGCAGAAGTGATGAAGGCTTTCTGAACCATACCAAAGCACCTCAGATATGATTTGAAACTGTAAATTCTCAACTCTGGATGAAACAACAGCTTAAAGGTAACATATAAATGTGAACTGTGTATTTCAGAAACAACGGAACAGGACCATAGATTTTCTGCCAAAAATTAAACGTAGTTAGATCTTTACTGCACACTCGTAGTATACGTCTGTTTCTGAGGGTATCTTATTAGGGACGCCATCGCATTTTACATCTTCTGCACTCAGCCATATAATCAATCATGCTGTAAGCATAAAATATCAAAAGACTACCTACTTTTCTTGTGATGTAGATTGAAAATGAAAAAGAGGTTGAAATCAGCTACTTCTGGTAATTAAAAAAGCGGGTATTTAAATTCTTTTAAAGTAGCCATTGGAAAAAAAATAAATAAAAAAAAACATTAGTTCCCTTTACAAGACTGCCATTCTTTCTTGTCAATCCTTTGATGTATTCGCATTTTATTTGAAAAGGGCAAAGCACTAACCGGGATTACTGTTTTGTGTAGAATTTCTTCTAACACGCCCTCCGTTATTTTGTCTTCCCCAGTTCTCATGTTAACCAAACTACTCTTCGCTGCTATGTTGGTACCTAAGCCGATTCCTATGCAAAAATATTTACATAGATATTTCTCTAAATACAGTTAGGGAAACAGTTGTTTGGGTGGTATCTATTTCCCTTTGAAAAGCTATTGAGGCTAATAACTACCACTTATCCGATTTAGCTATGCTCTTTCTTTTTATCCGCATGCTTTTTGTGTATACTTTTATTCTTTAGCTACTGTGGTTATCCGTAATTCACTCCGTTCTACAGGTAAAGTGTACATGTATATAGTTTGCTCACAGGGAGGTCTATCAATGTTTCACAAAGCTAAAACTTAGATAAAATTTTCAAATGTATGAAAATCTATGGGACTTAACTACTGTGGTTATCAGTCCAAATTTAAACTAACTTATGCTAAAGATAACACACACACCCATGCCTCAGGGAGGACTAAAACCTCCGACCGGGAGCAACCACGCGCTCCGCAGTATGGCGCTTTTTTGTCTAAAATGTATAAATAAGTAAATAAATAAGTTTCCTCCAGTAGTATTTTAATTTTTAATTTTTAGACGAGGAAATATTGAATTTATTTTAGTTTTCTTCAGGTCATTGGATTCACGTGGCCATCACATTGTGTTCACTTTGCAGCTTTTGTGGGACATGGAATAAAGTAAAAAAAAAAAAAAAAAAAAAAAAAAAAATAAAAAAAAAAAATAAATAAATAAATAAATAAAGACAAATAAAAATAATACGAAACATAATGAACCGAACCTAATATATGCTTCCGGTTGAAGTGTCAGAAAATAAACATTATTCGGGTCCAACTCTCCGCAACAGAGACCCGGGTATGTCTTCGCGTAAAGAATTCTGTTTTGGTTCGAATTAGTGTTGGCTTTAATTGTCATCTCTTACGCGTGTCGACACAGCTGCGGGGACATCCTTGATGTGAATTTGGTAAGTTCTGGTGATTGGTCCTGTCCGTGCATCCGCTCGTTTCATTGATTTGATCGTGTTTCTTTATAGGGCATGTCAGCAGTGATAGAAAAACTAATTGCATAGCAATGGAAACATGTTAAATAACTTCGAGACGCTTATAGGACGCCGAGCTCCACACCTTTCAGCTCCGAACTCCAGGCAGCTCCTAACTGCGTGGCGGATTGGTAAAAATGCTTCCTAAATAGTTATCAAAGACAAAAAATGTTCACATCTTTGTAGAACTTATGGGACTTAACTACGGGGTCATCAGTCCCTAAGCTTACAAGCTTACAAACTACTTATGAACTAGATAAGACTAAGTACGGCACAAATATCGATGCCCGAGGGGGGATTCGAACCCCCGACCGTAGTGGCCGTGCAGACCGTGACTGGAGCGCCTCAGTCCCCTCGGCCACCGCCGTCTGATAACGTCATGTCGTGTTAGTAAGAACGTTCAGAAATCTATCACGTCCTCGGGTCCATCTCGCAAATGCTAATGGGTGGCCATATCCTGCTCCGCAGCACGGCGCCTTAGAACGCACGGCCATTGCATCGCAGCTAACTTAACTCCATGTTATTATGACCCCCAGAGTTATAATTGCACATCGCGTTTGCTACAGTATGAAAAACAATGTTTCACTACAGATATTTATATAGTAGAGTTAATGTGCATGTACATTGTCTGTGGCTTTGTGTTAAGCATTCTTCAAGATCGTTTACTTTTTTCGAGTAAAGTAGCTGTATTTTACCGTGATAATATAGATATGTCTCAGAATGGTGTGTACATCCAGCCTCTTAAACTACTCCTAGCTATTCAAATAAACTAAGACAAGAAAAGGTTTTAGTTTCGGAGGCCATACGAAGAAACAGTTCTTCCAAACAATTATGACAGATGAAAGAACTGATGTGAAGCACATTTTAAGTGTACTTTTTGTCGATTTATTTTGATTTGGATTAGGCTCTAGTTCGTTCGGATTTGTACCTCGTTACTTTCAAACGAGTCTACTGTCTGAGTCAAGCGACCATACGTTGGCAAGCATAAAAATTTTCTTGAAATGTCTAGGTCGCAATATTCTTTATTTTCACAGTAAGCGTTTCGACGAATCATCAGATCTGTGGCACATATAATAGAAATACATTACATTTCGGATGTTTAAAGATTGAAATCACAATACTCACAAGGAGAACAAACACATTACATGCGAAATATACTTAAAAAAATTTTTGAAAAAAAAAAAAAAAGAAGAAGAAGAAGTGATACATAACCAAAAGTATAACCCACAAACGTGGACGCCTAGACAAGGTGTTCGACTAGACTCACATGCCAAACTGTGGTGATAAGGAGAAAACAGCGTAACAAGTAAAGAATGCCATGTGGCCGCCACATGGCGCAGGCTTAAAATTAAGTTTTTTGAGTAAAATAATTACAATAACACCATCTTGCGCCCTCTGTGCTGCTTGCTGACACAGAAGCTATGAAAATTAATTTATAGGATATGTTAAGTCATATGAGTATATCGGATACTTCAGTATATGTATGTTGAACATGCAAATAGGAATAAGCTTACGAAAGGAGGTGGTGGGAGGGAAGAAGGATGGGATTGGGCGTGGCGTGTCTAATCGAAGATATCAACCACGCACAGCATGCTAGCCCACCGTGACGTGAAAATCATATAGCTGCCCACCTTACATTACAGGTCAACAGTGTAATCGATTATTAGAAGTCCCTAAGCAATATCAGATAGCTATAGAGTAAATCAGTAATACAATTATTTACAAGGATACAGGTAATGCCTGTATTGTCTCTAAAATTAAATGAGGGCAATACAGTGAAATATGGGGAGGGGGTGAAGTGGAAGTGTGTCTAAGTAGAGGTGGAAGAAGGAAGGAAATGTTACTAATAATTATGAAGCAAAATGTATATAATGCACTTGGCGACTTAATAAGGTGAACATGTTGGGGGGGAGGAAGAAGTATTAGATCCAATAAGGTTACATATCCTAGTTCAAGTAAACATGTTCAATTTAAACAATACATACAGTTATACAAGGGCAGTATTTGTTTATAAGTAATTGTATTTCTATTATTTGCGAAACAGATCTGATGATGATGTGTCGAATCGGTTAATCTTTATATATAAAAAGAATGTTTGTCTGTATGTCCTCTATGTGTTCATAGACCATTCATTCGATTGCAATGAAACGTTGATGAACTGTTCCTGACCCAAAAACAAAAGAGCACGACACATAGCTAAGGATATATGACTTCATAAATAATTAGAGGCCACCGCGTGAGAATACCCAGATTTATGCGTTAATTATTGAAAAATGGAAGTAGTTACGGACCTGCAACAAAGTTTGCGTGTAATTTCGGACTTTTATGAAGCGTTTTGCAACTGACCCCTCCCCCACACGCACACACACGAAATAATGAAACGAAAGGAATTCTAGCGCTCAGAACAGTTTCGCTGTAGATGCCGTAAAAATGTCGCATCAGGCATGGCCTTGTATCAAATAAAGTTAGCATTACAGATTTGCATGTTATTATTTATTTTTGTCTGCAAGTCTCCGTTAATTCTCTTGCATCCAAAATTAAGCAATCTGTTTTCTTAATCTCTGTCTATATAAAAGCGAAAGGACACTCACTGCCGGCCGCGGTGGCCGAGGGGACTGAGGCGCTCCAGTCACGGTCTGCACGGCCACTACGGTCGGGGGTTCGAATCCCCCTTCGGGCATGGATATTTGTGCCGTCCTTAGGATAAGGTAGTTGATAAGTAGTTTGTAAGTTTAGGGACTGATCACCCCGTAGTTAAGTCCCATAAGCTTAACAAACATTTGAACATTTTTTTTTTTTTTTTTTTTTTTGGACACTTACTGACTAAACACGAAATCTCCACACCTATGTAGCAGAAATTTGTCAGGAATGTACTTTGTAGGTATAAACGGTCAGATAAGAAACTATTTTGTGATAGGTGCATGGCGGAGCATACTTCTTCTACAGACTCACGAAATCTACTGTTTCATTCCGATTTCCACGAAATTCTCACGCTTGATCTTCAAAACAAGAGGAACGTCACCATCTACCTTAAGTTTCATACCGCGCATGAAGGAGGGTACTTTGCAAAATAAAAATGGATCGCTAAATACCTTGGTGGCTCCATAACTTGAGAACGGCTCGACCAATTCCACAAACACTTTTCTTGTTGTTTTCGTTATTTTAAGAGCAAGGTTTGTATGAAATGAAACTGGAAGTTTTGAGAACAACAAAGTGGTTTTTCAATGTGATCCCGCGTTTGTATTTCATAGAAATCTATAGTTTTGTTCCGATATTGTTGAAGTTTTGCACCTTACGTTAAAAACAAGAGGAATGTCACTGTATGTATAAAATTTCGTTCGGTGCATGGTGGAGGGTACTTAACTTACGGAAATTTACAAAATGCATAGTTTTGCTCCAATATTTATGAATTTTTGCACACATGACCTTTAAACCAAGATGAAGATCGCTGGGTTCATAAATGTTTGTATGGTACATGTCAGAGGGTACCTTGCAGAAAACTTTGCCGAGAGAGACAGGCGGAAACGAACAGAGAGATGGGAAAGAAAGAGGTTGATGCAGAGAGGGGGGGGGGGGGGGAGGGGATGTGGACTACGAGAGTGCAGGATAAATAAACACCCGGGCAACGCCGGGTTTACAGCTAGGGTAAGGTGGTACAAATTCGATATAGGTACAATTCCTATCAACATAAATTTTCGCGCCATTTGTCTGTCTCGCAGTGTCTCGTTGTGTCGCGTTGTAGAGTAGCAGGTTTCTAGAGCTGCTCCTGTCTTTTCCAAGAAAACACCGCTTTGCGGTAAGGAGATATAAATTGTTTCCCTTTAAAGAGGTAAGTGAAGCTACTTAGTCTAACGCGCTCTTATAAATCATCTAGTTAAGGGTGACTGGATTCGCTGCCAAAAATGCAATGTTTGGTACCACGAAGTATGCGTTGGTGCGTGACAGAAAAAGTGCTTTTTATGTGGAAGATGCCCGTAATCAAAATTGTACGACGAAGTGATCACAATTGTACCTAGTGTGGTACATTTTCGATCGATTTTTCTCAATTCCGTAATCTTTTTTTTTTTTTTTTTTTTTTTTTTTTTTTTTTTTTTTTTTTTTTTTTTTTTTTTTTGCGTGTTTTTATACCAACATTTGTAACTGTATAATATTTGTGTTAGGGGAGACCGGGGCACATTTTCCATAGTGGCAGGTTTTCCAACTCCCTTTAGTTTCGAAACAAACCGCTAGATGGTACCACCGTTGATAATGTAGGAAGTAGCAACTAAGCACGCTTCATTTAGGAAATTTTCAGTGCTGTACCAGCAGTCACAACGTCGGCAGGGCCGTTTTCCTCATTTTTGCAAAGATGAGTAAACTTTCACATTTGTATTGAAACTTCAAATAAACCTACTAGCGCTAAACCTATTATTCTGACACTGCACGCACTAAAAGTGGGTTTCTTTCTTAACGTAACTGTGCATTTGTTTTGTAAATAGCTTACACGGTTACTCCTGGACGTAGTGTCATAGTTCCGAATATGGTGACGGGGCACGTTTTCCCAGAGCATACGGGGCACATTTTCCTTATTGCTTCGAGTCTTAACGCCAAGTCTAAAGCAAATGAAAAGTGGGTACTGTGCTCGAACTGCAAGAAATGGGCGCATGGAGACTGTATGAAAGGGAATGTTGCATTTTTTTGTTTGCTTACATTGTCATTCAGACAATGAGTATGAGTTTTGTTAAAAACTGTCTCTAGTTGTGAAATATTTGAGTCACATATTTTGTAAAACCTTACAGTAGCATTTATTTTTATTTAATGTGGTTACATTTATTATCCTTCTTTTGTGATGTATTGTAAATGCATAATAAAAATACATATTCAGTGAATTCAAGATAATTATCACTGTATCACCATTTAAAGTATAGTTGGAAAATTTGCCCCTGTACATTTTACGTAAGCTGGAAAACGCAACATGGTCAGAAAAAATCATTTGTTGCCAAGAAGGATATTTACTATTTTCAAAAATATCTGTATAAGACTGTAGATAAAGGTATAGGAAATATAATGTTCCGCTGTTTACTTCAAAATCGATAAAAATAAAAAGTACAAAAATAAAAATGGTGGAAAACGTGCCCCGGTCTCCCCTACATATTCATTAAACATCCAAGAACAAGTGCCATAGTTAAAATTATTCCTTTTCTCAATTTATTTCCAGTTATAATAACATTTGTCCGAAGTGATCGAAATTGTACCACCTTACCCTAGTGTAAAAATAAAGTATATTGCGACGAAGACATTTCAAGAAAATTTTTATGATTGTTTCTTCTGTGACTGATGGAGATGACGCGCGGAAGCCTGCAGACTTGTCGACAGTAACGACTGGTTGCGATCCGGCCGCGGCGCGCGGGTGGCGAAGTTCAGACGGGCTATGCGGCGGGGTCTCGTCGCGGGCTTTTGTGGGCCCTGCGGGACGCGCCCTCGCCCCGCCGTTCCTTTCACTGCGCGACAACTTCGTCAGCCGCGTCCCGGCAAAATATTCGCGTGCCGCACAATACGTTAATCTAATAATCCGCTAACCCAATGAAGAGAAATTTCGTGTTTCGCAATCACTATGCACCTCGCGGGGCTCCAGTTATTACTTACTTTGCATTTATATGTAAATCTCGGAAAGGTAAGTTCGAAGGCGCCAAGATTACTCTGGCACAAGTTTAATGGTGAGCACCGATTTCCCCGGAAGCTGTTCCGTCGCCACCGTCTGGTCTCAGTATTGCGCGAAAATGGTAATGACGCTCTTTCACTTTGCGTACATTCGTAGCTATCGACACACAGAGCTACCAGTTGAGTGAAGAATAAATTGGTATCTAAAAAATATCTCCCACTCGATCTGGGAGTCTGATATAGCAATCGTACAGCTGCACCTGTCGTCAATGGCGCAGCACCCCCAATTTTTTTTTAATTTTATAATTTTGTTTTGTTTTAATTCTTAATTTTTTTAAAAATCAGATCGGTATCGGAAATCTGAATAAGTACACATGTAATAAATCACAACGTAAGTATAATTTATAAACATGTGGCGTCTGTTCCGAGAGAACAGACGTCACTTCTGATCCTGCAGTTGTTATTATTCAACATTCATAGAATATATGACATCAACTGCGATTGGGCAAAGCTGAAAATGTGTACCCAGCCGGGATTCGAACCCGGGTCTCCTGCTTTCTAGGCAGTTGCGCTGACACCTACATCACTGGGGACACAGTGATCACCGCACCTAGGTAGTCCTTGCAGGTGCGGTGATCACTGTGTCCCCAGTGATGTAGGTGTCAGCGCAACTGCCTAGAAAGCAGGAGACCCGGGTTCGAATCCCGGCTGGGTACACATTTTCAGCTTTGCCCAATCGCAGTTGATGTAATATATTCTATGAATGTTGAATAATAACAACTGCAGGATCAGAAGTGACGTCTGTTCTCTCGGAACAGACGCCACATGTATATGTATAATATGCCGGTGACGGGTAATGATCCTATCGTTAGTGGGGAGGGGTGGGCAAAGTTTGAAGCCCTTACTCTTTCGGGAATTAGTTCGTAACTACGAGTTTGAGTACTGTGGGCAGGGCGAAGCTGGGAATTTGTATCTGACGGGAGGCGTGCTTAGGTAGTCCTTGCAGGTGCGGTGATCACTGTGTCCTCGGTGGTGTAGGGGTCAGCGCAACTGCCTAGAAAGCAGGAGACCCGGGTTCGAATCCCGGCTGGGTACACATTTTCAGCTTTGTCCAATCGCAGTTGATGTCATATATTCTATGAATGGTAAGTATAATTTGCCAAGCACAACTGAACGTGACAATGGGTCACCAACGTGATGCCGCCACTGAGAATGTGCGCTGCTGTTACTGTGAGCGGTTTTAATGCCGCCACGATCAGCTTTGATGCTGTCGCTATTGTTACTGCTATGCTGAAGTTACGAGTCGATTGTTCATATGCGGCGACCCGCTGATTTTCTACATCTACATCCATACTCCGCAAGCCACCCGATGGTGTGTGGCGAAGGGTACCCTGAGTACCACTATCGGTTCTCCCTCCTATTCCAGTCACGTATTGTTCGCGGAAAGAAAGATTGTCGGTATATCTCTGTGTGGGCTATAATCTCTCTTATTTTATTTTCATGATCCCTTCGCGAGATATACGTAGGAGGGAGCAATATAATGCTAGACTCCTCGGTAAAGCCCGTAACGAGTTACAGAGCGTCTCTCCTGCAGTGTCTTCCACTGGACTTTATTGATCATCTACGTAACGCTTTCTCGATTACCAAATGATCCTGTAACGAAGCGCACTGCTCTCCGTTGGATCTTTTCTACTTCCTCTATCAACCGTGCCCGGTACGGAACCCACACCGGTGAGCAACATTCAAGCTGTGGGCGAACAAGTGTACTGTAACCTACTTCCGTTGTTTTCGGACTGCATTTCCTTAGGATTCTTCCAATGAATCTAAGTCTGGCATCTGATTTACCGACGATTGATTTTATATGTTCTTTCCATTGATGCCTACTCCCAGATAATTTATGGAATTAACTGCTTCCATTTGCTCACCTGCTATAGTGTAGCTAAATGATACAAGATCTTTCTATCTATGTATTCTTAGCACGCTACACTTGTCTGCATTCAGATTCAATTGCCATTCCCTGCACTATGCGCCAATTCGATGTAGATCCTCCTGCATTTCAATACAATTTTCTATTGTTACAACATCTCTATATACTACAGCATCATCCGCAAAAAGCCTCAGTGAACTTTCGATGTTATCAGCAAGGTCATTTATATATATCGCGAACAGCAATGGACCCACGACACTCCCCTGCGGCACACCCGACATCACTCTTACTTCGGAAGACTTCTCTCTATTTAGAATGACATGCTCCATTCTGTTATCTAGTAACTCCTGAATCCAATCACACAATTGGTCTGATAGACTATGTACTCTTACTTTGTTCATTAAACATCTGTGCGGATCTGTATCAAACACCTTGCGGAAGTCAAGAAACACAGCATCTACCTGACAACCCGTGTCAATAGTCCTCTGAGTTTCGTGAACGAATAGGCGAGCTGGGTTTCACACGATCGCAGGTCAGCGGCGCCACCGAGTGGAGTTTTATGAATAACGATAGTGTTATTTTAGTTCATGTTAATTAAACTGTAAAGACCTTTGTTAATGGCTAGTAACATAGAAGCTGCTTAATTATTTTACGAGCTGATTATATACACCCCATTTACACCACATTGCTCCTCTTCCACTTTCAAATTAAAGCGAGCTTAATTATTTTATTTCTTATATAATTGTTTTCGTAGTATAATTGGTTAAATTATAAAAAGTGTAAAAATAACTCGTAGATTAATAAATTCAGTAGGCTTTACTTTTGAAAAAAAAATTACCACCCAGAACCAAATCCTGGCTGCACTATTGCTTGTCGTCATGAGGTATTCCGCATATTACACTGCCGAGAAACTTAGTAATACACCTGGAAACACGTCTGTTTTGATTCGATGATGGCAGATGACATCTGGGGGATTGTAGATGTGTGTGTGTGTGTGTGTGTGTGTGTGTGTGTGTGTGTCTGTGCACGTTAATACGGAATATTTACAGAGTGCCAGACTGTGATTCCAAAGGCCGCGGGTTCGATTCCCGCCAAGTCCTGGGATTTTTATGCCTCACTTTCCACTTCTTTCACTTCTGACAATGTTGTTGATGTGAAGAAAGCCAAGTAGCACCGTGGTTAGGAATCCACGCTAAACTGTAAGTCCCCCTATAACTGGCTGGGTAAGTCAGTTCGAGGGTCGGAGGAATGTAACGGCATACCACCTCCTAACAGGACCATGCTTAGTAAAGCACTATGATGTTCAAACCAATCTTCGGATTGTTGACTGCTTTACTTACTTACAGCCCTAAGGCTCAGCGTGATGTCAACATGTGAATTAAACAGGCGCCATGTAATCTAGACGCATACAGCCAACTGAACGAGTTTGAAAGGGTCACATTGTGATCTTCCAAGTGGCGGGATGGTTCTTTCAGAGAACTGCTACCCACGTTGGATGTGCTGCGTCAGTCGTGTAACGATGCTGATTACAATGGTTACGAGAACATCTTCACACCTGAAGACGAGGTACCGGACGTCCACGCGAGACGTCTACCGAGGTGTTCGTATTTTAAGGACAGCAGTAGCCGATCATGCAGCTACCACAGCACAGAGAAGAAGGCCTGCGAGCTAAGAAGTGTCAATAAGAACTGTTGCCAATAGATTACTAGCAGTGGGTCCAAGTACAGTATCGATGTTCACTTGACGGCTCGACTGGTGCCGTTAGAGGATCACTTGGAATGGTGAGCCGTGGTCTTCAGCGATGGCAGCAGATTCTACTTGAAAATAACGACCTATTGACCCATACTCAACATGGATTCAGAAAGTGAAACACAGCTAGCTCTTTACTTACCTAATGTTCAAATGTTTAAGCGTAAGGGACTTAACTGGGGGTCATCAGTCCCTAAACTTACAAACTACTTATGAACTACCTTATACTAAAGACGACACACATTCATGCCTGAGGGGGCATTCGCACCCCCGACCGTAGCGGCCGTACAGACTTTGACTTGCGCGCCGCAGACCTCTCGACCACTGCGGCCGGCTTACCTGATGTGATGAGTGCTATAGACAAGGGACGTCAAATAGATTCCTTGTATCTAGATTTCCGGAAGAGTTTCGACACTGTACCTCACAAGCGTCTTCTAATCAAACTGCGTGCATATGGAATATTGTCACAGATGTAGGATTGGATTGGTGATTTCCTGAGAGAAAGGACACAGTCCGTTGTTATTGACGGAAAATCATCGAGTAGAACTGAAGTGACCGCTGCCGTTCTCCAGGGAAATGTTATAGGGCCCCTGCTGTTCCTTATTTTTATAAACGATTTAGGAGACAAACTCAGTAGCTCTCTGAGGTTGTTCACGAATAATGCTGTCACTTATCGGTTATTAAAGTCACCAGAAGATCAAAAGCAACTGCAAAATGATTTAGATAAGATATCTTCATGGTGCAAAAAATGGCGGTTGACCCTTAATAATGAGAAGTGTGACGTCATCCATATGACCACTAAAAGAAGCCAGTTAAACTTCATTTACACGATAAATCAGTCAAAACTACAGGCCGTAAATTCAACTAAATACCTGGGAGTAACAATTACAAACAACTTATATTGGAAAGAACACACAGAAAGCATTGTAAGGAAACCGAAGACTACGTTTCGTTGGGAGAACCCTTGGAAGATCCGACAGTTGTACTAAAGAAACTGTCTACAGCACACTTGTGCGTCGTATTTTGGAGTATTGTTGTGCATTGTGGGATCCCCACCAAGTGGGACTGACATACGATTTAGAGAAAGTTCAGAAAAGGGCAGCTTGTTTTGTATTATCGCGATATGGGGGAGAGAGTGTCACGGAAATGATGCACGAGTTGGGGCGAAAATCGTTAAAAGAAAGGCTTTACTCGTTGCGACGAGATCTGTTTGAGAAATTTCTTTCACCAACTTTCTGTTCCGAATGCGAACAAATTTTGTTAGCACCCACCTACATAGGATGACATGATCATCAAAATAAAATAAGAGAAATCAGATCGAAAACGAACAGATTTAGTGTTCCTCTTTCCGGCGAGCTATTAGAGAATGGAACTGTAGAGAAAAATCATAAAAACGGTTCGATAAACTCTCTGCCATGCACTTCAATGTGACTTGTAGAGTATTTATGTAGATAGATGTAGATGTACACAAGTAATCGTCGGCTGAGCATCAAGAAACACTGGCTCCTCCCAGGTCTTAAATCTGGGATGCAGTAAGCAACAACTCTTGTTCACCTTTGGTTGTTGATGGCTTTTCTCGAGGGATCGCTGCCCAGTGCTCAGAACCTAAAGAATTTTGTAAGAATTGTTCTTTCGACATTCATGCAGCAGCAAGGCGAATTGTTGTTCCAACAGGATAATGATCATTCACTCACCGCGCGTGAATCTGAACGTGCTCTGCAAGACGCAGCAACTTCCCTGGTAAGCACAATCTTTGGAAATGTAACTAATTGGGCAGTTGTGGCATATCATGGGATTACAACTGACACCTGTGACTCATCAACCAGCATCTCTTGCGGAACTATGCGCAGGTTGATATGGCGTAAATAGTAAAGCAATGTATTCCAAAGCAGTATTCCCCATCTGCACGATCGAATGGATGCAAAATTAGCGTTTGCATTGCCGTCGCTGGAGGCTACATCAAGTACTAGCCAAGGGTGTTTCAGCATGGATCTACAACTGGTATCTCAGTACGGCTTCATCTATTGAACTATAAGTATAATCATTTCATGTACTCTATATTCAGTGTTTCAGAAATAAAACTTGAGTGAATTGGATAAGCTTGTGTATTACATTTTTTCATCACCACCACATGTTTTGTTCTTTATTTTCAAGAATTTGTACCATCTGTTTTTATTGCTTGGCCACCTCTGCCTATTAGCCCGATCTTGACGTATGCTTATTCTATTGTATGATAGTTCACGATTGCTTTCAATTTATGCTTCCTAAAATTTCCTTAGTTATTTCATTACAGCTATGCTTAATTGATAAAGGAGGACGTAAATTGTTGTTTTCCGTTTTCCCCTGTCTTATATAATCTGATGATGCCCTATAAACAGGAAACACGGACAGTTATTTTGAAAATATTTGGTATTTCGACCTAAAGTCTGACACAAATCTGTGAATTCAAATATATTAAAAATATGTTCGTGCTAATCAATTTACGATTCAATGTACACCAGGTGTAACAAAGGGTTGATGTGTATGTGCAGACTGGAGCAGCGTGTTAAAATTTCTATCAAAGCTGAGATTAAAATTTGCATTTGCACTGGTAAGAATTTCACAAACTAACAAAAACAAAAACTGATCTCATTAGAAATAACGTCGTCATCATCATCCAATTCCAGTTTCCTGGAATCTCACCTGCGTTCATACATCTTATATTCCAGGACGTCTTTCCATTTGTGTCCTCTCTCCTGTACATATGATATCATAGCCTCTATCCAGCTTTTCCTTGATGTACGAGGTACACGTTGTAATTCTCTTTAGCAGGTCTTTCACTGTTCATTCTCATTATGTGCCCATACCAGTGAAGCCAGCGTTTCTTTATAACACTGGTTACAGGATGCCAGCTACATTTCTATTCACCGGATTCCAAATTCTGTCCTTTCTAGTTGTTTGATTCATAGTTCTAATGAATCTCATTTCAGTTGCCTGAATTATGTTTAAGAAGTACGTATGGTACATAGTTGCTTTTGCTTTTTGTGGCATTTTATCATCCCAGAGAAGAGTTCTAAATTGACTGTAAAAGGTGGATGCTTTTTGTGTCCTGCTGAGTACTTCCTGCTTAGTGGTGTTGTATTTCGAGATCATGCTTCCTAAGTATCAAAAGGGAAGCAGATTTTACTTTGGATGATGCTAAATCTAACCTAAGCGTTGACATTACAACTGTGAATACAGTTTACAGAATCTGTAATGAGCAGTCACTGGAGATAAACATCTAGCAAGTCAAATACAATCCTGGCCATTAAAATTGCTGCACCACGACGATGACGTGCTACAGACGCGAAATTTAACCAGCAGGAAGAAGATGCTGTGACATGCAAATGATTAGCTTTTCAGAGCATTCACACAAGGTCGGCGCCGGAGGCGACACCTACAACGTGCTGACATTAGGAAAGTTTCCAACCGATTTCTCATACACAAACAGCAGTTGACCGGCGTTGCCTGGTGAAACGTTGTTGTAATGCCTCGTGTAAGGAGGAGAAATGAGTACCATCACATTTCCGACTTTAATGAAGGTTGGATTGTAGCCTATCGTGATTGCGGTTTGTCGTATCGCGACAATGCTGATCGCGTTGGTGGCAGAATACGGAATCGGTGGGTTTAGGAGGGCAATACGGAACGCCGTGCTGGATCCCAACGGCCTCGTTATCACTAGCAATCGAGATGACAGGCGTCTTATTCGCATGGCTATAACGGATCGTGCAGCCACGTCTCCATCCTTGCGTCAACAAATGGGGACGTTTGCAAGACAACAACCATCTGCACGAACAGTTCGACGACGTTTGAAGGAGCATGGACTATCAGCTCGGAGACCATGGCTGTGTGTACCCTTGACGCTGCATCACAGACAGGAGCGCCTGCGATGGCGTACGCAACAACGAAAGGCAAAACGTCATTTTTTGGGATGAATCCAGGTTCTGTTTACAGAATCATGATGGTCGCATCCGTGCTCGGCGACATCGCGGTGAAAGCAGATTGGAAGCGTGTATTCGTCATCGCCATACTGGCGTATCACTCGACATGATAATATGGGGTGCCATTGGTTACACGCCTCGGTTACCTCTTGTTCTCATCGACGTAACTTTGAACAGTGGCCGTTACATTTCATATGTGTTACGGCCCGTGGCTCAACCCTCTATTCGATCCCTGCAAAACCCTACATTTCAGCATGTTGCAGATCCTGTACAGGCCTTTCTGGATACAGAAAATGTTAGACTGCTGCCCTGGCCAGCACATTCTCCAGATCTCTAACCAATTGAAAACGTTTGGTCAATGGTGGCCGAGCAACTGGCTCTTCACAATACGCCAGTCACTACTCCTGATGAACTGTGGTATCGTGTTGAGGCTGCATGGGCACCTGTAACTGTGCACACCATCCAAGCTCTATTTGACTCAATGCCCAGGTGTATCAATGCCGTTATTACGGCCAGAGGTTATTGTTCTGGGTACTGATTTCTCAGGATCTATGCACCCACATTGCGTGAAAATGTAATCACATGTCAGTTCTAGTGTAAAATATTTGTCTAATGAATACCCGTTTATCATTTGTATTTCTTCTTGGTGTAGCAATTTTAATGGACTGTAGTGTACTTCTCCTAATCAGTTTTGGCCCCCCTAAATGACTGATTACATCCACTCTTTCATGCTCAATTTTACGTTTCTATTGTTCCCTCCAAATCCTTAAACACTATGCACTACATCTGCCCATACTTGTACCGAGTGAAATGGCGCAGTGGTTATCACACTGGACTCGCATTCGGGAGGAAGGTGATTCAAACTTACTTCTGGTCATCCATATTTGGGTTTCCCATTAATGCCTTGATGGTACCTAAGAGGTATAAATCCGATTTCTTTCCCCATCCTCAATTTTTAAAAATCCACCAATGACCAAGCAGTCGACGGAATGTCAAACCCTAATCATCCAACTCTTCTTTTTGTTCATCCCATTACTAACTTACTCATACTGAACATTCTGTATCCATATATCCAAACCTGGCAAATTACCAAGCTATTATTAACATATTTCACTAACCCTGTAACTGCCCAATACCCATAGTCCTTTCCGACGCATCTTACGCAAGTTTAATCCCTCAGTTCTAGTATAACAGCAGTGATGAAGAAACCAGTAACTCTACAGACTGTGATACAGATACTGAAGGAGACACAAGTATGGGCAGCAGCATGGACTATCAGCTCGGAGACCATGACTGCGGTTACCCTTGACGCTGCATCACAGACAGGAGCGCCTGCGATAGAGTACGCAAAGACTAACCTGGGTGCACGAATGGTAAAACGTCATTTTTTTTTCGGATGAATCCAGGTTCCGTTTACAGCATCCTGATGGTCGCATCCGTGTTTGGCGAGATTGCGGTGAACGCAAATTGGAAGCGTGTGCTCGTCATCGCCATACTGACGTATCACCCGGCGTGATGGTATGGATTGCCATTGGTTACACGTCTCGGTCATTTCTTGTTCGCATCGACGGCACTTTGAACAGTGGCCGTTACATTTCATATGTGTTACGACCCGTGGCTCTACCCTTGATTCGATCACTGCGAAACCCTACATTTCAGCAGGATAATGCACGACTGCATGTTGCAGGTCCTGTACGGGCCTTTCTGGATACGGAAAATGTTCGACTGCTGCCCTGATCAGCAAATTTGCCTGATCTCTCACTAACTGAAAGCGTCTGGTCAATATGCCAGTCACTACTCTTGATGAACTGTGGTATCGTGTAGAAACTGCATGACCATCTGTACCTGTACATGCCATCCAAGCTCTGTTTGACTCAATGCCCAGACGTATCAAGGCCGTTATTACGACCAGAGGTGGTGATTCTGGGTTCTGATTTCTCAGGATCTATGCACCTAAACTGCATGAAAATGTCAATTCTTGTATAATATATTTGTCCAATAAATATCCAATTATCATCTGCATTTCTTCTTGGTGTAGCAATTTTAATAGCCAGTAGTATATAATGCGAGATATTTATTTTCAACTTTTACATATTTAAGTTTGTAAAATGTCATTTCAATCAACTGTTTAAGGTCTGCTGGCGGTTGAAAATGGCGTAAAACCGAAACCGGTAGCATTGGGCTAATAAATAAACAGCTTTCGTCAACCATATTGACATTATACAAACTAAATCAGGATGGCCGGAGGCGGGTCTGAAGCACCGTCCTCCCGAATGCGAGTCCAGTGTTTTAGCACTGCGCCACCTTGATCGGTAGTTCCTCCATGTATTAATTTTATATGGGAATGGTGCAGGAAATTTGCAGAACAGCACTGCAACACATCTCTCTCATGTCGATACTGAAACCTGACGGCAATTACTAACCAATCAGCAAGAAAAACACGTGGACCTGGTTAGTAGGGCATACACTATACTACATAACCAGTGCACAAGACAAGGCCTCATACTCAGGCTACAGAGTGTACCTCGCCACAAGAGCCCAACTCTTGGAGAAGGGTGATAACTACCGGAAAAGATTTGCGAATTACCTCACGGCGCTACAAATAACGAAGATATGAAGGAAAAAAGAACAAACAGGAAAAAAAAAAAGAAACGAAACAAAGGACGAAGAAAGACGAATGTGGAAATAAATGGACGTGTGGCATCCAGTATTCAAGGTTTGCCACCGTTTATCTATTACTGTTCATTTCGATCATTTTTCTTCAATTCCTTAAGAAGATGATTTGTTTCACCTTGGCTAACCTCGACGTAGAGGGGTTGAGTTACCTTTCTTTTATATTTTCCTTTTTATTTTCAAAAGACTTTCATCTCCAGTACTTAGGGAAAGACAAATGAACTTCATATCCCTGCAAATCACCAGGACATGCGCGACCTTCGGTGACTGGCGCACTCAGGGCTAAGAGACGACAAGTTGAGAGAAACGCACGATGAAAATGGGTAACCAGGAAAATGAGACCAGGCATACTGCTTGGGGAAACATAATAAAGCACATATCGAGAAGACGAGCCTTGAGTGTTGTCGATATGCTGAGGTTGAAGTATGGGAAAATAAAAAGAACACACATTAAATCAGTGACTTAAGAGGTATTGCGGGACAACGTTTCCAAGTTTCTTTCTCGAAGAAATTTCAAGTTTCCTTTGTTAATGTCAGTTTCTATGCAGTGACTTCACTGACGGAAAAAGATTATACACCTTATTTTGTAGAGAGCTACGATATTATTTTATATAGAGGAAATAAATTATTTTAAAGGCGAAGAAGCCGGGCCGAGAAGGCAAAATTTGGCGAGCGTAAGAATGGGTTGAAGGGGAGGAAGGAGACCCCCCCCCAAAAAAAAAAATAAATAAAATAAAATAAAATAAAGAAAAAAAATAAAGAAAAGAAAAAACAGGAGAGAAAAAAATGCCATGGTTTTGGCTCCCTATGCTGTAGAAATGATGTTTCATTTGGTTTGAATTGTTTTCATTATAAAGTCCTAGAATCATGAACTGTGCGTCACCTTCCTCACTTGTCAATAAAATTGTCTTTTCCTTGACGTGCTATATTTTGCCCCGGACAGTTTATTTCCGCGTTGGCCGCGGCAGACGCTGGCGTGTGCCCTGAAGAACGTAGTGCATCAACCTCGTTCACTCGCACTGGTGTGACCCTCTACTTTGAGAACTGGAAATGCAGACGACGGCTGAGAAGAGTGCGAAGTGCTCGTGGACTGTTCTGCATAGCGTCCCTCGCGGTCGGCCGTATAAAAGGAGCTTTGCCGGGGATTAGCGCAGCCACCTTGCCCCGAGCTGAGTCAGGCAGTACTCACAGCTCTGCCGCTGACAGCCGCATCGGCAGCCAGTGGCGCGGAAGACGACGCTGCAGGCCGCAGTTCTCACAATGGCGACGGCTGCCAAGTCGCTGCTGCCGTCTTCCTGTCAATGCGGCGAAGCTGAGGCTCGCAAAAAAATTCACTGCCGGGCCGAGCACAGAGCAATACATTGAGGAGATTAAAAATGATCGCAAGGCTATTCGTGGCTGGGATATCCCCAGAGGGGTTAGGTTGCCTACTTCAAGTCTTTCTACTGACGCCACTTCGGCGAGTTCCTGTCGATGATGTCGAGGACAAATACACAACACCCAGTCACTTGCCGGGAATCGAATCGAGGCCCCTTGCATCGGTGGTCAGCGACGCTGCCACATTTTTTTTTTTTTTTTAATGAGTAGTTTGGTTCCTTGTGGTCACTGATCGTGTTGGATGTTTTCTTGGCTCAACATTTTTTTAAATTATTATTATAGAGGGCATTCAGCCCTCTGACTGGGCACGCGGAGCCACGGAGCCCGGCCCACTGACCTTCGAAGGCGGACAAATGTTCAAACGTTTGTAAATCTATCGGAACAAACTGCGTGGTCATTAGTCTGTAGCTTACAAACTACTTAAACTAAGGTAAAGTAACTTAAGGACAACACACACACACCCATGCCCAAGGGAGGACTCGAACCTCCGACGGCGAGCAACCGCGTGCTCCGCAGCGAGACGCCTTAGACCGCTCGGCTACTCTACCGCGGCGAAGGCGGACACTGAGGTGACAGAAGTTATGGGATAGCGATTTGCACCGATACAAACAAGGGCAGTATTCACGAACACAAGATACAAGGTACATCCAGAAAGCAAGTTTGCATTTTTTTAACAAACATAACATAGTTGGAAGCATAGGCTTTCGCGGCCGTTGTCACAGTTAATAAAATTATTCTGGGAATGAGACCGCGTCGTCATTTTATAAAAGCTACCAACGTTTCCGCCACTGTTGCAGACGGTCTTCATCAGGGTTCGCGACAGACGGAATAATTTTATTGACAGAAACATAACATACATGTTGTGATGCTTGGAGTTTAACGTCCCGTCGACAGCGTGGTCATTAGAGACGGAGCTTACGCTCGGAATGTTTGGGGTAATTATGTGGAAGGAAATCGGCCGTGCCCTTTCAAAGGAACCATCCCGGCATTTGCCTGGGGTGATTTAGGGAAATCACGGAAAACCTAAATCTGGAGGGCCGGAGGTGGATTTGAACCACCATCCTTCCGCATGCGAGTCCAGTGACATAACATACAATAAAATTTTCAGTCTGCAGCGGAGTAGTTCTGATATGAAATTGTGTGCCGGAACCGGGATTCGAACCTGAAACCTTTGACTTTTGCCGCCTAGGGCTCTACCGACTGAGCTATCCAGGCACGCTTCACGGTCCCTCATCACAATTTTACTTCCGCCAGTACCTCGCCTCCTACTTTCCAAACTGCACAGAAGTTCTCCTGCGAACCTTGCAGCACTACCACTCCTGGAATAAAGGATGTGGTGGAGTTCATTATTGCACACTCCGCTGCAAATTGAAAATGTTGTTCTGTAAACACCCCCTAGGCTGTGGCTCAGCAATGTCTCCACCATATCCTTTCTTTCAGCAGTGCTAGTCCTGCAATGTTCGCAGGAGAACTTCTCCTGGAAAGTAGGAGACGTGGAACTGAAGAAGTAAAGCTGTGAGGACGGAGTGAGAAACGGTCGTCATTGTTCAGGAGGTATGACGGGCACAGTGGCTCAGCGTGTGCGATCTACATCTGCATAAATACTCTGCAAGTCACACTGAAGTGCATGACAGAACGTTAATCGAACTACTTTTATCATACTTATCTATAGTTCCATTCTCTAATAGCTCGCGCGAAAAAGTAATACCTAAATCTTTCTATTTTCGATCTGATTTCTCTTATTATAATGATCATGTCTCCCTATGTAGGTGGGAGGTAACAAAATATGATCGCATTCTGAAGAGAAAGTTGGTGAGAGAAATTTCTCAATAGACCTCGCTGCAACAAATAACGCCTTTCTTTTAAGGATTTCCCTCCAAACTCGTGCATCATTTCCGTGACACTCTCTCTCCTATATAGTGATAATACAAAACGAATTGCCCGTCTCTGAACTTTCTCTAAATCGTCCATCAGTCCATCAATCCCACCTTTGGAGTTACTATCGCTGGGCGCCGATTTGTAGCTTGTGAGTTAGTCTCTCTGTAGCAGTTATCATGAGGAGTCTCTGTATCAGTCGGTATGTGGAGTCTGTCTGTGACCCGTATTCTCTAAACCAAATTTTTTACTGAGCTTTTGAGCAAGGTAGAACATGGCGGTAAATATGCACCAGTGAAAGCAAGAATGAGAAATTTTGTAATAGCAGGTTAAATATCAAGTAAAAGCGTGCTTTGTCTCACTTTTGTCACTGTTAAAGTTATGTCCAAGTTTTGTATTGTTAATGTTCATTGAGAATTGTTGAAAAGAACTCTTAATGTCATTATTTGATTTATTTTGATAAGTGTAAAAATTTTGATTAAAATTCGATATAGGACTCTTTGTTAAAATTAAAGATATGTCAGTCTACATCTTTCAAATCACGTAGTAAGTTCCCACTTACCTCAGCACATTTTTTTGTTTTGTTTTGTTTAAATTCGATTTTGAGTAAGCATACTTAACTTTGGCCCACATTGCACTTTTCATACAGGAATTATCTACTTATCTATGATCTTGCCTGTGCTGTTGCCCTTGCTGCTGTGTTAATGTGATTGTTGCGACAGAATTGAATGCGTTACCCAACTTGGAAGTAAGTGCAAGAACATAGCCGTAAGCCATAATTTTGACAAAAACAGTTCTGCGCATAAAAACCTTACCTCGTTATCGACTAATTAGTTGTTTTGCATTTCAAATGAGTTGCCAGGTTAAAATGTACAATATACCAATTTTAGTTCAATTTTTGTTCAGGCCACTTAAAACTGATACCTTTCGTGTGAAAATTAAGCCAACTTATAACAGATACCTTTCAAATGTTTATGTTACCTTTGCAACCAACCAATATCGTTGCACAACTGATGCAGCACGTCCAACGTGTGTGGTAATTGTCTGAAAGGACAATCCTTCCTCGCGGAAGGCCACAAATTGACCCCTTTCAAACTCGTAGAGTTGACTGGATAGCAGGTGTGAGTCCTCGTGGCTTGGTGTTTGCCTCGCCCGTTGATTTCGCACTGAGCCTTATAGTTTTGAACATTTCAAAAATTTTCAAATGTTTGTTAAGTTTAAGGGACTTAACTACGGGGTCATCAGTCCCTAAACTTACAAACTACTTATGAACTACCTACAACTAAGAACGGCACAAATATCCATGACCGAGGGGGGATTAGAACCCCCGACCGTAGTGACCGTGCAGACCGTGACTGAAGCGCCTCAGTCCCCTCGGCCACCGCGGCCGGCTTGAACATTTCCAATTAAAGGATATGCACACGCAGACAGCTGTCTGGCATCTGTGTCTCTACTCACAAGGAAAGTACTTGGGCTCGAACAAACACATATACATCAAAATCGTATGAGAGATAATGTAAAGATCCTTTATTGCTCTAGCGATACTCCCGCATCTGCAAAACTCTGCAGTCGTCCGTTAGAGGCCTCTGTGTGTGCCTTGCCACATTGTACTTTGACATGTCGGTTCGCCAGTAGGGACGGTACAGTGCGCCTCCAATGATGTGTTTTGTGACGTTATTTGTGTAGTGAAGCGTCAGATGGGGCGACGATTGGTAATCAATCCTGTTAATGTATTGCGATTGGTTGAGATGAAGTTACGAAGAATCCTCCTTCCTGAAGATGGTATTAGTGTAGAAGATGAATCATTCGCATGCTTTCTCATATCTGTTATGGTACAGAAATATGGGCATAAGTTAGATACTGTTGTAACACTAACACATAATGATAATAGGGATGATAATGACTAACAAGTCATTGCAAGCGGTAGTGCTACGGTAAGTGCGAGAAGAGGCGATGGAGGCAGTGGCAGTGAATACCAACAGTCTTCCGAGAAGAAGGTTAAAGTTGCAACTATCATCACGGCTTTTGATGACAATATGCTAGAGAACATGTACGATGATTATTACATAAGTTATAGTTAAGATATCTGCATTACGTATGGCGTCTACAATTACATCTACAGTGCTATCTAGAGCATGATCGCAGTTTTGCAGAAAAACGACACCCACCAGCACACTGAGGTGTAAGTAGAGATCCTGCAAGCAATTGTTCATCTACATCTACATACATACTCCGCAATTCACCGTAAGGTGCGTGGCGGAGGGTACACTGTACCACTACTAGGAATTTCCTTTCCTATTCCACTCCCAAATGAAACGAGGAAAAAAAAGAATGCCTATATGCCTCCGTACGAGCCCTAATTTCTCTTATCTTGTCTTTGTCATCCTTACGCGAAATGTAAGTAGACGACAGCAAGATCGTAATACACTCAGCTTCAAATTCCGGCCCTCTAAATTTCCTCAACAGAATTTCTCGAAAAGAACGTCGTCTTTCCTCCAGCGATCCCCAATTGAGTTGCCGGAGCATTTCCGTGACACTCGCGCATTGGTCGAACCTACCGGTAACAAATCTAGCTGCTCGCCTCTGAACCGCCTCTATGTCTTCCTTTAAACTGATCTGCTGCGGGTCTCAAACACTTGAGCATTACTCAAGACGTGGTCGTACAAGCGTTTTATACGCGGTCTCCTTAACAGGCGTAGTACATCTTCCCAAAATTCTCCCAATAAACCGAAGTCGGCTGTCCGCCTTAGCCGGCCGCGGTGGCCGAGGAGACTGAGGCGCTCCAGTCACGGTCTGCACGGCCACTACGGCCGGGGATTCGAATCCCCCCTCGGGCATGGATATTTGTGCCGTCCTAGTTCGTAAGTAGTTCATAAGTAGTTTGTAAGTTTAGGGACTGATGACCCCGTAGTTAAGTCCCATAGACTATACAAACATTTGAACATTTGTCCGCCTTACTCACAACTGTCCTTACATGTTCGTTCCATTTCATATCGCTCTGCAATGTTACGCCTAGATATTCGAACGACGCGACAGCATCAAGAAGCTCACTACTAATGCCGTATTCGAACGTTATAGGATTGTTTTTTTACTCGTGCGCATCACCTTACTTTTTTCTACAATGAGAGCTAGCTGCCATTCTTCGCACCAACTAGAAATTTTGTCTAGGTCATCCTGTATGCTATTACAGTTAGTTACAGACGACACCCTCCTATACACCACAGCATCATCAGCAAACAGCCACAAATTACAACTTACTCTGTCCATCAGATCATTTATATAGATAGAAAATAATAGCGGTCCTATCACACTCCCCTGGGGCACGCCTGACGATACACTCGTCTCTGATGACGTCTGATATGTCTGTTCGTGTCCATAAACTTTCCTTGTCAGTCTATTTGTGGACGACGTTGAAACAATTATGAGTATATCTGCTATCCCGCAGGTAGCATCTTCCGTCATAGGACCACGAAGTCGTCTCTCCGTGCGTACTTTTTTTCGGCAGCATGTATATTGGAACGGCACCAAATGAAAGTCGGCATGTGAAAGGTTAACTGTCCTCTGCTACATTTCATAATACGCGTCACGTTCGACAGGCTGTTAGCGTTTGTATAGGATTACGGGATTAGCAGGCCCGGTGGTCGCTGTTTACACGGCTCGTCGCCCTGGCAGATTAAGTGCGGGATCCCTGAGCAGTTAAACGTACGCGCGCGCAGGGGTAAGGCCGGAGGAACGGAAATGGCGCGCGCTAGACGGCGCATTCAGCGTAATGCGGCAGAGGGCGCGCGGGTCGCTACGGCCGACTGGCGACATTGACGCTGACGTCGTCTGAGTGCGGCGGCGCCTGCGCTCGCGTCGGCGAGTGGGGGGGGGGGGGCGGGTGATGCGGGGGGGGGGGGGAGAGGAAAGGGGGGGTGTCTGCACGCTGACCTGCGACACTCCAGCGACCACGGCGCGGGACCGAGGCGGCCAGACAGCGTTTGAACGACCACCGAGAGGGCGCTCTGCTCGCACCAGCGCTTCTATTGCGGGCTCGCTCACTGCGGACCGATCGATCGCCAGTGCTCACCCAGCGCAAGCTGGCGTGCGTCATAAACTCGACAGTCGTTTGTATGGGAAGCTGACGTCCAACGGGCATCTGACTTTCCTCTTCTTTCGTACTGCATTCCTACTGGCAAGGAACTGCTAAAAATTGAAACATTAATAAAATCATCATCATTATTAGACAATGATTATGCCTTTCAGCGTTCAGTCTGGAGCATAGTACCTCTAATAAAATTCCTCCATGATTCCCTATATAAATCATTCTGCACCGAATCTAAGTACTTTCTTCTTGGTCTACCTCGACTCCTCTTACCCTTCACTGCCGAGCTTATGGGTCTCTTAGGTAACCTTCCTTCTCCCATGCGTGTAACATGACCCCATCATCTCAGTCTGTTCGCTCTAACTGATTCATCTATGGTGTTCATTCCCAGTTTTTCTTTAATTTCCTCATTATGGATATCCTCCTGCCATTGTTCCCATCTATTAATACCTGCAATCATTCTTGCCACTTTCATATCTGTAACCTCTACCTTATGAATAAGGTAGCCTGTATCCACCCAACTTACACTCCCATACAATAAAATTGGTCGAAAGATAGAGCGGTGCATTGCTACCTTAGTCTTGGTTCTTCTTGGTCTACGTCGACTCCTCTTACCCTCCGCTGCTGAGCTCATGAGTCTCTTACGTAACCTGCTTCTCCCATGCGTGTAACATGACCCCATCATCTCAGTCTGTTCGCTCTAACTGATTCATCTATGGTGTTCATTCCCAGTTTTTCGTTAATTTCCTCATTATGGATATCCTCCTGCCATTGTTCCCATCTATTAATACCTGCAATCATTCTTGCCACTTTCATATCTGTAACCTCTACCTTATGAATAAGGTAGCCTGTATCCACCCAACTTACACTCCCATACAATAAAATTGGTCGAAAGATAGAGCGGTGCATTGCTACCTTAGTCTTGGTTCTTCTTGGTCTACGTCGACTCCTCTTACCCTCCGCTGCTGAGCTCATGAGTCTCTTACGTAACCTGCTTCTCCCATGCGTGTAAAATGACCCCACCATCTCAGTCTGTTCGCTCTAACTGCTTCATCTATGGTGTTCATTCCCAGTTTTTCTTTAATTTCCTCATTATGGACACCCTCCTGCCATTGTTCCCATCTATTAGTACCTGCAATCATTCTTGCCACTTTCATATCTGTAACCTCTACTTTATGAATAAGGTAGCCTGTATCCACCCAACTTTCACTCCCATACAATAAAATTCGTCGAAAAATAGAGCGGTGCAGTGCTACATTAGTCTTGCTTCTTCTACGTCGACTCCTCTTACCCTCCGCTGCCGTGCTCATCAGTCTCTTTAGGTAACCTTGCTTCTCCCATGCGTGTAACATGACCCCACCATCTCAGTCTGTTCGCTCTAACTGCTTCATCTATGGTATTCATTCCCAGTTTTTCTTTGATTTCCTCATTATGAACACCCTTCTGCCATTGTTCCCATCTGTTAGTACCTACAAGCATTCTTGTCACTTTCATATCTGTAACCTCTACTTTATGAATAAGGTAGCCTGTATCCAACCAACTTTCACTCCCGTACAACAAAGTTGGTCGAAAGATAGAGCGGTACACTCCTAACTTAGTCTTGGTAATTACTTCCTTCTTGCAGAAGAGAGTAGATCTTAGCTGAGCACTCACAGCATCAGGTCTGCTGCACCTCGATTCCAGTTCTTTCACTATGTTGCCATCCGCTGAGAAAGTACATCCCAGGTACTTGAAATTGTCGACCTGTTCTAACTTTGTTCCTCCTATTTGGCACTCAATCTGTTTAAATCCTTTTCCCACAGACATTACTTTCGTTTTGGAGATGCTGATCTTCATATCATAATCCTTGCACTCTGATAGAGCTCTGAAATATTAGTTTGCAACCTTTCAATCGAATCGGCCACAACTAAGTCATCCGCATATGCGAGACTGTTTATTTGGTTTTCACCTATTTTAATCCCGCCATGCCAGTCTACTGCTTTTAACATATGATCAATGAATAGTATGAACAACAGTGGTGACAGGTTACAGCATTGTCTTACCCCTGAAACTACCCTGAACAATGAGATTAATTTGCCATCTACTCTAACTGCTGCCTGACTGTCTACGTAAAGACCTTTAATTATACCATAATGGTGTAGAACTGACAGTAGCTTCCTACTAGGAACACGGTCATAAGCCTTTTCTATATCTATGAAACATAAATACAATTCCTTGTTCCAATTAGTAAAAAAAAAAAAAAAAAAAAAAAAAAAAAAAAAAAACGGTGGTAATTTTCAAGCCAAGCCAAGTGAAATTGTAATTGAGAGAAACATAGTATCAACAGATCAATAGTATAACTAGCTTACTGGTCATACCGGGCTTGAAAGTCCATTACCGCAGCAACATGTTTTCGCCATCTGTTTTGAGCTATTGCCTTCAATACCTAGGCTCCTCAAATCGGCCTTCACATTGTTCCCCCATCTACGCCTTGGTCTCTCCCTCTAAGTGCCCTACCAATACTCTATGCGCTGCCCTGCCTTCATCCATTAGAGCTACGTGACCCACCCATCGCAGCCTAAGTGATTTAATAACACTGATTATGTTAGGGCTTGGATAGAGTTCGTGAACCTCTTCGTTATGCAGCTTTCGCCACTCCTCGCTAAAGTAATCCATTTTTGCTCCGAAAATTTTCCTCAAAATTTTGTTTTCAAATGCTCGAGACGGTGTCTCATTTGGCAAAGTGACAGACCATGTCTCACACCCATACCGCACAACTGGAAGAATAATATTTTTGTATATTCTGATCTTTAATTTTCTAGAGAATAACCGTGATGAGAGTAACCAATACGGTGAGAAGTAGCAAACATTTGCAGCCCGTAATCTCTTCCTCAGCTCGAATTCAATGTCATTTCTCGATGTAATTTCCACATCTAAATACGTAAACGGGTTCAGTTTTTCAAACTACATGTCACCATCTCTTAACATTTCCTGATCTACTGCTGTTGGCATTCTAGCAGTAACCAACTATTTGGTTTTGTCTTCACTTACCCTCAGACCTACGTCTTCACTTGCCTTGTTTAACGCATTCGCATTTGCTGTAACAGATTCTTTCCCATCGCTAATTATGTTTAATTAGATCATCTGCGTGCGGCTCCGTAGCACAGTGGTAGAGTGCCAGACTACAAATCCAAAGGTTGCGGGTTCGATCCCTGCCAGGTCCTAGGATTTTTATCTGTCACTTTCCACTTCTTTCCCCTCTGGCAGTGTTGCTGATGTGAAAAATACCGAGTAGCACCGTGGTTCGGAACCCACGTTAAACTGTAGGTCCCCCTATAACTGGCTGGGTAAGTCAGTTCGAAGGTCGGAGGAAGGCAACGGCATACCACCTCCAAACAGGACCATGCTTAGTAAAGCACTGTGGTGTTCAAACCAATCTTCGGATTGTTGACTGCTTTACCTTTTTTTTTTTTTAGATCATCTGCATACCCTAATATCTTAATATTTCCATTTAACTCTACACCCTCTGAATTATCTGCTGCCATTCGCACAGTATATGCCAGGACTAAATTAAAAAGTAGCGGGAACAGGGCATCTCCCTGTTTAAGTCCGTTCTTTATTTCGAATTCTTCTGACTCCAATTTCCCCACGCCTACTCTATCTTCTGTGTTTTTCAGACTCTCTTCAGTACCATACGAGGAAATATGCTCGTAATTCAATTACGTCACTGTATTATTACCTTTTCAATCAAAAGTGCCTCTTCTTACACTAATTGCAACTGAAAACACTAATATCGTGCACACTTGATAGTTCTTACATTAGTCCTTAAAGTGCAGACGCAGAATTTATATGAGGTGATTAAAGCAAAGACGAGAACAACGTCCACGCATCACTAAAGCCACATTTTTTTTTACATTCAAAATAGCTTCCGCATTAAAGGACTCCAAAACACAATAACTACTTTTTAAGATGATTGTATGGGTATATGAATGTCATAAATTTTTTGTCGCCAAGAATGCCTAGACTTTTGAGCAAAGAGTTGAATATAAATCACAGAGTAGGTATGATGATGAAAAACGATAAGTATCTCTTTCATTTCGTTTTACGTAGTTCATCGAAATCTCGTATTTGTACTTTGACGACCAATATCAGCTGTATCTGATGTGTAGGTAATGGGTGTTTTGTGCTATTGTAATTAACCAGAAGATTTTTGCTACAGTTAATTGAAAATGCAATGATACACTGACGTCATTGAACTACGTATAATTTTCCTGCAATGGTAATGATTTATTACTTTGTTTCTCTGTATTGAAATTTCAAATGTGCTAGAATGCAATGTTATGCACGGAACTAACACAGTCCACTGTAGTATTTATTATTTAATGTTATTCTGACCTTTATTTAGTGTGGTTCTGAACGTTGGAGCTTTAAGGTATCACTTGTGAGACTTAGCCTATTTTAAGAATCCATGTTTCTAAAAATAAAAAATAAAAAAAAAAAACAAAAAAAAAACCTTTGAATAGTATCTTGTTTCAAGCGAGCCCAGTTTCCTTTTTTCACCAACGCATGTGTAAATGAAGTTCATTGGTGTCTGTTTATTTTCTTAATAGCACATAGCGATGTTCGTGTAGATATATTGTAGATAAATGACAGCTAAGATCGTATTTTATTCAATTAGTGGGCCACTTTAGGTTATTAACACAAACTGTGGGCCGTATGCAATAGCCTTTTTACATCTCGAAATTTAATTGCAAATAACACCTTAACCTTTCATCTGAAACGAAAATTGAATAAACGGGATACTTGAGAGGAGAAAATTCCCTACAACTTTGCTCTTTTATGTTTTTTCCGTATATCGCACGGTTTCAGAGGTATATGTAAAAATAACAGCAATTGGGCACTGTCTGTCGCTCTATCTGTAACGTGTTCCCAGTTTTAGCTAACGACGTTCAACCGACCGACACCAATTTTTACAGGTTATTTGTAGGTTGCCTGCGACCAGAATATCACTCTGCGACCCTATGCCCTACTCGGCTATTATGTGTCGGACCGGAATTTTTTTAAAGTAAAATGTATACAGAATTTAATATCAAGTAATTTTTGTTTGAATTTTTCCCCCATATTTTGACTTTCAGAGTTGGTAAACACGTATAAAGATATAATTCTTCACATCGTTGTACCATCATATTATTTTGCTGTAAGTGCTTAATGGAAATTTGAAGAATAGTTTGAGGTTGATATTTCCTTTAGAGATGAATATATCGCAGGAAAATACCTTTTTTTATGAAGAAATGAAGAATATTAAGAAAATAGAGAAAGAAGTCTCGTAACTGGTATGTAGACGAATGCAAATATTTATATTTAACTTTGTATTATTTCATAAATATTGTAAATTTAAATTTTTTGTTTATGTAATTTTATATTATTTATGTTTTTTATTATTTTTGGTTCAAAATATTTGCAAAAATCATAAAAATACAGGAAAACCTAAAATGAACTGTAAAACACAAAAGTGTGATTTTTTCCCCCTGACTTTATGGAGAGGGTATGATGGACGTTTCTCAGTCATGGGGCTATGTGGAGATAAACAAGAAAATATTATACCGTGGAGCTCTTGTTCGCAACTCTTACTCAGTTATGTTACGCGACCGTTTTTAGACGAGTACAAATGGCAGAAGGGTTTTCCAGACAGCAATCATCAAGAAGGAAACAAAAGTCAGTATTACTGATTACAATGCCCCATGCAGTATTACATCTGTTTCAGATTAATGCCTATTCTTAGAATATATGAATGTCACTTATAATATTCTCTCTGGCAGTAATATAGGATCCACCTAGTCGGTCGACAGACCAACAAGTGATATCCGTTATACTGTATATGTGACCAAATGCTGAAATTTAAAAAGTAATAAAGGAATGGAGCTGTTCGAATCAGTTATGAGACTTCAGCAGTTCATTTCGATGCTACCAAAAAGGAAGAGCAAACTGCAGTATGAAAACTCCCAAAGAAAGAAAGATGCACTTGGTGTACAAGAGAAACCACATCTAAAAGAAAATGCACGTTCATTGTCACCTGAAACTCAGTAGGAGGTAGAAAAAGTTTTGTTTTTAAACCTACTGGATCAAACTGCTACGGTCATTAGTTCCTAGACTTACAAACTACATCAGTTTACACTAAGGACAACAAACACACACACACACACACACACACACACACACACCACTAAGGACAACACACACACACACACACACACACACACACGCGCGCGCGCGCGCGCGCGCGCGCGCGCTCCCGAGGGAGGACTCGAACCTCCGGGGGGAGCGGCCGCCCAGTTCAAAGCATAACGCCTGAGACCACGCTTCCACTCCCGCGCGGTGTAGAAAACGTCAAATGCGAGTATATCTTTAATAAAAGGGGAATGGCATAGGTGTCATATGTGCACAATGTGAATAAAAAAAAACAATGCCATTATGGGAAATGCACATTAACTAGTACTGAAACCGTTAAATATTGAACCTTCTTTTCTAACAGTTTATAGTAATTCACGCAGTCCCATTTACGATTCAAATAGCGTCACTAACGTTCAATTTTTTCATTTTTTCAACGTTTTAAATTTCGCTGTTTAAAATGAAGATATATAGATTCTGAAGCAATGTATCTTTATCATACAAAGATGTAAAATCTACTCAAAATTACCCTTTAAGATGCATAATAAAATATTTACCACCGGGATCCGAAGTTATAAGTAAGGTGGCCCCCACCTTACCCTAGTTACTGTGGAGTGTTCATATTCACTATCAAGTGATTCTATAAAACACCCCATATGTCATGAACATTATGAGTATAGGGGCAAATTTTTTCCACCCATATCGCCAAACCATTATCACAGAAATAATACTTTTTGCACAAATTTATAATTATCGACTTCTGAAAATTGTGTTTACCTATCAGTCATTTTTCATATATTTCATTGTTTCAACATACGTTAAGAGAACATTTCTCTGTTTATTACCCTGTACAATAACATTGTTTCCGTTTACTTTTACATTGGTTTATATTAACAGCATTTTAGAACTTATGATCCTCTTCCTCAATGAAGATTGCTACTGCGAACCTAACACATTCCACATTATTCAGAAAAGTTACAAATGTTTCTCTTTCTTTCTTGCATTACGCTACAAATAATTTCGTCAAAAATTCACTACAATTACCCTTGATTACTGACATGTTCCACAGATTGCTTCATTTGCATTGCACTTAGTTCCAGATTAGCATGATATTTTCTGTACTCGCAGTTCACTGGTTTCTGAAACTCATATCCAAGACATTCAAATTCCTCTGAGAATTTAACATCATTTTTTTTTCAACTTTGAGGCACTTCTCACTGATCAGGTAGTCTTTATTTTCAAAATACTTAAATCGAAAATCCTGCATCTGTATGATGATCTCGTATCATCAAACAAGCGTCAGCGACTGTTAGCTGTTTATTAGCAATAATCAGAGTTTCAGTACTTTCTTGAAAAATTACTTATGGCGTGAAAAAAGTATTTGTAATAGTTCTAGAAAAAAAATTTAAAAAAATTGAAAGTGCTCTATTGTCTTGTGTTTTATAAATTTAGATCTTTAGTATATAAAAATATACATTTTATGCAAAAGGGCGCATTACCCAACATAATTATTTATATTGTTTGATTAAATAACTGCACAACAAAAGTTTCTATACCAAAAACTTCTACGTTTACACACGTATAATCAAATTTGTTTTTCTGTCCGGCTGCTTATAGCCTATAGTTGACAAAGGAACAAGAGGCCCTAGAACCAGTTATGTTTGCCCTTCGAAGAATGCCGTTACTACACTAAATGTAATTTACAAGAGTCACAATGCCTGCAATTAGGTGATTTTGTAAAAAATGTATACGCAGTTTATCACGTCTCTAAAGAAATTTTAAAGGAGTGACAAGGCAAGAACTTGTATCCTGAAATATATTCAGACCTTTGTCGGTGCATTCTGCCTGAAGCTTTTCATGTTTTATCGATGTTTTGTCAATGGCGGTAGCTATGAGAGCGTTCTGATATTCGTCTGGGCACGCCTTTGTTAATAATATGCATGGAATGCGAATTGACAAAAGTTTTTTGTTTGAAAGGAAGGAAACGGTAGTACGGTAAAATAAAAACGAAATAAAAAATTCTTGGTGCCGAATAGCACACAGGATGACCGAATATGTTCTACTGTACGCTTTCATTCAACAGTTAAATGTTCGAAATTTGAAGCGGTGACATTTTCCTGTCTGTTTCTGTGGGAAACAACACAGTTTATTTTACTTTGATTTCAAACAGGCGTGTGCATCAAGATTTTTAAACATCAAAGCAACTGGTTTCCACAATAAAATAATTTTTCTAGACTAAAGGTTATCCATTGTGTACCAATGCTTTATTTACGAACGCAGCTAGTGTATTTTTCATTATTGACGTACGGCAAAAATGCCGGCAGTGTTTCGACACTGTAGGCTTCAGCTGTTATGTAGGCCTAATTAGGCGTGTCGTAACTGCACAGTCGGCATTTACTTTACCGTAATTCTCTAAGCGACAAACAGTGCGATCGAAACTTCAGTGTAATTATTTACACACTGAACTACACCCAGATTTCATGTCGTATATCACTGAAATTGTTTCGAACCGAACATTTAAAGAGGTTAAGATGTAGTACAGAGTGCATGTAATCAAGATTTTGGCGTAATTAGATTTTGTTATTATTGTGATTACTAAGGTTTTTATTGTAAAGAGGTCGAACTAATTTGCAGACGGAAAAACATCCGTTCTTATAAAATGTATGTAGAAATTCCTCATGGTATTTATTTCTTGAATGGATTGTATTTCATTATGTAACATGATCCAAGACGACAGAAGGCAAAGGAAAACAAATTTTTACGGATTGACCAATGTCTTATGTTCCCCTTGTTACGACATTTTTTTCATTTTGCAGCAGCTGTCTCGCAAGTCTATGCTGAAAAAAGCTAGCTAGAAAAACTTTCTTCCAAAACTAAATGTATTATGTTACTCCCTTATTTTACAGTCATAAACTCAATTTATAAAAAGGTACTACCCTTCGAGGAACAGGACGTATTTGAAATGTGGTACAGATGAAGAGCTGGGTACTTGTTTAGTGAAGTTTTTAGTTAGTCCATCGCACTCTGCCTCACTCTCCGTGCATCTCAGTTTCGTTTTCATACAGCTTAATACTTATGACATCATATCTCCTGAATAATGTGCCCTACAATAGTTTAATTTTATCGCTACGTAGGCTGGAAATTAGGAAACTGTGTGCAATATGTATTGCGAATAAATACTGATGTTTACAACCTGGGCGTGATTTTCCTGGTATAGGAGGATATGTGAAACAAACAGAGTAGTTTAGATTAATACTTGTTCTATAGATCATAAATACCACATTTTGAAATAATGTGGAACGTCTGAATTTAATAAAAGATGTCTATACACGCCACTCAGTATTTTAATTAAGTAGTTGAACTTAAACGTTGCAGCAGATCTTCAATGTGTTTTTTACAATTCAATCCTTCATCAGTGCAAACACCTAAAGAGTTTGAATATTCTACCTTATCTACAGATATCTGTTCAAAGTCTATATTTATTAATGGTGTCATTCCATTTGCTGTATGAAACTGTATATACTGGGTTTTATCAAAGTTTAATGTGAGTCCATTTGTAGAGAACCACTTAATTTTCTGGAAGACATCATTTACAACTTCATCAGTTAATTCCTGTTTGTCGGGCGTGATAGCTGTACTTATATCTGCAGCAAAAATAACTGGCTTACCAACTGTTTGTCTCTTAAATGTCGATCGCTGACGTGTATAGACTAGCAGTCATTGTTTTAATACGGTAGGGCGTCAGAAGCAACGTATAAGTTAACTCATGATTTGCATGTGTAAGTACTTACACACCAATTTTATTATGCAGGAACACATGGATGGCTTTACGACTAAAATGTCATATCTAATGTGTAATATCAGAGTTTTCATTTTCACTTCGTTAGAGAAGGACGACCTATTATACAGACACTAAGGGTGCAATTCGTGCAAAATCAATGATGCAGCATTAACGAGCTATTAGTGATGTAATAAACTATGTTTTAAACCAGGAGTAACCGAAAAAGAATCAGGAACATCTGGGTAAATATGTATTAAGAATAGCAAAGGACGCAAGACCGAACCTTGTGGGACACCATTTTTGATAGCTACCCAGTTAGAGGAATCAGCTGTTTTCGGCATACGTACATTTTTATAATAAGTATAGATTACATATAGACATATTAAATAGCGAAGACAAGGAAAGAAGAATGATGAAGAATGTTGATAATGGGAAGAGCTAATTGCTTCGTTATTTGCTAAGGCTGTGAACTATAAATAAATAAATAAATAATAAAAAAATAAAAATAAAAGAATTCCGAAAAATACTGAAATAATGAAGTAGTTACTGAAGAAGCGGTGCTTAAGCGGGTACACCAGTGCGACAGAAAGAAGTGAAGGAGCATATCAAGAGTGTTAACAAGAGGAACACATGGGAAAAATGCAGATGACTGTCGCGGAAGCGGAACGAAGCCTTTATGTTGCTTATTGTGAGTGGAATATTACTGTGCTGGCAGCGACAGACGGTAAACCGCCGTTAAGCATAATGGCAGATACCTGGAAGTCCCGCGAGGCCACAAAGAGTTAACTTGCTGTTGACGTTGAGATGATCAGGCATGAAGCGTATCTGCCTGCAAGAGGTTGGACCCGCGTGAGAGGGGGTAGGGATAGGGTCTGGTACAGCAGAAGGGGGAAGGACAAGAATGGATGACTTAGCCTGCTGCTAGTAGCCTATAGACACGAACACCGCCTGTCATGTGCTTTGTTTCAGAAAGGGACATTATCCAACTGGAGATTTGCCTTTAGGCATAAAAATGGATTTGTCCTACAAACAACCACTTCAGAATAGGTGGCAAAAGATTCTACAATTTCTTAATTTTAATATACAAACTAGTGAATGAATAATACAGCAACTTGGTCCTTCGGCCAGGTCGTGGTTAAACGACACTTTAAGTTCATCGTAATGATGCGCTTCAATCAACGTATTCTGGAGACTCAGTATCAGATGTTCCCGTGAGAGCGGAGTTGCGACATATCTATGTCTAGATACATCTACGGCACAAGGATGCTGTCGTATAAACAGATTTTGACGAAGTGTCACTTTAAAACATGATGTATATTTTTGAACAATTCTTGAGGAGAAATATCGAGAGCTAATATTATTCCCTGTAAAATATAATATTGTGCGTAACGCCAGTATTTGTCGTCTCGTATTTAGTTGAGGCGTGCCACACTTTGGCCAGACCATCAGGACCGTGGATGACCGCTGTATTGAGCGTAAGTATGACACACGCTTAGAACAAACGAGTAAAATCTACTGTTCGAGGAGATTGTCTTGATACTAGTCATGCAGTAGAATATAACAACAGAGAGGCTCTTCTGGAATCAATCATCTATTAGGATAATGTTATCTAGAAAGCAGTAGAAATTATATTCGCTTGTGGCCTTGTAAAAGGAACCGAAGTTTTTGCTTATATTCTGCTTGTTATCCCGCCCCATTCCTGGTCAAACAGCAGAGGGACAGAGGTATTGGCACATTATCATCCACTGACAATAAATACTCACTGTCAGTAACATCTGACGGTTATTTATATTGTGTTGGCATCATGTTTTCTTCAATTTTCGCCGTGTTTATGTTTAGTGTTCTCATGTTTTGTCCTCCTGTGTTTCTTTCATCTATTGTATACTGTCGGCTAATGAACCTTTAGAATTAAAAAGAATTTTTATTGTTAGTGTTATTTAGTTTTTTCAGATGCTGTTAAATCACGAACTGATGACCAAAAAAGATAATTGGTGCTGATTACTTCTGTTTGACTGACTTTCTCCTTGAAGAATAAAATCGCTTTTTCTGAGGGATAAAAAAAATTTGGGTTATATTTCGGTCACGAAAGTATTGTTGAAATGTTATTACAATGATAACTATTGCGTAAAACGTTTGTAATGATTATATGAGATACTATTTATTTAAGGACATTTAAGTTAAAGGTGAAGCATTGAATTAAAATTTGTGATGCGGCCGGGAATCGAACACGGACCACCATGCTCACTAGGGAGACGTCTTAATCACTTTTTTCCGGGTAGATCTATATTTTGCGGTCGTTAGTTCAGTTCATTCTTGTTTGTTGGTTGAATATGTGGCTCAGCTTTTTTATTACAGAGGGCGTTTAGCCCCCTGACCGAGCATGCTGGCGCCCGGCTTAAGCACCGCACCATTAGCTTTTAAGGCTCCTTGGAATAGTTTAAGTACGAGTTCCCTCCACATCGCAAACTTTAATTCAGCTTCTGTGTTCCATGAAAGATTGCCACAATTGCCAAAGCTCTCCACGCATTGGAATAGCACCTCGACAATGGACATATCGGAAAATTCCTGCCCTTTACCTCAGGCTAAGGTGATATAAATATCATTATAATGATAATTTTTTTAATTAGTAACTTGTTACACAATGTGATGAAGATCAAGTTTCTCAAAGGAATGTAAGACCATCTTCCTCATGTAGTCAGCTCACTACATACAGGCACTGTACTATTTATATAGCAATGATGATAGTTAAACTAAATAATATTCATTGCTTATACTTAAATATTTCATTATTAATGAGTTCTTTGTGTTGTAGAGGTACTCTCGCAATGAACCATACATTCATTATTAACTTTACAATAACTGACGAACTAATTATGAGCAAAACACAACATGAACTACTTAAATCATTACACAACATTGGCAGTTTGAGATCTTCCTATTCCTTCCAAGTGAGACGTAGGGAGACGAGCAATCGGGTGATTTAGGAACAGCAAATAAAATTTAAACGTTTTAACTTGGTTGATATTACCTGGGAGTGCAAGGTGTGGAATAAACACTGTCCACAGTATGAGGAGTGGGTTAGAGGAAGCATGTTTTGCTGCTAGCCTCTACCGCTAACGTGTGTAGTTGGCTTTCTTTTCTGAGAAAATGATGTACCTAGCACCGATACTTTGAGAATTGCTTCAACATTCTAAGGAAAGATGAAAAGGTTGTTAAAAGTGATCAGTACCTATTATCTTATTTGCTCATCAGCTCGTGATTTAATAGCATCTGAAAAACTAAATAACTAACAATAAAAATTCTTTTTAATTCTCAAGTTTCATTAGGCGATAATACTGATTACAGTGCGCAAAGAAGAGAGAGGATAATTATTAATACATTATAGCAGTCAGGAGTAATGCTTACAAGAAGTTTGAAAAGCAGTGGATGAGTTATTTACTATTTATGGCAAAAACTGCAGATTACATTTCCTACACGTAAACGCGGACAATGTTTTATTAACAAGAATGCTTTGTTTACAATTTACATCTTATTATTTCCAATGCTGTAATCAGGCTCAATGCTCAACGGATAGCCGGCCGCGGTGGTCGAGGGGTCTGAGGCGCTCCAGCCACGGTCTGCACGGCCACTACGGTCGGGGGTTCGAATCCCCCCTCGGGCATGGATATTTGTGCCGTCCTTAGTCTTAGTTAGTTCATAAGTAGTTTGTAAGTTTAGGGACTGATGACCCCGTAGTTAAGTCCCTAAAGCTATACAAACATTTGAACATTTGATTTTGCTCAACGGATACATTACAATAATTACGTACCGGATGTTCCACCTGTTCCGTTAGATGACGTCCCTTTAGCTAATCCCATCCCCCTCTGGTGTCAGAGGTTCAGTCTTCAAGCGTATTACGGAAACCAGACTCAGTTCTTCACCGACGCGTCCGAGATTGACTTTTATGCCGGTTCGATGCACGTATCAATGCTCACTGAGGGCATATTGAACATCTCCTGTGAGAAATAATCGGATGTGGTTATGCTGGTGCATTCTGTTCTTGTGGGAACTCACGACCTCGACATTTAGTCCCCCTTTAAAAGCCACAATAACCGAATCTATTCTTGAGTGATGCCCCATATCGTTGCATGAAGTGTAACATGGAAACAAACCGATTCCGGACCCATTTTGATATAGCATGTCTTTGTCTACGTGTGAGTAATGTATTCTGCATTTTGTGTCATACACACGTGTGTGTCGACAACTCACAACCAGAAGAAATGACCGACCAGAAGAAATAAAAGATGTAGGTAGCGTGGTATATCCATCCACGAAAAGCAAAACTTTCATGCACATGTATAAATTATGTGCCTGAGGGGAAAAATCCGTAACAAGTTAGCTACACAGAGGCTATGACATATTTCTGATCGAAATAAGGAAGTGTCGCAGCGAGATGGCTATTGCGGGCTGCTGGTTGAGCTTTTGGCCTCACGCAGCCGGAAAGTTAAGGACAGCACAAAATAACATGAAAGACGCTTGTACTACTACACTGGAGGAAGTGCTGCTAGTGCTGGAAACCGCAAGAAAGTATGCTTAGAATACCACTCGATCATAAAAAAAACAGTATTTGTGTCATTCACATGAAAACTGTTGCTTTCTACCACGGGTAATATTTCTGTAGTGAGGAGCAGAGTGACAAAATATCGGTAATTCAATCGCGTCAGTTTTTCGTTACATTTTCAATCAACAGTGCTAAAATACGTCTACTTAAAATAATTATAATACCGTAATATATATATAGCCAGGCGGTCTTAGGCCCCCTGTCACGGTTGCGCGGACGCTCTCATCAGAGGTTATCCTTAGCATAGGCTTAGTGTAAGTAGTGTGTAAGTTTAGGGACCGATGGCCTCAGCAGTTCAGTCCCCTAATTATGCAAACTTTTGAAATTGTATACATATCCCCTGCATAGTGCTTATATTAGCCCTCAAAGAGCTGTTTGGAATTTCCTACGAAACGTTTAAAATAAAGTGAGAGAGAACAATATGTACAACTCACTAGGAATAAGGAAGAAAAAAATAGGAAAGGAAGATTAATACTAAACATTTTAACGTCTGTCGACAAAGCGGTCATTAGAGAAGGACTAGTTTGGATTGTTACTGTTAAGGAGGGGCAACGGAATCGGTAGAGCCCTTTCAAGGAAACATTCCTCTATTTGCCTAGAGCGATTTAGCGAAATCATAGAAAACTGTGAATGTCCGGAGGTGGGTATGAGCCGCCGTGGTCCCAGTGTGCTGAGCAATGCGCCACCTCGCTCGGTACTTCATTGAACTCACTTTTTTTACTTTCAGAACCAAGCAGTACTAATTATGTTTCCAAATGATTATGTCTGTATGTCAATGGAATAACCCGTCTTTTGCAGAGAATGTTCAAACATAGGATTATAGCAAGGAGCAGTAAATTGATTAGAAAAAGGAGTGAAATTTTATGATGTAATGAGGCTCAGGTATGTCTTCCACTTTGCTTTAACTACTTCATTTCCATTTCGAATATAAACACTATCAGGTGTGGAGAAGATGTATTTTTGTGCCGTTATAATTACTTTAAGAAGCGGGCTTATGGCCCTGTTGCCTGAAAATGTTATGATACTATGTGTAATTTCCCTCTTAGGATATTTGTATCTTTCTTTGTCCCTATTGAAACATCACTTATGGTAGAATGCAGCGTTTTGCCTGGAAATGATACAGACGACTGCTTTTTTTATGATTGGTTTGGTGCGGTTCCGAGCGTTCTACGTGAAAGGTTATCACACACCACATTAGGCAAGGTAATGTACCTGTCTACCAGATGGCAAATAAGTACATTTTTAAAATAATTTTTATCGAAATTTAACGGAGATGTTTTTTATTTTTATTTTTTTATTTTTTTTTTATTTTTTTTTATTTTTTTTTTTTTTTTGCTGCTTAAACAGCATTCTGCTATTACTTAACCAAATGCCCTTGAAATCATGTCAAACCTAGCCAAAAATGGTGTCGAAGTAAGGAACTCTTCGCGGAGCACCATAAGGTGGCCTGCGAAATATAGAACTCCATGGAAACATAGGTTCGAGGACCATGGTGATAAGTGAAACTGTGTCGTAGTCCGTTCTAACATTCCCTTCGTAATACATCGTACGGTAGTCTGAGTTAATCGAGGATATTAGCTATCTGCAGTACAAATTTAATCCAAATCTGTCCAGCTGTTTAATCGTGAATGAATAACAATAACATTGATGATGTATACTAGGCGAGAAATTATGCTGATACCAATTCATGTATAACGTTTGGTCTATTCTTGCACATGGATAACAGATAAAAATAGTAAAATGAATGAATAAAACAATTTATTCCATTGTCCATCACAGTTGCGAATTTAGTTGTTTTTATTACTGGTAACCGGTTTCGGATTCTATATCCATCAGCAGACCAGCAAAAAAAAAGTAATTACAAATAGGGTAGCATGCGTCAATATAAAGCAAAAATAAAGTTTAAACATCTGCACGTTACACAGCAACATTTCCATTAGTACGCATATGCCTTTTCAACAAGTGTCGGATACATTATGCGTACTAATTGAACTGTTGCACTGTAACGTACGGATGTATAAATCTCATTTTTGCTGTATATTGACACATGCTATGTATCTTATCCCATTTGTAATTATTTTTCATTCTATTTTAGCTAGTGGATGCAAAATCAAATAAAAAATTAAATACAGCTACATGCATTGGGAACGCCGAAAATAAAATAACCTCGAAATATCTACCGTTGTCAAATACGTCAACTGGATGCAACTGGCAAGTTCTGCTTAGTTTCCCAGCATACCAATTACTTCGACTATGTACGTACATCACTAGGAAAGATGGTATGGACGTCGGATGGAGCACCCGTAGTCGTTAAGTTATCAATTTTTATTGCTACAAGTTTCTAAAAAGTGTTCAAATGTTTGTAAATCTATGGGACTTAACCATTCTGCTCATCAGTCCCCAGGCTTACAAACTAGTTAAACTAACTTATGCTAAGGACAACTAATACATCCACGCCCGAGAGAGGACTGGTACCTCGGACGGCAACAGCAGCGCGTTCCGCAGCTAGACGCATTAGAACGCTCGACCACTCCATCCCGGCTACAAGTTTCTACACTTATTGTGTCATCTTCAGGTCCCCAGACTAGCATAAAAATGTATTTTTTATGCTGAATAGTCAGAATGAAGTGATAGCGTCATTGAGCAGCTTTCATAGCTTTCATGTATTTGACCTGCAATCTGTGGACACCAATACATTAGTAATGGCCCCCATTGTAGCTAAGCAACATAATAATTTCTTTTTTCACTAGTCAGAGGATCTGAAGATGAAAATAACAAGTGTAGAAACTTGTAGCAATAAAAATACATAAGTAACGTCTGAAGGCGCTCCATTCTTTTATCTTAACTGCTGCTACGCTCATGGGCTCGCATCAGATAGTTGTAGGGAAATTGCACAATATTTCAAAGTCTTTGGAGTCTTTCGCGGTGGTATTCTTCTGGAAAATGTTCTCGGTGTACAAGCCGCGTTATGTCGAATAAAATCCTCGAGTTTTCGATGGCAAGCTCCGCCAATGTCATCAGGAGTAAAAATAACGTACACCGAGAACATTTTATATAATATTTCAACGAGACAGCTGCTTGTTATCTTCAAGCGCTTATTGTACAGTTTTATTGTTGTGTCTCGCTCTGCGTGTTCTGGCTTTCTGCATGGACGCAAGCACCAATGGGATGGCGCAATAACGTCATCGGAGACGAATCTTAAAGATGTCCTCTAGTCCTCTCCGATTCGTGTACGATGACGTCACTGCCACACCCCTTCGCACCTGCGCTTTTCTAGAAGGCCAGAGTGTATATAGTTGAGGGACAACAGCAATACGCCAGCGCAGTAGGCACCTGAAGGTAATGCAAGGATGCCATCCATTACGAATCAATCGTAATAATTACGAATTTCCTCCAATAATTACGACATTACGAATGACGTGGCTAAAAATACGATTTATTCACATATCTAAACTCACTGATGCTTTAGGAATCAGAAAGTACTCGTCACTAAACTTATGATTTCTATTCTTCTGGTGCTTTACAGCAATTCCCCTGTGGGAAGAGTTTAGTTTGATGAGGAAGAATAAGCCTGAGTTTAAGGCTAATATGAACATGAAGATGTATATGACGTCACACCCAAAGCATGTTACCAATGTACTTCCTGCGAACAGGAACTGCTAGCAACTAAGGGGGCAACTAAAGTATTCAGTTCAAGAAATGAACCTCCTACTTATGTAGTGCCGATCTGGGATAAGAATTTAGTGCTATTAAGAACAAGGAACTTTTAAGTGCTCTGTTATGCAGAAAATATGATACCAAAACAATAAGTATGTTTACCAGTGCAAACAAGAGCAGCTAAGGGGGCAACTAGTGTTCAACAGATGCAACAGAACTACTAAAGAAACTGCGTACACTACGCTTGTCCGTCGTTTTATGGAATATTTCTGCCCAGTGTGGGATCCTTATCAGGTGGGTTTGACGGAGGACATCGAAAGAGTCCAAAGAAGGGCAGCTCGTTTCGTATTGTCACGATACACGGGAGACAGCGTTACGGAAATGATACAGGATCTGGGATGGGAATCATTACAATAACGACGCTTATCGCTGCGGCGTGGGCTGCTTACGAAACTACAATCACCAACATTCTCCTCCGAATGCGGAAAATATATTGTTGACTCCCACTTACATAGGTAGAAGTGACCATCAGAATAAAATACGAGAAATCAGAGCCCGAACGGAGAGATTCAGATGTTCATTCTTCCCGCGCGCTATTCGAGAATGGAATGGGAGATAAAATAGTATAACGGTGGTTCGATGAACCCTCTGCCAGGCACTTAAATGTGATTTGCAGAGTATCCCATGTAGATGTAAATGTAGAACTCAAAAATGATCGTGCTTCAACGGTTGTAGTGCAGATCTGAGATGATGTCAGTCTGCAGATAAGTAAAAGAGGCTCTGTACATAACAATCTTTGTGATATTTCATTTGTTTTAGTTCGCGTTAGGTGTTAGTTTTTCTGTAATGTCATATTTAGCGATGCCGATGCATATAAATCCTCCCCCCCCCCCCTGTCCGGTAACAACACTGCCTGGCCTGACTCGGCAATAACTAATTGGCTTTCATATCAAATGTTCAAATGTTTGTTAAGCTTAAGGGACTTAACTACGGGGTCATCAGTCCCTAAACTTACAAACTACTTATGAAGTACCTACAACTAAGGACGGCACAAATATCCATGCCTGAGGGGGGATTCGAACCCCCGACCGTAGTGGCCGTGCAGACCGTGACTGAAGCGCCTCAGTCCCCTCGGCCACCGCGGCCGGCTAATTGGCTTTCTCAAAAGTTGGCATCTCTGGTAACGGAACAGCTGTCTCGTAGAAATATTTTGCAGTTACCACGACATCTGACGCCTCGGTTGCACAGTGGTAGAGTGGCAGACTACAAATCCAAAAGTCGCGAATTCGATCCCCGCCAGGTCCTGCGATTTTTATCTGTCACTTTCCACTTCTTTCACGCCGCGATGGAGTAGCCGATCGGTCTAATGCGCCTCGCTGCGGAGCGCGCGGTTGCTCGCCGTGGAGGTTCGAGTCCTCCCTGGGGCATGGGTGTGTGTGTTGTCCTTAGGATAGTTTACCTAGGTTTAAATAGTTTGTAAGCTACGGACTGATGACCACGCAGTTTGGTCCGATAGATTTACGAACATTTGAACTTCTTTCACCTCTGGCAGTACTGCTCATGTGAAAAATACCAAGTAGCACCGTGGTTCGGAACCCGCGTTAAACTGTAGGTTCCTCCATAACTGACTGGGTAAGTCAGTTCGAAGGTCGGAGGAAGGCAACGGCATACCACCTCCAAACAGCACCATGCCTAGTAAAGCACTGTGGTGTTCAAACCAATCTTCGGATTGATGACTGCTTTACTTACTATGCTACACAACGTCCGTGGAAGGAGACCTACTGCGGGAGAAATTGAAATTAGCTGAAATTAGTGCTGGGGAAGAGTACTCACGTGTTAGGAGGGCAGGCGGTGGCGGCGGCGGGAGACTCGGCAACGGCCGGCTCGGGCCGCAGCTGCAGGCCGCAGCTGGCCAGCTGGCCCGCCTCCCAAATCCCTGCAGCCGCTGACCAGGACCACAGCTGGGAGCAAGGGTTGCCGCTGGACCAGTTTGCGCCTTGCCCTGCGCGCACAAAAAAGCCCGTTGAGGGAGCTCATAATGGGGCGCATGCCGTCTCACTTACATACACATACACTCCGTGGAGGCCAGCGTGCTGCGCAGGGCGCTGGGTACATCGTACCAGCGTTATACCGAATTTTCTCTCATCTACATCTACATAGATACCTGCAAATCACATTTAAGTGCCTGGCAGAGGGTTCATTAACCACTTTCATAACTTTTCTCTATGTTCCATTCTCTAATAGCGCGGGGGAAGAAAGAACACCTAAATCGTTCCGTTTTCGATCTGAATTCTTTTATTTTATTGGGATGGTCATGTCTCCCTAAGTAGGTGGGTGCTAGCAAAATATTTTCACATTCAGAAGTAAAAGTCGGTGACTGAAATTTCGCAAACAGATCACGCCGCAATGAATAAGGTCTTTCTCAGTGGCGTAACTATAGGTGGGGGGATGAGGGGGATAGAAACCCCCCCAGAACCCTAAAAAAATAAAAATAAAAAAAATAAAAAAAGAGAGAGAGAGAGAGAGAAGAAATTGTATAATAGCAATCTGATAAAGGTAAAGATTGGAAACTCGGGGTGTTTTACCATAAGCTTTCATTGGATGGGAGTGAATTAATGTTCAACGGCAGTGGTAGATGGTAGTCTGTCTGGAAACTGACGCCGGCCGCAGTGGCCGAGGGGACTGAGGCGCTCCAGTCACGGTCTGCACGGCCACTACAGTCGGGGGTTCGAATCCCCCCTCGGGCATGGATATTTGTGCCGTCCTTAGTATAAGGTTGTTGATAAGTAGTTTGTAAGTTTAGGGACTGATGACCCCGTAGTTAAGTCCCATAAGCTTAACAAACATTTTTTTTGGAAACTGACTAAAATTTTGCTCATCAAGCAGATCTATCCCCCCCCCCCCCCCAAACCCAAGTCCTAGTTACACCACTGGTATTTCTTTTAATGATTTCCACCGCAATTCGTGCAACATTTCCGTGACGATTTCTCCCCGGTAACGTGATAAAACAAAACGAGCTGCCCTTCTCTTAACCTTCTCAATATCTTCCGTCAGTCCCACCTGGTGAGGGTCCCACAGTGGCAACAGTACTCCAGGAGAGGACGCACAAGTGTGATGTAGGCAGCCTCTTTGGTGGAGCTGGTGCATCTTCGAAGCGTTCTGCCAATGAAACGTAATCTTTGGTTCGTCTTCCCCACAATATTTTCTATGTGTTCTCTCCAGCCTAAGTTGTTCGTAATTGGAACTCCTAGGCATTTGGTATAATCTACGACTTTTTAACCCAGACAGCGCTGACGTCCTTCCCGAAGGACGAGAACGGCAGCTTTCTTTTTTTTATTCTTGTCTGTCAGAATTCGTGTACAGTGTCCTATTTTATTTCTGTGTATCGCCTGCTCCCGTTGCAGATCAATTTTGGCTTGTATTGACGATTGCAAATTGGTGGGATACAGCTGCAAAGTTAAGGTTAATACAGAATATACTGACGACTTCCTCGTAGTTGCGTATATATTTCTTAAACTTTCTTCAATTTTTGAGACATTTATATGTATATATTTCATCTTAAATGTTTGAAATGTTCTTTTAATAATAATGATTCATCAGATCAAAATTATAAAACATTTATTTTCACGTCATTCAAGAAAGAAGGGCAGTATTGCAAAAATAATGGAGTGATTGTGAAAAAAAATCATTTATAACAATATTGTGCAATTACATGAAGGTAATAAGTAGCTTCTGAGATAAAAATTAAACCAAAAATAATTCCGCGCTATCTGGGTTAAAGGTTTGACTAATTTATCGCGTAATTGAAGTTTAGCGGATTTATTTTAATGGTCGTGTGTATTACTTCACACTTTTCTTTATTTAGTGTCAATTGCCAATTTTCGCACCATGTAGAAATTTTTTTCTAAATCGCTTTGCAGTTGCTTTTGATCCTCTGTTGACTTCACTAACCGATAAACGACAGCATCATCCGCGAACAGTCTAAGGGAGCTATTCAGATTGTCTCCTAAATTGTTTATAAACACAAGGAAGAGTAGGGGACCTATAACGCTTCCCTGGAGAACGCCAGATATCACTTCACTTTTACTCGATGACTTACCGTCAATTACAACGAACTGTGTCCTTTCTGATAGGAAATCGTGAATCCAATCGCACAATTCGGGACATACTCTATAAGCACGCAATTTCATTGGGAAATAGAGGGAAAAGTAATGTCTATACCCCTTCCCCCCCACTGCGGGTTTGGGCACTGGTTTTACCTTCTCTGCCGTAAGAGGTGTGTAAAAGGAAAGTCATCAAGTAGAAATATCTGGCGTTCCCCATAGAAGTGGGGACATGAAAACGTAATGTGTCAGCATTTTATAAAAGATGTAGGAGACAATCTGAGTAGTTTCCTTGGACTGTTCGCGGATGATGCTGTCACTTACGGATTAGTAAAGTCATCAGACGATCAAAAGCAACTGCAAAATTATTTAGATATCAGCATGGTGCAAAAAATGGCAATTGGCCCTTAATAATGAGAAGTGTGAAGTCATCCATATGACGCTAAAAGAATTCCCATTTACACGATAAATCAGTCAAAACTACAGGCCCTAAATTCAACTAAATACCTAGGAGTAACAATTACGAACAACTTAAATTGGAAAGAAAATATTGTAGGGAAAGCAAACCAAGGATTATGTTTCCTGGTAGAACACTTAGAAGATGCAACAGTTGTTCTAAATAAATTGCCTACACCACACTTGTGCGTCATATTTTGCAGTATTGCTGCGCATTGTGGGATGCAAACCAGATGGGACTGACGGACGATTTAAAGAAAATTCATAGATCAGCTCGTTTTGTATTACCGCGATATAGGGGGAGAGAAGGTCACAGAAATGATGCAGGAGTTGGGGTGGAAATCATTAAAAGAAAGGCGTTATTCGTTACGACGAGATGAATTTGAGAAATTTCTTTCACCATCTTTCTGTTCCGAATGATAACATATAGTGTTAGCACCCACCTACATAGGAAGACATGATCATCAAAATAAAATAAGAGAAATCAGATTGAAAACGGAAAGATTTAGGTGTTTCTTTTTTCTGCGAGCTATAAGAGAATTGAATTGTATAGAAACCTCATAAAAACGGTTCGATGAACCCTCTACCATGCATTACATTGTGACTTGCAGTGTATTTATGTAGCTATAGACATAGAGAAGTAATGAGTTATTGAAGAAATTGTGGTGACTATGACCCAACATTCCTCGAAAAGTTTTAAAATGTTGTTTGTCTAGATTTACGAACTTAAATTTCATTCAGAATGATAATTTCACTCTGCAGCGGAATTTACGCTGATATGAATCTTTATTGGATGATTAAATCTGTGTCCTAGAACCGGGATTCCACCCTGGGATCTTTACCTTTCGCGGACAAACGCTCTATCAACCCAGGTTCGAATCCCGGTTCCGGCACACAGTTTTAATCCGCTAGGAAGTTTCATTCAGCGCATACTCCGTTGCAGAGTGAGAATATCATTCAGAAAACATTCCCTAGTCTGCGACTAAGGAGTACTAGGCCTGCAAGGTTCACAAGAGAATAGAAGGAGGCGAGGTTCTGACGGAAGTATAGCTGTAAGTACCGTCCGTGAAGCGTGCCAGGTTAGCTCAGTCGGTAGAGTGTTTGCCTGGAAAGGCAAACGTCCGAGGTTAGAATGCTGGTTCCGAAACACAAATTTCCTTTCCATTTTGAGCTCTTCCTCGCAACAGGGATCGATGACCTAGTGGTTTGGTTTCTTTGACTATACTTAATTTACTCATCTTAGGGACCGATCTTATTTTATAAATAGGATAGCTGCCACGATCGCAATTTTCATTTTGTTTATTCAAGACCGGTTTCTACACTCTATGGTGTCATTATCTGGCCTCATTAAACAGCTTATTATAGTGTTCCACATAGAATCTTTTAGATATACTGGATGCTAGTTATAAAAAAATGTTCAAATGTTTGTAGACTCTATGGGACTTAACTACGGGGTCATCAGTCCCTAAACTTACAAACTACTTATGAACTACTTACAACTAAGGACGTCACAAATATCCACGCCCGAGGGGGGATTCGAACCCCCGACCATAGTGGCCGTGCAGACCGAGACTGGAGCGCCTCAGTCTCCTCGGCCACCGCGGCCCGCTGCTAGTTATATATATGGTGGGTAGTCAGATATAAAATGGATGGCTTGTCAAAATAAAAATCGTAAAGTATACATAAAATAATAACCACCATAGTGCACATGTCTGGTTGAGCACCTCCATAAAAAGTGTGATTTCGGCATCAATCTTCTATGACTCTCTGTATTCGCGATAATCTGTCCTACATAAGAAATATTCATACATCTTGACTGTTACAGGACACTGAAACACGTAAATGATGAAGCTGAAAATTTGTGCTGCACCGTGATTCTAAATATTCCGGCTTACCAATTTTTTTTCCACGTTACTTTTCATTGCGGGTCTACTCCCTCCCCTTCAACTGCGCCTTTCCTCTCCCCAATTTTCTGCCTTCTCACTCTGGCTTTAATGACGTTTACGTCTTCTCAGTTTGAACTTCTCTATACATGAAAATTATTTTAAAAACGTATCTTGGAACAAAAAAGTGGTACAAAAATAGTTGAAAGTAAAATAAGAATATTAGTTAAACGTATTTCCTTAACGGTACTTTAACTCCTCCGAACTAGTATTAGAAGGGCATTACGCCACCGAGCGAGGTGGCGCAGTGGTAACGCACTGGTCTCGTATTCGGATGGACGGTGGTTCAAATCCATCTCCGGCCACCCAGATTTAGGTTTTCCGTGATTTCCCTAAATCACTCCAGGCAAATGCCGGGATGGTTCCTTTCAAAGGGCACGTACGATTTCCTTCCCCTTCCTTGCCCAAAACTCTGAGCGTTAGCTCTGTCTCTAATGACCAAGCTGTCGATGAGACGTTAAACCCTAAGCTTCCTTCTTCCTCCTGCATTACGCCGATCCCCGATGCACCTTATGCTTCTCGATAGACTGAAGAGAGAGCTCCATTGTCCTGGTCATTTCTTGTTCTAACCAATTAAGCTATCAGGCCGACCGCTGTGCTCGAGGCGATTGCGGCGCGTCAGTCACGGTCTGCGCGGCCACTACGGTCGGGGGTTCGAATCCACCCTCGGGCATGGATATTTGTGCCGTCCTTCCTGTTAGCTAATTCATAAGTAGTTTGTAAGTTTAGGGACTGATGACCCAGTAGTTAAGTCCCATAAGCTAAACAAACATTTGAACATTTTTAAGCTATCAGACACGCTTCCCGACTTGCCCAAATTCTAGAACTATCTCAAACTTCAATTATAGTGCTCCCTACCTATTACTTCTTATTGCTCGTAGCTTTCACTGCATTCCCCCAAGGGATGCACACGATATTCTTTCGCACTTGTCCGAAAGAACACACATCATATAGCGAATGCCCTATATTGTTATCAGTTACTCTACGCCAGATATATGATGGGTGGTGAACTGTTCTTCGAATACAGTTTCTCTAAGCTTACCTTTCAAAATTTCGCCTCTTATTTCTTCCAGTGTATCACATGTCATTTAACCGAATAATTCTTTTCGCGTCTGTTTTCGTTCTATGTCAATTTTCCTGGCTGGTTGAAAAGATCGAATGAAATAAACGTATGGCGTTATTCTTCGGGAGAGTCAATCTGGAGTCGCCTAGTGAAAATCAAATAATTTTATATTTGACGCCATTTTGGGGACATGAACGTCGATGTTAATGATCATGATGAGAAAATTAACGACCAGTACCCAAGGGGGAAAAAAAGCTCATATTTAGCTAGTAATCCATTCGATATCCATGATCTAGAGCAGTGGGCGTAATGAGGTGGATGGTCACTTAATCGTCCCGTGTGTCGATATGGTCATGTTTGGATAAAACTCTTGTAGAAACACGGCTTTAACAGTATGGTTTATTGTTCCATGAACTTAAATGGTTTTAAAATTACAGTTTAACTTGCCTAAATTAATCACATAGGTGTACACGTTTCTTCCTACGTTCTGGATCAATAAAATTTCCTAATGACAACAGCAGTCTTTTTCAATTTCACGTGTACAAGGTGTTTATCAGAAATGTCGTAATCAGATAATGTCGGGGTCTTCCTCTTTATTATAGACATTCCCTTGCATTTATTAACATTTAAAGAGAGTTACCAATCAGTAAACCAAGTGCAAATTTTTCCTAGTCTTGGTCAAATTCCATGGAGTCTTTCTGTGACAATACTTCCTGTACGAAACAACATCGTTAGCGAATAATCTAATATTGTTTCTGCATAAATAATTTATTTTATGTTGAATAATCGTTTTAAAGAATACTATAAATCAACATTGTCCTGCTTCTTTGTTTTCTGCTGCAGGTTCCTTTGGATCCACACTTGTTTCATTCTTCGAAAATAGCAATCCTGCTCCAAGGCATTGTGATCTTCAAATGGATCTTTGGGATGGCAGCTTCTTCTTTTCAAGGTGATTTTCAGCGACACGTTCCTACTTCAGGCATTGATATGTAAGATATTAACCTCTCCGCAAGAGCTAAGCAGATCTGTTTAATGCCTACCTTCTGTTCTTGTGTTTTCCTCCTTTCAATTCTCGATTTTTTTCTCCTGTACAGAAAGCCTGCATTCCCTGTTGCAGCCTGTGAACTCCAACTTCTTGTGTCCTTGCAGACTCTCATATTCTAGAGATAATTTTCTACTTTTCTCAGTATTGTCATATTGTATTTGTAGTTGTTTGCTGTGTGTGTGATTATTCGTCTTAATACGTGTTGGAATACTTCTTTCTTATTACGTCTGTGAATTTTTCAACTTTCAGATATAATTAGATATTATATCATAATCTGCATACTCATAGACCGATTGTTTGAGGTCCCAGTAGTTTTCTTATGGTTATTCTTTACTTATCTGTGATTTTTCGAACTCTCATTTTGTTACTACTGCATAGAGTATTGCCACTGTTTAATACTGTTTCAGTTCTATGTTCGTGCATAATTAATTTTTAGTTTTTGGAAAGGCCTTCTCATTTTTGTTGTATTCTGGTCTTTATTGTTATCTTTCTTCATGTTATCTGATGTCCATATTTTGAAAATGTTTAAATTTTATATTGTTACTTAAGTTTTGGAGGTGCAACTGTGATGTATATCATGGACTGTGTTTCTTCAGAAGGCATTTATAATCCTACCTCTGCTTCTTAACGCTGTTTTGTCATTTGATCGCGCCTTCTTTCACGTGTCATCTGCTAACCGTAAAAAATCTGCAGTGATCTTGTTTGGTTTACTGTTTGGTTGTATATATTTAGGTTGGATATCAACAACATTTGAGACCACATTACATTTCCTTGGGGCTTACGTTATTTTAGTTTCTGTGGAACATTCACCAGTACTGGGTTGTATTAGTCAAATTATCAGTCACATATACTCAGCATACTCTTTCTTATTATTTGTAGATGTGGTAAAGTAATAACGTCTTTCGAAAATGTTTTAAGGCAAGAGTTTAAGTATTCACAATTACCGTTGTTTAAAAATGCAATGTATGAATGAAGCTTTTTTTTTTTTTTTTTTTTTTTTGAATTTGTCTTCCTGAATCCGTGCCGATAGTTTGATGGAGGTTTTCTTGCTTTCAGATATATGCCAAATTTCAGCTTGGCGTTTGCTCTAGGTTCCTGAAACAGATGTTATCTAATTTTAAAACCAGCTTTCCTTCATTTTAGTTGTTAAAAATGCACCAAAAGCATCTTCGCTCCATGGTAAAATACAGCTGAATGTGTGTGTACGGTACTCTTTGCATACTAGGTCAGGCTTTTCAGCCGATAATTATTTCGTCAGAATTCTCGTATGCAACAGAGAAAGAGATGGTATAATATACTTAATTCCTTCTTATTAAGTACATGACATCTATAGTGAGATCATCAATGAAGCAATATTACATCAGTTCCAATTCATGCCTTACTAGGGATATACGCGGGCATTCATGGGGTCTGCAATAAAAAAAAAAAAAAAAAAAAAAAAAAAAAATCGCAAAAAAGCGATCTTTGCCATCATTTCTCTATCAAAGCAGATCACGCCCTGAAGATGTACAAACTATACAGTAATAATATTCGGTAGTCCAAGATAATCGCCGTACATTTTCATAAACAATATTACTAGATGAGAATACTTAGAAAGTATGTCTGTTTCAAGTCACAAGAGGGAGAACGCATACAAAGCTTAACGTATCCGTATCGGCCAGCATTATTAATGGAAAGATTCGGAGCTGTAGCATAAAACCAGGTTGTAAATAATTATGTAATTTGTGTCAGAGAGAGGAAAAAAAAAGAAAAAAAAGTAATCCAGTACGACTATTTGTGACTTGCATTTGGTCAACCGGAATAATATTTGAGAGAATACGTCATGAACGTTTCTCAAGATAGTAAGAATGAAAAATGAGACAGTTTAGAGACGGAAAATCTGTGAATAATGTGGATGTTACTAGTTGGTTTGGGTCACTAGTAGATCTGAACTGCTTATATTCCTGAAGTAATGAATTAGCATTTACACACAAGAGATTTCTTCATTTCTCTTACGTGTTTGAAATACAAGTCAGCATGTATCTAATTGTTTAAACTGAAGTTACTGTATTAGGTCACGTGGCGTAAGTCGTGTGGAAACAAGCTGACAGTGAAAGAAAAATTAAAGTAGCAAGAAAGAGAGCATTTTACACAGACGAAAGTGGGTGAAGATTGTTTAAACGAGAATGTAGCTTGTTTAAAATACAAATAATAATTGTGTGAACTTGTTAAAAATAAACTGTTCCAACAGATGAAGTGGTGTTCTATTTCACAACACCAACAATATATCAAAATTTTTATTCAGAACTGCAACTCTTGGCTCAGAGTGATTTATATAAAATCATATGTAAACACTGCGAAAAAGTACTTCTAGATTAGTCAGGGAGAACTGTGGCGGTTACGATATGTGAACATCAGAGGTTGGAGATTAAACAAGAAAGACTCAGTCTTTACCGTCGTCTTCTATCATATAACCACCCACATAATATAGAATTTACTTCCTGTAATGAAAAACAGAAATTTGACTCTGCTGGAAATATTGTAAATCAACAAGCATTTGACACAGAATGTCTTCTTTCAAGGAGACTACATGGGGTCGGATTTTGGAATTTTTTTATATGGCACTTGAAGTTCAGAACTTAAATAACAACCAGCCAAAGCAATTCAACGCAACTCTAAAAAATCCTGGAGAAAATCGACTTCCAAGTTTAGCAAGTAAGCGTAAATAACAATCACTAAACGCTTTGCAGCATTTGTAGGTATAGATCAGTTGGTAGCGTCTGGCCTTCCATCCCTAGGGTCGGTGGTCCGAATCCTGCTATGACACATTTGTTTTTTCGTTGTGTTCGAATACTTACACAATTTTAAAATGTAATCGTTAATTTAAAAAAAAAAAGCACACACATTTTTGTTTATTCGTAATTTTCTGTATTTTATGGAAGTGTGTTAATAATGGTGGTTTCACACAAAAAAGTTACAACTTTTACAGCATGCCTTCACAATTAGTTGGCGGCGGTAGTCTTTAATTGTTCAGGTTATGAAGAGCTACGACACTGTTTTTGGAAAGTTATCTCCCATTGCTGCTAATGATTTTCCAAGCAGCTAATCTACTCAACTTTCTTTTTTTTTCATTTTTTAACTACACCGACAAATGATACAACTGTTTTAATTGTTGGTACTGACATATACTTTGCAAAACTTTATGTCGAAAATTTTTGAGAGTTGCGTTCAATGGCTTTCACTGATTCTTATTTAAGTTCTGAACACGTACCATAAATATAAAGAAATTCTAAAATCCGATAACCCATGCGTTCTCCTTGTTAGTGCTAAATTATCAGACTCAGTCTCAATCTGCTCTCTAAAATTATGTTTCCATTAAAAGTAATAGATTAAGGTAATATATTTAATCAGTTGTTGAATGTAAAACCAAATAAAAATCTTTGTTTTCATTTTTTTAGTTAATAAAATTTTACTGCACACATTTAATGTAATAGATTCATATGGAAATATTTTTGTATATTTCTTCTAAATAATATCTTTCTAAGTTCCATATTATTTTAAGTGAGTCTGCGTCATTCAGCTGTCAGCTGAAGATAGTCTAAGAAGCCGAAAAACCAGTTAGAGCCCGAATAAATAAATATTATTTGGATAACATTTGTGTTTTCTTTTTTAGTATTTCTGTCATGATCTGTCAAAAACAGACAGAAAATTAATTTAGACATTTAATACTGGATGTATTTATTTACCATAATGTGCTAGATATTAGTTTTTCTTATGAACACTCGGTAAGTAAATAACACTGAATGAGACCTTCTTATGTTTCAGTTCGCAGCTGTAACGGACAGCCATATTTATCACAAGTTGATTTTAGGACAGAACCGTCATATTTGTAATTTGCAGGAAAAAGAAATAGTAAATATTAGCAATGTTTAGATTAATTATGTCGCCAACCAGGCAGCTTCACAATTTCTATGCTTGTGTTTACGACGTTTTGTGTACTTCGTTGTATGCTGTAGGAATTTTCTATTAACAAAAGCCTTATCTTTTATGTCGTGCTGCGGAAATGGTATTAGCGAAGTTGCGGACAGGTCAAGTCCAAGGCCAAGCGAATAACGATCGAATGAGGTTGGTTTAATGAGTGCGCATGCGTGCTTGAGCTTCGCCTCGCCCCGACAAGATAAAACGTGCAGTAGTCCATGACGCCGCAGCCTGTGTTCTGAAGAATCCAACGAGCCAAGGGATTCTGACAGCAGACAGATTCTGTCGCGATAAAGTGCACCCTCTGGTATTCGCCTAATGAGACTCATATTCTTACAAAGAGCTAAAGTGCTTCTCGGAACTGAGCCTGCACTCGTCCGCCACCTAGCTGGTAATTTTCTTAGCACGTCTATGTGGCATGTAATTAACTTTAATGCTATTCATATTCAGAAAATATATTGTGCGGCTTAAAGTACTACAGAACGCTAGGTACTTTTTAATACGTGCATAATGACTTCACTGTCGAGGAGGCTTTTCGATGCTGATAAAAAGAAAATTAATCATCTGCTGATCTCTTTCCAGCAGTGCAACATCATGGCAGCACCAATTTTTGTCTTTTTTTTTTCCTAGTCAAAATTTATCCTTTGTAATTCTCTACTAGCATAACATGACCATACAAAGAGAAAAAAAAATTGTCTGCGTGTACTCAACTTATTTGGAAATCCTGGATCTGCGTTATTACAGGAAATAACGCGTGACATTGCATTCTTAGGATTTACAAGTATTGAGTATTGTCTTATCAACGGCAAAGTGAGAAGACGCGATTTGACTCCTACAAACTTACACATAATTGTGTCATGGTTATTAGAACAGTACAAGGAGACTGTAAGCGAAGTAAACAAGCCTTTTTAACCAAAAAAGACGTTATGCAGACGATACTTTTGTTACTTGTGAGTGGTTCCGTACCTTTTGGGTACGTGTTTGCACAATATGTCGGACATGTATTGGAGTCGTAACATGTTATGGGAAATAAATTTAAGTGTCAACATACCTTAGTGCTGAAAAATTCCATTAGCTACCTGTTATAAAATTCGGACCTTCTTTTAAAGTGAGAATCAACTACCCACACCACGAGACCTTCAAGATTACAAAATTTCGAGAATAACTTTGATTCTCAACATCGATCATAATTATTTGTACCTTCAGTCTCCACTATTTAACACTGATCTTTTCACTGAATATGAAGGTGAATCAATGAATGAAAATTTGTGATGCGGCCGGGAATCGAACCCGGACCTCCATGCTTAGTAGGCAGACATCTCACCGTTAGACCATCACACCACTGACGGTTAAGGCGCCTCTAAATAGTTTAACGGTAAGACGTCTGCCTAGTAAGCATGGAGGTCCGGGATCGATTCCCGGCCGCATCACAAATTTTAATTCATTGCTTCACCTTCACATTCAATGTCATGGACATGTTCGAGACGAAAAACAGTCATAGGGTATCTTAATTTTCATTGTGATGTATGAGACGAATACCAATGATTAAATTGAAATTATTACAAAGTTGGGGATATGGAAGCGTTACAAGCTCCTGCTAACAACTTCTGGCCTGTGTACCGATCTGGTAATACAGTGTTATTAAGACAGAAAAGAATTTACATTAGCTGCCAGAGGGCATTGAATTAAATCAATGGGGAAAGTTGAAACTTTGTGCCTAGGAGGAATTCGAAGCCGGGTCTCCTGCTTGCTGCACATCTGCACTAAGCACTTCGCCACTTGGACCCAGTGATCACCACGATGCACAAATTACTCCAGCACGCCTCCCGCCAGCCACATAGTTTTAACTTACCCTCACACTACTAACATGTACTGCCCTTGCCCACTGAACTTGTTCTATCTTCGTCAGACCCACCTGCTAAAGACCCCAAGCTGCGCTCCTCCGGCTTGTGTGTGTGTGTGTGTGTGTGTCGTCCTTAGCATCATTTATTTAAAATAGTTTGCAAGTCTGAGGACTCATGACCACTGCAGTTTGATCCCAAAGCTTTATAAACATTTGAATTTGAATTTTACTACAAACTGTGTCCTTTCTCATAGAAAATCATGAATGTAATTGGAAAACTGAAACAACATTCCATTAACATGCAATTTATGGAAGTACCATTGCGTGATCGGGTGGCAGATCAGAAGATAGTTTCGCATGTTCATGTATTATTATTATTATTATTATCACATTTCGGGATAATAATGCGTGACAGGGAACGTGACATCAGTGTTAATAAATATAAAGCCATCTACCAGTCTTAATTGATTTGTACATACATTTTTATTTTATTTTATTGCACATATATGAAAAAATACTTTTCGACTTAAGTGTCACTGATATGAATAATTGGTTTCACTCTGTAATTAAAATTAATATTGTGAGAAACAGTGGCAGTCAAATGTGTTTCTGTCCTATACACAGATGAAACATACTTTTCTAGAGGTAAGGTTCTCATCAATAGCTTATTAAACTTAGGTCGTGTGGATGAAAAACTAAAAAGTCTATCAACAGTAATTGCGGCGTTCATAAGACAGAATAAAGCATATTGCACTGTAGGTCCTCGTCTTTCATTAAAGTTGTAACTTCTGTCAGTAACCGTTCCATCCCAGACCGCAAACGAACCGAGACCTCGCCCTGTTTTTCCTCTGTGGGCTCCAAGAGTGTCAGATTGACGCTTCTGCCGACGTCCGTGGTTTGTTGTGATCTTAAACCCTGTAGTATTAATGAGCAATTGCACTTATTGGCTCCACCACAAAGTTGTTGTGTTGGACGTCCACTTTTTCTCCTTTTCTGAACCTACAATCGTCAGCCTCCAGTATTCCCTCAAAGAGGCATCTGACTGTGTATCTATTTAAAGTAGTTGTACAAAACCAAGAAGAAAACTCATTTTGTTATATTTCGCTTTTAGAGTAAAAATATTACCATATTTCTTTTCCTGAAGAGCGATATCCAATTCCTGCATCAAACCGAGATTTTTATCTTACATTTATATGTGCAACATTTCCAACTCTTTTCTGTGGCGTCACACAACAACAGATTTGAAATAATTTAATTTATTTATACTTATTTGTTTTTTTACCTGAATGCTTATTTACGTTCCTTGTAGCTCATAGAAAATATTTTTCCTGTCTGTCCAATATACTTTCTATGCAGAATGTTAACATCGAAAGTTACGTATCTTTCCCCGAAATCATGCTGCAGGTTATATCTTACTAGATTTTTTTTTATTTATTTCAAAGTCTTCGTAGTCTTTGCTATAGTCTTACAAAGTAAAGCATCGTAACAGTTTTCATTTTCTCCGCGCCATGTTTACTCTTTCTATGCTTATTGCCTTAACACAATAATTTAGAAACAATATTAAGTTTGTACCTGGTCTTATCCGTTATCTTACTAATGACGTTTATTTCTGCCTCTCTATGCTCCATGAACATTAGCATATTAACTGCCCTATTCATGTGCACTAAACTACGAAAAGCTACTTCTTTATAAGCCAATGGAGCATTAGATTTTAATGTCCCGTCGACACCGTGCTCATTACATATGGGTCGGTTTGTAGCAAACCGCAAAGAATGCAGAATGCCTATTACCCGGCTTATGTAATGTTCAAATGAAGGACTTCTGAACTGCTGTGTATCTTGAGCTGCACAGTAAAGCCAAACTTGCAAACTTGCAAGGTAGAGGCTAAACCTGAACTAGCTAATAGTAAGGAAGGGGATTCGAACCCCCGATCGTAGTGGCCGTGCAGACCGTGACTGGAGCGCCTCAGTCTCCTCGGCCACCGTGGCCGGCAAGATTAGATTGCAGAAGTATCCCAAAAAGTGTTAAATGGTCGAAAAACGCGTGATCTGGTGGTTTATAATCTGCTATCATATACTTCAGTCTATAACAGATGTCACATGTGGCATCATAAGCTGTAGTAGAAATGACACACGAAAGTAGCAACGTTTTCTGAAATTCCATTCCATAGGATTTATATTTAAACGGTTCATTTAGTAACCGCTTATACCAGGTAAGTACAAAGTCACAACTGCCATGTGACATGTAGGAGCAGACGGAGGAGGGGGGAGAACCGAGGCTGATATGGTACGGGAGACGACAGAGACAGGGGATGTCGATTTGGTGGGAAAACTGTAGAAAACCATTTATTTTCTCAGGGGCACTTACACCTTGCGTACTCCAGAGTTGGTAAACCACCTTATCTTTGTGGGTATAAAGAAAAATACAAACATTCAATAAATCTACTTCATATACAATAAATGATTTTCTGAGAAATTAATAAATTAATGCCCATAGACATATTTTGTGTCGATATAAATCAAAGATATAGAACTATAGGAGAGGCACTGACTTAAAATTTGTGGCACAACCGGAATCCGAACTCAGGACCTCCTGCTTACTAGGCAGGCGCTATAACCACTAAACCATCCTGACCTAATAATAAGACTATTGCTCGGACTGTTTTCTGAGAAATTTTTTAAAAATTAAAATCAGTTTCCTTTCACACCAAATAAACACAGCAAGGACGAATATTGATTCTATCGATGTATTTCATCGGTGCGTCTATGTTCACAAAAATATTTTCATTTACGTTCCTATTCATTTCTTATCAGATTGTGCCAAAGCGAATTGTGTCCGGTTTTAACTAGTTCCTATAAAACATTAACAATCGTTCCTATAAATAATAATTTTAAACTGAGTTGTACACTGCTGTTTAGAACGTACTGTCGAAAATATCAAACGCCATGGATAAGAAGATGCTTTGAAACGCAGGGCACAACTTAGATTTACAATACTGTGACGGGCTTAATCAAAAGTTTCAAAATTATTAAGTTTTGTCCAGTGATGTTATCGACGCTTTAAGATACACGAACGATTTATCAGCAACACTAAAAGATTGTCCGTCGACGATTCTAATCCATTCACCGAGCCGCGCAGGAGTAGCCGAGCGGTCTGGAGCGCCATGTTTGGGCTCGTTCGGCCTCCCGCGCCGGAGGTTCGATGTTTGTGTTGCCTTTAGTATAAGTTAGTTCATAAGTAGTTTGTAAGTTTAGAGACTAATGACCCCGCAGTTAAGTCCCATAAGCTGTACAAACATTTGAACATTTTTGCGTTCACCAAAGTGTGTCGTTAGACCATGGTAAGGTATTCCTGTAAAATTAGAAAACAAATTCCACTTTGTTTGATGGATGGGTGTATTCTTTAAATATATGTGCAAGATAAGTCATATAACATGGAGAAACTGAATGCGACCGCCTATGGTTTTCAAATGATCGATCTACTTCATCAGTAACGTGAACGAAAAACAGAACTGTGTTACCATGAAATATAGTTGAGTGCAATTTGTGTCCTGATTGCTATTCTGAGAGCGTAATCCATTAGTGCGTGTCGGGATGTCTTTCAGTAAACATATGAGACGTTTCCGTCAACGTCACCGAGAGAGAAAAGAGCGTCAAGAATATGCAGATTTCTTGATGAACAACCCGTATACGTTCAGTGATAATGAGTAATGAAACATAAAAAAGAATACAGTGAGTGAAAAAAAGAAACGGCAGCTACAAAGCAGCAAACACATCAACAAGAATAAGAGGCCTAGCTGCCGAGGCTCCAGAATCACTAAGCAAAATATACATGATACTATCGCTGACGACGTAAAAGTCATTAACAGTTTCTATAAAGACTCATTTGATTTAGCTTGTGAATTCCTTCTGAGGCATCTCTATCATCTGAACTATTTCCCTCTAGGGAAGAAGCTTGTTTCATCTAATTAGATCCTATGCTCTTTTTGAACATCTATATGTTTTATTTATTGTTGTGCATCAGCTATATCTTTACTATTATTTTTTAATCTTTATAGCATTAGTCGCTGTGTAATTATTTGCCTCCTCTTTTCGTAAAAAAAGTATGTCTCCGACTCATATTCAGTTAGACAGATATAGTGTTGTAGAGAAATATACGATTCATATGCTGAGTAAACTGCTGCAGCGCATTTTGATAGTTGAAGAGTCAATAAGCAGGAAAGGAAACGAGCAAATGAAACCAAATATAATAGGGGGCCATCATTATGATGCAGGGTGCTTGTAGCCACTGCTTGGGAACAGATATGTTTTTCTTAGCATATAAATTTTGTCTTATTTTGTCAAAACCGAAAATTCTGAAACATATGCCGAAATTTCTCATAAACTATAAGAGAAATTTGAATGAAAATTTCACAATTTGTAAATACCACTGTATTTCAAACATGGGTCCTCAGCCATCTTGACTGCACCAGTAATTCTATTGTAATAAAAATATTTTTTCCACAAAACTGGATTATTCGATAATTAAATTTATAAGTATATTCTGAATTATTGGACCATAGCCATTCAATGAATTGTGCAAAGATTGTATACGTTAGAATGAAAATTTCAGGCAAATGTATCTAGTCGTTCCTGATATAAAGGGTCATGAATTTGCTTAATGTAACTTGTTCCTTAAGTGTTTCATTGCACAGCTAAAGGAAAAGATGAAGGAAGTGTTATCGGTGAGTAACCACGCAATATGTAAGGCAATTGATCAAAACAGTCTGGCAGCTGCCTATTGAGTGTGATGTGCCAATTCAATGTGGTATATTGTAAGATAAAACTTGACGGATAACTTTTAAGATAAACAGTAAGTACTCCTTAATGACACGTCAAGATACAAGCTGATAATGGAAACATTTCGGAGTTGATTAAAAGTGGGGAATAAGATTCTAGAATTAGCTTTCTCATTATTATACTGTAGTTTCATTTATTTATACCATAAGTTGACGTGAGATTGTTGTAGTCACGTCTGAATACTATCTGTCGATAAACAGTAACAGCTATTTATTTGTCACGTATTGAAAATTGTCTGATACAGTCTTAGACGTTGACTAAAATGGTTGCTTGATTACACGCTTAAGTGTCTAACACTGATTTCATTGGTGTTTGACCAGTACAGAGTCACAGAAATTGCTGTAGGAAATGATTGCTCATTGATTACATGTTTTAGGTTCACATAATCGGTGTTGTGAGGGGCAACGTCTCTTTTATAGCAGCTTACCACTAGAGTTAGATTAGCAACTTCGTGAAGTTTCCCAGGAATTCTATGCCGAACTCGTCGGAAAATTAACAGGCCGTGAATTTACGGGACAAATGGCGTCAAAATAAGAAGGGAATTCAAGGTCTGGTAGAACGTTCCGCTCATATTGACTGGATAAAAACAAAAGAATAGCCTCATGTATCTGTCTCAGTATGTATTGCAGTACAGCATTCTATAAAAGTTACTTCGCCTGCATTAATAATATAGCCATTAAAGAACTTTATGAAGTTCTCTGGCTAATAAATTTGATAGAACGTAACTGTAGCAGGAGAAATATCCCGTCCTAGTACGCTCTGACGCACCTGTCATGTAGTAGGAAATAAAAGGATAAAGGAACGAAGATTAGAGTTTAACGTCCCATTGATTTCGTGGTCATTTGAGACGGATCATAAGCTCAAATATTTTGTTCGGGATCAGAAAGGAAATCGGCCGTACCATTTGAAAGGAACCATCGGGGGATTTCCTTGGAGTGAGAGTAGGGCGTATTTATTAGCAATCGATAATGACTGGTCAGTCGAATAATAAAGCCGCGGCGGGGTGTCCGAGCGCATTGAGGCGCTCCGATGCGCGAGGCCGTTCCCCGTCGGGAGTTCGCATCCTCCATCGGAAATGGATGTTTGTGTTATCTTCAGTAAAAGGTAGTTTATAAGTAGTAGTTAACCAACATTTGAACATTTCGAATAGTGAAAGACCAAGAAGAATGTGCTGGTACTGAAACCAGAGATAACACAGTGATGTAATCTTTCACTCCTGCCTTTGTCTTTACATAGATGAGGCAATGGCGAGAATTTTTGTTCAAGAAAGCCGCTCAAAGTGAAACGATAGTAGTGAAAATGAAAGTAATTCGGAATATCACAAATGAGATTAGCGGGTAATGAAATCTTAAAAATGGCTGAATTCAAAAAATGTATGCCGCTAATTTTGAAAAGATTGAAGTTATTAGCACCCTCTATTACATTAAATGACGAAATGTATTTTACTATAAACGTCACAATAGCCTTACATCAAACTTTGCGAGTTTTTCATGTACTTGAATATCCCATTTACTAAGGCCCACTGACCTTCATCCAATTTAATTGCCCATTATGTGATGCAACGAGGTACATTTGTTCTTTTTGAAGGAGGATACTTGCTATCGAAACCTAGATGAAGATGTTACTGACTGGCTGATTATTTCAACCTTTCCAAATTAACTAGCGGAAAACTTAATACTGAAACTAGGAACAACTGAAAATTTTGCTACTTAAGAAGCAAAATAACACTCGACGGACGAGGCAAGAAGGATACAGAAATCAGATCAGCACAGGCAAACAAAGTACTTCTGACGAAGACAAGCCTGCTGGTATCAAACATAGGCGTTAATTAGAGGAAGAAATTTCTCAGAATTTATGTTTGTAATACAGCATAGTATGATTATGAATCAAGGACTGCCGGAAAACTGAACAGACCCAAAACATTTGAAATGTGATACTAATGAAGGATGTAAAATAACAGGTGCACTGATAAGAACAGATGAAAATCACTGGAAAGGAAATAGAGGATGACAGAATGTGATGTAAGACATCAGGGAATAGCCTCCTTGGTCCTAAAGGGATGTGTAGATGGTGAAATTGTGTAGGAGAAAGCAGGGACTGCAGTGCATCAAATAAGTAATTGAGATAAAAAGTGTAAGTGCTATTAGGAGATGAATAGCTCGTGCAAAACAGGAATTCCTATCGGATAGGAAAGTGAGTTTGAACTGGTCTAGCCATTAAACAGTTTACGCTAGTACTGACTGAAACAATATTAATACGAGGGTGAGTCAGTGCATAAGTCGCGAACTGATGTTGGCACGCCAGTACTGCGTTTATAAGCCTGAAAACTGCTTTATTTTTCAGCTGACTGCACCCGTAAATTTAAACACTCGTTCTATCGTTCGAGAATTCTTTAAAAGCATGGAGATTGGAATTGTTGTGGCAGCATTTGCAGCCTATAAGTGACGCTCTTGAACTGTAATTTCATTTGCTTTCTTAAACTACTGCAACCTACAAAACAGATGTATCGTAGTGGTACAGAAATACCCCTACACAGTGCGCAGTATTGGCCTGTCTACCTCAGTTTGAGACTTATTTACTGGCTCACCCTCGTACAAGATATGTATCGCTATTGCGAATATGAATCAGCATCAGCAGTACAATTTATTGGTGACAAACAAAAGTTCATGCCGCTCTGGGGTTCGAATCCGGATTTTCCACTCCTCCTGTGCAGTAGCTTTAACAAAAAAAAAGTTCAAATGTTTGTAGAGCTTATGGAACTTAACTACGTGGTCATCAGTCCCAAAACTTACAAACTACTAATTAACTAGCTATTACTAAGAACGGTACGAGAGGGGATTCGAACCCCCGAACGTAGTGGCCGTACAGACCGTGACTGACGCGCCGCAGACCGCTTGGCCACCGCGGCCGGCAGCTTTAACCAATACGCTATCCAAGCACGCATCACAGACCAACCCCACCTTCCACACGGTGCGCCTTTCCTACTACCCATGTGTGCTCGCACATCACATTACGTATCTACGAGCAGGCATAAGAAGCTATCTGATGTGGGACGACCATACAAAATTAATCGTGGGTAAGCAGATGCCAGGCTGAGGTTCATCGGAAAATCCTCAGAAAGTGCAGTCCCGTAACGTAGGAAGTAGGTTAAACAACACTCGTTCGGGCGATATCTGAATATTATTAATAACAGATAGGATTGTCTTGGAGGAGATCCAACGGAGAGCAACGCGCTTCGTTTCAGGCTCATTAAATAAGTGTGAAAGCTTCACAGAGATGCTCGAGAAGCTTCAGTGGCAAGATACAAGAGAGACGTTCTGTATCGCTTTTCGGGCTTCTGTCAAAGTTCCTAATACATATTTTTCTCAAAGAATCAACCAATATAGTGCTTCCACCCACGTATATCTCGCGAAAAGATAGGATAAAATTAGAGCCCACACAGAGGCATACAGACATTCCTTTTTCCGCAAAACATACGCTACTGGGGAGCAGCAAGTGGCAATGGTACACAGAATACCCCTCCCAATACGCCAGGAGGTGGCTTGTGTAATTTGTATTTAGATGTATTTCTTGTAAAGGGGAGCCTCTATTACACATGATATATGCCTTGGTTTGGCTGAAGTACGCCGCGGCGAAGTGGCTGAGCGCATTGAGGCGCTATGCTCCGATGTGCGTGGCCTTTCTCCGTCGGAGGTTCGAATCCTTCCTCGAGCATGGAAGATTGTGTTGTCTTTAGTATAAGTTAGTTTAATAAGTAGTTTGTATGTTGAGGGACAGTTAAGTCCCATAAGCTTAACAAACGTTTTTGATTTTGAAACTTCCTGTCAGATTAAAATTGTGTGCCGGAACCGGGACTCGAACCTGTGACCTTTGCCCTTCGCGGGCAAACGCTCTAATTTTGGCTGACGTCCGATCTGTAAAGTCCTTATTTAACAATGTAACCAATGCAAAATGTCCTCAAGACATGCATGCACTGCACATCATGTTTAGGCCAAAGGAGGACATGCGTCATTTGTAAGAAATGTCCGCCGGCCGCGGTGGCCGAGGGGACTGAGGCGCTCCAGTCACGGTCTGCACGGCCACTACGGTCGTGGGTTCGAATCCCCCCTCGGGCATGGATATTTGTGCCGTCCTTAGCATTAGTTAGTTCATAAGTAGTGTGTAAGTTTAGGGACTGATGACCCCGTAGTTAAGTCCCATAAGCTGTACAAACATTTGAACATTTTGAAGAAATGTCTCTCCTTCTGCAAGAATTACATTACGGAACGAGCGAATACTTATGGGTAGTGGACAATACGTGGAATTTGAAAGTTTGAGTCGATTGGGAAGCCGTGCAGCCGTGGTGGAATGCCCGAGCGCTCTGCAGGTTCTAATATATGCGAACAATGACGAAATCAAGGAAAAACTAGAAATGAATACCATAGATGAAGCGGTCAGGTTGAGATGGTGGGGTCATGTTACAGGCAATGGAGAAGCAAGGTTACCTAGAGGGTAAGAGGAGTCGAGGTAGTTTCGGTCAAGAATTATTTTAAAGTAAAAGGCCCAACTTCAGACGAGGCATCAATATTAGCATTGAATAGGGGATCACGGAGGGGGACTATGCTCCAGATTGATGCTGAAAGGCATAATCAGTCTCTAATGATGATGATAGTAGTTTCGTGAGGCTCAGTGGCTCGATTGGACGCCATTTCGGTGACTTGCGTGTCCCTAACCTACCGCAGTCATCCAATTGGGAAAAGGCGACCTACAGCTTAATTTGGTATCCGAACCATATGTCATTTCTGGCGACTCCCCACATCGCTGAGAGGTGAAGGCTAGGTTAAAACGATTCGAAATGTTCAAATGTTTGTAAATCTATCGGACCAAACTGGATGGTCCTCAGTCCGTAAGTTACAAACTACTTAAACTAACCTAAGGACAAACACACACACCCATGCCCGAGGGAGGACTCGAACCTCCGACGGCGTAGGTTAAAACGCAGACTAAAAATTCCGAGATCCGACCGGGTTTCGAACCCGCGATCTTTCGGTTTCCAGTCGAGGGAGAAGTCCGCCAGGCCCGACATGATGATGATGATGATGATGATGACAATGTTTGTAAGACTGAGGGACAGAAGTAGTGAGGTCATCGGCCCGTAGACTTACAAACTACTTAAACTAACACACACATTCAGAACCGAGGGAGAACTCTAACCTCCGATGGGGAGTGGCTGTACAATCTGTAGCAAGGCGCCTTACCGCATTGCCGCGCCGCAAAAGAAAAATCCCCTTGCAAATCATCGATGTTTCGAGTCGTACGACGAAACATTCTGACGGCAAGGGGTCAAAATCGACGGGTGGTATCCCGTTCTTCAGTTGGCACAATAGGAACGCGGCAGCAGGTCCGTTACGGTTGCTTACCTGAAAGGACGACACCCACGCGAGGTAGTCGGCGGGCGCCATGTAGATTCCCCGGGCAGACGCACCTCTTGCCGGAGCCTGGCTCGCTCGCGCACACACACAGTACAGGCCGCGCTCACAGCTCACCTGCGTCCCCTAGACGGGGCACCGCCGAACTGCGCTCCTATTGTGGGCCGCGTCCGGCTCACCGGCCTCTTCCTCTCTCTTTTTTTTTTTCCCTTTCTTTTTTCTTTTTTTGCAGCGTGCCGGTGGCAGCGCATTTGCATGCGTGCACGTGAAAGCGCGCAAGGGTGCTCTTGTCTTGCGGGCCCACGCTCGCTTGCGCCTCGCCTCGTCTCGTTTTATTTTGCACCCTGTCCTCTCTCTCTCTCACTCACTCTCGCGCTCCCGGCGGCGAGCGCATTGTTTCGCGGGCGACGTATCGGGTGTCGGCGCGAACGGACAAAGGCCCTGGACCTAGCTGCGACTGTGAGAATGTGCCGCCAAATTAAGCGGAATAAATTAAGACGCGCCGCGCTTTATGTTATTACCTGTGCCCTGCGCGAGCACCGGGATGTGTTTAGGAGGGTAGGGTCGCCGCCGAGAAATTCGGACGCACAAAGGGTTGCCGTAATGAGAAGCACTCGGCCCGTTTCCGGTCTCGGAACTTGCTTCTGTTTCTCTGCTGACTCCCGACTTCGCCCCTCTACGATCACACTCCACGCAACACATCTGCAAAATTTACGTCTGCTGTGTTCTCATCTTCCTTTTCTACATCAACATCTACATGGGATACTCTGCAAATCACATTTAAGTGCCTGGCAGAGGGTTCATCGAACCATCGTTATACTATTTTCTCTCCCATTCCATTCTCGAATAGCGCGCGAGAGAAATGAACGCCTGAATCTCTCCGTTCGGGCTCTGATTTCTCGTATTTTATTCTGATGATCATTTCTACCTATGTAAGTGGGAGTCTACAATATATTTTCGCATTCGGAGGAGAATGTTGGCGATTGTAGTTTCGTAAGTAGCCCACGCCGCAGCGATAAGCGCCGTTGTTGTAATGATTCCCATTCCAGATCCTGTATCATTTCCGTAACGTTGTCTCCCCTGTATCGTGACAATACGAAACGAGTTACCCTTCTTTGGACTCTTTCGATGTCCTCCGTCACACCCACCTGATAAGGATCCCATACTGGGCAGCAATACTCCAAAAAAAGACGGGCAAACATAGTGTATGCAGTTTCTTTAGTAGTTCTGTTGCATCTTTTAAGGGCTCTGCCAATAAAACGCAGTCTCTGGTTCGCCTTTCCCACGACATTATCTTCGTGTTCTTTCCAATGTAAGTCAGAAATAATTGTAATTCCAAGGTATTTTGTGGAGTTTACGGCCTTCAAATTCGATGATTTATCATTTAAACAAAGTTTAACGGATTTCTTTTCTTACTTGTGTGGACGACTTCACACATATCATTATTTAGAGTCAACTGCCAATTTTTACACCGTACTGATATCTTATTCAAATCGTTGTGCAATTGGTTTTGATCTTTAGATGATTTTACTAGACGGTGAATGACGGGGTCATCTGCAAACAACCTAAGAGAGCTACTTAGATTTTCCCCTGAATAGTTTATGTAAATAAGGAACACCAGAGGACCAATAACACTACCCTGTGGAACGCCCGATATCACCTCTGTTTTAGTCGATGCCTTACCATGGATTACAACGAACTGTGTCCTCGCTGAGAGGAAATCCCCTATCCAGTCGCAAATTTGGGGTGATATACCGTAACCAAGCAATTTGATTCTTCTACCTAAGAGCCGGCCGCGGTGGCCTAGGGGACTGAGGCGCTTCAGTCACGGTCTGCACGGCCACTACGGTCGGGGGTTCGAATCCCCCATCGGGCATGGATATTTGTGCCGTCCTTAGTTGTAGCTAGTTCCTAAGTAGTTTGTAAGTTTAGGGACTGATGACCCCGTAGTTAAGTCCCTTAAGCTTTACAAACATTTGAACATTTTTTTCTACCTAGGACGGTGTCTTCCTCATTGAATTATGACTGTAGTGGTGACATCTAATTCAGTCAAGTAGGTGCAGCGACCACGTTGCTCCGTAGCCCTGGCATCCAGACCGATGCCATTTCTCCACAGTGTTTATTGGGCTGTTCAGCTGGCTTTGCGAAATTTCTAGGGTGGTGAATAACGTCTTGGTCGTTGATGTGTGTTCCCTTCGTTGAGCAAAGATGTGGCCACAATATGAACACGTGAATAGTAACTCGGTGGTTGATCTCTTGTGGTGGCTCTCTCGTCACAAGTCGTATACACGTGCCCCCTGGATGCTGATTTGCAGATTATCGGCTATTGCCCTGTTGAGTTTCTGAAACATTATCTTCAAGCTCGTAGCGCTCACAAGTCCACCAACTTTATGATAATTAAAAAAAAAAAATAAATAAATAAATTGTTCAAATGTTTGTATGGGGCTTAACTACGGGGTCATCAGTCCCTAAACTTACAAACTACTGATGAATTAGCTAACACTAAGGACGGCACAAATATTCATGCCCGAGGGGGGATTCGAACCCCCGACCGTAGTGGACGTGCAGACTGTGACTGACGCGCCTCAGTCCCCTCGGCCACCGCGGATAATTTCAAAGTAATGATCGGTACTCGTGTCATAGATAATTATGAAATTGGTAATAGAGTTGAATTCTGCAGACTGGATGTACAAATAATTATGATCGAAGGTGAGAATCCCAAAATTTCTATACCATTTCCAGACAGTATTCAACAGCTTCCAACCTGGTATGGCTATCATAATTGTCATTCACAAGAACTGTTACTGTTTTATATTTATTGAATCTCGAATCCAGTTTATAAACAGTTATTGATTAATAAACAATTACATTAATCGAAATCGTGCAACGGTATCGAAATTGTACCTTTTCTCTGATCACAAATGTATTATTGTGAAATTACGAATAAGTATTTATGAACTTTGTAAAGAGTTAGTAGCATGTGTCACACTCGGGAATGGAGAACAAGTGTCACAGTGTACACAGATGTTAACAGCAGTTTCAGAACAAGCAGCAACGAAGATGGTTGCTACATGCAAGTTTTGCCCATTTATCGCAACGGAAGAGAAAAGATCGAAATATTGTATTTGGCTGCAAGAACATTATTTGCAAGTCTCAGAAAAATAAAGGTGTGACATGCATTGCATTTCTTCTCTTAACAGTGGATCCTGAGACTTACTGAAACTGTCTCAAATTATGTCCTGACAAGTCTCCGAACCTCATGACTAAGAGGAACTTGTTAAAAATTAAGATGAACAATTTGAGGCACAGATACATGTCACTGGTGTGTAGTTTAAATTATTCGCTCTCAAGAAATACCTCAAACAGGCTCTGGAACAATGATAGCTGTCTGGAGATACAAAACGGTTTACTTACAAGTATTCACGTGGGAAAAGTTATAGTGACGTTTTATTACGTGATGAAATGTGATTAATGCACACATTCACTTTGCTATTCTCAAACTGTGATTTCCTGATTTGAAAACATTATTATCAAAAATTTATGGATACAATTAAAGATTTTGTGGGTCAATTTATTTCTCTTGTTAGTAGTGTGCAGAAGTCATTCAGCCTCGATTTAATGTTCAGAGGAATAAAACAGGGCTCATATTTAGATGAAAGACAAAAACACAAACTTTCAGTAACTTAGTACTTACACTCCTGGCCATTAAAATTGCTACACCACGAAGATGACGTCCTACAGACGAGAAATTTAACCGATAGGAAGAAGATGCTGTGACATGCAAATGATTAGCTTTTCAGAGTATTCACACAAGGTTGGCGCCGGTGGTGACACATACAACGTGGTGACATGATGAAAGTTTCCAACCGATTTCTCATACACAAACAGCATTTGACCGGCCATGCCTGGTGAAACGTTGTTGTGATGCCTCGTGTAAGGAGGAGAAATGCGTATCCTCACGTTTTCAACTTTGATAAAGGTCGGACTGTGGCCTATCGCGATTGCGGTTTAACGTAACGCGATAATGCTGCTCGCGTTGGTCGTAATCCAATGACTGTTAGCAGAATATGGAATCGGTGGTTTCAGGAAGGGAATAAGGAACGCCGTGCTGGATCCCAACGGCCTCGTATCAAAGCACTCGAGATGACAGGCATGTTATCCGCATGGCTGTAACTGATCGCACAGCCACCTCTCGATCCCTGAGTCAACAGATGGGGACGTTTGCAAGACAACAACCATCTGCACGAACAGTTCGACGACATTTGCAGGAGCATGGACTATCAGCTCGGAGACCATGGCGGTGGTTACCCTTGACGCTGTATCACAGACAGGAGCGCCTGCGATGGTGAACGCAACGACGAATGGCAAAACGTAATTTTTTAGGATGAATCCAGGTTCTGTTTACAGAATCATGATGGTAGCATCCGTGCTCGGCGACATCGCGGTGAAAGCAGATTGGAAGCGTGTATTCGTCATCGCCATACTGGCGTATCACTTTGAACAGTGGCCGTTACATTTCAGATGTGTTACGACCGTTGGCTCTACCGTTCATTCGATCCCTACACAACCGTACATTTCAGCATGTTGCAGGTCCTATACGGGTCTTTGTGGATACGGAAAATGTTCGACCGCTGCCCTGGCCAACACATTCTCCAGATCTCTCACCAACTGAAAACGTCTGGTCAATGGTGGCTGAGCAACTGGCTCGTCACAATACGCCACTCACTACTCTTGATGAACTGTGGTATCGTGTTGAAGCTGCATGGGCATCTGTACCAGTACACACCGTTGAAGCTCTGTTTGACTCAATGCCCAGGCGTATATGTTTGTCCAACGAATAACCGTTTATCATCTGCATTTGTTCTAGGTGTAGCAGTTTTAATGACAAGTAGTGTAAGAATCATGTAATGAAGTCTTGTCCACTAGGAATGTTTGTCTATGTCATGTGGTAAGGTCAGTCATATCCAGAAAGTATGTTTAGAACGTCACCAGCCGCCTAACAAGTCTAGTGTGCATCCTCAATGGAGATTATGGTATTGTGTAGTTTGCCAAAGAGATTTTTGTGGCACTAGAAAGTGTGTTTCATATGCAAGAATTTGTGGTTGGACTTGTGTGAGTTGTTCAGCTTGTGCACACACGACATTATATTTTAATGTATGCTTCAGTTTCCTATGCCCATGTGCGTGACTAGTGTATTAAAAACATTCGGTGAGTGTTTTGAACCTTGTTACGAAAGGCTAAAGACTATGAGACACACAACACTATACAGGCTGTGAAAAACCATGATTTCATCATTCAAGGTCTGCCCCCCCCCCTCCTTATTTATTATCGTTACAAATATAAATGATTTGTATAAGGGAGTGAATAGATAATATTTTGATAGGGAACCAATGCCCGGAAAAGTCTGTCCAATGATGCCGTATACACTTCTTTATATTTGACACTTTTCTAGTGTAGGCTCTTTGTTTTCCATTTGGAATGAAGTATTATGGACCAAATAACAACAAAATATCTAAGAAAATGCGCTCTAAAATGCATATTTTAAGAGTCAAGTGATCATAGCTCTTCTGGTCTGCATCAAAATGTTTACTGTGAAGTTTTTTCTTGTTTTGGGCCATACTACCTACTCCCAAAATATGTAAAGCAAAGTGCTTTCAGAAGGAAGAGATCTGAGTAATCGTGTTATCAAATTGACACCAAAGATGTTGCATTTCTTCATAAATTTGTTTTAGATTTTCAGCATATCGACAGATAATCTGCTTTTGTGTGTTTCACAGAACAGTACTAATAAAATTGTAATTTAATTGTGCCATTCCATGAACCCTGAAAAACCCTTGTAGAATAGCTGCAGTGTAAGAGTAGTAGAGTAGTAGTAAGTGATGCTATGACGTTTTGGTCGCCTGATATGACAGGATTTTTAGTGTTAGAGATAGACTGGGAATAATAGTGAGTGACATTAGAGATAGACTGGGAATAATAGTGAGTGACATGGAGACCAGGCCATGATACGACCGCGGAAAGAAAGTACAGGGAGGGAACCTCGATGTAATGAAATACGTGAAAGAGTGGCTTGGATATGTTAGGAAGATTAAATATTACAGATTTCGTACCTGAGGGATTAAACTTGCGAAAGATGCGTCGGGAAGGACTATGGCTATTGGGCAGTTACAGGGTTAGTGAAATATGTTGATAATAGGTTTGTAATTTGCCAGGTTTGGATGTATGGATACAAAATGTTCAGTGTGTGTAAGTTAGTGATGGAGTAGGGTATAGTAGAGTAATGGGATGAACAAAAAGAAGAGTTGGATGATTAGGGTTTGACATTCCGTCGACAGCTGGGCCATTAGTGGATTTTTAAAATTTAAGGATGGGGAAAGAAATCGGACTTACACCTCTTACGTACCATCAAGGTATTAATGGGAAACCCAAATCTGGATGGCCAGAAGTGAGTTTGAATCACCTTCCTCCCGAATGCGAGTCCAGTGTGATGACCACTACGCCATTTCGCTCGGTACAAGTATGGGCAGATGTAGTGCATAGTGTTTAAGGATTTGGAGGGAACAATAGGAACGTAAAATTGAGCATGAAAGAGTGGATGTAATCAGTCATTTAGGGGGGCGAAAACTGATTAGGAGAAGTACACTACAGGCCATTAAAATTGCTACACCAAGAAGAAATGCAAATGATAAACGGGTATTCATTGAACAAATATATTACACTAGAATTGACATGTGATTACATTTTCACGCAATTTGGGTGCATAGATCCTGAGAAATCAGTACCCAGAACAACCACTTCTGGCCGTAATAACGGCCTTGATACTTCTGGGAGTCGAGTCAAACAGAGCTTGAATGGTGCGTACATGTACAGATACCTATGCAGCTTCAACACGATACCACTGTTCATCAAGAGTAGTGACTGGCGTATTGTGACGAGCCAGTTGCTCGGCCACCATTGACCAAACGTTTTCAATTGGTAAGAGATATGGAGAATGTGCTGGCCAGCAGTCGACCATTTTTCGTATCCAGAAACGCCCGTACAGGACCTGCAACATTCGGTCGTATATTATCCTGCTGAAATATAGGGTTTCACAAGTATCGAATGAAGGGTAGAGCTACGGGTTGTAACAGATCTGAAATGTAACGGCCACTGTTCAAAGTACCGTCGATGCGATCAAGAGGTGACCGAGACATGTTAACCAATGGCACCCCATACCATCACGCCGGGTGATACGCCAGTATGGCGATGACGAATACACGCTTCCAATGTGAGTTCACCACAATGTCACCAAACACCGATGCGACCATCATGGTGCTGTAAACAGAACCTGGATTCATCCGAAAAAAAAAATGACTTTTGCCATTAGTGCATCCAGGTTCGTCGGTGTGTACCGCATCGCAGGCGCTCCTGTTTGTGATACAGTGTCAAGGGTAACCGCAGGCATGGTCTCCGAGCTGACAGTCCATTCTGCTGCAAACGTCGTCGAACTGTTCGTGCAGATGGTTGCTGTCTTGCAAACTAGTCCAGTCAAATAAGGGTTTCACCTCGTAATGAGAGGTAACAAGCTGAATATCTGCATGAGCCTTTGTTTTGGCATTCTAAATGATGTGTCAAAAGTCTCATAAAATCTCGTGTCCGTGTCTTAAGTTATTAAAGGTCAAAGGTCACGAAAATCAGTTTTTCGCAAATATCTCGCTTCCTATGCGTTAAATGGTCTTTACATCTAGGATAAAAGTTGTAGAGCATGAAATTCTCTACAATTTTTGTTTTAAATATTTTTTGTGCAATGCATCGTTTTTTAGATAGAGTGCGGAGAGCGCACAGGTCAAGGCGCTCAGGCATATAAGACGTAATACGAGGTCAGCTGCGAATCACAGTCAATGGTACGCTGAATAAAACAATTATAATTGTAAATAAAATTTCATTATTTACGAATTAATACCCAATTTTAATAATACTTACTTATTTCAAGTAATTACAATGTCATAAATTCCATACTTTAAGTATATTTTAATTCTGTTCCAATGTATCGTAACTATATTTATATAGAAAATAATTTTAGTATTGGCTTGCTTGTTGAGAAATTAAAAACTGTTAATATCACTATAAAAAAAGCCAGAGATGATGCTGATGATTGTATAATCGAAACAGGTATTGAAGAATCAGACCACCAAAGGACTGCCGTCATCGTAGGAGAAGATATTGATTTCCTTGTCATTTTAATTGGACGTACTCAATCGTATCAACAAGAAATTTTCTTTAAATAAGTTGGTAAAGGCAATGTTAAAACACAAATATACTCCACCAAAAGTTTTGAACATTACCCCCGTTGTAAAAAATACATTTTACTTTTGCACTCATTGGGTGGCTGTAACACGACATCTGCGTTGTTTAAAAAAGGCAAAAAAAAACTTTTGTTAAAATATTGGAGAAACTTTCAGATTTGGATCAGCTAGCTCAAGTATTTCAACAAGAAAATTGTCCTGCGCAAACGTTACTTGAAAATGGTGTACATATCTTGTTGGCAATATATAACGCTCCAAAGTCTGAAAATAATGTAGATCATCATCGATACACGCAATTTGTTAAATCGACAAAACTTAATAAACCTGTACAACTATCAAATCTGCCACCAACTAGTGCAGCAGCTCATCAACATATCAATCGTGCTTACTACCAAGTACAAACGTGGTTAGGAAACTATATAGAACCCCAGGAATGGGGTTGGGTGCTGCAGAATGAACATTTGGAGCCAATACTAACAATATTACCACCTGCACCAGACGAGCTCCTGAATACGATGATGATCAAGAAGATGAAAATCGAGGCCTATGTATGATTAATAATTAAAGTGAATAAAAATCTTCCTCACGTTTGAACTTCTAATTGTAGTAAATGAATCATACATGATTACTAAATAAAGATTTACATGAAACGTATTTCCTCCTTTTTTTATTTAATATATTTTTGCTTCAAATATAATTAAGTCTTCATTATAGTTAATTTTATTCTTTTCTACATGAAACATAATTAAGATATATTAGAATATAATTAAAATATACTTCAAGTATTTGGCTTCATAACCTTATAATTTCATGAAATAAGTCAATATTATTAAACAAATCTTTTTGATTGTTGAATAATATTATGAAATATTGAACATAATTCATAAAGAATGAAGGTTTGTTATTGTAATTATTGCAATGATTTATTAACTTTAAACAATCTACCATTGACTGGGATTCGCGGTTGACTTGCATTACGTCTTATATGTCTAAGCGCTGTGACCTGTGCGCTCTCCGCGCTCTATCTAAAAAACTATGAATTGCACAAAAAATCTTTAAAACAAAAATTGTAGAGAATTTCATACTCCACAACTTTTATCAAAGATGCAAATACCATTTAACGCATAGGAAAAGAGATATTTGCGAAAAAACTGATTTTCGTGACCTTTGACCTTTAGTATCTTAAGACGCGGACACGAAATTTTATGAGGTTTTTGACACATCATTTAGAATGCCAAAACAAAGGATTATGCAAATATTCAGCTTGTTACCTCTCATTCCGAGGTTGACGCCTTTTTTCGGCTGATTTGACTGGGCTAAACATCCCCATCTGTTGACTCAGGGATCGAGACGTGGCTGCAGCATTCGTTACAGCCATGCGGATAAGATGCCTGTCATCTCGACTGCTAGTCATACGAGGCCGTTGGGGTCTATCACGGCGTTTCGTATTGCAGTCCTGAACCCACCGATTCCATATCCTGCTAACAGTCATTGGACTCGACCAACGCGAGCAGCAATTTCGCGGTACGATAAACCGCAATCGTGATTGGTTACAATCCGACCTTTATCAAAGTCTGCAACGTGATGGTACGCATTTCTTCTCCTTACACGAGGCATCACAACGTTTCACCAGGCAACCCCGGTCAACTGTTGTTTCTGTATGAGACATCGGTTGGAAACTTTCCTCATGTCAGCACGTTGTAGGTGTCCCCACCGGCGCCAACCTTGTGTGAATGCTCTGAAAAGCTAGTCATTTGCAAATCACAGCATCTTTTTCCTGCCGGTTAAATTTAGCGTCTGTAACACGTCATCTTCGTGGTGTAGCAATTTTAAAGGTCAGGAGTGTATTTCCTAGACTTAGTCAGCAGTTCATTGTGGGCTGGAGTAGATGGATTTTCCGTGTTTACGTTTGGCAGTCGTCTGAGATGTTAGTGAACTGAATAATACGGTCGTAAAAGAGGGGTTTGAATTTGTTTGGGGGAGGCGGTATTTTCCTCAGAGTCAAATGTGCTGGTTGTATGGGTGTAAAATGTTTAATTAGGATAAGTTCATAAATGGACAGGGTAAAGTACGAGACGCATTCAGAAAGTACGGTACCCTAATTCTTAAATAACCAGAAAATAGTTACATGAAAAACGTTATTGGCAACATGAACAATTGCTGTTATTTTTCCAGTCTCCGATCGCTTAGTATAGAAGCTATGCAAACGACAGAAAGTGGATATGCGCTGTAAGCTACTGCGCAACTCTCGCACTTCACACTCCGCCGTTGCCGACCGCAGGTTATCATTCTGCTTTGCACTATAGCCAAGTAAACGTGGCTATCATCTTGTTGCTCCCGCCATGTGTGACTTACTAAGAGTAATTCGTTTTCTGCAAGCAAAAGGGAACAGTGCAGCAGAAATTCATCGGAGAATGAGCCGAGTATACGGTGATAACTTCATGACTGACGGTGTTGTGCGTAAACGGTGCCGAAAGTTTAAAGATGGCCGAAGAAGAGGGCCAAGAATGCAAGTCTGTCGTTACAGCCTCCCTTGTTCAACTAGTTGACAGAATGGTTAGAGAAAATCATAGGTTCAGTATAACTACTTTGTCTAAGGAAATTCCGGAAGTTTCAAGATCTGTCGTACACTCTATCCTTACGGACATTTAGGCTACAAAATATTTTGTACCCTTTTTTTATTCAGTTGTTACTGGGGACTAAACTTGGATCCAATACGACACATCGGATACAAAACGACAATCACAACAAGCAAACCATAAAATTCCTACAAACATTCAATAATAGAAAGTTTATGGCTACCGTGTTTTGGGACAAAAAACATTTGTTGCTTGTTGAGTTTATGCAGCCCGGAACCACTATCAATACAGTTGCTTGTTGTGAAACTTAACGACGTATGCGGGGAGCCATTCAAGACAAACGAAGAGGAATGCTGACTACAGGAATTGTGTTGATCGGTGACACCGCTCATCCACACACTCCTTGCGCAAGCCAACGGTTCCTTGAACAATTTAAGTGGGACATTTTCGATCATTCGCCGTTCTGTCTTGACCTGCCACCAGCGACTTTCACCTTTACCATGATTTGAAGACGTGGCCAGGAGGACAACACTTTCAAACCAACATCAATGTGCATTTGAAATCGCCGCGGCAGAGCTGCTGAGTGCATGATGTGCTATGCTGCGATGCGCGAGGCCGTTTCCCGTCGGGGGTTCGAATCCCCCTCGGGCATGTATGTTTGTGCCGTCTTTAGTATAAGCTAGTTCATAAGTAATTTGTAAGGTTAGGGACTGATGACCCCGCAGTTAAGTCCCATAAGCTTTACAAACATTTGAACATTTGTTAATGAATAAATCAAAATGGAACACGACCACACAATCAGTGGATGTGTTTCACTTCACCACCCTCTGCTTAGGGGCGATAAATAGTCTGGAACCAATCCTGTCATACTAGATTGGATCCAGATTGAAATTAGTGACATAGGCACAATAAGAAAAAATTTAAAAATAAAATAAAAATAATCGAAAGACGAAAAGACGTTGGCGATTTAGTTCTTCATTTATTTTAGGGGTTTAGCAATGGTAGGTTACACTAGAAAGTAAACATGTTGAACGTGGTCCTCAAGAAGCTGAAAAGACTAAGAGAAAGAGCCATGATTTCCGTATGTAAGTCACATTTCAAAGTCGGGCGCGATTGTGTACTAAATGAATAGCAGCATGGGGTACTGGAGCGCCGAAATTGCAATTTATCAGGTAATTTGTGAAGAGGAAGCAGTAACTGAGTGTGTAATAGAGGTGTGGGAAAAGGCTGAGTGAGTCAGAGCAGGGCAGACTGGACAGCAGAGCCCCCTGGTGGTCAGCGGGCGCATAACTCAGGGCGTCGGAAGCGGCGGTGGCGGCGGCGGGCGGTGACCGCTGCTGCCGATGCCTTCCGCCGCGTCCTGCCCCACACCATAAATCTCGCCGCCCTCTCCCCTTTCGGAGTCCCATTCCTGTGGCCGCTAGCGGACCGAAGCACGGCCGTCGTTCATTGAGAGCTTCAGGCCGTAGAGGTGGGATCAGCTGCATTTTGATGCATTGCTGCGTAGGGCCAACACTGAGCTTCAGGTTCATTATAGGGCAATTGTCTCCGGAATATTATTGGTCAACGAAGACCTATTCTTTGCCAGTAAGTCTAACATAAATATTTTAAGCTGTTTTCAGAATAATATACGTTTAGAATTATCCCAATTCCAAAGAAAACCGGTGCAGAGAGGTGTGACAATTACAGAACCATCAGTTTAATAAGTCATGATTCCAAAATTCTAACACGAATTATTTACAGGTGAATCGAAAAGGAGGTAGAAGCCGACCTCCGGAAAGATTAAGTCTTATTGATTCCATCATTGGTGGTGGAAACTGGACAGCGGCTGGTCATGAGTATGAAGGAAGTGAGTTACCAACAGCCGTATGTACAATAAAATATTTATTGTATCACAACCAGTTTCGGCATTCCACTATGCCATCTTCAGGTTCCTACAACGGAGCAAAATATCCATTAAGGAGGGATATCAAAACTGGTTCCCACTAAGAGAAGACCACGAAACCAGTTTTGATATCCCTACTGGTTTCGTGGTCTTCTCTTAGTGGGAACCAGTTTTGATATCCCTACTTAATGGATATCATGCTCCGTTGTAGGGACCTGCAGATGGCATAGTGGAATGCCGAAACTGGTTGTGATACAATAAATATTTTATTACACATACGGCTGTTGATATCTTACTTCCTTCCTATTCGGGAAACATTAGTTTGGCTTTAGAAAAAATATAGCAACACGCGAGGCAAAACTCACATTACTACTTATCTTGGAAGATAGGTTCAGGAAAGGCAAACCTAAATTTTTAGATTTTCTACATTTGGAGAAGATTTTTTAGTGTTGTCTGGAATAAACTCTTTCAAATTCTCAAGTTAGTAGGGGAAACATATAGGGCGCGGAAGACTATTTACAACTTGTACAGCCGCGGCGGAGTGGCCGAGCGCATTGAGGCGCTATACTCCGATGCGCGAGGCCGTCCCCCGTCGGGGGTTCGAATCCTGCCCCCGGGCATGGATGTTGTGTTGTGTTTAGTATAAGTCAGTTTATAAGTAGTTTGTACTTTTACGGACTGATGAGCCCGCATTTAAGTCCCATAAGCTGAACAAACATTATATTAACAACAAGGGCATGAAAGGGAAGCATTGGTTGGGAAGGGATTAAGGAAATCTTATAACGCTTATCCAATGTTATTCAATTTGTACATTGATCAGGATGTGGTGGAAAGCAAGGAGAAATTTGGAGAAGGAATTAAAGTTCATGCTGAAAAAAATGGAATCATTGCGTTTTGATGCTGACATTGTACTTCTGTCAGAGACATCACTGGAACATTAATTGAACGTAATGTACAGTGTCTTGGAAGAAGCGTATAAGATCAGCATTAACAAGAACAAAACAAGGGTAATGGAGTGTAGTCTAAGAAAATCAGGCGATGCTAAAAAAAAAAATAAAATAAAAAAAAAAAAAAAAATTAAAAAAAAAAATGTAAATCTATGAGACTCAATTGCTCGGTTATTAGTCCCTAGCTTACGAAATACTTAAACTATGGTAAATTAACCCAACGACAGCTCTTACATCCATGCCTGTGGGCAGACTCGAACCTCCCACGGCGAACGGCCGCGCGCACCGCATCACGGCGTCTCAGTGCGCACGGCTAAACCGCTACGGTTCAGGCGATGCTGAAGGCATTAGATTGGCTAACGAAACAATACATGTGGTAGATGAGTTTTGTTAATCTGGTAGTAAAATAACATACGATGGTCACAGTACAGATGATATAAAATGCAGAATGGTAATGGGAAGAAAAGCGTTTTTGGAAAAGAGAAATTTGTTAACATTGAATATAAATTTAAGTGTAAGGAAGTCCTTTTTGAAGGGATTTGTGTGGAGTGTTGACTTGTATGGGAGTGAAACATGGACGTTAAACGGTGCAGGCAAGAAGAGCTATCGAAATGTGTTATAGAAGAATGCTGAAGATTATATGGGTGGCTCGCGTAACTAATTAAGGAGGTACTGATTAGCATTGGGGAGAAAAGGAATTACTGGCATACCTTGACTCAAAGAAGGGATTGATTGGTGGGACACATTCTTGGACACAAAGGAATCGTGAATTTAGACAGGAGGGCAACGTGTGGGGTACAAATCGCAGAGGAAGACCACGAGACGAGTATTGTAAGCAGATTCAAATGGATGTGGTTTGCCGTTCTTATGAGGAGATGAAGGGACTTGCTCAGGACAAAATAGGGTGGATAGCTGCATAAAAACACGCTCTGGACTGAAGACCAAAATAACGTAGTTATTAAAAAAAGTGTTTCTTCACCACGATTATAGGTGGTTTATGACCCTTTACATATGAAATAGACCCGCGACCGAGCGCATTGAGGCGCTATGCTCCGTGAGGCCGTTCCCCGTCGGGGGTTTGAATTCCCCTGGGTCATATTTGTTTGTGCTGTCTTTAGTATAAGGTAATTCATAAGTAGTTTGGAAGTTTAGGGACTGATGACCTCGCAGTTAAGTCCCATAAGCTTTACAAACATTTGAACATTTTTTTATGGAATAGAGATATACAAAACAATATTTCAGTTCTCTCTATTGCTCATGAAAACAGAAATTGACTAGCTGTACCAAAATATTCTAGACATTCTGAATTTGTGTCCCAGAGTGCAGAATATATCACTACCTGTAATACCAGGTAGCACGTCCTGTTGCACTAGTGCATCCCTCTATTCGTCGTGTCATACTCTCCACTAGATAATCAAGGGACTGTTGGTCCGTATTGTCCCACTCTTGAGCGGTGACTCGGCGTGGATCTCTCAGACTGGTTGATGGTTCTACTCCAAAAACAGTGCTTTACGATGTATAGCAGGAATGTTCCATAGGTTTCATGTCTGGAGAATCGCTGGTCATTCCAATGCTACGATGTCGATATGATGAAGGAAAGCATTCAAAAGATGTGTATAATCAGCACGAGAATTGTCGTTCATGAAGATGAATTCCACAATGCTGCCGATATGGTTGCACTATGCGTCGGAGGATGTCATCCCTCTACCGGATAACCGTTTGATTGCCTTCTATGAAACCAGTGGCGTACGGTGGCACCACATAATGCGACCCCAAAATACTGGGGAACCACTACCTTGCTTCAGTCGCTAGACGGCGTGTGTAAGACGTTCAGACTGACCAGGCTGCCTCCGGAAGCATCTCCGAAAAGTCTCTGACTAAAGGCAGATGTGAATCTCATGTCTGAGTAGCACTTGATGTCAGTTCTGACGAGTCCGTTCAGTGTGTTGTTGGACCCATTTGTAACGCGCTGAATGGAGTCTAGGTGTCAAATATGTTCTTCGCCACGGACGTCTGGAGTAAAGTTGAATGTTATGCAATATATTATGTACAGTTTGATCGAAACACGACGTCCTGTGTCTGCGGGAATATCATTATTCAGGATGGTGGCGTTCCTCTCAGAGTTTTCCCGAACTGAAATCTCTGTGTAGGTCATCAGCTGCGAGGCAAGTCATTGGAAGTTCCAGTATATCTGTGCCTCCTCCACGTCCCAACAACCTTGTTTGGCTCACTTCGAGACGTCTGGAAACTTCACTTGATGAGAGTCCTTCATGACCCAAAGTGACAATGCAGATACGATCAAATTTCGGCATTGACCTTCTAGACATGGCAGAACTATAGCTACGACAGAAGCTGATCTGCCGTCTTACCTACTCTGTCACATTGGCACTTCTCATGCGTGGTTGTTAACATCTTAGTGTGGATTGAGTGAAATGTATGAAAAAAAAAGAGTTCAACTAACTAACTAACAACAACAACAACAACAACACACACACACACACACACATACACAAACACACACACACACACACACACACACACACACACACACACACACATGCCCGAGGTTAGGACTCGAACCTCCGGTTGGAACGGCTGCCCAGTCCACAGCATAACGTCTTAGACCACGAGGGCATTTCGCGCGGCAAATGTATGGACAATCGAAGCAACTACGTTGTTGGAATATACACATTCAGCGTTAGTGTTCGGCAGAGCTTGGAACGAAAGTGATGCAACACATATTTTGATGTGTGTATTTCAAAGTTCGTTTTTACATTAATTTCTAATGATCGCTTTATCTCCGGTAGGTGATGCCTACGTTCACGGTCTTCAGTAACAGTAGACTTTTGTGGATCAAACAGTGATCTGGTACACCAAAACAAGAATGTAACATACCGGCATATAGTATATGGCTGGATACACTGAAAAGTGATTAGGTAGGACCAACGAGAAATGTATGTAAGACTAAACAAGACTTCATAGAAATTGTGGACTCCATAGAAATCAGTGACCACGCGCGCTTTTGTCGAGTAACTTACAGTGAAAGGTCAGAGAGATGCTAGAGAATCAGGCAGTACTCGCGAAAACATTTTGATAGGATGACACGTCAAAATGTGTCATGTTACTACAAGATTGACACCAATATCTTAGTGTAAATATGTCAGCTATGAAATTTGTTTCTACTTACCTCATACTGATGACCAGTTCTTTAGACAAGACTGTGGCTGTTCTGAAATTACGCTTGATACTGGAAGGAAGAATTACGAAAAATCAATAACCTTTTATCGTATTTGTCGAGCTGTAAAGAGAGTTTGACAACGTAAATTGTACTAGTTGTTTGGAAATCTTATAAAACTGGTTTACTCTTCAATAAAAGTCGGGTAATAAACAATATGCACTATACAAAATACAATGAGGGAGCAATAAAGCGGAGATACAGGGACGTACTCGTATTAAAAATGGCGACAGGCTGGGATACAATATTTGTTCTCTTTTGTTTTGTCGGCAGTGAAGCAAATAAAAGAATGGTGTAGAACGTATATTAACTGTTCAGTCGTCTATTAAAATGGAAGATATTTGCTGAAAATATTACGGACAAGCATAAATGAGGTTACCAGCTGGGAACCATGTTCTAAATGGAAGTATTCGGTTAGCGTGGAAGGAAAATACGGCATGATGGCAGGTGTAGAATGGAAAATGTAATAGCAGATTAAATTAACTAACACAACAATAAATGAAAACGTTCTCTGAACAATCAGAGAGAAAACGGATATAAAGAAAACTCTGTTTGTCTGGAAGAGAGGTAGAATAACAGGACCCTTTAAACAAGAGAAAGTAACTCAGCAGATGGAGCCGTAGGGAGTAAGGGAATACAAAGACTGAAATACAGACGATAACTGGGGTGTTAGATGAAAAGGTTGTTAAATGAAACGAAATCCTGCTGAATCTTATCAAATTAGTCAGAAGATGACACCGACTCTCTAACGTATTTAGGCTTGTTCCGAGCTTCCGTTAATCTGTAGGTTCTCTTATAACTGGTTGGGTGAGTCAGTTCTAAGATCGGATGATGGCACACCACCTCAAAACGGGACCATGCCTAATAAAACACTGTGGTGTTGTAAACAATCTTCGGATTGTTTACTGCTTTTCCTATATCATACTACGACACATTTATTTACGCACGATTTTAGTATCCTAATCACTAGTCTTGGGTAGTTCACGAACGAACTAGTTCGGAAGAGTGCTCCCACAGGCGAACTACGCGAACTAGTTCACAGATCCCTCGCTTCTTAGTTCGTCCGCTCCTTTTCCGAAGACTGACGGGGAATAGCGACAGGACGCGAGAGCGCGCAGAATCGCGTGATTCCCTTTTGCCAGTTACCGTCATTTCTATCTGAGATGCAGCTCAGCTGTAGTTTCATAGTTCACTGCCACAAATTTTCTAAGTTATTCAGCAGTGTCTAAATAATGTTTACTACGAGTACTCTGTATGCAAAGTAGTTGAATACCATTGTATCACCCATTCGTGTAAATAACTGGTTTATTTGCTTAAGTATTTGATGTCTAATTGCCCAAAAATACGGGTAATAGCACACGCTTGGGCAACACTGATCATTATATAAAAAAAGCTGTCATAACAAAAGAAAGAGCTCTTTTACTAGCGGTAGCAAAAGCCGAAAAGAGCGGACGAACTAAAAAGAGCGACTTACTTCGCGGCCGAGGTGCGAACTAAAAGGAGAGCTACCGGTCGCGAAATAAATGTTTCAAATGTTTGTATAGCTTATGGGACTTAACTACGGGGTCATCAGTCCCTAAACTTACAAACTACTTATGATCTAGCTAATCCTAAGGACGGCACAAATATCCATGCCCGAGGGGGGGATTCGAACCTCCGACCGTAGTGGCCGTGCTGACCGTGACTGCAGCGCCTCAGTCCCTTCGGCCACCGCGGCCGGCGGTCACGAAATAAAATATGCTCTTACGGTCGCGAACTAAAAAATGCGCGATCGCTTGCGAACTAAAATATGCGCGATCGGTCGCGTACTAAAACATGTGTTACCGGTCGCGAACTATTATGCCAAACGCATCTCGCTTTTTAGTTCGTTGCATTATTTTTCGAAGTCCGACGGGCTATAGCGAGAGGGCGCGCAGCAGAATTAAAAATCACGTGTTTGCCTCCTGCTGATGAGAGCCATTTCGAGGTGAGCGGCTGCCTCCTAGATTACATAGTTCGGTGCTACAAAATTTTTGTTTTTAAGTATTCTGCACTCTATCTGAGTAATCTATATCTATAAGAGTGAATGTCTGTTCGGTCTACGTTTATCACGTCTGAACCATAAGACATAAAGAGCTAAAAACTTGTACAGTTACTAATGTCTACACGGGGAAGGCTTTAGGCACGGTTTTATGGCGATCGGATAGCTATTTATCTATATATATTAATGACAATGTCTCTTCGGTGTACGCTTATCACGTCCGAACGACAAGACGCAGAGACTTAAATATTTGTGTAGTTACTAATTTATACCTGACGAAGGTTTTAGGCACGGTTTTATAACGATCTGATAGATATTTAGTAATTTGAAGAATATAACGCGAATTGTGGGACAATAATTACTCTCTGAAAATTATATTTACTCTTTGAAAATGGTTTTATTGTTTGCATTGTTGCTTGAGGGTTGATAATGATAAAAGAGTGGAGTATATTGGGATGGAAAGTTATTGGTGTATATAAAAAACTACATGTGTGTGTGTTAATATTTCGCTCTGCAGCGAAAACTACAGGATGCAAACGAATGGTCTGTGTGTAATTGTTGTTCGAAGTCTCCCGTTGTACACCATAGCAGTTCCATGCCGATACCTATAAGGAGGTGGAAGATACGGTGGTTGAAAGTGGTCAAATTATAAAAAAGAAAAAAAAATCGGATGAAGGCCAGCGATGACGTTTGCGACTTTATAGCAAGGAGATTACATACAGCGAAACGTGATGCCACAGACCATATCTTTGGTCTATGCGTGTTACAAAAATCAAATGTTCAAATGTTTGTAAAGTCTATGGGACTTAACTACGGGGTCATCAGTCCCTAAACTTACAAACTACTTAATATTTGCTCTGCAGCGAAAACTACTGAACGCAAACGAATGGTCTATGTACAATTGTTGTCTGAAGTCTCCCATTGTACACCATAGCAGTTCCATGCCGATAGCTATAAGGGGGTGGAAGATATGGTAGTTGAAAGTCGTCAAATTATTAAAAAAGTTGGACTGAAGGCCAGCGATGACGTTTGCGACTCTATGGCAAGGAGGTTACATACAGCGAAACGTGATGCCACAGACCATATCTTTGGTCTATGCGTGCTACAATGTCTTCAGCTCTTTCTCTGTAAGGATAAGCATACCAATAAGGAAATATAAGAATAAATAAATAAAGCATTAAAAAAGAAATTTCTTTTAGTACATCTCTTTTAAAAAGTCGATTTGTCTGTGGTATTATTACAATCATTATTGTTGGATTTCGTGATTGGATTCTTCGAAACGAGTGCATTTTTACGTGTGATTTGATCTCATAGTACACTACTGAAAGATAGCTTATCTATCTTAATCAACCAACACGCAAGCAGAGCCGCGGGTTTAAGCTAGTAAGTTCTATAATGGCAAGATATAGAGATAACTCTAAACTTAAGCACAAGATATTATCCACGAACTGTTTCTTTTGGTTTGCGTGATATCGTTAGCGGCTCAAGCAGCAAGCGCATGAAGCAGCTAGGTGGGGGAACTTCTCCCTCCACCTGCATGCGCAGACCACGCCGCTCAGCTGTCACTGGGAGCGGACGAACTAAAAGAACGAACTAGTTCGCGGCTCTGCCGCGAACTAAAGTGAGCGCTCTCGATCGCGAACTATTATGCACAAGTCTACTAATCACACATCTTTGCTTATTAGATATATGTAGAACAGCGCTGCGGCCGGCCACTCAGTACAAACACTTATAATTTTAATGAAACTCCAGCTGCAGTTGCATTTATTGGTGCTTTATTTAAGCCCACACTACCGGTTTCGGCCTCTATGCTAGGCCATTACCAAGTGTGACAGACCTGCAAATAATGTGTAACAATCAGTTTACAAAAATTACATGGTACAAGACAGAATGTTATATATGTAAAAAGGTACTGTACAGAAGCAGAAGGAAACGTACGTTATGCCATAGAGAAAGCAACGTCAAGTAATTACAACAATAGAACTCAGAGAATTTAAAACTTTTGGCACCCAATGGCGACATGAGAACAATGGGCGTGTCGTATTTAACATTCCAAAACATTATAATCGGCATGTTCTGATGTGTTCTGATGTAAACATTACATCGTTGCAAGCATGAAATTCTAAACATTAGTTGATTAGTTGATCCTAACTGACATTTATAATATTTTACTATTGACCTTTACATTTTATCAACTAATGTTTAGAATTTCATGCTTGCAATGATGTAATGTTTACATCAGAACACATCAGAACATGCCGATTATAATGTTTTGGAATGTTAAATACGACACGCCCATTTTTCTCATGTCGCCATTGGGCGCCAAAAGTTTTAAATTCTCTGAGTTCTATTGTTGTAATTACTTGACGTTGCTTTCTCTATGGCATAACGTAAGTTTCCTTCTGCTTCTGTACAGTACCTTTTTACATATATAACATTCTGTCTTGTACCATGTAATTTTTGTAAACTTATTGTTACACATTATATGCAGGTCTGTCACACTTGAAAGTGACCAAACATAGAGGCCGAAACCGGTAGTGTGGGCTTAAATAAAGCACCAATAAATGCAACTGGAGCTGGAGTTTCTTTAAAATTTGAACCACAGTTGCGGCAACAGCAAGCATGCAGTGATGGAGAAACTAATAACACTTATAATGTGGCGCAGACTTTCACCCCAGCACTGTACGTGCAAAGTGAGTGCGGCTCTTGAACGGTGTCGGCGGGCTCTTTACAGAGGGAGGGTGTGGGCCCGGCACCCCGCGCAGACGCGCGCACCGGAAAAAGCCGGCGCTGAAACAAAGCGCGTTTTTGCGGCCAGTGTTTTGCATGCGGCCGCGGCCGTGAGAACGCGTCGCAGCCAGGGGGGCTGGGCGACGCTCCCCACCGTTGACATCGCCCACTGTAACGTTCCCAAGCTGCGCCCTCAATTGTTTCATTTCATTCCACTCTCTCGTACGGAATTCGTTAACTACTCGCAGCACTGCTTGGCAGAGAGTACGCACCTTATCTTCGGAAAATGTACGCCCAGCTACTGGCCCGCCCCAGCGAAGTTTGCTGGCACAGATTGTAGTGTTGCATGCGCCTCTACATCTACATCTACATCTACATCTACATGGGATACTCTGCAAATCACATTTAAGTGCCTGGCAGAGGGTTCATCGAAGCACAATTATACTATTTATCTCCATTCACGAATAGCGCGCGGGAAGAAAGAACACCTGAATCTCTCTGTTCGAGCTCTGATTTCTCGTATTTTATTCTGATGATCATTTCTACCTATGTAAGTGGGAGTCAACAATATATTTTCGCATTCGGAGGAGAATGTTGGTGATTGGAGTTTCGCAAGTAGCCCACGCCGCAGCGATAAGTGCCGTTGTTGTAGTGATTCCCATCCCAGATCCTGTATCATTTCCGTAACGCTGTCTCCCCTATATCGTGACAATACGAAACGAGCGACTCTTTCGATGTCCTCCGTCAAACCCACCTGATAAGGATTCCACACTGGGCTGCAATACTCCAAAAATGGACGGACAAGCGCAGTGTCTCCACATACAAAACAATATTTATTTGCCCATATTTAAATTGATTATGCTTATATTTCTATATTTTTTTCTTGTAATTTTGTACCATTTTCAATGTGTCAGTAAATTCTTAAATATGCAATATATTCTTTGAAAAAGACTAACTCTGAACAAAGAGCAATTAGAATAATACATAGATTTAACTATTGTTTCATTTAAAAGAAAGGAGTACTGACGCCATTTTTCTCTTCTGCATTATGCTCTCGTCTAGTAAACTTCTCTTCCATATTACGCTTGTATGACCTTATGAATTGTGAAAATGTCTGTACGATATATCTCAATGAGAAATTTGTAATTGAAATGATGTACTGAATTTATGACCTGATCTCGACTGTATGAATTTAATCAGATTTCACAAAGGTAACTGAACTTTGAATGTGATGTATATGTAGACTTGCTTCATTTATTTCAATAATAGTTGTTTCGTGAGTTTACCGAAATTTGTCCGAGTACTTATTTGTAGTGAGATTGGAACCTTGTTTTTTCCTTTCACATTTTTCATTTAACTGTGATGCAACTTATTTTTCAGGACAAAAGAATAATGAATTACACTGATTTACGAATCTAATTGTTGGAGATGTGTACAATAGGACCCATTTTTATCACGTTCTTTTATTAAATAATTATTCTAACTGCGACCCTGAGATTACGAGCGACTTACCATTTTCGATTAGTAACAGATTAACGAGCCGCAAACTTAGTTTCAAAATCAGCAATAGTGATAATGTCTCCAACAGTTAGGTTCACGTTGCTTATCAGTATCACCCAGGTTAGAAAAGGATTTTAACTACTTTCTTGGTGCGTAGCTCATTAATTTCTATAAAAGTGCAGCATAGTAGATTCATTTCAATAAATAGATGGTTTTGCTACGTGAGCAGTATTGAAATATTTTCTCCCAACCACTCTTTACTGTTATTCTATTTCGTGCTCACATTAACTTGCAAAAATTTATATTGACTTATAAATTAAAATTAAAATAAGAAAATAAAAGGGAGAAATGTTTCAAGATGTCGTCAAGCTGTATCAATAAAAATGTCAATATACTTTTCTTAGAAACCTTTAATCTCCAGAAGATAAGGACACAGTCGGGCGTAACCTGGAAACGGTGAAAAATTTCACCGCCTAATACTTACTTCTAACACCTGCCGCGGTGGAGTACCCGAACGGTCTAAAGCGTCTCGCTGTGGAGCGCGTGGTTGTTCGCCGTGGAGATTCGAGTCCTCCCTGGGGCATGGGTGTGTGTGTTGTCCTTATGTTAGTTTACCTAGGTGTATGTAGTTTGTAAGCTACCGACTGATGACGACGCAGTTTGGTCCGATAGATTTACAAACGTTTGAACATTTGAACTTCAAGACCACCCCTCGTGATAATCTCTATAAATATTGAGGGATTTTCTAGTCATAAGAGTATTTTATTAGCAGACATATGCAATAAGCATAAATGTGATGTATTATTGGTGCAGGAAACACATCGGGGAACCACGAGCCACAGACTTAAAATTAATGCGGAGAGGTTCAGGACGAGGCACATCTGCTTACGTGCCGACTATTGCCGGAGCCCTGCAGTTTCAGTGACCTGCTACAAGCCAATGACAAAGCCGTAGCGGTGGTTAACTATTGGAAAAACAAAACTTGACCTGGACACGGAAATGAATGAATGAACGAATCTTCAGAAAATCTTGAGATTTTTAATAACTTTCATACAAAACAGCAGTGAACGCGTGATTGATTATTGATTTTATTGACCAGTTTAGGTGTATATGAGATCACCTTCAGATTGACCCCTGATGACGATGGAACTATCGAGTAGGCCCATCTGTAGTGCTAGTTGAAATATTCAAAATTTTTAAAGCTATGGGACCAAACTGCAGTGATCGTCAGTCTGCGGACTTACGAACTATTTAAACTAACTTACACTAAGGACAACATACACCCATACCCGAGAGAGAAATCAAACCTCCGATAGGGAACGACGAGCACTCCGCAGGAAGGCGCCTTAGAGTGCACGGACACTTCCGCGCGACTGCTCATAGTTTCTTTCACGCAATGAAGATGGGCCCGTTTCGCGAAAGTTTCACCATTATCAAGGAACAGATCTAAACATGATCTCATAGAGATCTAAACAGATCTTTTAAATGAAATTAATCGCCGGCCGCGGTGGCCAAGGGGACTGAGGCGCTCCAGTCACGATCTGCACGGCCACTACAGTCGGGGGTTCGAATCCCCCTTCCGGCATGGATATTTGTGCCCTCCTTAGTATAAGGTAGTTGATAAGTAGTTTGTAAGTTTAGGGACTGATAACCCTGTAGTTAAGTCCCATAAGCTTAACAAACATTTGAACTTTAAAAAAAAATTAATCTCATGTTATCACTTATGTTTCTATAAAAAATAGATCCTTGAATCCTACGTGCAATGTTACAAGCATGGTTTCACGCGGTTTCAAGCATTCGAGGTCAACGGTGTGTTCCTTGTCAGGACGATACGAGAACAGCGCAACCGTAGGATTCATTATTGAGGTACAGCAATGGGTGTGTGCGGCGTAGGGTACGTCGAACCAATGCTAGTCATTTCCTTTCTCTTCCAAATACACTGTCTACACGCTTCCTGATTTCTATGACTTTTGTTGTCCTTAACGCTAATGTAAGTTGGCGGCATGGAATCGCTCTACAGTCAGCTTGAAATCCTGACCCTCTAAATAGCCTCAAGAGTTTTCCTCGAAAAGAACTTCGCCCTCCTTCCAGTGATTCCAATTTGAGTTCCCAAAGTACCTCCGTTATACTCGCGTGATGATCTACCCTACCAGTAAGGCAGTAACAGACCTAGCAGCCCATCTTTGAACTGCTTCTGCTTTGAAATAATGACGGAACGTTGCATTCTAATGCAACCTGACTGAAGGCAGATTGTGATGGGTCGGAGGCTTGGCACGAGCGTTTCGCAAACTACGCGATTGTCGCGTGTTCGAGTAGTGCTGTGGCGAGTGTCTTCAATAAATGGTGAAACGACGCATTAACTCCAGTACTTGGGCGGCAATTCCTCATTGCACATATACGACGTCGTAGACTGGTCAGACTGGTAAAACAAGCTGCGACCTATGGTGGAAAGATCTTTGGTACAACTGAGCCTTAACACACATTGCACCGAACATCCTGAAGATGGGTCTCCTCATCCGACGATCCATGTATGTGGCATGACACCAAGAATCGGCAACTAGAACTGATAAGGGCACGAGACCATCTTCACTGGACGTTGGCACAGTGACAAAGCGTTACATGCTCTGATGAAACCAGATACGTTTCTAAACGTGCCGATTTTAAGGGTGCGTATACCTCGTCTTCCAGGGCAACAACTACTTTAAACCTGTACTGCGAGACGTAACAAAATGGCGGCGGCTCAGCTACGCTACAAGGAACGTTCATGGCGCCAAAGAAGTATCGCACACTGCTTGCAGGTCAAGTACACAGCTTTGTGATAATCATGTTTCCGAGCTGCAGTGGTATTTTTTATCATGTTGCAGAGACAGTAATGTGATGGAGTGGTTCGAGAAACACAGTGGCGTGTTGCTGTTAATGATGTTGGCTCACCAACTCGCCATATCTGAACCCGACGGAACAGATCTGGCATGAGCTTTAACGTGTTGTCAGAGTTCGTCGCCCTCCTCCCCGCAATTTACGGGAATTAGATGTGTTTTCAGCAGTTATGCCAACTTCCTCCAGCGATATACCAAGGCCTTATTGCTATCATGCCAACAGGTGACATCACTGTTACCCAAACGAAAGGTGAGCACACTGGCTATTGGTAGGTTTTCAAAATATTATGGCTACTTAGTGTATGCACTAATTCGAATGGCTTCTGGGTGGAATATATTTAATGTATTTCGTTATTTGTTTTCTGTAAAATTCGGTTTTTTGTCAGATTTACATATGCACAAACTTACTGCAGTAGGCGAACATTACAAAATGGATTTTAAAAGAATGAATGAATATTTTTTTCACATTTACTTCTAAATATGACATGTTACAGCTGTTGTAAAGTTCGCAATAAATCTTAGAATATCCCACTTTCAACATAAATGGATTTTTGCATTATGGAGAACATGTTACTTTGATTGTCTGACAGCGTACTTAATTCAATCGCAGTTGAGTTGTGGGGTGTGTGAATTTCTTAGCGGTGAAAATAACAGAAATGTATAAACTGACATTGCCAATTACACTGTATGCTACGAAGATGTAATATTCCGCTCACAGTGGACGTCTAACATGATGTGATATTAAGAGTTTTAATCATCGTAAAGAGATATTCTCTTGTTAATGTATTTTCATAGTATGCTACGTCGACACCGATCAAAGGGGTAAACAGAAAGAACATCTCCCTTCGCGAACTTTCGATTTCAAGAGATGGAAGTAGCTAATTAGCTCGGTCGGAGTGATCAAGCAGGAACTCACTCCTACGCCACACAGCCCGTTGCGCCAGCACGTTTTTACGTCTTTCCAAAGATGCTGGTAATGTAGCAGGAGACTAGAGATCAGTTTGGAGTGCCAGTAGGACAACACAGACTGTAACCGCAAATATAATTCAAGTTGCTTCAGGAAATAAATTCTGAGGCATTTCTTTCTATATATCTGCTTTCCATATTCAGCGCAGGAGTATCTTCTCCTGGTTTATTCGTTTGGACATATCGTGATAGGACATATATCCATGCTATGTGAACTCAAAATATGAGCAGCAAACACCATACTTCCTTGGTGCATATCTTGCATTTAGGCGCTTAATGTGCTATACATCGAACAGTTCTTGTCGGTTCTTAAGCGGATTAACGTTCACATTATTGTTAACGATTATCAGTTCACAGCATGGTCGAAAGATTTAATTTTGTCGCTGATGTGTTTTATACACAATTGTTGTGTTTTCAAACCTACGCAGACTGTTCGGCAGGACTCTAGACTGATATGATGACTTCAGATCAGAAAACTTCAAACACAGCCGGACCGTATGTCTGATGTTGAAACACACTGTGATTCGGGGGACTGCAGACATACATCAAGTGCACCTAATTTCATGATATCGTTCTTCCTCTAGTGCCACGTGACAAACGTCAATATGAACTAATTTTATCGGACTGACCAAGCTAATGTAATCAATAAGCTTCTATTTAAATTGATCATTTAATAGACAGAAATGAAAATAAAGGATCACGTATCTCATTCCTCTCCTTCGTATGTGAAATTACTGCTGCATAATGCAAACACCAATGGTTTCGGATATCTGACATGTAATTGTTGACTACGAATGACGTTGATCTTTCCTTTAAGTCCTCTACCCCTTGTTAGGGTTTCCTTATTTCTTGGTTGTCTACAGGAATTTTCGTAGCGAGAGCAGCGGAGTTTCATATGGATTGGTATGCATCTTATTTGGACCACAACTACCACTCTACATCTTGTTAATAAGACACATAGCCGCGCGGGCTGATACACCAATTTGGGAACTGCGCGGCCGCTCTCGCCGTACATTTGAGTCCTCCCTCGTGTAGAGCTGTGTGTGTTGTCTTTAACATAAGTTGGTTTAAGTAGTTTGTAAATCTAAGCACTGATGATCTTAGCACTTTGGTCCCTTAGGTTTACAAACATTTGAACGTTTAAATCACATACTTTGTGATGCAATAATGTAGAAATTTTTTTACACAATAGTATTTTGTTTGGTTGATGCTGACACGCCTGACAAACATTCCTATAAAATTTGTAAATACAAAAGTCAGTGATTTTCACTAAGAAATAGACTGTAAAATTTTTATGATTTATAAAAACGAAAACAACCATGAAAACATATTCACTAAGAAATTTGTAAAATGTGAGTCTGCAACAATGACAGTTAAATAATATAAATGTAGTTTTTGAGATGATGACAACCAGAGAATAATATTGTCAATTAAAATACACTGAAAAATGTGGGATATAATGTATTTTAGATTAAATATTAAGTTTCTATACAACGTATTCATTATTTAGCATTTAACAGTTAGTATTTGAGGAACAAATCCAGACTATCAATTCATTAGAATACCTCCCCCCCCCCCCCTACGTGCCAAACACAGTCACACAGCTGCATGCTCTACCAAAATGCATGGAAAGGAGTATGACTATGGAAAATTATGTCTACACAATTATAATTAAGCATTCAATATTTTGCTAGTGAAAATTTTTTCTTGCTCCTTATGTCTCACTTCTTGACAAGACTGGAACATTTACAGTTGCTAAAATGCTGTCTAAAAGGTCATCAAGTCCCGTATCTCAAAACTTGATACTTAATCAGATTTATAAAACTTATATGTAGTATGGTAACAAACCAATAATCATTTACATGTAATGCAAACGATTGTGACATCTGCATATCATTTACATAAAATTTTGCAAAGTGTCATCTATAATGTGAATGTCTGTTCGGTGTACGTTTATCACGTCTAAACCACAAGACATAAAGAGCTAAAAATTTGTACAGTTACTAATGTCTACCCGGGGAAGGCTTTAGGCTTTTATGGCGATCGGATAGTTATATATATATATATATATATATATATATATATATATATATATATATATATATATATATATATAATGTGAATGTCTGTTCGGTGTACGCTTATCACGTCCGAACGACAAGACGCAGATACTTAAATATTTGTACAGTTACTAATTTATACCTAACGAAGGTTCTGGCACGGTTTTATAGCGATCTGATGGATATTTAATAATTTGAAGAATAGAACGCGAAATGTGGAACAATAATTACTCTTTGAAAATTATATTTACTCTTTGTAAATGGTTTTATTGGTTGCATTGTTGCTTGAGGGTTGATAATGATAAAAGCGTGGAGTATATTGGGATGGAAAATGATCGTGTTATGTAAAATTCTACGTGTGTGTGTGTGTGTTAATATTTCGCCCTGCAGCGAAATCTGCAGAACGCAAACGAATGGTCTGTGTGTAAGAAGTTTCCCGTTGTACACCATAGCAGTTCCATGCCGATAGCTATAACGGGGTGGAAGATATGGTGGTTGAAAGTCGTCAAATTATAAAAAAATTCGGACTGAAGGCCAGCGATCACGTTTGCGACTCTATAGCAAGGAGATTACATACAGAGAAACATGATGCCACAGACCATATCATTGGTCTATGCTACAATGTCTTCAGCTCTTTCTCTGTGAGGATAAGCATACGAATAAGGAAATATAAGAATAAATAAATAAAGCAGTAAAAAATTAATTTCTTTTAATACATCTTTAAAAAAATCTATTTGACGTTTCGCGCATTACATCAAGTGATCGATCTGTGATATTATTACAATCATTATTGTTGAATTTCGAGATTGGATTATTCGAAACGAGAGAATTTTTACATGTAATTTGATCTACACTACTTACTTTCCTGATAAACGGCAAGAGCATAGACTTCTGCCATCTGATAGGAACATTTTTCAGTTCTTTCAAAACCACTCTCGCCGGCCGCGGTGGCCGAGGTGACTGAGGCGCTCCAGTCACGGTCAGCACGGCCACTACGGTCGGGGGTTCGAATCCCCCCTCGGGCATGGATATTTGTGCCGTCCTAGTTCGTAAGTAGTTCATAAGTAGTTTGTAAGTTTAGAGACTGATGACCCCGTAGTTAAGTCCAAAAAAAAAAAAAAAAAAAAAAAAAAAACACTCTCATAGCACACTAGCATAGCTCATCTATCATAATCAACCAACACGCTAGCGAAGCAGCGGGTTCAAGCTAGTATCATTATAAAAACATATTCATGATAAATAGAAAGTATGTCCACTCCCATGAACCACAGACATTGCCGAGGTGGGGTGGCTTGCGTGCCTCAACGATACAGATAGCCGTACCGTAGGTGCAACCACAGCGGAGGGGTGTCTGTGGAGAGGCCAGACAAACGTGTGGTTCCTGAAGAGGGGCAGCAGCCTTTTCAGTAGTTACAGGGGCAACAGTCTGGATGATTGACTGAGCTGGCCTTGTAACATCAGCTAATGGGGCTTTGCCACACAGTTACTGCGAACGGCTGAAAGCAAGGGGAAACTACAGCCGTTATTTCTCCCGAGGACATGCAGCTCTACTGTATGAACATATGATGATGGCATCCTCTCGGGTAAAATATTCCGGAGGTAAAATAGTCCCCCATTCGGATCTCCGGGCGGGGACTACTCAGGAGGATGTGATCATGAGAAAAGACAATACTGGCATTCTACGAGTCGGAGCGTGGAATGTTAGATCCCTTAATCGAGTAGGAAAATTAGAAAATTTAAAAAGGGAAATGGATAGGTTGAAGTTAGATATAGTGGGCATTAGTGAAGTTCGGTGGCAGGATGAACAGGATTTCTGGTCAGGTGAGTACAGGATTATAAATACAAAATCAGTGGGGGGTATCACAGGAGTAGGATTGATAATGAATAAGAAAATAGGAATGCGGGTAAACTACTATGACCAGCACAGTGATCGCATTATCATTGTCAAGATAGATACGAAGCCAACACCGACAACAGTAGTACAGGTTTATATGCCAACTAGCTCTGCCGATGATGAGGAAATCGAAGAAATATATGAGGAGCTAAAGGAAATTATTCAGACAATTAAGGGAGAGGAAAACTTAATTGTTATGGGAGACTGGAATTCGGTAGTAGGACAAGGAAGGGAAGGGAAGATAGTAGGTGAATATGGTCTGGGCAAAAGGAATGAAAGAGGAAGCCGCCTGGTAGAATTTTGCACAGAACATAATTTAGTTATAACAAACACCTGGTTCAAGAATCACAAAAGAAGGTTGTATACGTGGAAGAGACCAGGAGACACCGGGAGATACCAGATAGATTTTATAATGGTAAGACATAGATTTCGGAACCAGGTTTTAAAGTGTAAGACATACCCAGGGGCAGATATAGACTCTGACCATAACTTGTTGGTTATGAACTGTAGGCTGAAACTGAAGAAACTACAAAAAGGTAAGAAAATAAGGAGATGGGACCTGGATAAATTGAAGGAACCTGGGGTTCTTAAGAATTTCAGAGGTAGCTTTAGGCAACAATTGACAGAAACAGGGGAAAATAAAACAGTAGAGGAGGAATGGGTAGCATTGAGAGATAAAATAGTGAAGGTAGCAGAGGACAAAATAGGTAGGAAGGCAAGACCTACAAAAAATCCTTGGATATCACAGGAGATACTAAATTTAATCGATGAAAGGAGAAAATATAAAAATGCAGTAAATCAAACAGGCAAAATGGAGTACAGGCGACTAAGAAATGAGATTGACAGGAAGTGCAAAATGGCTAAGCAGGAGTGGCTAGAAGGCAAATGCAAGGATGTAGAAGAATGTATAAATAGGGGAAAAATAGATACATCCTACAGGAAAATAAAAGAAACATTTGGAGATAAGAAAAAAAGCTCTATGAATATCAAGGATACTGATGGAAAACCAGTTCTCAGCAAAGAAGGGAAAGCTGAAAGGTGGAAAGAGTATATAGAGGGACTCTACAAAGGAAATGAACTTCGAGACAATATTGTAGGAAGGGAAGAGGATGTAGATGAAGGTGAAATAGGAGATACTGTACTGAGAGAAGAATTTGACAGAGCCCTGAAAGACCTAAGTCGAAACAAGGCCCCTGGAGTAGATGATATTCCCTCAGAGCTACTGAAGTCTCTGGGAGAACCAGCCATGACAAACCTGTTTCACCTGATGTGTAAGATGTATGAGACAGGCGAAGTACCCTCAGACCTTAAGAAAAATGTTATAATCCCCATTCCAAAACAAAGCAGGTGCAGACAGGTGTGAAAACTACAGAACCATCAGTTTAATAAGTCATGGTTGCAAAATATTAACACGAATTATATACAGAAGGATGGAAAAGCTTCTAGAAGCCGACCTCGGGGAAGATCAGTTTGGGTTCAGGAGAAATGTGGGAACACGGGAGGCAATACTCACTTTACGGCTTATCCTAGAAGATAGACTAAGAAAAGGCAAACCTACATTTTTAGCCTTTGTAGATTTGGAGAAAGCGTTTGACAATGTTGACTGGAATACACTCTTCCAAATTCTGAAGTCAGCAGGGGTAAAATACAGGGAAAGGAGAGTTATTTACAACTTGTACAAAAGCCAGACCGCAGTTATTAGACTCGAAGTGCATGAAAGGGAAGCATCAGTTGAGAAGGGAGTAAGACAGAGTTGTAGCCTCTCTCCGATGTTATTCAATTTGTACATCGAGCAGGCGGTGAAGGAAAGCAAGGAAAAATTTCGAATAGGGATTAAAGTTCAGGGGGAAGAAATAAAAACATTGCGTTTTGCCGATGACATAGTAATTCTATCAGATACAGCAAACGACCTGGAAGAGCAATTGAACGGAATGGATAGTGTGCTGAAAGGTGCATATAAGATGAACATTAACAAGAGCAAAACTAGGGTAATGGAGTGCAGTGTAAGAAAATCAGGTGATGCTGAAGGAATTAGATTGGGAAACGAAGCAATAAAGGAGGTAGATGAGTTTTGTTACTTGGGCAGTAAAATAACAAATGATGGTCGCAGTACAGAGGATATAAAATGCAGAATGGCAATGGGTAGAAAAGCGTTCTTGAAAAAGAGAAATTTGTTAACATCGAATATTGATTTAAGCCTAAGGAAGTCCTTTCTGAAGGCATTTGTATGGAGTGTTGCCTTGTATGGGAGTGAGACATGGACGATAAACAGTGCGGACAGGAAGAGGATTGAGGCTTTTGAAATATGGTGCTACAGAAGAATACTGAAGATTAGGTGGGTGGATCGCGTAACTAATGAGGAGGTACTGAACAGAATTGGGGAGAAAAGAAATTTCTGGCATACCTTGACTAAAAGAAGGGATAGATTGGTAGGACACATTCTGAGAAATCAAGGTATTGTGAATTTAGCGTTGGAGGGAAGTGTGTGGGGTAAAAATCGCAGAGGAAGACCAAGAGATGGATACAGTAAGCAGATTCAGACAGATGTAGGTTGCCGTTCTTATGTGGATATGAAGAGGCTTGCTCAGGATAGGGTATTGTGGAGAGCTGCATCAAACCAGTCTCCGGACTGAAGACCACAACAACAGAAAGTATGTATGTGAAGTTTTTATGGCTCTATTGTTTTTTTGTTTTCGTTTTTTTTCTATTTATTTTTTTTATTTTTTTTTTTAAATTTTTCTTTTACGAAATTTCATTAGATCCTAACACAACTACGAATAGTGTACTAAATTTGTAAACTTCTTTTAAAAAATTGACAAAATTTACTAATTATTCTTAAAGCTCCAAGTTCATTTAATTTTTTTATTTTTTATTTTATTTTATTTTATTTTTTGTAGGTCCATCGAGTTGATCGTTGTTGTTGTTGTTATGGTCTTCAGTCCGGAGACTGGTTTGATGCAGTTCTCCACCCTACTCTATCCTGAGCAAGCCTTTTCATCTCCTCATAAGAATGACAACCCACATCCACTTGAATCTGTTTACTATACCCGTCTCTTGGTCTCCCTCTGCTTTTTTTACCCCACACACTTCCCTCCAATGCTAAATTTACGATTCCTCGACGTCTAAGAATGTGTCCTACCAAGCGATCCCTTCTTTTGCTTAGGGTATGCCAAAAATTCCTTTTCTCCCCATTCTGTTCAGCACCTCTTCAAGAGTTATGCGATCTACCCACCTAATCTTCAGCATTCTTCTGTAGCACCACATTTCAAAAGCCTCTATTCTCTTCCTGTCCGCACTGCTTATCGTCCATGTTTCACTCCCGTACAAGGCAACACTCCACACAAATGCCTTCAGAAAGGACTTCCTTAGGCTTAAATCAAGACTACAACCCTGTCTTACTCCCTTTCCAACCACTGCATCCCTTTCATGCCCTTCAACTCTGACAAACGATGTCTGGTTTTTGTACAAGTTGTAAATAACCTTACGCTCCCTATATTTTACTCCTGCTTGCTTCAGAACTTGAAAGAGTTTATTCCAATCAACATTGTCAAAAGCCTTCTCCAAATCTACAAAAGCTAGAAATGTAGGTTTGCCTTTTCTTAATCTATCTTCTAGGATAAGCCGTAAAGTGAGTATTGCCTCCCGTGTTCATACATTTCTCCTGAACCCAAACTGATCTTCCCCGAGGTCGGCTTCTGCCAGCTTTTCCATCCTTCTGTATATAATTCGTGTTAATATTTTGCAACCATGACTTATTAAACTGATGGTTCTGTAGTTTTCACACCTGTCTGCACCTGATTTCTTTGGAATGGGGATTATAACATTTGTCTTCACGTCTGAGGGTACTTCGCCTGTCTCATACATCTTACACACCAGGTGAAACAATTTTGTCATGGCTGGTTTTCCCAGAGACTTCAGTAGCTCTGAGGGAATGTCATCTACTCCAGGGGCCTTGTTCCGACCTAGGTCTTTCAAGGCTCTGTCAAATTCATTTCTCAGTATAGCATCTCCTATTTCATCTTGATCTACTTCCTCTTCCCTTGCTACAACATCGTCTCTAAGTTCATTTCCTTTGTAGAGCTGTTCTATGTATTCTTTCCACCTTTCAGCTTTCCCTTCTTTGCTGTGAACTGGTTTCCCATCTGAGTTCTTGATATTCGTAGAGTTGCTTTTCTTGTCCCCAAATGTCTCTTTTATTTTCCTGTAGGCGGTATCTACTTTTCCCCTTCTTATACATTCTTCTACAGATTTGCATTTGGCTTCTAGCCACTCCTGCTTAGCCATTTTGCACTTCCTGTCAATCTCATTTTTTACTCGTCTGTACTCCATTTTGCCTATTTCTTTTTCTGCATTTTTATATTTTCTCCTTTCATCAATTAAATTTAGTATTTCCTGTGATATCCAAGGATTTTTACTACCCAAGTAACAAAACTCATCTACCACCTTCATTGTTTCGTTACCTAATCTAATTCCTTCAGCAACAACACAAAATGCATTTTCGTTTCTTTGTTCATTATAATGTGACCAATTTCTGCTGTGTATCGTCATGTCTGGCGCCATGCCACATCGGTCGATAAACAGCACACCGACGTGGCACGAGGCCGCGCCAGCAACAGGTAAGAAGACGCGGCGGCTCACTTCCCCCACGCCACAGCGCAGCCTTGCCATCGCCAGTACATGCGCCGGTGACGAGTGGCCAGGTGACTTCTCCTCTTCCTACGTACGCATCAAGTCACCGTCTTCAGCATCAATGTACGGACATTTCGAGCTTCGCCCTGATCCTGATTAGTGCTCCACATGATTGACGGAGTAGCCCACACTGAACACTTGAACTTTGTGCACTCATCAAGAGGCATTACTTTACTATTGATTGATTAGATTAGTGCTTGTTCCATAGATCATGAATACGACATATCGTAATGATGTGGAGTGTGTCAGTTTAACAAAAAGGTATTACAGGTGATATTTGAAGATTTTTTCTTTTATTTTTAAATTTATAATTTATATCTAAAATTCATTTACTGAATAGAAGGAATAGCCATTCAAAAAGTCTTTAAATTTCTCTTGTAATGCTAGTTGGTTATCTGTAAAATGTAAACTTTCACGGCCGGAATGGTCAAAATTACTAAAAATTTCCGGGCTGTTATACCGTGGTCTAGTGGATTTATTATTAAAACCCAACGTTTGGTCCCCGACTGCGGAGGACATTCTCAAGGGGGATCGTGGCACTTTTGGATGTCCGATTCACACCCTGGCTCGCTACTGACTGAAGCCAAATTCCGTTTACGAGGGCTCGCGCACAGTGGTGTGACGTCAGATGTTCTTGACATGCGCGCGCAATTCGTCGTTGCCGATTGCCTCCGTCCGTTAATGTCGTCCCATGGTGGAAGACTGTTACATTTCTTCTTCAAAACCGGAATCCAGATATCATCTTCCTACCTTTTATTAACGACGTCACCGACGGCATCGGTATAATTTTGACGAAACGGAATGTTGCCGTTATTTACAAACCTACTCGGAAGATACAGGATCACCTGAAATCGGCAAAGGATGCTCGCAAATCGCTGAAAAAAAAAAAAAAAAAAAAAAAAAAAAAAAAAAAAAAAAAAAAAAAAAAAAAAAAACAGGAATTTACAGGATTCCGTGTAGCTGTGGGGAAGTATATGTGGGTACCACAAAAAGAACAGTCAAAAAACGACTAGATGAGCACAAGGGGAACTGTAGAAGGGGAGAGATTGACAGATCAGCTGTTGCGGAACATGTTTTTTCAACCAGGGGACCACCTTATTCAATTTGATAAGACTCAGGTTTTAGCAGCCACAAATGGATGCCACGAAAGACTGTACAGAGAGGCTATAGAAATTGTAAAACACCCCAATAATTTCAATAGGATGGAGGAGGGCGTGGAACTAAATGATATCTGGATTCCACCATGGGACGACATTAACAGACGGAGGCAATCGGCAACGACGAATTGCGCGCGCATGTCAAAAACATCTGACGTCACACCACTGTGCGCGAGCCCTCGTAAACGGAATTTGGCTTCAGTCAATAGCGAGCCAGGGTGTGAATCGGACATCCAAAAGTGCCACGATCCCCCTTGAGAATGTCCTCCGCAGTCGGGGACCAAACTTTGGGTTTTAATAATAAATCCACTAGACCACAGCATAACAGCCCGGAAATTTTTAGTAATTTTCAGTTGGTTATCTGTCAAACTATTTAGAAAGTGAATGTTCTTTGTCCTCGTCCTTTGTCTATTTGTAATAATATCCTTTTCCTTCAGAAGTATTTCTAATCACAATATTCATGAAATCGTTTTCACCACCTTAACGCTGATAACTGGCAAACCAAAACTGGATAAACGTTTTGTTTTCATAATTTTTATGGCAATAAAGAATCGCAGATACATTCCAGAACAAGATATATTCTAAGCTTAATGATAATACGACATAAAAATAAGTATGCAACTTACAAGGTCTAATCATATTTATTGGACATCATATTTATACAACATCTGTATCACTCCAGTTTTTTTAACTACTGATTTCAGTCAGCTACAGACCATCATCTGGTGCCTAGAATATTAAAAACCGAAAACAAAATGAGCAAACTACAGCATTTTGAAAATTTACAAGTTTCTCATTACAGACGTTATATAGACATAATTCGACTGAATAAAAAAAGTACTCGTATTATTTAAATAAGATTTTTTCATACAACTAATCATTTCCATCGACAACTCTCTAGTGTTAATAACAGTGTCTGGGATGGGTGTCAAATTCACTTCCTTCTGTGCCACTACAGACGAATATAGACCATTACTAATGCTTGTTTGAGAGTCATATTCCTATATATTTCAAACATATACACTGCAGTCAAATAGCATTACACAAAGACAAAAGATCCTTAATCATGGTTCATACAACTTATTTACCTGAAATGTTGTTTTCTTACAGTCCAGCGTTGTTCAGTTTTACCTTGGTTTTTTTACCTTGGTTATATTTTATGTGTGTGTCAGACATTTGCTTTGCATTGATAGTCTGGTAACAATTTTCTGTAGTCAACGTAAATAGTAATGAATTAAATCAGCCGGTCGCGGTGGCCGAGGGGACTGAGGCGCTCCAGTCACGGTCTGCACGGCCATTACGGTCGGGGGTTCGAATCCCCCCTCGGGCATGGATATTTGTGCCGTCCTTAGTATTAGCTAGTTCATAAATAGTTTGTAAGTTTAGGGACTGATGTTAGTAGTTAAGTCCCATAGACTCTACAAACATTTGAACATTTGAATTAAATCTTCATCATATTCATTTATTATCATCTGAGAAATTTGTGATAATTAGATAGTTGTGAATTGAAACTCATATACTTCAGAGCCAACAACACAACAACTAGTACACCATAAAGTTGTATCAGCATTCATTTATAAATGTCTCATGTAAAGTAACACGAAATCATATTTCTCTTTGTTAAAAATACAAAGCTAACGCACAACCTAACATTACCATTACTACGAATATAATGTCAACTCATTACTTCAAAATTCATCATAAATATCATCATAAGCCACATAATACCTACAGGTAAGTTCTACATACAAATCATAAGTTTAAACATTATGCTGTAGTTTCACAGCATTCATACCACATTCATGATCTCATTCTAACCAAGTGTTTCTTTTAAATTACTCACATGAGAACAAATGAAGTATACAACCTTTATAAACATTGTACTATTTTGGTCTATCAAGATTTCCGCAAGGTTGATAAATAGTTGACACATTTTACAAGAACTACCTTTAGAATCTCTATACACATAAATTTTGCCACTGAAATTTTAAATGTTTCCAGAGCAATTGAGTATATCCACAACGTTCCAGTAAAACACAGAGAATCCAAAATTAAAGGAACAATCGGGAGGGTGAGTAGGCCACACCATGCATCCAAATCTTGCGTTTCCAAGAAAACATCAACCACGCGCACTATATGATGTCGAGCATTAACGTCCATCAGTTCAGAGTCCGGATCGACAGTACTTCATACTAATTTTACGTTGGGTACTAAGGTCTCGTCACCACACCTTAGAGTGGTTAAGCTTAGCCAATTCACTCGTACAATTTCATGAAATACAAGTGGCTGAAATAATCTCTGCTCATACCATTATAGACACTCCTCGGCGTCGATCTCTTTCTCCAATACTTGGGTCCCTAAATCGTGTTCCACGTTTCCTCCAAATGTGAATCCGTCGAGAATCGCTCTCCATACCGACTCGGGACTCATCTGTGGAAAGAACATTGGCTCACTGTTCCGTCATCTAGGTGGCATGTTGAGCGCACTCAAACCGATCCCTTATGTGAAGACGCATCAGGGTACAGCAGGTCTTTGACAGTAATGTCCACTCTGCTGAGGCAGTCTGTACACTGTTTGCCTTGATACGCCTCTTCCGGTGAATGCTGTGAGGTCAGATGCCGTGCCGTGTGAAGACGCATCGGGGGTACAGCAGGTCTCTGACAGTAATGTCCACTCTGCCGAGGCAGTCTGTACACTGTTTGCCTTGATACGCCTCCTCCGGTGAATGCTGTGACGTCAGATGCCGTGCCGTGCTGTGTGAAGACCCATCAGGGGTACAGCAGGTCTCTGACAGTAATGTCCACTCTGCCGAGGCAGTCTGTACACTGTTTGCCTTGATACGCCTCTTCCGGTGAATGCTGTGAGGTCAGATGCCGTGCCGTAACTACAGCGGTAAATGGCGTAACTTTAGGTCGGGGGCAAGGAGTAGGGGCGTCCTAAAATTCTTTAAGGAGCAATCACCTTTGCGACGGTAAATTCCGTGAGAATATTGCTGGCATGGGCGGAGCCTCTTGGCGGCCGCGGAAAGCGCGTTCTGATTCGCCAGTGTTTTGTAAGGTCACAGGTAGTGAATTTGTCAACAACGCTACGCCATCACATTGGGCAGGCAATTAGCCGTTCTTGCAGATTGGTGCACCTTATGCGCGAGAGCGTGGCCGCTGGTGACTTGCCGGTGGGCAGTAGGTTACTTTAAGTACTTTGCAAGCCTAGGGACTGATGACCATAGTAATTAGGTCCAGAAGGCTTACAAACATTTGAACGTTTGCGGTTGTACGCTGACTGGAATCTTTTGACACTTAGTATGAGTATGTCGTGAGAGAGACACAGGATGAGGAAATAGCGGTTTGTGCCTTTAACTTTGGACACGAGCTAGATGCATCTGAGACTAAACATTTTCCACATAAATTAGTAAAGAGCCACATTTCTTTAGTTGTCGAGATATGAGCGAAAATTGCAATTTAAAAAATAACACTAGATTTTTAAATTATATTTTACTGTAAAATGTTAAGATTAAATTTTTACGTACTTCTGTCAACAGTACGAGAACAGTTCAAATGAAAAGGTACGAAACGACACTGTGAATGTAACTGAAGTCCTTATTTAAAACTAATCACCAGAGGCCTTAGCACAACTATTTCACAGTTTTACGAGCCGAAGAATTCCCTGTTCGCAGAATTCCTGTCACTGTAACAATAGCCATTCTCTGCTCTGTCCTTCAGTTCGTCGTTCGAGTTGAAGCGCTTCCCTTTGAGATGTTTTGTTAGAGGCCCAAACAGATGAAGGTCACTGGGCGACATGTCCGTATTGTGTGGCGGATGCTGAAGTTGCTCCCACTGGCCCTGGAGATGTGTGGACGCGCGTTATCATGTAGCAGAACCACTCCCTCCATGAGCAGCCCAGGCCGTTTTCTCTTGATGGACTTGGCGTAGGTTGCAAAGTGTCTCACAGTACACATCACTGTTAATGGATTTTCCGTGCTCGAGGAATTCTACGAGTATCGGACCTCGGGAAAAACGGTGAGCATCACGTTGCCTGCTGATGGCTCAGCCTTGAATTATTTAGGGGGAGGTGAAGACGCATGCTTCGCGTCCCTAGACGTCGCACTACGTTATCTCAAAGCAGCATACTCAGATTTCAATAGGTTTGACCATTAATATGTTTCGTACACCCCTCGTAATTTAATACGTATATTTGAAATTTATGAGAGCACTTATCGGCTGTCGTGTACTACGATGTAAACAACTGTGTACAGACGAAACTTCGCAGGCATCGTACTAACTCCGCCATTGTGTTAATAAGTTGATAAGTCTGCTGGGACATTTGCACTACTTGATTGGATTTTTATTTTTTCGCGAACCTTCACGCTAACTATTACACTATTCGTGAATGCCTCCCGGACTGAAATAAAGTACAAGAAAACGTACATGTCTACAACCTACGAGTGCTGATACATTCTGTTATTCCCACACATATGTTTATGAAGAATTTCGCAAGTCTTGCTTTGGCCTTATACACTATGTGCGGTGTTCGTGTTTAAGACGTAACCGATGCAAATATCCTTAACATGTGCGTGCATGCACTGACATCGTAATGGTTATCGCGACAGCTCGCGTAAGGAGAAACTTTGGGTTCTATTCCCGGTCCAACACAAATCTTCATAAAGTATGTTACGAATAAATTGTACAGTGGACGCTGATTCATATTTGGAACTAGCTGAAAACCCGGCGTTGCCCGGGTATTTATCTATTTATTCCTGCCATTTTTCACGTATATATTCATTTGTATAACGGCTGTATGTCTGTACAATCTCTTGGAAATAGAATTAGTAGAAATAGTTTAAAACTTGATGCGTGATGGGGCGGTTTTCCATGAACACTACTGTTTATGTGCTCATATATCATGGATTACGTGTCGTACTGTGATATAATTTATAAGGTACACTCAACTAAATGTGTGTATACTGTCAGTAAAATTTCCTGAGGCCACAATTTGTAGTGTACAAATTATAAATTGTAACGTCATACCGAATGCCGCAGTTATACTCTATAAACAGCGGAAAAGTAGTAAGCGAGAAACTTTTTTCTTTTCATCATTTTGCAATGGGTGTCAGCGAGAAAAAGTTTAATAAAGGTTTGAAATTATGTTTAAAGTTTGTTGCAAGTCGTTAAGTACTCTTATTCTCATATAGCGTATTTATAAAGTCTTGCCGCATTATGTGGCAGTTTTCTGCGATTCCTATTGTTTACTACGTTATATCTCCTGAACCATGTGGTTCGTACTCGTACGGCAAGGAACATGTGTACCAAATTTGGTTGAAATCTGTCCAGTGGTTAAGGAGAAATTGAGCAGCATTGTCGCTAAATGCAGCAGTTTTAGACACATTTCATTGTTTATAACGTCATATCTCGTGAACTATATATCGTATGTGATTCTTACACTTACGGCGACCGTCCTCATGCATTGAAGCGTACGTGTACAAAATTTCATAAAGATTGAAACAAAACTGTAGATTTGTATGCAACACGTACAAATATACGGACACTCTGCTTTATATATTAGATTGCGAATATATTTCTCGTGTTCTAGGCAGCTGTAGCCACCGCATGCATGCATGTCTTAAGGGCTTCTACACTGACTGTATCGTTAAACAAGGACATTGTACATCGTAACTAGTATCTCTATAATTTATGTCCTCTAAAGCTCTCTCATTGTATAGCTAGTGTCACGAGAGTTCAAAGACATGAAAGGGAAGCAGTAATATTAAGAATGGGGGCTGGGTTGTTGCCTGTTCCTAATGTTATTCAATTTATACATTCAGGAAGATGTCATGAAAACCAAGAAAACTTTTGGAAAATAAATTAAGGACCAGGGAGAACAAACAAAATATTTAAGCCAGCTGAAGACTTGGTTCTGTCACTCTAAGGTACATAGAAGTGCAGCTGAACGTGCTGGAGATATGTAAAATCAACATCAATAAAACATGAGTTATATGGTGAAATTAAATCATCAACGATGAGAGGACAAAAGTGCTAGATAAGTGTTCTATTTGGCTTTAGCGGAGACAAGTAAAAGACACACTGGCGACAAGGAGACAGTAATTCCTGAAAAAGTACTAAGTGTATGTTGTATCGTCATTTAAATTATTACATAAAACAACAGCCAAGATCAGTAATTCTTTTTTGTTTAGATCCGCGGTTTTGACAGGTAATACTAGTATCATCGCATCTGTACACAGCTCTTATATAATATTTATATAGATCAGATCGCCCAAAATGAAAATGACAAACATCTATATATTTAAAAATTAGAAAGTATTTTCGTAAGGTATTTATTGGAACTATATTTTAGTACCAAAATGCAACTAGATTGACAAGTAGTTCAGCCAAGAAGAAAATATTGTTTTCGAAATGTGGAGCTACAGAAAAATATTTTTTGTTACTCGAAGGAATAATTTCACTTAACCAGAGACTGTATCCTGCCACTTGACTTAAATTCTATGACTTAGATGAGAATTGCTATCTCTGAGACGTAGTGTTATTCAATTATTGGAATTTGAACAAAAATTAAACTGTCCTTTCCTGTTAAAAACTAATTTTATAGCGTTATATAAAGATTTACTTAAACGTGTTTGGTTGCCTCTGATGCCATTAAACGAAAGCGCTCTCTTTTTACGAGATTTAACTTCTTCACTAAAGGTGCACCAGAAATAACGTTCATTTCAGAGCCGTCAAATCACATGTCAAATCCAATGACCTTACTATTTAAATTAAATTACCTTCTGAAACGTGTATCTCAATTTAGAGAGAGTCAATTTTGATGTTAATTTCAACTTTGAAGTTGTCCCTACAAATTAGGTCATGCTTCCTCAAAATGGCTTTCGCCAAAGATCTTCTTACCTATTTTCAATCACCCACACTGTCAGATTTTCAATACTTTCATACTTTTATTATTACCGAATTATTATCATCTCAGCCTCTTCCCACGTCTTGTGGGGTCGGCGTTGCTTTGCTGGAGCCTTCTCTTCCAAAAATGTCTACCCAGTGCTTCTTCTCTGAGCCATCCTTTCTCCCATATGTCCCCTGCTACCTTGTCTTTCCATCTTAGTTTCGGTCTTCCTCTTCTCCTTGTTCCTTCGATTTCTAGATCTTGAACTCATCTCCCCACATAATAACCCCTTCACAGCATATGTCCATACCATCTTAGCCTAGTTTCTTGGATCTACTTCTCTATGGGTCCAGCTTTCACTGTTCCCTTGATACATCATTCCTTAGTCTATCCTTTCCTTCTCATCCACCTTAACATTCATATTTCCACCACGTCCATCGTTTTCTCTTGAGCTTTTGTAATTGGCCACGTTTCTGCACTATTCAGCATCGCAGGCCTCACCACAGACTTGTACAGCTTTCCTTTCATTCTACAGCTAATCTTCTTGTCACACAGTACTCCACTCAGTTTCCTCCATCCACTACTTATGCTCTGCTGTATTTCGGTCTCCAGTCCTCCATCACCTTGCATAAGAGCCTAGGTACTACGGTATGTGTTGGCAGACGACATTGAAAGCGTTATCAGTACATCGACTATCCGTCGGGTGGCATCGGCCTCGGCATCAGAGGATTAAAATTGACGTCGTCTTTTCACATGAACTACACCGGTCAAAACAAGTAGGGGGGAAACTGAGATATCTAGGTTGGCAGAATGAACTAAAATGCTTAGACGTCTTTTGTCGGTTCTATGGAGTGAAGACAACAACATTACGGAAAGGCAAATAGCGGTAATATCAGAAAGTTGCTGCAGAAGTGGTTGGTGTTGGTTTTTATTAGTCTACCACACGAATTACACCAACAGTCGGGTTCAGATAGTGTAGTGAGCAGGTACTGCAATGCAACAACAAAGTGACTTATTCACAAAATATATGACGTCAACTGCGAATGGGTAAAGCTGAAAATTTGTACCCAGCCGGGATTCGAACCCGGGTCTGCTGCTTTCTAGGCAGTTGCGCTGACGTCTACACCACTGGGTACACAGTGATCACCGCCCTGCTAGGACTACCTAAGTACGTCTCCCGTCACATACGTATGTGCGGTGATCACTGTGTCCTCAGTGGTGTAGAGGTCAGCGCCACTGCCTAGAAAGCAGGAGACCCGGGTTCGAATCCCGGCTGGGTACAAATTTTCAGCTGGGCCCATTCACAGTTGATGTCATATATTCTGTGAATATGAAACAATAACAACTGAAGGATCAGAAGCGACGTCTGTTCTTCCAACACAGACGCCATATATATATATATATATATATATATATATATATATATATATATATAAGAAAGTGACTTACCCGAAGCTATGGCATGGAGAGCTATAGAAAGGTTGAAAGTGGGACAGACCGAGGGGAAGGTGGATGCAGCTATTAGATTGTCTCAAACTGTAATTTCCAATATCTGGAAGCGATTTTAGACAAAAGGAATCGTTAAAAGAAGGTCAAGATAGTCCAAAGGTAACATTAGCAAGATATGACTGTTACTCTCTGATAACAGCACCTCGTGACGGAGGATGAATGCAGTTCAGCTGCAACGCACCCTCCAGGCAAGAACAGGACGCACGATATGAAGAGAAACACTCCCAAATCGTCTTTGGGAATGTGGCCTCTACGGACGGAGGCATATGGTGTGTGTTCCATTACAACCATTACACCGGTTAGCCCGCACAAATTTGGAGTCGCAACGAATTGCAGCAGATTGTATTCACAGATGAGTCCAGATTTTGTGTTCAGATGGACAATCGTCGTTCCCTCGTCTGTAGAGAACGCGGATCTCGGAACAATCCTGTTTATGTACAGGAAATATCACCATGTCATGGTGGTGGACAAATGGTGTGGTAGGACGTACGGACTTCTATGTCGTACATAATTGCGTTCAGACTCTCAGAGGTATACAATCGAGATCCTTCCACTTTTTGTTGTGTACTACGCTGGTGCCATAGGAGATGGATTCCTTCTGGTGGACAATAACGATCGTCCCCACAGAGCTTCACTGGTGGACAACATGCTTGATGCTGAAGTAATTGCCGGCCGCGGTGGCCGAGGAGACTAACGCGCTCCAGTCACGGTCTTCACGGCCACTACGGTCGGGGGTTCGAATCCCCCCTCGGGCATGGATATTTGTGCCGTCCTAGTTTGTAAGTAGTTCATACGTAGTTTGTAAGTTTAGGGACTGATGACCCCGTAGTTAAGTCCCATAGACTTTACAAACATTTGAACATTTTGCTGAAGTAATTGAATGTATGGGGTGACCCAGCTTGTTCACCGGACTTAAACCCGATTGAGCATATCTTGGATGCACATGGCAGACGCACCACAGCCAGGCCAGCAACTCCCACTACGGTTGCAGAGCTGAATATTGCACTCATGAAAGAATGGCCTAATATCTCTCAAGAGCCGATTAATATTCCCATAATGCACATGCCACACAGGAACTGTACTGGCAGTAACTATACTGGCTGACGCAGGTGATCACACGCCATATTAGACGGCAACGAGGATGATTCTTTCGCTATTGCGGTAACCCCATTAAATCTCGCTCAGAGTAAACACCACGAAAAGATCACGTAAAAATCTGAGACAGCAAAATATCGTAATGCATCTCACACAAATTAGAATTGTTAGCAATAAGTGAGCCAAATACAATATTTTTATTTTATTTATTTATTATTTAACATTTCCCATTACATAGTAATATTACATGCTTGATGGTTAGATTCAGGCGGTTACATCAGGTATTTTTGCAAACACAAGTACAGTACATAAGTTGACAGGGTTTACAAAGGAACAAACGATTTTATACATCAGGAAATCTTATTGAATTACAAAAATTGTAAAAGTATGTAGTGAATTTATGTACCAAGTCATATTTAGTGACAGGCAATCCTCCTCCTTTGGCAGCTATTTTTTTCCTGAGATGGTCCCTCTATTTCAATAAATTGCAGCATTCAAAAAGCACGTGGTCCGGAGTTTGGACAGCACTGTTACATATGCACGTTCCGTCTTCAATTATTTTGAACCGCTGATAATAGGCTTTCAGTTTCCCATGACCTGTTAGCATAGCTGTAAAATTCGGAGATATTGGAAGTTTAACATTAAACGTTGTCGGATTGTAGGAAAATACGGTTTAGTGCTTCTCCCGTTTTTTTGTTCTTTGCCACTCAATGTCCCATTTGTTCCTAAACTCTTCTCGAAGTTTCTTCTTTACGGCACTTTTAGGTGTTTTGTTGTTGCGTATTGATTGTCGTGATCGAGCTGCTCTTTTAGCTAGGTTGTCAGCTAGTTCATTTCCCCAAAATTACAGGCCTATCTCATTGACGTCGATTTGCAGTAGGATTTTGGAACATATACTTTATTCGAATATTATGAACTACCTCGAAGAGAACGACCTATTAACCAGTAGTCAACACGGATTCAGAAAGTATCACTCTTGCGAAACACAGCTTGCCCTTTATTCACATGAAGTGTTAAGTGCCATCGACAAGGGATCTCAAATCGATTCCATATTTCTGGATTTCCGGAAGGCTTTTGACACTGTACCCCACAAAGGGCTTCTTATGAAATTGCGTGCTTATGGAATATCTCCCCAATTGTGCGATTGGATTCATGATTTTCTATCAGAAAGAACACAGTTCGTTGTAATTGACGGTAAATCATCGAGTAAAACAGAAGTGATATCTGGCGTTCCACAGGAAGCGTTATAGGTCCCCTACTCTTCCTCGTCTTTATAAACGATTTAGGAGACAATCTGAATAGCTCCCTTAGACTGATCGCGGATGATGCTGTCGTTTACCGGTTAGTGAAGTCAACAGAGGATCAAAAGCAACTGCAAAGCGATTTAGACAAAATTTCTACTTGGTGCGAAAATTGGCAATTGACACTAAATAAAGAAAAGTGTGAAGTAATACACATGACCACTAAAAGAAATCCGTTGAACTTTAATTACGCGATAGATCAGTCAGACCTTAAGGTCGTAGATTCTACCAAATACCTAGGAGTTACAATTGCGAACAACTTTGACTGGAGAGAACATATAGAAAATATTGTCGGGAAGGCGAACCAAAGGTTACGTTTCATTGGCAGAACGCTTCGAAGATGCACCAGCTCCACCAAAGAGACTACCTACATCACACTTGTGCGTCCTCTCCTGGAGTACTGTTGCCCCTTGTGGGACCCTCACCAGGTGGGACTGACGGAAGACATTGAGAAGGTTCAGAGAAGGGCAGCTCGTTTTGTTTTATCACGTTACGGGGGGGGGGGGGGGGGGAAGCGTCACGGAAATGTTGCACGAATTGGGGTGGAAATCATTAAAAGAAAGACGTTATTCATTGCGGCGTGATCTGTTTGCAAAGTTTCAATCACCGACTTTTAGTTCTGAATGTGAAAGTATTTTGCTAGCACCCAACTACTTAGGGAGACATGATCATCCCAATAAAATAAGAGAAATCAAATCGAAAACAGAACGATTTAGATGTTCTTTCTTCCCGCGCGCTATTAGAGAATGGAACGGTAGAGAAAAGTTATGAAAGGCACTTGAATGTGATTTGCAGAATATCTATGTAGATGTAGATGAAGTAATCCTGCTGCTGGTGTGAATTACTGCAGTTGTATCAATATTCGAGAGATTGTTCATGAACTCAAGAGCACTGAGGATGGCAAATTGTTCCGCTTGATTGTTTGAGCAATCTTTAAACAGTTTTAGCTGTATCTGGTAAATAAGCCTGCTATTACCAAATACTGCTATCCCCGAACCCAGTCCGTCGTGCCGGCCGCGGTGGCCGAGGGGACTGAGGCGCTCCAGTCACGGTCTGCACGGCCACTACGGTCGGGGGTTCGAATCCCCCCTCGGGCATGGATATTTGTGCCGTCCTAGTTCGTAAGTAGTTCATAAGTAGTTTGAAAGTTTAGGGACTGATGACCTCGTAGTTAAGTCCCATAGACTATACAAACATTTGAATTCCAGTCCGTCGTCTGATTTGCTTCCTTCTGTGTATACTTCAACAGGTAGCTTTTGCTGGCGTCCTTATCACTTATCCTCGTAAAGTCTGATATTGTGTACGATATCTTACCTGATTCCTTAATTGTTTTCAGCAGTGTAATTTGTTTATTTTATTTTTATTTTTGTCAGAGTGTATAGCGGTTTTCTGTGATGAAGTCTGAAGAATGTATCTAGTGTCACTTCTCGCTGGTGCTGCAGCGACGCCGCGGTGGCTGGTTGTCGCTCGCAGGAGACGGCGCGGCCGCGAGGTGTCAGAGTGTGTCCCGCTGTGGCGCTGTCAGCGTCCATTATTCAGGCAGTGTCCGCGCTGTCTGGCCGCCAGAGCCGTGTCACCGCGCGCATCAAAAATGCACCAGCCGACACCGGCCAGCTCCACCCTCCTGCACTATTCAAGGCGTCACAAACAGCTTCCTGGGGGTGCATTTGACAGTTGCCACCATCCCGTCAGAAATTATTCCTGCTCACCCTTTCCTCTATTCTTGTCCTCTAGCGTCCTCTACTGTCCAATGTAGGAGCAATCACCGTATCTTTTTCGTCAATCGATCCAACACACAATCAGGAACACAAAACGCTGTAACTGCTACCCAGAATAACCAAAAAATATAAGAGAAGACACAAGGTGGTACACAGTGACATACAAACCTACAGGTAAAATAACCAATATTTTCAAAAGCCACGGCGAAAACATAGCATACACAACAGACAATTCTATTGAAAAATACAGGGTGTCTCAATGGGGCACAATTAAGTATGGGGTGCCCCAGGGGTCTGTTTTGGGACCATTGCTGTTTCTTATTTATATAAATGATGTGCCTTCGAGTATAACAGGTGACTGTAAAATATTTTTGTTTGCTGATGATACTAGCTTGGTAGTGAAGGATGTTGTTCGTTATATTGACACAGTATCAAATAATGCAGTTCAAGAGATAAGTTCATGGCTTGTAGAAAACAAGTTGATGTTAAATCACAGTAAAACTCAGTTTTTACAATTTCTGACACATAATTTGACGAAAGCTGACATTCTGATTACACATAATGGGCATGTGATAAGTGAGACTGAACAGTTCAAATTTCTAGGTGTTCATATAAACAGTAAGCTGTCATGGAAAGCCCATGTTCAGAATCTTGTCCCAAAACTAAATTCTGCTATATTTACCATTGGAACAATATCTTAGATAAGTGATTTTTCAACACGAAAAGTAGTCTATTACGCTTACTTTTATTCACTTATGACGTACGGCATTGTTTTTTGGGGTACCTCGCCTGATGCAAAAAGGATATTTCTGGCTCAAAAACGGGCGGTTCGAGCAATATCTGGTGTAAGTTCGCGAACGTTAGGTCGACCCCTTTTCAGTAGTCTGCGAATTTTGACTCTGGCGTCACAATACGTTTTTTCTTTAATGTCGTTTGTTGTTAATAATATCAGCTTATTCCCACGAGTTAGTAGCTTTCACTCGGTGAATACTAGACAGAAGTCGAATCTACATTTGCATCACACCACCTTAACACTTGTGCAGAATGGGATACAATATTCTGCGGCATCCATTTTCAATAAGCTGCCACCAGAACTAAAGAATCTTACCACTAATCCACACGCTTTCAAATCTAAATTGAAGAGTTACCTCATGGCTCACTCCTTTTATTCTGTCGAGGAACTCCTAGAAAAGTTAAACAATTAAGCTAATTCATTTTTTGTTTATTGATTCTTTTCACTTTGTCTTAAGATTGTCGTGTGCAAAGGACTACTTAAAAATTTTCTATTACCCGATTGTCGAACTCTGTTGTGCCGCGGGCGCATACACTGAGTTAGCCTAAAAAACATTGCTATCTGAGTAACCTAAGCTTACGTTTATTTACAGTACATGTACAAAATGATATCCCTCTATGGAAAGAGCGGCCTGACATCTCTTGAGCACATTTGCGAACACTCAACGAAATTCAGCTGCCGAAATCGGGAAATGAATAGTCGAATCTTTTTTCACGAAACAATAAATTCGCCGGCCGCGGTGGCCGAGCGTTCTGCTGCGCGTCAGTCACAGTCTGCACGGCCACTACGGTCGGGGGTTCGAATCCCCCCTCGGGCATTGATATTTGTGCCGTCCTTAGTATTAGCTAGTTCATAAGTAGTTTGTAAGTTTAGGGACTGATGACCCCGTAGTTAAGTCCCATAAGCTGTACAAACATTTTAACAATAAATTCTGACAGGTATGTGAACAATATCCTGCATCCATTTTTTCAAGAACTTTCATCAATGTTCAAATGTTTGTTAAGCTTATTGGACTTAACTACGGGGTCATCAGTCCCTAAACTTACAAACTACTTATGAACTACTTACGAACTAGGACGGCACAAATATCCATGCCAGAGGGGGGATTCGAATCCCCGACCGTAGTGGCCGTGCAGACCGTGACTGGAGCGCCTCAGTCCCCTCGGCCACCGCGGCCGACGAACTTTCATCCAACGAAAAGCTGTACGGTTATTTCATGTAGGACAATGCAAGGCAACACATTGCCAATGCTTCTATGGCAACAATACGAAGTGTTTTTGATGATAGGATAGATGTCTGGCCTCCTCGTTCTCCACATCTATATCCCTGTGACTTTGATCTTTGCGGAATGTTAAAAGACAAGGTGTATGCAAGCAATCCCCATACACTCGAAGAGCTGGAAGACAGGATTCGACTAGTCATTTCCCAGATTTCGGCAGCCGAAATTCGTCGAGCGTTCGCAAATGTGTTCAAGAGATGTCAGGCCGCTCTTTCCATAGAGGGACATCATTTTGAACATCTACTGTAAATAAAGGTTAGTTTAGGTTACTCAGATGGCAATGTTTTTTACAGTTTAACGCAGTTTATGCGCCCATGGCACAATAGACTCCGAAAATCGGGCGCTGCCGTGGCCGGCGGATGCGGCGACCGGGAGTCGTACCGCGCGATCCGCGGACGCCTCGCAGGCGTCTTCCGTGAGACACCCTGTACATTCCTAAACTGAAAGAAGAAAAGACACAGACATATAACAATAGGCTGGAATATACCAATAGCAATGTGACACTTCTCATGTCAGATATGCAGGGTGTAAACGGAATAAGCCACCAAAATTATGCAGATGGTACATCTCTTTATGTTTGACAAAAAAGTCTGATGAAATATTGTTGTATCATTTACTTTATTTTTGTATTCGTAAAAGCCAATACGGGACTGAAGATAGGCGTATTTCTGTTTACATTGCCGACTGAAGATACACGAGACAGTGTAATGATACTTTTTTATTTTATCGCTGGTGTTGTCACAAGATCAAAGTTGAAAACCGGAATTGAAATGTAACTAACCGTAAGATCAGCAATGAATATTAATTTTTGAAATGGTTAATACACCGAAAAGACCACATAAGATTCCGCCGTCAGTTCTCAGTAGCAATGTAAGTTAAAAATTACGACAACACCAGAAAGCACCATTACATAAGGAAATAGCAGAATCAGTTACCTGGTATGCATTCATTGGTGGAAGCCGTGACACTGCAGTTGAACCTGTATGAATTGATTAATATCTTCGTTCTCGTAAACTGATGCTTGGTTTCATGACTATTAATTATTTAAGCTTTAAGACCGTGTGCATTTTTGATCACTATGGTTATCGAAAGTTAAAGAAATTATCGGACTTCGCTTTTAACAGAATGAAGATTTCCTGCAGGCATGGAATTCAATTTTTAATATAAAATGAGAGTAAATAAATTTTGCATCAAGAATGTTCTTTTGTCATCATGAGACAATAGGCAACAATGACCAAGCATGAATTTACTAATATTGCTGAAAATCAATTCATAAATTAAATGAAAGATGGGGAGAAATAGTCATTATTTAAATAAAATAGGAATTCCAAATGAAATTTAAAGTTTATTACGTTAAAGGATGCTAACAAGGGCTCACACTTACATAGTTCGGGAGGTCGAGTAAAATAAGTCCGCTCAGTATAAAGGTAGAAAAACGAAAGACGACAAGCGATTCCGTTTTCTCTCCAGATCGTTTGAAATAGTTGAATGTATTAATTGAAACAAGGCTAATCAGAGATTTATTGGCAGAGAGAACGGTTGCTAGCGACTAGCGTCGCAAATATAATTTTCAATAAAATATTAATGTATCGCTACATTTGCCCCCTCTGGCTTTGAGTTGGCAAATGCGCATTTCCTACTCAAAGACATCATAAATTTCTTGTTATATAATTTCTTTTTTTCATTTTTTTAAACAGATTATTTAAGACTGTGTGAGATTATAAGTTACAATTGTGTCTTTTCCTTGAAGCAATAAAGGAGGTAGATGAGTTTTGTTACTTGGGCAGTAAAATAACAAATAATGGTCGCAGTACAGAGGATATAAAATGCAGAATGGCAATGGGTAAAAAAGCGTTCTTGAAAAAGAGAAATTTGTTAACCTCGAATACTGATTTAAGCCTAAGGAAGTCCTTTCTGAAGGCATTTGTGTGGAGTGTTGCCTTGTATGGGAGTGAGACATGGACGATAAACAGTGCGGACAGGGAGAGGATTGAGGCTTTTGAAATGTGGTGCTACAGAAGAATGCTGACGATTAGATGGGTGGATCGCGTAACTAATGAGGAGGTACTGAACAGAATTGGGGAGAAAAGAAATTTCTGACATACCTTGACTAAAAGAAGGGATAGATTGGTAGGACACATTCTTAGACATCAGGGAATTGTGAATTTAGCGTTGGAGGGAAGTGTGTGGGGTAAAAACCGCAGAGGAAGACCAAGAGATGTATACAGTAAGCAGATTCAGACAGATGTAGGTTGCCGCTCTTATGTGGAGATGAAGAGGCTTGCTCAGAATAGGGTATTATGGAGAGCTGCATCAAACCAGTCTCCGGACTGAAGACCACAACAACATATATATATTGGATTGTTGACACGTGGGCGTGGCGGTGCGGCGGCGACGCGGTGCAAGGCGGCAGGCCGATTGATGTCGGAGGAATGCGCCGCAGACTCGGCCCCAGCGTAGTGTTGGGGTGAGATGCCAGGATGAGGTGCTCTTTGATAGAGCACGGACTGCTTTTCCCGCATCGCCTTGGTGTGGTTTTACATGAAATGAAAGTTGTACATATGCCATTAAAATTTATCCCTTAACTAAAAATTACAGGTTTGATTACTGAATTAGTTTATTTTTGTTTTATTTAGTTGAGTTCTTCAGTACTATTATAGTTTTTAGCGAACGGTTGTAAGTGTGAGCTTTGATTTTAATAGCAAATATCGCAAGCAACTGACGTGAACATATGCCCATTCTTGACATAAATTCATTAATGGAAACTAAATTATATACCAGGCATAAGTTCACTTTATGACTTTACCAAAACTTATAATTAACATATTACGTAAATCAAAAAATTTTCTTTGGCTCACTGGGAGAGCTTTAATCGTTCATGAAATTGTTTACTAAGACTTATATACTAATTCACATATATACATATAGACATTTATACATATATACAGGCATTGGTAACTGGATGTTACATTTTAGCGAATTTAAGTTGTTTATTTTTCTGACATAGGGTATTCTTTGTACGTATCACAGCACAGTTCCTTGATTGGGAAGTGCCGTAGAGGCGGTTTTCGCTTTGTTCATTATACAAATGTTAGATACATTTTGCTTATTTTGAAACCATTCACAGTGGTAGTTTGAATTTTCACGCGGCGGGATAGCCATTGGGTGCGTGACGCAGTAGTCAAGCATCAACAATGAATAAATTGCTACCGCTGGCCAGCTTCAGCAGTGGTCGTTCAAACGTGGCAGCGGCAACCTCGCGAGCATTGCGTACAGCACATAACTCGCCGACCTTGTGTTTTCGCGTATGTTTTTCATCTTTCTTCCAGAATAGAAGATTCATCCATAACAGTTCATAATGAAGATCGTCGCAGTACGGTGAGTACCTAATTATTTATATTATGGTGGTTAGGTCCGCTTACTTGCTGCGCATTCTTCATTTATTTTTAGGTTGTCATCTCAGTGCCTTAATCAAAGTCCATTAGCTGAGACAAGACCTACGACTTCGTATGCAAACATAACTATACGACTAGCCATTAGTTCGTATATGCACTTCGAAAGTCACAGCACGATTTTTTTTCATGACTGTTTATGTCGGTATGCCGCACGTAACAAGTTTTTGCGGTTTATTTCACATAACACTATTTAAGTGTCCATCACCGTAATGCTGATATACATAAAGTCAAGTACTTCTCACCCGTTCACTTATCACTTGAATTTATTATGCGAGTGCTACCTTTTATAGTCCGAGCTCACTATAGTCAATGACAAAATCACTTCACTAGTTAATTAATATGTTCATGAAGTCATAGACTTCTTTCGCGCACTTTGTCTATAAATGCATCCTAGTTTTGTGAATACAAACGCTGTTTGTGTGGATAGTTTTATCACTAAAAGTTTTCTGTCACTAATTTCTCACAGTAATATCACTGTCCTTTCAGTTCGTTTTATCACGTTCTACACGTATCTTCTGGATTTTATACAGTTCATATTAACCTGTCGTTACTTTAATATTTACGAAGGTTATATACAGTGACAAATTATTCTGAAATACTAGTCATTAACAGAGTTCATAAATTTTCTAATGATATACAAGCCACATTTTTTCGTTTTTGGTTATTATTTAGTCATCATTATAGTTTTTAGATAATATAGTGCATTGTACAATAAGTCGCGGCCTATGTTCATATCAGAGGTCGGTTGGAGGGGGGTCCTTGTTTTCAGCAATATTATTCCTCATAATCTTTTTACTTTTGAGCTTAAAGGTTCATCATTAAGCATTCATATCACTACATTGAATGTCAGATTTTTTTAAAGAATGAGAAATGGATCTGTGGAATTTTTTTAAATCGGATTTTGTCAGTATTAACATGGGAGGTGATGTCTGTCTTACAACATTAGCAGTTAGCGTATAATTTGGGATGGTTCTGTTTTTTAACAATTTTTTTAAACAGGTAATGTAAATAAATTTTGCTGACACAGGCAAGGTCAGACTCATTATCTAATTTGGTGCATAGATTCGGGCTAAACAGCATTCAGAATAAAGATCGAGTGAGAGAGAGAAAAACAGCATTATAGTTAGAGAAGTCTCTCTAAAATAGCACACAACATAAATTCAGCACATCAATCCATCATTTGCAAAAATTACCATTTATATTATTATTATTATAAAATACCACGTCAAACTAATATATTCTAACGTCTCTCATAGCAAAGCACTCCATGCTTCTCTCTCACATTGCTTTAAGTTTTGCATGCGGTCTGGCCTGCTATTGCCTGTTATTTCCTTTTCAGAAATGAAATGTGTAGATTAGCTTTTCTGTTTCAAATACAACGTGTCTCTAGTCTATAAACATCATGCTATGTGTCCAATATTTTCAATCGTCGTGTTGACGTGTATGTTTAAGTATCTTATGTGCGTGTGTGTGAGTGTGTGTGTGTGTGTGTGTGTGTGTGTGTGTGTGTCTCCTCCGTCATTTTGATGTTGAGTTGTCGATTTTCTTACCGTTGGCAGGAAGACAATTCTCGTGCACGTCGTCACGTGAAAAAGAAGTCTTAAACTACTGCTTATACTAAAGGTTGTTTAGTCTAAAGATTGATTTTTCAATTAGTGAATGCTTCTCACACATCAGCTTGTAATGTTCTTCAAAATATTTCATATCTGTTGCAAGTGTTTTGATACGTAAATAGTAGTATTGACGCAACATCGTAGTGACACTGTCATCTTAATTACTGCCACGCTCATAAGCATCAGCATAAAGTGTTGTGTAATTTTTAAGAAATTTGTGTCCCACAATACCTAACTAGAATTGTTCAATAAACTTAGATGTCTTTAAAGGTCATATGTTCCCTCTTAAATAAATTGCACAATTGACATGTGTGTTACCTGTCAGCTGATCAACATTAATCTACTGGTTATAAAACTTCATATCATTTGTACTGTTTTTGAAAATGTAGCTGACTGCAAATACGTTGTGTTATCATGTCTCGTATAGCAACATTGCTTGGATTTGTGTGTGTGTGTGTGGGGGGGGGGGGGGGGCTTGTATTAGGAGCCGTTGGGCAAACAAAACATTAATATATCCTTATCACTACATTTCTTTCATATAAAAAAAATCCTCCTACTTCAGATCCATCGTACTAAAATAAATCATTTGCTCCTTATATTCATTTTCATCATCATAAATATTCTCTTTTACTAATAATTATAATAATTAATGCCCATAGTAAGTGTTTTATGTTGTATTAAACATAACAGTGGTTCGATATCCCTGTGTATTTGCGAAGTATTTGACATGAGAACAGTTACACCGTCAGTTAATATTTGTTGTCCATTACGTAACATTGTAAGAGAAAAAATATTTTGTTCAGCTTATTCTCCTTGGATCTTGCATGTGTTACTTATTCACTAGGAACGAGGTGTCATATTTATCATTTTTGTTTATCTTGCATCAATGATCAGCTTAAAAACTAAGCACAGAACTTTTTCAAATGCTTATGTGGATATAAACCACTCACTCTTCCCGAGTGTACGGTAGATAATACATAACTTCCCTCGTGCGGAATTTGAACAATTCTGAAGGGTTCAGAAAATAGATGTTGCCACTTTTTATTACGTTTTAAGATAGCTGATGGTTTAAGATGATTTCGCAGAAGTACTAGGTCTCCGATATTAAATGTTTGTGTTCTTTTCAGCTGCTTATCATAGTAGGCTTTTCTTTTTATAGCTGCATCAGTCAGGGCTAATAATATTTGTCTTACCTTTCCAGTGTTACGTCACCTCGGAGAAATTTCGGTATCGGTTTTACCCATTCGTTTGTCTCTTTGGTTTGTAAAACTAAATCGGTGGGTGTATAGGGTGTAGAATACAAAGGTAGGTTGTTAACCACTTGCTCAAATAGTGAAATATATTCAACCCAGGATGTTTGTTTGTTGGAAGCATATGTTCTGATGAAGCGATTGAATTCACGGAACATGCGTTCCGTTGGATTGGCAGAAGGATTGTAACATGAAATGAGAATGTGATTCAGGTTATGTTCATGAATGAAATCTTTCCATGCGTGACATGTGAAAGTTTTTGCATTGTCGGACAATTGTCGTCGGCTTACCGACATAAGGGAAATAGTCGCGCTCCAGGCTCCGAATCACTGCTTTTGCGGTAGTAGTTTTTAAGGCGTATAACTTCACAAATTTTGAAAACACATCATAGATGCCAAGAATGTGTTTGACGCCTTCGCGTCCAATCGGAAGAGGTCCTGCAGTATCAATTGAAACTAATTGAACAGGTTTATATGGCAAGATAGAATGACTTGTTTGACTGATTGTTAGGCTTGCATTTCTGACAGATTAAACAGGATTTCAATGTGTAATGGATTTTTCGTGACATATTCGGAAAATAACAGTATTGTTTAAGCTTACGGAGACACTTTAGTGCGCCAAAGTGTCCCCAAACTCTACGAGTGTGCCAAATTAGAGATTTTTCATGTGTAGCAGGTATGTAAACACACCAGTTAGAATTGTACATGTCTACGAAAGAAAAGTACGCCGTTGTAGACTTTGTAGTGTTGATTTAGAGGTGCATCTGACTTGTCTGTAATTTGTGTGATAATTTGGCTCTACCTGTCATCTGCTTGCTGTAATACCTGTATGTTTTTGCACATATCTAAATAATATGATCTAAATTCCATGCCGCGGTGGAGTAGCTGAGCGGTCTAAAGCGTCTCGTTGCGGAGCGCGCGGTTGCTCGCCGTGGAGGTTCGAGTCCTCCCTGGGGCATGGGTGTGTGTGTGTTTGTCCTTAGGTTAGTTTACCTAGGTTTAAGTAGTTTGTTAGCTACGGACTGTTGACCACGCAGTTTGGTCCGATAGATTTACAAACATTTGAACATTTGATCTAAATTCCATGTCCTTCATGAGCATTATCTTAAACTCTGAATTTGACTCAAGATAGTCTTCAAATTCTGGCAAACCCTGGGGAAGTCTGGAAAGTGCATCAGCTATGACATTATCTGATCCTTTAATGTGTTCAATTTCAAAATCGTATTCTTGTAGTATCATGGCCCATCTGGCTAATCTATTGTGTAACAGTCTGCATGACATCAAAAAGCTAAGTGCCTGATGATCACAGAAGACTCTTGTATGTTTCCCAAAGTTATAATGATGAAACTTTTTGAATGCCCAAACAATTGCAAGAAGTTCTAACTCTGTGCTTGAATATCGATGTTCGCACTCAGTGAGCTTGCGACTAGCAAATCTGATGACTTTTAGGGACTGTGGATCCAGATTACATGAAATTTGGAAGAGACACGCCCCAACCCCAAAATTTGACGAGTCCGTAACAATACAGAAATACTGTGACATGTCAGGGTGGTTTAATATGTCTGAGTTAACAAGGGCTTGTTTAATTTGGTCAAAGTCTTCCTGACACTTTTCTGTCCAGTTCCAAGGGATGTTTTTTTCGAAGAAGTGAAAGAAGAGAAGAGCAATACTATTGAGTAGTTGTTGTGGCACAAAGTGCCGAAAAAATGAACATGAACCGTAGAAGGCTTTTAATTGCTTCTATTGTGAGGTGCAGGAAAATTTTTAATTGCTTTAATTTTTTCAGGGACAGGAACAATGCCTGTGGGTGAGATAATGTGCCCAAGAAATTTGATTTCAGTTTTAATAAACCTAGACTTTTTCAAGTTGACAGTTACTCCAGATGACAGAAATTTATCTAACACTCTTTCAAGTAGGAAGACATGTTCTTCCCATGTAGTAGCAACAAGTATGTCATCAGCATAAACTGTGATATTATCTAGTAATTCCGGACCAAGTACTGTATCAAGTGCTGTGATAAAGACACCAGAACTCACATTTAGACCAAAAGGCAGTACCTTAAATTGGTACGATCGTCCTGAGAAAATGAAAGCAGTGTATTTACGAGACTCTTCTGTTATAGGAACCTGCCAATATGATGCTCGAAGATCAAAACTTGATAGATATTTGACTCCATAGAGAGTCTGAAGCTGTTCTTCTAGGTTTTCTGGCCTTGTTATAACTGGAATGATAATCTTATTGATTTGACGTGCATCAAGCACAAGACGAACAGACCCATCTGATTTAAAAATTGCAAGAAGAGGACTGGAATACTGTGACATTGAAGGTTCTATTATCTAAGCATACGGTTAATTTCTGCTTTGACAGATGGTTGTTTTGCCAAAGGTATAGAATATGTTTGCCTACAGAATGCTTCATGAGGCTTAACTTGCATGTTATACTGATATGTCCTAATTACACCTGGCCTTTTGTCAAATACTCGTATGTACTTGTGTAGCAGGTGGAGAAGTTGTTGTCTCTGACTATCTGTGGCATTAGTGGATTCGTTAACTTTTTGAACTATAGATTCAAGAGATTCGTTTTCAGATTCCTGAATACGTGTATAATTCTCAAATTGCATTTGATTAACTGTGACTTGCTTCAACCTAACAGAGTTACAAGATTTTCTTGGTGTCACTTCCTTCTTAGTCAAATTCAAAATACAGACACAGTGGTTTACTGTCAAATAACATTTACCTTCCTTAAAATCTAATTTTGCTTCTCGACTTTGAAGATATTCTGAACCAAGTATACAGTCTTCTATGACAGCATCTACTACAAGGAATGAGCAAGTATCAATTTCATCACAGATTTGTAGTTGAACAAGTGTTTGTAACTTAACTGGCTTAGATTTTGCACCTACTGCACCAATGATTTTACAGTTCTGTACAGGTAAGGTAGGTAACCTATGAATGTTGTTTATGCGTTTAAATAGATTTTAAGACAATACATTGACAGCTGCTCCAGTGTCAACTAAAATCGACGTAGGTATGCCTCCTACTGTTATTAAGATGTGTGGTTGATAGGCAACTATAGGTACTTTGTTTTATTGTGTTTGTTCCTTGAGTAGCTCTTCCCTGATAGCGATTCCTTTATTTTAACGCAGCATATTTACTGTGAGAATTGTGCCCTCACTGCCTCTGTCGCTCAATGTCGGAGGGCCAGACACGAGCCTATTTAGTTTGACGCCTGCGTCCCGTTAGAATGTCTTTGAGGTTGATTTAAAGTCTCTGTCACGTCAGTTATAGTCACGATCGATACATTTTGTGTCCAGTTTGTTTGATCTGTACTGTCAGTCGTCATCGTTGCTACTGGTATTTGATTGACATTTGGTTGTTGTGCAGGGGTAGTAGAAAAGTTCGGAATTTGTTGATTACTGTTATTTTTTGAAAAAAAAAATGTGTTTCTGTTATTATTATTGTAGTAGTTTCCATTACGCCAGAGGCCGGCCGCGGTGGCCGAGGGGACTGAGGCGCTTCAGTCACGGTTTGCAAGGCCACTACGGTCGGGGGTTCGAATCCCCCCTCGGGCATGGATATTTGTGCCGTCCTTAGGATTAGCTAGTTCATAAGTAGTTTGTAAGTTTAGGGACTGATGACCCCGTAGTTAAGTCCCATAAGCTGTACAAACATCTGAACATCATTAAGCCAGAGCGGTTGTGTGTTCCAATTATATTAGTTAGGGAAAGTAGCTGCATTGTTGTTGAAATTATTATTATTGTGATTGAAGTAGCCCGGATTAAATCTGTTGTCACGACGGCGTCGGTAATACTGACCGCCGTTAGGTACGTTTCGTACTGCGTTTCCACTTTTATCAGCACTGTTTAAGCATTGAAACAATTAAATCACTATTAATATTCGTCACACGCATGCGAGAAGCTTCGAGTGAGAGGCAAGCGAGGATCGCTTTGTTATATCGATTTAGCAGCCATGTTAGCCATTTTTCCAACTTGTGATTTAAAATATCTGACTCCAAAAGAAATTTTGAAAATAGATTTTTGCTAATAGAATGAGGCACTGAATCGGAAATTGCGTACTTGCAAAAGACTAAGAGAAAGTAGAAAGCACCAAATAAGCGTAATAATAATCAGTTTGTCCTTACCTGTGTAGCAATTTTCATTGTTGGCTGCGGTTGAATTTTTCGTGATCGGGTGTGGCCCCAAATTTTTATTTTATTATTCTCCGGGGTAATTGGACCTTGACATGTCACAGTTTGTGCAGCGGTGAATCATCAAATTCTGCCAGAAATTAGGCAAAACTGCTACCGGAATGTTGAGGACCCACTGAGTCGCAGTGTTGTGTTTAGGTAACACCAATGTTTTGTGCAAGAATGGGATAATTTGATACGACGATGTGCGTACTGGTCGGCCACGAACAGTTCGATCGGAACGCAAGATCCACGAAGTTGCAACGTTGGTGCGTGGTAACCGCTGCCAATCGGTGGACACTCTCGCAGCAGCAGTAGGGCTCATCGATGGTACTGGCCACAATCTTCGGGACGACCACGACAAGTGTTGCGTTACCCAGCACAGTGGGCCACGAATCCTGTCGCGAGACCAACGTGATTTTTGCATGACGATTCATGGTAACCTCATGAGTTGTGTGATAAAACGACGTTTCTCAATTGGATAATAACTAGGGGCGAAACGTATTCTTTCCTTTACGATTATCAACTGAGCCGAGGATCAGACACTCTAACTTGAAACCTATACTGGTTTCGAGCCGTCGCCCATCATATTGGCGCCCATAGAAAGCAGAATGCAGCATACAGTGTGGTAAACGCAATAGAATGAGAACGATAACCCGTGTGCATAGGGCAGTAAGATTTTGTTTGAAGCTTGTTAACAACAGAGAATTTTCACTTCCTCTTCGAATCTACCATTCTACAAGCACTCATGACTGTAGCTGAAAGGACAAGTATAATTTCGAACAGGAGTCAGGAAAATTCTCGGTATATCTCTGTATACAGTAAAGTACTGCGTGGCGCCGTTAAACTATTTCATACACTTCAGAGAGGCAACAGCCCAGAATATTCGGCGGCGTGCTCTGCAGCGTCGTATTTTCTGAAAGAGCTCCGGAACCTTAAAGGCTGGCAGCTCCAGCTCGCTACGGGCCGCTGAGCCCGGTCGGACAAAGAAGCCAGCGGAAATTTAATAAACTGCGTAGCGAGAAGAGCCTGCTTTTTAGAGGCGATTGCTTTCATATTAAAAACGACACGGCAGCGCATTCTTTTCCGAACGGATGAAATGTTTCTGAGAAGGCAGCGTTTTTTAATTAAATACACCAAATTTGTTCGGCGCTCTCCTGTTAGGCATTGTTCTCTCGCTGCGTTATTGAGAAAATACCGCCGTCCTGCAGGCCAATGAAATATTCCGAACAATAGCGATACAATGCAGGGGTCTCGGCGCGAAGTGCACGGAAAGGCACTATGACTTGTTGAAATGAGGGGGGTATCAATAACGACTGCTTTTCTTTCTCAGATTCACCATTATAGCGTTATTACAGACAAAACAGTCTTATGGATTAAAAGTATTCGAACAACCGACAGGGACGACGACGGCTCTCTTGATTGGAACTCGCGAATTACATCCAGAGCGCCATTTGAACAATTTCCACTAGAAGACAGAAAAAATAAAATAAAATAAAATAAAAAATAAAGGTACAGCACAAAGGTATTATCTGAATGGAGCTGAAATTGTAGATGTGATGAACTGATGTATACGACGTGTGTTAGAAAAGTAATGAGATTGGAAAACTGCGGGAGATCTGGCAACGTTGTGTCTACCGGCCTATGCTAAATCTGATTGTTGATCCCTTCCACTTCCTCAGTCCGAGTTACAACTCCGTACAGTTAACACATTAGTTTTCACAACGCCATTAGTAAAGTTGTGTTTTCATTGTGCGTCACAGAAATGGAGCATCGGAATTTAGAGCAACGTTGTGCAATAAAGCTTTGTGTTAAATTTGGTAAATCCGCGAGTGTGACTTTTGAAAAGTTGAAACAGACCTATTGGGAACAGTGCTTATCGAGAGCACAAGTTTTCCGCTGGCACAAATCATTTTTGGAAGGCCGAGAACACGTTGAAGATGAACCTCGCTCAGGGAGACCTTCGACTTCAAAAACTGATGAAAACATTCATCGTGTGAGGGGTCTTGTGAGATCAGACCGTCGTTGAACAATAAGGATGATCAGTGTACAGCTAAATTGAAACACTTTCACCCTGCCTCAAATTGTGACAGATGATTTGAACATGCGAAAGGTTTGTGGCAAATTGGTGCCGAAAAATCTCATAACTGAACAGAAGGACATTCGAAAAAACGTGTGCGTTGATCTTCTTGAGAGGATTGCTAATGACCAAGAATTCTTCAATTGTGTGATCACTGGTGATGAATCCTGGATATTTGAGTACGATCCAGAAACAAAGCGGCAAAGTAAAGAATAGCACTCCGACATCTCCTCGGCCGAAGAAATGTCGAATGAGCAAGTCAAAGATCAAGACCATGCTGCCTTTTTTTTTTTTTGACAGGAATGGTATCGTGCACTAAGAATTCGTTCCACCAGGACAAACTGTCAACCACGTGTTTTATAGAAGTGTCCTTGAAAAGTTGAGGAAAAAGAGTGATCCGTGTGAGACCAGAAATTGCAGACAAGTGGATGCTTCACCATGACAATGCTCCGTGTCACACGGCCATTTGCATCCGTGAATTTTTTATCTCAAAACGCATTACTGTTGTTCCTCAACCCCCCTATTCACCTGATTTGAATCCTTGTGACTTTTTCCTCTTCCCGAAATTGAAACATGTCCTAAAAGGACGTCATTTTGGAACTCTGGAGAACATTCAAAAGACAGTGACCGACCAGTTAAAAGCCATACCAATTGAAGACTTCCAGCGCTGCTACCAAGAGTGGGAACGATGACTCCGCCGATGTGTAGCTGCCGTAGGGAACTACTTTGAAGGGGATAACATTGTTGTTTGAAAATAATAAAAACTTTGCTCAGTATGAAATCAGTCTCATTACTTTTCTCACACACCTCGTATGTAAAGGTAAATAAGTATTTACGATTACATAAAAATTAAGTGATTTATTGAAGAGAAAGAGCTTCTAAAACTGAAGAAGTCAGTAATGCATTTACCTCTAGATGTTTACTCTGCAAATCAAATGTTCAAATGTTTGTATAGTCTACGGGACTTAACTATGGGGTTATCAGTCCCTAAACTTACAAACTACTTATGAACTAACTAAGACGAAGGACGGCACAAATATCCATGCCCGAGGAGGGATTCGAACCCCAGACCGTAGTGGCCGTGCAGACCGTGACTGAAGCGCCTAATTCCCCTCGGCCACCGCGGCCGGCTCTCTGCAAATCACATTTAGTTCTTGACAGAGGGTTTATCGTACCGCTTACATAGTATTAATCTGCCGTTACATTGTCTAATATGTGGGGGAAAAAGCAACACTTAAACGTTTAACTTTTCGATCTGATTTTTCTTATTTCATCATGATGATCACGTCTCCTATGTATGAGGGCCCTAACAAAAAAATGTTTGGTTTCGGAGGAGAAAGTTGGTGAAAAATATTTCGGAAATAGATCTCGCGTCAACGAATAACGCAATTCTTTTAATGATTTCCACTCTTACTCCTGCATCACATTTCTCTCTCTCTCTCTCTCTCTCTCTCTCTCTCTCTCTCTCTCTCTCTCTCTCTCTCTCCGTTCTATCGCGATAAAACAAAACGACCTGCCCTTCACTGAAATTTAACTAAACCCTTCGACAGACCCACTGGCTGGAGATCCCACGCTGCGCAACAATACTCCAAAATAGGACGGTCAAGTGTAGTGTAGGCAGTTTCTTTAGTAGAACTGTTACGTCTTCTAAGTGTCCTGCAAATGAAACGTAGCCTTTGGCTCGAATTTCCCTCGATATCTTCTGTGGTTTCCGTTCAATTAAAGTTGGAGATAACTGTAATTCCTAGGTATTTATAACCATCCTCGAGAAGGGGTGGACTGCGTGCCACAACGATATAGCCATACAATAGTTGCAACCACAGCGTAGGAGAGGTCAGACAAACGTGTGGTTCCTGAAGAGAGGCAGCAGCCTCTTCAGTAGTTGCTAGTATACCAGTCTGGATGACTGACTGAATTGGCCTTGTAACATCAGCTAACGTGGCTTTGCCATGCAACTGCTGTGAACGGCTGAAAGCAAGGGAAACTACAGTCGTTACTTTTCCCGAGTACATGCAGCTCTAACTATATGAATATATGATGATGGCGTCTTCTTGGGTAAAATATTCCGGATGTAAAATAGTCCCCCATTCGGATCTTCGGGTGGGGAATACTCAGGAGGATATCGTCATCAAGAGAAACAAAACAGTCACACTCGGATCGTGGAATGTTTTAATCATTAATCGGATAGAACATTTGAAAAAAAAAATAGATAGGTTGACTTTAGATATGGTGGGGATAATTGAAGTTTGGTGGCAGGATGAACAGGATTTCTTGTCATTTGAATATGAGGTTACAAATACAAAATCAGTTGGGGGGGAGGGCGTAGGAGTAGGTCTAATAATGAATAATAAAATAGAAATGAGAATAAGTTACTATCAACAGCATAGCAAACGCATTACAGAAGAAAAGATAGATACGTCTATCACAGTAGTACAAGTTTATATGCCAACTAGCTCTGCCGATGATGAGGATACTGAAAAAATGTATGATGAGATAAAAGAAGTTGTCAGTTAAAGGAGGGGATAACGTAATTATCGTGGGGGACTGAAACTCGGTAGTAGGAAAATGGAGAGAAGGACACATAGTAGGTGAATATGGACTATGGGAAAAGAATGAAAGATGAGGTCGGCTTGTACCATTTTACGCAGAATTTTATGTTTTAAACCACGTTTTTAGTCTTTCGCACAGCAACCGAAATCTAGATCTGCATTAACAAATAAATATCTGCGACTGATTGCTGTTTATCATTCATACTTCGCGCAGAGCACAGTTTAATCATCAGAAAAACTTATTCGAGCATCATGAAAGAAGGTTGTTTTCGTGAAAGAGACCAGAGGGCACCGATAGGTACCAAATTGATTTTATAATGGAACAGTTTAAAACCAGCTTTTAAAGTGTAAGGTATATCCAGTGGAAGACATAAACTCTGACGATAACTGACTGGTTATGAAATGTTGAACTGTTAAAACGGAAGAAACCGCAAAGAGGTATGAAAGTAAGGAGATGGAACTTGGATAAACTTAAGGAACCTGAGTTTCAGAGGGAGTATTACGCAAGATTCGACCGAAATGGGAAAAGTAATAGAAGAGGAATCGATAGTTTTCAAAGATAAAGTAATCAAGATGATTACATAGATAGGAGGATAAGGTTTGATAGAAATCCATAGATAATATAAAAACCCAGCAAGTGTAGCAGGTAAAATGGATTACAGACGGCTAAAATGTGGTTGATTGTAGGTGCAGATTGGCTTAGCAATAGTAGCTAGAGGACAAATGAAAATCTGTAGAATAATGTATAAATAGGGGAAAGATAGATACCGCTTACAGGAAAATAAAAGAAACGTTTGGAGACAAAAAAATGAATACATGAATATTAAGAGCTCAGATGGAAAACCAGTTCTAAGCAAAGAAGGGAAATCCGAATGGTGAAATGAGTATATAGAAGGACTATACAAGGAAATGACCTTGATGGCAGTATTATAGAAATGGAACAGGAAGCTATGAAGATGAGATTGAAGATACGATACCGACAGAAGAATTTGTCAGAGCGCTGGAAGATTTGAGTCATGGCTCCTGGAGTGGATGCTATTCCCTCTGAACTGCTGACATCCTTCGGAGAGCGAGTTATGAAGAAGCGGTTTCTTCTTGTGTGCAAGATGTATGACACGGAGGAGATACTCTCAGACTTCAAGAAAAATATAATATCAAAGATAGAAAATGCAAACAAGTGTGAAAATTACGGAACTATCAGTTTAATAAGTCATAGTTGCAAAATACTAACTCGAATTATTTGCAGGCGAATGGAAAAACTAATAGAATCCGACCTCGGCGGAGACTAGTTTGGAAACTGGAGAAATGTAGGATCACGCAAGGCAATAAATTCATTACAACTGTTACTAGAAGATAGGTTAAAGGAAAGAAAACCTATATTTTTAGCTTTTATAGATTTAGAGAAAGATTTTAATAATGTTGAGTGAAATTATGCTTTCAACTTCTGAAGGTAGCAGGGGTAAAATATAGGGGACGAAAAGTTGTATACAACCTATACAAAAACTAGACAGAAGTTAGTCGAAGAGCGCGAAAGGGAGAAGTAATTAGGAAGGGCGTTAGACAGGGTTGTAGCCTTTCTCCAGTGTTATTCAATCGGTACACTGAACATGCTGCAAAGAAAGAAAGGGGAAATTTTGAGACGGAATGAAAGTCCAGAGAGAAGAAATAAAAACTTTGTGGTTCACTGATGAAATTGTGATTCTCTCAGAGACACATATAGAAAACACAGAATGGCTATGGGATGATAAGCATTTTTGAAGAAGCGAGATTTGTTGACAACCAAAATTAGTTTAAATGTTAGGAGTAGGGGAGTAGTGGGGGTGCTACCCCAAACAAAGGTCTATGCCTGACCATTAATGGGAATGCTTCCTCAACTGGATTCTTATGCCAGACCATTGATGGTGGTACTACGCCAAACTGGTTACATAAGTGTGGAGGGGAGGGCAAGCAGTCAGAAATCAATTAATATTGGTACTTATAAATTAATTGCTAAAAAAATTGTTAATATTCCCCAGCTCGTGGAAATTATAATTTTTTTCCCACGTGGCGTAATGTTTACAAACAGTGTTGTAAGTTTTTTGTGAGTCTATGTGAGTGCAATTAGACAGCCGATGCATGCAGTGCAGCTGAGTGTCATCTGATCTGTTTAGTTGTACAGTTCGTTGCAACCTAGAGGTATTCTACATTTGCGGACTGCATATTGATACTTAGTAGCACGGTAATGTGTTAGGGCTGTGATGTTTACGAATGAACGCCCCTCGATAGCGTAGCGGAAACGTTTGTGGTGGTAAATTATTGTTCTTCAGTGGAGAATCAACGATTTCAATAAACCCTATGGTTAGGCAATTTAAAGATGTTTGGTTACCTTTTTATCTAAAGAAAAAATGAGGTCGAGTTGATGATGTTCCCTTGTGAGAAAGGTGGCAGAACGCGAGGACCGAACATTGGGCAGAGATCCACTCAGAGCAATGGACACATCGTCACCGTCGATCCTGGCCTATGAACTACAACACGCCAGTTTCCGGTGTAATCTAATTGAATCTCCAGTAGACTTGTTTCCAGGGATGATAACTAGCAGTAATGCACATAAACTGAATAGGGCGCTGATGAAAATGTCACATGGAAGGAAATGAATTTATTATCCCATATTTACATATAGCGCGTATCGTTTATTGGCAACAAAAATATATCGGAGAAGAAGTAATTGTTCATATATACAATGGTTACATAGTGCTTATGTAACTAGCACGTGCAGAACATCAGTGAGAAGTCCCGCTTTGAAATGTGCTACGATTATCAGCGAAGACATATCTGGAGGCTCTCCAGTCAGCAGTGTGATAGCAACCTGTTTCCCGCCAAATGCATCGACATTCTTTACAAAAACACCCAACAGCCCTTACTTCTAGACTTATTCTTCAAATTCTATCAGTTTCGGCACTCCAATCGTGCCATCTTCAGGCCCTCGAAACGGTATGTTCAGGCATACTGTTTCACATTTTTCATTAGTCATTTGATAGTACATGTTCATACTGATAACACTGTGTGGAAGGTTCCAACGGACACCAGAGAAAGAAGGTCCCACATGTGAGTGAAGTGAAAAGGTATGCCCCTACCAATCCACCACACTTGCAGTCAAATGCTTATGGTGTGCAATGCTTATGGTAGTATGTTTTTGGGATTCATAGTCTGACAGATGACTCAGTTTCAATTTTACGCTATCTTGATCACGAAGGAAGGAAAGGTTCTAATTCTAATGACGTCACGTGCATGATTTTGTATTATATACACAACATTTCATTACGAAAATGAAGAGATGAGCTTGTTCTCGTTAGTGATGGGTGCCCTAGGCAGAACAAAAATACAGTTATGGTTCAGTTTTTGAAAAGTCTAGTGTACATCTTGAAGGTTTATAAAATAATCACATATATGTTTCCAGTGCGAGGTCACAGCTACTTACCAAATGAAGATAACATCTGCGTAAATTCCTGAAACTTGGGACAGGACAATTGTTGAAGCCTGTAGACTACCTCATCCATTCCAGCTGAAAATAATGAAACACAATGAGTTCATAGACATTAAACATGCTGCTGAGGCATTCAGTTTGAAAACGCCTAAACCTCCACCCCCAACTGCAGCAGGTACGAATGATTCGCATTGATGTGGCACACAGGGTTTGTATACCATTGCGGAAGTCTTAGTTTGGCCTGTGGAACAGGTATACCATCGCCAAGAAAAGTCGTTCAAATGTTCAAATGCTGTAGAGCTTTTGTGACTTAACTATGGGGTCATCAGTCCCTAAACTTACAAACTACTTATGAACTAGCTAATACTAAGGACGGCACAAATATCCATGCCCGAGGGGGATTCGAAACCCCGACCGTAGTGGCCGTGCAGACCGTGACTGACGTGCCGCAGTCCCTTCGGCCACCGCGACCGGCAAGAAAAGTCGTACTACAGTATATACCACTGTAGATCTATATCAGCTTGAAACACGTCCACTGAATGTGTGGGCGTGTTCCATTTTGAGTTATTCATTACTCTTAAGTGTTTCTCCAACATTAATATTGTCTATTTATATGTCAATTATTTTATTCATTTATTAATGATCAATGCCCTATGTTTATATATGTTTCCACCCGTGTGATTGAACTTGTATGTTCAAGTGAATGTGGAAGGTTGCTTTTAATATTGACTGACTGCAGCGTAATGGCTTACAGTCGCCGCCTCGCGCGTTAGGCATCGTTTACTTTAATTAAGAACGCATAGCTTCGCATGTCAACTGCATTGGCGTCTACTGGGTGACCAGAGACAAGCTTACTTGGCAAGATGGCGAGGTGGCCTGTTTTTAATGTAGTACCAACATAATCATGGTCGAAAGAGGTGACAAAAGAGACCTCTCTGGAGCTCTAGAAGAGGGTATTATGTTCTTCAGGTAGCAAGGAGTTGGTATACACTGTGAACGCACTCTGGTAGGATTTTAGCGTGCTCTACATTCTGGTGTTTGGTGGGGAAGGCTTTTAGCGTGGCCTTAGATTTCACTCTTGCTGCGCCTGTTGAAGTAAGTACGCCGTTCGAATCTCCTGAGGGGATGGCATGCTGTTAGAACTTTGCCTTCTTGTGATCAGGCAGTCTTGGTTGATCAATGATAGTTTTCTTAAGTAATTCTTTCGCTATGTGAGGTGAAGTGTTTCTTCATTTACAAAACTCGAGTAATTCAGTTTAAATTTAGTATTTGCATTCTCATTCCAGTGATGATTTTGTGTCCGGTTGAAATATACATGGATGGCCTTCAGCCTTTTTTTAAACTTTTTTTTAAAATTTCATTGCTGTTTTTTAACTAATGTTTTCATGTTGTGTCTGTATCCTCGAGTATGCTAAATATTTCTCAGATTTTCTGGTTGGACTCCATGTTTCCTGTCTTGGTATGACCGATTACACCACATGCTTTTGTAACTGTCTTTATTTCTGCCTTTATCCATGCTTTTACTAATACTAGCTTTCTTATATATGAATTCCTGTGCATGCTCTATTTGCTTATTCTAAGTTAATATCTTTTTGTAAATTCTATGTAATACACTGTGGTCGCACACCACTTGGTACTTACAAATAGTATGCCTCCCCACGCATGAGTTCGTTTGGGGCATAGTGTTATTTTTAAATTAGTGCTTCAAGACACCAGCCACCTCCTCAAACGCCGACGACGAGTCATTTCACTGCTGATATCAAGTGTTGCCACATGAGTAATGTGTCACAAGCATTATGCATGTGTCTGAATGAATGTACTTTCCTTTATCCACTGTGTATTTGAAAATTTCCCTCCATGTTACCTCCATATTCATAAAGGGCAGAAACAATTTTATTAAGGGCAGTAACTTCATGTTTTTAATTCACGTTTGTAAAAGGGAGTCTGTACTGTGCTTAATTTGGTCTCCCCACATTTATTTGCTTCTCATTTTATTGAATAGATGGTGATTTAAAGTATCAAACCTCTGCTTTATAATTTCATGCTACCTGTCCCATGTTTAATTATCTATTTCGTTTTTTTAACATTATTTATTGTATATTAAAATGTTGGCTGCTCCCTTATGGAGTGAGCAGTTAGATAAATTTCCGATGCCCAAGTACTGTGGCCACTTGCAAAGTAATTTAGAGCAGCAGATCTCAACTGCCCAAGATCTCACTTAGAAAACTTAACAAGCTACTTTCAAGCTGGAAAAGAACAATTTGGGTATGCAGCCAGAAAAAGCAAGGGGTCTTTGTAATTTAGTGCATTTTGTAGAAGAGGAAAACAAAACCTACAAAAACATCATATACATTACCGCAGACGAAAACTGTAATGAAGATGAGGAATTGGAAGTTGATGATGATGATAACACTGACGGATTTGAGGATAAATAACAACTAAATAACAACTAATAATATTGTCATTTGTTCGTTGTTACATACTTACTGGCTTCATGAGAATACACTACATTAGTTCAGTGCAAAATACTAGAGCTATTATATTTCTTAATTTGCTACAAAAACTGAACAAATCCTTATGAATAAACTATAGGATGCACACATAAAAAGGAACATAGCTGCACAAGTGATTCTCCAAGGTCCTTCGTTGTTTTGTGGATGTGACGTGAATTTCGCGATATTTCACGAGTAGATTGCTCAACACGGAAGTGGATAGTTAACCGTCGCTGTTCTGCGTTGTATTGGTGGTACCATGAAAGCCCTAAGTGGTTTGGAAAGTGCTAATAGTAGAAATGTTATTCAACTAGGTACTAAGAATTGTGGTAAATCGTGTTTGACATCTAATATGCCATTTGCTGTCAGAACTATGAATCGCTGTCGAGTTAATGAGATGAGTCAGATGCCATCTGGTATAAAGGTTTTGGTGTGTATTCTGGTGATGTAACACATTACTATAGATGACAAAGTATGTGCAACACCCACCTCCTTAAAAAAATTAAAAGAAATGAAAGTAACAAAGAAGACTAAGAGAATATAGAAAGATAGAGAGAGAGAGAGAGAGACTCCGACGACTTTATCTCAATATAATCAGTTATGAAACTCATGTGTATATCCATTTCGCTGTAGGACGAATGAAGGATGCAATTTCGCCGTCCTCATGCCCTTGAGCAACCGTAACACATATTGCATCAAAGATGGGGCAGCCTTCAATCAGAGGTGTCCGTAAATCCAGATTGGTAAATAACGTATTTGTCTAGTACATAATGCTACTTCTTTAAACATTAGTTATTAACTGATCTTTAGACAGGTGGCGTCGTGTACAGGGTATATGCATTACGTCTGACATGATGAGGAAGTAGTTGTCTACGGGTGCTTCACCGAACATGGATTTACGGACACCTGTGTGATTCATGATTGACCAATCTAGACCTGTTTGTATTGGCCAACTGTTACGGTTGCTCAGGGGAATTAGAATTATTATTATTCTAGTGTCAGAATCATACGTATTACGATATTTACATCGTTATTAACACTTTTTAACACAGTTATACATATTATATTACATGTGACCAAAACTTGGCCACTTCCAATGTGTTATCTGATGCTTGATAAAGATCGTCTTCCATGCAGTTGGTTGGACACAGTCGACATTGAAGCATATGTTTCATGGTCTGGTCTTCTCCACACTCGCAATACATGGTGTTCCTCAGCGTAGCCCCATCTTGCTAGATTAACTCTGGATCTGCCCACTCCAGATCTCAACCTATTCAAGGACTTCCATGTCAGCCATCCCTTGTCATGACCAAGTGGTAAAGTCTCAGATTTTTCCACCCAGTTGGGAAAGTGGCCTTAGCTTTCCACAACTGCAATCTGGCGTTTTCATCTGTGCTTGTAAGTACTGTTAATGTTTTGAAGAAATTCTTCTGGGACTTAAGTCTTTGCACATTGTAGTGTCCCAGTATGTTAGTTAATTATTGGTACCACTACAATACATCTTCATACTTCGACAATTAAAAATAATTTCTTTACCACACACAAATCATTTACCATATTTCTTACGTAACTTTTATAGGAGTAGTATACAAATGATACACCCAATATTTCAACTTCTTCTTTTATTCAGATTTTAGCGTGTACAGCATTTAGCGCCAACTGGTGCATGGTTCTATTTATACATTCTTGACAATACGATGGGTTGATACATTGTCCTAGTTATTTCATTACAATTAGTAATTTTAATTACATGAAAGTTAATGTTTACAGTCCGGTTTTTCATTAAATACATCTTTTTTGTAAAACATAGACATTATTTCATCCTGAGTTATTAATTGCGTACACCAGAAATTACTCAAAATGTTCGTATGGCATAGTATAATTGTACCATCAGTAATTATCTTGATATACATTCAGAAATGTTTAGTATCACCACGAAAGTATGCAGAGATGATTTAAAGTTACACTATAATTTTTTCTACATACATTTGGGGTTTGAATTAATTTTCTATGATTTGCTTAGTTGAAAAAAGTATTAATTATAACAATACAGTGTTGATACATCTTCTGTACTTATACAGAGATTAGGTATCGGGTGGTACATTAAAGGCTGGAATCGTAAGGTAGAATTGAATATTTGCTTCTATCGTGTCAATAAAGCACGCAGCTCATGTACATATAAAGGATGAGTTATTTCCTGCTCCACTCTCTTCCTTAACTTGCTCGCTATTAATTCTCTTCTAACATAAGGTGGTGCTATTCCTGCAAGTTGGTAAAGCCTGTCGACTGGAGTGGATTTTAAACATCCCGTTTCGATTCTGTATGATGACAATCGTGAATTTGTATCTCTAAAAATGTGCACATAAAAAAAACTGAAACAAATTCCTGAAGCAGTCAAGTGCAAGAAAGTTATAGTTGGCTGGTAAGAATGAAGAGATTAGGTCAGGATGGTAGGTGGGAGGCAGCGTCGAGCAAAGGTGAAATCTGACAGTTTTAAACAAGCAATAATTGCTAAAACATCCGAAATGGGTGGCGTGTAGTAAAAGCTCATGACAGAAGTGTTGTTTCCTGGAGTTAGTGGCGCGAATGGCGACATGTGGCCGAGTTACCAAGTGGAGACTGTTTAGCGGGCGGCGTTAATTGAAGCCAAGCGCCGGGCCGGATGTTGCAGCTGTCCCGCGCCGAGGTTATTGACCGCCAGCCCTCAGCCCTCAACCCTTCCCGTAATTAGCCCCGCGGCCAGCCAGCATCGATCGCCTCCCACGCGTCTCCTCCCGCCCCCTTCTCCTCCGCCCACAACCCTTCCTGCAGCGGCTCCGACACAAGCCGGAGATGAGACAAAAAGCTGTCCCCGACAAGAGATTTTCCTTCGGGTCGTATCTTCCAAACTCGAGGTCTTCTCACGTTACTAGAATAACACCTGCGACACTGCCCTCTGTCACATTCGTGCTCTTCAGTTTCACTCTTTTTTCTCCATCAGCTCTATTTAAGAGCATGATAGTGGTATAAATTTCCGTACACTGCGAGGAAAAAGAAAATCCGAAGTATTTGATGATTTGAATGCCCTTGATTATCTAAAACTAGCATATACAAATAACTACAGGTATATGAATATGTCACCGCAAGAAATAACTTCCATAATAAAACCTTTAAAAATAAAGTATGCTTGTGGTTACAATGAGATATTAACAAAGTTAATTAAAGTGTGTTCTTGTAAATTTAGCACATAAGTTATTTGTGTAACCAATATATTATAACTGGAACAATTCATAATTGGATATTAAACCTCTATTCAAGAACGGGGATAAAGAAATACCATCGAACTACAGACCGATTTCCCCTTTGCCAGCATTCTCGCAAATTCTGGAAAACGTAATGTACAAGCAGCTTCTCAACTACCTGACCACAAATGACATATTGTCCAAGAACATAGTTTCGATTTCTGAAAGGTTCCAATATCGAGAAGGCTGTTTACACCTACAGCGATAATGTACTAAATTCAGTAGTTAATAAATTACAAGTAGCTGATATTTTCTTTCATTTGTCACACATTGAACCACCACATTCTTTTTAGTAAATTACAATTCCATGGTATCACGATCATTGCTGCAAAATGGTTCAAGTCGTACCACGCTACCAGGAAACGGTATCAGTGCAAGCATCATAGATTGGGAAGAAATTACATGTGGCGTCCCACAAGGATCAATCTTAGGACCATTGCTTTTTCTTGTGTCCATTAATGACCTCTCATCAGTTACACTGCCAGAAGCAGAGTTCGTTTTGTTTGCAGATGATACAAGTATGGCAAAAATAGCATGTCGACGATGGTTCGAAAAAGGTCTGCTAATGATATTTATATGAACAATAAGTAGTTTAAAGCCCACTCGTTGCCATTAAACATTGAAAAGACTGATTACATGCACATCAGAACATGTAAGAGGTTTCCATCCAGCATATGCATAAAATCTTAAGAAGAACAGATAGAAGAGGTTGACAGTATTAAATTCCTGGGATTACAGCTTGATAAAAAATTCAGTTGGAGGAGGGCACCACAGAACTGCAGGAACGACTTAACAAATCTGTATTTGCAGTACGAGTATTATCAGACTTACAAAAGTAAAAAAAATTGCATATATTGCTTACTTTCATTCCATAATTTCATATGGTATAATATTTTGAGGTAACTCTTCAAGTCAAGCAAAAGTTTTCATAGTCCAAAAGCGTCTAATACGTATTATTTCAGATGTAAATTCACAGAGAATCTGTGGAAGCTACTGCCTCTCAGTATATTTATTTCTTAATGAAATTTGCTATAAATAATATATCTCTTTCACCAATACATACAATACTACGAACAAAAACGATCTACACAAAGACTTAAAAGGTGTCCACTACTCAGGAACACACATTTTCAATAATTTACTAGCAAGCAAATAAATTTAGCTACAAATAAAGATCAGTTTAAGAGGAGCCTAAAAGACTTCCTAGTGGACAACTCCTTTTACTGCACTAACGAACTTTTAAATAGAACCAAATTATGTCTGTATTTTTATTCATACTACTAGTATTATTATATTATCAGTTTGTAAAAAAAAAGTATTTTCGACATGTTCCACAACCACGAGGATCTCTTCAACATGGATTTATGGAACGAACATCTAATCTAATCTACTTGTGTGCTGAACAGGTGCTGTCACAGCTCAAGTGGGTACTTCAGAGTCTTGTCGCTCATATAGCGGCTCATAGGGATTTTAGCCAAAATTTAATTAATGCCAGATTTCGGCAATTAGGCACCTCTGACTTGTGCCTGTAGTCCTCTCAAATGTATCAATCGTGGAAAGCTACAAGATGAAGTAAATAAAACTGGATGCATTTTAAAAGAAACGCACAAACATTTAAATTATGAAGGAGTTACAAAATGTAATAAAACTGGTTTAGAGTCCAATATTCCGCTGTAACGGTTATTTATCCTTGAGTATTACTACTACCCGTTTCATGTTCTTTAGACACATCTTCAAGTGAATAACCATCTAAAACAGTGATAAAAATTTAAAAACTGCTATTCTCTTCCAAATATACTATTAACTTAAAAGATTTTAAGAAACAGTATATGCAACTTTTTATATATTTGAGAATGCTGTTTTAGACACTTGTGGCACTTGACAAATAGATAGGAACTTGGGTATAACTGAAAATAACTTACAGAGTCACTTCTGTCTCATGAAAAAAGTAATTGAAGGTTCCAGGGTGCACCGAAAGCCGCTAACTATCGTTGACACCCACAGTAGTCCATTTATTAGAACATCATTATACAAAATGGGTCTGGGGTCAACAAACGTCCCTGAAATCAGAGTAATAAGAATAATTGTGGGGGAGGTCTGACAGGATACGTGAGACATAACTATTTTGTTACTACTAACGGACTCAGTTCTGACGTTGAAAACATGGCAACTAAGCTACGAATAACATGTCGCGTGGCAGCGTTTATCTTTAACTGCTTGCTGTTAAACGAAAATGAAGTTAGGATTTCTAGAACTAACAATTATAAATATAAAAAGCCGACACAACGCGAAACCGGATTTATGGACTGCACTTAGCGGAGAACGGTTGTTTGCTTGTGTGTGTGCGAACGTCAGTTCCATTCGCCTTCCAGTATGAAACCATCAGGATCGGATGTCGCGGCGTATGTGTTGTGGGTAGACCTGACAACAGCCATACAGGAACTACGTAAGCCTATGTCGTAACGAGAGCGTGGCTGGTGTGTGGGGTTCCGGGAGTGTAGTGCTCTGATTGGAACTTGGGACCCGCTTAGACAGCCTGAAATACTTAATCATATGAAACAATTCTATTAGTAAAAGTATATGGAAATATTACAATTTTGAAATAGGGCAAAAGTCATTGATCACAATGTGAGTAAAATTAAAGAAACTAATGTATTGTTGTGAGTGAATAAAGGGAAAGGAGGTGCTAAGTGGGCGTGGATACAGGGAGAAGATAAGAAAAGATGGAGGGGAAAAAGGGAAAGAGGTCGAAAATGAGAGGACTTGGAGGGAGGGGGAGGACGTTAAGATACTAGGAGCCGTGAAAGCGGGACCATATAGCTAACCCCAAATAATCAAACTTCTCCAAAAGACTACAATGTTTGATATCAGTCTGACTGTTCAATGCCTGTGAAACAGTCTGTTTAGTGGCCTTCTGAATCTCCTTAAAAATATTCACGACCGTTCCTTTATTTTCTTTGAAAAAATTTCTAATTACATACTATGTCAGTAACTGAATGACCCGTATTATGTGAGTACTAAAGGCGGACCTGTCGTCATTCACATTAAGATGTTGGATACGGTTGGACGTGAGTGTATACGTGTAAAAGACCTACAATTGCTTCCAACAGGATGGAGCAAAAGTACCAACATGTGCTGTAGTCAGGTTAGTGTCGGCTGTGTTTTTGTACCCTGGAACTCTGCTCTCCGGTCAAACATTATTCGTCACAGCTTGTATTTTCTGCCACATGTGGACAACAGGGACGCAGCGGAATTCGCTTCGTTACATGAGAACGTACAACGTTTGAAACTTAACAGCGTCAGTGCTGTCGAGACCCTATGCAATGGAATCTACCATTGTCGCTGATAGCACACGTTGTCGGCATACCTACCTTATCTCCGAGAAAATGGACTTGACCGTCCGACGTCACCGGCGTGCGCACAATCGAGGGAAACACAGTCACTTGTGAGTGAGTGGTCTAACGTAACGATGACACTATGCTTTCGAAACAGGAACAACGAAGGTGGATGAAGATTGAATGTGCCTGTGCATGCGAAAAATTGCATCACGATTGGTTCCGCATGAATTGAGAGAAATGTAGAAATGCATGTGTTAAGACGCTGCTCAGACGCGCTTGGAGCGCTATGCGCGCGTAGGAGAGGCTTTCTTACGCCGTATCGTAACACTGGAAGAGACGAGCCAAAACTGAAACGCCAATCCAACGAATGGCGTCATTATGGGTCGCCGCGAAAGTCGAAACTGCGTCAGAGCTCCAGTATGGTGAATGTTATGGTGATTCTCGTGTATGACTGTGATGGTGTTGTCCTAACGCATTACGTTCCTCCTCGGTAGACCGTCAATGCACAGTATTACTGTTCATTTTTGGTGCATCACCTGCGACTAGATTTAAAAGAAACGACAACAGTTTCTGCGCAACCCACTCATCATTTTGCACGATAATGCGCAGGCGCATACAGCATAAGCTGTGGCTGCTCTGTTCGGTCGATGGCACTGTACCATCCACCATACTATACGGACGTAAGTCCTTGTGACTTTGATTTGACTCCAAAGATGAAGGAAGAACTGTTCCAGAGGTTCGACAGGCAATAGACCGCTACATTCGCACCATCAACACCATCAACAGAACAGTCTCTGCTAACTGTATACTACGCCTTCCACGTTGGCAACGGGTGCAATACAACGCTGGTGACTACTTTGAAGGACAGTAGCAGGTGCAAACACGCAACGCTTTTGTATCGGTTGTGAATTAATAGTTGCCACAGTTTAAGTTCCAATTCTCGTAAATGAAATAATACAGAATCGTTGCAATAGATGATAGTTTGTAGTACCATCGATTTATCAAAGGTAGTCTTACATTTTTGTGCACGTTTACGATGGAAGTCATGAAGTTTTCATAATCCCATCGAAAAAAATCGTGTGCGATAAATTTTTTGTTTGATAGTACGACGGTCGCTCTGAAAGTAATGCCCCTTATCTTCATTCATGAACACTACAGGAGGAAAGTAAATCACAACAGCCGATGCAAATAGAGAAGTATTTCAGATACAGACTGTCATTTTCCTATATATTCTCACCACCATTCTTTATGCATATTTGCTAACGATGAAGCAGAGCCTGCATGAGGCGTTTTTAACAACCGGAACCAGTAGTAGCTGATCACTTTGGCAACAGCATCAGAGTCTTGAACATGTTCGCCACGTACTCCATCTAAGACGATACTATTCGAAAATCTGTCATCTTCAGCTTGGTTTTGGTCCACCAGGTGCCGATAATTTTCCACCCTATGCATGTTTTGTTTTTCTGTAAGCATTCGCTGGACCCATGTAGCACAGACTTTGCGATAATCAAGATGCACAACATCACGACCAACATTCAAAGTTCGCAGATAATCATCTGATCGTTATCCGCCGATCAGCAAGAATGAGGTGATCAAGACACTATTACAAGATCCTCAGTGCGACGGATAACAGCTGTACAGCGTGTACCGGACCTTTGCTTGTCTTGCACACCCTTTTCACTTGAAACTGCCGTACCCAGCGCCTCAAATTGCTCACGTCTATTGTACGTCTCCATACATCTATGCAAGTTTCTATGGATATAAGTCAGCGCAATTTCTTCAGCAGTGAGGAATTAAACCACACATCACTGATTTATGCGCAAGTCCGTATCAGACTGCTCTTATGGCGCCAAGTACCGCAGAAGAACGGAACCACCTGAAAATGCTCAAATGTTTGTTAAGCTTATGGGACTTGACTACGGGGTCATCAGTCCCTAAACTTACAAACTACTTATGAACTAGCTAATACTAAGGACGGCACAAATATCCATGCCAGAGGGGGGATTCGAACCCCCCCCCCCGACCTGAAAATGAAAGGAAGGTTCAAGCGTTAGCACTACACGATGGAGATCTGGTGCAGACATCCAAAGTCACCATAAAAAATAGCGGTCATTACTTTCGCAACGATCCTAGTTTGTAAATTCTGTAGGAGTGGCAACGTACAATGAGGCAAAATAAAATGCTGCAGCCAATCGCTCAAAATTAATAATAATAAATAAAAATTAAAAAATAAAATAGAACAGCTTGGTTATTAGTCAGTAGCTTAAAAACTACTTAAAAAACTAAGGTTTACCAACTTAAGGACAACACAAACACTCATACCCGAGGGGGGACTCGAAACCCCGACGGCGAACGCACGCGTGCACCGCAGTACGGCGCCCCAGTGCGCATAGCTCATCGCAGCCCATTAAAAAAGTGAAGCGCAATGTGATAAAAATTATTTGAAAGGAAGTTAACACTAAACAAGCCACGCAGAGAAGGCGGAAGTATAAGGCAAATATGCGCCGGTGTTGATAGGATTGTAAAGTGAAGCAGTGTCATAAGCATTTGTTGTTATTGTTGTTGCTGTGATCTTCAATCCACAGACTGATTTGATACAGCTCTCCACACTACCATGTCCTTTGCAAGACCCTTCATCTCATAAGAATGGCAACTTACATTCTTTTGAACCTGTCTACTGTATTTGTCCCTCGGTCTCCCTCTGCGATTTTTACCTCACACACTTCCCTCCAATGCTAATTGGACGATTACTTTATGTATCAGAATGTGTTCAACACCTCCCCATTAGTTATACGATCTACCCATCTAACCTTAAGCACCATATTTCAAAAGCTTCTTTGTGTCTGAACTCTTTACCGCCCACGTTTCAGTCCTATACACTGCCACAGTCCGGACAAATGCTTTCACAAAGGACTTCCTAACACCTAAATTAATAATGGATGAAAACAAATTTCGCTACTTCAGAAATACGCACCTTCCCATAGCCATTCTGCATTACGTATCCTGCCTTACTTCGGCTATCGGAAGTCATTTTGCAGACAAAATAACAAAAATCATCTACTACTATTATTGTCTCATTACTTAATCTAATTACTTCGCCATCGCCTGATTTTCTTACACTATAATTCATTACTCTTGTTTTGCTCTTCTTAATGTTCATCTTATCTCCTTTCAAAGCAATGTCCACTCTGTTCAATTGCTCTTTCAGGTCCCGTGCTTTCTCTGACAGAATTACAATGTCATCGGAAATCCGCAAAGTTTTTCTTTTCCCCGAACTTTTAATTCATGCTCCAAATTTCTCATTACATTTCTTTACACATTTTTCAGTTTACAGACTGAATAACAATGGGGGAAGACTACATACTGTCGTAATACCTTCGCAATCACAGCGATCCTCTCACACTCTTCAAATCTTGTAACTGCTTTCTGGTTTTTGTAGAATTTGTGTATAATTTTTCATTCTCTATATTTTAGCCCTGCTATCTTCAGAATTTGAAAGATCGTATTCCAGTAAACATTGTCAAAAGCTTTCTCCAAATCTCCAAAAACTAAAAACGTAAGTTTGACGTTCCTTAACCTAACTTCTAAGATAAATCGTAATGTATTGCCTCGCGTGATCTTACATTTCTCTTAAATCCCAAGTGATCTTCCCTAAGGTCATCTGTAAATTATTCATGTTTGCTACCATTACTTATTAAACTGATAGTTCTGTAATTTTCACACTTGTCTGCACTTGCTTTCTTTAGAATAGGGATTATTATATTCTTCTTGAGGGCGAAGGTTATTTCCCCTGTGTCATACGTTTTGCTCACAGGGTGGAAAAGTTTCTGCATGATTGGCTCTCCCAAAAATGTCAGCAGTTCAGACGGGATATCATCTACTACAGAGGCCTTATTTCGACTCATTTCTTCAGCGCTATCTCAATATTCTTCTTGCAGTATCGTATCTCCTAGGTCATCTTCGTCTAGTATTGTCTTTCTACAATACTGCCTTCATTTCCCTTGTATAGGCCCTCAATATGTTCCTTCCATCTTTCACCCTTCGTTTCTTTACTTAGAAGTGGTTATCTATCTTAGCTCTTGATATCAATGAAGCTACTTTTCTTGTCTCCAAACGTCTCTTTCATTTTCCTGCAGGCGGTATCTATACATTCTCATAAAGATATGAATGACGAAAAGTGAAAAACTTTTTCCATGAAAGACTGTGAATCGCAAGAGCAGGTGCACCCTGGTGCTTGAAGAGCTGGGCATCTCAATCGAGGTGATCAGATAAAAATGGAATAAAAGTGACTGGTAAGTTTTTAACATCTTGGACAACATTTTTAATATGACAAATTTCGTTGCAAGTTATTGTTCTGCAGGTCTATACTCATTATTCATGAGAATACCAGATCGAACATGTACTGCTATCTGTGAGATCACATATCCTATTAACCATATCTCACCTTTTGTAATGTCCAAAGGACTATCATGGCTCGTAATGACATCGATGCAAGTGTTTTCTTTGAAGAAGAATGATTATAGTTCGTTTCATTGAGTATTTTTTTAAAGTTACCTCCTATATTTCAATGTAAAGAGGCGAATAAAATAGTATGAACCCCGTGCAGTATACTACATCTTGTTGGAAATTGGCACCATTGCGTAAATCTTAAGAATGAGACGCGGCCGCTGCGTACAATTGACGTACAAGGTCTTGGACGCTGCCTTGCAGTATATCATAGTCCTTGACTTCTGAAGAGCAAATCCGATGGTGGGCCCTATTATCTCTATACTACGTAACTCTCAGAGCGTCCCGTTCATAGATGTTCATATTTCCTTTCTACCAAATTACAATGTGGCTTTTACGAAATGTTAGTAGAACAAAGAAAGAAAATAATGTTTCAATGCCGCTCCCATACCTACCTATTACATCGCATATTAATATAAAGATCACAACAGGAAGTACGCAGAAAATTACTTGTCACATCATGGTTATTTAAAATCGTTTGCCAAATTAAAACATGATGTACAACGCAAAATCATGTTCAAAACACATGAATACGTAGGCACTCTGCAGCCCTATGCTTAAACTAAGTTTAACTAACCGAAGGACAGCACAAACTTCCATACCCGAGGGGTGGACTCGAACCCCCGACGGCGAACGGCTGCGCGCACCGCAGCACGGCGCCCCAGTGCGCACGTCTAATCCGCCACGGTTGCACACACAATGGGAGAATCCGTGACGAAAACGGCTGCATTGTTGAGTTTCGCTAGCGTCACCTCACGGTAATAATGATGTATACAAATCAATGAAAAACGCCATTGGCAAAGAGGAATAGTAGGCAAATCACGAAATTAATTACAATCACCATACAAGCATTAACAACGACTATGGCCAGACAACATGTAACTATTATTGCAAAGGAGAATAAAAATCCCAACACTCTCTCGAGGAATACTTTTGTTTATTTATTTTAATCACGTTCCGCAAGACCAGACTGAGGAGCACACCAGATTGTAACGAAGGAATAGTAATTGATAGAGTGAAACACGTTGCAATCCTAAGCACACATAAGTGAAAAGAGCCAACAACATAAAACAAAAATTAATTTACTTTTTGCAGTAAATACTCGACAGAATAGAAAGAGTGAAACACGATGAAACTATTCAATTTAGCCCTGTAGGTCAGTAGTTTACCACCAAGCATTTTGAATTCTTGTGAGAGCTTATTATAAACTGATGTGGCAGAATACTGCACACCTTTCTGCAGAAGGCTCAAGGCGGTGTGATCCAAATGGTCATTCGACCTCTGTCTAGTATTAACTGAGTGAAAAACGCTAAATCCTAGGAATAAGCAAATGTTATTATCAACAAATGACATTAAATATAATTTGTGTTGAGACCAATATCAGAATTCCCATGCTACTAAACAGGAATCGACAAGAGGTACTAGAGATTATCCCCACATATTGTTCGAACCGCCCGTATCCGAGCAATAAAACCCACTATGAACCAAAGGAGTCATAATCGAATGTAAATAAGCAAAGTACACTACTTTTCATGTTGAACTATCACTTATTTCAGAAACTGTTCTAATTTAGTTTTTGAACGAGATTGTTAACATGGGCTTTCCACGACAGTTAAATATTTATCTGAACGCCTAGAATCTTGAACTGTTCAGTCTCATCATTTGACCGTTCTGTGTATCTGAAATGCCAGTTTCTTTTCAATTGTACAATGGAATTAATTAAAACACAAGGTATTTCTCTTACCAGTCAATTTTTTATTGTACCCACAACGCGTTTCGAGGGTTTAATCCCCCATCATCATGTCGAATAATATTATGCTGTGTACATGTAGGTTTTATAATACGTTTACCTGTTGCACTGTCTAGAAGAGAAAATACAAAACATTACATCAGAATGTAACTTTGTACAATTTTTCACTCAAGTTAAATGTAAATAATTCAAATATCATACCTCCAGTGATCACAGGTCTCTTGCATTGTCATAACCTCACTTATGTGTAATAAATCACAGCCACCATCTTGTTTACTTTTAACAGATGAAAAGAATTTACTATAAAGACATAATACCCCAAAGATGGACTCCAACGTTTTATGCTCTAAACGAAGACGAATATACAATGTACACTATAAATTAATATTATATATATATCATGGTCCAATATAGAATCAAACATTTTATACGGAGATTTGTCATTCACCCAGTAAGAGCTTTTTATTATTGTTTATTTTTATCAATTTTTTTTAAACTCTTACTGAGTGAACGACAAATCTCCATATAAAATGTTAGATTCTATAGTGGCCCAAAATGGTGTACATATAATATTAGTTTATAGTGTTCATTGTATACTGGTCGTCAGTTTATCACCATTTAAAGCATAAAATGTTAAGAGTCCATTTTCAGTGTATTATGTCGTTAGTGTAAGTTCTTTGCATCTCTTAAAAGTAAACAAAGATGGTGGTTGTGATTTATTACACATAAGAGAGGTTTTGACAATGCAAGGGACCTGCGACCACTGAAGGCATGATATTTTAATAGTTTACATTTGACTTCAGTGAACAATTGTATAAAGTTACATTCTGATGCAGTGTTTTGTATTTTCTCTTGTAGACAGTGCAACAGGTCAACCTATCATAAAACTTACATGAACACAGCGTAATATTATTCTACCTGATGATGGGGGTTTAAACCCTAGAAACTAATTGTGGGTACAATAAACAAAGTGACTGGTGACATAAATACCTTGTGTTACAATCAGTTACAAATAAATAAATAAATAAAAAACAGTCACGGTTAAGTCTAAACCAAAATGTTTTAATTTAAAGCTGTACATTACAAACTGAAAAACTGATTCTTATTGTAATTTAGCATCAATTGATTTTCTAGAAGCCATGAACTATTTTCTTTCGCACCATTACTGCCAAAAAACATCTTTCACCACCAAGCTAGTGTCAAAAGTAAATAGAAATCTTAGAAATTCCTATTATGCTAGAAGGCATATCATTTATATTAATGAATAACAACAGTAGCTCCAGAACGGAACCCTGGGGCAACCCCACTTAACTGTTCCCCATTGCGAGTGAATATCACTGCCATTTTGAACACTGAAGACGATCACCTTCTGATGTCTGTTATTAAAGTAAGAGGTGAACCAGTGGTGAGCTACTCCCCTTACTCGATAATTTCTTACAATATGTGATTAACAGAACCACATACTTTAGTTAAACCAATAAAGAATGCACTTAGCGTTCATAGATTTTTATGTAATCCACCAAGCGCCTCAGCGAGAAAACGATAATATAGCATTTTCGATTGTTAAATCACTTCTGAAACCAAAGTGTACAGTTGACAGCAACTTATAACTGAAATGCTTAATTAAATCTGAATAAACAGTCTTTTCAGTTATTAAAAAAAAAAAACAAAAAAAAAAAAAAAACAAAAAAAAAAAAAAAAAAACGATGGTGGACGATAAAGCTCGTTCCCGCAGAGCTGCACTAGTAGACAACATGCTTGAAGCTGAGGGAACTGAACGAATGGAGTTGCGAGCTCGTTCACCGTACTTAAAACCGATTGAACATGTCTGGATGTCTAGGATGCACTTGACAGACGCATTGCAGCCAGGCCAGCACCTCCCACAACGGTTGCAGAGCTGGTTATTGCACTCATGGAAGAACGTCCAAATATAACTCAAGAGCTGAGTGATAACGTCATACTGTCCGTGCCACGCTGGTGTGCAACTGTACTGGCCATCCGAGGTGTTCACACACCATATTAGAGGGCAACGAGAATGACTTTTTCGTTATTATGATAGCCCCATGGTGCTTTGCTTTAATTTAAACGCCATGTAAACTTTGTGGCGCATTTGTTTTTTACTGGACATATATTAACGCCACATTTTTCTATACATCACCTGTTGCAGATGTTCAGTGGTCTCGAAGATCTTGTAGCTCGCCTGCCATTAACACATTACATAATTATGTTATGACGTCGGGTTCTTGGGTTTTCAGAAAACTACATTTGTGACACTTTCATTTGTTTTTTAAGTATGTTTATTCATCCATTCCTGATAAAGCAATTTCACAACACACTTCCATACTAAATAAAATGTTACTCCACTAAGATTGCCATAAGACTCCAAACTGACTGAATTCGCGCCAATTCGCGCGTATAAATAGACTCTAGTATTTCTAGAACCTTCTAGATCACGGAAGTACAACATTTAAATATTAACAATTTGTTCAATAAACATTAATGACTCCTGATTTACGCAAAGATACATAAAAGTATGACAGATGTAATAATAAGTTTTTTTTACATCAAAATAAACAGTAGAAAAGATCGTAAGTAAACAACAATTAGTGCAGTGTTAATATATGTTTACATTGTTAATACGACTTTCAATACTTAATTAATTTAGTTTGTTAGTAATGCAAATTATAATGCTTAAAATAACTTGACAGAAGCGCTATAAAATGCTTATGTAATATAAACATGGAATATTAGGTTACAATACTACGACCAATTATGGTATCGAATACTTTAGTTATTTAAACAAACGGAACCCTCCTGGATAAATATATTACAACTTCGAGTAAAGTATTCAGACAGAAAAATATCTTACTGTGCCATACGCAAATTAAAAGTGTAATGTTTGTCTGTATGTACTCTATGTGTTCATAAACCATTCATTCGATTGCAATGAAACTTTGGTGAACCTTTCACCGTATGCCGACGAAGGTTCCTGACCCAAAAATAAAAGAGCACGACACATAGCTCAGGGGATATGACGTCATAAATAATGAGAGGCCACCACGTGAGAATACCCTGATTTATGCGTCAATTATTGGAAAATGGGAGTAGTTAGGAACCTGCAACAAAGTTTGGATGTAATTACGGACGTTTATGAAGCGTTTTGTGACTGATCCTTCCCCCCCCTTTCCCCCACAAAATGATGAAACGAAAAGAAGTCTACCGCCACCAACAGTTCCGCTGTAGATGCCGTAAAAGTGTCGCATCAGGCATGGTCTTACCATGAGGGAACAGTTGCTGCGGTGTTAAGAATCACATACGACACATGGTTCAGGAGATATGACGTTATAAACAATAATAATCGCAAAATTCAACTACCACATAGTACGACGAGTCTTTATTCATACATTGTATGAGAATGACAGTACGTAGCGACTTTCAACAAACTTTAGAGGTAATTTCAAACCTTTTTTATATTTTTCTCGGTGACAACTACAGTAAAATGATGAAAGGAAAAACGTTTCTCGCTTACTACATTTCCGCTGTTCGTGGATTAAAACTACGGCATTCAGTATGACGTACAATTTATACTTTCTACATTACAAATTGCAGCTGTAGGAAATTTTACAGACAGTATACACACATTTAGCGGAATGTGCCTTCCAAATTGAATCACAGTACGGCACGTTGTTCATGAGATATGCGGACATAAACAGTAACATTCATTGAAAACCGCCCCAGCGCGCAAGAGTCTTTAATCTACGAGTATTAGTTCTTTACTACTAACTGCATTCATAACAGATTTTATCGACATGCAGCACTTATACAAATGAATATATACCTACAAAATGTTCCTCACACGGACAATTACATGTCACTTGCTCAGGGGTGGACTCCCCAAAGACTTTATTCGTATTAGACTTTGGTTAAGTAACCAGAAATATTGTTTATAATCAATGAATGTAATAACGTTACATATAATTTGCATCTTGATAACTACCTCTCTTTGTTTGAATACTGCCGTTATTATTTTGTACATTAAGCCATTAAGCAAGACAGTCTTATTTCTTGAAAACTCTCCCCTAAATATGACATGTGGTAAAAAAAAAAAAAAAAAAAAAAAAAAAAGAGAGAGAGAGAGAGAGAGAGAGAGGAGTTAGAGAAAGAGAGAAGGGATAGGAGAAGTACTAACTAAAGGCTTGAATAAATAAATAAATACCCGGCCAACGCCGGGTTTTCAGCTAGTAGCTGAATAAAATGCGTGTATTGTGTATGACAGCGAAATTTACGGTCGCCAGCTCATCATTAGCGACCGAAAATTGGCAGCTGGAGATCTGGACTTACATATACATTTTAGTTTCTGAAAGCACTAGAACTAGGTTCAGATTTTTACAAGCATGAAGCGGAAAGCGGTAATGATATTGATGAATAAGTCAAGTCTATATTTCGAGGTAGTTGTATCAGTATCTTTAAGTTTTTACCTTTCTTTCTCAGTGTTAGTGCAAATAACAGCTCTCACTGACTGCCAGAATAGAGCAAGGCTACATTTCGACGTAGTTGTCTCAGTAGTTTTAATTATTTTAGCTTTCTTTCTCGGTATTGCGCAAATAAAAAATCTCACTGAATGCCAATTTTGTTTTGACCTCACTTTATGTTTGTTCAAGCAACTGCGAGTTCACGCGCATGTGTAAGCTGTGTATGTATAATACATATTATTCGAACCCGCAAAACTTCAATTAAAAATCCGATCTATTAGCGCTTTTTTATCTTTTTTGTTTCCCCTTTTTTAATTTTTTTTATCAGCCTGTAGTCGACTCGAAAGTTGGTCTTCTCGAATAAGATTTGCTTGCGCAATTACTTCCTGATTCATTGTTTTTTTAATTATTTTATTGTTATTGTTCTATGAAAGTTATGTTTATATATCTTCTCATAATTGAGAAGTCGCCAGTTGCTGATTTTTTTTTTTTCGATAATAAGGTCACGCCATATTGTTACGCGAAAATTGAAGAAAAGTTGTTTCTCTGTTAGGTACTTAAATTTGCCGCCGGGCGGAAACGATCCCGCGAACCTTTCAATAAAAAATTCGATCTTTTAGCGCTGAGGCAAACACCACTTTCTAAACAGACTGTCTTAGGGGCAGTTGATAATGTGTATATGGTGATAGATCCGTATCACAATTCCTTTTATTTCCGAAACGCTTGGCCATCTGGAGTTCCCACTTGGTGCACTGTCATATCTCACCGCGTCCTACATGTGCCATAAATTCGGACGAATTCAGCGACGACGAGTAGGCGTCCTCTCCTTCTGGACGGAACGTCTGAAGTGCAATTGGTGGAGGAGAACCGTATCAGTGTATCGGAACTGGAGAGTCCACGTCACTACCGAGGAGATGTGGTGCTGTCGCGTCGTTCAAATATCTAGACGTAACATTGCAGAGCGATATGAAATGGAACGAACATGTACGGGCATTTGTGAGTAAGGCGGACAGCCGACTTCGGTTTATTGGGAGAATTTTGGGAAGATGTACTTCACCTGTAAAGGAGACCGCGTATAAAACGCTTATACGACCACGTCTTGAGTATTGCTCAAGTGTTTGGTGTGGTGTCGCACAAGTCTAAAGTGCGCGCCACCTACTTTCGTCGCGCGCCGCCATGCACGCACGGTGCGGCTTTCTTACGACGTCAGCCACGAGCGCCCTCTGCTGCAACTCCGCTCGTGGCCACCATTGGACTGCATCGTTCACTTGGGACTGAGATAGGAACCAGCTAACACTTCGGAATCAGATAGGCGCCAGTGAAGACTTGGCTATCGGATAGGCACTAGGCAGGCCTCTAGCTCAACTATGTATAGCATTCTGCAGTACTGAGCTATGTCAAAGTTAAGTATTACTAAGTCTCTAAGAAATATATATGTCGTTCTAATTTACTCTAGTGTTTCTAGTATCTGCTGTCCCACTGGCTGGTCACCCCCTACCTGCACGAGCCTGCATCCTTTATTCCTGTGTCGGTCTTTCTACTCGGACACCGACACCTACGACGAAAACAAGACACAAAAGCGGCGACGAGGCTGGGGCACAAAATTTGGGACCCGCAGAGGCGAGCGGCTAGGATTGTTACTGGTAGGTTCGACCAATGCGCGAGTGTCACGGAAATGCTCCGGCAATTCAATTGGGGATCGCTGGAGGAAAGACGACGTTCTTTTCGTGAATTTCTGTTGAGGAAATTTAGAGGGCCGGAATTTGAAGCTGAGTGTAGTACGATCTTGCTGCCGCCTACTTACATTTCGCATGGTGATCACAAAGTCAAGATAAAGAAATTGGGGCTCGTACGGAGTCATATAGGGATTCTTTTATTTATTTATTTATTTTTTTTTTCCTCGTTGTGTTTGGGAGTGGAAAAGGAAAGGAAATGGCTAGTAGTGGTACAGTGTACTCTCCGCCACGCACAGTACGGTGAATTGCGGAGTATGTATGTAGATGTAGAATCGAGTGCAGGGCACGATTGTAATGGGAGCCGCCGCCGCTGGCGCGTCGTCGCCGGGAGGTGGAGCGGGCGCCAGCGCCTGCTGGAGAAGGCGGCGACGCCGGAGGCCGGCCGAGGGCGTGGCCGGGAAAGAGTTGCCATCGATCGCGAGGCTGCAGCCGCCGCCGGGGCGAGGCCCGGCCCCCGCCTGCCCGCCTGCGAAGACGCGCCCTCTAAATCTCCCTCCAAACTGGCCCCGGATAATTATGCCTAAATATCTCACGTGCGCCGCCCGGCCTCAGGTGTAATTTTAATTCTAAATTACGTCCTAGTAAAATTACTCCGCAGCCTCCCGAGTTCTGAAACGTAAGACCCTCGGCCTCACTTAAACCACACGCACACACACACACACACACAGTTCGTGCTTGTCTTCAGTTAACCGCGGTGTTACTCCGAGGCTGGAAATTTCTGGAGGTGTCCAGCCGCAAGTTGTTAGTCGCGCTTTTCACCTGCTACTCGTGGTCGTGCTGTTATCCCCTACGACACCAAACTTTAACCCACATGTTCTTCTTATAGGTGTCGCGTAAACTACGTTCACACTAGGCGTGGTGACTGTTGCGAGCGATCTTCAATTAGGGATGGGAATAACCGATGGGTATATACAGATATGTGTATTTTAGTACTGAATAACCCAATTTTTTCGATATTTATTTGGAGTCTGTTGTAACCGTTTTTTTTTAGTATATTTATTGTAACTACATCTACATACATACTGCGCAATTCACCGTAAGGTGCGTGGCGGAGGGTACACTGTACCACTACTAGGCATTTCCTTTCCTATTCCACTCCCAAATAGAAAAAAATAATACCTATATGACTCCGTACGAGCCCTAATTTCTCTTCTCTTGTCTTTGTGATCTTTACGCGAAATGTAAGTAGGCGGCAGCAAGATCGTACTACACTCAGCTTCAAATTCCGGCCCTCTAAATTTCCTCAACATAAATTCACGAAAAGAACGTCATCTTTCCTCCAGCGATCCCCAATTGAGTTGCCTTCCTTTAAACTGATCTGCTGCGGGTCCCAAACACTTGAGCAATACCCAAGACGTGGTCGTACAAGCGTTTTATACGCGGTCTCCTTTACACGTGAAGTATATCTTCCCAAAATTCTCCCAATAAACCGAAGTCGGCAGTCCGCCTTACAATTCGCCTTACAAGTTCGTTCCATTTCATATCGCTCTGCAGTGTTACGCCTAGATATTTGAACGACGCGACAGCATCAAGAAGGTCACTACTAATGCTGTATTAGAACATTATGGGATTGTTTTGCCTACTCATGCGCATCACCTTACATTTTTCTACATTGAGAGCTAGCTGCCATTCTTCGCACCAACTAGAAATTTTGTCTAAGTCGTCCTGTATGCTATTACAGTCAGTTAAAGACGACACCCTCCCATACACCACAGCACCATCAGCAAAAGCCGCAAATTACAAGTTACTCTGTCCATCAGATCATTTATATAGATAGAAAAACTAATCGCCGAGGAGACAGAGGCGCTTCAGTCACGGTCTGCACGGCCACTAAGGTCGGGGATTCGAATCCCCCCTCGGGCATGGATATTTGTGCCGTCCTTAGTCTTAGTTAGTTCATAAGTAGTTTGTAAGTTTAGGGACTGATGACCCCGTAGTTAAGTCCCATAGACTTTACAAACATTTGAACATTTGAGAAAAACTAATCACGTAAAAACACCGGTGTAAGTACATTTTGTAGTAGTGTTGCAAAATGTTTTTAGTTATTAAAAAAACTACAAATATTTATTCCTACAATTTCCCCTTCTAAGAAATCTTATATCTTTAATCGAGCAATTCTTATATTCTCATATGTATATTACCTGTCTCGTAAGCGGCTCTAACGATTTCGATGAAATTTTCTATTTACAGTGCATTTTTCTTTTGAAGTTCAACTACAGAGTTCTATTTTTCGTAAAAACTCGATTTCACAAAATTATGTATATTTAGAAAATTTTTACGAAAAATACATCTATGTATATGAACTTCGAAAGAAAAACCCAGTCAAATACAAAATTTCATATCAGAAAACACGAAATAAATTGTTTAGACACACACACACATTAGAAAATTAATTTCGTGTTTTTCGAGATGAAATTTTGTGTTAACAATGGGTTTTTCCTTTTGAAGTAGTTGTGTTTTTCGTAAAGACGCGATTTTCGATATATATATATATATATATATATATATATATATATATATATATATGTGGTGAGTCACCTAACATTACCGCTGGATATATTTCGTAAATCACATCAAATACTGACGAACCGATTCCACAGACCGAACGTGAGGAGAGGGGCTAGTGTAATTGGTTGATACAAACCATAAAAACATGCACGGAAGTATGTTATTTGACACAAACCTACGTTTTTTTTTTAATGGAACCCCGTTCCTTTTGTTAGCACATCTGAACATATAAACAAATAAGTAATCAGCGTCGTTTGTTGCATTATAAAATGTTAATTATATCCAGAGATATTGTAACCTAAAGTTCTTTATTGGTTTATTAACTTTGTCACCATTGACGCTATGACGATATCATGATCACTAACTCGTGTCTCTACACAGACATCGTTAAGAAGGTCAGGCCTCTTCGTAGCTATAGGCCGGTTAACTGCCCCAGACAGTTTTCGGAAAACGTGTGAAATAGTACCTCGCAAGACTGCTTGTCTGTACCGCCTGAAATGAAACTAGAGGCCCCAGTCAATACCCTTAAGGTTGAAGTCTCCATCGACTAATATTGCATGGCCCGGATTCCTACGCACTACAGCAGCACTTGGGAGGGGGGGGGCGGTCAGGTAAAACCACCCAACTATTAACTTTACTTCTCTTAGACCTGTTATGCGTGCTCAGATAACTTCGCAGATACTCTCAACCTCGACCTCAGTAGAAACAATATCTTTGTCAACGGCGATGAACACTCCCCCTCCAGTCGTGCCCAATCTGTCTTTCCGATATACATTCCACGCCTCGCTAAATATTTCTGAACTTGTCACATGATGATTTAGCCAGCTTTCGGTGCCTAAAACTATCTGAGCACAATAATTTCCATACAGCGTTACGTTACTGGTATGAATTTTTAGCTAAACAACAAACGATTATGGTAAGATGCTTACTTAAAAGTAGAAACAGTGTGGAGGGTCAGTTATTGCCGCGGCGGGGCAGCCGAACGCATTGAGGTGCTATGCTACGATGCGCGTGGCCGTTCACCGTCGGGGAATCCCCCCTCGGGCACGGATGTTTGTGTCGTCTTTAGTATAAGGTAGTTCATAAGTAGTTTGTAAGTTTGGGGACTGATAACTCCTCAGTTATGTCCCATAAGCTTTACAAACATTTGAACGTTTGGTCAGTTACCTCAAATCGTATAGGCTCTAAAACAAGATCGTAAATGTCGGAAATAATAGTTTTATTCAGATACTAATCACCTGTCAACGAACACGCCTCGCTATTATAGGACACAGTTCCGCAGTTGGCGACGTGGGTTCAGCTCCGACAAACGTGTTCATACTGCCAACTATCTGTCCTAAAACTGGGCTGTCGCTATTACCCCGGGTGGCGCCGTTACCCCGAGCTCCCGTATACTGCACTGTTTTCTTATTATTATGACCAACCCCTGCAGTTTCTTTTCAAAGTATGCTCTCGTAATAGCTCCATACATAGCTATCATACAAGGTTCAGGCCGGCTAAAATAGAGCACTTCAGAAAAGGAGCAGATATATCGCAGTCAATTGTTTTTGGAGATATCCTGTTGTACAAAGATCACATGATCGAAGATGGGATAGGAGTCACTTGATGAAATGATGTCAGCTCTCTTGGTTGCACCCGTTGCTACACAGTTGAATCACAGAGGCTGTGGATATGTTGTTGAGGTGTAGCAGTCCATGATGGGCGAGAAGTCGAGAGGACAGTGGGGAAAGGCAGAAGTACAGTCCCAATGGCGACGAAGAAGTTTTGAACGTTGAGTGCCTCTTGTGGTAAGACATTGTGCTGTTGCAATGTGCACGTCAGCAAGCTCCGAACGTGTAACACAGCAGGCTCCAATATATGGGAGATTTATTGTTCATAGAAAGGGGGGGGGCAGGAGGTAGGGATAGGGAATCCATTACCATGACCACGCCAAATACCGGCGATGCTTAAGGTATCTGTTCAGTCTTTCCTCGCAACGGTGTTTCCAAACTCTATTTCGAATGTCTTGGTGGCGCAAGGCGACTCGGAACTGGATCAACATTGTTTCTAACGTCATCTCGTCGACAGCGTAGACACGAACCTTCAGTGTCTGAGACACTTTCTTAACTTCCATGAAACGGTTGTTCAGGCACAGGTGACAAACTACTCTAGTGTCATACAGACTGCCCTCACTTTCTGTACCATCTTCTGCAGGAATAATGTCTCCTCCATATTCTGAATCTGATGCGTTCTCTCCCGTAACCTCTTCTTCAAATGTTTCAAATGTTTGTATAGTTTATGGGAATTAACTACGGGGTCATCACTCCCTAAACTTACAAACTACTTATAAACTACTTACGAACTAGGACGGCACAAATATCTGTGCCCGAGTGGGGATTCGAACCCCCGACCGTAGTGGCCGTGCAGACCGTGACTGGAGCGCCTCAGTCCCCTCGGCGACCGCGGCCGGCAACCTCTTCTTAACAAGAGGACAACATTGTTCAGAAAGGTATTCTTATCGGGCCTGGACTTTGTATTTATTTACTAAATGCGAAACTTGGCATTGTCTCGGTATATATTTTCCCTCCCGCACACATCTCCTTTTCCCACTTCTCTTTCTGTCCATTCCTTGCGCCATTATTTTCCATCTCCTTCTCCATCTCTTTTCCATCTCCCACTTTCTCTATGTGTCGTACAGTAACATACATTTTCCAGATTTGTAGAGTGTAATATTAGGAAACAGTGGATGAATGAAGTCTCATAATGTTTTTCTGACTAATTTTTTATGTCATATCTTTTGAACTGTGTGTTTTAGGTAGTTTTAACTCTACTGGATTGTTTTCTGATAGCAATATGTGTTTCAAGTTTACTTGAAACCAGTCAATTGTTGTTATTACAAAATAATCCTTAATTGTGGACAGAAGTTGCTTACACTGAATAGGTACATCGCTTTAGTACACAGAATATTAAAGAGACTTTCCAACTATTGCGTTTAAGATAATTACTGCCATGACACTACAGCATATACGTGATTAGTTAGTTCTGACGACTAAAATAAGCCAATACTGATAAATACAGTTATTTATTTATTTATTTATTACTTACGAAAAGCATGTGAGATAGAAAACAGTCCACTGTTGTGTGCACAATTTCTATTTAAACTGAATGTGTATATGGCAGAAACAATTTGTGTAATAGTTTACCTGTCACTAGTTGTATTTGTAATTGATTGCGAGAAAGAAATCGGAAGCGCACTGTTTCACAATACTAAATCTTTTTTAACGGATCTTCGGTACACTGCCGTTCAAAAACAGGGTTTATAGGGTGTGTCTGTGTAGGGGATGAATATTCGATGGTATATCGTGAAAATTTAAATTAATCAGTTCCCTTTATATATTACATATATACGGGGTGTCTCACAAAAGACGCCTGCCAGGAGTCCGCGGATCGCGCGCTACGGCTCCCGGCCGCCGCCATCGCATCCGCCGGCCGCGGCAGCGCCCGATTCTCTGACTCTATTGTTCCTCGGGCGCATACAATGAGTTAAAGTTTAAAAAAAACATTACCATCTGAGTAACCTAAGCTTACCTTTATTTACAATAGATGTTCAAAATGATGTCCCTCTATGGAAAGAGCGGCCTGACGTCTCTTGAACACATTTGCGAACACTCGACGAATTTCGGATGCCGAAATCTGGGAAATGACTTGTCGTATCCTGTCTTCCAACTCTTCGAGTGTTTGGGGATTGCTTGCATACACCTAGTCTTTTAACATTCCCCAAGGATAAAAGACACAGGGATTTAGATTTGGAGAACGAGAAGGCCAGTCAACTATTATATAATCAAAAACACTTCGTATTGCTGCCATAGAAGCATTGGCAATGTGTAGTCTTGCATTGTCCTGCATGAAATAACCGTACAGCTTTTCGTTGGGTGAAAGTTCTTGCAAAAATGGACGTTGGATATTGTTCACACACCTGTCAAAATTTATTGTTTCGTGAAAATATATTCGACTAGTCATTTTCATTAGATTTCGGCAGCCGAAATTCGTCGAGTGTTCGCAAATGTCTTCAAGAGTCGCCAGGCCGCTCTTTCCTTAGAGGGACATCAATCTGAACATCTACTGTAAATAAACGTGAGCTTAGGTTACTCAGATGGCAATGGTTTTTTAGACTTTAACTCAGTGTATGCGCCCGCGGCACAATAGAGTCCGAGAATTGGGCGCTGCCGTGGCCGGCGGATGCGGTGGCGGCGGCCAGGAGCCGTACCGCGCGATCCGCGGACGCCTGGCAGGCGTCTTTCGTGAGACACCCTGTATTTATATGTATTAAAACTATAAGCTTCTTTAGACAATCACGGAAAATTTGATGTGAATCGGTCAAGACAAATTCTGCTTTCTGTGTTGCATATATACTATACTGGAAAGACAAAGTAACTTGTACAGGCATGCATCTGCAAACACAGAGGATTTGTACACACTCAGATGACGGTGCTGCGGTCGACAACTCTTATACAATACAACATGTGTGTGGCAAAGGTATTAAATCGGTTACTACTGCTACAGTGACTGGTTATCACGATCTGAGTGTAAACGCGGAGTTTTAGTCGGCGCGCGAGAGATGAGAAACAGCATCTTTGAAATAGCGGTGATGTGGGGATTTTCCTGTACGACCATTTCACGAGTGCATCTTGAACATCAGGAGTCTGGTATATCATCAAGTCTCCGACCGCTGCCGCTGGAAGAGGATCCTGCAGGAATAGGACCAACGACTACTGAAAAAAATGGAAAAAAATAGAAAAAAAAATAAAATGAAAAGAAGTGCAACACTTCCGCAAATTGCTGCAGGCCAACTCGTGAACCCTTGCTAGTCAGCTTCACGCCTCGCCTCGGTCCGTCAACACGGACAATGGACTGGTGCTGACTGGAAACCTGTTGCCTGGTCTGACGAGTCTCGTTTCCAATTGTATCGAACGGATGGACGTGTTAGAGTATGGACACAACCTCATGAATCCATGGACCCTGCAGGTCAGCAAGGGATGGTTCAACGTGGTGGAGGCTCTGCAATGGTGTGAGGCGTGTGCAGTTGGAGTGATGTGAGATCCTTGATACGTCTAGGTACGAATCTGAGAGGTGACACGTACGCACGCATCCTGGCTGAACACCTGCATCCATTCATGGCCATTGTGCATTCCGACGGGCTTGGGAAATTCAAGCAGGATAATTAGACACCCCACAAGCCCATAATTGTTACAGGTGGCACCAGGAACAATTTTATGAGTTCAAATACTCCGCTGGCCAACAAACTGCCCCCCCCACCCGCCCTCGTATTCTTATGGAATCATTGGCAGCCCTGTATGGTGCATGGTGTCAGTTCTCTCCAGCACAACTTCAGACATTAGTCGACTCCATTGCCACGTCGTGTTGCAGCACTTCTGCGTGTTAGCGGGGACCCTATACGGTATTAGGTAGGTGTACTAGTTTCTTTGGTTCATCGGAGTATTCGTATATTCTTTGAACGTTCATTAGAGTATCGCATAAAGATTTGAAGCAATTCGGTCAATACTTCTCGAGACTTTTGGTAACAACGTTAAACGACAACTTGCAGTTATTGTGAATATGTTACTTGAATCTACCAACATTTGTAGTCGGCAAAAAATAAAAATTATAATAATAATAGGTCAGCGCCCAGTGTTGTGGCGTATAGTCAGCGCCACGCGCCAGACGCTCGAGAACGATCGTGTAGAAGGCAGCGGACGACCGGCAGCCGATCACACGCCGGCGCTGTACATCCTGGAGGGAGTAAGCTAGAAGCGCGCCCTCTACAAGCAGCTATATCTAGGCCGAAATGCGTCTGGACGAGCCCGTGTGAATTCGGCTAATAAATAGGCAGCGCAACTAGCATCGTACAGAAGACGACGAGAGAGAAGAGACATACTTTACAAAAGTTAAGTAATTGTAAAAAATTCTGTAAATAAAACTTGTATTAATGATCTACATACTGTTATAGATGTCAACGCATTCTGCACAGAACCTTTCCTGAAAGCGAGGCCGGGAACGACTGAAAAGAGGCACACCAGCACGACGAAACAAATGGCGACGAGGACACAACACCAAAAAAAAAAAAAAAATGTTCAAATGTTTGTTAAGCTTATGGGACTTAACTACGGGGTCATCAGTCCCTAAACTTACAAACTACTTATGAACTACTTACGAACTAGGACGGCACAAATATCCATGCCCGAGGGGGGATTCGAACCCCCGACCGTAGTGGCCGTGCTGACCGTGACTGAAGCGCCTCAGTCACCTCGGCCACCGGGGCCGGCGACACAACACCAAGAATGAGTGGTTGGAAGAGAATGAGACTACGTGTGATGAAGGACCATGTGACTTTATCGAACTGATTGCAATATGGGAAGACGATTGGTGGATTCCCTAATATAGCATAATATGAAACCAAGTTGTAGGCAAGGTGGTTTTATGAATGAAACTTTCACTCTGCAGCGGAGTGTGCGCTGATATGAAACTTCCTGGCAGATTAAAATTGTGTGCCGCTGCAGATTGAAAGTTTCATTCTGGAAACATCCCTTAGGCTGTGGCTAAGCCATGTCTCCACCATATCCTTTCTTCCAGGAGTGCTAGTCTTGCATGGTTAGTAGGAGAGCTTCTGTGAAGTTTGGAAAGTAGGAGGGGAGGTACTGGTGAAAGTAAAGTTGTGGGGCGGCATTGTGAGTCGTGTCGGGATAGCACAGTCGGTAGTACGCTTGCCCGCGAAAGGCAAAGGTCCCAGGTTCGAGTCCCGGTTAAGGCACACAATTTTAATCTGCCAGGAAGTTTCAAGGTGGTTTTATGATCCGTGCGGAACAGTTCTGCCACCTAAACGGTGACCCTGCAGTTTATTCGTCCGAATTTGCCGCTCAGACAGCACAGTGACATGGTGGGCCAAGTGTGCCCGCGGGCCAATTTGGAGGACACTGCTGGTCAAGTATTTGTGGCAAGTAACAATTCAATAGTAATTTCTGGTTCCAGATGTTATAAACGAGAATATTGCGGAAAATATACAGGGTCGTCCATTGATGGTGACCAGGCTAAATAAGAAATTAGCACCATCGAAAAAAATAATAAGAACAAAACTTTTCGAGCTTCAAAGAGAAAAAAATGGCGCTACGGTTGGTCCACTAGATGGAGCTGCCATAGATCAAACTGATATAAATGACATTCTTTTAATTAGGTACCCCCATTTTATTACATGTTCGTACGGTACGTAAATAAATATGAAAGTTTTATTTAGAACAGGCATGGCCAAACACCGCCCTCGCGGCGCCGCCGCCCGCGAGCGGCCTTTGCAGCTCCCCTACCCCGCGCACTGTGCGCAGAGGCGTGTGGGGCAGTGGCGAGCAGCAAGAGGAAGAACGCTGCTACAATCACGCAAGCTAAAACTGGATTTTATGCCTTACGTAATATCTCTGTTGTTTAGAGCTTGAGGTATCGAAAATTATTCTTCCTCTTTAAGGAATTCAATAAAGGTTTTTAAATATGTTTAACAGCTTGATACAAATTGTTTTGTTTTCCAAGAAAAATATGTATTTATGCTAATCACATGAATACTGCGTGATGTGCTTATTTTCATTAAAGAATAAAGTCATTGCAGAATGAAATTTTCACTCTGCAGCGGAGTGTGCGCTGATATGAAACTTCCTGGCAGATTAAAATTGTGTGCCGGAACCGGGACTCGAACCTGGGACCTTTGCCTTTCGCGGGCAAGCGCACTACCGACTGTGCTATCCCGACACGACTCACGAGCCGCCTCACAACTTTACTTCCGCCAGTACCTCGCCTCCTACTTTCCAAACTTCACAGAAGCTCTCCTGCGAAACATGCAAGACTAGCACTCCCGGAAGAAAGGATATGGTGGAGACATGGCTTAGCCACAGCCTAAGGGATGTTTCCAGAATGAAATTACACTCCGCTGCAGAGTGAAAATTTCATTCTGGAAACACCCCTTAGGCTGTGGCTAAGCCATGTCTCCACCATATCCTTTCTTCAAGGAGTGCTAGTCTTGCAAGTTTCGCAGAAGAACTTCTGTGGAGTTTGGAAAGTAGGAGGCGAGGTACTGGCGGAAGTAAGGTTGTGAGGCGGCATCGTGAGTCGTGTCGGGATAGCACAGTCGGTAGTGCGCTTGCCCGCGAAAGGCAAAGGTCCCAGGTTCGAGTCCCGGTTCCGGAACACAATTTTAATCTGCCAGGAAGTTTCAATAAAGTCATTGCTTTGGAGAATGGAAAAAAGGCAGGAAATATATATTAGTGCTAAAATCACGATTGTAAAAGTACTCTACGACATTGCCATCTACACTTAGTTGTCTCAAAGTGTTGAAAAAAAAATGCCTTCCTTCGTTTCCCCCTTGCAGCGTTTGGCATATAGCTGTCTCACTCCCATACATGCTGCAGGCATTGCAGTGGTGGGGGAATTAGTGCGCCCGTCAAAACGGGCCGCGGTGGAGTAGCCGAGCGGTCTCAAGCGACTCGCTGCGGAGCTCGCCATTGCTCGCCGTGGAGATACACATCTGTCAGAACAAGCCTACTATATATATATGGCGGTGTGCATGTACAAAACTAATAGAATCAAATTTGGGTCAGGGTTGGTTCGAATCCCTCCTCGGGCATGGATGTTTGTGTCATCTTTAGTATAAGGTAGTTTGTAAGTTTAGGGACTGATGACCCCACATTTGAGTCCCTTAAGCTTAACAAACAACAAATGTGCGTCACGAAATTACTATTTTTTTTTTCTTTGATTTGTGTTTTGGATATTTTATAAAGCTTCGCGTAGTGATTTTGCCATACAAACACTAATTGTTACCTGTTAATGGTTTGCTTGTTTTACTGTTCTTCGCCCACATTACAGAACTCCGCTTCCTCTGTTACTTCCTTTACGTTGGATCTGACCGCGGGACAGCAACGCAGAGTGTGCTGTGCGGTCTCCCTCTTTCTACAGATCTCTCTCTCGCTCCGTTGCCGACACTAGCGACACGGTCGCGGCCGGTCCGGTGAACTACAGTGTTCGATTCCCACCCGAGTTCGATTCCCACCCATGCACTTTTTTTCATTATTTTTTTTTCTTCACGATGCTTACAAATACATTCCTTTTAGTGCAAAATTGTTGAAATATCATTTTCACGGTCATAATATTGTTATTTTGTACAAAACAAGTAGATCTAATAAAAATCTTTCAAAAATAATTTTTATTGTCACGAAACTTTCATTTAATGAGTAGAAAGTGTGCTTTATAGGGTTTATTAACATTGAAGGCGGTGTATAATCAAATTTCATGACATTGTGACATGATATTTCTATTAATTCACTCATTATCACTGATCTGTATGCCATGACGTGTTTGCCGGTGGTACTCGTCGAAGAAATACCAGGAACGTAATTCAAAAAAGTTTGTAGAGGTTAAAGGACTTAACTGCTGGGTCATCAGCCCCTAAACTTACAAACTACTTAAGAACTAGCTTGTACTAAAGACGGCACAAACATTCATGCCCGAGGGGGGATTCGAACCCCCGACAGGGAACGGACTTGCGCATCGTAGCACGGCGCCTCAATGCGCTCGGCCGCTCCGCCGCGGCAAACATAATTCTGAGGAGCACCACGCGCACAGCGGTCTGCGGCGCGCCAGTCACAATCTGCACGGCCGCTACGGTCGGGGGTTCGAATCCCCCCTCGGGCATGGATGTTTGTGTCATATTTGGTATAAGGTAGTTCATAAGTAGTTTCATAGGCTTTCCCGGCGTAATAGTTCTTCATAGTTTCTTCGGGTTTGCTGCCGGATTTTGAAGTCAAACTGACTTAATATTTCGGCGGTACACCTGTCCGCCATCCTCAGGAGAACTGCTGCTGAAACTCGCCGACTATTGATGCCGAGGGCATGGAACGCCGTCCTATGTAGGCCTGCGAGTGGTGTGAGGCGCATGCGCGGCCTGCCACAGGTACTGCACACACAAAGGTCTTGCGGCGCCGCCGATGGCGGAAAGGCGGTGCTCGCGATATATCGCAGTTACGGGTTGTCTTCCAGCAATCTGGTGGGTTGCATAAAAGATCGATGTTTTTTTTTTCATATTTGATAAAACCGGGTTCCACGCCCTGCTAAGCGGAAAACCCTTGTCTCTATTAATTAAATTTTCTGACAGCCTGAGTTCAATGGACTCTTTATAAACATTGTCCCAAAAACCGAACGTGCTGGGCACAATACGAGTTTAATCGAACAACATCCTATGTTCCTCGTTTAGACAATGTTCCGCAACTGCTGATTTTTCGGGCTGTAGAAGCCTGATGTGACGGCGATGTTCTATACATCTGTCATGAACTGTGCGGATCGATCTGCCGATGTACGCCTTCCAACACTCGCATGGAATCCTGTACACACCCTGTTTTTTAAGGCTCAGTTTAAAGGAAGACATAGAGGCGGTTCAGAGGCGAGCAGCTAGACTTGTTACCGGTAGATTCAACCAATTCGCGAGTGTCACGGAAATGCTCCGGCAACTCAATTGGGGGTCGCTGGAAGAAAGATGACGTTCTTTTCGTGAATTTCTGTTAAGTAAATTTAGAGGGCCGGAATTTGAAGCTGAGTGTAGTACGATTTTGCTGCCGCCTACTTACATTTCGCGTAAAGATCACAAAGACAAGATAAGAGAAATTAGGGCTCGTACGGAGGCATATAGGCATTCTTTTTTTCCTCGTTCAATTTGGGAGTTGAATAGGAAAGAAAATTCCAAGTAGTGGTACAGTGTACCCTCCGCCACGCACCTTACGGTGATTTGCGCCGTATGTATGTAGATGTAGGGCGAAGTGCTATTTAGCGCGGTAACCAAATACTCAGGAGAGGTCCCACAACAACGTATTTAAGACCTATCAGAATCGAAAGCGGCGACTTCTGATGTTCTTCTTGTGTCCGACAAAAATGGTAAGGGGTTCTTTCTTTCGTGCTGACTGCAGCTGTAGCCAGTGATAGCGAAACGGGCTCGGCAATGTAGCTTTTGTCACGCAGTTTTGATGGGGTTCAACCTGCCTGACAGCCCCGGCGGCGGCAGCGGTCGCCGCATGACACTTGACAAACGGCCGGGCCCACCTGACGGCCGTATTGGCGCAACACTTCGATTGGCGGTGTTTATTCTGCCCGCAGGCGGGCCATTATGCCGCCTCAAAGGCAGCGCCGTCAATCCGCGCTCTCGATGAGGTGCGCGTTGTGAGGACCGCGCGGCAGGTATACGGCGAGGGCTGCAGGTAGTCGCAGGGGTGGCGCTCACACTTTAGAGCCTTTTGACGCGACGCCGCGAAAGAATGCCGATACTTCCACGCTGGATGTTGTGCGACGGCTATAAAAAGTGCAGTGAACACCACGATACGAACACTTCGATTACGGTCTTCTAATATACAGGGTGCGTCACCTATTGGGTTCAGCAGAAATGTAGGAACACGGGAGGCAATACTCACTTTACGGCTTATCCTAGAACATAGATTAAGAAAAGGCAAACCTACATTTCTAGCTTTTGTAGATTTGGAGAAGGCTTTTGACATTGTTGATTGGAATAAACTCTTTCAAGTTCTGAAGCAAGCAGGAGTAAAATATAGGGAGCGTAAGGTTATTTACAACTTGTACAAAAACCAGACAGCGGTTGTCAGAGTTGAAGGGCATGAAAGGGATGCAGTGGTTGGAAAGGGAGTAAGACAGGGTTGTAGCCTTTCTCCGATGTTATTCAATTTGTACATTGAGCAAACTATAAAGGAAAGCAAGGAGAAATTTAGAGAAGGAATTAAAGTTCAGGGTGAAGAATTAAAAACTGCGATTTGCCGACGACATAGTAATTCTGTCAGATACAGCAAAGGACCTGGAAGAGCAATTGAACGGAATGGACAGTATGCTGAAAGGTGCATATAAGATGAACATTAACAAGAGCAAAACTAGGGTAATGGAGTGCAGTGTAAGAAAATCAGGTGATGCTGAAGGAATTAGATTGGGTAACGAAGCAATAAAGGAGGTAGATGAGTTTTGTTACTTGGGTAGTAAAATAACATGCGATGGTCGCAGTACAGAGGATATAAAATGCAGAATGGCAATGGGTAGAAAAGTGTTCTTGAAAAAGAGAAATTTGTTAACATCGAATATTGATTTAAGCCTAAGGAAGTCCTTTCTGAAGGCATTTGTATGGAGTGTTGCCTTGTATGGGAGTGAGACATGGACGATAAACAGTGCGGACAGGAAGAGGATTGAGGCTTTTGAAATATGGTGCTGCAGAAGAATGCTGAAGATTAGGTGGGTGGATGGCGTAACTAATGAGGAGGTACTGAACAGAATTGGGGAGAAAAGAAATTTCTGGCATACCTTGACTAAAAGAAGGGATAGATTGGTAGGACACATTCTTAAACATCAAGGAATTGTGAATTTAGCGTTGGAGGGAAGTGTGTGGGGTAAAAACCGCAGAGGAAGACCAAGAGATGGATACAGTAAGCAGATTCAGTCAGATGTAGGTTGCTTTTCTTACGTGGAGATGAAGAGGCTTGCTCAGGATAGGGTATTGTGGAGAGCTGCATTTTCGTAAACGTATTTCGTAAACCACATCAAATATTGACGAACCGATTCCACAGACCGTACGTAAGGAGAGGGGCTAGTGTAATTGGTTAATACAAACCATAAAAAAATGCACGGAAGTATGTTTTTTTAACACAAACCTACGTTTATTTTTTATTTTTTTTTTAACGGAACCCCGTTAGTTTTGTTAGCACATCTGTACATATAAACAAATACGTAATCGGTGCCGTTTGTTGCATTCTAAAATGTTAATTACATCCGGAGATATTGTAACCTAAAGTTGACGCTTGTGTACCACTCCTCCGCTGTTCGATCGTGTGTATCGGAGAGCACCGAATTAACCCTTTCACTCCGGCGCCGTGATTGTTGCGCCGTGCGCTGTGGACGAGCGCCAGTCGCGCCCGGCCGTGCCCGCTGTACGGCGCATTTTCCGCACTCCCCACGGCGCTACTCTGTCCTGCTTTCACACTCTCAGTGTTATCGCAATTATTGGACTTTATACTATATATTTATTAGGGAAAATTCAATTGGAATAGAAACAGTTTTCTTCTTTTTTGCAGATAATTCGCGTAATTTTTTCGTAAATTCTAAAACATCCAAATTTTGATTCACCTCTGGTGGGGTGTGGACTTTATTATTATAAACGCATATTTCGCTTGTTAAATAATATTTATTTACAATAGCTTTACGTTACATTTCAGCAGCATTACATTACGATGTATGACGCGAGGCGGAACTGCTACAGCAGTCCACCGGCTGGGCGGCATAGGCAGCACTCGACTGCTGCAGCAGTCCACGGGCTGTGGAGCACATTCGCTCCCGACTTCTGCAGAAGTTCACCGCAGCGAAAGGGTTAAGTAGGGATACAAAGGGAACGATACCTTAGATACAGTAGAGACTAGAACAGCACATTACGTCCACATGCGAACACCTTTATTGGTTTTTCTCACTGACGCACATGTACATTACCGTGAGGGGTGAGGTACACGTACACACATGGTTTCCGTTTTCAATTACGAAATGGAATAGAGTGTGTCCCGACCTGTCAGGCCAATAGATGTTCAAAGTTGTGGCCATCATTTGCTGCACACAATTGCAATCTATGGCTTAATGAATGTCGTACACGCCGCAGTACATCTGGTGTAATGTCGCCGCAGGATGCCACAATACGTTGTTTCATATACTCTGGGGTTGTAGGTACGTCACGGTACTCATTCTCCTTTAACGTACCCCACAGAAAGTAGTCCAGAGGTGTAAGATCAGGAGAACGGGCTGGCCAATTTATGCGTCCTCCAAGTCCGATGACACGCCCGTCGGACATCCTGTCAAGGGTCAGCCTAGTGTTAATTACGGAATGTGCAGGTGCACAATCATGCTGATACCACATACGTCGACGCGTTTCAAGTGGGACATTTTCGAGCAACGTTGGCAGATCATTCTGTAAAAACGCGATGTATGTTGCAGCTGTTTGGGCCCCTGCAATGAAGTGAGGACCAATGAGGTGGTCGCCAATGATTCCGCACCATACATTTACAGTCCACGGTCACTGTCGCTCTACCTGTCGGAGCCAGCGAGGATTGTCCACGGACCAGTAATGCATGTTCTGTAGATTCACTGCCCCGTGGTTTGTGAAACCCACTTCATCGGTAAACTGCAACGCATTCTCAGTTAATGCCCATTGACAGAATTGCACTCGATGATTAAAGTCATCACCATGTAGTTTCTGATTTAGCGACACATGAAACGGGTGAAAGCGGTGACGATGCAGTATGCGCCTGACACTACTTTGACTCAGTCCGCCGGCTCTCGCAATGTCCCGTGTACTCCTGTGTGGATTCACGGCAACAGCAGCTAACACACCAACTGCACCCGCATCTCCTGTGACGGGCCTGTTACGGACCCGTTTTCGTGGTACGACCATACCTGTTGCATACAGTTGGCGGTAGATGTTTTGAAATGTGCGGCACGTTGGATGCTCTCTGTCCGGGTACCTTTCTACAAACACCCTGCAGGCGTCTGCTGCATTTTGTCGACACTTGCCATAGATGAGTATCATCTTCGCCCTTTCAAATTTCGAATACACCATGGTCACAGTTCCTACAACACTACACTATCACAGACGTCTGGTAACACAGTGTACTACAGTTAGTCTGCGTGCAAAGACGAATGCAGAACAACAATAGCAGCAAGCGCTAGATGCGGACACTGCGACAGCTAGACCAAACCACAACAGTGCACCACAGCCACACTCGTAAACACGGTCGTCATGGTAAACATGTCCCTGCAGATGCTGCTCGCCGACCGTGGCCCGTGTTTGTTACAACACGCAATTGAACGTTGGAGGTTTCAAGCGTCAATTTTAGGTTACAATATCTCCGGATGTAATTAACATTTTACAATGCATCAAACGGCACTATATTGGTTTATATGTTCAGATGTGCTAACAAAACTGACGGGGTTCCATTAAAAAAAAAAAAAAAAAAAAAAAAAAAAACACGTAGGTTTGTGTTAAACATACTTCTGTCCATTTTTTTATGGTTTGTATTAACAAATTACACTAGCCCCTCTCCTCATGTTCGGTCTGTGGAATCGGTTCGTCAGTATTTTATGTGGTTTACGAAATATATCCAGCGGTAATGTTAGGTGACTAACCCGTATAAAAAGGAATGTTTGTGTGTATTTTATGCGGGGCTGTATCGTTCAACCGATTGTGGTGAAATTTTGTCAAAATACTGCTTGCACTTTCGCGATGGTCATAGGCACCATTAAATGACTGTACGGCAAATAGTTCAGGCGATATGACGTAACAAACAATGAAATGCACAGAAAAGTGCTGTATAATGCGACGTCTGCTTCTAAATCACTGTACCGATTTCAACCAAATTTCGTACACATATTCCTTCCATGAGGTACCAATTGACGTCGGGGTAAGAACCGCTTACGACATGCAGTTCAGGTGATATGACGTCATAAACAATTATATGGTTGAAAATATGTAGCATCATGCGGCATGCGAATCAGGAAACTTTATTCATCCTAAAATGTTCATGACATTTTGGACACTTGACCTTCAAAACAAGACGAAGATCACTGTCACATACAATTTTGTATGGTGCATGACGGATCATACTTTACATATAGACTTCGTGAGATTGTACAGTTGTATTCCGAGCCTGATGAAATTTTTAAATGTGATTGAAAAATTCTGTTTATCAGTTTAGTATTTATATTTTCAGTTTACCTATAGTTATTACAATTAATTAACAGGACTAAACAGTTAATTTTCAGATTTCGGCGAAGTTTCGAATGAAATAAAATTTCTGAAAATTCTAGCAGCTCTCTCAGGAAGTTATGTTACTTCTCTCAGAGTGATAATCATCAAAGAAACATCTAAAACATAAATATTGTTCGCACCATGTGAATTTTATGTAAGAATTTAAGGTAAAAAAAAAAATTTAAAACTATGCTTCAGTGGAAAGCATACTTCATTCAGATGTTCAAAATGTTCAAATTTTGTAAATCTATCGGACCAAACTGCTTGGTCATCAGTCTGTAGCTTAAAAACTAGTTAAACTAAGGTAAACTAACCTAAGGACAACATACACATCCATGCCTCGGGGAGGACTCGAACCTCCAACGGCGAGCAATCGCGCGCTCCCCAGCGAGGCGCCTTAGACCGCTCGGCTACTCCACCGCGGCAATTTTTAAATTGCGGTGTCTTAGCAGTCAGTTTTGATGCATACCAAGCGTACCGAATCACAGGGGTGAAAACCACCAGTCGGAGGAATTTTTTGCTACCAACGTATGGTTTTAATGCGAATTTGAAAATAAATACATAAATCTAATAGATAAAAGTAATGTTGTTTGCTTTTTGTTCGTATTTTATCACGGTATTTTATCACGGCCATACCGTACATCCGATTGCGATAAAACTTTCTCAACTCATTGCTTGTACTCCCGCGAAGGTTATTAGGCATTCTAAAATTAACTTGGTATGGTGCTTAGCGGAGGGTGCTTTACAATTAGTTAATTCTTTTCTTACGCCTTCACGCTGAAATGGCTTGACCGATATGAATGAAATTTGGAACAGAGGTAGCTTATACCCTGATTAATACACGGGCTACCGTTTGTAAGCCTCCGTAAGTTCATGGCGGTGGGTTCGTTACAACAAACATTCAAATTGTTTTATTGGTCACCGCGAAAGTCAGCACATAAATGTATGTTTTCATGAAGGTCATTTTTATAATCTGCAAGACAGCGAATTTAGTATGGCGGAGGATACCTTGGGACTTTGAACCATTTGCCATGTTACTATGAAAGTTTGGGCATATACGTACGTTTTTACATATAGGAGGGAGAGGAGTAAATGGAAGAGAAAAGGGGAGGGAGGAAAGGGACATAGAGAGGGGAGAGGAAGAGAATGACAGAGGGGAGATGGTGACAGACAGGTGAAAGGAGATGAACAGATGGAGGTGGAAATCGACAGAGAAAGGGACAGGAGGAGACTAGGGGAGGGGCAAGTGAACAGAGAGAAGGGAAAGGCAGCAAGAGCCGGATAAAAGCTAGTAAATTTAAAAAAACGACACTATAAAAAAGTTTGTCCTTCTGATGCTGCTAATTATTTTATTATTACAGCAACTGTTGTTTCGGCCTTAAGTCAGTTTCAAGCAGTCTGTGAACGAATTTTACAAAGTTTGGATTTAGATAACTTTTCTTACATAATATCGAGAGATAAATATAATAAACCTTTCAATGCTACATGCAGTATTTACCTGTCATAAGCTTACTTATCTTTCTGCTACGTTAATTGTACGTTTGTACTTGTTGCGTGTAGTGTATCGGAATAGCCGATTCTATTCAAAATTATAGTTCTTCAACTTGATCATGCTGGACTTCGACTCTAGCCATTCCAATATACTAGAAGTATAATTGAAATGTCAGTTTTCAATTAAAGAAAAAAATCTTTAAATGTTGCCTACTAAGATCTTGTGCAAGATAAGAGAAAAAAAACCGGTTCAAAATAAGTTTAAAATTCGAAGTTGGAATATTCTCTCGTAGAATATTGTTTTCAAACAACCAAACCTTGTAGAAATTCAATCGAATGTCTTGTAAACCATATATGTTGTTCATTGAATCACTTGTAAAATACATAATAAAAAAATGAAACTTCCAATTTATGAAATTGACGCTCAGTCCCTAAAAGTCTTATAAAATCGTAGAAAATCTATAAGTTCGAAAATACAACTTCAGCACAACACATAAATGTTAGATCTTCTTAATAAGTGAAATAACTGGTTTTCACACATCGTAACTTTAACGTAAGTCACAAATTCAAATCATACATAACACAAAGTCAGATCTTTTTCTAAAGGACTCCACATAAAGACTGAAACTGTTTGTAACATACAATTCCTAACAAATTTAATACAATGTAAATCTCCTTTTTTTTATTTATATTGCAGCAATTTGCAACGGAGGTCCTCCAACAGGATCTTCTCTGACCGCGACGACTTGTGGTCGGCTATATTATCTTTGGCTTCAGCATAGAAGATGCTGTTCTCGTAGGTTGCTCCGTAGTCACCACACATGAAACATAAGAAACAAAAAATACTTCTTTTCGGAATCATAATATAAAAATTTTAAAGATAATATTATTAACAACAACATAAATAATCCATAATGAAACTTTCACTCTGCAGCGGAGAGTGCACTGATATGAAACTTCCTGGCAGGAAAGTTTGGAAAGTAGGAGGCGAGGTACTGGCGGATGTTGTGAGGACGAACCGTGAGTCGTGTCGGGATAACTCAGTGGCAGACCGCTTGCCCGCGAAATGCAAAGGTCCCAGGTTCGAATCCCGGTTCTGGCACACAATTTCAATCTGCCAGGAAGTTTCGTAATATAATCATGATTTTACCTGCAAAACTGAGCCGACTTAAGGCAGTAGCGGGGATAATATTTCGTCCCACTACAGTAGCTATTACGAACTTCTATTAAATCTTTATAAAGTTCATAAATACTGTTATATGACAGTTTCATTTAAATGCTGCCTGTTTACAAAGATGTTGCTTTTCGTAAATTTTGTATTATCTTTTGTATATCTGTAGCTTTTGCACGTGGACGTTTGTTTTCTGCTACGGCAATAATGTCTCTGGTTGTTTGGTCGTGTTGCGTGGAAGTCAGTGGCAGGAAGTCAGGACGCTAGATGCCACATTGATGAACGTAGATCTGTGATACACTATCCAGTTATCAGTATTATGTGCTTACGTAGAATTTAACAATCTGAAATTTCAAATCGTTTCTACTAGTCGCTTACGTAGAAACTAACTCATATACAGCGGCCACTATCTGTTCTGAAAATTTGAATACTTCTTACAAAATATTCTAGACATGTAGTTAATCGAACTCCTGCATCGAAACAGTAGAAAAAGAAACTAGTTGTGTAGAACGTATACTTGAGTTATATTTTGATTCAGAACTTGTGATTCACCCACGTTGAATTTAATGAATAAATTACACTGTTGTAGACAACTGAATGAAGTGTAATAACGATAGATTCGAATCGTATGATATAAGAATGATTTCCCACACACAATGTATATGCAATCCATAAGTCCAAACTGAAATCAGTATAGACAAGAGGCATATATAAAACTGAACACTATACGGTATATAGGCATGCATTTCTTTATTAAATGAAATGTGACAGAAAGACTAGTTCTGAAAAATATGGTTCGAATTGTATTTAATTTCCTTTCACTTCCCTACAACCATAAGCGGCACAAACTTCGTAATTATGTATTTATTAAAGTAATAAATCGTTCAAACTGATTTTCACAGGACGCGAGGTTGGAAACAACACGACCTGTACGTACGGAGTTGCCAACATAACTATAATAGACCTTCACGCTTTTGACAGATCCAAACCACTACAGTTGTGTATCCAGTGTTAATAATTAAGATCATTGGTGGAAGTGCGTGCGTGTGGTGAACAAATATCCGCGAAATATGAAGCAAGTCTACAAACTCTGTGAAAATGACATCGAAACTTGCGGACTGAGATATGGTAAATGTATAAAACGTTCCCCTGACGTTTCGATTTCGACTGCGGGAGGCATCCCTGGAGATAAGGCGGCAAACTGTTCAGTTTGCGCTTGACGTCCGTGGACGCCATCCGCATTCGAAGGCTAAATGCCAGCGGAAAGTTTGGGGCAAGGATAGAGCTGCGTGAAATTACTGTGTGCTATAATTGTTAAATACTGTGAATGCTATAAGTGCTAAATTCGTAAATTTAAATGGAATACACTAAAAATAGGTATTCCAGCGAAATTTATTGCTCAAGAGCTGAAACATCGTAATATACAGACAGCAGACTTTTACTGATTACAATGTATTCATAATTATATATGAAACCTGTGGTGTCGCACAAGTACAAAGTGCGCGCCACCTACTTTCGCCGCGCGCCGCCATGCACGCACGGCGCGGCGTTCTTACGACAGCCACGAGCGCTCTCTGCTGCAACTCCGCTCGTGGCCACCACTGAACGACATCGTTCACTTGGGACTGAGATAGGAACTAGTTAACACTTCGGAATCAGATAGGCACCAGTGAAGACTTGGCTATCGTACAGGCACTAGGCAGACCTCTAGCTCAACTATGTATCAGCATTCTGCAGTATTGAGCTATATAAAAGTTAAGTATTGTATAAATTCTGTGCAATATATATCTCGTTCTAATTTACTGTAGTGTTTCTAGTTTCTGGCTGCTCCCCTCCGTACCTGCACCAGCGTGCTATCTTTATTCCTGTGTCGGTCTCATTCCACTCGGCCACCGACACCTACGACGGAAACAAGACACAAAAGCGGCGACGAGGCTGGGACACAAGAAAACCACCAGATAAAGAGCGAAAATTAATAATTCTCGTGTAAGTATATATGTGTTACATACGATGTTGTGTTAACTTTTCCAAGACACATTTACGCACTACCGAACTATCACGGAATTGATCAGAAACGTCTCTGTAATGTTTAATATCACTGAAAGACCAAGGATATTTCGTTTATAGCTGGAAGTATAAAGAAGCAACAAACTCTATTACAGTAAAAAAAAAAAAGTAACTAAGTTTAAAAACTGTACTAGAAGACTTTGTACTGTATATATATTTTTTGCTTCTTGGTTATGGAAGTATAGAAGTGTAGAATAATTTTAATTTATGCTGACCAATCATTTACTTCTTGTTTATTTGCTTCATTCCCTATAAGATATAAATTCAGCATACTTGTTGAGGTTTTTAGTAAAGCTGCAAATACATACGGTTGTTTAAATTTTGGAATAGCTGTTTTTCCTATTGCCAATTTGTACAACTGCAGGGATTCAACTATTGTTGTGGTGCCTGAGCCTGAGGCAAGCTACTTGCAACAGCCGACATAACAAATTTAAAATACAGTCATATTGCCTGAAAATTAATACAGACAGTGGCACGGGCCGCAGAAGGCTACGATTACATTGACTGCAGTATGCAAAAAAATGGGTAGACATGAACTGAGTTTGCAGAAACGATGTAAAGCCTATATGAGAAAAAGGTGACTTTTATGTTCATCATAAAAATTCCTTTGTGTTACTACTGCAATGGGAAACTCAAGTGGGAGTACGACAATTTACAAGGAGACATTTAAAGTGATAGGCAATAGTTACTAGATGTTAAAGGAAAAGTTACCATGGCTTATTTTAAGCGTCTAAATACATTAAACAATATAAATGTTAAATAAATTCTAAATTTGAATTTCAGAATGCTAATTTTTTAAAGTTTATTTGCTAATATGACGTAGCTCTATGCATGGACCACGGCAACGCAGGCCGGAAGTTTCAAGTGATGAAAACTCCTGCCGTGAAAGCGTTCATTGTATGATCTGTGAAACTGTTCAAATGTTTGTAAAAACTAGGAACCAAACAGCTTTGGTCACCGGTTTCACAACTTAAAAAACTAATTTTAAAAACTTTAACTTATGCTAAGAACAACACACATATGCAAGCATGCCCGAGGGATGGCTCTAACCTCCGACGACGAACGACCGCGCAATCCACAGCAAGACACCTTAGACCGCACGGTTATTTTCGCGCGGCTAAACTCTGTGACTTGGCCACGCATTTGAAAACTCGTTTATTATTTTCTTTGCCCGAGATAATTCGATGACTGCGAGTTTTCGTCATTCCGTCCTTAATAACGACGAGTAATATAAAAAATTAAGTTTTCAGTCTCTTTTCGCCTTTTCAGCAATCACACCTTACCGGCGTCGAATGGAGACACAAAAATAAAATCCATATAAACTCGAAGATTTATGTAAAGTCTAGGTTGTAATGTCAATTATTATTTATTTATTTACTCGTTCGGAATCTACAAAAGCAATCATCCATTTTACATTAATTATAGCATTCTTATTCTTCTATGCTCAAAACAGAATTATTTACAGAAGCTCTTATAATGCTAAACTAAATTACAGATATTCTTGAGCCACTCTATGGCCAAATCACTGAGTCTGTGAATGTCCTCTAACTTACCATAGAAGAGGTACACTTTGCACCCGAGTAGATTGTCCATTGATTTTATTTCTCCACACTCTCTCACAGGCCCTACTTGTACATCAGTTGTTTACTCCTGCCAACCCGTGGCGGAGTGGCCGACGCGCGAGGCTATTCCCCGTTAGGGGATCGAATCCTCTCTCGGGCATGAATGTTTGCGTTGTCTTTAATATAAGGTAGTTCATAAGTAGTTTGTAAGTTTAGGGACTGATGACCCCTCAGTTAAGTAGGCCTACCATCAGCTTAACAAACATTTGAACATCTGAAACACCTGCCAAAGCTAATATTCATCTCGGGTTTGCAGCCGGATACCGTCGTCAACTAGACAAGATATTTCGGCAGACCAACTGGCTGCCATCTTCAGGTGAGAGCGCTAATACACTAACTCGCCGGAAACTGAAGAAGAACAAGAAACAGCGACCCCTTTATACACCGCTGACGACCCACCGCGCGTGCGCGAAACCAAAGTAGAAGTCACCTAGGCGCAATAGAACCAGTAGCGCGCCGGTGGAGAAAATCGGCAAAAACGATGGGTCGAAACAAGGCTAGTTAAAAGAAACAGCAGGTCGAAATAAAGACCGTTGTTGCTTAATGTCAGATAAGATCGGGTTCCAAGTTTTACTTAGAGGAAAGCCCTTGTCCCTATTAATATTATCGGCCATACGAATTTCCATGGATTCTTTAATAACACATTCCCAGTAGCAGGAAGCAGGGCAATCCGTTTAGTTTCATCATATAACATCTTGTGTCCCTCATTCAGAAAATGTTCAGCAACAGCTGACTTTTCAGGTTGAAGCAAACGAGTATGACGGTGGTGTTCCACACACCGATCCTGAACTGTGCGGATCGTTTGGGCGATGTAAGTTTTACCACAATAACATAGAATACTATAAACACCGGGTTTCCTCAGTACTAAATTATCTTTGAGTGACCCAAGGAGGGCCCTAGTCTTAGGTGGGGGGCATAAAAACACTTTTAATGTCAAATCTTCTAAAAATTCTTGAAATTTTCGAGGAAATATTCCCGACGAAAGGCAAAAAGGCAATAGACTTGTAATTGTCCTCTAATGGTTCACCTTTAGGACCAAATTGAAAAGCACGACAAATTTGTTGAGCAGTGTACCCATTCTGTTTAAAGACAACATTGAGATGCTCCAGTTATTCACCCAGATGTTCAGCATCAGAAATGGCGTACGCTCTTTTTACTAAAGTACGCAAGACCCCCATACGTTGGTGTGGCGGATGACAGCTCGTCGCATGAAGATAAAGATCGGTATATGTGTGGGCTTGCGATACACTCCATGTTCTAAGGTCCCATCACTGTTCTTTTGAACCAAAACATCCAGAAAAGGAAGTTTCCCATCTTTCTCTACCTCCATCGTAAATTTAATATTGGGATGGAGACAATTAAAATGATTTAAAAATAATTTAAGGCATCCATTCCATGAGGTCAAACCATGAAAATGTCATCGACGTATCTCCAAAAACAGGTAGGTTTAAGAAACGACGTCCTTAAAGCCAAGTCTTCAAAGTCCTCCATAAAAAGGTTTGCGACTATGTGGGAAAGAGGACTCCCCATAGCCACCCCGTCAGTTTCTTCAAAAAACGTATCATTAAAAAGGAAATACGTCGAAGTCAGCACATGAGGTCATAACTTGACTGTTTCATCATCCATTTTATTACTAATTAATAACAAGGACTCTTCAAGAGGAACCCGGGTAAAAAGGGAAACCACGCCAAAACTGACAAGCAAGTCTGATGGACTAAGACAAACTTGACTTCAGCCGCCGAATAAAATGTGACGAGTTCAATATGTGATGATCACACTTTCCAACATGAGGAGCGAGAAGAGAAGCTAAATATATGGCCAAATTATGGGTAGGTGCACCCAAATTGCTCACAATAGGACGAAGAGGAATTCCATGCTTGTGAACCTTAGGTAGGCCATACAATCTCGGAGGGACAGCAACTCCAGGGTGAAGTTTCTTAACAACATCCTCTGACAAGGAACTCTTCTTTAAAAGTAAAAGAGTCTTCCGTTTTATACGTTCGGTGGGATTATTACGTGGGATTATTACGATAGGCTGAATCATCCAATAAAAAGTTCATCTTGGACACATAGTCTCCACGTGATAGAAGATCCGTTGCGTTCCCTTTATCGACCGGAAGGATAACGAAATCCTTATCCTCTCTCAAAGACCGGATGGCCGCCCTCTCACTTCTTGGAATATTGCTTCTTGGAGGAGGTGCTCTGCGAAGTTTATAGGCAACCTCTTGTCTAATTTCATCAGCCTGATCTTCTGGAACACGAGACACAGCTTGCTCAACAGCACAAATAAATTCCGTAATAGGGAAAACCTTAGGTGTGGGTGCAAAATTTAAACCTTTTTCCAAAAACGATAATGCAGCGTTGTCCAGTTCCTTAACTGTAAGATTGACAACAACCCGCCGACGGAAATCGTCACCAGAAATTGTTCGTATGGCCGATAATATTATTAATAGGTACAAGGGCTTTCCTCTAAGTAAAACTTGGAACTCGATCTTATCTGACATTAAGCAACAACGGTCTTCATTTCGACCTGCTGTTTCTTTTAACTAGTCTTGTTTCGACCCATCGTTTTTGCCGATTTTCTCCACCGGCGCGCTACTAGTTCTATTGCGCCTAGGTGCCTTCTACTTTGGGTTCGCGCACGCGCGGTGGGTCGTCAGCGATGTATAAAGTGGCCGCTGTTTCTTGTTCTGCTTCAGTTTCCGGCGAGTTAGTCTAATAGCGCTCTCACCTGAAAATGGCAGCCGTCAGCTGGACGTCCACTTTGGCTGCATGTGCGCTTCTCATCCATACTGGTGGACAGTGTTCTGCTACACTGTAGACAAGGGCCAGTGATGAAGCCCTCCAAATTGCTCGCTCCACATCCCCCATCCCCAAGTCGTTTCAGCCAGTTTTGAGAGGATAGCATTGTGGGATTTCAGTTTCTGTTTCGTATCTTCTATGTGTGGTCTGTGCATTAGAGTGCTATCCAGTTTCACTTCCAGGTACTTAGGCTTATCCGCATGCGTTGGCCAATCATAGAAAGCTGTAATTTTCTGTTTACATCTCTGTTGTTTAGGTGCATTATGGTGCTGGTTATTTTGTTGGGATTTGGAAGTAGATGCAATTTGGAGTAATATGAGTAACTCGGCATAGCGGCGAAAAGTCTGTACAACCAAGGCGGTCGGAGGCACTAATACCTCCCGGTCCACACGAAGGCAAATGGAATGTAAGCGACACGTGGCACAGTCAATAAGTTCTGAGACTTAACGCCTATGTTGCACACGCTGCCGCATTCCAGGTGGCTGATCGTCGTTTCAGTTGCGGATCGTAAAGGAAACACCATGTTTCGTCTCCAGTTATTATCTGCTTCAGAAACGTCAGATCATCGTTCTCACAGTTGATAAGGTTACCACAAATCTTCATGAGATCATCACGTTGATTTTGCGCCAGGAATCGAAGCATACTACACTGGGTAAAACATATTGAGTTCGTTCCTCAGAAGTCTGTGCCAAGTACCACGTCTGAGTCCTACTGCTGCTGCGAAAGCGTCTACCGATTGGGAGCGGTTACCACGCACATACGTTGTAACTTCCTGGATCTTGAGTTCCGTTCGAGTTTTTCGTGGCTTACCGTTTCACACATCATCTTCCGAATTGTTCCGTCCTTGCACAAAACGTCGGTGCCACCTAAACACAACACTGCAACTCATTGCTTCCTCACCGTACACTTGTATGCAGACAGGCGAGTAGAATAGACAATCACAATAACACAATTTTCGAACACAGCCGTCTTCAGACAGCACGCATATGTTCACAATCAAACAGACACAGCTTACGCACATATGACTGCCGGCTCCAGTTACTGCGGCATGTAGGTATGTTCCATGCAAAATCCTTTTGTACACAGCAAACCACTGTGTATCGCAAGGCGCAGGGTACAATTCTGACATCGTTTCACCCATCACCATACCTGGCAGACAGATGTATGTGACTTTTCATATAGAGGGTGAATCTATATTCGCGCACTTAATCTTCGCAGCGCGATTCCTCACATGCTAGCAATAAAAAATGTCTCTCACAAAATTTTCTCCTGCGCATATAAGGCAGTAAATATTGAGATGGGTGTGTGTCCATACGTCACTATGTTTCAGAATTACACTATTACAGCAACAAACTTCTAGGGGATGTGGGACGTGTCTTGAGGAACAAAGTGAGCATAGGAACTCATGCCCGAAAACGTTATCCAATGACGCGTCGAAGTTGCTGGAGGGGATGTCCAGCGGCAGGAGCTGGTCCTGAAACTTGGACCCTCCGTAGCGTCGTTGAATGGCGTTTCCGGGCAGTGGCGGACTAAGGCTGTTGGAGGCCCGTGGCGGCGGCGAAACGAATGGAGCCCCCCCGCCCCCGTCCGTTTGGAAATACATGTATTACTGTAAAAAGGAATTGGAGGCCCTTTCCAGGACGAGAGAGACAGGACACAAAAAATAGCTTTCGAGATTTGGAGACCCCAGCAGAACGAGATGCAAATCGCGGAAAAAAAAGTCCTTTCCATGTTTTTGAAAGCCTCCCAAGACCGGAGTCCCGGGGCGGCGTTGCGCCCCCCCCCCCCCCCCTCATAGTCCACCTCTGTTTCCGGGCATGACTTTCCATGCTCATTGTGTTCCTCAAGACGCCTAAAACACCCCTTACGAGTTTGTTAGTGTAAATATGAAACACACTGACGTATGGAACACACAGCCATCTCAGTCTTTGATCTTCATTTACTGGCGGAAATATGCGCAGGACGAAATTTTGTGAGAGACATTTTTCATTGTTGGCAGGTGAGGAATCGCATTGCGAAGCCCGAGTGCGCGAATTGAGATTCACTCTGTATACGTGAAGGAGCAGATTGTAACGCTACCTGGTCGTGTTTTCCGCTATGGGTATTAACTGGCTGAAAATATTGGGTGTTATTCTTGTCTATTATGTAAACAGTCTCAGTTGTTTAATGGCCAGTATCAGTCTCCTGAGCAAATCTATTTAATTACTACGACCCAACAATGTACATTCTACGCCTCAATTATTAATTCAACGAACGGCCTGGTGCAGAATATTGTCGAGTCAACATTTGAGTGACACAGATGTGGAAATCACAGCCAGATTAACGACAATATTCACTTCCGCACAATCACTATTCACATTAAAGTTCAAAAATTACATGTTGGAAACTGCTCTCTCACGTGGCCCTTGTCTGAATTCTTGATAAAAACTGAACTTCATTAAGGCGCCAAAGCTGCTTGATACAAGGTTTGACAATAATGCCAGTCAAAATTGCGTATTGTTAAAAATGGGTTTTGATTAAATTTCAATCAAAATCTTCACTATTTTGGCAATCAACTAACTTGGAAAAATTGCGTTGAACAACCCCTTACAACTAAGATATGAATTTTTATGGGCACAAACGATTTTGGTATAGAAAAATTCGAAAATAATCCTGGAAACAATGTTTCACAAACAGATCTTAATTGCACAGCAGATAATTTAGGGCAAATATTCATAACATAATTTAAAGGTCAGAACAATAAGAGCTTCAAGAATTTTTGCACGTATTTCACCGAATTATTTACAAGTACTAACATGGTTGACATCTACACCACAACAAACCAATATAATACGAAATAACATCCTGTAATGGAAAATACGAAAATTGTGGGTGTCAATTACTCTTGAATAAACAATCAAAATTTCTGAGTAAAGAAATTTAGGTGAACTATAGCTCAATATGGAACGGTGGGTACACCCATTAATTTACAGCATTGGTATTGGGAGGTATATAACATAAACAGGTGGGAGGCAAACACAACATGCTTCGTTGCAACACTTACAATCAGTCCTGATCCAATACCTGATAGTATCCCACTCCATTATTCTTGTCCGTCTCCGTAGCTCAGGCGACAGCGTCGCTGACTACATAAGAAGCACAGGTTCGATTCCCTGCAGAAGACTGGGTGTTGTGTATTGTCCTCATCATCATTTCGTCATCATTGACACACAAGTCGCCCAAGTGACTTGAAGTGAAATGGATTCCCAGTTGGGCACTTCCCACCCAGTAAATGTTCAAATGTTTGTTAAGCTTATGAGACTTAACTGCGGGGTCATCAGATGAACTACCTTATACTAAAGACGTCACAAACATCCCCGCCCGAGGGCGGATACGACCCCCGATGGGGACGGCCTAGCGCATCGAACATAGCGCCTCAATGTGCTTGGCCACTCCGCCGCGGCCCAGTAAATATAACTATTCTTGGCGACAAATGAAGATAATCGCAACGCTTGTAGAAATAGAAAAGCGTCAAAGACCTGGAAATTTCTTCCGCATTACTTTATTTGTGTATGAATGGTGTAGGCAGGAGTCATTATTGGCGGACGTACGGACCTCTATGTCGTTCAGAAAGGTGCTTTGACTGCTCGACCTTCTGTTGTGCCCTACGCTGCTGCCGAAGGAGATGGGTTCTTTCTGGTGAACGGTAACGCTCGTCCAAACAGGCATGCACTGGTGGACAACATGCTTGAAGCTAAGGGAATTGAACAAATTAAGTGGTCAGCATGTTCACAGGATTAAAATCCGGTTGAGCATGTATGGGATGCGCTTGACAGCTGGATATTGTACTCATGGAAGAATGGCCAAATATCCGTCAAGAACTGATTGATAAACCTTGTACTCTCTATGCGACGCAGGTGTGCACTGTACTGAAAGTCCCAGTTGATCACATATCATATTAGAAGGCAACGAGAATAACTTTTTCACTATTACGGTAGCCCGATGACGCCTCGCCTTAAGTAAACGTCATGTAAATCTCAAGTAAAGAGCTGAGACACCAAAATATCGAGTAGCATCACACACGAAGTACAATTATTACAAAATTTATTCTTTATACATAAAACATAGTGTCCGTGTGTTTGTGTGTACGAACCGCCTACAAATCTACAGTTTTGTTCCAATCTTTATGAAATTTTGCACACTTATTCTTCAGTCCATCAGGACGGTCGCCGTAATTGTAAGGGTCACGACGAGGCCAACGAGAGAGACAGGCCGCGGCGCGCCTGTCAAATTACGTAAGCAAGGTAGGTCTGAGCAACACCACCTAGAAGACAAGGCCTTACAACAGGCCGTGCCTACGTCACACCTAGAGGCCGCGGCCGCCACCTCACTGGCTGGCAGCTGGGGCACGCCCACCGCCGCGCAGCGGACGGCCAGTCAGATGGCGGCGGCGGCCTCTAGGTGTGACGTAGGCACGGTCTGTTGTAAGGCCTTGTCTTCTAGGTGGTGTTGCTCAGACCTACCTTGCTTACGTAATTTGACAGGCGCGCCGCGGCCTGTCTCTCTCGTTGGCCTCGGGGTCACGAGATATGACGTCATAAACAGTGAGATGCGCGAAAAACTGTTGCATCAATCGACAGTGTTGTACATTTCCTCGTAAACCACTGGACCGATTTAAACCAAATTTGGAACACATATTCCTTACCGTGAGGTAACAATGCTGTTGGAGTAAGAGACACATTCGACACATGGCCCAGGAGATATAACGTCATAAACAATAGGAGTTGCAAGAAAAACCGCATAATGCGACGAAACTTTATCCACGCACTGTTTGAGAATGACAGTACTTAGCGACTTGCAACCAATTTTAAACATAGTTTCGAACCTTTATTGAACTTTTTCTCGCTGATAACCATAGCAAAATTATAAAAGGAAAACGGTTTCTCGCTTACTACTTTTCCGCTGTTCATGGACTAAATCTACGACATTCAGTATGACGTTACTATTTATAATTTCTACACTACAAAATTGTAGCCGCAGGGATTTTACAGACAGTGTACAACATGCAGCTGAATGTAATTTCTAAATTGTATCACAAGTTCATGAGATATGGCATAAACAGTAACGTTCATGGAAAACCGCGCCATCACTCATTAGGTTTCAATTTCATTGTATTACTTCTTTACAACTAATTCTATTCGTAACCGATTTTACCGGCGCACAACTCTTATACAAATGAATATATAACTGCAAAATTATTAAATTGTAGAACTTATTATTCAATAAATATGGTCGGTCGCATTGGCCGAGCGGTATGCGGCGTGCCAGTCACCCCGTAGTTAAGTCCCATAAACTAAACGAACTACTTACAAACTACTTATGAACGACTTATGAACTACTTACGAACTAGGACGGCACAAATATCCATGCCCGAGGGGGATTCGAACCCCGACCGTAGTGGCCGTGCAGACCGTGACTGGAGCGCCTCAGTCTCCTCGGTCACCGCGGCCGGCTTGTGTACATTTACTGTAAATTAATATACCACATGTCCTGATAGTACGAGTATAACATTCTGCTGAATTTTCGGCAGAACGACATACACTGTGTATTGTGCATGTTGCTGGGCAGAAAATCGGCATGATGTTTTGTACTGTCAAAGAGAATGAATAGTGACCGTATCTAAGTTTCACGGCTACATATTTACTTTTTTTGTAGGTATTAAATGAAAGGTAATGACTACTCTAGTACGCATTATTTTTCATCTCGGGAGTTCGATTAAAAAATGAATGAAATTAATAATCCGACACTGAGATTGTTACTGGTGAACGAAGATGGGACATTTCCGTTTCAGTAATGCGGCGGGAGCTGCTCTGTTTCTTAAGGACAGGCCGGCCACCTGAATGGGACTTGGAGCAGAGCTGGTCCCAGGCCCAGTGGTTAGCATTCGCGTGGCGTCCGAGGCTGCGCCCCCCCCCCTGCCCTCATTACTGTTATCAGCGGCAGTTAGGCGGCCGCCGTGTCCAGCATTAAAAAGCGGCCAGCCCCCGTCTCAAATGACACGGTGGCCGCTGCTAATGGCCGGCCCAGGGCCACATGTGCCGCGCCGGGCGACAGACACATCGCTGCCGCTGCCGCTGCCGGAGCCACGCTACGCATTCTGTAACGGGGGCGCCGGGCTGACGCACGCTTTCTTAAATTACAGCTCTCTTTCACTCTACCACCACTCTGGGTACGGATTTGACGGCATTATATCTAATTATTCCTGCAATCAGGACTAGACGTATTATACTGGGTGCTTATAATTAAACTCTTCCTGTTTAACGCATTGAAACACGAAGCTAACTACCGTACGAGTACCAGACTTGAAAGCATTTATGTCAAGGACATGGGGACGAGACATAGTGTAGAATCAGTTAGATGGAATCATCATACCATTAGATATGAGGGTAATCCCAAAAGTAAGTTTTCCTATTTTTTGCCCCAGTTTACGTTACTATAGTGACACTATAAGTGGCTCTTTGCGATCATCTTTTGACAGTTCGAAATTTAATTGAAAATAACGGCTTAACCATTCATCTGACACGAAAATTGAATAACCGAATTTCTACAGGCGAAAATTCTCTACAACTTTGCTCTCTTATGTTTTTTTCATATCTCGTATCGTTTCAGAGATATTTGCAAAAATAACGCCGATTTTGGGATGTCTGTCTGTCCGTTTTAATTGCAAATAAACCGTTCATCTGACGCGAAAATTTGTAGAGGAGAAAATTCTCTAAAACTTTGTTCCCTTATGTTTTTTTTTTCATATCTCATATTGTTCGAGAGATATTTGCAAAAATAACAGAGTTTTGACACCCTCCATTAAATTAACGAAAACCAGCCGTTCGCAGATGTCACGTGACATTCCTCACACAGAACTCTCACTGGCATACGCCATCTTGCGTTGCGTATTTGATGATTTTCTTATTGTAACTTACACGTTGTCATTTCAAAGCAATGGCACACTGAAAAATTAACGAATACACGTCGTTCTTCGTACGATAAATGACAATCTAGTGTCTACAATTGCCATATTAGCATCAGTTAACAACGGCCAGCAATAGTATGAAATTAGAGAAGGCAGTTTCTAACTCTTATCTGTAGCGTATTATGCAATGCGTGGGACTGTGACGCTCAAGGTCAGTGGTTCGAAACCCACCAGTGCCTAAAATTTGTTTTTTCCTCAAAGGGTTTCAGGCACTCTTATTAATTAATTTTTTATTATTTAGTTTATTATTTTTGTCCAAAATGTTTGCAAACACTTATAAAACTACAAATCTAAAGTGGGCCGTAAAACACGTCATTGCGATTTTTATAAGTGCAGAACTCTGTTTGTGTGGCAGTTGGTCACACTCTTATGAAGAGTGCTTCCCGCTCTGTGCCTAAACATGCGCACACCGCTCTGACTTGGCAGGTGTTGAGAATGGAGCTCCTGTTGGATGTTATCGCCAAGTGCGAAATGCGCGCAGCTATTCGGTTTTTGAACGCGAAGGGCACTGAGCCGATTGAAATCTATCGCCAATTAGTTCTTCATGTTGGTTTTGCTGTAGTCGTTTATCCTTGTTTGCACTTAAATAAATGGGAAAAGGGTTCGCCTTTTCTGCAAACAACTATGTTATTTACTTATTCCCATACATGCTTCGGAACCTTTGTTCCAACATCAGTGGGATATTTATTAAATCTGTAAGAATAAAATATTTACAATGTGCACGGCAGTTTATGATACAGAAATAACCTATGAAAATGCAAGAAATATTGTTTACCTGGCGTTTTTACATTTTATGTTTCAGAGTGAAATATTCCAGTGTTTCATGGACTGCCATCTGCAAACAAATTGCTTTTTGAGGGATGTACGCTTTATGAAAACAGTGAATTATTATTATTATTTTGATCTCGCCTTCTTGTGACAAATGAACATCTGCAGCAACTCCAAAGACAACAAACCTCCATAACAGCGAAAGTGACACAACATCTCTAGTTACTTCACATACAACAACTCGCCAGAACAGTGAAAAGTGAAGTAAAAAGTGCGCTAATGTGACGAAAATGTGTTGTGATACGTGTGGACGCTTTTACTACAGAAGAGAGCAAGCTTCCCCAAGCACGCTTGTAAAACAAGAAATTTTCGAAATTTTTGCGCGATTCCTAAGCACGTTTCCCTTAGTTAGAAAAAAAATATCACTCTTTTTAAAGAGTACATCCCTCAAAAACGCAATTTGTTTCCACATGTCAGGGCATGAAACAGTGGAACTTTTCAGTCTGAAACATAAAATGTAAAAACGCCAGGTAAACAATATTTCTTGCATTTTCATATGTTTTTTCGCATCATAAACTACAGTGTACATTGTAAATATTTTATACTTACAGATGTAATAAATATCCCACAGATGATGGAACAAAGGTTCCAAAATATATATGGGAATAAGTAAGTAACATAATTGTTTGCAAAAAAGGCGGACCCTTTCCTATCCATCGCCAATTGACGGAAGTGTATGGTGAGTCGTACGTGGATGTCAAAAATATTCAAACAAACACAGTCTGCTGGTAAAGTCACGACAACCGTGTTTTGGGATCGAAAAGGGGTATTGTTGGTCGGCTTGATGCCCACTAGGACCACAATTAACGCTGACAGATACTGTGAGACTCTGAAGAAACGCAAACGGGCAATTCATAACCGGAGAGGAGGAATGTTGAGCAAGGATGTAGGCCTACACATTCTCCCTGACAACGCTCGCTCACACGTCTCTGCGCAAACCGTTGCACTCCTGCAACAGTTTCAGCGGAACATCATTACCCACCCACCTTATAGTCCCGACGTGGCGCCCAGTGACTATCACGTGTTCCCTAAGTTGAAAGAACATTTGGCCGGAAAGCGATTCAGCTCCGACGACGAGGTGAAAGAAGAGGTTCATAACGCTCTGAACAGCATGGCGGCGAGCTGGTATGACATGGGCAAACAAAAACTGCCACAGCGTCTACAAAAATACATCGACAGAAACGGTGATTATGTCGAAAAATACCTAAATGTTCAAGCTGTAAACTGATGTAAACCATTGCAGAAATAAACAGGTCTATGTACTTATGTACCTTACTTTTGGGATTACCTAGTACCAGTAGCATTACCATCGTATTGAGAAGGCTATGGTCTTCCCAGTTGTATGGATGGGAGACATGGACCATTAGCCCTTGATAGGAAGTATATGCCTGAGAGACACGAATAAATTTTTATTTTGTCAGATTGGCAATACTGTTTGCGCTATATGCGGGAGTGCCTCTGTAGCTTCATACAATTTCATTGTTAGTGCTGAGATAAGGTCGATTTTTGACGGTGAGTGTTATACTAGAAGTAATTGTTGTGCCTGTAAGACACATATTTCCACTAACGCAAGTTTTGTTGCGTGTCTATTAAACACGTATTTCCAAATTCAATACATTTATCACTGGTGACTACAACTACATGTAACTAATTCATTTTTCTTCTATTAAGTTACAAGCCCTAGCATTTATGTAATATATTATAAAGGTTGGAAAAATGGAGCAGGTTCCATCTACATCACGGAAAAGAAGACCAACCGAAGTATTGAGAGTGGATGATGCAAATTTTGAAGAGGAACTTGCAAATATGTGGGAAGAAGTAGATGAAAAATGTATGTTCAGTCTTTAATCGGTTAATTAGCAAAAGTGTTTGTGAATTTGAACTTTATCCCCGACCTTTCTTCACAAAATTTGTGTATGAGTATTCATGAAGTACGAAATAATGGAATTGTTACTTTATATTGGTGTTCAATGAGTTATTGGTCAATTTTTTAATTCTACCAACAGATATATGTACTAGTTTGCGAGAAAAGCGACATATCTTTGGCTTTTTTTTATAAACATGTCCACCACACACGTATTTCCTATTGTTGTTGTTGTTGTGGTCTTCAGTCCGGAGACTGGTTTGATGCAGCTCTCCACAATACCCTATCCTGAGCAAGCCTCTTCATCTCCACATAAGAACGGCAACCTACATCTGTCTGAATCTGCTTACTGTATACATCTCTTGGTCTTCCTCTGCGATTATTACCCCACACACCTCCCTCCAATGCTAAATTCACAATTCCTTGATGTCTAAGAATGTGTCCTACCAATCTATCCCTTCTTTTAGTCAAGGTATGCCAGAAATTTCTTTTCTCCCCAATTCTGTTCAGTACCTCCTCATTAGTTACGCGATCCACCCACCTAATCTTCAGCATTCTTTTGTAGCACCATATTTCAAAAGCCTCAATCCTCTTCCTGTCCGCACTGTTTATCGTCCATGTCTCACTCCCATACAAGGCAACCCTCCATACAAATGCCTTCAGAAAAGACTTCCTTAGGCTTAAATCAATATTCGATGTTAACAAATTTCTCTTTTTCAAGAACGCTTTTCTACACATTGCCATTCTGCATTTTATATCCCCTGTACTGCGACAATCATTTGTTATTTTACTGCCCAAATAACAAAACTCATCTATCTCCTTTATTGCTTCGTTTCCCAATCTAATTCCTTCAGCATCACCTGATTTCCTTACACTGCACTCCATTACCCTAGTTCTGCTCTTGTTAATGTTCATCTTATATGCACCTTTCAGCACACTGTCCATTCCCTTCAACTGCTCTTCCAGGTCTTTTGCTGTCTCTGAGATTATTACAATGTCGTCGGCAAAACGCAATGTTTTTAATTCTTCACCCTGAACTTTAATACCTTCTCCAAATTTCTCCTTGCTTTCCTTTATAGCCTGCTCAATGTACAAATTGAATAACAATGGAGAAAGACTACAACTCTGCCTTACTTCCTTTCCAACCACTGCATCCCTTTCATGCCCTTCAACTCTGATAACCGCTGTCTGGTTTTTGTACAAGTTATAAATAACCTTACGTTCCCTATATTTTACTCCTGCTTGCTTCAGAACTTGAAAGAGTTTATTCCAATCAACATTGTCAAAAGCCTTCTCCAAATCTACAAAAGCTAGAAATGTAGGTTTGCCTTTTCTTAATCTATCTTCTAGGATAAGCCGTAACGTGAGTATTGCCTCCCGTGTTCCTACATTTCTCCTGAACCCAAACTGATCTTCCCCGAGGTCGGCTTCTACCACCTTTTCCATCCTTCTGTATATAATTCGTGTTAATATTTTGCAACCATGACTTATTAGACTGATGGTTCTGTAGTTTTCACACCTGTCTGCACCTGCTTTCTTTGGAATGGGGATTATAACATTTTTCTTAAAGTCTGAGGGTACTTCTCCTGTCTCAAACATCTTACGCACCAGGTGAAACAGGTTTGTCATGGCTGGTTCTCCCAGAGACTTCAGTAGCTCGGATGGAATATCATCTACTCCAGGGGCCTTGTTTCGACTTAGGTCTTTCAGGGCTCTGTCAAATTCTTCTCTCAATACAGTATCTCCTATTTCATCTTCATCTACATCCTCCTCTCTTTCTACAATATTGTCTCGGAGTTCATTTCCTTTGTAGAGCCCCTCTATATACTCTTTCCAACTTTCAGCTTTCCCTTCTTTGCTGAGAACTGGTTTTCCAACAGTGTCCTTGATATTCATAGATCTGTCTTTCTTATCTCCAAATGTTTCTTTTATTTTCCTGTAGGCTGTATCTATTTTTCCCCTATTTATACATTCTTCTACATCCTTGCATTTGCCTTCTAGCCACTCCTGCTTAGCCATTTTGCACTTCGTGTCAATCTCATTTCTTAGTCGTCTGTACTCCATTTTGCTTGTTTCATTTACTGCATTTTTATATTTTCTCCTTTCATCGATTAAATTAAATTAAATTAAATTATTAAATAACAAAAATCATTCTTCCTCTTAACGGTTAGAAAGGACGAACGGCGAAGAATTGACTCGTTTGAGTTGTGCTGCTGGAGGAAAATTCTTAGAGTTCCATGGACGGTAAAGAGAACCAACAGATCAGTATTAGAGCAAATGAAACCAAATTGTTCCTCATAAGGTCTAATATTGAAACAATGTGTAATGCGAAGACAAGCCTCACTAAAGGGGGAAAAATTAATGCTGGCAAAGATCGAAAGCACTGCATCAGAGGATGAGATAGATCGATGCCACCAGAGAAGAAATGTGTTCCAACCTGGAGGGTCTATGGGAGAAAGTGCAGGACAGCGAAAAATGGGGGGCCTTTGTTTCATGTGAAACGTCAGATATTACTCCCTCTTTTTTTTACTGTGTCAGCTCGGCGCTACATCTGCTGAGCTCCGCGTGTCAGGCCCAGCGTTGCTGATGGAGCGGCAGAATGGCTGCGACCGGCTTGTGTACTTCTGCTTCTGTCAGAGGCCTCTGCACTTCAAGAGGTCGCCACTGCGCGCCGCCTATCTTCCGTCGTCTGATGGCGAGCGGTGATCTCAGGACTCCGGCTTCAGAGCCTGCGGCCCTGGTGAAGCACCGGGTGTGTTACTTCTCCTAGCTGCAGCTGGTGGCTGCCTCCAAGCCACCTGAGGAGCGAAACCAGGACTCTGGCGTCAGAGCCGGCGGCCCTGGCGTCCAGCTCAGTAGCCCAATGATACAGCCCCTCCAGCGTCGGTGGAGCTGTGGTGCTAACAAGACATATATTGTGATTCTTCAGTTTCTCCCGGCGTATTTCATAATCAAAATATCCACGGGTGTACTGCCGGTCTATAGTGTCCAACGGGCACAATATTTCGGCGATCATACATGTCGCCATCATCAGGTGAACTGACGGACTGAGCTCCTGGAAACACGCCGGCACGGAGATCCGCACGCTACGGCTGCTCGAAGGGAACTGGGTTCTAGCCCGGTAGCGGGCCATTTAAATACCCTCGGCCCGCGGAGCGACCCCTCCGCGGTCCGCGCCCCGCGCCGCGGCCGCGCAGTGGAACCGATTGCGCCGGCGTCTGAGATGACGTCGGTGTGAGGGCTCTGTCCGCCGTGGTCGTCACTTCATTACGTTTGCTAGATTTACTCTTAATTAACCCAGTCGCTGGTTCCCAAGCTTTGCTAAGATTATAGCCACAGTCACGGTTTATGAGGTCGTAACCAGTGCGAATTTCAATGGCCTCTCTAACGACGCAGTCCCAGTATCTCGACGTCTGTACCAGAATCCTAGTGCGTTCATATTCCATCGCATGATTCTCCGACAAACAATGTTCAGCGACCGCCGACTTGTTCGGATACATCAATCGTGTGTGCCTCTGGTGTTCAACGCATCGATCCTCGACGGTACGCATCGTCTGTCCAATATATGACTTTCCACACTGACACGGAATCTGGTACACGCCGGCCTTCCTCAAACCGAGATCATCTTTGGCGCTCCCCACCAGTGCACGAATTTTATTCGGAGGACAAAAAACAGTCCAACCTGGTGTTTTTTCAAAATGCGGGCGACCTTCCCCGAGAGTGCGCCGGTATATGGAATGAACGCAGTGCCTACATCCTCCCTCGTGTTATCATCCGTTTCCACAGGTTGTGATGTACCGGTTGGGCGGAGAGCCCGCTGAATCTGCCACTCTGAGTACCCATTTTTTCGAAATACAGTTCTCAGGTGTTCCAATTCCTGGGGAAGACTCTCTGCGTCGGAGATAGTGCGCGCCCTATGTACTAGAGTTTTAAGTACCCCATTCCTCTGTGAAGGGTGGTGGCAGCTGTCTGCGTGTAAATACAGATCAGTGTGCGTTGTCTTCCGGTACACACTATGACCCAGGGTGCCATCAGCTCTTCTCCTGACCAAGACGTCAAGGAACGGCAATTTACCTTCTGTTTCAGTCTCCATAGTGAATTTGATGTTGGGGTGAATGGAGTTCAGATGTGTAAGGAAGTCAAGGAGTTTATCCATACCATGTGGCCAGATGACGAAAGTGTCGTCCACATAACGGAAAAAGCAGGTAGGTTTCCATTCAGACGATGCCAGAGCTTCCTCCTCGAAATTCTCCATGTACAAATTTGCAACCACAGGGGAGAGTGGGCTACCCATGGCGACTCCCTCCGTTTGTTCGTAGTATTCGCCATTGAAAAGAAAATACGTGGAGGTCAAAACATGCCTAAAAAGTTCGGTAGTCTGCTATGGAATTGGAAAATCAAGACGTGCTGGTGGTTCTCTAAGCCTGTGAGACTCACTGACAAATCACACGTATTTTAGCAGGGTACTGGCTTGGAGCGATGTAAGTACGGAAGTGAAGAGATGGCGAGCGCTCGGCCACGCTGTGAGTAACTAAGATGAGACGGCAGAGCGCACCAGCACGGCCTCCGTCACAGGCTACGCAATGCTTAAGGATTATGGTAGACCAGATTAACTGTGAAGTGTGTTCAAATGAAAAGGTTCGAAACATCGTAACAACCGAGCCGTCTGAAATTTGAATATGCCCCTTTGGACAACGCAGTGAGACATCTAGGGACTCCAAGCATGCGTCGTCACCTTCCTCCAAACAATTCAAGGCTGTGTCCTCAGCAGGCAAGGTTATGCTCACCGTCTTTTTCGACGTCTGAGGTCCGATACTCATCGAATTCCTTGAGCACGGAAAAACCATTAACAGTGACGTGTACTGTGAGACAGCCTGTAGCCTACGGAAGTCTATCAACAGCAAACGGCCTGGGCTGCTCACGGAGGGAGTGATCCTGCTCCATGATAACGCTCGTCAACGTCTGGGAGCAGCTTGAGCATCAGACCTACAGCCCGTACATGTCACTCTGTGACTTCCATCTGTTCGGTACGCTAAAAAAAAAAAAAAAAAAAAAAAAAAAAAAGGGGAAGCGCTTCAACGAACAGAAAGACAGAATAGAGGTCTGGCTCGTGTCACAGCCACGGGAATTTTGGTAACAGAGAATCCTTAGGTTCGTTAAACAGTGGGATAATTTTGTTCAAGCATCTGGTGATTCCTTTTGAACAAAGGCTTCAATTATATTCAAAGTGTCGTTTCGTCCCTTTTCATTTGAACACCACTTAGTACCAGAGATGTATCAGTTTTGCAGTATTGTGCAGCACGGGTTGCAGGCCGACCTAGTGTGCTCCAGCCGCGTGTTTTACATGTAGACGTATTGGCCATTTGGTTCGCGATTGTTCGGAGAGTAATTATACAATCTCCTCCTCCTTCTTCACTTCATGGATTGGACATTATTGCCCGTTCTTTCTTCACAGTAGTCTGTGTACTGGGTCGCCCACTATCCCTGATTTCCCTAGGCATGTACCCAGCTTTAGGGAATCTGTAGTTCTGCATAGGTTTTTTTTTTTTTTCCAAATGATCGGTGTAGTTCTGTCTGTTCAAATTCAAATGATTGTGAACCTATTGGACCAAACTGCTATGGTAATTAATCCCAGTCCTTAGACTTATAAACTATTTAAACTAAGTTACGCTAAGAACAACACACAGACCCATGCCCGAGGTGGTACTCGAACCTTAGACGGCGAGCAACCGCGCTTTCCGCAGCAAGGCGCCTTAGAATGGTCGTCTGTATGTTATTACTACCTTATTATTTACTGATTGTGTATTTAACCCCATCCATCCACATTTCGTCTACTATCTATTATTGTACAACCTTTAACAACCCTTAAAAATTAATTTCTGTAGACTATATTTTGCTCAATTCGCCGCATATAAAGCAATACAGGAAAAGTCATTATCTCATAAAATATCATTTTCGTGTTAACCGAACTTTATTTTCGAACATTCTTTGGATTGTCCCACATAGAGCTTGTAACTTTCTAACTTTCTGCAAATGTATTTTTTTTCACTGTACGTTGAATCAGAGTATATAACCGTAAGAATAATCATTGAAAAATTGCGCGTTGACAAATTATTATTATTATTATTCGGAAAGCGTCCAAGACATAGAGCGATCAGCAGAAGTCTGCGGCATGTTTGGTGAAGTCGAAGGCGTGGGATCTGACGAAGATGGTCGAATGGTTAAGGATCGATAGACAGTTTTTTACCTCCTCCGATGCCAACCATTTTGACTGAAAAGAAAGTTTATTTTGTTGGATGGAAAAAAATTTATGGAAATATTACTTCTATGAAAATGACATATATGGTCAGAAAATGAGCTTGTAATCAACTACAGTACGTGATTGTACCTTAATTAAATACCAAAATGAACTGTAGTTCATAGTTCATCTACGTCAATGTTACAGAACTATTCACCCAACTTAATTATCAGATGTTGTTCAAATGTTTGTAAATCTATAGAGCAAAACTACTGTGGTCATCAGTCCCCAAGGCTTACAAACTACTTAACCCATTAGCGCTCGGTGGTGCGTTTGTGCACCACGTTGCACTATCTCTGACTTTTGCACCTTGCACACAAAGGAAAGTAGATGTATCTTCCTGCTCTTGTCTCAGTACAGCAAACATTTGGCACTACCTTTAGAGCATTGTTGTACTGCTGAATTGCTGAAGTGTGGGGTACTGTTCAGGGCTTAAACTGTTGGTTCGTTTCAGACAGCGAAATGGCTGCACATCGTTACAACAAAAGGTAAATACATTGTAAATAATCTTATATATTTTGGAAACTACTGTTTGAATTGCCTTTGGAGGACTATATAACATATTTCTGTAAGATGGCATAACGTTATGCAAAATGCTGTGGCCGTAATTTCTACTGAAATTTAGTTGGTGCACCAACGCACCACCGGTCACATGGGTATTCAATCTGCCGAAATGGCAACTCAGCTTTCTAGATCAAATTTTATGAATGATTATACTCATAGCGTAATTTATAAGTTGCTTTTCATACAACAAAGAGCTTATTAATGTGATTGCAGAGGCCTAAGTGTGGAAGACATCTTGCCTTTGCTAGAGGAGTCCGATATTGAAGATTTTGAAACGGCAAATTCTTTGGATCTGTGCCTTGCTCCCCCTGATGTCAGAGACGACACAGATGAAGACAGCGCAGATGAGGATTTAGGTGGTGACATCAATAAATTGAATTTCCATCAGGTGACACCAGAATGTGAAGCAGTTGTATGAAAAGCTAATGATGATAAAATAATTGGTTTCTGTGACACTGAACGCGAACATCAAGGGACAAACCGGGAAAAATTGATTACATACGGTGAAGTAGTACCTGTAAGAAATACTAATGAAGACAAAACAATTAGGTTCCAGTAAAACAGAACAACTTCATCAACAGATGTACCTCATGTCACAAAGGACAAAAACAGTTGGCAGAAGATGGTTGGCTTCTGAGTTGCCTGAAAGAAATCAAACGTGTGGATCCCACCTGCAAAGTGGAAAGACAATCTGCTGCACTAAAAAAGAAAATTGTTGTTTCACAGCCACATATAATCAAGTATTACAATTATAATATAGGTGGAACAGACAGAATGGACCAGAATGTGAGTTTCTACAGATCAAATATCAGATCCAAGAAATGGTGGTGGCCATTTTTTTTTGTGGAGTCTAGACGTGATAATTCAAAATTCGGGGCTACTTTACAGACACTTTGTCAACGAAGAAATGGGTCTACTCACATTCAGAAGAAGTGTAGCAAGAGAACTCTGGCAAAAATATGGGAAACAAAAATATAAAAAGCAGGACCAAGTGTCACTCCAGTTGCTAGTAGAGCTTTTTGTCAGTCCGTTTCGATGAAAAAAGTCATTTTATTGTTTCTCAAAACGAAAGAACAAGATTTGCACTTTGTAAATCACACACAACTCGCAAGTCTACAAAATGTAATGTAGCCTTACATGAAAAATGTTTCTATTCATTTCATTCTCTAAAATAGGACGTTTGATATTCCATATGCTCGGTTGTGCGTTTGTGCACCACATCATATTTTGTAATGTGTATGTAGAAAAAAATAAAAATCAATTTATTCACCCTTTTTTATCTTATTGAACCTATCCTAGTAAAATGGAACATTTTACTTACAAAAAAAGTTCTGGGCAGTAATGGGTTAAACTAACCTAAGGATAACATACACACCCTCGCCCTAGTGAGGAACCACGCAGTATCTGATAAGGCGCCTTGAACCGGTCGTCAGTTCCTTCATGGCTCAGAGGCTGTATTAAAGAGAGTGGTGATCAGCTATAAGCTTGTCTAAGTCCTATATTTGCTAAAATCTTTTTACATCTTTTAGCGCCGTTGAAGTAGAAAACTCCTAAATCAAACCATGACCTTCCAGCAGAGGGTTTTTGTATTTACATTGGCAACATTTAAAGAAATGGGAAAATTAAAACAGATACAGGTCTTCATTTATCACACAGAGCGTATTCAAACAGACTGTTATTTGCGAACGATAAAGAAATTGAGACCAAGTTACAGAAATTCATTTATCTTTTAAATAACATTCGTGAGGCTTATAATTTTAAAATCTCAATTAATAAAACGAAAATAATGGCTTTTACAGGAAGGCATCCAGGGATACCGTTGTATGAAAAATCGTTGTAGAAAAAAATATTGGAGAACAATTATCGAGACAATCGAGATTTTTAAAACTCGATTCCTTTCAAAGCTTTCAACACTTGCCCACTCACAGCCAATATCGTCAAACATTCCTGGCAAAAAAGAGGGCGGTGAACATCCACCATACTCGCTGGATCTCAATCCTACAGACTTCTTCCTGTTCCCTCGACTCAAACTCTGTTCGTAAGGAAAGAGATTTGACGGTGTTACTGACATTCAACGAATCTTGACGATGGTATTGAACACGAACCCAAAGGTGGTATTGAACACCAACCCAAAGGAAGATATCGTGCACAGTTTTCATGACACGTATCTTAGTAATGGGAGGTGACTATTTCGAAGTCAGTAAGGTAACTGCAGTTCATACTTCATATACTTCATTGTTACAGAACTATTCATCAAACTTTATTGTCAGAGGTTGTTCAAAATGTTCAAATTATTATAAATCTATGGAACCAAAATATTGTGGTCATCAGTCCCCAGGCTTACAAACAAAGGACAGAACACAACTGTAAGGACAAAACACACACACATACACATACTCACACATACACACACACACACACACACACACATACACACACACGCGCGCCTTGAACCGGTCGGCTATTTCCGCGCGGCTCAGAAGTTGTATTAAAGAGGGTTGTGATCAGCTGTAATCTTGTAAACGTCCTATCTATACTAATCATAAATCTGTAACTGTAGGCCTGTTGTTGTTCGCTTCAATCCTCAAAACTACTGGACGAATTTTCATGTGGTTTTAACAGGAAACATGAGCGAGGATTGGTTCAGGATCTTAGCATGATTTCATCAGATAGAATCACGAAAAGAGATATCGCAATTTAAGTGTTTTCAGTAACCCTTATGTATATCTGTTCACCTATTAGAAACCCCTAACCTCCAGGACTATTTCACGAATTCGCATGGAATTTTCACACTTAAGGTGCTGGTGCCTCTCCAATGTAAAATAAATATCACAGCAGGATGGTTGTAATGGCAATCGGCTTGGACAAGATAATTACACAATGATACGCAAAATTAGTTTACAGTTTTTTAATTTGAGATCATTAGTTGATTATTCCTGTTTCTGGATGTGAATTTAGTTAAGAATGTTCAAATGTTTGTAGAGCTTAAGGGACTTAACTACTGGGTCATCAGTCCCTAAACTTACAAACTACGTATGAACTAGCTTATACTAAAGACGGCACAAACATCCATGCCGAGGGGGGATTCGAACCCCGACGGGAAACAGCCTGGCGTGTCGTAGCATAGCGCCTCAATGCGCTCGGCCGCTCCGCCGCGGCGAATTTCGTCACGAACAGGGTACACAGAATGGTAAACATAGGCGTCTACTGCTATGGAGTCTGTTGCTCCTCCAACAGAGTAAGTGCTGGGGTTAGCAGGTGAAAATTATCGCCAAATGCAGCAGCGTTAAGAATTATTTTTGAGGCTTTGGAATTTGTTGAGTTTGATTAAACACGAAGTGCGGCATAGTTCTTGACACCTTCTTCTTTTCATCTGGCTGTAGTCGCACTCATCATACCTTTTTCGAATACAGAAACGAAAGACATATCAATATGAGCTTTGTCGCTCATAATTTTTAGTCCTTCTGTGCCGGACGAAAACTTACATTAAAAATAAAGTGAAATAATCTTCTGATGAAGACACCCTTAATCGGGGTTGAAACGAGGTTAACGGTTATAAATTTTGTCTTGCATCATGTTGCATGTGAAAGTTATTGCTTTCGAAACTTGTGTGTTGTCAAATACAGGTCTAATAATAATGAAACCTGTCTTAAGGTTGACTGGGGTCAGCGCATCGACATAAAACTTTGCTTTCTACCTGTCACGGACGGCAGCGGACGCTGTTTAATCTAAAGATAATACACAAGACCACACTGATGCGAATATTGTCACTGCAAATTTATGACGATGATTACATTATAAATGTTATTGATCAAATTCATTGTTTTTGGAAACTTCAAAATTGCCAATTTATTTTTAATTAACGCATCTGAAATTTACTTTTCATTATTATCGCATCTGAAATTAAACTAAGTCAAAAAATAAAATGATAACTTTTATAACACCTTGACTGTTGACAATTATGGAAATCTTATCGAAAAATAATTTCCTGCTTTCTCACTAATCAAATTCTAATATGCTTTCTGCACACTTGAAAATTCACTTCTTGCTATGCAACCTTGAAACACTTGCAATTACACTTGTAAATCAAAGGGGGGGGGGGCAACAATACTTTCTAACTACAATAATAAAGATGGTTATTTTACTACTTCATTTAGTAATGAGAAATTAAAATATTGTTATACAAATTCTACATAAACGACAATCCTTGTCATAACCTTTTACAATTTTAATTCAAAATTACTTCTACAAAATACCTCACAACAATACGTACTGGGCAAGTGATTCTTTCGCTACCGAAAATCGCTACAACATTACAAAATTTCTTTAACTTTATAGCTGAAACGGATAATATCAATCAGTATCAGCTGTCCCCGCGGATCAGACCATTTCACTATCCACAATTTGAAAATAGGAATCTTTGTCTGCCGCCACTGCGGATCAGACGCCAGAAACTGGTATGTTCGTCTCCGGCCGAACATTGACCTCTGCGAGACAAGCCGATGATATTATTCGGTGATCTCTATGCTATGTGGATGTTGAACTTCAGCTGTCTGAGCGTGCCAGCCATAGCTGTTCATATTTCGTTTCTTGCCAAGATAATACATTTGGATTCCGCTTCCATATAAGCCTATTACGTCGCGTATTGAGTTAAATTTCAAATCAAGAGGTAAGTAAGCAAGCAAGCAATTCTTTGTCACGTAATAACTAATGGAAATTCGTATGCGAAATTTAAACATGGCGAGCAATGCGAAAAATTGTGGAAAACATCTGAAAGTGCAGGGACGCTGTAGTTTTATGCTCTGACACCAGAGTTATGTATCCAGTTTAAATAGAGATGACTGAAGCCCTTTATATCTTTGCCTCGTAGTTGCAACCTACTACCAACTTTATGATTTTTGTGCCAAAGACAAACAGATGTGTTTCACTTTCATTCATTGGTACCGTTGCTGCTAACACAGCCACATATAAATGTTTGTCCAAGAAAATATTGCTTCCCACATTTCTTCTCTGAGTCAAAGAGTCTATCGCTGCGTAACTTTAAACCCCTTTTGCACCCTTATTAACTGCAAGATATGGTTCCAAGCCAGCGTTAAGCTTCTGGCATAGATGCTTGGCTCCTCCATTCTCGTTATGGAACTTTAGCGAAAAGGGGAGAAGCTGTAATGCTGAATGGTGTGTCGCTGCGGGGAGCATTAAATGAGGCGATCAGCCCCAGGCTGTAAAAAGCGACCAAGGAGGAGAGGAGAGGGCGCTAAATGACTCAGAATGCGTCTCGCGCTGTGAGCTGCTAGCCGCCTGTGCAAAGAGGAAGTCAGCAGAGGCTGCCTGCTACAGCGAGCGTGGCGATGGCGAAGCTGCCCTGCTCGACCACTGGAAATGCAGTCGCTTCAGAAATATCAGTGAACTGCTAGGTCTTGCAGCGGCGACTAGGAGATAAACAGGATTTTTCTGTTTCACCTCTGTGGAATTTTTAAAATACGAGCCGAAACATTATGACCACAGCCTGCCGGAGGCACGAATGACGCTTGCGGACACATGGCAGTGTACAGGATGACCAGCCAGTCTAAAACAGGTTAGGAAAAAATTCAAAATTTTTATTTCAAAACTTCGCGTAAGTTTCACAAGCGTTCTTCCACTGCGACGTACGCCTTAACAACGTGACCAAGGCTGTCCACCTTGCAGGACAGAGCCGGCGAGAACCAGTGCTGAATGCTGATTCTAAAATCGCGCCACTCTTCTGGCGTCCGTGCTGAAACTACTGACGTTTCCATGCTACCGTGGATCCAATAGCAGACACCCACGTTTGATCACGTGTGCTACTGCTGCAGGACTCAGAGGTGCGAGAATTAGTTCCTTCACTCTCTTCAGTTTGAGTTCTCGTAAAGAACAGACGCACTCGAGAGGTGCGGGGCGAACGGCCGCATGCCGTCCGCTCCCGCCTAGCGGCAGTTCGGTATCAGCCACCAACTTCGTGAACCATTACCGTAACCTTTCCTATTTTCTAATCTCTAACTTAGACTGGCACCCATTCCTTGCATCCGACCCAGGGCGAGTCCCCCCATGTATTCCGTACTTTAGAATATACTAAATATTAACTTCAATTCTATCTTTTATTTGCCATTCTGTCACCCTTTCCTAGAGCGCCCACAAGCCTTCACCGCTCCGCCATCCATCCTGACAACGCTTCCAACCCATTTTATTTATGCAGCACTGGAATGGGTTGTATAATTTTCCTATCATCCGTGGGGTAAAGATTAAGTACTGGAGAACAGTTTAACGGAACAATAAGTAATATTCTGGTGACAATATGGACTGTAAAGGTGTATATCTATTGATAAAAGCGACTTTGACAGACGACAAATTATAGAAGATGTAACGAAATATGGGGAAAGCTCTGGAAATTCGATAGACGACCTGACAAGAAGCGAAACAGCTCTGTACACATTCGGTTTATTTCCTTTCGTTATCGAGTCACAGGCATTTGTAGTGGTGTAGTCAACAGAGACCACTTCAATATGCAGGTTGGTCATTTGAGTTCATACATTGTAATTTACTAGTCCATGGGCCCCTTGACTTGGGAAAAAAAAACAGAAAAAGATGGAAAAATAAAATTTTATTATTGTATAATATCAAATATAATAATTCCAGCAGAAGCTTTGGTACAAATTCCTGTCTAAATAGAAACCTGTTGCCCAAAAGTGTTCATTATTCAGTTTATGTGCAAAAAGGTCAACAATGTGTGACACCCAAAACACCAAAAGAGGCGTGTTACAAATATTTATATTCAAGTAGCGGTACTTTAACAGCGTGCCTTAATACAGAGGCCTAATTTTACACAACTAGCCTACTATAGATAATTATAAAATGCACCGGTCTAAATTATATCAAAGTGTAATTGTATTTGATCGCATTTCACGAGAAAAAAACGGCGGCCTGTTTTAACTGACTTCCTTTTTTTTATTTATTTTTTTTTTTTTTTTTTACCTATCTTACAAGTTAATACAATCTGTGCGCCACCTTGACGCCATTGTTCAAATGCTCATATGTTTTCAAATGTTCAAATGTTTGTTAAGCTTAAGGGACTTAATTGCGGGGTCATCAATCCCGAAACTTACAAACTCCTTATGACCGCTCGGCCACTGCGGCCGGCGTAAGTGTTTTACTTTATTTTATTGGCTTCGGATACTTTCCCCATTTGGCCAGATAGACAAGGAGGAAGGAAGGAAGCAAGCGTCCGTTACCATCTGCAGGGAACCATCCCAGAATTTGCCTGGAGTGAAGTGGGGAAATCACAGAAAACTACGATCAGGATGGTGGGCCCCAAATGGGTAAGCGCCGACAGAAATCGGTAAACGTTGCGTTAAACTTGAAACCTGCCTTTACCAACCTTAGCACCCAACCTTAGCACCAACCTTAGCACAGGATCAAGTTTACATTCATTACTACAATCAGGATCAAGTTTCTTATTTGGAGTTAAACGTTTCTGTACTACACTTTTACATCATCTCAATACTTTTGTCGGTCATTTCTAACTTTAAAGATAACCGTAAAAGGAACATTTCAGTTTTTTGTCACCACTAAAAATATGACACTTTTTTTTTTAATCTTCTAAACCTCCTCCTGCTACACTTTTCATGGGCGTCAAGGCAAGAATTTTGAATAGTTATAAAGTTATATACTCGAGAAGAAAGTATACTGCTTTACTCTGTCATGATAGCTTTCTGGTTATTTGGGTTTGTCTGCAGGTTTAAGACTATAAAAAGGCTACTACATTACTGTAATTTTTACCACAAGCTGTATTGTATATTTGTCATAAACCTTCTTTTAATTTTTTTTCGTAAAAAAAAGAGAGATACATAAACGCTATTCAACTTTGTCAAAGAATTTTAAATATTTCGAGCAACAATTACCTTGTCACCAAGGATCCAAAATATTATATAGTAAATTCTCGCCGAACCTACGAAACAAAAAGTCCTTTATATTTGTATATCCGTTTCCCCCTCTTTTAGGTATCAATACCTAGTGACACCTAAAGCCGTCCTCTCACGGGACATGGAAACGCAAGTGGAGGAGGACGTGGTGCCGTTGCAGCGTGGAATTCCACGTTCCACTGCCCTGCAAAGCATGAAATGAAGGATCCAGCATGTTAGACTTTTGCTTCGTGGAGTGTAACGTGGCCAATGAAAAGCTACCTGGTTTTCACGTGACAAGCAAACTTTTGATCCACCATATTGCAAACGGAACTTCGTATTTCGTGCCTTCTTTCGTTTTCGCTATCCACGACAGAATTTGTTGAGTTTTTCGTTCTAGGCCACAGGAACAAAGAACATTCAAGACTACCCTAAGTCACTCGGTTTTCCCCACGGTGTTTGAATTAAGTTGCAGTTCAGTACACTGTTGGAATAGTTCAGTTTCACAGTGCAAAGTGAACATGGATAGCGCGTGGTTGCGGAAGCAGATGCAGTGTAGGAAGAATAGTGTTTACGTACAATACCATTGTCGAGCTGGGGCGTTGTTCCGCGTGTATAACAAGTAAAATATATGGTCAGAAACTATTATTTCCGAATATACAGAATATGTACAACGTGAAAAATGGGAATATAAGAGCAAGACAACTAGAGCTGGTGCAGATGATGTATTTCATCATCGATAATTTTTTGAAGAATTTTTGTCAAAATTGATTTTGTCGTAAATTTCTTTATTATCTCAACCGCTTTTAGACACATGTACCGTCTTTGAGCTTCTTGAAGGGGGAAAAAATACAATTTCTGCAAGAGTATTGCATGCCACATGCAAGTATAAGAAAGCATTTCTTTTTTTTCCGACGTTGTCTAAGAGAGATACCGTGTAATTTTACGCACATCCATCTTTGTAAACACAATGATCAATGCGCCAGACCGCAACGGCCGCTGGAGAGCACTGCGATTGCAAAGCAAATCACGATGAGCAGCACGTTATGTTCCGTGGGATGTAGCGGTTCGTTTCAGAGCGTGCTGTAGCTAGGTAGACAGCACGTCTGGCCTGCGCCACGTTGGGACAACACGTCCCGTGTGAGGACGGCTTAAGGTATTGCAGGTCGAGACGCACCGCACTGGAAATAATCCTGGCGGCGCCCATGTTTACTACGTACAGTTCTCTACAGGAAGGACTCAAAGTGGCTACCACAACCTGCAATGCAGGGGTATATGCGCCGCATCACTGCCTCACTCGTTCCCTTGCTGTATGAGCAGACGCAGCAATTGCACGTTATGAATAGGTGTGGCATACGCAGCAGCCTTCAAATGTCCCCTGAGGTAGGCAAACGAGCAGGCCACGCTATCGGTCCCTGACACCCTATCCATTTGTTTAGTTGTTATGAACAGAAAACAACTCCCTGTAACATGATAACGAAAACAAATAAACCACAAGTGAGCAGGACACGTTCTGCTTCTTGCGGGGCCTCTATCGAATCCCCAGAGCTTTTCCACACATTTATACTCTGTATATTAAAAAAAATTATGTAATTACACGAGATGTAAGCGGGAGGGGGGAGGATGAATTAAGTTAATTTTCATAAATCGAGAATAAAGAGTATGTGGGAATGAAAAAATGTAATAAATTAAAAAACCACACATTTTCGAAAGGTTGAGACTGAATCAACGAAAAGAAAATTATACAGATCTCTGGTAAAAAAATGCTATTATTCAATTGATGAATTCTTAAATGATGATCTGAGTATTTGATCAGGATAAAAACATATAATTATGTACTGTGATTTTATAACTACATTGTATGTATATATTATTATTGTAAACTGACGAGTTCAAAAAAATGTTCAAATGTTTGTTAAGCTTATGGGACTTAACTACGGGGTCATCAGTCCCTAAACTTACAAACTACTTATCATCTACCTTATACTAAGGACGGCACAAATATCCATGCCCGAGGGGGGATTCGAACCCCCGACCGTAGTGGCCGTGCAGACCGTGATTGTAGCGCCTCAGTCCCCTCGGCCACCGCGGCCGGCAAACTGACGAGTCTCCTGTACACTAAATCAATGATTTAACTTTTATGTTATGAGAGAATAAAATTCTGATTCTGAGTTTTACAGTGAGTTGATTTGACTGATGAGTTGATAGTCAAGTTTATTCAATGCGACTGGTGTTTCACATGCAACAATGCATGATGCATGGTGTAATAGAACATGTTACGTAGTAAAATCTATAATAGGTATCTCCAATCGCCAACATTCTCCCCCTAAAGCGAAAATATGTTGTTGACTGCCACTTATATAGGAAGAATAGATCATCAGAATAAAATACGAGAAATCAGAGCTCGAACGGTGAGATTCAGGTGTTCTTTCTTCCCGCGCGCTATTCGAGAATGGAATGGGAGTAAATAGTATAAAGGTGGTTCGATGAACCCTCTGTCAGGTACTTAAAAATGCGATTTGCAGAGTATTCCACGTAGATGTACATGTAAGTGGTGGAATTAACCCTTGCCAACTTGTGTTATATTTTCTCTAATTTGTCTGTGGTTATCATAATGTGTTCATGGAAATTTTGACTTTCATCAGTGTGGATACTAAGATAGCGTCTAACTACTGCGTATTTTATATTTGTGTTGTCTAATTTTAGCGACGGGCTTCGTGTCTGTGTTGTTTTGTTGGTTGCCATCTTGAGGTTTTTCTTTTAACTTTTTCTTTTATTTTACATAAAACCCAATTCCTGTGATTAAAATGGTCGTGTTTTTCTTACAATGTTATTTGCAGTTTAGAATGAATCTTAATTACAGTACTTCTTAATTCTATGGTATTTATTTTATATCTTACTTCTACACTACTAATACTTGTTAGTTTAATTATTAACCTGCAGTATTACAGGTCGTGCTAGTGGTATATAAACTTTCATGTTGTCGATGTGTCCGCCGAGCTAAAGTCGGCGGACGTGCCCGTGGCACTTGGTTCCTCAAAATGTTCAAATGTTTGTATAGCTTATGGGACTTAACTACGGGATCATCAGTCCCTAACCTTACAAACTACTTATCAACTACCTTATACTAAGGACGGCACAAATATCCATGCCCGAGGGGAATTCGAACCCCCGACCGTAGTGGCCGTGCAGACCGTGACTGACGCGCCTCAGTCCTCTCGGCCACCGCGGCCGCCCACTGGGTTGCCCACCTCGTTTACTGCAGGTGCTCAAAGCATTCTCCCCTTAGGTTTCTAATCTACCCACCACCAAAGACTAAAACTACTGACTACAAACAAAGGAATGAAACGACTTCATGTTTGTGAAATCCGTGGCTTTGCACACCTTTCCCCAGACCCAGGTCACGGCGGATTGCAGCCAGAGACGCCCAACCTCGTGCCCGGCTGCATGGTAGTGTGTGGAGAGACTACATTGGTGCATTGTTTGTCACGATCAATAGTTAATTTTCCAGATAATCATCCCTGATCTTCTTGGAATTGTATCTGTGAGTTCTTTGAGAGTTTTGAAAGTATCGACACTTCTTCATAGGTCATAGATGTCAGGCCGGTTCCGGTGACAGAGCGGTCTGCGGCGTACCAGTCACGGTCTGCACGGCCGCTGCGGTCGGGGGTTCGAATCCCCCTTTGGGCATGGATGTTTGTGCCGTCTTTAGTATAAGCTAGTTCATAAGTAGTTTGTTGGTTTAGGGACTGATGACCCCGTAGTTAAGTCCCATAAGCTCCTCTTACATTTGAACATAGATGTCATTATGAGGCAGCTGCAGTCGCAGGTCGGAGTTTTCTCCTCGGTCCCACAGTCGCACGCAGGTGTAGTCCGCTTACCTAACCGACATAAATGTGCCGGATAGGGACCGTGCCCAGTCAGTAAGTGCAGCACTCCTCTACTTGGTTTGAAGTGTTTCCTACTTAGCCTTTCCCTAACATTAGAGATGAAATGATGTGTTCTTCGCCCAGTGTCTTCTTCATTCCATGTATCACCCCGTTTACATGGGCTCCCAAAACCGGATTTCGTAAACCGATTTCCCAGTTCCGCTTTTGGTTGGTCATGTAAACACTCCAAAATCGATCCTGGAAATCCACTTATCTAAAGCGGTTTTCCAGTTCCACAATCGATTTTCGTGTCCATGTAAACGCAACCGTTTTTGAAGCGTTCTTGGCTTGTCATATTATATTTTCTTGTTAAGAATTTTCGGCACATATCGACAGAGGGATATTTTTCTAATGTGAAACAAAAGTATAAATATTAGGGTGAGCATGAATCTGTGTATTTAAGTAAAGAAAATTGCGATTGTACTGACTAAATTAGGAACTAGGAACTGAATCACCTATTTTTCAGCCGTCATCTTAAGTGAGCTAGGAAATCCGATTCAGGCATATACCATGTAAAGACGACAGCGAAAAACGGTTTACGAAATTCGGTTTTCGTCTTCCGGAAGATGTGTTGCATGTAAACGTAGTGTGTCTTGCCACAATTGCTCTCTCGTTTCGTAATTTATAGCTTTGGACCCCCCCTGACCCCAATTAATTCCTCGAGTTTGTCAAGATTGCCTTTCTTAGCCCTATATCAGGCTGCCTGCTCTCTTATTTCAATGTCCAGGGGGCGAAGCACCATTTACATCAAGATCAAGAGGGCTCCTCCTGGTGAGGTCCTGTAGGCTCCCACGGATTGTAATAGTATATTACACTGCACCCTTCTGACGGTCGTGGTAGGTACCATCCTCGTGAGCCCGTGTGGCCATATACCGGAAACGTAGTCCAACATAGATGGCAGTATGCTGTTGCGAAAAATTCTAATGAGACCTCTCCCAGCTAGTCTCTGTAGGGCTACTTGTGCTGTATCAGCTACTGCATCTACGTGGACCGTAAAGGTCCAGCGTTCGTCAGTGACGACTCCCAGATATCTAGCCTGCTGGCGCCGAATCACTGGTTTTCCATCAAGCCTCATAGTGGTGTTGGGGACTAACTGACCTTTTAGAAGCAGATCGATTTGCTTGGTGCTATCTCGAGTTTGGGGTTTTGGCACCACGTTGCCGAGATCTGCATTGGTCGTTCAACCTTAGGCTCTAAGTCCTCGCGGCTGCGGCCGCCAACCAGCTATATTGTTTGTTGTGATGACGGAGTGGCAGCAGCAGCAGTTGAGCGCGGCAGCTGATGACCGCGGCTGCAGGGCAGCGGTCGCCGCCGGATGCTGGCGTTTTTGTGCGGCCCGCTCTGATGCCCGGAGCGGGCGCGCGCATTGATAATTACGGGCCGTTGGCGATCTGCATGCGGCAGCTGGACGCGCCTTTGTCCCCGGCGGCGATGATATCCGCCGGCCTCAAAGGCCAGGTAGGCCGAGCCACAATGGGCCGGCCCGCCGCTGGTCACCGGGAGACGAGCAGAGGGTAAGGTCCTTTTTGTGGCCGCCGCCCGTATCGGCCGGCATACATCTCCGCGTTTTTTTACGGCCGCGCTATTTAGTTCCGCGCCGGTAACGACGCGTAATGAAACGTCTGCACCTCAGCCTCGTGGGCGCGCTCCCCCGCCGCACGAGAGGACTTCCCGGAAGGGCTGCTGCGCGCTTCACTTCGTGTCCAGAGGAATCAGACACTGGCAACCTGCAAGGATTCTGGCGACACACAGGCCGAATTTTATACGCACAGCACCTTCAGCCATTGACGTTCTGAAACATACACTCCTCGAAAATGTAAAAACACCACGAGTTCGTCGACCCATCAGAGGGAAACTTTATTGACACATTCTTGAGGATGTATACAACACAAGATCACACAGCCAGAGGCGCAAGTGAGTACAGTCACCAGAGCGTGCGAAATGTCCTCCTTTTGCTCCAATGTAAGCTGTAATTCTTATATGGTGAGGGTCGTAGAGGTGTCGAATGTAGTCTTGTCGAATGGCCTGCCTTAAAGTTTCCTCCTGGTACCTCAGTTGAGTCACAATTCGTGCCGCTTATGCAGACCGCGCAATATTAGGTTGCATCTGATCCCAAACACAGGGGACAGATCTGGGGATCGTGCTGACCAGGATACTTGATGTGTACATCAAAGATCACGTTGGGTGGCACAAGATACATATGGACCTGTTCGAAAAGCATATCGCCCTGTTGGTGCATGAGTGATAGCAAGACGGGATGATTGATAGTTTCAATGCACCGTGCACTGTTCAGTGTTCTCTAGAGGACCACTAGAGAAGAACGACCAGTGTAGGTTGTAGCTCCCGACACAATGATGCACGATCATGCATGCCGTTGTCGTGTCACCATGATATATTCCGAATGTTCTGGAGCCGCGGAGACATTAAACACATGCATCTGTAACAGCCGCGGTGAAATTGCCGAGCGCTCTAAGGTTCCGTGCTGCGGAGCGCGTGGTTGCTCCCCGTCGAAGGTTCCAGTCCACCCTCGTACATGTGTGTGTGTGTGTGTGTGTGTGTGTGTTGTCTTTAGCACAAGTAGGTTCAACAAGTTTGTAAGTCTAGGGATTCATGACCTCTGCAGTTTGGTCCCACACCTTTACAAACATTTGAGCATGGAAAGTTCCATTTGATCGTCAGTTTCACGATAAGCTCCACGACAGTGTTTGGTATTCAGCTACATGCCATCACAGTCCAATTATTCTACGAAGTCCGTTCTACCAATATCATTATATATGCATTCTATAAGAGTGAATACCAGCTGGACATCTTGTAGAGCTGAAAGACGTCACTGAATTACGTGACGTTTTCATTTAAATTATGAATATCAGTTAAAGGCAGGACAGCCTGTGGTGAGCAGGATAACCACGATTTAAGCATAATTTCGTGTATAATGAGCATTACAGGCCTTGTATGTGCAGCCTTTCATTTAATTTCTTAATTCAGTAAGTCTTAAATAACTTCCAGTTCTGTCACTAATTTACTATGTAATTATCAGCATCATTAATGTAAGCTTGGTGATTGGTAATAATTTTATCTCAGGTGATAGGGAAATTTTCTTGTTTGGCAAAATTCTGTCCGTAGCTCTTCCTGCAAACTTGTTATCCAGCGAGTTCTCCACAGTCGCCGCTACCAGTGACCATCCAAGTCGTTGTGTCGGTCTGGTGATGGTCTGGCAAGTTCTATACAATACATCAAAGAGAAATGCCGACAGGGCGACATGCTACAGAAGTGAAAATGAGGGCTGGTTTCAGAGAGTTACACGCTCAGTAGACGAGGATGACACAATGTGGCGCTGCCAGTCTCTTGGGACATGTTAACTGAAGTACTCGCACGTTTCCCACACCTCAACGCTGCTCGTCAGGTCAAGAAACCTTCTAGAACAGCGGTCGGCAACTGGCGGACCGCGGTCCAGGTCCGGACCGTGGAAGGCCAAAAAATGGACCGGCAGAAATATTTTGAAAGTTTAAGTTACACACTAAAATTATTTAAAAAAAGAAAAACGTTTGTCTGTAGATAACAATGCGTATGAGACCCACACTTATAATTTTCCTAGAATTTTACAATCAACTGCTGAATTATTGGAACGCTTAACGGTTATTACAGGTAGATTAAATAAACGTCGTGATGTGCAACGCTGGAGAGTACGCTGACAAGGGGCGGCAAGCTGGCCGGTGATCCGCATATAAGTCCTGCACACACGAATGCAACACGAGAACTTTATCTAACGAACAAGGGAATTCTATAGACTTGATACTCTTACAGTCTCTGAAACCTCTATTTAAGCGGTCAGGGCATGTCCACTTAAACACCATTCTTGTGCCCTTTAAAAAAATCATCTTTTGAAGTTTCTGCAGCAGCAGAACGGACGGATGTGGCTGCGTAGTTGTTCAACCCTTCAAAGCTTTTACTCCAAATGGAGGCAATAGACTTGCAGGACGACATTTCCTTGAAAACATATAAAAATGTATCTACTGACAAATTGTGAACATGTCCCGGAAACATATGAAAGTTACAAAATATTAGCCATCTACCTGCCTACTATGTTTGGCCCCACATATATTTGTCAAATTTCATTTAAATAAGTATCGTTCAAGATTAATGGCCGCCCACCTCGCAGACACTATTCGCATAAGCTGCACCGCATGTGAACCTAAGTAACTGGCTGAAGGCCGCAAATGTAATTTCTTGCACAGATTTTTTTTTTAACACAAGTACGCATAGTTCACTGTATTTCATACTTTCGTAGTGAAAACTAAACAAAAAATAGTTTTTTAATGTATGAACTGGTACTGGATTTTTCAATAGAAGTGACTACACATTTTATTTCATATATTTTGTGAGTGAAAAATAAAAATAAACAAATAGCAAATAATAAAAGTTTTACTGGATTATTATACATTTGTATTTCACATCTTTTGTATTTCGTATTAGTTTGAGACTGAAAATTAAAGTAAAAACGTATAAGGAATATGTGGTTTTACTTCTGGACCGCGATAAAAATTTTCAAAAGTATGTTCTTGCCATCGCCCACAGTTTGCTTAAAGCAGGTCATTACCTACCTCACAATAGTGAATTGAAGAACGTAAAATGTTGGGAAGAGACAAGATCGGAGCCCGTCTTCCCACACTGTACGCCAGAGACGGGAGACTTTTTCTGCGCTCTAGAGCATGGGTATAGAGGAAAGAGCTGTTTCTTCTTCATTTAGACGACCGACTATCGTCACGTCAGTACGTCTGACGGGCACCATGTTAATCCTAATTTCACACTGATTTCTGTATTCACTTGTGTGTCTGTAGATCAAGTGTAGCATAATTGGATCGATCAAGTGAAAGCTATAGGTTTTCCGACCCAAAATACAGGAGCTTATTTCACTATGCCGTGAAGTTATGAGCCTCATTCTGGACCACGCAATTCAATGTAGTTAGCATAACTTCAAAATTTTCTTGGCAGTCAATGAAATCAGTTTACAGTCAGAGTTTGTTTGCTACAGACGCACACCATCTTGCTTTACAAATTTAATTTCTTTTGAGTAGGGTTTCTGGCACAAGGCAGGTTTAGATCGTAACTTTGAGGATATCCATGCTTCTCTGTAACCACAGAGTGGCCGCGCTACAAGCTGCTACAATTACAACAGCCGCCGCAGATACTGGTATGGTAATGTGTCGCCGTAACTTTAATTAGAGAACTTAAAACATATTGTTTCAGCTCTGCCTCTTTCCTTCAACCGTTAGTTAAAGTCAATTTACACGTTAAGCCTTTCTTTTTCTTTCCTTTTTTTGCGTTTAATTAGGAGAGTGCACATTGATGGCCGAAGCAAATCTGTATCAGATTTTTCATGAAATTTCTTTCTCGCGAGTTAGAGATACTGCAACCACGATAATCTTTCCTTCTTTTTCGTATATGACGACAAATGCTGTAAGTGTAATTTAAGATTATCACGTGCTGTGTCTCGTAGTAAGTGTTTTCCTAGATTTTTCTTGTGATAATAAATATTTAAACAGGAACCTCCTTTAGTAGATTTGTTTTTTCTTTCCTGTAAGATCACAAAATTTATTAATTAATTATTAATCAAGATAGTGGTTAATGAAGAAGCTTGTCTGGAGAATGAAGTCTCGTTTAAATGCAAAAACCAGTAATTGGTAGCACAAAGACATTAAGCAATCTTCACATCTGTGTTTAGGTTCGGTGATAGTGTTTAGGATTAAAACCTTATTCCAGTTGCATGTTCATACCATTTTGTGAACGTAACACACATTTACATTGCAGGATTTGTAGCTCTCAAGGAGTTTGCCTTCGATCTTGATAGTTCGAATCTGTGATCACTATGGCACGAAATTTTTCAAATGTTAAATTTTCAAATGTTTGCTAAGCTTAAGGGACTTATCTGCGTGGTCATCAGACCCTACACCTACAAACTACTTATGAACTTCCTTATACTAAAGACGGTACAAAGATCCATGCCCGAGGGGAGATTCGCACCCCCGACGGGGAACGACCTCTCGCATCGTAGCATAGCGTCCCAATGCGTTCGGCACGAAATTTTTCATGCAGTGTTCATGGTACAAGTTAATGGCTTATTTTGAACATTTGTTGGCTATCGATGATGTCAAATTCTAGAAATGAAATACATACTTCCCACTGAAGATCGACTTTGAACCAGCTGCATACTCATTTCTTGTCGCCCTCTTGCATATGGCGACTCATTAGCCGGTAATATTTATCTTGTCATAATTGTTAGTACAGCACCTCAAATTATATATTTGTGCTATGGAGGCGATCTATATTGTTCTGTCGACTGTGGGCAGAGTTGTGTATGAAAGGAAAAAAAAAATAGAATGAGACATTAAAGATAAGACATATCTTTATTTTTCTACATAATTTCCAAGTACATTTGTCAAACCGCTTTATGAGCTTCAAAAAGCCGTGCAGGAAAGAATCAGGGCGTTGCATACGGAAGAAGCGTTGAACGGCTATGGAGTGGAAACACTCGTCATCATCTATCTGGATGATGTTTAAAATCACTCTGTCTGCAGGTAAAGTGTTACCGTTTTCTGGGGCGCCCAAGGAGTTTTGTAGCTGGACTTTTTGGATGATGCAACCATCAATGCTGCGCGGTGCTGTGCCCCTCTGTCGAAATTGAGAGAGGTTATTCGGAAAAAGCGGCCTGGCATTCTCAGATCTGGCGTTCTTCTGTTGGATGACAATGTGAGACCACACTCGCCAACGGCAACTCAAAACCATATTACAACTCTAGGTTGGGACTTTTTCCTGGAAGGCTTTTTGAAGCTTATAATGCGGTATGACAAATATCTCAATGTACTTGGAAATTATGAAGAAAAATAAATATATATCTTATCTTTAATGTCTCATTCTATTTTTTTTCCTTTCATACGCAACTCCGACCACAGTCGACAGGGGAAACTATTTTCCAACTCTCCCTCATAGTAATTAAACATGATTCTTCTTGATGAAAAAGTTCACGACAGGGTCCCTGTGTCAAGTTGCCACAACCTTTCGGCAGCCAAACCTGTTTGCATCATCAGGAGTGGTGTCGATGCTTGCATCTCCTCCCTCCTACCGCCGTTTCATATGCCGCCCGCGCCCGGCGACGTCTTCTGGTGGCATCTTCGTGGTACTTCGCTCCCTACACCGTCCGCGCTTAGCGGTGTTTGCGCTGTGTCCCCGCCCCCGGCCGACGTCAGTTCGTTATGCGAAATGTTATTTCCTTTTTTAATTATGCCGAGTACAGGTTTACATCACTAAGTATGTAGCCGCTGTCGCGATTAATCTGCGGTTCCCTCACTCGGATCTCGATGTAATACATAATTATACAGTCCCAAAAGCTGGACGTCTGACAGAATTCCGGCATTCTTGTAGTTCATGCCATGTAATTCAGAAAGACAGTGTTCTGCTACTGCCGATTTGTTGGGCTGTTGTAGTCTCGTGTGTCGCTGCTGTTCACGACAGCGATTTTCGACAATACGCAAAGTCTGACCAATGCAAGTCACACCACAATGGAATCTCATAAACTCCGGATTTAAGTAGGCACAGGTCATCCTTAATCCTGACAAGCAAGGTCTTAGTTTTGCCTGGCGGGTGGAAAATAGTCTTCACTTGGTGTTTTCGTAGAATTCAAACTATCTTTGTGGATAGTGCGCCACAATATGGAAGAAATGCAGTGACAACATCCTCCGGAGGTTCCTCAACTGTTTTCGCCGGAGGTTCTGTCGGTGTACGACGTAGGGCTCTCCGAATTTGCCATTCTGTGTAGCCGTTCTTCCAGAATTCAGTCTTTAAATGCGCAAGTTCTTGAGACAGTAATTGTCCGAGAAGGTATGTGCCCTGTGTCGCTGTGTTTTCAGCACCGTTTCTTTCCGATGGTGGCAGCTGTCCGCATGCAGGTATAAGTCGGTGTGCGTCTACGTGCGGAAAACACTGTGCTCCATCGTCCCATCTGGTTTCTTCTAACCAGAAAGGGAAGCTTTACTTCCACTTCCATAGTGAACTTTATATTATTCTGGTGTCTGGAATTGAGATATTCCAGGAAATGATTTAATTTTTGCCGTCCATGAGGCCATATGACGAATGTATCGTTGACATATCTGACCAAAAAAAAAAAAAAAAAAAAAAAAAAAAAAAAAAAAAAAAAAAAAAAAAAAAAAATCCCCATAGCCACTCCTTCCTGGAATATCTCAATGCCAGACACCAGAATCTGAAGTTCACTATGGAAGTGGAAGGAAAGCTTCCCTTTCTGCATGTCCTGGTTAGACGAAAATCCGATGAGACGCTGGAGCACTGTTTTCCGTAAGAAGATGCACACCGATTTATACCTGCATGCGGACAGCTGCCACCATTCGGTGCAAAGAAACACTGGTACACAGGGCGCATACCCTCTCGGTGAAGAACTTTACACTTAAAAACTCTGCCGGCCGCGGTGGCCGAGGAGACTGAGGCGCTTCAGTCACGGTCTGCACGGCCACTACGGTCGGGGTTCGAATCCCCCCTCGGACATGGATATTTGTGCCGTCCGTAGTTGTAGCTAGTTCATAAGTAGTTTGTAGGTTTAGGGACTGATGACCCCGTAGTTAAGTCCCATAAGCTATACAAACATTTGAACATTTTTTAAAAACTATATTCCGGAAGAACGGCTACACAGAATGGCAAATTCGGAGAGCCGTACGTCGTACACAATATTTTCTGTCTGTACTTTCCAATTGAATTGTTCGTAATTGTTATTCCTTCGTATTTGGTTGTATTTACGGCCTGTAGATCTGACGAATTTATAATGTTTAATAAATTACTTTTAGTGCTCATATGACTTCAAACTTATTATTTGCAGTCAAACGCCAATTTTTGCGCCATGCAGATATCTTACCTAAATGATTTCTCGGTTGCTTTTTATCTTGTGGTGAGTTTACTAAGCAATAAATGGCAACATCATACACGAACAGTCCAAGAGAGCTGGTAACATAATCTGCTAGATCCTTTATAAAGATAAGAAACAGAAGGGACCCTATAACATTTCCCTGAGGAACTCCAGATAACACTCCTGTTTGACGCGTTTTGTTTCGGCCAATATGCTTAGCAATTCTGCTTTAGCAAAATTTTCATCAGTAGCGTCACCGTTGCTATCGCGTAGGTGAGGTGAATATCTTGCCGCTAGTATACTATGCATACGACAATTTTTTTCGTATTTTCTACCAAACTATAATCAACTTGTCGCATTGCAGTTTCATTGAAAGATAGCCAGTATAAGGAATTTCGTGTCTGTTTAAATTTGGATAGGAATGCTAATAACAACACGAACCAGAAAAGATTGTAACAACTCTCGAAAAATCTCTTTAATTAGCGTTGTGGGGAAAATATTCTCAGGTATTGTCCAAAGGAGAGTGCGAGTATTAGTTGAGAACAAGTTGGGTGAAAATCAGTGTGGGTTTAGGCTTCGTAGAGACAGTCAGGACGAGATCTTTAGCTTACAGCAGATGATGGAGAAGTGCTATGAGTGGAACAGGAAATTGTATCTATGTTTTATAGATCTAGGAAAGGCTTATGACCGTGTTCCTAGGAGGTAGCTATTGTCAGTTCTACAAGATTATTCTGAAAGGAGGAAGATTATTGTGCAGGCAAAGATCTTTACGTAGACTGTCAGGCAGCAGTTAGAGTAGACCAATAAATTTGCAGAATATCTCACAGTTAACATCATAATATAACTTTTATTGATTCCAAATCGCTGCTTAATATTTTATATTTATTTAACGATGGCCATTTCGGCTACAAAGCCGTCATCTGTAATGTGGTTTTTCAATATAAGATTCTTGTCATGCCACCTATATGATACAGTTATAATAAATTGCTGTAGCTGTTATCTTCTGGTGTATGTCAACGATATTTTATGGTTGCAATAAAATATTCTATGGTTACAATAAAATATCGTTGATATACACCAGAAGATAACAGCTACAGCAATTTACTATAATTACAAAATTGCTGGCATGACAACGATCTTATATAGAAAATCACATTACAGGAAATAACCTCATGACGGCTTCGTAGCCGAAATGGCCATCGTTAAATAAATATAAAATTTTAAGCAGCGATTTGGAATCGATAAAAGAACAGGTAGACATTTTCAAGTATCTAGGACGTATTTTCTCACAGGATGGCAACATCGTGAAAGAACTTAATCAAGGTGTAGCAAAGCTAATGCGGTGAGTGCTCAGCTAAGATCTACTCTTCTGCAAGAAGGAAGTTAGTACTAAGTTAGCAGTGCACCGTTCGGTCTTTCGACCAACTTTGTTGTATGTGATTGAAAGCTGGGTGAATACAGGTTACCGTATTCCAAGGTAGAGGTTACAGATATGAAAGTAGCAAGGATGATTGCAAGAACTAACAGATGGGAACAATGGAAGGAGGGTATCCATAATGGGGAAAAACTGGGAATGAATACCATACATGAAGCAAATAGAGCGAACAGTCTGAGATGGTTGGAGAAGCAAGGTTACCTAAGAGACTCATGAGCTCGGCAGCGGAGGGTAAGAGTAGTCGAGGTAGACCAAGAAGAATGTACCTAGATTCGGTGAAGAATGATTTTGAAGTAAAAGGCATAACATCAGACGAGGCGTCAATGTTAGCATTGAATAGGGGATCATGGAGGAATTTTATTAGAGGTAGTATGCTCCAGACTGCACGCTGAAAGGCATAATGAGCTGATAATGGTGATGATGATGACTATCATTATTATTAAATTTGGCACGCTTTTTTCTTTACTTTGGCAAGAGTATTCTAACCCGTTTTGTACACCGCAGCTGGTCAGCCCCTCTTTTGTTAATTTGTTTGGTATAAATCTCTCAGTAGCTGTCGATATTATTTATTTGAATGTTACCCACATCTGATGTACACACACATTGTTAATTTCGAAAGACAGGAGATCCTGATTCAAGAAAATGTTTTCGAATTTTCATCACCCGTTTTGGATAAACATGTTTTTCGTTTAATTTTGGTGGATTTGGGAATTTCGATATTCCGTCTCGCTACGACAACTATGTGTTTACTTACCCCTGTGTCTGTTTTGACGCTCTTTATTAGCTCTAGATTATTTGTTGCTAGGAGGTCAAGAACATTTTCACAACAGTTTACTATTGTAGTGTGTTCATGAATTGCTCGAGTCAATTTTCTGAGAATGCGTTCAGTACGATTTCGAACGATGTTTTCTGCTTGACTCCGATTTTAAACATCACTAAATATAAATCTATGTTTTGGGTACGTTTTTGAAACACGATCACACTTTCTTTGAAGATTTCTGCACTCGAATGGTCTGAGTCATGGGGTCGGTAAAAAGGACCAATTATTAATTTATGCCTGTTGTCAGGTATAACATCTATCCGTACTAAATCACATGAATTATCTATCTTTTCTTAATATCATTTGTTCCTTTCTAAAAGTTAAAATGAACGTATCTCTTGCTTATCCAGTTTTCGCTACTTGTAATGATATGAGCTTCAGTAATTTCTATTAGCACTTGGAGCTCTGGTACTTTCTCCACACAGCTACAGCATTTTACAACTGTTAGGCTAATGGTTTTCATATCTATATTCGTACTAGGTGTGACCTGTACCCTTTGAGACGAGAACACTTTTTGTGTGTTCTCTAGGTCCTCTAACCGAAAAAAAGCAACAAACAAAATACACCCATTCCACGCCACACAGCCGCTTGTGTAGCCGCTTCCTACGCGTAGTGAACGCTTGAACTATTAAGCATAACGTGGAACAGCACCACCCGATGGCGCCAGTCGCGAGTCTGCAGCCTACACGGTCGCCTCTGATTCAGACCCTCCACTCGGCTCTATACCAGACGGCCACGGTTCTGTCAACTATGCTGCGGATGGTGAGCTCTCCTTAAGTTTGCAAACAAGACAGGCAGTTCCACCAGTACCTCGCCTTTACTTTACTGGTGGAAGTAAAGTTGTGAGGCGGCATCGTAAGACAGGCAGTCTTTACACTTCATAAAGCTGGCTAAAAACCGAAGAGAATTTCTTCCAATCCAAAGCAGCACCAATCGTTGGTACCCATGTGAGCCACTACCTGCAGTTGGTTGCACACTGTACTCTTTATGGCATCCGGAAGAACCCAGTCTACATTTGGAATGACTCCATCCAGTATGCAAACATGGTTCACTATGGTCTTCTTCCCCTCCCTAGCAGCCATATCCCAAAGGGACTCCATTACCCGCCTAACTATAGAACTCCCAGTTACAAGAAAATCCACCCTCTTGCAGGCTTGGAGGTGACCTCAGGATAAATGACGCCATTCGGCTCAGGAAAATTGTCCGGTACATATAGGACATCAAACCTGTTCGTAAGACGAATCGAGGAGTCCTCTCGATCAGTCACCCGGAAAGTCTTTTCCTTCTTGCTACGTGCCACGCAATGGAGCGACCTTCAACACTATAACTGCGAGCAGTATAACAGGGCGCGCCGAATTTTTTTCTTCTTCTTCTTCTTTTTTTTTTTTTTTTTTTTTTTTAGCTTTTATTTCCAAGTCTTATGGGCAATGGGTGGGCCACTCGAGAACTTGTGTCCTATTGGGCCTTAGATTAGCATTTTATTTTTCTCCACTTTATTTACAGTTTAGTCTTACACTAATACCTTAATAAAATTATAACCTTATAACTATGGTTATTATGATAATTATGCAGTTTTTCTTTTGTATTAATTATTGACTGATTTAATTCCCTTACCCGTATCATACTCCTGTTTACGTTCATTTATAATCTCTTTATGAGGTATTATCCACTCTCGTCTTCCAAGTCTTTATTTGTCTTCACTGAATTAGAATATTATCGACACAAGGTTCTGTTTCTTCTCTCTGAACTCAAATACTCTTTCCAAATATCGCGTTCATTTTGTTTATTTCTTGGTAATAAATGAGTATCACTGCGGAGGGTGTATACCTGTTTCACTCCCTTCTTATCCAGTTCTTTCCTTTCTTTCCTTTCATGCACTAGTATAAGTGCTGTATGTTTCTGTATAAGTTGTTGATAATTTTTCACTCCCTGTATTTTGCCCCCACTAACTTTGAAATTTTTAAATTTCCAGTCTACAATGTCAAAAGCTTTCTGTAAATCTAGTAATACCATGAATTAGATTTTCCTTTCTTCTGTTAATGACGCAGGTTTATTAGAGCCTTACGTGTTCGTACATATCGAAAACCAAACTGATGTTTTTCGCTATCGATGAAATTCTTCCGGGTATGAGACCGCGTCGTCATTTTATAAACTCTACCGACGTTCCGGCCGCTGTTGCAGCCGGCCTTCATCAGGGTCTGTGTCTGACTGCTGAATGTACGATAGCTTGGGGTTTATATAGCAGCGGATGATGGAGAGGAAGGGGGACGTTGGTTTTCCTTTATTGGTGGTTACATTATTGCACGCCATTGGTAAAAAGGGGCGTTGATGATTGATTTTTTAATGGCTTGTTTTTCATATAATTGGAGGTTGCATTCTTCCACCTTATTGGTCAAAATGGACGTTTCCTATTGGCTTTTGCATTAGAAGTTGCTATTGGCGGAATGGACCTGAGAGCGGACAGCGGTTGTGGCGTGCCGCTGTTGACTTGTCGCCTGGCGCAGACGGCGGCGGGCCGGTGCTCTGCGTATTCGCGGCCGCTGTGGTCTCCGGGGCGCCTGCGCGAGTCATTCCGCGCGCGGTGCCGTCACGTAGCGTTGCAACTGCTGGCAGCCAAGACGCTGGCAGCCTGTAGCCATCCTACCTGTTCATATTGGCAGGACGCTTCGCTATTTCTATAGCCTCTCTAATCTTCCTCCTCGCTGAGAATGGTTGTTTCGCCAGCACGCGTGCCTCACTGAAAGATAACTGTTTTCCGCAATGATTGTGGTGCTCAGAATCCGCTGACTTCGTTCAGAAAGCCTCGTGCAGATCGCTCGTCCGGTCTCTACTATGTAAAGCAGCCCACACTCGCAGCTTATTTCATAAACGCCGGCATTACTCAGTTTGTCAACTGCGTCCTTAGTTGAACCTAGGAAATCCTTAGTCTTATTGGTGCGGCGGAAGACTGGCTTGATGCCTGCCCTACGAAGAACCTTGCCTACACGCTCAGTGGCACCCTGCACGTAAGGTAATAGGACGATGTTTTGTGCTTCCTCCTGCTCCCCTCTATTGATTTCATTCCTTCTGGACATTGTTTTATTTATCTCGCCCAGTTCAAAGCCATTAGCCACAAAGGTGGATCTGAGATGTCGTAATTCCGCATGTAGGTGATCGGCGTCGCTGATCCTGTGGGATATCGTTGTTAGAGTTTGAAGGGCGGATTTCTTCTGCATGGGGTGGTGGTGGGAGCAGGGGTGGCGGTACCTTCCTGTGCTGGTAGCCTTTCTGTACACTCGGTGGCCGAGTTTACCGTCAGACTTTCGGTAGACTTCGACGTCGAGGAAAGGCAGCACCCCATTCTTTTCTACTTATATTGTGAATGTATTTTGCTGTGCTGCCGATTGAGATGCTCGTGGAAGTTCTGTAGCTCCTCTTCCCCATGTGGCCAGATGACGAAAGTGTCATCAACATACCGCAGCCAGCATGTTGGGCGTAGTGGCGCTGACTGGAGAGCCTCTTTGATTCACCCATTGTGCTACACTGGATGAGCTGTGGAAATATGTGGAAGTAGCATGGCGTTCTTTACTCCAACAACAAACATCCAGAGCCTCTTTGATTCACCCGTTGCTACACTGCATGAGCTGTGGAAATATGTGGAAGTAGCATGGCATTCTACTCTCCAGGAACAAACATCCAGAGCCTCTTTGATTCAACACTGGATGAGCTGTGGAAATATGTGGATGTAGCATCTCGCTCTATACTCCAACAACAAACATCCAGAGCCTCTTTGATTCACTGCTACACTGCATGAGCTGTGGAAATATGTGGAAGTAGCATGGCATTCTACTCTCCAGGAACAAACATCCAGAGCCTCTTTGATTCAACACTGGATGAGCTGTGGAAATATGTGGATGTAGCATCTCGCTCTATACTCCAACAACAAACATCCAGAGCCTCTTTGATTCACTGCTACACTGCATGAGCTGTGGAAATATGTGGAAGTAGCATGGCATTCTACTCTCCAGGAACAAACATCCAGAGCCTCTTTGATTCAACACTGGATGAGCTGTGGAAATAAGTGGATGTAGCATCTCGCTCTATACTCCAACAACAAACATCCAGAGCCTCTTTGATTCACCCGTTGCTACAGTGGATGAACTGTGCAAATATATGGAAGTAGCATGGCGTTCTATACTTCAACAACAAACATCCAGAGCCTTTTTGGTTTACCCATTGCTACAGTAGATAAGCTGTGGAAATATGTGGAAGCAGCATGGCGTTCTGCACCACAACAACACACATCCAGAGCTTCTTTGATTCTTCCTTCCTGAGCTGTGTCGCCCAGCTCATTTTAATTGGCCACCCATTATTTGTCTGATTCTGGCGCGCCACCGCGCGAGTAAGCCTACAGGGCACAGCACGGTGATTGATAGTCGCGAACGAGCTCATCTGTGGGTTGGGACAACATGAAAGACCAAGAGAGTGAGGGGGTTGGGGCTGTGTGGCTAGGCTAGTAAACATGTTGCTTCTCCCTAGCGAAAGTGCTCGGCCTTATTGGGGCGTCATGTGAACTGATTTACTGTGGTAACTGTTTCTGTTCAGTAATGCTGCTTGGTGTCTTCAAGTTTATTTCAAATGTCTTTGATTGCACTGGAGGCTGTGTTTATAATTGATCGTATTGGTTTAATTGTTGCAGCATATTAGCCTGCTTGCCTACCTGCTCATTGATGTTGCTGTGTGATATTTCTGTGAACTCTCTTGAATAATTTAAATAGTGTAGGTCCATGCTATTGTTTCTTAAAGAGTGTGTGTTTTTCTGGGAAATATTTTGATGAACTACTAGCATCTCTCATGTTAAGGTCTGTTAGGCTCAGGGAATTTAATGTGTAGTTGAATTACCTTGTATTTTGTGATCTTTATGTTAATAATTTGATTTCCTGCATGCCATTCCATGCAATTTGGGACTTACTGGTTAAGTCCCTCTAGCCTTGCGAAGTCAGGTTTGATTTAATTGCGTAGTGGCTTGTAACAGCACTTTCAATCAGCAGATATCTGTGATCTTACTTGAATTCAAATCCTGTGTACCCTTGTAACTGTGAGGGGCTACATTTATTAGAACTATTCATTTCTTAATTTTATAGTTTCTTACATTTATCATTGGGCTTAACTGATTTTGATTTAATAATAAAGTAGTTGGTATAAATACCGTTGTTCACCATCTCTTGCTTTGGGTCTAGAGGGCATTTAGTCTCCATTTAAAAAAAAAAAAAAAATAAAATAAAATAAAAAAAAAATTAAAAAAAATCACCCTGATTGTAACCTTCAGTGTGCCTTGTGGGCCATATCCATGTTTGAGCTTTGCATGGCACTGAGACCTTTTCCTTAATTTTAAATTTCACCTTTATTTAGTTATCAAGATATGTTAAACTTGTTCTTTCCTGAGAGCCGAAGTTTGGCTGTTTTAAAATTGTAAAATATTTTAATTGTAAATTTATTCTGAGGCACTCATTGGCACACATATATATTGATTTTTTTCTTTTAAATCTTAAAGATTTGTTTATTGACATATTAAATAAAGATTGTTATTGGAAATTATATAAGTAACAGTGAATGATGTTGAATAACATTTGAGTCTAGTCCTCCCATCTCTGTTCATCCTGACCTTTCCTTGATTGTGTGTGTGATACGCGCCCTGAACCATTACAATGGTAGCAGAGCATGGCTCCTTTTGGGTAGGGAATATCATACACTGTTTATTAGATTGAATTTGGTTATTGAATTGGTACATTCATGTCAGAAATTAATCCAAATGTTTGTGGTGTTCTAGGTGCTCTCCCTGCCAAACATGTCTGTACAAAGATGTCCTGGACTGTCATTGATGAAGAAAGATTGCCTGGCGTATGAACTTAGAGTGCGGTGCCCTCCACCTGAGGGTCGTGGCAGCACAGATCGGAGATAATTTGGACCAGCTGGTAGTAATCAACCTCGACAACATTGGGGGAGGTAAGTGTGGCGCTAACATTAGCTTTCTTCAGGATAGTCAGCCTACGCGAAATTCATGTGTATAGATTGCAACCTCAACTTTCCCATTGCAATAACCATTTAAGTGACCTTCAGGGGCTTAACTTCAAGGTGGGGTTATATCAGATGAGCTGTGGAAATATGTGGAAGTAGCATGGCTTTCTATACCCCAACAGCACACATTCAGGGCCTCTTTGATTCACCCATTTTTACACTAGATTAGCTGTGGAAATGTGTGGAAGTAGCATGGAGATCTATACCCCTACAACACACATCAAAAGCGTCTTTGATTCAGTGCCAAGGTCTATAGCCAGGAATAGCGGCAAAAGTGGCTGCGGAGGAATGACCGAGCTCTCTAAGGCGCCTTGCTGCTGAGTGTGCACTTGCTCTCTGTCTGAGGTTCGAATGCTCCCTAATGCATGGATGTATCTGAGTGTTGTCCTTAAGTTAGTTTAAGTAGTTTGTAACCGCTGTAGTTAAGATTTAAAAACATTTGCATACTCAATACAGATGTAATCATATAATTGCGTAGGCTTCCGCTGCTGGAGTCAGTTCACAAAAGTTTTCTGGGTGTTGTACCGCGTCATAATGGAAAGTCATCGTTGCAGAAGCAGATAGGATTTGTGAAATGTTAAGACTATCTAAAAATGTTCAGGCAAAACTTGCATTCGTCTCATGTGATGCTAGAGATGTAGAGAATAAAATAATAATAATAAACTTTAATAATCGAATTTTTGGGCTAGGTTACAGTGGCCTTTGTAGTGTTACTGCTTGCCTGACTATTTTGGGTGGAAAAATTAGGCCGTACTAAAGTAATTGAAAGGTTTTTCAAAATAATTAATAATGGAACCTACAGTTTATACGAACCGGTAATTTAAAAAAAAAAAAAATGAATAGAATTCCAATGGCCAAACATTTAAAAGATTAAAGTATTTTGCAGAACAAGCAACCTACAGAATTCGACGAATAGTTATCTTGCACAGCGGGGTAGAAGATTTCTTTGCTGAGCTGTAATAGAAATTAATTGTAAACCGCGTAACTATTCGCCGATATTTGGTTGGAGCTTCGGAATATTTAGATTCGATCCCCGTGTAGCATAATTTTAATCAAAGTGATTTAGTGAACGAAATAATAGTAATAAATGATACGTACCGAAGGCTGATCAGACTTCGCGCCGTTCTTTACGTAAAAGTGATCGCAGGGTCTATACCAATAAATATTGGAAAAAAAATGAATAAATTCAAAGATGCACTGGCAAGCTACACGAGATACATAATTTCAGTATATCTAATAACCGAACCATCCAAAGTCGTTATAGTTCCCTTTAACTGAAAACAGTATGATCATTAGAAGGAGGAACTGGTAAAATAATTAGATGAATAAATATTACTGAAATTAATTTTAAGTGAGATGATTTATTAATAAGAACAGAAAGCAGATAATGCGTACCTGAGTTTCCATTTTATCAGTAGATTTTTGTACAATTAATATAACAGTAGTTAATAATGCTCATTGCAATAAAATAATTCCGATCAGGACAAAGCCAGACAAGAGAAAGAGCGAGATCACAGAAATAATTCTTTGTATACTATTATCATTCGTAGGATAATTGAAGATAACAATCATATTATTCTTTGAGCTTTCTAAGTATATCTGTTACGTAGCCTATAGATTCCAACGAACATTGACAAAAAATGAAATGGTTATATTATATTACATATTATTTGATTAAAATATTAATTTTAAAAGAAAATTATTTATGGGGCTTTTGCTATATAGTAATCTTAAACCTTCTTCTGGGTATGTGATGTGAGCTGGTTGTTATGCGTCATCGGTGTTATTGGTAATTTTTTGACGGAAGAGTGGAAATTTTATTATGGTCCGACACTGAGGTGGAAGGAGTGGGCATCAGTCGTTGTCTGTTGCTTCATACATAGTGCGACGGGATTGTTGGTCGTCATTGGATGAGGTGAGGGCTTCCGTTTCTCTCCTGCTGGCCGCGGGCCGCGCGCTGGCAGTTGCTTGCTGGAGACGCTCGCGTCTTGTGTTGTGTTGTCAGTGCGGCCTATTTGGCTGAGACGGCTGGTAGCCAGGAGGGGACAAGCCTGAGTCCATCTTCTCTGTTCATGTTGTTAGGATGTTTTAAAATCTCGATGGCTTCCTTTATTTTGCGTTTAACCATCCCTGGTTGCTTAGAGAGTATTCTGGCATCGTTAAATTTTATCTTTTTGTTGCAATCTTGCTGCTGTTCGGCTACTGCAGAATTATTGTGTTGGCCTAATCGAATGTAACGTTCATGCTCGTTGCTGCTGGCCTCCCTGTCTGACCTGTGTATACTTCGTCACACTCGCATTCCACCTTGTATACTCCAGCAGCGTCTCGTCCTTTGCGGAGCCAAGCACATCCTGGATCTTGTGTCTACTATAGAAGACAGGCTGGACACCAGACCGGCGAAGATGTTTAGCAGTCAAATCTATGACGTTTTTTTACATTCGATAAGCGTGCTGCTGGCTGCTTTTTATCGATTTTCTGTCTATCGCGGTTCCTTTAATTTGTATCCATGCCGGTGTGGATCACTTAGTGGTTGTAGAGATTGGCCAGAAATGTCGATCATAGTTTCATCATGTTACCAACTTCTCTTTTTTTTCAGTCGTGTGATATTTGTACAACCTTTTTTTATCCAAAATATATTTACGACGGCCGCTGGTGAATTTCACACTTTGACCTTACAAACGCAGCTCATAATCTTCTGGAGCCCAATATGCTGTTACGCAAATTAAAGAATTAAACTCGGAGACCGTAAGCTTAGCAAGATGCGTCAGCCGTACGAGGCGCGTATCGCGGTCACGTTTAGTTAGTAGCATCTTTGGAAAGAATGCACACCAAGTTTCAGCCATATTGGTCTTCTTCTTTGTGTTTGCCATTCGCGTGAATCAAGTAAGTCGAGTGTTTGTCAATGAATGGACGAAAATGAATTTTGTGTGGTGATTAAACATTACTTCATGAAAGACAAAACGCCTCAGGAGACTAACGAGAAGCTTGATAAGCATTATGGTGACTCTGCACCTTCGCTTATAACAGTTTATAAGTGATTTCAAAATTTTAGAAGTGGCCGTATGAGCAGAAGTGGCGCTGAACATTCTGGATGCCCTGTTGAGGTTGTGATTCCAGAAATCGTTGATAAAATCCATGTTATGGTGATGGATGACAGAAGAGTTGAGGTGCGTGAGATTGCTAGTGCTTTGGGCATCTCCAGTGAACTGGTATGTAAAATTTTGCATAAACATTTGGACATGATCTATGCGCAAGATGGGTGACGCGATTGCTCACGCTTGACCAAAAACGGAATCATGTTAAGTATTGCAAGAAAGATTTGCAGCTGTTCAGCAAGAATCCGCAGACTTTAGGCGTTCTTTCGTTACTGCGGATGAAACGTGGATACATTACTGTACTGCTGACACCAAAGAACAATGTAAACAATGGCTTACCAAGGGAGAATCTGTGCCAAAAAAGACGAAGACCGGTCTTTCGTCCGGAAATGTTATGGCGGCGGTTTTTTGGGATTCGCAATAGATAATCCTCATCGACTGTCTGCAAGAGCGTAAAACTATTACAGGTTTATATTATTTACGTTATAGGACCGTTTGAAAACAGAGTTTCAAGAAAAACGCCGGCCGGCCGCGGTGGCCGAGGGGACTGAGGCGCTTCAGTCACGGTCTGCACGACCACTACGTGGGGGGCTCGAATCCCCCCCCCCCTCGGGCATGGATATTTGTGCCGTCCTAGTTCGTAAGTAGTTCATAAGTAGTTTGTAAGTTTAGGGACTGATGACCCCGTAGTTAAGTCCCATAAGCTTTACAAACATTTTTTGAAAAACGCCGGCGATTGGCCCACAAAAAAGTCATAAAACAATTCCTATTATTCGGAATCTCTATCTATACAAAAAGAATTGCTGTTCGTTAGTCTCGCTAAAACACAAGAACGGCTGAAACGATTTGGCTAATTTTAGTCTACAAATATTCGTGTAAGTCCAGGGAAGGTTTAAACGGTGAAAAAAAGAGGAAAATCGGGAAAAACTGAAACAGCTTTTTCCAGTAAAGTATCAATACCGTGAGTCCAAATCCGATAAAATTCTATACATTTCATGTTGAAAAAAAAAAAAAAAAAAAAAAAAATGTTGAAGTCGCCCGGAAAGCAGGAATATTTTGGAAAAACCGAAAGCGTTTTTTTCATGAATAAAAATCAATAGTCACATGGTTGTAAGAGAATCACTTGAGTAACGATTGACAGGACAAGGTTTGTATGAAATAAATTTTTTAGAAAATCTACTGGAAACTTGGAAAATTTGAGAAAAACTGAATATTGATTGAATTCAGCACTATAACTGACTATTCGCACGACGGAGAGGGGTAATTCCTTTTTGTTTTGTTCATTATGGCCTTAGAAAAGTTTTCAGCAAAGAAAGTAGGGACAGTTAAAAATGAATTTCGCAAAATTCGAGCCAAGTTCCTTTTTTAATGTGTTTCTAAATGTACTCAACACTTTAAGTTGAGAACCGTTCATCCGATTACGTTAAAATTTTGATCATTTGACGTTCAACGAAAGATGAACCTTCTTATGAACTAAAAATTTGGGACATTCGCTAGAAACTCAGAGCTTTTATCAATGGGATATCAACATCATCCGTCTGATTGCGATAAAATTTTGCACATTCTACGTTCAAAGCGCGAGGAAGGTGTGAGCGAAGTAAAAGTTTGGAATGGTTGGCCAGAAAATAAGACAGGTACTTCTGTTGTTCTATCCACTTTTTTTACAAAATGGTCAATGCATTTTTAAAAGTTAATTATAACTTCTAAAAAATAGTTAAGATTTCAAAGAGTACATAGATTTTCCATAGAGTAATTATTGTTCGATATTTCGCTTTGTATACTTCAAATAAAATAAAAAAATATATATTGAATTACACACTTTCTAAAGTATCTTAACCGGTACTTCAGCACTCAAGCTATCTCCACACCAGAATTCATCACAACAGATTCAGTGCTTTATGTAATGATATATAGCCAAATCGGTTCAGCCGTTCTCAAGCTTTTGCGAGACTAACGAACAGCAATTCATTTTTATCTTTGACAGTTCATATGCGGGTTCAAATCGTGTAAAGCGAACTTTCCTCTTTCATTGTATATTTCTGAACGCACTCAATGCAACAATCAAGTCATTATTTTACATGTCTTAAATCTAAATTTTCCTCACAATTTTTCCATATTTTATCGCCGTTTATACCTTCCCTGAACTTCCAAGAATGTGACTTGAACATTATACTGGACATGTATGCGTGATTTGCCCACTCTTTCCGCCCAGTATCGAGGCGATATTTAGACTATCTGATGATACCTCTATAAGGTTACTGGGTCTAAAACACATATGATTTAAATTAATATGGTTTATATTTAGAGACAAGTGATACGAAGTTCACCGGGTCGTCTAGTTGATCAATAGAACAGCGTTGGACGAAATGCGTAAGTCTAAAAGGAGGCTATGTCGAAAAATAAAAATGGTTTTTCAAGATATGTTCAAATGTTTGTAAATCTATCGGTCCAAACTGCGTGGTCATCAGTCCGTAGCTTACAAACTACTTAAACCTAGGTAAACTAACCTAAGGACAACGCACACACCCATGCCCCAGGGAGGACTCGAACGTCCACGGCGAGCGGCGCTTTAGACAGCTTTTTTTCCGCTCTATGAGTAGTTTCGTTCGTTGCGGACGCTGATCATGTTTGTTCGTTTGTGTTCGTTTTGTTCTTGGCTCAGCTTCTTTTTTTTTATTTTTTTTATTTTATTCTTTTTTTTTTTATTGCAGATGGCGTTCAGCCCCCTGACCGGGCGCGCTGAGCCACGGCGCCCGGTCCGCTCGGCTACTCCTCCGCGGCAATGGTTTTTCCCAAAGACGTTAGTAGTTTATATTTTTGTACGGACGTTTCAAACGCCCCTCGCATACAGGCAGTCAAAAACGTGTTCCTTATTACCATTGGCACTACAGAGAAAGCAGCTAAGATGTGTGAGCAACAGACAGAGATATACTGTGCGTTTACACCGTTTGTGGGCAGCTGCGTGACCGCCCAGCGCGGCGCCCCAGTGACTTCGATGTGCGTCGGCAAACTGGGACAAAGGCAAATTGCGTCCGAGGAGAGCCAGCCATCCTCTGCAGCGGAAACAATAACGAGAGTTGTCTGGACAGACCGCGGCTGCGGCTGCGGCTGCACCCCCTCCGCAAGCAACGCCTAATTACACAAGCGGCGGGCGGCGCTTAAGGGAACTTGCCGACAGTTTGCGAGCGCACTGTCACGCGCGCCTGAGCGGCGCAGCAGGAGTCAGCAGCACTGCAACGTCTCAACTTGCAACTAATTGATTCGAATACCCTTAGCCTATAAGTGGGGAGGTGAGCATGCACAGTATAACTAGGAACGTGCGGTGTTCACAGCACCCTACATATACAGGGTGTCCCAGCTATCTTATCCACCCAAAATATCTCTAGAACAATAACAGCTATTGGGAAACGATTTTCACCGGTATCACTGTACAGCTGGGGCCCATGAATGTACATATTTCGAAACATTCTAAAACGAAAGCAAATGTGTTTTTTTAACACAAACTTATGTTGTTTTTTTTTAAATGGACGCCCTAAATTTTTTTCTTCAGCAATCCATAGCATGACCAATCACATAAACAATGGCGTTGATTGCATCGAAATATTCCAATTACATCCCGAGATATTGCGACGCGAAGTTGACGCTTGAAATACGCGAAACGCGCGGCTAGCGCACGTCCTGAGACTCAGGCGAGAACCCCATGCTGCTCAGGACGTGCGCTAGCCCCGCGTTTCGCGTATTTCAAGCGTCAACTTCGCGTCGCAATATCTCGGGAAGTAAGTGGAATATTGCGATGCAATCAACGTCATTGTTTATGTGATTTGTCATGCTATGGATTGTTGAAGAAAAAATATAGGGCGTCCATTTAAGAAAACATAAGTTTGTGTTAAAAACACATTTGCTTTCGTTTTAGAATGTTTCCAATGTGATTTGTCATATTATGGATTGCTGAAGAAAAAATACAAGGTGTCCATTAAAAAAAAAAAAAAAAAAAAAAAAAAAAAAGAAAAAACATAAGTTTCAGTTAAAAAACACATTTGCTTTCGTTTTAGAATGTTTCGAAATATGTACATTCATGGGCCCCAGCCGTACATTGATACCGGTGAAAGTCGTTTTCCAATAGCTGTTATTGTTCTAGAGATATTTTGGGTGGACAAGATAGCTGGGACACCCTGCATTCCATACTGAGTTTTCTATTTTTTTTCTTAGATTGTTCATTATGGAATAAACATAGCATTTAGTCTTTATTAATTCATTTAACTACAATTTTAATCACTGATGTACTCGAATAATTATCCGTAATTGATAAATCAATAACATGTGTGAAATGGTTTCAAATGTTCATATACATACTATTTTTTTTCAAATTAATCAAATAAGAAAAGGTTTAATCATTTTCAAATTATAGAGAGATGTTAACAGACAAAGCAACAGACATATTTATATAATTCAGAACAATCATTCATGTCAAAAGTCTAGAGAAAATTCACATTTCAACACTGAACATTTTACTCATCACTGGAATAAAATTCTGAATTAATACATTTGCTGCAGGTGATGTTCATTTGAATTAAACACATGAATTGGTTACATTTGCAACAGAAGAGCTTTTTTGTCAGCATTTCTTGCGCAAACTATGCATCTCTCAGATGTGCATTTATTTCTTTGAACTGCTGTAATAAACTCTTCCATGGTTGAGATCTTATCTGCCTTCAGCCGGGTAGATATTGGTACAGCCGAATTTGAAGCTGTTTTTAAAACCTAAGGATGCATATAAATGTTGGTGCACTCTACTATTGAGCGAATTATTTGCGCATTTGTGAGCACAGCAAAGCATTCTACAGCAGTTTTGCAGTTATTAGCAATTACTGTGGTACCCGGAAGCTGAGTTACTGTATTTTGCTTTCTTGTTCTGATATTACTTGGCTTAGGTGTAGTCATCTATTTAGTTACTTCATCCTCTCTAGCGTAAACCCCTCCAATACCGTATCTTCACCAAAGTCGTCGTCAGATTGATCATTTGCAGTTGCATGATCGTTTTTGTTGCACTGTTCTTTCTCTTCATTGTCATTGGAATCTTCAAGCTGTGGAATCTCACAGTATTCATGTCTTCCTCCAGCAACCTTCATAGACGCTTTCCTCTTCCTCATATGACCATACAATGTCCTCAATTCGACACAGAAAGTCACGATACATCTACATCTACATCTACATAGATACTCTGCAAATCACATTCAAGTGCCTGGCAGAGGGTTCATTAACCACTTTCATAACTTTTCTCTACCGTTCCATTCTCTAATAGCGCGCGGGAAGAAATAACACCTAAATCGTTCCGTTTTCGATCTTATTTCTCTTATTTTATTGGGATGGTCATGTCTCCCTAAGTAGGTGGGTGCTAGCAAAATATTTTCACATTCAGAACTAAAAGTCGGTGATTGAAACTTCGCAAACAGATCACGCCGCAATGAATAACGTCTTTCTTTTAATGATTTCCACCCCAATTCGTGCAACATTTCCGTGACGTTGTTGTATATAGTGTTACGTACTTTCAAAAACATAAACAATGGTTTCGCAACAATGTGCATCCCTTTCAATGAAGGTAACAAGCCGCTCATCAATGTGACCAACATGCTTCACTAAATACCAGGAAACTTTTACAACTGGGGTGCTGTGAACAACCCACATTCCCAGTTAAAGGTTTAACTCTACGTTCGTAATATCAACACTGGTTTACACAACGCCGATAATGACAATAACAGTATGCACATTATTAGCAGGCTAATAAAGATCATTTCGAGTAATTAATTCTGTCGTTTCTGAGTACTAAATAAATTCAACAAGGTTTATCGATTAGAAACTCGTACACTACACTGAATTCCTCTTTTTATATTCAGGGTGATTGTAATTAAACATTCAAAACGCTGTCAAAATGACACCACTGCTCAGTATGACGTCAAATTTCAACCGAATACTATTAGGGAAGGGTGAAAAAGTATGGCAGAAGAAAAATTAATAGTGTGAAAATTGATCGATAGATAGCAGGCAGTGAAGGAGTGGAAGGAGAAATTTGGAGAGGGCATTAAAGTGCAGGGAGAAGAAATAAAAACATTGTGGTTTGCCGATGACATAGTAATTCTGTCAGAGACCGCAAAAGATCTGGAAGAGCAATTGAATGGAATGGAAAATGTCTGGAAAGGAAAATATAAGATGAACATTAACAAGAGTAAAACAAAGTTAATGGAATGCAATGTCAGAAAATCAGGCGATGCTGAAGGAATTAGATTAGGTAATGAGACAATGAAAGTAGTAGATGAATTTTGTTATTTGGGTAGCAAGATAACTTCCGATGGCTGAAGTAAATAAGGTATAAAATGCAGAATGGCTTTGGGAAGAAAAGCGTTTCTAAAGAAGCGAAACTTGTTAACATCCAATATTTTAATTTAAATGTTAGGAAGTCCTTTCTGAAAGCATTTGTCTGGATTGTAACATTATATGGGAGTGAAACATGGACGATAAGGAGTTCAGATAAAAAGATGATAAAAGCTTTTGAAATGTGGTGCTAGAGACGAATGATGAAAATTAGATGCGTAGATCACGTAACCAATGAAGAAGTGCTTAACCGAATCGGGGAGAAAAGGAGTTTCTGGCATATCCTAAGAGAAGGGATAGATTGGTTGGACACATTCAAAGACATCAAGGAATTGTCAACTTAGCATTAGAAGGAAGTATTTGGGGTAAAAATTGTAGAGGGAGACCGAGGGACGAACATAGAAAGCAGATTTAAAAGGATGTAGGTTGCCGAACATATTCTCAGATGAAGAGACTTGCACAGGACAGGGTAGCGTGGAGAGCTCCATCAAACCAGTCTGCGGACTGAAGACCACAACAATAACAGATGACACGGTATGTGTCAGAATATGTAAATGGAAACATCTGTTATGCAGACGACCCATTGCAGTTGGTTTAAACACTCTTTTCCTCATTTCGTTTCTGAGACTTTCGCCATGACTTTCTCAATACAGGATCGCGCTCTGCTTGTAAAGCTGTTTTACGAGAATGATGCATGTACACAAGTCGCTCTGCAGAAGTTCCGGACATTGAATAACGCCATTGCCCAATTTTGGCCATTTTTGGTAATAATAGTTAATTTTTTATGTTATGTAAAATACGAAATTTCATTCACATTACAATCGGTCCCGCTACTGTATGGTAGGTGATCTGTGTACTTCATATGCTTTGTATGTCTTATGAATATCTACGTCATGTTTTTTTTGTATTTTATTTTATAATTTTAATTTGCTTTGGTAATGTATTTTTATTTTTGAACCGTTTAATGTATGTCAATATTACGTAAATTGTAGTATCTCACGACCAGCGCGCTATGTAAAAGATATAGTGGTTCCACTGTGAACGGAGTTCCGTTGCGAATGAAAAGGTGGCGTTGGCGCGCAGCTAACGTAGTGAACAATAGTCAGTCTGAGGTTGGAGCTCACGGCAGCAAGACGTTGGAAGGAGCAGGAAGGGCACAGTTGTAGCTTGCAGGCAAAGAGAAGTGGCAGACATGTGTTACCGTGTTTTCTGGGTCAAATATCTGTTCACTACAGGCAGAAGATTAATCTATCTACAATGGCCTCGATGAATGTGCAACTGTAATGGTCTCATTCATAGTGTCTCCATGTGGAGTTCAATGGAAGCTACTGGAAACAGCCGTTATAATGCCTGCACATAGCCTGCACGAAAAGGAAATCTGAGCTATATATGCTGCGCATCCACCTTGTCACCACGAAACATTAATAACAGCTCACAATTATTATTATTATTTTGTAACTGGTCGATGAGAATTTTAATAATGTGTTTTGGTTATTGTCAATAGAGGTTGTTTTTCTGTAATATATATATATATATATATATATATATATATATATATATATATATATATATATATATATATATATAAAAGAATATAAATAATAATAATAATAATAAAAGAACCTAGTGTGTACGTAACCTTAATTTATCCTAAATCACAAAACCTAGTAGGAATTCTCTCCTGTAAAGATTTATTATCTAGCTAATCCAATTTTATTAAGAGCAGGAACCAGTTTATATCATATTTCCTTCGGCCATCATGTTATTTTTCTACGCAAATAACAAAACTCATCTACCTATTTTATTGCCTCATTACCTAATCTAATTCCTTCAGCTTCGCCTGATTTTCTGACACTATATTCTGTTACTCTTGTTTGGTTCTTAATAATGTTTATCTTATACCGTCCTTTCAAGACACTGTCCATTCCGTTCAATTGCTCTTCCAAGTTTCTTGCTGTTTCTGACGAAATTACTGTCATCGACAAACCGCAAACATTTTATTTCTTCTCCTTGGACTTTAAATCCCTCTCCAAATCTCTCCTTGCATATCTACACAGTTTGCTCGGTGTACAGATTAAACAAAAATGGGGAAAGGCTACAAACGTATCTTACTCCCTTCCCAACCACTGCGTTCCTTTCATGCCCTTTGACTCTAATATCCACTGTCTGGATTTTGTTCAAGTTTGTTAACTCTTCGCTCCCTGTATTTTACAACTGCTTCTTTCAGAATTTAAAAGAGTGTATTCCAGTCTGCACTTTCAAAAGCTTTCTGCAGATCTACCAATGCTAAAAACGTAGATTGCTCTTTCCTGAACCTGTCTTCTAAGAGAAGTCGTAAGGTAAGTATTTCCTACGTGTTCCAACATTTCTGCTAAATCGTAACTGATCATCCCCAACGTCGGAGCCACCGGTTTTTCCATTCGTCTATAAACAATTCGTGTTAGTATCTTGCATCCATAAATTGTTAAAATGATAGTTCCGTGATATTCACACTTGTCTGTACTTTCTTATTCAGTAATTGGAATTACTACATCCTTCTTGAAGTCGGAGGGTAGTTCGCTTGTCTCATACATCTTGCATACAAGTGGAAAGATTTCTTCAGTAATGGCTCTCCTTACGATATCAGCAGGTCAGACGGAAATCATCTACTCAAATCTTTCAGTGCTCTGTCTAATTTTTCTCGAAGTATCGTATATTGTATCTCCTATCTCATCTTCATCTACTTCCTCTCCCACTTCTAGAATACTGCCTTCAAGTTCATTTCCTTTGTATAGGCCCTTTATATATTTCTTTCACCTTTCAGCTTTCCCTTCTTTGATTAGTATTAGTTTTCCTTCTGAGTTCGTGATATTCATGCAACTGGTTTCCTTGCCTCCGAATGTCTCTTTTATTTTCCTGTAGGTGGTTTCTATCTTTCCCCTAGTTACACATTCATCTACGGTCTTGCATTTGTCCTCTATCCATTCCTGCTTAGCCAGACTGCACTTACTGTCTACCTCAGTTTTCAGACGTCTTTACTTCCTTTTGCCTGCTTTGCTTGCTGCATTTTTATATTTTCTCCTTTCATCAATTAAGTTCAGTATCTCTTGCATTATCCAAGGATTTCTGTTGGACCTTGTCCTTCTACCTATATGATCCTCTGCGGTCTTCACTACTCTCTCAGAGCTACCCATTCTTCTTATATCGTATTACTTTTCCCTGTTTCAGACATTCCTTGCCTAATGCTCCCACTTAAATTCTCAACCAACTCTGGGTCCTTCAATTCTTCCAGGTTCCATCTCCTTAATTTTCTACTGTTTTGCAGTCTCTTAAGTTTTAATTTACAGTTCATAACCAATAAATTATAATCATAATCTATATCTGTCCCTGGACATGTCTTAAAGCTTAAAACCTGGTTTCTAAACCTATGCCTTACCATTATAAAGTTATCTGGTACCTTCCAGTGCCGTTATGAGCACAATCTAGTACTAATAAGTAACTTTCTGACTTTGCTTAATATCACGTATCTGTCACTTGGCCCTCCCTGCAACCCTACAATCCCTTATTTAAGATTTAGTATTAGCCAAAACTGTAAATGATGTATAGTGGCTTCGCACATGCTCACTGACTTATCCTTCTTACACTATGATTTTAACCAAAAGGCACCGTCTAGAGAACGGTAGATCTTGGTTCGATTCCTTGCCTTGGTACAAATTTTCAACGGCGCTTCATTCTACCTATATACATCAGTCGTATACATTTTAGTAACTGGTATGTGCACCGCATAATGAGTAATGATAAACGGCTGTAAGCAATCTAAAAGTGACTCAGATTGTTTGGCGACTGATCCCAAATTTCCCTCCAAAATTACAATAGTTGCTACACACCGATCAAAATGGAAAGTTTGTTTGTGTTGTTTCTTCCGCAGAGAGTAAAGAAATAGTTGTTTTTGGAGACATAGACTGCCGCTACACATATTCAGTTAATTTGGCAAAGCGTGTAAACACATGAATTCCTAAACGAGATACACCTTCAAGTCCGTGAAGTAGTAAACATTAAAAAGTGATAAAATGAGGAAGGAAATGTACAAATTGTGCCGAAGCTTTTTGAATTCAGAGAGTGTTCATGTGGGAAGAACAACATGAAAATCACGAGACTATAAAACAAAGAAAGTCCACTGATGATGCCCTGAAATAGAAAGGGAAAAGCGTGTTGAGGAAAGAAAATGATTGCAGCAGAAAACTGCTGTTTCACTTCCAATAACAGCGATCAAAATGGATTCGAAATAAGAATAAATCCTCTTCACTTAACTTGCACAATTATTGTATGGTAAATACTGTGCGTATACTTGATTTCTGCTGCTTTTTAAATCTTTGTATGGCAAATATAAAATAAAATAAAGACAACCCTGTTTTTGAGACTATTGGCTATAACGACTATAAACAGTCGGTACATTACACGTCGTTATAATATGTTCTTACTGTTGTTTACTTTGAATAAATTTGTTACATAAAAGTTACTGTTGGTGTTATGATGATGTATTTTTGGGTGGTTCTTGGTATGTCATATTTAATGTATTTAGGAGCCTGATGAAAGTGGAGTGATCTCCGAAATCGGGGACAATTAAATAAATACACTCCCTGACAGAAAAAAAGTATACTTTCATATCATTGATATGTGAGTAAATAATTAAACTTACTCGGAAATACACTCGTGGTCATTAAAATTACTACACCACGAAGATGTGCTACAGACGCGAAATTTAACTGACAGGAAGAAGATGCTATGATATGCAAATGATTAGATTTTCAGAGCATTCACACAAGGTTCAAATGTTCAAATGTTTGTTAAGCTTATGGGACTTAACTACGGGGTCATCAGTCCCTAAACTTACAAACTACTTATGAACTACGTACGAACTAGGACGGCACAAATATCCATGCCCGAGGGGGGATTCGAACCCCCGACCGTAGTGGCCGTGCTGACCGTGACTGGAGCGCCTCAGTCACCTCGGCCACCGCGGCCGGCACACACACACAAGGTTTACGCCGTTGGTGACACCTACAACGTGCTGACATGAGGACACTTTCCAACCGATTTCTCATACACAAACAGCATTTGACCGGAATTGTCTGGTGGAACTTTGTTGTGACGCCTCGTGTAATGAGGAGAAATGCGTACCATCACATTTCCGACTTTGATAAAGGTCGGATTGTAGCATATCGCGATTGCGGTTTATCGTATCGCGATATTGCTGCTCGCGTTGATCGCGATCCAATGACTGTTAGCAGAATATGGAATCGGTGGGTTCAGGAGGGCAATACGGAACGCAGTGCTGGATCCCAACGGCCTCGTATCAGTCTAGACGACAGGCATCTTATATGCTTGGCTGTAACGAATCGTGCAGCCGCATCTCTATTCCTGAATCAACGGATGGGGACGTTTGCAAGACAACACGAACAGTTCGACGACGTTTGTAGCAGCACGGACTATCAGCTCGGAGATCATGGCTGCGGTTACCCTTGACGCTGCATCAGAGACAGGAGCGCCTGCAATGGTGTACGCAACGACGAACCTGTGTGCACTAATGGCAAAATGTCATGTTTTCGGATGCTTACAGCATCAGGATGGTCGCATCCGTGTTTGGCGACATCGCAGTGAACGCACATTGGAAGCGTGTATTCCTCATCGCCATAATGGAGTATCACCCGGCGTGATGGTATAGGGTGCCACTGGTTACAGGTCTCAGTCACCTCTTGTTCGCATCGACGGCACTCTGAACAGAGATGTTTTACGATCCGTGTCTCTACCCTTCATTCGATCCCTGCGAAACCCTACATTTCAGCAGGACAATGCACGACCGCATGTTGCAGGTCCAGTACGGGCCTTTCTGGATACGAAAAATGTTCAACTGCTGCCCTGGCCAGCAAATTCTCCAGATCTCTCACCAATTGAAAACGTCTGATCAACGGGGCCGAGCAACAGGCTCGTCACAATACGCCAGTCACTACTCTTGATGAACTGTGGTATTGTCTTGAAGCTGCATGGGCATCTGAACCTGTATACGCCATACAAGCTCTGTTTGCCTCAATGCCCAGGCGTATCAAGGCCGTTTATTACTGCCAGAGGTGGTTGTTCTGGGCACTGATTTCACAGGATCTATGCACCCAAATTGCGTGAAAATGTAATCACATGTCAGTAGTTCTGCTGTAATATATTGTCCAATGAATACCCGTTTATCATCTGCATTTCTTCTTGGTGTTGCAATTTTAATGACTAGTAGTGTATAATCTGTAGAATGGACACTAAAGTGGATTCTTGATGTGACCGTCCAGTTGTTTGGAAGTTGTACCAGTCAACTGCCCAGAGTCAGACATTAAAACAAGAAGCTTATCTACTGTACGAGACCTCGCGATGCCTCGCAGACCAACACCACCGAACGCCGTGGCGCGCTCGTACCAAGTCACGCAGAGCAGGTTGCTGTCGCATACTTGAATGGTTGGCCGCTGAGACATAGTGGGTTGTGCCCCACCGGCCAGCCACTCAGCTGTATACATTTCCCAGGGGCTGCACCGTTGTACTGCGTGAAGCGGTCCGGTCATGGCGCGCAGTTGCCAGACACAGGCCCTTCATATGTCACAATGGCCCGATGTTGCAAACAGTGGCTTTATGAAAACACCCAGTCAAGTCGTGCACGTTCGGGTCGACCAAGTAACGCCAGCCTGCGGGAGGAACGTCGTATGGTGCGCACAGGAGTGCGGGATCCCATCACCACCAACAGTACTAGGGGGGGGGGGGATGGAGGTGACAATAGAGCATCCTGCGAGTTCTCATACAGTGTCTCAACGAGTTCTCCCGCGATATACACCGCTTGCCACTGACACCAAAACACCATCGCCGGCGTTTGGAATGGTGCTGTGTCAGAGAGGCATGGACACAGGATGAGTGATGAGTCGCGCTTCTCCATGATCTCCGCGATGAAGATCGTATTATGGTTTGGAGGCGGCAGGTACACAACGGGCACATGCTACGAATATTTTGGTGAGACACACAGACGTAACCCCTGGCACCGTGGTGGGAGGAGCAGTCGAATAGGCAGGCAGGTCACCTCTAGTGGTGATACTGCAGACACTGACGGCACAGTAATTCGCCACAAACATTGTGCGCCCGCACGTCTTGCAAGGAGAGGGCGTCTGCTCGTCATCGCTGAATTCGTCCAAATTTATGGTACATGTAGAGCGTGGTGTGACACGGAAGTGCCGCAAGTTTGTACGCAGCTATCACCATATGCATCTTATCAACTGCCCCTGTGAAGGTGAGTTTAAGAGGCGGTGTTTGTCTCACAAGGGGAAGGCCTCAGACACGGCCAACCGATTCGGCTCAAATTTGGCAGGTCGCTTGTGTACAACCCAAAACGGAGGACTCTAAGATACTTTGGGTCGACATCCCCTGAGGTTTTGAGAAAAACACTTGACAATGGTTCTTCCAGTCACTGTTACGTGTCCTCCCTTTTCTTCGAACAACTAGATGGATGGTACTGGTCATATAAACATTCGAAACAAATGTACTCACGGTACCAAGTACATCTAATGAATGCAATCTTTCGACAGCTACATTGTTCCTTCCGAAGAGTCGGCAGAAAGCAAACTTGGTTTACATTTAAAAATATGTCTTTTTCGGAAATTAATTTTGATGCGTACCACGCATACGATAACATTACCTGAAAAATCGGTGCTTATAGACGTGCGAGAGACGTGTATAGTGACGTGCCGTTGACGAATTTTATACTTCTATTTGAAATTCCGTGCCCCAGATAAAGATGCAGCAAACGTAAAATCATTGTTAGCCGTACATTGAAGCGCTGCACCTGCAGCCCACTCCTGAAGTATCCTCGTTGTTATATTCTCGCTACGACGACGAGATTCGTCAAATCGGTCGTATGTCCATTTATTTAACGCCTGGTATTTCTCGTATCTTGTCCCTCCTTTAACGATATCACTTTCCCACAATTTCAAGTCCTTCTTCCCTTTCAGGGCTGATGTTCCCCCATTCTTTCGCAGTGTTTGTAAGTTCCAATTTTGATGATTCCTGGCTAGCGCTAACGCTTTTACTTTTATTTTATGGGGTATAGCGCCTAGTTCAATAGTTTAGTAACCGGTCCGTAATACTCATCGGGAACAGATGAAGCACATATTCCCTATGTAGAGATTTCCAAAGTGCCATGACCATTTTGCGATTCAGTAATCATCATACCTGTCACTGAACCACCTTCTGCTTCGTCTTCATGGTAAAGCATTTCAGTATCAACAAAAGTAATTTCGTTCGTCAGCTCCAAAAATCGCTCGACGATAGCCGCTATAATCAATCTGGAACGCCGATAAACGGAACTGCCTGCTTCCGGTAGTGCATTCATGATGCATCTGTCTTGCAACACTTTTACAAACTAAACCACAACGTCGGTAACTTGCCCTTGTGCAGGCTCCCAACTATATTGCCGCGAGAGACCACGAACACCTGCCGGCGTGGCGCAGGGGATAGCGTCACGGACTGCGGTGGAGATTGTCGCGTTGAAATGGAAACAGGCTTGACTTCGAAGGCAACTAAACATAGCACTTATACTGAAAGCACGTTTATTACGAACTCAACATACACGCAGCACTGACTGCCTCTCAGGCAGAGTGCTCTGCTATTTATACACAGACAGAATTTACCAGAAATTAGAAGAACAGTTAACATAAGAAACAAGTAGAATTTACAAGTGAACATGAGAAAGATGTAGAACCTTCTGGAATTCTTAATTACAAAGAAATAAATTTTTTGCCGGTGAGCGGTATTGAACCGGCGACCTTCTGCACCGCAGTCCGTGACGCTATCCCCTGCGCCCCGCCGGCAGTTGGTGTTCGTGGTCTCTCGCGGCAATATATACAGCACCAATTGAAGGGTGTACATCCTCCATTATTCAGATTATGCATCTCAAAGACATGCCACGACAAACAACAACTATTTGCAACGGAATAAACGAAAAAGCTAATTACTGCAAAGTACATACAGTACACGTCATATGTTACTTACGGAAGAACACTATTCATTCACAAAACGTATTTCATTCGGCGCATTAACGATGAAAAAGTCACTACATGTATCCACGAGGTTCACGGCAGCCTAATAACAGAAAACAACTCTTTCCGATTGACTTCTATAATGCTCGAGCTAGACACCGGTACAACATACCTCTCAAATGTTCAAATGTTTGTAGAGCTTACGGGACTTAACTACTGGGTCATCAGTCCCTAAACTTACCAAATACTTATCAACTAGCTAATACTAAGGACGGCACAAATATCCATGCCCGAGGGGGGATTCGAACCCCCGGCCGTAGTGGCCGTGCAGAACGTGATTGCTGCGCCGCAGTCCGTTCGGTCACCGCGGCCGGCCATCACAGCTCTCCCCGCGTGCATTCTGTCCCGTGCTTCGCTGTGAGCAAGCGTCGCGCTGTTGGCCGTCTGTGGTCCCTCATGAGGAATTCGCAGCACTCTTGCTCGGAGTTCTATTCATGTGACAAGGCTTCAAAGTTTAATAATTTATTAACTCACGGCGTTTGGGAAAGTAGTTTGCCTACCTTATTATTATCATCCCTTATTGATTTACTTACCTTATTAACCCTCCTATCCGCATCAAGTGACGTATGGAAACATACAAATGAAAATAATAACATCCGCTAGGTTTCTTCGAGATTCGAACCCGAGTTCTGCGATTCCTAGCCAGTAACCTTGGTCGTTGCTCTATTTTTTTAAACATTTATTTATTTATTTTTGTTCTGCAGGTAGATCGAAGATTTCTGGTCGTTTTCATTGTTCGGACTTGGTCGCTCGTTGATTATTTGGCACAGCTTTTTTATTACAAAGTACGTTCAACCCTCTGACCAGGCGCACTGAGTCACGGCGCTATCGGCGAAAAGCGTTTACCTTGTGGGTACAGAAGCGCAAGTTGTAAAAGTTTCTTTACTCAATTTCTGGAAAAGTATGCGTTTGCGGACCCCGTACCTGTTGATGAAAAATGCTCTATTTACAATATCTATCGATGCCTCCAATTTTGAGTCGATTGCTTGTCATATCCTTTAGGGGTGATTTTCTCAAAAACGTGGGGGTGTTGACTCAAACTACCTGAGAGTCCTTCGTTTTAGGTTGTTAACAAGCGACTTTTTTAAAAATATGTATTATAAAATGATACATATAACCCAATATATAAATATTACAATGGGTCGTGTTGTTCAACTTAAAGATTACAGCTATTTTCTAACGTAGTTTACCCACTAGTCATTTCTGCATTTACAAAAGTTAATTTTTTATTAAAGAAAAATACTTCTTGTGGCGTTACAGTTGTGCCAGTCGTGACTAACACTAAAGTTTTAACGGCCTGCTCGCCAAGCTAATCCCAGTGAGCGTGCCCCTGGCACTGGGCGGCCCAGGACTTGTTACTTCGCTGCAGTCCCCCCAAAACTAATAATCCCCATTTTTTTTAAAAGAAAGAACTACTGCTACTACTAGCTAATCTCTAACACTACGTCTAGAGTCGCATTTGGTGGGGCCTAGCCTTCCCCCAGATCCAGAGGAAAGCAGAAATCATCCAGTGACGGCGACCAGTCCGTCCTCCGGCGGCATGGCCAAGCTAATCCCAGTGAGCGTGCCCCTGGCACTGGGCGGCCCAGGACTTGTTACTTCGCTGCAGTCCCCCCAAAACTAATAATCCCCATTTTTTTTAAAAGAAAGAACTACTGCTACTACTAGCTAATCTCTAACACTACGTCTAGAGTCGCATTTGGTGGGGCCTAGCCTTCCCCCAGATCCAGAGGAAAGCAGAAATCAGCCAGTGACGGCAACCAGTCCGTCCTCCGGCGGCATGGCTAGACCTGGCTGTTTTTGTTGGTGGTTGTCCTGTTTGGGTGAATGTCATAATCGGTGTGAAACGGTCATAATTGGGTCTAGATGTCTCAATTGTGAAACACGTCCACTGACTATGTGGTCGTGTACCATTTTGATTGATTCATTAACCTAAAGTGTTTCTGCAACATTAATGCTTCTATTTGTGTGTAAATTATTTTATTCTTTTTATTAATGATTAATGCCTCATGTTTATGTATGCTTGCCCTCCAATTATATATGTTTCCACCCATGTGATTGACCTTGTATGTTCATGTGAATGTGAAAGGTTGCTTTTAATATTGACTGACTGCTGTGCAGTGGCTTACAGTCGCCGCCTTCCGTTTTAGGCTTCGTTTGTCGTCTGCACTATTGTCTGGTGGGTGACCATGGACAAGCTTACTTGGGAAGATGGCGAGGTGGCCATGTTCTTAGTGTCGTACCAACCTAATTCTGGACAAAAGAGGTGATAGACCTCTCTGGGAGCGGTTGAAGAAGGAATTGTCTTTGCCAGTTACCAAGGGTTGGTAAACACTTGTCCGTGAACGCATTCTGTGTCGCTTTTAGCGCGCTCTACATCCGGTGTAAGGGGTGGGGAGGAGGTTTTTCCGAGGCCTTAGAGCTTCAGTCTTCACTCTTCATTCTGGCTCCGACGACTGTGGAAGTAAGTGTTCCGCCGAATCATGCTGAGGGAAAGGCATGCTGTTAGGACTTTACTTTCTTTGTGATCAAGAAGTCTTGGTTTTCAGTGATAGTTTTTTTGAATAATTCTTTCGCTATGTGAGGCGAAGTGTTTCTTAATTTACAGAACATGAGTAAATTCAGTGTAAATTTATTATTTTCATTTTCATTCCAGTGATGATTGTGTGTCCAGTTTTGCTCAAGTTAGAATACACGTGTGTGGCCTTCAGCCTTTGTGTAAACTTTGCGTGTTTAATTTCCTTATTACTGTAAACGCGAGTACACTAAGTATTTTTCAGATTTCCTTGTTTGATTCCGTCTTTGCTGTCTTTTATGACGATTGCACCACATTTCGTAACGGTCGTTACTTCCGCCTTCAGCCATCCCTTTGTTAATACTAGCTTTCTTCTATACGAATTCTTGTGCGTGATTTACTTGCTTACTCTGAATTAATTCCTGTTTGTAAATGTTATGAAATTCGTTGTGGTCCCACACCACATGGTACTTAAGAATAGTGAGCCACTGCCTCCCTGTATATGAGTTCGTTTTAGTGCACAGTATATTTATAAATTTGTGGTCAAGACACCTACCATCTCGTCAAGACGCCACTGACGCTTCGTTTTGCCGCTGCTTTCATGGGTTCCAGCTTGTAATGTACCGCTTGTAATGTATCTTTATGTGCATGTCTGTGAATGAATGAATGTGCTTTCAGCTACCCATTGTGAGTTTGCAAATTTCCTCCCACATTGTCTTCATATTCATAAAGGGCAGAAGTAATTTAAATACGGGCAGTGGTTGTATGATTTAATTCACTTTTTACAAGGTGTGTGTGTGCTTTATTTGGTCTCCCAACATTTATTTTCATGTTATTTTTCTGAAATGATTTTAAAGTATCAAATCACTGTTTTATGATATCATGCTCCCTGTCCCATGTTTAATTATCCATTCATTTATTTTTTAACTTTGATGTTGTGTTTATTAAAACGTTGGCTGCTCCCTTAAGGAGTGAGCAGTTAGTTAAATTTCCATTGCTCATGTACTGTGGCCACACACACAGTAATTTAGAGCAACAGTGAAAGTTTTAACTTTCATTTGTGGATCTCAGCGGCCCGAGATTTTGCTTATTTTAATAACAGACCACTTTCAATTGATTATTATGGTCATTTATCAGGCTGTACGTAGTTTTGTCTGATCTTGTTAGAGACTTCGTCAGGCTGTTAATTGAGGACATCAGAAGTTTCTTCAGATCTTAGTTGGTCATACATGACATCACTGGGCATTTGTTCGCGCAGCTCTCGCGCCACGCCATTGATGATGGGGTTCTCAAAAACTACGTGTTCTGGACTGCCAACTACGGCTCCACATTCACACTCAGGTGACGCCTGTACCCTAAATCGGCAGAGATATGCCGGATAGAGCTCGTGCCCCGTCAGGAAGTGCAGCAAGGCTCTGGAAGGTTTGAAGTAGCTCATAGAGAGCCTCTCTTGGATATCTGGCAGGAACTGGTAGGTCCTCCTTCCGGGTCATCGGCGTCCCACAGCTCCTGCCAGAGCTCCAATCCCCTATTTTTAATTGCTGTCTTACTTTATATTCTGCAGCCCATGATGGCCTCCACTCTGTCTAGCTCACCATTCCTGGCCCAGTTCCAAGCGGCTTGCACCCTGATCTTGGTGTCAAGGGGGAATAGCCCCATCAAGACCAGGAGTGCTCCATCGGGTGTTGTGTGGTAAGCTCCAACAGAGCGAAGCAGGATGTGGCTCTGCACTCGCCTGACGGATACGGTGGGCGCAAACCTTGTGAGCCTCTGGGCCCAGACTGGTGATCTGTAGCTCATGATGGACAGAAGGATGCTTTTTCGATACAATTTGTTCGGGTCAGGCGGGAGGTGAAACTTCCGATGCAAGATCCCAGCCAAACTGTTGAGTGCCGCCAAGGACCTTTCAGCAACTGGATCCACGTGAGCTGCAAAACTCCATTTCTCATCAGTGACCAGGCCTAAGTAACGAGCTTCTCTTCAGCGTATGATAGGTACGCCGTCAATTCTGACAGTTGGATTTCTTTGCAGTTGTCCCTTCAAAACTAGGTATACAGATTTATTGGGAGCAATGTGGAGTTTAGTGGTCGTACACCACGCTGAGGGCAACTGCATTGCCCTTTCCACTCTAGGCTCGAGGTCTTCGCGGCTACGGCCGCCCACCAGCAGGAGGAGGTCGTCAGCGTATGCGGACTTGACAAATTTGAGACGAATCGGTTGGCCGTGTATGAGGCCTTCCCCTTGTCAGCGGTAAAAGATCGGATTCTTATTGAGAGCTGCACCCGGCGGCAAATTTTTTTTCTGCTCCTTGGCAATGCGTACAGCTACATATTGTTTCCGTAGGGATCGTGAGGACAAGATTAGATTAATTACAGCACGAATGGAGGCATGTAAACAATCATCCTTCCCACGCTCAATACGTGAATGGAATGGGGAAGAAAACCACTAACAGGTAAAGTGGGACGAACCCTCTGCCATGCACTTCACAGTGGTTTGCAGAGTATTGATGTAGATGCAGACTGACGTCACAATTAACCGCAACATCATATAGGTTATTTTATTAATTTATATAAGCAAACAAAGAAAGGGCATTGGATGAAATTCGGGACTACAAACATTTAAAAAGGGACTGTAGTTAACGCGTACTTGGGGACGTCGTGTATGTAAATCGATACTTCCATTCGTTTGCAACTGATAAATTACATGTACCGGGGTGACATCGAAGAAACAGTGGAAGCAATAATTTTGACCGCATCTTGTGCACGTTATGAATGCCGCCCTTTTGTAGTTACATATTTTTTTAATGTCTCCATAGAAAAACAAACTTGATTGACATTCTGAAAACAGCTTCTTTCATCGCACAGTCCAGCAGCGAACCACGCGTAACGCAGCATGTCGCTGAATACTTGCGAGGACAGCTGATGATGTGTAATGGAGTGTAGTTTGATGCAAGCTTCTCCGGAAGTGATTCTTTCTCGATTAGGTAAGTGCAATTTTGAAATTTTTTTAGTAAATAGTCCGTTTACAATCCCAAGTTTGCAAGATAATATAGTTGTTTTAAATAATGACGTCCCATGCTGATGTTGTGCACATATAAATACAAAATAACGTATATGATGTTGCGCTTAATTGTCAAGTCAGTAGTTTACGCATTGCCAAGGAGCAAAAACTTATTTGCCGCTGGACGGATTCGACCCGCGAACTTTTGAATAAAAGTTCGATCTCTTACCGCTTTTCTTTTCTTCAGGTAGATCGATGGTTCGCGGTCTTTAGGTAATGTTCGTTCTTGGTGATAGTTTAGTATTTGGCACAATTATATATATATATATATATATATATATATATATATATATATATATATATATATATATATATATATATATTTTTTTTTTTTTTTTTATTTTTTTTTTTTCAGAGAGCGTTTAGCCCACTGACTGGGCACACTGAGCCACGGCGCCCGGCTCGCTGCCCAAACACCGCTTTCTAAACAGACTCCCTCAGGGCAGTTGATAATGTGCATTTGGTGATAGATCCGTATCAAAATTCCTCTTATTTGTTAAACGCTTAGCCATCTGGAGTTCCCACTTGGTGCACTTTCATATCTCACCGCGCCCTACATGTGCCATAAATTTGGACGAATTCGGCGATGACGAGTAGGCGTCCTCTCCTTGTTAAACCTGGAGCAGTGGTGCAACAAGCACATGTGTCAGTGGACTGTGTGCAGTCGAACGGCCTTGTTTTGTACCAGTTCGTTGCCAACCGTTGTATGTCGTAACCAGGATATACGATTGCAGTGCAGTTTGGACGACCACGAATACAAAGTCGTTTGCTACACATTGTCCGTAGATATTTACTTACTGCAGGTTCTTGTCGTGTATATTGCGGACGGAAAATTTATGTAGTCCCACATTCTATCTCATTACTAATTTAACTAAGTACAATTAACAGTTACTTTGCCGTCGTCTTGTTTACTGGGGTTGCTATACCGACCACCGATAATCATTAGCATTTGATCCTTCAGATCTCGACGCAAACAGCTCTCAGTTTTAAATGCACATCAGGTTCTTTTACAGTTTATATAGGTTAGGATAGCGACTTTTGCAATTGTAAATCAGTCTATTTGAGACCAGACGCGTTTCGTTTTATTTTAAAGCATCTTCAGTGGTATGCCCACTTCATGTGTTTCTGGTAACACATTGCCATTTGCTGTCACTGTTTGCAATTACACTATTTACACTTAACTTTTTGTATGTAAAAGTTGGCTGAAACTCGCCACTTCTGAAGAGAGCAACATAATAAATAAATAAATAAAATAAAAAAAAATTATCTTGGCCACTGAAAATGCTTTAAAATGAAGCGAAACGCGTCTGTTCTAGACTGATTTACAGTTGCAAAAGTCGGTAATACAAACTGTATAACTGCAACTGCGGAGAAGCAACAACAAAGAGAAAAAATTATTTTACAATGTCATAAATACTTTTTTCTTAGTACCACTTAACATTTTTCTGTAACACGGCAATCAAGACGTAATTTCCGCTGTCTTCTCCCCTCGGCGGCCTTCGGCTTGTCAGCGATTATCGCTGGTGATGCCAGTTATTGCATTTTCTTCCGCGACGGGCGAAGACTGTCGCCACTGTGCGATGCTTCACGCGCCGTGCATGAAACATAAGAAAACATACACAAAAACACTTTCTGTACATAAATCATTAGAATATCAAGTACAAATCGTTAATAAAGAATAATTTTCATCATGTTGAAGACCATGAATCGATGCCGCGGAGATAATTCTTGCCCGCATCTCTGTTAGAGACAGCCTGCTGTTTCCAACATGTTGAGATTCTCCCAAGGGCAGCAAGATCACTTGACCTTGCCATCATTGAGTGCTTGTGGGAAAACTTTGGAAGTGTGAAACCACGAGATCTGGAGGACAGCTGCAACAACTGTGAATAAATTCGCCTCAGAGGACGGTCCAAAGTCTGTTGACACCACTCCGAAAGCGTATGCGCATGCATTGCTACCAGAGGGTGTAAGATATCCTACTGACCTGGCGCCAAAGTTCCACGTCTAACTGCCAGCGGCCTCGTCTCTTTCATCCCACACTGTGAACAGTCCAGTAAAGTCACATAATTTTTCAGCAAATGTAGTTTCAGTTGTTCTCGTCTTCAGTCCGGAGACTGGTTACATACAGCTCTCCACCCTATTCTATCCTGAGCAAGCCTCTTCATTTTCTCATAAGAACGGCAACCCATATCCATTTCAATCTGTTTACTGTATTCATCTCTTGGTTTTCCTCTGCGGTTTTTACCACACGCACTTGCCTCCAACGTTAAATTCACAATTCTTTGATGTGTCGTACCAATCGATCCTATCTTTTAGCCCAGGGTGCCAAAAATTTCTTTTCTCCCCAATTCTGTTCAGTACTTCCTCATTAGTTATGCGATCTACCCAACTAATCTTCAGCATTCTTGTGTAGCACCACATTTCACAAGCCTCTATCCTTTTCCTGTCTGCACTATTTATCGTCCACGTTACACTCCCGCACAAGCCAACACTCCACACAAATGCCTTCAGAAAAGACTACCTTCTGCTCAAATTAATATTCGATGTTAACAAAGTTCGCTTGTTCAAAAACGTTTTCCTTCCCATTGCTGTTCTGCATTTTATATCCTTTTTAAGTCTACTATTATATGTTATTTTACTGCCCACGTAATATAACTACCAACCGCTTTTATTGTTTCATTACCTAATGTAACTCCTTCAGCAACTCCTGATTTCTCTTAGACAGCTTTCCATTATCCTAGTTTTGCTCTTCTTAATATTCATGTTATGCGCTCCTTTCAAGAAACTATCCATTCATTTCAATTGCTCTTACGTCCTTTGCTGTCTCTGACAGAATTACAATGCCATCGACGAGACGCAATTTTTTATTTCTACACCCTGAACTTTAATTCCTTCTCCAAATTTCTCTTCGCTTTACTGCTTCCTCAATGTATAAATTTTATGCCCTTCAATTCTGAAAACGGCTGTCTGCTTTATGTAGAAGTTGTAAATAACCTTCTGTTCCGTATATTTTACCTCTGACGACTTCAGAATATGAAAGAGTGTATTCCAGTCAATAATGTCAAGAGGTTTCTCCAAATCTACGAATGCTAGGAACGTAGGTTTGCCTTTCCTTAATCTATCTTCTAAGGTATGTCTAAAAGTGAGTATTGCCTCCCGTGTTCCTACATTTCTCCTGAATACAAACTGATTTTTCCGACGTCTGATTTTCCATCCTTGTGCAAATAATTCGTGATAAGATTTTGCAACCATGACTTATTACACTGATCGTTCTGTAACTTTCACACCTGTCTTTGGAAAGGAGATTATTACACTTTTCGTGAAGTATGAGGGCAATTCGCCTCCCTCATACATCTTAAGCACCAGCTGATACACTTTTTCCGTGGTTGGCTCTCCCAGATAATTCATTAGGTCTGAGGGAATTTCGTCTACTCCAGAGACTTTACTTAGGTCTTCAGTGCTCTGTCAAATTCTTGTCTCAGTATAGTACCTCGTTTTTCATCTTCGTCTATTTCCTCTTCTCTTCATACAACATTGTCTGTAAGTTCATTTCTTCTGTAGAGCTCCTCTATATACTCTTTCCACCTTTCAGCTTTCCCTTCTTTGCTGAGAACTGGTTTTCCATTTGAGTTCTTGATATTCATACAGCTGGATTTCTGGTTTCCAAACGTTTCTTTTATTTTCTTGTATGCGATGTCTATTTTTTCCCCTAATTACACATTCTTCTGGGTATATAAATGTAATAAATACTGACCTTATCAAGTTCTGCACACTTATCAGCTACTGTCGTACTATCCATTTCAAGATGGACGTCTGAAAAGTTTTATTTATTTATTTATTGCATCTTGTCAGGCTGTGGGATGGCAGGGTGGGATTTGGTCGGAACTCTCGTATTTGTTCTGATAATCTGTTGTAATTGTTTCCACAGTCTGCACCATACAGATTGGTTTCTAAAAGGTACCTAATTGTGCGTGAATTCCACGTACCTTTAGCTGGTCACACGAGTCAGTGAAGTATGTCTTGAACGGCCGGAAAGCGATGAAAAAGTAGCTATTCTATATTCTGCAGGCTCTGTGACCACTTTACTACCGGATACTTGTAATAAAACTATCACTTGCTCTACTTTAACAAAAGGAAGCAGGATCGAGGTCTACAAATAAAAGTTTTGAGTTCAAATGAAAGTTTGTTATTTTAATTGTCATTAAACACGCACTTTACAAGTCTGGTTACCGAATGTGAATTCATCTAACGTGATCAGTCATAGACGCAGTTCAAAGGCAATGTTTACTCCAAGTTCCAAGTAAACTAATCACGACAGTTATTTTAGTTATGCTCGCCTTTAAAGTGAGGAATTATCAACCCACGTCCCAAGCGTTTTCGTTCAAACATCAATACGGACAGCACATGAAACTGGTATTGAGTGAATTAGGCGATCCGGGGTGGTGTACAGCCCTCGCGCAATCACTTCTCTTTTCACAGCACGTACACTCGCGCTTCCGTCCTACAACAGTCGTCGTGTCGGTTCAGAAAACTATCACTTCTGAGGCTAAACGCGCGACGCTGTTAAGTGGCCAAGCATTCTGCAGAGCGACGTGGATTCGGCGTAGCTTGGTCGCACAGTGACCCTGAGCTGCCACAGTAGAGGGCTTTATTTACCCCCGCCACTATCGCCGCGCAGTTCCTCGCCCAGAAAAATCCTCGACTCAGCCCTCAGCTGTCCCAAGCTTCGACTACTTAAAAATTTATTGTGTCTTTTCTATACAATCTACCAGTTTGACAATTTTTCTTAAAATAGGTCTCGGTGAATAGTATCCACAGAAAAATATGAACTTGATGTTCTTAAAACTTTTCCTTCTAGAATTTTTAAATTGGGACCGCTAGTCTGGGGTAGCCTCTGAATTGCTTCGCTTCTGGCTTCTGTACTTTTGTTATTTATCAGATCACTTTCAAAATTGGCACATCTGCCTTATTTATGATGTTGATCTTAGTATAGACATTTCAATATTGTACGGTAATTATTAACGGTACTTAATCTAGAACATTCTAGGCTAAAAGCAGTTCTTGTTGAATAATCAGAAAACTATTAGAGATAACGCTAAGTTGCCCTTAGCATATTATTTTTATATCTGTTAGACTCTACATGCAAATTTCCAGGTTTGTATCCTTCATATCAAGCGGATTGAAAACTTCGATAATCTTGGATTTACGGCCAAAATACCAGGGGTGTCGTCACCTCTTGCTTACATTTATACGCATCTACAAACTTTTATGAAGTTACAATAACATTTACTTATATAGATAAGCCGCGGTGGAGTAGCCGAGCGGTCTAAAGCGTCTCGCTGCGGAGCGCGCGGTTGCTTGCCGTTGAGGTTCGAGTCCTCCCTGGGGCATGGGTGTCTGTGTTTATCCGTAGGTTAGTTTACCTGGGTTTAAGTAGTTTGTAAGCTATGGACTGATGACCACGTAGTTTGGTCCGATAGATTTACAAACATTTGAACAATTTTTATAACATTATGCAATCTGTATTTGGTGTGTTGGCGGTCGACTGGATACAGCGCTTGCATCGCCACAGTGCGCATAGTTTGAGTCGGTTTCCGGACAGTTTTAAGGAAGTGGGGAACTGCGTGAAGACGACAGTGGTATAGAACGTTCCAGTCGGCAACAAATCCGGCGCACGGCGGTTACCGGTGTTTGCCTTTGGGCCGGGCGCACGTTACACGCTGGAACGCCTGCCGCGGCACCGGACGCCGCGCCACCAGGAGGGGGCGGACTTCCGGCAGGGGTCGTTCACCTGCGACCAGGGCAGCCGAGGCGCCATGCGCGCCGCGTTCACCCACTTCCGGAAGGCGTGCGGTAGGGCACCGAACTGTCGTTCATTCAACCTTACCGAATCTGGGATCAGGCTTGCGACTGGACGCACCACTCCCGTTGTTCTGACGGCACCAGTCTACATCTATATCTACATGGGATACTCAGCAAATCACATTCAAGTGCCTGGCAGAGGGTTCATCCAACCACCGTTATACTATTTTATCTCCCATTCCATTCTCGAATAGCGCGCGGGAAGAATGAACACCTGAATCTCTCCGTTCGGGCTCTGATTTCTCGTATTTTATTCTGATGATCATTTATACCTATGTAAGTGGCAGTCAACATATATTTTCGCATTCGGAGGAGAATGTTGGCGATTGTAGTTTCGTAAGTAGCCCACGCCGCAGCGATAAGCGCCGTTGTTGTAATGATTCCCATCCCAGATCCTATATCATTTCCGTAACGCTGTCTCCCCTGTATCGTGACAATACGAAACGAGCTGCCCTTCTTTGGACTCTTTCGATGATGTCCTCCGTTAAACCCACCTGATAAGGATCCCACACTGGGCAGCAATATTCCATAAAAGGACGGACAAGCGCAGTGTATGCGGTTTCTTTAGTAGTTCTGTTGCATCTTTTAAGGGTTCTGCCAATAAAACGCAGTCTCTGGTTCGCCTTTCCCACGGCATTATCTACGTGTTCTTTCCAATTTAAGTCAGAAGTAATTGTAATTCCTAGATATTTTGTGGAGTTTACGGCCTTCACATTTGACTGACTTATCACGTAAACAAAGTTTAACGGATTTCTTTTCGTACTCATGTGGACGGCTTCACATTTCTCATTATGTAGAGTCAACTGCCAATTCTTACACCATGCAGATATCTTATTCAAATCGTTCTGCAGTTGGTTTCGATCTTCAGATGATTTTACTAGACGGTAAATGACGGCGTCATCTGCAAACAACCTATGAGAGCTACTAAGATTTTCCCCTAAATCGTTTATGTAAATAAGGAACAGCAGATGACCAATAACACTACCCTGTGGAACGTCCGAAATCACCTCTGTTTTAGTCGATGCCATACTATCGATTACTACGAACTGTGTCCTCTCTGAGAGTCGAGAGTCGAGCTGTCGATGCTGCAGCGTCAGTTGAAGACGGGCTAGAAGTGCGCGTGCCGGTATTTGCAGTACTAGGAACAGTTGCTGTTGACACTAACTGGTTTTAAAACCCTCATATCTGTACTAAGGCAGCTTTGCGATCTTTCACTGCTGCACTTGCAATACGATACTGGATGTGCTGCGTGCATTCGAAATCGAGGGATGAGTCTTGATAGAATTCTTGTCCGAAACTGTGTCAATGGTTCATCGAAAGTTTCACCTGCAGGTAGAAACATGCGTAATAAATGTGCAGAAAATGAAAGTAAAAGGTCTATAATTTTGATGCGAAATGATGTAAAAATAAATAATAAGAATTACGAGGGTGTTCACACGCAAAGATACGAAATTTCTTAACAACCAAACCGGCTGAAATTTGGATATGCCGCTTTGGGATACATCTAGGGACGTGAAGCATGCGTCGTCACCTCCCTCTAAAAAATTCAAGCCTGTCTCCTCAGCAGGCAAAGTGATGCTCACCGTCTTTTCCGACATCCGAGGTCCGATACTTACCGAATTCATCAAGCACGGGAAAACCATTAACAGTGACGTGCGCCGTGAGACGCTCCGTAGCCTACGAAAGTCCATCAAGAGCAAACGGCATGTGCTGCTCACGGAGGGCGTGATTCTGCTCTATGATAACGCGCGTCCGCACGTCTCCAGGGTCACACAAAGTACAGTGTGGAGTGTTGCCTTATACGGGAGTGAAACATGGACGATAAATAGTTCAGACAGGAAGAGGATAGAGTTCAAATGTTCAAATGTTTGTAGAACTTATGGGACTTAACTACGCGGTCATCAGTCCCTAAGCTTACAAACGACTTACTAACTAGCTAAGACTAAGGACGGCACAAATATCCATGCCCGAGGGGGGATTCGAACCCCCGACCTTAGTGGCCGTGCAGACCGTGACTGAAGCGCCTCAGTCCCCTCGTCCACCGCGGCCGGCAGAGGATAGAGGCTTTCGAAATATGGTGTTACAGAAGAATGCCGAAGATTAGGTGGATATATCGCATAACTAATGAGGAGGTAGTGAACAGAAAAGGGGAGAAAAGGAATTTCTGGCATACCTTGAGTAAATGAACGGATCGATTGGTAGGACACATTCTTAGACATAAAAGAACAGTGGATTTAGCATTGGAGAAAAGTGTGTGGGGTAAAATTCGCAGAGGGAGACATAGAGACGAATACAGTATACAGATTCAAATGGATGTGGGTCGCCATTCTTATTAGGAGATGAAGACCCTTGCTTAGGATAGAGTGGGGTGGAGAACTGCATCAAAACCAGTCTCCGGACTCAAAACCATAACAACAATACTTTTTTGTTACTATCTGTCGGCATATTATTAATTCGTTTTGTCGACTAACTCGTGGACTGCAACGCTATTACTAGGGGTGTTCAAAGGAAAAGGTACGAAACGGCACTGTCGGTATCAATTGTCAAATTTTGTAAATCTAAGGGACTTAACAGCTGCCTAGGAATAGGTTTACAAACTAATTAAACTTACTGAGACTAACTTATATTAGGACAACACACATACTGTAATAGAACGAGATCTGCGAGCCCTACTCCCTTATGTAAACTTTGTTTTGAATAGGATTCATGAGAAAAGAAAGGAAACTTATAAAGCCAATTTGATGTATGAATTGTTTATTTTTCATATATGTGATATTTCATGAGACATGATATAAAAATGTTTGTGTTTGGTTTATATGTTTCATAGTCGACCGACGTGCCGCAGTGAATAAGCGCAGCGACAGCGAAGCACCGACCGGCATCAAATATCAGCCACGCCACCACCCGTACTGTAGTCAACCGACAGCCATAAAACGGCGATCGTCTCTGCGCCTTCTCTATTGCGGGATATCGATCGCTCTTTCAAAAGATTGTATTAATTGTTATAACGAGATACTTTTCGTCTGAATCTGTTATCTGTACTTGCAAGATCGAGTATGATCTAATGTGTACGCTTACATGCAGTATGAAGACTAATAAATGTCAAGACCTGGTTTTTAAAAGTGTGTATAAAGCATATTTATGGAGACGTATTAAGTTTAAATGTTATGAATTACAGGAAAAAAGATTACAGCTATGTTCTAGATTGAATCTATTTATGTCTTTGTGAAGATAACTGAGAAATTTGACAGATTTTTTTTTTTTTTTTTTTTTTTTTTTTTTTTTTTTTTTTTTTGTGACCTTATTGGTGTTTATGAAGGGAATGTACTGAAGTAAGACTTTTTTTAATTAATTTATTTTTATTCGACAAGCTGTGGAGCTAGATCGATTGTGACTTATACATCGACTGAGGGCTGCATTGGTGTATGGAAGATTTAAAAGTGTGCTTAGGTGGTGAAAACCCTTTCCTTTTTTCCCGCGGTTATATGAATTTGCTTTTTTACTGTGAATTAAATTTGAAAGACTGGTTTTGTGTGTGTTATGTGACGGGTTGGAGACTACGATATCAACGGCACGGTCCGGGTTCGTTGATGAAGTTGCCTAGCAACTGACTGTGAAATATTCCTAGATAGACTTTTGAGGGGAATATAAGAGTTGTTGTGACTTTTGAAGAATGTCATGAGAATTTTTCCTGTATTACCCCGTCCCATCGCAATACCCATGCCCGAGGGAGGACTAGAACTTACGACGGCAAGCACCAGCGCGATCCGCAACAAGGCGTCTTAGAACGCTCGAACACTCCACCGCGGCTACTGTGGGTATCAATGAAATCTTTATTCAGAAGTAATCTGCAAGAGGCCTGAGCATAACTATCCCTCTCGTTAACGATCCGAAGGGTTGCCTGTTCGCAGAATTCCTGTGGCTGTGACAAGAGACAGTCATTTACTGTGTCCTTCAATACGTTGTCAGAGTTAAAGCGTTTCCCTTTGACATATTGTTTTAGCGGACCAAACAGGTGGATGTCACAGACCGACATGTCCGGGCTGTAGGGCAGATGCTCAAGCTGCTCCCACTTGAAGTTGGCCAGTACTGTGGCTCCAAAAAGACTTTCTTACACTTAAATTAATGTATGAAAAAATTGTTGAAATGTCTTGGTTGCAGTTAGCTTCATTTCATTACGCGTTTCGAGACATCATCATCAGACTGTGGTACAAAAGAAGAAAATTACATTTTTGGATGTATATAGAACGTAATAATGATATCTATAAGGAGTATATACCATATTAATACATGTATACTTACAAAAGATTTTAAAAAACGATGGGAATTACACCATCTTGGTATAGATTCATGAATACAAATTTAAAATACCATCATGGATGTCTGGTGAAGGTGTTCAACCAGACTTACATGCTCAACTGTGGTGAGAGGGGGGAAACACCGTAACAGGTAACCTAGGCCCCATTCGTCACCAGATGGCGCAGGGTTGGCATTGGAAGTTACGTGAATAAAGCTATACATAAAACAACTTGGGCATACTATACTGTGTGCAGTCATAGAAACTGTGAAAGTTGCGTGAAAAAAAAACTACACATAAAACTACACATAAAACAATATACTGTGAGCAGTTATAAAAATGTGAAAGACATTTCTACGAAAATGTGTTAAGTCATATAAAAATATATATAATCGTGAAAGACATTTCTACAAAATGAGTTAAGTCATATAAAATTATACAAAACGCCAATTCAAGCACATCAAAAACCATTAACGGGACAGGGCGCACGACAAGGGAGGCGTGGGAAGGCCAAAGAATAGGATTTGGCGTTGCCAAATACAGCACAGAACACATGACAAATGTTAAAAAATACGCATCCCGGCCACTGCGACGTTACAGTGACACAGCCGCTCATCACAGGCTACAAGCTGAGATTGCAGAATAATCTTTCACAATTACCAGATAGAAAATTATATGAAGGGGCAATATGTCATATAACATTTGTGCCATGATGTCGAGACAACTAACAAAGTCCGACAATATGAGTACTATCAAGGTTTAAAATCGAGACTAATGACAAAATAGGCATTATACAAGTACCATTGAATCACAACATTTTTCGTATAAGTGGTAGGTGGATGAGGTGTGATGATTTTTTTTAGTTGATTTTTTACAAAAAAATATTACATGTTACATAAAACATAATATATGCTGTAAGATACAATGAACAATAGGACACATGAGACATGTCCAGTGGACAGCTGTGTTGAGGCATACATTAGAATAAGGTACAATTCTAAAGACTAAAATAGATCAACCATATGTCATAGATAAATGGACATTTGTCAAAAAAGGGGGGTAAGGAAAATTGATTAGCAGTTGGGTGGTTATAATAAAATGTAAAAATATTTTCAGGTTACAAAATTATACCTATGGTACAGTCATCTGTTAGATTAAATATTGTCATATGTGGATATGACTTAACACATTTTCGTAGAAATGTCTTTCACATTTTTTATAACTGCTCACAGTATATTGTTTTATGTGTAGTTTTATGTGTAGTTTTTTTTTTCACGCAACTTTCACAGTTTCTATGACAGCACACAGTGTAGTATGCCCAAGTTGTTTTATGTATAGCTTTATTCACGTAACTTCCAATGCCAACCCTGCGCCATCTGGTGGCGAATGGGGCCTAGGTTACCTGTTACGGTGTTTCCCCCCTCTCACCACAGTTGAGCATGTAAGTCTGGTTGAACACCTTCACCAGACATCCATGACGGTATTTTAAATTTGTATTCATGAATCTATACCAAGATGGTGTAATTCCCATCGTTTTTTAAAATCTTTTGTAAGTATACATGTATTAATATAGTATATACTCCTTATAGATATCATTATTACGTTCTATATACATCCAAAAATGTAATTTTCTTCTTTTGTACCACAGTCTGATGATGATGTCTCGAAACGCGTAATGAAATAAAGCTAACTGCGACCAAGGCATTTCAACAATTTTTCATACATGCCAACGTAAGGTCGCGTGTCCAACAAAAATGGATGGTTTTATGAACCAAGTGATAAACTTAAATTAATATTTGATGTTAGTAAATTCTTCTTTGTCAGAAAAGATTTTCTTCGCATTGCCATTCTTCATTTTATATCCTCTGTATCGCGACCGTCATATGTTATTTTACAGCCCAAGTAAGAAAAGGCATCTACGACCTTCATGGTTTCGTTACCTAATATAATTCCTTCAGCGTCACTTGACTTTCTTAGATTGCATTTCATTACCCTAGTTTTGCTCCTGTTAATGTTCATCTTATACGTTCCCTTCAACACACTGTCTATTCCACTGATCTGCTCTTCCAGGTCTTTTGCTGTATCTGACAGAATTACAATGTCATCAGCAAAACGCAATGTTTGTATTTCTTTACTCTGTGCTTTAATCCGTCTCCAAATTTTTCCTTGCTTTCCTGTATAGCTTGTTCAATGCACAAATTGAATAGCATTGGAGAAAGGCTACAACCCTGTCTCACTCCCTTCCCGACCTCTGCATCCCCTTCACGCCCTTCAACTCTGATTACTTCTGTCTGGTTTTTGTACAAGTTGTAAATAACCTTCCGTTCCATATACTTTACTCCTGCTGATTTCAATACCTGAAAGAGTGTATTCCAAAGTTAAAAGCTTTCTGCAAATCCACAAAAGCTAGGGATGTAGGTTTGCCTTTCCTTAATCTAAGATAAGTTTTAAAGTGAATATTGCCTTCCTCCTTTATAGCTTGCACGATATACAAATTGAAATACATTGAAAAAGTAAGGAAATGAAAAGAAAAATTGACTTCCACGCTTTATAATCGGATTTTTATCTTCTGCGCTAAGTGACCTCGGCGACAGTTCAAGTTACAGACTCTTAAATGGGTAGGTGCAATATCAGTCGCGTCAAATTGTTCAAACAGATATTCCTCGGTTACGACTGAGAGATAGTGGATAAAAGAGCGAGTCACGAAGAGTACTTTCTTATCCTAAAAGGGCTTTAGAGTCGGCCACGCAAAGTGTGTCGAAAGTCGATAGCTGAATGGTTATGGGAAGGAGCCCTTTCAGCTGGAGAGGGATCGATAGATGGGAGTGCTTGTGACGTCAGGATGGAGGAACCTGACTTGGCAGCAGGCCAGGCAGCCCCAGGGGAAGGCGACGGGCTTAAGTGGGCCGGGCCTGACCAGCCCAACCCGCAGACGGGGGCAGTGGTCGCCACCAGTATCTTTGTCTGGCCGCCACTGTGCACACAGGCGGGACACCACCCTCCACCCCCCGCCATTGGTCAGCCGGCTGCCTCACCACAGCAGGACGGAGGGGGCGCCTACCACCCGTGGCCTGCTGCTACAGGGGGCTCCAGCATCCGAGACACCCTGCACTCCCCAAGCGACGCACCACTTGCTAGCCCTGTTATCCACAACAGTCAGACGCTCGTAAAATCTGTACGATTCAGAATTTTCTATATCTTAGAAAATACGCTAAGGAAAGGCAAACCTATGTTTTTAGCACCTTCGTAGAGTACATACTGTTTCCACCTTTCAGCTTTCCCTTATTTCCTAAGAACTGCTTTTCCATCTGTGTTCTTGATATTCATAGAGCTGTTTTTCTTATCTCCAAATCTACTTTTACTTTCCTGTAAGCTGTATCTATTTTTCCCCTACTTATACATTCGTCTACATCCTTGCATTTGCCTTCTAGCCACTCCTGCTTAGCCATTTTGCACTTCCTGTCAATCTCATTTATTAGTCGTCTGTACTCCATTTTGCCTGTTTCATTTACTGCGTTTTTATATTTTCTCGTTTCATCGATTTAATTTAGTATTTCCTGTGATATCCAAGGATTTTTGTAGGTCTTGCCTTCCTACCTATTTTGTTCTCTGATGCCTTCACTATTTCATCTCTCAATGCTACCCATTCCTCCTCTACTGTTTTATTTCCCCCCGTTTCTGTCAATTGTGCCTAAAGCTCCCTCTAAAATTCTCAAGAACTTCAGCTTCCTTCAGTTTATCCAGGTCCCATCTCCTTATTTTCCTACCTTTCTGAAGTTTTTTCAGTTTCATTCAGCGTACAGTTAAAGACCAACAAGTTATGGTCTTACAGTTTAAAACCTGGTTCCGAAATCTATGTCTTAACATTATAAAATCTGTCTGGTATCTGCCGGTGTCTCCTGGTCTCTTCCAAGTATACAACTTCTTTCGTGATTCTTAAACTAAGTGTTTGTTATAACTAAATTATGTTCCGTGCAAAATTGTACCAGGCGGCTTCCTCTTTCATTCCTTTTGTCCAGACCATATTGAACTACCATCTTCCCTTCCCTTCCTTGTTCTACTACCGAATTCCAGTCTCCCGTAACAATTAAGTTTTCCTTTCCCTCAACTGTCTGAATAATTTCCTTTAGCTTCTCAGATATTTCTTCGATCTCCTCATAATCGACAGAGCTAGTTGGCATACAAACCTGTACTACTGTGGTCGGTGTTGGCTTCGTATTTGTCTTGACTACGATAATGCGATCACTGTGTTACTCATAGTAGTTTACCCGCATTCCTATTTTCTTCTTCATTATCAGACCTACTCCTGTAATATTCCCAAATGATTTTGTTTTGATAATCCTGTACTCACCTGACCATAAATCCTTTTCCTCTTTCCACCGAACTTCACTAATCCCAACTATATCTAACTTCAACCTATCCATTTCTGTTTTTAAATTTTCTATCTTCCGTGCCCGATTAAGGGATCTAACATTCCACGCTCCGATCCGTAGAATGCCAGTGTTGTCTTTCCTGATGATCACATCCTCCTTAGTGTCCCCGCCCGGAGATCCGAATGGGGGACTATTTTACCTCCGGAATACTTTACCCGAGAGGATGCCATCAGCATATGTTCATACAGTAGAGCTGCATGTCCTCAGGAGAAGTGACGGCTGTAGTTTCCCCTTGCTTTCAGCCGTTCGCAGTAACTTGTGGCAGAGCCACATTTGCTGATTTATAAGGCCAGCTCAATCAATCATCCAGACTGTTGCACCTGTAACTACTGAAAAGGCTGCTGCCCCTCTTCAGGAACCACGCGTTTGTCTGGCCTCTCCACAGATACCCGTTCGCTGTGGTTGCACCTACGGTAGCAGGGGTAAAATATAGGGAGCGAAAAGTTATATTCAACTTATACAAAAACCAGACAGCGGTTATTAGAGGCGAAGGACAAGAAATGGACGCAGCGGTTGGGAAGGGAGTAAGAGAGGGTTGTAGCCTTTTCCCAATGTTGTTCAATCCGCACATTAAGCAGAACAGAAATGCAAGAAAAATTTGTAAAGGGAATTAAATTTATTCATATTAAAAACTTAGCTGTTTGCCGATGACATAGTGATTCTGTCAGAGTCCGCAAAGGATCTGGAAGAACAATTGAATGGCATGGACAATGTCTTGAAAAGAGGGTATAAGATGAACATCAACAAGAGAAAAACAAGGGTAATTAACGTAGTGCCAGGAAATCAGACGATACTGAAAGAATTGGAGTAATTATGAGACAACAGTAGTAGATGAGTTTTGTTACTTGGGTAGTAGCAATATAACTTCTGATGGCCGAAGTAAAGAAGATATGAAATGCAAAATGGCTATGGGAAGAAAAGCGTTTCCGAAGAAGCGAAATTTGTTGACATCCAATATTAGTTTAAATGTTAGGAAGTCATTTCTGAAATCATTTTTGTGGAGTGTAGCATTGTATGGGAGTGAAATGCGGACGACAAGGAATTCAGACAAGAAGACGAAAGAAGCTTTCGATATGTGGTGTTAGAGACGGATGATGAAAATTAAATGGGTAGATTACGTAACTAATGAGGAGGGGCTCAACAGAGAAAGAAGTTTATGGTGTATCCTAAGAGAAGGGATAGGTTGGTGGGACACATTCTGAGACATCAGGGAATCGTCAACTTAGCATTAGAAGGAAGTGTGTGGGGTAAAAATTGTAGAGGAAGATCGAGGGACGAATACAGTAAGCAGATTCAAATCGATGTTGGGTGCCGTTCGTATGCTCAGATGAAGAGACTTGCACAGGACAGGGTTTAGTGGAGAGCTGCATCAAACCAGTCTGCGGACTGAAGACAACAACAACGTTAAATTCCCGTTAAACCTCAAAACTACACTGCGCAACCCCGTAATTGCATTGAAGTTTGGTCCAAATGTGCCTACAATATATTTTGCTACGAACGGCGTCATCCTTAAACCGCGTCTGTACATTGGTACCAACGCTGACGCCAATATTTTTGCGAAAGCGGCCACACATTAGAGCCAAAATTCGGTTGAATTCTTTGAGAGCCAACGTAAAGAGGCGCTATGCTCCAATGCGCGAGGCCGTTCCTCGGCGGGGGTTTCGTATCACCCCTCGGGCATGGCTGTTTGTGCTGTCTTTAGTATAAGTTAGTTTATATGTAGTTTGTAAGTTTAGGGACTGCTGGCCCCGCAGTTAAGTCCCAAAAGCTTAATAAATATTTGATTCTTTTTTCTTTATACAGCTGCCAAAGTTCTTTTGGCAAAGACTTTTCCATTTCTTGCTACAGGAGACAGTTTCCAACGGAACGCCTACTCTTCCCTTTCAAAACAACCATGTAAGTGAATCACTGGTAGTGCTTTAAGTTTGCAAAGCAATTTGTGAACCTTGACAGGCAATGTTACGTAAAGTTAATTTTTAAAACTCCATTGAGTAACCGAGTGTTTCAATAACATTATTATACTTGAGAAGTTTATATTTTCTTTTTGTAGATATATCCACTTCAGTGCGGTTACTGACCGCGCCTAACATTTGCAGTGGCATTTCAATTTTTGTGTTTTCTTTCACAAATGAATCTTTCTGATACAGCACTACTTACAAAGACATTTTGAAACTTTAAAATAAACGGCGACGAAGAATAAATGAATAAATAAACAGTTTCCTAGACGAGCAGACGGCAAAGAATAAAACAAATTCGGCGCTAATTTGTGAACGGCATACCGATATTGCCCCACTGTCCTTTGATGTTTGGTCAAAATATCGGCAAACAACGGAGCCGTACAAATGTTGAAACCAACGTTGGTTGCAATGCCGTTTCACCGATCCGCACGTTGGACGAACACTGTTGGTGCCAGCGTTGATTCTAAATGTGGATCCGGCGTTATGCTCGGACAAGCTTAAGCAGCGAACTGTGACGCATGCGAGAAAAATGGACACAGCTCAGGGTAAAAGCTTTTAACAAAAAATATTCACTGAAACTAGTCTGTAATGTAGACTTGCGCATAACAGTTCGCGATCGGGAGCGCTCACTTTAGTTCGCGCCTCTGCCGCGAACTAGTTCGCTCTTTTAGTTCGTCCGCTCCCAGTGACGACTGAGCAGCGTGGTCTGCGCGTGCAGGTGGAGGAGGAAGTTCCCCCACCTAGCTGCTTCATGCGCTTGCTGCTTTAGCCGCTAACGATATCACGCAAACCAAAAGAAACAGTTTCTCGCGTTTAAGTTTAGAGATATCTCTATATCTTGGCATTATGGAATTTATTAGTCATATATTGCAAAGTGCAGAACACATCGAAACAGAAATTTTGTAGCACTGAACTACGTAATCTAGAAGGCAGACGCTCACCTAAAAATGACTCATCAGCAGAAGGCAAACACGTGATTTTTAATTCTATTACGCGCCCTCTCGCTATTGCCTGTCGGTCTACGGAAAAGAATCTAACGAACTTAGTAGCGAGATACGTTTGGTATAATCGTCCGCTGCCCCTAGTTCGTCCGCTGCCCCTAGTTCGTCCCCTGCTCCTAGTTCGTCCGCTCCTTCTAGTTCGTCCGCTCTTTTTGGCATTTGCTACCGCTACTAAAAGAGCGCTTTTTCTTTTATGAGAGCTTTATTATTATAATAAATCAGTGTTGCCAAAGCGTGTGCTATTACCCGTATTTTTGGGCAATTTGACATCAAATACTTAGGCAAATAAACCAGTTATTTACACGAATGGGTGATACCATGGTATTCAACTACTTTGCATACAGAGTACTCATAGTGCTTTATTTTTAAAATAGATTTCTTGTGGCAGTGAACTATGAAACTACGCTGAGCTGCATCTCAGCTCGAAATGAAGGTAACTGGCAGAAGGGAATCACGCGATTCTGGGCGCTCTCGCGTCCTCTCGCTGTTCCCCGTCAGTCTTCGGAAAAGGAGCGGACGAACTAAGAGGAGAGGGATTTGCGAACTAGTCCGCCTGTGGGAACGCTCTTGCGATCTAGTTCGTTCGCGAACTACACAAGACTACTGTAATGTACTCGTATAAAAAATATTTCACTGAATCGTCTGTTGAATGTTGTGTGTCTCTGACTGAAATCGGGATTGGTGCAACTGTTAAATCAGGAGACACAGACCTCAAGTGTGACAGCGATGTTGTCAACTGCAAATAAATTATTTTGTCCTCCAACCAATGAAATATGCTAGACTGTAATCTCGAAATGTCTCTAATTGTTTTTGACTTAGAATTTGTTACATTAAATAGTGTGTAAAATGCCGATTCACTAAGTATCACATCTGCCTCATACACTGAATTAAAATGTCCACTCTCACGAGTTTGCAGTCAAAATATTTGTCCCCTTCTTCAATTAAATGTTTGCGTAACATAATCGATACAAATACCGCAGACGGAAGGAAAGACGTTTGGGGCTTAACGTCCCGTCGACATTGCCGTCATTAGAGACGGAACACACGCTCGGATAGCTTTTTCAGCGATGGCGAAGGACGTCGACACTGTCCGTTGAAAGGACCGTCCCGGTAAGCGCTTGGAGTGATCTAGGGAAATCACGGAAAACCTAAATCTGTATGGCAGGAAGCGGATTTTAATCAGAGTGGTGCAATACTGTGCTACAACAAATCTTAGCTTCAAAAATAACATAGAATCATTTAAATATTTTCCAAACTAACTGTCTTCTTCAAGGTGCAATATTTCCTAACTCGTGATGAAAGGCACAGGTATTATTAAGAAAAAATTTATCTTTGCTCTACCAATGAATGAAGGAACCATTGTTAGTAATGAATCAAGAACTCAGAGTCATTATGAAGCAATCATTTTGAATTAAATGTCTGACCGCGCAGTCTATAGCTGGATACCACCACGAAAATCCATTAATCAGTAACAGTATTTTATTAAAAGATACTTTCAAAACTAAATCATTAAAATCGCTTCACTAATCTCTAAGCTATCGCATTTTCTTCCATTTTCGCCCCCATTGTGGAGGGACCGATCCATCCAGTTTGTTTTGCCTTTACCACAGCCCCCCCCCCACCCAAAAAAAAAAAAAAAAAAAAAAATAACATTCCCACGCCCAACGTCCACTAACACCACAGACATTGCCGAGGTGAGGTGGCTTGCGTGCCTCAGCGATGCAGATAGCCGTACAGTAGGTGGAACCACAGCGGAGGGGTATCTATGGAGAGGCCAGTCCAACGTATAGTTCCTGAAGAAGGGCAGCGGCCTTTTCAGTAGTTATAGGGGAACAATCTGGATGATTGACTGAGCTGGCCTTGTAACATCAGCTAAAGTGGCTTTGCCACACAGTTACTGCGAACGGCTGAAAGCAAGGGAAAACTACAGCCGTTACTTTTCCCAAGGACATGCAGCTCTACTGTATGGCATAATCTCGGTAAAATATTCTGGAGGTAAAATAGTCCCCCATTCGGATCTCCAAGCAGGGACTTCTCAGGAGAACGTGGTCATCAGGAAAGACAACACGCATTCTACGGATCGGATCGTGGAATGTTAGATCCCTTAATCGGGTAGCGACGTTGGAAAATTTAAAAAGGGAAATGGGTAGGTTAATGTTAGATATAGTCGGAATTTGTGAAGTTCTGTGGAGATAGAAACAGGATTTCTGGCAGGTGAGTACAGCATCAGTTGGGGGTATTGCAGGAGTAGGTCTGATAATGAATAACAGATTAGGAATGCGGATAAAGTACTACGAGCAGCGCAGTGATAGCAGTATCGTAGTCTAGATAGATACGAAGCCAACATCGACCAAAATAGTACAGGTTTATATGCCAACTAGCTCTGCCGATGATGAGGAGATCGAAGAATTTTATGAGGAGGTGAAGGAAATTATTCAGACAATTAAGGGATAGGAAAATTATGATGGGAGACTGAAATTCGCTAGTAGGAAAAGGAAAGGAAGGTAAAATAGTAGTTGAATATGGATTGGACAAAACGAATGAAAGAGGAAGCCGCCTGGTAGAATTTTGCACGGAACATAATTTAATCTTAAGAAACACCTGGTTTAAGAATCACGAAAGAAGGTTGTATACGTGGAAGAGACCAGTAGACACCGGAAGGTACCATACATATTTTATAACGGTAAGACATAGATTTCACAACCACGTTTTAAACTGTAAGACATACCCAGGGGTAGAACTGTAGGCTGAAACTGAAGAAACTGCAAAAAGGTAGGCAAATATGGAAATGGGACCTAGATAAAATGAAGGAACCTGAAGATCTTGAGAATTTCAGAGGGAGCTATAGGCAAAAATTGACAGAAACTGGGGGAAATACAACAGTAGAGGAGGAATGGGTAGCATTGAGAGTTGAAATAGTGAAGGCACCAGAGGACAAAATATGTAGAAAGGCAAAATCTACAAAAAATCCTTGGATATCACAGGAAATACTAAATTTAATTGATGAAAGGAGAAAATATAAAAATGCAGTAAATGAAATAGGCAAAATGGAGTACAGACGACTAAGAAACGAGATTGACAGAAAGCTAAGCAGGAGTGCTAGAAGGCAAATGCAAGTCATTAGAGGAATGTGTAAATAGGGGAAAATAGATACTGTCTACACGAAAATAAAAGAGACATTTGGAGACAAGAAAAGCAGCTGTGTGATCATAAAGAACTACGACGGAAAACCAGTTCTCGGCGAAGAATGGAGAGCTGAAAGGTGGAAAGAGTATTTAGAGGTGCTTTTCAAAGGGAATGGACTTAGAGAAAATATTGTAGGAAGGGAAGTGGAAGAATATGAAGATGAAACAGGAGATACTATACTGAGAGATGAGTTTCACAGAGCACTGAAAGACCAAGTCGAAACAAGGTCCCTGGAGTGAACGACATTCCCTCAAAACTACTGAAGCCTCTGGGAGAGCCAACCATGACAAAACTATTTCACCTGGTGCGTAAGATGTATGAGACAGGCGAAATACCGTCGGACTTTAAGAAAAATGTAATACTCCCCATTCCAAAGATAACAGGCAGAATTACACAACAATCAGTTTAATTAGTCATTGTTTCAAAATTTTAACAGGAATTATTTATAGAAGGCTGGAAAAGCTGGTAAAGGCTGACCTGGGGGAAGATCACTTTGGATTCAGGAGAAATGTAGGAACACAGGAGGCAATCCTCAGTTTACGGCTTATCTTAGAAGATAGATTAAGGAATGGGAAACCTACATTTCTAGCTTTTGTAGATATGGAGAAAGCTTTTGACAATATTGATTGGAATACACTCATTCAAATTTAGAAATCAGCAGGGGTAAAGTATATGGAAGGGAGGGTTATTTACAACTTCTACAAAAACCAGACAGCAGTTATAAGAGTTGAAGGGCATGAAAGGGACGCAGAGGTTGGGAAGGGATTAAGACAAGGTTGTAGCCTTTCTCCAATGTTATTCAATGTGTACATTGAGCAAGCTATAAAGGAAAGCATGGAGAAATATGGAGAAGGATTAAAGTTCAGGGCGAAGAAATAAAAAGATTGTGTTTTTCCGATGACATTGTAATTCTGTCAGAGACAGCAAAGGACCTGGAAGAGCAATTGAACGAAATGGACCGTGTGTTGGAAGGCGCATGTAAGATGAACATTAACAAGAGCAAAGCAAGGGTATTTAAGAAAATCAAGCGATGCTGAAGGAATTAGATAGGTAACGGACCAATACGAGTGTTAGATGAGGGTTTTTTTTTTTTTTTTTTTTTTTTTTTTTACTGGGGCAGTAGAAAATCATATGATGTTGCAGTACAGACGTTATAAAGTGCAGGATGACAATAGGGAGAAAAGCGAGTTGAAAAAGAGAAATTTGTTGACATCGAATATTAATTTAAGCACAAGTTAGTCCTTTCTGTAGGCATTTGTGTGGAGTGTGGCCTTGTATGGAAGCGAAACATGGACGATAAATAGTACGGACAGGAAGAGGATAGAGGCTTTTGAAATGTGGTGTTACAGAAGAATGCTGAAGATTAAGTGGATTTATCGCGTAACTAATGAAGAGGTAGTGAGCAGAATTGGGGAGAAAAGAAATTTCTGGCATACCGTGACTAAAAGATGGGCTAGATAGGTAGGACATATTCTTAGACATCAAGGAATCGTGAATTCAGCTTTGGAGGGAAGTGTTTGGGGGTAAAAATCGTAGAGGGAGACCAAGAGATGAATATAGTAAGCAGATTCAAATGGATGTATGGTGCCGTTTTTATGAGGAGATGAAGAGGGCTGCTCAGGATAGGGTAGGGTAGAGAGGTGCATCAAACCAGTCTCCGGACTGAAGACCACAACAGCATAACACATCCAAATTTCCGAGAAATTGGAGAGTGGCACTTCCGTAGGTTTACTCGTAAGAGCGCTATTCTGGTAAATAAAAGGAAAAGAGTTACAAATGGCCAAATGGTTGCTGATTAAAACAAAAGAAAAAAGCCGTGATTCGAATAGGGGTCCTCCTGTTTGAAGGCAGTCGCGCTTGACCACTACGCCACTATTGACACAGCTTTCACCGCGGCCTCCCCTTGCATACCTGCCGTCAGTCGCAAATTCGCAACTTATCCACACCCTTCTTACGTAATGCCCCAATCTATTAATCATTTTCAGCATGTAGCCGATTCCCGTAGGAGTAGGTCCTGGTATTCTTCCGCACTGAAGAAAGAACCATCTGTTGTCATCGCCTGATAATGATGTCTGTACTGCGTGAGTAGTGTGACTATAAATTGGGAATTTCCAACTGACGGGAGATATGCTTGTGTAGCAACACCGTCCAGATAGTGTTGGTGTAGCCCTTGTGGCCGCGGTGACGGCTGTGTCTCCAGTGGCGTAGCGACTGCCTAGTAAGTTGCCCGAGCTATGGCTCAACGCGTTTGGTCAGAGGGCCTGGTGCACTCTCTGAGAATAAAATAAAATTTAAAAAAATCCTGAGTCGCGAACACGACGCCCAACATAGAACAAGCACCATACTGCGTCCGAAAGGAAGCACTATATCCGAGGGAAAAAAAAAAAAAAAAAAAAAAATCGGGGGTAAGAAGGAGGACTCGGGTTCGTGTTCCAACTGGGGAAAAATTTTTAACTTTCTTAATTGAATTATTTAAATGTCCTCTAGCAGAAATCCACGTCCGAAAGAACAAACACCACGTATTTAACTTATAGAAACTCGGTAACTTCAAACGAATTTCGCTAATTGATTGCGTTATGCCTCGTGTAAGGACATAGGTCTACCAGGAAGTATTCCAATTATACAGTGGCAGGTCCGTGTGTTTGGATAACTGGGGTAGACTAGGTACTCGCAAGTCGCCGAAGTGGCGTCAAATTGAAAGAATTGCACCAGGCAAATGAGCCACTCGAAATTATTATTATTATTATTTTAAAGTTCCATGAGATTGTTGCCCGGTTAGTCAGGCTCACGACTCTCATGCCGACAGTGGAAGTAATATTAAACAATCTCGCCCTACTATAGCTCGAGAAGATAGATCATTATTAAATTACCTTCCCTATTGAAAGGACATGGATTTCAAAATTGGCTATTGGTTACAATCCTTCGTCGTTGACATTTTCAGTATTTACAACTGTTGGAACTTAAATAGTTGTCAATAAATAGTTGCCACTATTTATTGACAACCATTACAAATGCGTTACATGATTGCGTATGTTACTGTTCTTTAAAGTAGTCACAAGTGTTGTGTAGAACCTTGTTAGAGATATGGAAAGCGAAGTATTCCGTTAGCAGGGCCTGTTGATGGTGCGAATGGAGCGGGGTCTACTGCTTGTCGAATCTTTGGATCAGTTCTGAATCAAATGCCACGACGTTGTTCCCCCATTTTCGGAATCAAATAAAAGCTACAAGGACTTAGACTGGGTATTTTGGTGGATGATGCAGTACTTCCCAGTCCCATCGACCGAATAAAGCCGTCACACCTTGCGCTATATGCGCCCGCGCATTGTCGTGCAAAATGGTTTGAAGGTTTCTCAAAGCTGGCCGCAGGTGATGCTCCAAAAACGAACAGTAATGTTGTGAATTGACGGTCTCTTTTGTTCCTGTTTAGAAACTTAGTGACACCGTTATCTTAGACCGCTCGCTCACAATTGACTGTATTTCCCTCGATGGTGCCCACGCCGGTGTCGTGAGACGGGCGACTCCATTTGCTCAGAAAATCAAATGTTCAAATGTTGGTAGAGCTTATGGAACTTAACTAAGGGTTCATCAGTGCCCAAACTTACAAAATACTTGTGAACAAACTAATACTAAGGACGGCACAAACATCCATGTCCAAGGGGGAATTCGAACCCCCGAGCGTAGTGGCAGTGCAGACCGTGACTGGGGCGCCGCAGTCCCCTCTGCCATTTGCTCGGAGGTAAGGTAGGTATATCAACAACGTGTGCTATCAGCAACAATAGTAGATTCCATTGCATAGTGTCTCCACAGCAGTGTTGCTACTATTTAAGTTCCAACCCTCGTATTAATGGGAATCTACATTTCAGCCAATAATAGCCATTATCAACTCTTACTTTTAGAAAGAAGGCGTCAAGTATTTTTTTGTATGTCATACTGAAAATCTTACGCCCGATGGATAGCTGGCGACTAACGAACATTGACGTCATTATTGTCTTGGCCGTTCATGATTGTACAGCCACGTTGATCAGGTCATGGACTGTTTAACAGTAAGATGTCGAGCCGCGCAGAGTACGGTGATGTCTAGATCATCACGGATAATTGTGAAGCCTTCCCCCAGGCTTCAGTGTGTGTGTGTGTTTTGTCATTAGAATAAGTTAGTTTCAGTAGTTTGTAAGTGTTGAGACCGATGACCTTAGCAATTTAGTCCATTCCGTTTACAAACATTAGAAAATTTGCTTCCCTTAACGTAGCAGCAGTGAGAGGCACGCCAGCATCGATGCATCCAACATCTACATTTGACACACGGGTGACACCATGTCGTCATTTCAGAAGGCTCTGGTCTAGCGTACATTATTGTACTCAATGATTACGCCAGGAGAACCAATGTCATAGTCGAACGAGTCCAGTGAAAATCTAAGGGGGTTCATTATACAGGGTGTCCCAGCTATCTTGTCCACCCAAAAGATCTCTGGAACAATAACAGCTATTGGAAAACGATTTTCACCGGTATGAATGTACATATGGGGCCCATGAATGCATGAATGTACATATTTGGAAACATTCAAAAACGAAAGCAAATGTGCTTTTTAACACAAACTTATATATATATATATATATATATATATATATATATATATATATATATATATATATTAAATGGACACCCCATATTTTTTCTTGAGCAATCCATAGCACGACAAATCACATTAACAATGCAATTGATTGCATCGCAATATTCCAGTCACATCCCGAGATACTACGACGCGAAGTTGACGCTTGAAATACGCAAAATGCGCGGCTAGCACACGTGCTGAGACTCAGGCAAGAACCCCATGCTGCTCGGGACGAGCGCAAGCCGTGCGTTTCGCGTATGTCAAGATAATTTTGTATATAATATTGATTTATTGCGTTTCATTTAACGTTTTGTAAATTGTTTTATAAAGTCCCCCCCCCCAGACTGTCCAAAAGTACTAATTTTTCACCTCCCCCCTCCCCCAGAAAATTTAATGACGGGGTCTGCGTCATGTGCGGTGCCAGCGACGGCCGTCCGCACAAGGGTCGATTGTCACTCGTAGCGGGCGCGATTTTCCTTGTCAGCTCGCGATTTCCAACAGGGAGCTACAAAACGGTGTTGGTAATTTCCTCCAATAGTTACCCGTACAATGGACAGTTCTAGTGACGAGAGGGTCGCTGTCATGTTTTACTGGTACCGGCGCAAAAAAAGGAAGACACAAAGAGAGTTAAGGGTGCATCCGTACATAGAGCGGAATTTTCATAATCGTTTGTTCGTTGGGTGTAGGAGAACTGCAAGAGACATACAAAATTTTTAGCATTCTACATAATATAAATAACATGGCTTGATTAAATGGGATATGCCCGAAATTAGTCGGCATAAATAAACATCAGCAGCTCTGGTTGGGATTTAAAAAAAAAGGGTCTTTTCTTGCATATTTGCAAGCTGCAAGACACGACATACTGAAAATATATATTATGTACTTATTTATTAATTAAATGTTCATTACTGTGATTGCATGTAGATCTCATAGACTCTTAAAGTATTTTATGCACTGGAAATGCTGAAAATTACGTGGTAAATTACCTCCATGAGGTACGATGCGCTCGTAACGCTCGAACTTCACCGTGTACTGCAGGCCGCAAGAGACGAGCGTCGCTCGCAACGACTTCGAGATGATCACGAGTCGCGTGCAAATCGTCCCGTTGGCGGCATCCCATTTACTTACGTGATCAGTCGAATGGGGACGGAATCGCGTCGAGGACGAGTCGCAGACGCGACGAGTTCGAATCCACCCGTGTGCGGATGGCCATAGGTTAGTCATACGTTCCACGTTGATTTATGACCCAACTGTGCAAATGCCGATTCTCTCGGTCAATAAGTCCAGGCCGTCGACCGCTTCGTCGTCCGTGTCCGTGGTGAGAAGTAACGCCTACAGCTTGGTATCTCGGCACACTCTTGACACTGTGGAGCTCGGACAATTAAGTTCCCCTAACGATTTCCGAAATGACATATTCCAAAAATGTGTTCAAATTCTTTTAATTCCTTCAAATTCTCAAATTCTCTTCATTTCCTTGGTGCTGCCATAATCACGTCAGAAAACCATTCTCGTGAATCACCGGTGTACAAACGACAGTTTTGCCAATGCACCTTCCTCTTAAGCCTCGTCTGCGAAATACTACCCTGTTCCATATCTGTGCGCAGCGGTATGCCATAACTTTCATCAACCTTTATGTATACGTCTATAGCGTCGACAAAAATTTTATGCAGTATTACAGAACACATTTTACGTTCAGAAGGAGAGATACTCGTCATCGCCGAAATCGGCCAAATTTATGGTACACGCAAATGTTCAACTGGTTGTAAATCTATCGGACCAAACTGCGTCGTCATCAGTCCCGTAGCTTACAAACTGCTTAAACTAAGGTAAACTAACCTAAGGACAAAACACACACCCATGCCCTAGGGAGGACTCGAACCTCCGACGGCGAGCAACCGCGCGCTCCGCAGCGAGGCCCCCTTAGACGGCTCCACCGCGGCTATGGTACTTGCAGGTCGTGGCGGGACACGAAAGTGCCACATGTTGAAACCCAAGATGACTAAGATAATAAAATAAGAAGAAATTTTAAAAAAAGTAACCCCCTGCTTGTTGATTCCACTTGCTCGCAGTCTATACTGGATTTCCGCAAGGGATCGAGCGTTTGAATGCGTCTGCACTGAGATTGTCAGTTGCCTATTGGTGGCATATTTTACAATTATTGATATGGTGTCTGTTCTTTCGGACATGCCAGAAATAACAGACACCATTTGATGAAATTAACGGCCGTAATTTTATGAATTTGAAATATTGAAATATTTAGACTGTTTCGGGGCATTGAAAGATATTCAATGGCAAAGTCGAAAGCTTGTGCTGAACCGGAATCCGAACTCGGATTTCCCAGCTTCGAGCCGTTCGGTCCAGCACAAATTTTCAACTTTGTCAGTGAATATATTATTTCAGTGCCATGAACCATTCGAAATGTTTAAATATTCCCAATTCGTAAAATTAGGGCCGTTAATGTCAACAAATAATGTCTGTTTTTTTCGGACATGTCCGAAAGAGCAGTGAATAAAAGCCACAAATGATAACAAATATAAACACAGAAATTCACAGTTACTCTATAATTATAACAACCAAAATTATAAAAGTTAGTAAAAATCTCTCCCGGTGACTGCATACAGATTTTGACAATCAGTTACTCATGCCACTACACTTGTGTGCTGAATAAATTTGTTTCCATAAATGTAATAGGATATGTGTATCACATCCAACTCGAAAAGCGAGGGTATGTCAAATATTACGAGAGAAATAATTAGTATTGTTCTGATGGTTTAAAGCATTGTTGTGATGGTTTAAAGCATCGTTATATCACACTGTTTAAAACACTGAATTATTACGTCACTGAGTTGAAAATGCAGTACATTTTGGGCATTGCGAAGTTGGCTGCTGTCTAAGCAAACTGAATAAAAAACATGTGGTATATTGATAGAAACTCTCTCCAAGGAAACATTAGCGAAAGTGTTAGGGGTGGCCCTAAAGTATAAATTGCTAAAATACGAGAAGCTATGAAGGGGAGTTGGAAAATAGATCGACTGTGTATGAAAGGAAAGAAATCTAAGGATACCTTAAAGGTAAGATATATCTTTATTTTTCTACGTAATTTGCAAGTACATTGAGACAATTGTCAAACCGCTTTATAAGCTTGAAAAAGCCGTTCTGCATAAAATCAGGGCGTTGCATACGGAAGAAGGGTTGAACGGCTGTGGAGCGGAAACATCCGTCATCATCTGTCCGAAAGAAGTTCAAAAGCACTCCGTCTGCAGGTAAAGTGCTACTCACCGTTTTTTGGAAAAACCAAGCAGTCTTGTTGCTGCAGTTTCTGGAGGATGCTACCGTCAATGCTGCGCGGCACCGTGCCACTCTGTCGTTATTGACAGAAGTGATTCGGAAAAAAGCGGCTTCTCAGATGTGGCGTTTTGCTGTTGGATGACAACACGAAATCACACTCGGCGACGGCAGCGCAAAACCATATTCCAACTCTTGGTTGGGAGCGACTTCGCATCCGCCATACAGCCCTGATCTCGCACCAAGGGGCTGCGACCTGTTTCCAGCTTTGAAGAAGACTCTTGGCGAAAGGCGCTTTGGAACCAATGCAGTCAGTTAAGGAATTCGCGAGAGTAAAAATCAAAATTTGGAAGAGGGTACGCAAGGCTAACACGAAAGCACTGGAAAAGCAGGAGGAAGCAGTGAATCGCATGGCAAAGATACCGCAGTACCAATACAAAGTAGGTCAGTGGATTATGTTGTCGACGCTCTAAATTCCTAAAAGGAAAACGAAGAAGTTCATTACCATATATCAAGAATCGTATCAGGTGGTGGAAACAACGTCTCCCGTGAACGTAAAGATGCATCTACCAACTAGGTCAAGGATTGTACATGTTGGACGTTTGAGACCGTTCCGGGTAAGTCCAGAAGTTATCCAGGATTTAGGGAATGTCGAGGAAAGCAAAGGAGAAGGTGCGAGACAATGTACAGGAAGATAAGCCACGACGAGGAGGGCCGTACGCTTTGAGACCTAAAAGGTAGGTTTTTTATTTTTTATTTTTTTGATTTTTTTATTTTTATTTTTTTTTTATTTTATTTTATTTTTTTTTATTTTTTTTTATTTTTTTTTTTTTGTATAATATTAAGAATGATGAGAAAAGTGTAGATGTGGACGGAGTAAGCCACTGCGAGGCAGCGAAGCTTTTAAGGAGGAGGAGGTGTATTCATCAGAGATGGAGAAGGTGTAGACCATGGTCGTGCTTGTGGTCATCGTTGAAGTAAAGGTATTGCGGAACCAACATCTGGAAGGGAGAGTGCTGTTCGCGAGGCACGAAGATGTGATAGTTGGCAGCCATCGTTGGAAAATACAGGCGATGTTCAATGCGTGGGAAATGCGGAATGAAGTAAGGCGGCTGGAAGAGCCATTCAACAGTCACTGTCATCGTGAGCAAAAAGTCAACAGATGGCTCGAAGAAGTACAGGTTTTGTTGTGACTACCGACACCTGAATGCGAAAACGGTAACGGACGCATATCTAGTGCCAAATATTACTGAGACTGTACACCATTTGGACCAGTGCAAATTTTTTTCAACAATGGACTTGAAGTGTGGTATCATCAGCTGGAATTGCCACCAGAGTACAGACCAGAAACAGCGTTTTCTTCAACATGGGATCATTACCAATATAAGAGGATGCCTTTTGGATTTTAGAACAGTCCAGCAACGTTCCAGAGGCTGTTGGATGGCGTTCTAACAGGGTTAAAACCTCGTCAGTGCCTGGTGTACCTCGACGATATCGTAGATTGTTCAGAAGACCTTGGAACCAAGGTGATGCAATCCTTTCTTTGGTAGCTATGTGCATCATCAAAATGTTCAAATGTGTGAAAATGTATGGGACTTAACTACTGTAGTTATCAGTCCCTAGTCTTACCAACTACTTTAACCACGCACACACACGCACACACATACATATGCACGACGGAGGACTTGAGCCTCCGACGGAGAGCAATCACCCGCTCCGCAGCAAGGCGGCTTTTTCGAGTGATATGGAAGACAACGTACAACGGTTGGAGGGCCGGCCGCTGTGGCCGAGGAGACTGAGGCGCGCCAGTCACGGTCTGCACGGCCACTACGGTCGGGGGTTCGAATCCCCCCTCGGGCATGGATATTTGTGCCGTCCTTAGTATTAGGTAGTTCATAAGTAGTTTGTAAGTTTAGGGACTGATGACCCCGTAGTTAAGTCCCATAAGCTTAACAAACAATTGAACAATTGAACGGTTGGAGGAGGTGTTTCTGAGACCAAGAGCCGCGAATTTTTTGTTTTGAAGGAGGCAGACTATCTGGGACACATAACTGGTAAGGATGGGGTCAGGACCGGTCCCAAATTTAGTAAAAGCTGCTGAACACTTCTTCCGTATGCAACGCCCTTATTTTTTTCCCGGAAGGCATTTGAAGCTAGTAAAGTGGTATGACAGATATCTTAATGTACTTGAAAATTATGGAGAAAACTAAAGATATGTCTCACCTTTAATGTCTCATTCTATTTTTCATACGCAACTCTGACCACAGTCGACAGGGGAAACTTATTATCCAACTCCCTCTCGTATATTCAAATTCAAATGTTTGTAAATATATCGGACCAAACTGCTTGGTCATCAGTCCGTAGGTTACAAACTACTTAAACTAAGGTAAACTAACCAAAGGACAACACTCACACCCATGCCCTAGGGAGGACGCGAACCTCCGACGGCGAGCAACCGCGCGCTCCGTAGCGAGGCGCCTTAGACCCTCGTATATGTTGAAACATCAAATTACCGAGACCTTGATTTAATTTCTAAAAACCGGAACATTTAGGCGTCCCAGCAGGGGCCGATAGGGAGAAAGGGTCGAGGACTCGACAAACCGGAACTGTCTCGGCCGGGTCGGGACGTGTGGTCACTTTAGATTGGGGGAAAGCAGCTGGAGCGCGTGAGCTCTCAACTGGCCAGTAATTTTAATGGGTCCGTACATGGGCCGGTGCAGTGCAGAGGCGCAAGTGCAGCGACAAGTGCTGCAGGCGGCAGCTGGCGGCCGGTTTCCATATCGGGAGGCGCAGATGGCGCCAGGCCTCTGGTGAGGCGGAGGAGCCGCTACAGCTGCCGCCGCCGCTGCCGGGGTAATGAACTCGGCCTACCTGCGGCCGCGCCGGCGCACAAAGGAAATTACAAAACGATGGGATTATGAGCCGCCAGCCCAGGGGTCGACGCCCCGAGCCCCGGGGTCGTTAATGAACTGGAAACCGCCGCCTTCTACAACGACTTTGCCTACTGCCGCTTCACTTTCCGCTAAGAAACCTACACCGCGAGCGAGTGGCCGAAATAACTTCGGTCACCACAAATCCTTTATCTGACTATGAAATAATTCCCCTTCCACCTTCCTTGCACTGTTAGAACAATATCTTTACAGATAATACCATATCAAATTCTTCAATAGAAAAATACATATCAGTAACATTTAATTTTTGTGTAGCGGTGTCTTTCTGTTACCACTTACAAGTCCCACCTTTGGATCAAACTCAGGCAGAGGACTTACATTGACAGATACTGCCTGCGAATCCATAGGGCGTCTCTCTCTCAACCATGTGACCTCGCCTGCTCTATGATCTCTAATATTGCCAACATTCTCGATTGACAATAATCGATTTGTCATATATTGATTTTACTGTTGGAATTGTTGAGAGGCTGTGTGAGCCACAGGGACGCTCTCCAGGCTGAGAAATAGAGACCATTACAAATAACAGGCTGAAACAGACACGTATATCTTACGGGATGTAGGCAGTAAACTAGCGAACTGCTGATGCCCTCAGTCACTGTCCCAGCGTGGAGGTTACCTTTCGAAGAAGATGGGCGTAACTTCATACAGCGTCTAGACGCTTTTATAAGATGTTACATTAGTACTTTGTGGCCAACAGGCATGTATAATTTACGCAGCAATGTTGATACCAGTCACTTGAGAAAAACTGCAAGTTAGCAGCTCCCCTAAGGCGTGGCCTAAGGCGGAGCCTAATGCGTGGCCAACTGAAGTAAAACAGTGTTGTTGTTGCCCTGCTGGGCAGCGCCGTGACGTTCTCCTTTCAGCTGAACAATGTTTCTACCAAGTATGGATTTTGTTAGTGCACAAACAAGCCACCTCCCCACCCGGGGAATGGCAGAAGGGACAGGGCTGAAACGTGGTTCGCTAGATGACTCAGAGAGAGGGCAAGGCACAATTCAGATTGATTGAACAAAGCAGCGGTCAATAGGAAATTGTTAACTGTCGGAAAGTGGGGAAAAGAGGTGCGCCCACACCGGCCGTTAAAACCCCCGGTTTTTGGATCAAGAGGGGAGTTCTCAGTCAGACGAGTTGGGCGCCAGCCCGTGACTATCGCCGTCGGCCTCGGGGTGCTCCACGACAGTCTGTTTCTCGCGGGGCAGATGTAGTGATGTAGTAAATGTAGTAGATGCCTGTACTGTCTCTCTGCAGTCACTCCTTTCCGCTCTGGATATGCAGACTGACCTTGCTACCTATTCCCTCTTTCCTATGTAGGACACGACAGATTGTCATACTGTCGCTACAATGTTGACATCCCAATCTGACATCCAGATCAACACCTTCCTCTTTTCTGTTAAAATTATTTCGGTATTTGAAATCTCTACGGCCTCTCTATACACACGTACATAATAATGAGATGTCTTTACTGGCACGCTTGTCTCGTTAAACTTTATTTCATGTCACCTTCTTGATAAACATGTTTCACTACGGCCGATTTATCAGTAAGTCCTAGGCGACAGTTTCTTTAATGTTCGCTCAGTCAGATGTTTTCTTTTTGTTGGTCCGGTGTAAACCTGACCACAACTGCAAGGAATTTTATAAACACCTGGTGTAGCTAGAGAACGTCGCATATCTTTCGTCGATCTTACACATTTTTTCGTAGTAGGTCTAAAAGCAGTTTCCACATCATGTTTGCGTAATTCTTTCCCAATGAGATATTTTTCTTTCTTTCTTTCTCTTCAGCCCTTGTCCCACACATGCAGGGTCGGCTTTGGTTATTGCGATTTGGCATGTTAGTATTGACGGGGTGGCCGGATGCCCTTCCTGACGCCAACCCCTGCCCCTCGGGAAGAAATGTGTACTCCAAATGTATGTGTATAGTGTTATACGTAGGATAGTGTAAAGTGTTATGAAATGTATGCGAATCGTGTAACTGAGGCGGGACTTGGGGACCAGTCCATTATTCACCTAGGCGGATGTGGAAAACCGCTCAAAAATCACATCCAGGCTGGCCGGCACTCCGACCCCCTTCGTTAATTCACCGGGTGGATTCGAACCGCAGCCGGTACGCCTCCCCGACTCGGAAAACAGTGCGTTAGACCACACCGCTACCGAGCGGCTTTTTCCCAATCTGCGATCTTAATAATATAAGGAGAGAATAACTTCCTCTTGGACTGTTGACGTCCCTCGTTAATCCTGGTTCTCCTCCTAGGGCGAAGTGCTCCATCTATCTCCGTGTTTGAGAATCCATTTTTCTGGAACGTCCATCGAAAAAAAAAAAAAAAAAAAAGTGTCAACACTCGTATGAGCAAACATAAAAGGAACTACCGTCTAGGGCAACTGATAAAGCGACCATAAAGGAACATATTTATCAATAAGGTTACTATTGGTATAAAGTTTAACGAGACTAGCGCACATCTCATTATTATTCATTTATGTACAGAGAGACCATAGAGATTTTCAAACACAGAAATAATCTTAACAGGAAACTGGATAAAATTTGTATGTCAACAATGCAGCAACAATACGAGAATCGATTATTTTCTATCGACAGTGGTTGCAATATAAGAAATCATAGAGAAGGCGACGTCACGTGAATGACAGTGGCCTGAATGGCCAATATATACGTTTAAATGATTAATCATCATCATTAGAGACTGATTATGTCTTTCAGCGTTCAGTCTGGAGCATAGTACCTCTAATAAAATTCCTCCGTAATCCCCTATTCAATGCTAACATTGATGCCTCGTCCGATATTAAGCGTTTTACTTCAAAATCATTCTGCACCGAATCTAAGTACTTTCTCCTTGGTCTACCTCGACTCTTCTTACCCTCCGCTGCAGAGCTCATGAGTCTCTTAGGTAACCTGCTTCTCCCATGCGTGTAACATGACCCCATCATCTCAGCCTGTTCGCTCTAACTGCTTCATTTATTGTATTCATTCCCAGTTTCTCTTTGATTTCCTCATCTTACACATTTATCGTTCCCATCTATTAGTACCTGCAATCATTCTTGCTACTCTCATATCTGTAACCCCTATCTTATGATTAAGCTAACCTGTATACACCCAACTTTCACTCCCATTCAACAAAGTTGGTCGAAAGATAGAGCGGTGCATTGCTAACTTAGTCTTAGTACTTAATTGCCTCTTGCAGAAGAGAGTAGATCTTAGCTGAGCACTCACTGCATTAGCTTTGCTACACCTAGATTCGTTCTTTCACTATGTTGCCATCTTGTGAGAAAATACATCCTAGCTACTTGAAACTGTCTACCTGTTCTAACTTTGTTCCTCCTATTTGGCACTCAATCTGTTTAAATCTCTTACCCACAGACATTACTTTTGTTTTGGAGATGCTGATCTTCATATCATAACCCTTACACCTCTGATCGAGCTCTGAAATATTAATTTGCAACCTTTCAATCGAATCTGCCGTTACAACTAAGTCATCCGCATATGTGATACTGCTTATTTTGTTTTCACCTACTTTAATCCCTCCCTGCCAGTCTACTGTTTTCAACATATGATACAGAAATAGTATGGACAACTGTGATGACAGGTTACAGCCTTCTCTTACCCCAGAAACTACTCTAAACCATGAGCTTAATTTGCCGTCTTCTCTAACTGCTGCCACAGTCTACGTTAAGATCTGTAACTGCCTGCAGAAGTTCGCCTCTTATTCCATAATATTGTAGAATTGACAATAGCTTCCTCTTAGGAAAACGGTCATAAGCCTTTTATAGATCTATAAAACATAGATACTGTCGCGTTGCAATGGAAGCAGGCTTGACTTCGAAGGCAACTAAACACAGCACTTATACTGAAAGCACGTTTATTACGAACTCAACATACACGAAGCACTGACTGCCTCTCAGGCAGAGTGCTCTGCTATTTATACACAGACAGAATTTACCAGAAATTAGAAGAACAGTTAACATAAGAAACTAGTACAATTTACAAGTGAACATAAGAAAGATGTAGAACCTTCTGGAATTGTAAATTACAAAGAAATAAATTTTTGCCGGTGGGCGGGATTTAACCGGCGACCTTCTGCTCCGCAGTCCGTGACGCTATCCCCTGCGACACGCCGGCAGTTGGTGTTTGTGGTCTCTCGCGGCATTGCTCCCTCTCCTGGAGAAACAGCGACCCGCTGTTATGATCCCTGTCGAGCCAGCTGCAATGTCCTGGATCTTGACCGTGTCATGGGTCCTCTGTATGACAGTTCAAGAGAATCCTTCCCTTCTCCGCGATTATCGACGACAGACGTTCCTGTCGTGGCTTCATCAGGAACATTACCGTCCTTAAAGTCCTTGAACAAGAAGCCATTGTCGTCTACCTGCTCTTCAGGATCGTAGTAAGGCTTCATGCGCAGGACGTGAACAATGTCTCATCGTTTTTGACGTTTCGACGACGGCTCATAATCCTCAACTTCGTATGTGACGTCTGACAGGCGGCGTATGACACGATACGAACCAAAGTATCGCTTCAATAACTTTTCTGACAGTCCAACCTTCCGTACAGGGGTAAAAATCCATACCAGATCTCCTGGGCTGTACACAACAGGTCGGTGCTTGTCGTTATACCGCTGACGGTCCTTCTCCTGGGCGACCAGTGTCCGTATGCGAGCCAGCTGTCTTGCTTCTTCGACCATGGTGATGAGCTGTTTAACATAGTCATCCTGAGTGTCGTCCGCTTGGAACGGGAACAGTGTATCCATTGTCGTCTCAGCTTCACGGCCATGGAGCAGGAGAAACGGAGTGAAGCCTGTGGTGTCTTGTCTTGCGGTATTGTAAGCAAATGTCACGACTGGCAGAATTGTATCCCAATCCTTCTGCTCAACATCGACGTACATCGACAGCATGTTGTTAAAACGTTCCGTAAGACCATTTGCCTGAGGATGGTATGCAGTTGTCATTCTGTGGACAATGTTGCACAGTGACATTACCTCTGATACTAGTTTTGACTGGAATACTTTTCCACGATCAGATATCATGACACGTGGTGCTCCATGCTTCAAAATAATGTCTTCTACAAGGAATTTTGCGATCTCTGGAGCTTCTGCAGTCGGCACAGGTTTGGTGACAGCGTAGCGTGTGAGGTAGTCAGTACAGACTATTATCCAACGGTTACCGGTTGTCGACTTCGGGAACCTCCCTAAAAGATCGATCCCAACTCGGTGGAATGGAGCTGCTGCCGGCGGAATCGGTATGAGATGTCCTGGAGGTAATTGCGGCACATGCTTCCGTCGCTGGCACTCTTTACAGTGACTCACATAGTGCTTGACAGATCGGTAGAGACCTTTCCAGTAATACCTGCGTCTGATTCTGTCTAGGGTCTTCACGAATCCCAGATGACCAGATATTGGAGCATCATGGAAATATTTGAGAATAGCTGGCTGGAGATGAGCTGGAACAACAGGTAGCCATTTGGGGCCCAGTGGATCGTAGTTGCTCTTGTACAATGTTCCTTTTATAAGTTGGAACTCTCCATTGGTCGTTTCTCCTTTGTCCAAGGCCTCTATCATTTTTAATAGTGTTGGATCTTCTCTCTGTTTAGCTGTAACGTCATATAATTCAGTGAGAGCCGAAATTTCATTAATGCTGTTGTGTTCCACTAATGGATTCCGCGAAAGGCAGTCGGCATCCTTGTGTTTGCGCCCGCTCTTGAATACCACTGTGACATCGTACTCTTGGAGTCTTAGTGCCCATCTTGCTAGTCGACCTGATGGATCCTTTAAGCTAGTCAGCCAACACAAAGAATGGTGATCTGTCACGACGGTGAATGGTTTGCCGAATAAATACGGCCGGAACTTGTTGATAGCCCAGATAACCGCGAGACATTCTTTTTCAGTTGTAGAGTAGTTTATCTCGGACTTTGAGAGTACTCTTGACGCATAGGCTATCACTTTTTCGGCACCTTCCTGAACTTGTACAAGCACTGCACCAATCCCATAGCCACTGGCGTCTGTGTGAAGTTCCGTTTCTGCATTCTCGTCGTACAAGGCTAGCACTGGTGCGGAAGTTAGAGCCTCCTTAAGTGCTCGGAAAGCTCTTTCTTTTGTCTCATCCCAGTAAAATATGGCGTCTCCCTGCAGAAGTTCTTGTAATGGACGTGCCTTGTTACAAAATCCTTTTATGAAACGTCGGTAGTATGAGCACAGGCCAAGAAAACTTCTCACATCACGAATGTGCTGAGGAGTTGGAAATTCTGTGACTGCCCTTACTTTATCTGGATCAGGACGAACACCATCTCCGTTGAATAGGTGCCCCAGGATTTTTATCTCTTTGGCGACGAAGAGGCACTTCTTTGGATTGAGGCGGAGACCTGCAGCATGAACACACTTCAACACAGTTGACAGGCGACTCAGATGTTCTTCAAATGTTTTCGAGAAAACGACAATGTCATCTAAATAGCAGAGACACGTCGTCCACTTAAGGTGTCGAAGCAAGTTGTCCATCATGCGTTCGAATGTGGCTGGAGCATTACATAATCCAAATGGCATTACTTTAAATTCATAGAGACCGTCAGGTGTAATAAAAGCCGTCTTCTCCCTGTCAGCTTCGTCAACCTCGATTTGCCAGTAACCTGTCTGCATGTCCATAGTTGAGAAGTATGTAGCTCCTCTCAAGCAGTCTAAGGTGTCATCAATACGCGGCAATGGGTAGACATCTTTCTTTGTGATACTGTTCAGCCGCCGATAGTCGACACAGAATCGCCACGTGCCATCCTTCTCCTTTACGAGGACCACCGGAGACGACCAAGGACTCTCCGAAGGTTGAATAATGTCATCTCGCAACATCTTCTCCACTTCCTCCCGAATTATCCGTCTTTCAGCTGGCGACACTCTATACGAACGCTGGCTAATTGGCGGATGGTCCCCAGTATTGATACGGTGCTTTATCGTGGGCCATTTCGTCTGACTTTTCCCCTGCTGAGGTGTGAATGCACCCGAAAATTGGCGTAGTATGCCTAACACCCGCTGGCGTTGTTCCTTGGTCAGTCCAGGCCCTATTGGCAGTTCCACGTTTGTTTCCTCCAGCGGGTTGTCTGTACTAATAGCAGTGCATGGGTCTTCATTGATGACGTTGAGCTCACCGTCCCGGATTGGTTCAGCTGTCCCGATACACATTCCCTTGGGGATAAGTTGTGACTGATCGTGACAATTTGTGATCCAAATCTCTCCTTGACCACCGGTAATGCTTATGATAGCCGTTGGTATGTAAATTTCTTTTGTGAGCCTGATAAACTTTTTACTATCAACTAGAACTTCACAGTTTAACCAGTCATCTGTGTTTGTGACTTCAACTCTTCTCATTGTCAACGGCGGTATCGTCACATTGTCAACGACGAATAGCTTCCCAGAAAATTATGTATTACGTGTGTCCGGCGGAACAACTTCTTCAATTTGCAGCTCAGATCTTCCACAGTCAATGATAGCTTGGGATGCCTGAAGGAAGTCCCATCCGAGGATGACATTGTGACTACATTCTGTTAACACGACAAATTCAAACGGCTGCGTCCTGTTGTTGATGGTTATTCTTGCGACACAAGTTCCTGCTGGATGGACGTACTTTCCATTCGCGACCTTCAGCACAGTTGTTCCCGTATCACAGAACATTGTCTTATTTAGTGTGCGGCAGTAATTATCCGATAATACAGAAAAAGAGACTCCTGAATCAACAAGTGCCCGGACAGGTTGGCCGTCGATTATGACGTCGATGAGATTTCCCGACATCTTGGCGACTGTCGTCCATGGAGGATTTTCATCTGCGGCGGCCTCACCTCCGTAGATGGTCGCCTCGCTTAGTTTTCCTGGGCGCGGTGGCTAGGGGAGCGGCTGGTACCTCTGTACGGCGACGGTGAACGGCTGCGGCGCGTCGGGGAGCGACCTCGTCTAGGGTACGGCGATGGGCTTCTTCCCATAGGTCGACTGAACTCATCAGCAGGTGACTGCCTGGGATAGAACTGCTCCGACGGCTGACGTCTTGCGGCAAAATAATCATCGAATACTCGCCTCCTCTCTCTGCAGTAGCGTACGACATCTCCAGGGCGTCCACAGTGGAAACACAGTGGTGTGTTGTCTTCTGTCCTCCAGACGTCTGTTCTTCTGCGGGGCGTCATAGTTACCGGGGGAGTTGGCTGTGGTCGCGTCGGTCGGTTCATGGGCTGCCGTTTCGCGGCTGCAGCGTAAGTCCTAGCAGGGCGACGCCATTCTTCACGTCGGGTGCGATTGACGGGGCAGACAGGAGCTAGTGTTTGAAATACCTCGTCCTCAGCGGCGTCGGCTACCTCGCGACCTACAGGGCTCACATCCATGGCCATAATCTGATGCTCGCTCGGTCTAATAGTCCCGGCTGCCATGCACTGTTTTAATTCTTCTCTCACGATTTGTCGTATGAGAGAAGCCAAGTCCTGCTCGTCTTTCACAACGGCCATAGGGACTACATTTGGGAGTCTGTCATACTTCTTGCGTCCAACCCTCCTTTGTTGCATCTCTTCAATACGCTGGCACCACTTAATGAACTCTTCTATCGTAGCGACGTCTTTTATCAGAAGAGCTTGGTACATATCTTCTGCAATTCCCTTCATCAGGTGCGTGATTTTGTCCGCCTCAGTCATGTTCGGATTCACTATGTTACACGGGGCCAAAACATTCTGTATGTACGATTGTGTCGGCTCACCATGTCATTGGGCCCGGTTCTTCAGTTGTTCTTCCGCCGAGCGGATTTGACGCTGGCGGTCTCCAAACGTCTTCTTCAGTTCCTCCTGGAAAGTCTCCCAGTCATTCAACTTGTCTTCGTTGTTCTCGAACCATTGCTGGACTGTTCCATCCAGATAGAAGTAAACGTTGGCCAAGCTCATCGTATGATCCCACCTGTTGTACTTGGCGACTCGGTCGAACCCTTTTAGCCATTTGTTTGGGTCCTGTCCAGCGTCTCCAGAGAACACCGACGGGTGCCTGATGTGTAGCTGGCTTACTGCTGGTTTCGTTTCCATAGTTCGTCTGATGATACGGACTCTTGGAAGGACGTACTCGGTGTATCCCTTGTATTCCGGTTCCAGTCCGTGTAAGCGACGGCTTTTACGTTGCCTAATCGGAGCCACGGTAATGCAGCTGTTGCACAGTGTACCCGGCGCCTCCACCAAACAATGTCGCGTTGCAATGGAAGCAGGCTTGACTTCGAAGGCAACTAAACACAGCACTTATACTGAAAGCACGTTTATTACGAACTCAAGAAACACGCAGCACTGACTGCCTCTCAGGCAGAGTGCTCTGCTATTTATACACAGACAGAATTTACCAGAAATTAGAAGAACAGTTAACACAAGAAACAAGTAGAATTTACAAGTGAACCTAAGAAAGATGTAGAATCTTCTGGAATTGTAAATTACAAAGAAATAAATTTTTGCCGGTGGGCGGGATTGAACCGGCGACCTTCTGCTCCGCAGTCCGTGACACTATCCCCTGCGCCACGCCGGCAGTTGGTGTTTGTGGTCTCTCGCGCCAATACAAGTACCTATTCCACTCATAGCACTTCTACATTATCTGCCGTGAGCTAAGGATCTGGTCTTGATAGCCTCTAAGAGGCCTAAACCCACACCGATTTTCATCTAACTTCTCCTCTACTAATACTCGCACTCTCCTTTCAACAATACCTGTGAATAGTTTGCCTACAACGCTAATTAAAGAGATACCTCGATAGTTGATACAATCTTTTCTGTTTCCATGTTTGAAAATTGGCATGATTACCGCTTTCGTCCAGTCAGACGGAACCTGTCCCGATTCCCATGACTTCTCAATTATGCTGTGCAACCATTTGGGAAATGACATTCCACTCACTGTGTTTGACAAGTTCCGGCTTAATTTTATCCACCTCAGCCGCTTTATTGCTCTGTAATCTATTGACCATTTTCTCCACTTCCTCAAATGTTATCCTGTTTCCATCACCATTCCCATTCCATTCTACCTCAAATTCTGACACATCATTGAACGTTTCGCCTACATTGAGCAATTCTTCAAAATATTTACTCCATCTGCTCAAGGCATCCACGGGATTGACTAGCAGCTTTCCTGACGTGTCCAAAACACTTGTTAATTTCTTCATACTTTCCTTTCGAAGACTGATAATTACGCTCCAGAATGGTTTTCCCACGGATTGACCCAGAGTTTCTAACTTATATCCAAAGTCTTCCCATGATTTCTGTTTGGAGTCTGCAATTATCCGTTTGGCTTTGTCTCTTTCTTCAACATAACTTTCTCTGTCTGCCTGATTTCTAGTATGGAGCCATTTTTGAAATGTCTTCTTTTTCTTTTTACAGGCTGTCTTGATTGTGTCACTCCACCACGCTGTCTGCTTCTTTTTGCCTTTACACACTACTGTTAGAAGACATTCTCTAGCTCCTTTTAGCAGTTTGTCCCTGTACCTTGTCCATTCCTCTTCCAATGACGGTAAATGAGTACATTAAACTAACTGGTTCATTTCTGAGATCACACACACACACACACACACACACACACACACACACACACACACACACACACACATATATATATATATATATATATATATATATATATATATATATATATATATATATATATGTGTGTGTGTGTGTGTGTGTGTGTGTGTGTGTGCATAATTTCCTTGTCTTGAAGCTTCTCCACTCTTATCCTTCTACATATGGTCCTGACTTTCTGCTCTTTTAGCTTCACAAAACTAATTTCACTGCAGATAAATAATGATCAGTATCATCAAAGAACCCCCTGAAAACACATGTGTCCTTCACTGCCTACCTGAATTCCTGGTCTGTTGTTATATAGTCAATGTTCGATTTACTATCCTTGCGTTGAAGTCACCCAAGAGTAAAACACAATCCTTGTCCTTCACTGTAACAACTAAATCACAAAGTGCGTTGTAAAATCTGCCCATCTCATCTTGATCTGATCCATTCAATGAAGAATCACTACTGCACTGCATTGCAAAGGTCGACTAGCAGACTAGCAGGTCGTATATATTATTTTAATTACGGTATTATTATTATTATTATTATTATTGGGTGCTGACCATTATAATTACGTACACTGTCAGATGTGATGCATCGAGAAACAGTGGTCCAATATTATCCCATACCGGTATATATATATATGTACCATTGATGTTTGAGTAAATACATTCCTGGCCATTAAAATTGCTACACTGCGAAGAAGAGGTGCTACAGACAGGAAATTTAACCGACAGGAAGAATATGCTGTGATATGCAAATGATTAGCTTTTCAGAGCATTCACACAAGGTTGGCGCCGGTGGCGACAGCTACAACCTGCTGACATGAGGAAAGTTTCTAACCGATTTCTCATACACAAACAGCACTTGATAGGCGTTGCCTGGTGAAACGTTGTGATGTCTCGTGTAAGGAGGGGAAATGCGCGCCATCACGGTTCCGACTTTGATAAAGGTCAGATTGTATCTTATCGCGATTGCGCTTTATCGTATCGCGACATTGCTGCTCGCGTTGATCGCGATCCAATGACTGTTAGCAGAGTATGGAATCGGTGATTTCAGAAGGGCAATACGGAACTTCGTGCTGGATCCCACCGGCCTCGTATCACTAGCAGTCGAGATGACAGGCATCTTATCCGCATGGCTGTAACGAATCGTGCAGCCACGTCTCGATCCCTGAGTCAACAGATGCGGACGTTTGCAAGACGACAACCATCTGCACGAACAGTTCGACGACGTTTGCAGCAGCATGGACTATCAGCTTGGAGACCATGGCTGTGGTTACCCTTGATGATTCATGACAGACAGGAGCGCCTGCGATGGTGTACGCAACGACGAACCTGGGTGCACGAATGGCAGAACGTCATATTTTCGTATGTATCCACGTTCTGTTTACAGCATCATGATGGCCGCATCCGTGATTGGCGACATCGCGGTAAACGCACATTGGAAGCGTGTCACCTCTTGTTCGCATCGACAGCACTTTGAACAGTGGCCGTTACATTTCAGATATGTTACGACCCGTGTCTCTACCCTTCATTCGATCCCTGCGAAACCCTACATTTCAGCAGGATAATGCGCGACCCCATGTTGCAGGTCCTGTACGTTCCTTTCTGGATACGGAAAATGTTCGACTGCGCCCTGGCCAGCACATTCTCCAGATTTCTCACCAACTGAAAACGTCTGGTCAATGATGGCTGAGCAACAGGCTCATCACAATACGCCAATCACTTCTCTTGATGAAGTGTGGTATCGTGTTGAAGCTGCATGGATATCTGTACCTGTACACGCCATCCAAGCTCTGTTTTACTCAATGCCCAGGCGTATCAAGGCCGTTATTACGGCCAGAGGTGGTTGTTCTGGGTACTGATTTCTCAGGATCTATGCACCCAAATTGTGTGAAAGTGTAATAACATGTCAGTTCTAGTTAATATATTTGCCAATGAATACCCGTTTATCATCTGCATTTCTTCTTGGTGTAGCAATTTTAATGGCCGGTAGTGTATATAGAGGGGAGGACCGGCATCCCCTGTGTGACGTCAGCTCAGGCCGCTCTGCCTGCTCACAAGGAAGCAGAGTCGACCGTGTGACGTCACACACACTGTACTGCTGCCGCGGAGAAATAGAATGCAGCGTGCAGCAATTTAGGAAAGACAGGTAACAGATTTGGTGTGAAGAATACAGTGAGTTTTACGATATCCTAATTTGAATCACTGTTTAATTAAATAATAGACACAGATTACAAACAATTGTATATCGTCTTATCGCATAATATTATATTGGAGGTGTAATTAATGTGAGGATAGCACTTGTAAAGAGAGTGCAACAAAATACAAATTTCTTTACAATTTAGAGCAAAGCTGTATAGCAGAACTGAGTTGACGTTTTCGGACAGCCTGCAGTTGATTCATCCACAGATTCAGTGCCACTTTGAAGGCTTTAACTCTGTAGTACACATCTGTTATGCGGATAAGTAGGTTATTTAAATCATTTAAGTGGCCTGCTCAATTATTAAGGAATTCTAAGTCACAAATCCACGTTTCTTCTTGAATAATGCTATTTCATTTCTTAACTGAGTGAATCCATCAAGCAGTTCACATTACAAAAATAAGGAAGATTACCGTACTGAGTACCATATTCTTCAAGAAAACTTTTAAATTGTCTCTATCTCAGGATTCGTGAGCGGATGGAATTTGTGACTTGTACCACCGATCCATAACATTTCTAACTTTCATATATTTTCCCCTCAGGCAACATTTTAACAGCTTTTTCAAACCCTTTGAAAATAACGAACCCAGTGGTGGTGGCCTTGAGGGGAATAAATATCAAAATTCCTATTTTGTATTCAGCTTATCATCGATGCTCCGAATGAAAATAGCTATCTGTACAGTATCCGATATGTCAGTACCCTTATCGACACCTGAAGAATTGTGTATAAAATTATGTGCCTTAACACCCATTTCTCCTAGCACATCTTCAGTCAGGTCCTGAATAAGCCGCATAACAGTTTACAGAGACAAACCCACTTTTTCAAAGTCTTCTACCAAATGGATACACCATCACTATCACTTCCTTCGCAAAGCCGACCTAAGTAAATGGTCTAATTTTCTTGGCTATATGTGGAACTATTCTGTAGCTCAGACGGACAGACGCTTCGCTATTCTGACAGTTGTCCACATCAACACGTTGCTTTATTTCTGTTATTCTTCTCCTTTGTATTTCTCATACCCATTTGTGTGGAACAGGAAAAAATGACACTATAAATTATTGTTATTATTATTACTATTTTTTTGTACTTCGTACTTCTCTGTTACACAGCAAACTCTTTGCACCTTCACCGCAATGCACAAAAAGGAACAGATTTTCCCACACAGAACGAAAAACCTATTTCTACGTTTTGCTTGTACTCGCCATGTTGTTGCCAAGAGCGCTATTGCTGACTGATCCCTCCAGCTCCGTACTGACAGCCCCGTTTACCTAGGCAACACAACGAACACAGCCTTCGCTTGACGTCACACGGATTGACAGCGAGGCCAACGAGAAAGACAGGCCCCAGCGCAGATGTCATGCCACTTAAGCAAGGTAGTTCCGAGCCGGCGCGATCGCTAGCCTATTGGCCGGCCGCTGTGCCACGACCCACTGCTTCATAGCACTGAGCTAGCGATCCCGCTGGCTCGGAACTACTTTGCTTACTTGGCATGACGTCTGTGCTGGGGCCTGTCTTTCTCGTTGGCCTCGGATTGACAGGCTAGCTCTTACTGCTCACACATCACACCGCCTGAAGTTGTCTTCCTATCTCTTTCTTTTTCTCTCACTCTCTCTCTCTCTCTCTCTCTCTCTCTCTCTCTCCCTCTTTCTCTCTCTCTCTCTCTCTCCAGAGAGGACTCGAATCTCCGATCTCCGAAGGGAGCGTTCATGCAATCTGTGACATGATGCCTATATAGGGCGTATCAAAAAGGATGGCGCAAAGTTACATGGTTGTAAGTACACGATAATAGAAGCGAAAATGTCCCAGTAAACGTGGATCCGCAAACGAGCCGTTTGCAAGATAATTACTACTGTATGGTTCCAAGCTGCCACTGACGTCATTGTAAACAACGTCCTAGTTAGTACACATTAATTTGAAAATTAGACTTTACTTTTAGGATTTACAGTACATTTAGTTCACATTTTACTGACTTTATTGTAAACATCATCCTAATTCGTACTCATTAATTTGAAATTTAGACTTTACTATTAAGATTTACATCGCACTTAGTTCACATTTCACTTACTTTATTGTAAACGTCGTCCTAGTAAATAAACATTAATTTGAAATTTAGACTTTTCTATCAGAATTTACACCGCATTTAGATAAATCACGTAAGGGTTACCAGTTAAAGAAGGTGTTCCAAGTGTCTTCCTTACATCTGAGTGCAATACTATGTTCGTCCCTGTAATGAATTTCTAATTCTTTCGAAAATTGGTCGATCATTTCGGAATTCTTCACAAGCATGTACAACTCTCCGCTCCAGTTCTACACCCGGTTAACGGATGTACTCCACATTTCGCTTTTAAGGTGACCCCAGACACAAACATCCAAAGGATATGGATCATGTGAGGCCAAGGTACAGGTCCGCCTCGACGTATTCATCTTTGGGCTTGTCTACACTTTAGAAGCCGTCTCACAACAGCAACAAAATGTGTCGGAGCTCCATCTAACTAACTAGGACGATGTTTACAATGACTTCAGTAGCGGCCTGTAACAATATATTCGAAATTGTCTTGTAAACGGCTCGGTTTCGGATCCGCTATTATTGGGACATTTTTGCTTCTTTTATCGTGTACTGTACATGACTTTGGAGATAAAGTAGAAAGTTCTGTGAGGCTTTAGACGCGGCGGGCGGTCGAGCCTATTGAGGCGCTATGTTCCGATGCGCGAGGCCGTTCCCCGTCGGGGGTTCGAATCCCCCCTCGGGCATGGATGTTTGTGCTATCTTTAGTATAAAGTAGTCCATAAGTAGTCTGTAAGTTTAGGGACTGATGACCTCGCAGTTAAGTCCCATAAGCTATACAAACATTTGAACATATTTTCAGTGCGCCGTTTGCGGATGTTGCTGTTGTATATAGAGGTGATCTGGAGCGTATAGATGCATGTTGCAGTGTACGGCATTTGAGTCTCAACATATGTGTGATGTGCTGAGTTTACATAGAAAGAGAGACTCTTTATTATATACCGACCAAATAGCAGCAGAAATACTGGAAACAGTTACTTCCACAAAATATCTGAGAGTAGACATAAGGATCGATTTGAAGTGGAATGACCGTATGAAATTAATCATGGGTAAAGCAGATACCAACTGATATTAAATGGAAGAATGCAGAGGAAGTATAATCCGTTAAAAAAGGGTATTGGGCTACAAAACTCTCGTTCGAGCAGTCCTTTTGTTCATCAGTGTAGTATCCCTACCAACGGAAAGCAGAATGCTTCATTACGGATTCGTTTAGTAAGCGCGAAAGCGTCACGGAAATGCTTAGGAAACTCCAGTGCCGGCCGCATGCGCCGAGCGGTCTGCGGCGCGCTAGTCACATTCTGCGCGGCCACCACGGTCGGGGGTTCGAATCCCCCCCCCCCCTCGGGCATGGATATTTTTGCCGTCTTTAGTATTAGCTAGTTCGTAAGTAGTTTGTAAGTTTAGAGACTGATGAACCCGTAGTTAAGTCCCATAAGCTCTACAAGCATTTGAACATTTGAAACTCCTGTGATTACGTAGAGTTTCCCGGCGTATAAATTGTTGATATTCATGTCGGGTTTCCAGCCGGATCGTCGAGTCATCTTGACACAATATTTCAGCGGACCACCTGGCCGCCATCTTCAGGTGCTGAGTCTCGTAGGAAACTGAAAGTCTTGGCGTGACTGTCGGCCTTATATACGCCGCGAAGTACTAACGGCGCGTGCGCCAGAGAGTCGTGGCTGCGTCCTCTGCCGCAAGCAGCCGGTGCAGCGCCTCAGTGGAGAAAACTGGCAGGAACGATGTATCGCTACATGCGCTATTTGTCACAGGTGGAGAAAAGAGCACGCTGTTTTTTAAAATTAGACAAAACTGGATTCCACATGTTGCTAAGAGGGAACCCCTTATCTCTATTTATTAAATCGTCCGCCAACCTAATCTCAATAGATTCCTTTAAAACGCATTCCCAGTAGCGAGACGCAGAAGCAAGTACACGTGTTTCATCATACTTCATTCTGTGTCCTTCGGTTAAACAATGCTCCGCTACTGCAGACCTGTCAGGTTGTAGCAAACGTGTATGTCTGTGGTGCTCGGTGCATCGATCATTGACGGTGCGAATCGTTTGTCCTATATATGCTTTCCCACAGTGGCAAGGAATCTTATAAAGACCAGGTTTTCTCAGCCCCAAATCGTCTTTAACTGAGCCAAGAAGAGCCCTAGTCTTGGCGTACGGTGTGCGAAGACCGATATCTACATGCAATGAGTTGCCACCCACCGAACCAACGCACAGGCTTCCTGAAAACTTTGGTTAGAAGAGCTTATGCCATATCGGATGCAGATACCTTAACACAGGAACTAGAACATCTGAAGTTGATGTTTAAGGAGAACGGGCACACAGAGCGACAGATCCGGCATGCCATGCAGATTAGGCCGTCGCCAGAACCAGAAGAGGACCAATACAGATCAGTTGCCTTCCTTCCGTACGCCGGTAATGTGTCATCAAAAATTGGAAGGATTAAAAAAAAAGTATAATATAAAAAGTGTGTTTCGACTACCTGCCAAGACTAGGGCTCTTCTTGGCTCAGTTAAAGACGATCTGGGGCTGAGAAAACCTGGTCTTTATAAGATTCCTTGCCACTGTGGGAAAACATATATAGGACAAACGATTCGCACCGTCAATGATCGATGCACCTAGCACCAGACATACACGTTTGTTACAACCTGATAGGTCTGCAGTAGCGGAGCATTGTTTAACCGAAGGACACAGAATGAAGTATGATGAAACACGTGTACTTGCTTCTGCGTCTCGCTACTGGGAATGCGTTTTAAAGTAATCTATTGAGATTAGGTTGGCGGACGATTTAATAAATAGAGATAAGGGGTTCCCTCTTAGCAACATGTGGAATCCAGTTTTGTCTAATTTTAAAAAAACAGCGTGCTCTTTTCTCCACCTGTGACAAATAGCGCATGTAGCGATACATCGTTCCTGCCAGTTTTCTCCACTGAGGCGCTGCACCGGCTGCTTGCGGCAGAGGACGCAGCCACGACTCTCTGTCGCACGCGCCGTTAGTACTTCGCGGCGTATATAAGGCCGATGGTCACGGCAAGACTTTCAGTTTCCTACGAGACTCAGCACCTGAAGATGGCGGCCAAGTGGTCCGTTGAAATATTGTGTCAAGATGACTTGACGATCCAGTTGGAAACCCGACATGAATATCAACATTTGAAACTCCTGTGTCAGACGCTGCGAGAGACGTTCTCTATCGCTGAACGGCCTTCTGTTGAAGTTTCTCGATCAGTCAACCAATATAGTTCTTCTTCCTACGCTTTCGCACTCTGAAATTTTGCTTGATTTGAAGAGTTACCCCAATACAGAATGAATCGCCTAAAACCTTGCACCGCAAATATTGCGGAATCGGAAAGTGCGATTGGTGTGCGGATTTCAAAGAATAAATTGATATCGGGGCACGTATTTTTAGCCAATAATCAGATTTTAAAAATACCTAGAAAGTGTATTTTTTATGCAAACATTCAATTTTTTAAATGGAACAATGGTTGTTTCTGTATGCACTGGAATTTTTGACACGAGCTGTGTACAAAGAATATTGAACGACATTTTTATCACGTTTAGTTTGGCAGCTACAACCGTTCAAAGTTTCGGGAGCGGAGTCTGCGATAGCGTAGATAACTGGCCGAGTGGCTAGCTCCAGTGGCACGGCCCACTGTCTCATGACCACCAGCCAGTCAGATACGCTGTTGTAGCCTCCGCCCCCAAAACTTTGAATGGTTGTTGCTGCCAAACTAAACGTGATAAAAATGTCATTCAAAAATCTTTGTACACAGCTGGTGTCGATAATTCCATAAGGTAAAGAAACAATAAGGGTGGGAGATGAGTTTTGTTACTTGGGCAGTAAAATAACATTCGACGGTCGCCGTACAGAGGTTATAAAGTTCAGGATGGCAATATGAAGAAAAGCGTTTTTGAAAAAGAGAAATTTGTTAACATCGAATATTAATATAAGCAAAAGGAAGTCCTTTCGGAAGGCATTTGCGTGGAGTGTTGCCTTGTATGGGAGCGAAACATGTGCGATAAACAGTGCGGACTGAAAGAGGATAGAGGCTTTTGAAATGTCGTGTTGCAGAGAAATGCTGAAGATTAGGTGGGTGGATCGAGAAACTAATGAGGTACTGAACAGAATTGGGGAGAAAAGGAATTTCTGGCATACCTTGACAAAAAGAAGGGATCGATTAGTGCGACACTTTCTTAGACATCAAGGAATTGTGAATTTAGCGTTGGAGGGAAGTGTGTGGGGGTAAAAATGGCAGAGGGAGACCAAGCAAATTCAAATGGATGTAGGGTGCCGTTCTTATGAGGAGATGAAGAGGCTTGCTTAGGATAGAGTAGGTTGGAGAGGTACATCAAACCAGTCTCCGGACTGAAGACAACAACAACAACAACAACAACTGAAGAAGTGACATAAGGAAAAAAGATTGAACTTTAAATTGCGTTTCCTGAAAAGTTACTTTTTTAAAACATTATGTAACTTTTCCTCAGACTCTATGAATCCTAGAATTATGAAATTTTGCACACTTATTTCTGTAAACCTAATAAACGTTATCACAAGAGCAAATTTTAAAATTCTGATTGCAAGCTGAAATATGGGGCGAAGTGCATGGAACTTTGCGTGAATTTAAAATTGTAGTTGCAAAATTATAATTAAAAAATTATGAAAAATCTCCTTACAACATATAAAAAATTGAAATAGAGAATTTTTGGTAGAACGCTCTTGAATACTCTCTGAGAAAAAGGAACATACATTATTTTTTGAAAATAAAATTTCAAATTTCATTAAAAAAGGTTGAATATAAATAAGCACGTTTACATATAAAATCCTTTGATATTTTCATGTAAAGGATGGTACAAAATTTCATTGCCTTATCTCCAAAACTGTGGATTTGGTGCATTTTTGAAATAGTATGTGTTTTTCATCAAAACCTGAAGTTTCTCGGGACATTTCAAAATTAACATCTACAAAACACTCCTACAGCCAGCAGTACTACACCTGCCACCTGAAGTACAACCAAGCAAGATCCGAACAGACTGATGATATCAGACGGAAGATTTTTGGGTAACGAGGGTGAAAAATGGAAGTACGTCACAATACAGAGTTGTTTGATATTTACAAAGAGTCGATCAACTTGGCTACAATGAAGACACGGCTCCAGCTGGGCATCTTGCGCGAATGCGGGACAACAGATCTCCGAAAACTGTACTTAACACCAAGCCACCGGGCAGAAGGATTGTGGAAAGACCTAGAGCTCGATGGAGTGACTGTGTAGCCAAAGACCTTCAGAGAGCAGAACTGTTGGGAGAATGGCAGAAAAGAGCTGAAGACAGGCTGAAGTGGGGGCAACCTCTCAAAGCAGCGCGCGATCCATTGGGCATGATCGCGTAAAGTAAGTGGTTGCATTTCTGCTTGGGTTGCTATGTAAATGCACGTCCCGCGCGCTTTCTGGTACGAGGATGATTGGTAGACAAGTCTGGTAAATTTGTGTGAAAGAGCGAGAAATTTTCTGAATTTGTACTGTTTTTGGTAAGCCTGATATTTCCACAGATATTTCAGCAAGTTTAATACGGCAGCTGTTATTAGTTGATTGTTGGCTGAAGTGGTAACTGCATAGTTAGTTCCTGAGTATGGAGAAAACGAATTTCGTACGGTCATTAAATATTTTCATTTGAAGGGTTGGACAGCTGCACAGATCAAATCCGAGTTGGATGAGGCCCATGTGGGTTCTGCATCAACATTAAGGACCATATAATTTTGCATCAATTAGGTTAAACGTGGACAGAAGATGAAGCACCCTCTGGTCGGTCCTTTGAAGTCATCACACAGGAAACCATCAATAAGGTGCATGATATGGTAATGAAAGATCTAATATTAAAAGTTCGCGAGATGTTTAACATTGTAGGCATCTGAAATGAACGAGTGCATTACGTCCTCCATAAAAAAACTGCCATGAAAGAGCCCTGTGCGCGATGGGTGCCGCTCTTACTCACTTTGACGAAAAAGGGAAAATATTTATGCTCAGAATGATACTGTTCAGGCGCAATCCACGGACGTTTTTGCGCAGATTCATAACTGTGGATGAAACTTGGATCCACCATCACACTCCAGAGACTAAACAACAGTCCAAATAATGAACGAAGAGTAGGGAGAGTGCATCAAAGAAGGCGAATGTTTTGTCAGCTGTAAAGGTGATGGCCCCTGTCTTTTGGGATTGCCAGGTTATAATCCTGATAGATTATTTGGGAAAAGGCAGATGCATAACTGTGCCCTTTAATACTGCTCTGCTGGATCGTTTGAAACAGGGACTAATTGAAAAATGTCCAAGATAGGCACGGAAGAAAGTACTGTTTATCAGGACAAAGCTCCAACCCAAATCGCAATGGCAAATGTGAACGACTTGGGATTCGAATTAGTTCCTCACCCACCTATTCATCTACATCTATATCTACATGGAATACTCTGCAAATCACATTTAAGTGCCTGGCAGAGGATTCATAGAACCACCTTTATACTATTTATCTCCCATTCCATTCTCGAATAGCGCGTGAGAAGAAAGAACACCTGAATCTCTCCGTTCGAGCCTTGATTTCTCGTATTTTATGTACCTACCTATGTATGTGGGAATCGCATTCGGAGGACAATGTTGGTGATTGGAGTTTCGTAAGTAGCCCACGCCGCATCGATAAACGCCGTTATTGTAATGATTCCCATCCCAGATCCTGTATAATTTCCGTGACGCTATCCTCCCTGTATCGTGACAATACACAACGAGCTGCACTTCTTTGAACACTCTCGATGTCCTCCGCAAACCCACCTGATAAGGATCCCACGCTGGGCAGCAATACTCCAAAAAAGGACGGACAAGCGTATTGTATGCAGTTTCTTTGGTAATTCTGTTGCATCTTTTAAGGGTTCTGCCAATAAAACGCAGTCTCTGGTTCGCCTTCCCCATGGCATTATCCACCTGTTCTCTCCAATTTAAGTCTGATGTAATAGTAATTCCTAGGTATTCAGTGGAGTTTATGGTCTTCGCATTTGATTGATTTGTCTTGTAAACAAAGTTTAACTGATTTCTTTTCGTAATCATGTGGACGAATTCTCACTTCTCATTATTTAGAGTCAACTGCCAATTTTTATACAATAGTGATATCTAGATCGTTCTGCAGTCGGTTTTGATCAGCAGCTCGCGTCATGCAGTATCTCAGTATTAAAAATTTTCAAAAATTATAGCTGGGTAGCAATTAAGTTCAACAATAATCATAAATGAAGAAAATGAAAAGAAGGGGAAACTAACTAACAAATGAGGAATCAGAACGCAAACTGAATATTACGAGGCGCGTCCAGAAAGTAAGTTCCGTTTCAATTTATCTCCGCTGCAGCGCTGCGATTGCAGTTCCGCACATGCGCTGTAGACGAAGTGTATCAAGGAGAAGAACGTGCGCCATTTGGAGATCGCTGTCAGTTACGTACGCTTTGTTGTGCTTGTTTGAAATGTCGGCGTGGATTGAAAATCTCGCCGCCTGTTAAATCAGGTCGGTGATTCGGTTTCTGAATGCGAGGAAAGTGAAACCAAGTGATATTTATCGGCAAATTTGCGATGTTTACGGTAGAGGTCTGCATTATGTCCGATTTTTACCGGCGAGTCCCGCTCGCCCCTCTGGCTCTCGGGAGTACGCGGCCGAGCATCCTCTTCTACCGGTCGCGGGCAACCGATCGCCAGCGCTCGGTCGAGCGCGCCGAACGCTCGGCCGGTCGCCAGTAACCGGCGGACTCAGCGCCAGCGGGCTGCACTTCGTACAGTTCTTAGATTAATACTTGTTCCATAGATCATGAATACGACACTTCGTAATAATGTGTAACTTGTCAGTGTAATAAAAGGTGTCTGTACAAGATATTACATTACACAAAATGTTATATGACACAAATATATTTTGTATTATTTTTCTTTTTCTTTTTATTATTATATTTTTTTAAGTTTTACTAATTTATATCTAAAAACTCATCCATTGAGTAGAAGAAGTTGTCATTCAGTTATTCTTTCAATAAGTTTTTAAATGCTAGTTAGCTATCTGTCAGGTTTTGATGCTGTTTGATAGGTGACCGAAGACTTTTGTGGCAGCATAATTCACCCCTTTCTGTGCCAAAGTGAGATTTAACCCTGCATAGTAATATCATCCTTTCTCCTGGTGTTATACCTATGCATACTGCTATTAGTTTTGAACTGGGTTTGCCGCGGCGGATTAGCCATGCGTGATGCGCACTGCCGTTCGCCATCTGGGGTTCGGGTCCCCTCTCAGGCATGGGTGTCTGTGTTCTCGTTAGGTTAGTTTACCTTGGTTTAAACTGTTTCCAAGCTACGGACTAATAACCAAGCAGTTGAGTCCAACAGATTTACAAACCTGAACTGGATTGGATTATTAACAACAAATTTCATCAGTGAAATATATATATACTCTGAAGTAACTGTTAGGATATCTAAATCGTTAAATAGGTGTCTCCAGGATGATCTTGGGTCCCCTCCAGCAATTATTCTGATTACACGATTTTGTGCAATGAATACTTTTTTACTCAATGGTGAATTACCTCAGAATATGATGCCATACGAAAGCAGTAAATGAAAATAGGTGGAGTAAAGTAATTTACAGAGATTCTTATCGCAAAACTTTGCAAAAACCCTAATAGGATACGTAGCTGAACCCATACGTTTTAGCAGACGATCAATGTGTTGCTTCAAGTTTAATCTCTCATCAATTCACACATCTAAAATTTTTGAAAAACTCTGGTTTCCCTTCTAAACGAACGAAAATTCTACCTTAGCTACAGACTTCAGTTCAAAGTCTATATTTATCACTGGAGTTGTTCCATTTACTGTACGGAACGGTATATGCTGTGTTTTATCAAAAGTTAATGAGAGTCCGTTTGGTTAGAACAACTTAATAATTTTGTGAAAGACGTTATTTACGATTACATCAGTTAGTTCTCGATATTTGAATGATACTTGTATCATCAGCAAAAAGAACTAACCACCGGCCGCGGTGGCCAAGGGGACTGAGGCGCTCCAGTCACGGTCTGCACGGCCACTACAGTTGGGGGTTCGAATTCCCACTCGGGCATGGATGTTTGTGCCATCCTTAGTGTTAGCTAGTTCATAAGTAATTTGTAAGTTTAGGGACTGATGACCCCATAGTAAAGTCCCATAAGCTATACAAACATTTGAACATTTGAACTAACCTTCATCAACGTAGAATGGAAAGTCATTAATGTATATCAGTGATGAGAGACCACCGCTTCATATTAACAACTTACTTATTTCTTTTACAAATGTCTTTCGTTGTTTACTATCAGTTCTATAACCCAAATACTACAATTGTTTATGTTACATTTCATGTTTGATGTTGTAAGTTTAGGGAATCATGACCCCGCAAGTTACGTCCTATGAGCTGTACAAACATTTAAACATTTTTAACTATTTTGCAAACTACTGGAGTTTCGACCATTGATGTGATCATGTCTTCCAGTAATTGTAACGTTAAAAACTGTAATTTCTGTATATAGTATTTTGTTCCGTTCGGTAGACAAACGGTAATACGTGCGTTATGTGCAGAGTATCTGCAAACTCGGCCACGTATACATTGTACTAATACTGACTGCGTTGCTCAAAGCCAGGTAGGTTTCTAATGTGATTCCGCAGTGAAGAGCACGCGGCGGTCGCGCTGTCACCGGCCGAGACTGCGAGAGCGCTCGAGCGCTCGAGCGCCCGGCAGTGCTCGACGGTTGCGCCGATAACCGAGAGCTGGAGGGCGACCGGCCACAAATGCTGTATTAGACGGCCGCAGCCGTGTCGCAGCGTGGGCCTACCCCAGCCGTCGAGCAGCGGCACGAAATGGGAAACGCTCGAGCGGTCGTTTTCATCGAAATGCAGAGCTCTAGTTTACGGACCAAATGCGATGAGTGATTCGATGGTGAGAAGATGGGTCCGACAGTTGAATGGCGGGCGTAGTGATGTACACGATGAAGAACTGGTTCACGTGATTGATGACCGTAGTTTATAGTTAGCGGTCGTCACTTCACCAATGACGACGGGCTGAAAGAAACTGTTTCCAACTGGTTGAAGACACAGGCGGCAGATTTCTATGAAGAAACTATACAAAACCTGGTGCCACGCTATGACAAATGCCTGCAAAATTTCGGCAGTTATGAGGAAAAGTACTTTAAGAGTTGTCGAATTTTGTGCAATAAAAATTTCTTCTGTACCTGTGTACAATTTCATTTTATTACCACACGGAACTTACTTTCTGGACGCGCCTCCTAGAAATTATGTATTCTTAAAAAAATATGAAGTAGAAAAATATTACAGAAAATTAAATAGACAACTGTTCAACTGTTTTTATAGGTTATGGGACTTAACTACGGGGTCGTCGGCCCCTAAACTTACAAACTACTTATGAACTAGCTAATCCTAAGGACGGCACAAATATCCATGCCCGAGGGGGGATTTGAACCCCCGACCGTAGTGGCCGTGCAGACCGTGACTGGAGCGCCTCAGACCCTTCGGCCACCGCGGCCGGCTTAAATTAAATTAACATCATGCATTACAATAATAGCGTGCTGCGACAGATACTTAACAACTGCCTTCTCCAAAAGCGTCCTCGCGCTATCTCACCCAACAGCTAACTCTCTCGCAACACAGCTCGCAACTGACTTGCTACTGACTGCCTAATGTTCTAATGTTTGTAGAGCTTAAGGGACTTAACTACGGGGTCATCATTCCATAAACTTACAAACTACTTATGAACTACCTTATACTAAGGACGGCACAAATATCCATGCCCGAGGGTGGATTCGAAACCCCGACCGTAGTGGCCGTGCAGACCGTGACTGGCGCGCCCCAGTAGGCTCGGCCACCGCGGCCGACTACTGACTGCCTTCTCGCAGCCAGAGCGCTTACTCTACCATAGAACTTCCAAAGATTACTGTGCCACTCTACAGAAAACCGACATGTCGGGACCATAGGGACCTTACAACTTCTCAAACCGCCAGACATGGCGGGCAGCGGCCGATTGGCCGGTCTCTGCCTGTGCAGGACCTCGAGTCGCCTCGTGTGCTGGACTTCGGGCAGGGGAGCGGCGCGTGCATCTGCTGGAGGGTGGCGCGGCGGCTGCAGGCTGCAGCGGGCACGTCCAGGTGAGCTGACCCCTGACCCTGCGAGCAGCAGGAACGGGATAGGGGGAGGTAGGGCGAGCCAAGGCAGGGGGAGGGAAGGGGCAGCGAGTCGAGACAGCTGGCCGCCGCGGTGCTCGCTCACCGGGCCGGCCGGCCGTCAGGCCACAGTGCGTCCCCGTGTGCTGCTATGCGTGTGCGTGAGTGCGTGGACGATGTACGAGTGCCAGCCCAGCGCCGCTGCAGCGTCACCCAGCGGCCCAACTGGCAGCCGACCGCGCCTCTGTCATGTGGTGAGTGCGGCGCGTCAGCGAGGCAGCCAAATCACTGACTGGATGTCGTGATCACATGGAGATCGCACACTGCGATCGCGCGAGATCCTTTTACATCTGCTGGGTGTGTGGAATTTCCAGTTAAACAAACTTCGAGGACGTGTACAGGAGAGTGCAAATGTTCAAATGTTTGTATAGCTTATGGGACTTAACTACGGGGTCATCAGTCCCTAAACTTACAAACTACTTATGAACTAACTAAGACTAAGGACGGCACAAATATCCATGCCGGAGGGGGGATTCGAACCTCCGACCCCAGTGGCCGTGCAGACCGTGACTGGAGCGCCTCAATCCCCTCGGCCACCGCGGCCGGCGCACAGGAGAGGGACTACACCTTCTGATAAGGAATCCTTGTCCAGTTGTCCAGAATAGTTAGGTAAAAGAATGTGTACAGGAGAGTGACTACACCTTCTGATAAGGAATCCATGTCCAGAATAGTTAGCTAAAAGAATGGACTACCCTTCAGCTGTTATATTGAGATGTTATTGTGGTCCTCAGTTCACAGACTGGTTTGACGCATCTCTCCATGCTTCCCTGTCCTGTTCGAGTCTCTTCATCTGACAAGGGAAGTACTTGGGCTCGAACAAACATATCTGTAAGGACGTTTGGTTACAGGGACATTACGTACCCCCCAGTGTGCTGGTGGGTGTCTTTTTTCTGCAAAGCTCTGCAATCGTGCCCTAGATTGCACTGTAGATGTACTACTGCTTGCAATGAACTGTTCTTCATATCGTCTCTTTCATAACCACTGTGTATTAGTGTTACAACAGTATCTGGTTCTAACTTATGCTCATATTTCTGCACTGTCATAGATACCAGAAAATATGCGAATGATTCATTTTCTACGCCAATATCGTCTTTACGAAGAAGGGTTCTACGTATCTTTATCACAACCAATCGCAATACATTAGCAGGATTGATTACCAATCGCCGACCCCTCTGAGGCTTCACTACACAAATAACGTCACTGAACGCAACTTCAGAGGCACACTGCACCGCCCCTACTGCCCATCTACTCTTCATCATTAGTCTGTAGCACCACATTTCAAAAGCTTCTACCATCTTTTTGTCTGATGGCGGCCGTTCCCTGTCGGAGGTTCGAATCCCCCCTCGGGCATGGATGTTTGTGTTGCCTTTAGTATAAGTTGGTTTATAAGTAGTTTGTCAGTTTAGGGCCCGGCCGCGGTGGCCGAGGGGACTGAGGCGCTCCAGTCACGGTCTGCACGGCCACTACGGTCGGGGGTTCGAATCCCCCCTCGGGCATGGATATTTGCGCCGTCCTAGTTTGTAAGTAGTTCATAAGTAGTTTGTAAGTTTAGGGACTGATGACCCTGTAGTTAAGTCCCATAAGCTGTACAAACATTTGAACATTTTCAGTGTAGGGACTGATGACCCCGCTGTTAAGTCCCATAAGCTGAACTAACATTTGAGCATTTTCTGAACTCTTTATCGTCCACGTTTCACTCCCATACAATGGTATACTCCAGACAAATGCAATTAAAAATTATATCATTTAAACTAATATTGGATCTCAACTAATTTCGCTACTTCAGAAACGCTTTTCTTGGTCAAGTGCTCTTGGCTCATAATATATGCAATTTAGAGTCTTTGTTCAGCGGACATTTTCTTGTTGTGTTGGTCTATGCTACCTCCGTCCAAAATTCGGAAAGCGAAATACTTTCAGTACAAGAGATTTGCATCGATCTCTGTACTACATGAATGCTGAAATTCAACTCTCTTTGCCTTCCAGTCGTAGATATCCATATATAGTTTCTTGCCAAATTCAAATACAGCTGCTACAAATTGTTACTAGACTAGGCAAAGAAAATATGTCTCTCCCACACCAACCATTATATCACAGACTACATAAAATTCTCAACGTAATGTAAGGATTTCTTTGACACGTAAAACCTGATGAAAATTTGTGTGCCATGATGCACACAACATGGCGGGCAATGCAAATCATTTCCGAAACATATGAATCGGCGTGCATGCTGTATTCCCTTGTTCAGACACTAGAGTTGTACATCTGGTTTATATAGAGATCACTGGATATTTGCTTCCAAGTGTCACCATAGTGTAACAGGATGACAATTCCGGGCTTGGACTCCTTAGTATGGCCTGAGGAAAGCTAAGCTTAGAAATTTTGTTACGGCGAGCCCTCCAAATGTTATAGTCTGAAGGAAGCTATTTACTTAATGTACTATTATCCCAAATATGAACTTCGTGACTGCTAAGTCCGAATGCTGAGTCTCTCTGCTCTTCCCTTTTTTATATTGTAAACAGGTGCAGCCCGGGGGGGGGAGGGGGGAGAGGCACTGCCTGCAGCCCCGTAGCCCTTCCCCTCTGCCCCACCTCCTCCCCTCTGCAAATTCCCAAAGTTTGTAACCGGAATTTCCGAACATTATGCATATCTATAATCTGCAAGAGTATCAATGAAGCGTATGACTGAGAATACTTCCCATTGTTCCAATTTCCAATGTCCTTCCTATTCTGTTTGCAAGTGGAGTGCGGAAAGATAGCCGCTGTAATTAGGCTTCACGAACGCTATGAGAGACATAATGGCATGTTACTACGTTCCACTTGAAACTAGTAGACTTCATGCTATGATCAATATGTACACCTTTCCCCTACTGTTTCACCTCCTGCAGAACATGTACTCGGAGGTAAGGCGACGAATTGCAACAAGAACTCTAGGGAGAACCGAATATGTAAGCAATGTATAGGACACCACAGGACCATCTCTAATGATACCAACATTCTCAATTGAAAATAATCGATCGTCATTATGTTGGTAAAGTTGACATACATATAATGAGTGTTTTAACCCTTTCTTTCCAGGATGTCTTCCGAAGACAGTGACGAAACGTTAGGGAAACGTTTTAATCATCATCCGGAAGTTTTAGGTTAATACCGGTCGCGAAAGCCTACATTTTCTTAGTAGACTTTCTCGCGGCATTTGGCATGCCTCTAGTTTCCAGCACCACGGTGACTCTATCCCTCGGGTAAACGAACTAGAGAACATGTTTCCCGGCCTTCTGCAATGTATTTAAAACACTTACCCAATATCCTACGATAACCCATTACTACGCCTCAGTGATCATTAACCTTCATACTTCCAAGAACTGTTATATGCGGATAGTTCTGTGATCTAATTGATTCCAGCTATTATTAACTTATTTTGAACTCACAGAAAACTACTTCTTTTCGTTTTCTGAAACATGTTGTTTTACATTTCTGAAGATTTAAAGCAATTAATAAATATTTTACACCACTTTAAAAACTTATCAAGATTTGTCGAAAATTTCGTAGTTTTTCTGCATATAGGTTAAGTTTAATTATACAGGGCGAATGATGGAGATACGAGCATGAAGTATGTAGGAAGCTTCTGGTCAACAGCACAAGGTCGGGGATATAATACCAATGGGTGTAAAACGGTTATATTAGATGTTACAGCATGTAACAATCATTTTATCGGTGTAGCAGATGAATGAAGTAAGTACTGAATTCTACAGGGTTTCACATAACACCCTTGGAAAATCACTTTACAAGCCTTATATCTAAAATAGACTGACAAGGACGGGATTGTTTCAATTTGTGCCTTGCCAAGTCTGTTCCACTCATATCGAATGTCCTGCGAATCAGTAATAGATCCTTCACTGGAACGTGTGCATAGTCTCTCCAGTCCGGGGTCACTGCTTCTTCTAGCAACAGTGTCAGCAACTCGTTCATCAGGTAGCAGTTCAGCGCTTTAATCCTTTACATTTGGTTTACGTAAACGATTATCGTAGGCTCCTTTGTGTTTTTTATTTTTTCGACGAAAATATTTAAGGTGAGTGGGAGTGGAATCTGAGAGGAATAGCAGCGCGGGATGGATGCGTGATGTAAAGCGCCACGCTACGAATCGCGCGGACTCACGCGTCGGAGGTTCGAGTCCTCTCTCCGGCATGGGTGTGTGTGTTATCCTTAGTGTAATTTAGTTTGAGTAGTTTGTACACCTAGAGTCTGATGCCCATAGTAAATTTGGATCCATAACATTACAAGCATTTGAGAGCAAAAAGAATTTCATTTCCTTTGTGAAGGCCGGTCGCGGTGGCCGAGGGGACTGAGGCGCTTCAGTCACGGTCTGCACGGCCGCTGCGGTCGGGGGCTCGAATCCCCCCTCGGGCATGGATATTTGTGCCGTCCTTAGTCTTAGCTAGTTCATAAGTAGTTTGTAAGTTTAGGGACTGATGACCCCGTAGTTAAGCCCCATAGACGACACAAACATTTGAAACATTTTCTTTTGTGAAGAACTGGGCGGATTAAACAAAGCACTCTGTACACTGCACGTCTTCTTTGAATCACTCTGATCACTTTTTTGCACTAGTTGAAGCGTTATGGAGTAAGAGGAATAGTTCAAAACTGATCCCTCCCATACTTTTAGCACAGAGCGCAAATGTCATTGATCACAATAATGCGAACGGCTGTCATGTGGTGTCTTACTGGGGCAACTTTAAATGTTGGAGAGGGGGTAAGGTACATATGGAAAAATCCACATAGGAAAATATTTTAATCCCTTTTTCTTACAATATTAAATATTTTTAAGTTTATTTATTATTTGCAGTAATACACATGATATAGATATCAAACACACAAGAAGAAATGTAAATAAGTCAGTTGTTGATTAGCATTGACTAGGGATGGAACATGTCTTATCTTGTTCTGTACACTCCAACAGTAAAACATAAATGTTTTCAGTTATAAGCCAGAAGCATCTAACGTTTCAAACACGAATAAAAAATATTCCACATTAGTGACGGATGGAGGTGGGGGGAGAGAATTTAGGAGTCCGAATGCTTCGGAAATCTTACTGTTTCTTATTTCTGCCTTCTGGTACAAAAGGTGATTCAAAAATTGTTCTGTTTTCTGATGACACTGACTTGACAATGTAGGATGCTGAATGCAACGGAGATAATCATTCGAACAGTGTAGTGCAAAACAGTGGCGTATATAACAGAGGGGGGGGAGGGGCGAGGAGGCCTGCCTCCCCCTCCCCCGCCGAAATAATGATTATAAAGGAAAATAGCTATATTTTTTATTTCATGTCAACAATAAAAAAAATTATTCCGGTAAATTAAAATGGGCTTCAGCGTAAATTATCCTCTGAATATGAGCAGCAAAACAGATACAGAATATCATAGGGTGTCTACTTAATATTACTTGACATTAGTCTTGCCTCCCCCCCCCCCCCAAATAAATATACGCAATTTTAATCATGGCTGTTGAGACAGCAACCGTTCGTGAAAGATTAACACTCAAAAATACAGCTCATCGGTTGCAAAGCTAGAGATTGATTACTTAACCAGAGTTTCGGCTTCAACTAAGGAAGCTTTCATCAGCAGAGCTCACATTCAATATATATATATATATATATATATATATATATATATATATATATATATATATGCCGCTTTTGCCTACGGACACGTCGGCAGCCCATAGCGGCCAGCCACTATGTTAATTTTATTGTTCAGACTGCTAGTCGTAACTAGATTACTTTATAAAACCTGAATGCATTTAGCCCTTTATGTAATTGCCTCATATTTAATTTTTATTTCTGATGAAGACTTTCTTAGTGGTAGCCGAAATCTGGACAAAAGTCCAATTATTTTAAAAGCAACTGGTGGGTCTCAATTCTCATACAGTGAATTAGGTTAAAAAAAGTTGCCGCTGCAGCCAGGCCATGTTTACGATCATGCGATATTTCTTACTGGTTCAAGGCGTGACTAGGTGAAAATAAAGTAATACTAAGAATACATTTTTACAGTTTCTAGCAACAGTCGAACTTAAATTAAAGAGTCCCATAAACACATTGTTCAATTTATTTGTATGCCCGATTGTTGTCCACATTACCTTCTCAAAGAAGTAGAAGGCAAAGAGCTTGCAGTGTAAAGAGATTTATACAAGTTGAGACGTTCTTCGAAACGTACATAAGCATTATGTAGATATGACCGCTGGCGGCAAGACTACTTTTGATTCACTCGTAGAGGGATTCCACATAATCCGATTGTCTGGTTCTGTTTGGTGGTGCCTGCTCACGTGTGGCCATTTTGCGGCACCTTTATTTAATGTAGCCTACTGACATATGTCATATTTCCATCATACATGTTCTCGATTATATATATTGGGACTGTTGCAGGCTAAAGCTATTTCATCGGTGACATCGCTCATGGAAGTACGGTACAGCATTTTTATTTTTAAATTTTATACAATTTTAATAATTTCTTAGAAGTTCTGTAACATTTAATAGGGCAAAATGTTGTCTTGTTTCTAGCTCATAGCAATTTTTATGCGTTAAACGTTGGCATATTTTTCAGTGTGAGACTTGAAAATTACTTATGGTCGAAATAACAATCATTTAATTGAATAAACAATGTTATACAGTCAACTGGTGGACCTTTCGTTTAAAAATTATTACACGTATACGATCATCAACTCTTTAAAGAGTTCTGTACGAGGTCTAACTATTGATCTGTACTAGCTATATGCAGTAGAATTCGGCCATAACTGTTCGTAGAATGCCTAATAACCTGCACTAAGATTACTGAATGATCCAGAACGTCTTATTAACCTGACAAATCCGATTATTGCTGCACAAATGTCAATATTCCACGTTAATTGGAGAGACAGTCGTTTCTGTGTCTACCCCTCACCGTCTTCAGTTTTCAACGAGTTAATCGCTCTTCCACACCCGCTCAACATCTCTGCCTGCTACAGGCCTCCTTTGCAAAAAGAACGCTACAGAGAGTAGGCTAACGACCTTCTAAGACGTCGCCAATTAACAACGGAGTACTGGCCGCACTGCTATTCAAGCAAAGAGATCAATGGTTCTGTCGACAAACAGCTTGCTCGACACCTCCCCACTTTGCTGTTCTTCTCGGCCATTCGCCCTTAAGTTGAACGACCGACACTTGGCGTTTCTCGGATGCTCTTTGAAGACTCGTCAATAAAAATTTTCATTAGCCAGAGAGCGAGAATTCTCCTCTCGTCTTTACCCTTCCACACCAATGCCGCCTACTATTCACTTGCTTGAAGGTCGTGGGCATTTAACGGCGTGGCCGTATACAGTTGCTTCAAGCAAGAGAGAGTCTCAGTAAACATGGGCTCTAAAATGCAGGAGCACCTATTCATCCGCGATACTGTGAAATGAATCGCTTCTACTGCAAGCACCTGGCTTTTAATATTTTGAAAGGCAGTGATGCGGAAAAAGAAAGAAACAAGAAAAACCTCTTAAGTGAATACCGTTAAGAGCTATGAGCAGTTGTTTATTATCTCGCTTACGTAACGGGAGCTTATAGATTAAAGCATTTTAGTTCCAAAGAACTTGCAGTAGAAGAGATTTGTTTCACATAAACTAAGGTGAAGTGGAGGTTATAGAACTTGAGGCACGCATTTTAGCCCCCATGTTTACTGAGGTCTTTTATTCCGTTCTGTATTTGTTGTGAACTGTTTGTATTTAAGAATGTGTGTATCAAAGTCTGTTCTATTTTGGGAATACATAGGCTGTTTAATGTGTGTTAAACTGAATTTCCTGTTTGACTTCTGTAGGCCTAATACTAAGCTAAGGCTTCAATTATGTTATTTATTTTTGATAGGCCTATTTAGAAAAGACGTCTTAAGTGCTTCGTATCGGGAGGACCATTAGTTGCGCAATCCTTCAATCTTTTCACAAAAGAAGGGAATTTTTTTTGGGCCCACGTGATTCACGATATTATAGAGTGATTTCTGCTAGGATAGAAGTCCTCCATAAGTGGGTAATCAGTCTATGATAAAACTACGAAACTGTGATTTTACAAACATGCGTTAGAATCGTCACAATCATTGTGGTTAAGAGGACATAATCAAGTTCTGAAACGTTGATGACATTTTACCAATCCATCTGTCACTGAATTTCAGACAACTTCGTGTCGCCACAGAAAACTTGGCATCTTTCAGTACAGTACTTTTTTTCAATTTTTTCAGCTGTTCGGATTAAGCCTTTATGAAAACAGCTAGATAAACCGGTATATCCGTACTGACTGATATTCCTCAATAGATATAGACTCTCTTACGTACAAATAGATGTTGGAGTGCAAGAACATTTGATTATGTAACAGTACCCTACTAGATATTAACATGACTCTAGTAGTATATTTAAATTTACTCAGGAGAGTTATACGGTATATTGTAGTGCTTTCTGGTAATTCTGAACAACTCTGTTTCTAGTACGATGATGCTACCTGACCATTAGTGCAGGAGACGTTCAATTAGTACCAAGGCGATGTTCAAAGTGTATGCCAAAAAGGTTTACTACTAGAAAAATTACATCTTTACTCAGTACTTCTCTGTATGGGGTGCAGTGGAGAGAATAGCTAATGCTGACGAGAATAATTACTTGCTTTTGTCTGTATGCCAGAGACACTTCTACAAAGTACTTACAAACAAGTAAAACACTGTAAAATTGTAAAAATTAAGTATATTGCATTTTTTTCAAATTTGAAACTGTGTGTTAGGCAATACTGAACGTAAAGACAACAAAAATTGTGCACGGATTTTCCTTTTTAACCGTGTTTCAGATAATTATTTAAACAATATTTTTCAGTGCATGTCGAGAGCGCATACGATTGTTCTAAAGTCAGACAAATTTACCCAAAAAGCTTATACATATTTTCATGTTAGGAGCTTTGTAAGTAATACTAGAGCTCCATCGAAATGAAACCAGATAACGTGAACATAGAATTTTGATTACCAGTCTGAATTTCGTGAAGTTATGAGAACGCGACTAAAAGACAGACTCTCCCGTGTTGTTGTTTTGTCTTCAGGAACTTCTGCAGAAATTGAAGAAATCGACTACACAGTGTAATCATTCAGCAGCGTTTGCCGACACTTACGGAAGGTATACGCATTTTTTTTTTCTTTTTGCAAAAGACGAAAACAAATTGCTTAAAAAATACTAGTCAAAGCTAGAATTCATATTTTAACCGAAGAAAAATTAGTAAATGGCTTTCATTGTGGTCTTGACGACCAGTCTGAACCATTTCACTTCATTAAACTAATTGAACTACCAACATTTATATAAATACAAGCAATCACCTAAGCCTTAGAGTTAAATCGTGACGTTACAAATGATGTGAAATTTAAATTAAGGTTAAGTGAAATGGAATCCATAGAGTGAATGCAATATTTGACGCAATTAGAATACATTGCAACAGTGAAATTAGCTCCGCAGTTACTGGAGAATTCAGTAATGTGACAATGAAATTTCAGTAGGTTCTCCGTCAAATGTAATATGATTTCTTGATTTGGTTGAAAAACATCATTTGCCCTCATTTTTCTGCGTTTATGGCCTTCAAAGTATGTATGTGGACTTTTGATCTGTCTCTCAATAAAGTTTCTCAGAACGTTGGATTTTTGTTTCAGTCAGTCTCCTTATGCTGACACCATATATCCTTTCCCTCCAAACTCTTTTCTGTATTATTGTTAACTAAAAACACGGAAAAATCTTCGCACTCGCTGCACAGGGGGAGTCTGATTAATAAAAAAATCATGACATTCTAAAAAACCTAAAGGATCAGATTCAAAGCATGTACTAATTCTTTGAAAGAAATGAAGGAAACATATGTCAGCAAAAAGTATGTCTTTTAACGAAGTCTGATATATACGACTGAAATTTCATTATAAGATTACTGGAAAAGTTAGTCTATACTGCTAGGCAGCTCAAAAGAATTATCAAACTTTTTCTCTGAATGGCAGAGAAGAAAAACTGGCTGATACTTTCAGTGATTACTGAGAAAAGGTAAAATATTCTCCATCTGGTACATAAATCCGTTGAAATCATGGGGATACTGATACTGTCTGGTTCGACGGAATTGTTCTGTTTGTAGTGAGGTATTTGTCGCAGTGAAAGACTTTATGTTTCCGTACTTCCATAAATCGTCTGAGACTTATCCGCGAACAAATGCTTTGTACGTGCTACGACTAATTTCTTGCTGCATGTTTGTCCTTTCATTCCTCCTGTTGTAATTTCTTCTCAAGAGATGGGATATTAAATCATAACTTTCCTTCCATCTTTCTTTTTTTCAGGCTTCTAGAATGACTTCTCCTCATTTCTATAAACTGCAATATCGTGGAGTCATAATAATCACTGTTTCAGGCCATCCAAAGACAAAAATTGTCAGCTGGTAATCAACTGATGATGAAATTACAACGCGGCCTAAGTTCTCGAAACTTATCCCACACTTACAAACAGAAGTGGAAAAATATTAAGAATTTAGTATCGCACTCTGGATAATTAGTCTCCTAATTGGTTTGACTCAGAGACTCAGAGATTTGCAACCAACGTCTTTGATGATTTGGTGGGCTTGTGCCAATGTTCTCTACTGTTTGTTCCCTCTACCACTCCCGCAAGTGCCATGTTGTCAGTGTTTTCGTTGATTCTGCGAAGAAGCTTTTCATTTGTTTTGATGTGAGTCCGCCTACTTTTCACATCCTTCTTAAACATCACATTCCAATCGCTCCTATTGTTCACTTTTCTATTTTTCTGAGAGTCGATGACTTATTTCCTAAGAAGGCTAGGTTTCAAAATAACATTCTATGAAATTTTTACCTTAAGGCCGACGCCAAAGTTTACAGAGGACTGACTATAGAGTTATTCGTCCTCTAACTGATTCAGCATCGATTCTTCACAGTCATTAATTTCGGTTAGTTTATGTAAATTACGTACTTTATGGCATGTTTAGGTCGGAAGTAACTGCGTCAGTCTCACAGTTGACGCATGGCAGTAGCCACTGAGGAAGTAAACTTTTACGAACGATACTGACACGGTAAGAAAACTCAGGTGCATTATCGTACGGTATACTGTTTTTCCTTACTGTTACAGGGACTTACCGGACACAATGTGTATGCGCGTTAGTCATTTGTAAATGTATTTTCCCTCGTCAGTTATATGACTGGTTTGATGAGGCCCGCTAAGGATTTCTCTAGCAGCGCCAGTGTTATTCTCTGATGTAATATTCGTGCCATCACCCTGTCCCTTCTTGCTGTCAACGTTTCCCATGTCTTCCTTTCTTAAAAAATAAATAAATAAATAAAGTTCAAATGTTTGTTAAACTTATGGGATTTAACTACGGGGTCATCAGTCCCTAAACTAACAAACTACTTATCAACTACCTTACACTAAGGACGGCACAAATATCCATGCCCGAGGGGGGATTCGAACCCCCGACCGTCGTGGCCGTGCGGACCGTGACTGGAGCGCCTCAGTCCTCTTCCTTTCTTCGCCGACTCTCTACGGAGAACCTTCTCTTTCGTTGTGTTAATCAGTAACTCTAAGATTCAACATTATTCTGTAGCACCACATCTCGAACGCCTCGATTCTCTTCTCTTGTGGTTTCACCATTATCCATGATTGCCTGACATACAATGATGTGCACTAAATGTACATTTTCAGAAATTTCTTCTTCCCATTAGAATACAATTTTTGACACCAGTAGACTCCTCTTGGCCCTGAAAGCCCTCTTTGACTATGGCAGTAGACGGTTTATGTCCTCCGTGCCTCATTGGTCGTGGGTTGTTTTGTTTGTACCATTTCGTTAATTTCAGCTTCGAAATGATTGCCACTTTTGATGATTTTCTCGCTACTTCCATTTCCGTTACTTCTCAAGTCTTTCTTCTTTTCTCGGTTTACTCAAAATCCACATTCTGAACTCACTAGACTGTTCATTGCATTCAACTGATCTAGTAGTTCTTTACTTTCACTGAGGATGTCAATTTCATCAGCGAATTTGATAAGCGATATCCTTTCCGCCCTCTATTTTAACCATTTTCGAACCTTTCTTTCATGTCATTGCTCCTTCAGTGTATTTAGTAAACAGAAGAGGCAGTAGGGTAGCCTAATGATGCGCAAATGCTGTTCTTGTAGTCCTCAGTCGGGAGACTGATTTGATGCAGCTCAGCACGTTACTCCATCCTATCAAGTCACTTCATCGCTGAATAACAACAGCAGACCACGTCCATTTGCGTCTGCTTGCTGTAATCTTATCTCAGTCTCACTCTGCGATTCTTAGCCTCTGAACTTCTCTCCAATTGTGAATTGATAATTCCTTGATGTTTCACAATCTGTCCAACAAATCGAACCCTCCTTGTAGGCAAGATATGCTAGACACTTCTTTTCTACTTCCACATTATCTACCCGATGAAACCATCTAATTTGAAAAACCTACGTATATACAGCTGGGTGGGAAGACCAGTAAAAGCCGATAATTCGACTGGAACAATCTCAGACATTTTCAAGACAAGCGTAGAGACGCAACACTGTGCAACGGCGTTTAATACCTCTGTTAATAGTGAAGTATTGAATATCTGTGCACATTTCTTGGTCTCTGCATCTACGTCGAAAATGGCTGAGTGCGCTCTAAATATCAGCGGTCGTCGATCCTCTCACACGACTGCATACACGCACGTTTTTTAAATACTCAATAGGCCTTGAGAATCTCAGGTTTCGAAACCCTTATAAATCAACTTTCTGTAGCATCAATTTTCAAAAGCTTCTACCCTTTATGAACTGTTTTTCGCCCACGTTTCACTATCACACAAGGCTACACTCCAGACAAATTCGTTCAGAAAATACTTCCTAACACTTGAATTCATTTTTTGATGTTAACGTATTATTTTTCTTCAGAAATTCTTTTCTTCCATAGCCATTCTGCTTTTGATATCTTTTCTATTATGGCCATCACAAATGTCCAAATTACAAATTTCGTTACTACCTTTATTGTCTCGTTTCCCCAACACCTTAAGAGTCAACTTAATTTATTCCACTATAATATATCAAACTTATCTTGTTCTTGTTAATTTTCATCTTTTACCCTGCTTTCAAGAGACTCTCTATTTTGTTCAGTTGGTCTTCCACGTACATGGCTGTCTGTGACTGCAAAGTGATCTTTGATTCCCTTTCCAAACTTCTCCTTGTTTTCCTTCTTTGGCTTCCTCCGCGAACGGACTAACATCGGGCAAAGGCACAGATGTGCAAATACGAGTAACTTTTGTACTGCTCTGATTACAACAGCGGCGAAACGGGCGCTTAGATAGCCGATATTTAGTTTGTTGTGAGAGGCCGTGTGATAGCGAACTGCAGACGCATTCGTTCGTAGCGTGGGCGAGGCTCGCTGGCGTCGTCCATTTTGTACGCGGGGCGTCGGTCCAGCGAGCTTAACAACAGCGAGGCGGCTGCTCGGCGCCGGCCAATAAAAGATTGACGCGGCCGCCGCGCATGCGCACTGAGCTCGTTGCCATGGCGACGCGAGGCGTCGGCGTCGCGCCGGGGCAGGCGGCGGAAGGCGGAAGGAGTGGGCCGCGCCCGCGAGCGGGGCGGGGAGGGCGGAGGAGGTGGAAGAAGAGTGCGAAAAGAAGAAGAAGAAGAAGGGGGAGGAGAAGGAGGAGCCGAAATGAACAGATCAAATAGCAGCCCGGGTGTAAGGGAATTATGTTAAGAAAAACTGCCGGCTGGCTCGTAGCGGAGGGAACGGCGCCGGAGACGGGGTAGATTTTCTCAAAGATGTTCAAAGGAGGACGCATCATTAGTGCGAGGAAAAGTCGACGGCAGAAATAAGCTTAAAAACAAGAGTTGATATTTTAAACGAAATTTCGCTCGAGGAATCAGCCGACCGTGTTCCTCCTCGGGGACTCCCCGGCTGGCGTAGATTAAAAGACTACACTGTCTGAAAGGGGGCGGGGCACCGTCGTCGCTGGAATAACGTGACAATATCAGAGGGGAAAAAAAAAAAATGTGCACTAGCGCGAAAAAAAAGTGGGGTAAATGAGAGTGGTGGTAGGAACGAGGAGTTTTTTTGGGGGGTCCGTGAGCTAACCTCGGGGCGTAGCGGAGTTGGAACATTATGCATTCTTTCTGGCCGCGAGTTTAGACAGTGGAGCGGCGGATTAGCGGCGGGAGGCCCGGCTAACGAGGCAGCGCCCTGGGCGAGCGCGAACAGCATGTGGGCGCGCGTCTTGAGAACGGCCTCCACAGGGCGCTAGCTGGCTAATGACTGCGTGCGGTCGCGCCGTGGGACCGGAGACTGCGTCTGTACGGCGGCTGCGGCACTCGGGCCGGCAGTGCGTGAGATGGAATAGAACGAAAATCGACCGCGTATACACTGGAACGTAGCTTGCAGTGGCCATTTTAGCTGCAGCTGAAGACTACGTATTTTCACAGTAGTATTTTAAAGAAAACACCTTTTCCTGCTGCCAATGAAGTGTATTTTATTTCTACGTCTACATGGGACACTCTGCAAATCACAGTTAAGTGCTACGCAGAGGGTTCATCGAATCACCGTATTCTATTTATATCACATTCCATTCTCGAATAGCGCGCGGGGAGAAAGAACATCTGAATCTCTCAGTTCGAGCTCTGATTTTTCGTATTTTATTCTTATGATCTTGTCTACATATGTATGTGGCAGCAACAATATATACTCGTATTCGGAGGAGAATGTTGGCGATTGGAGTTTTGTAAGCAGCCGCAAGATATAAACGCCATTGTTGTAATTATCCCAGATCCTGTATCATTTCCGTGACGCTGTCTCCCCTGTATCGTGACAATACAACACTGGCGGCCTTTCTTTTGACTCTTTCGATGGCTTTTGCCAAACCCCTTCATAAGGATCCCGAACTGGGCAGCAATACTTCGAATGAGGACGGACAAGCGTGGTGCATGCAGTCTCTTTACTAGTTCCGTTGCATCCTGTAAGTGTTCTGCCAATAAATCGCAATCTCTGGTTCACCTATCCAACGATATTATCTACGTGTTATTTCCAATTTAAGTTGTTCGTAATTGTTACTCCTAGGTATTTGGTTGAATTTACTGCCTCAAGGTTTGACTGATTTATTGTGTAATTAAAGTTTAACGGATTGCTTTTAGTGGTCATATGCATGACCTCACACTTATCATTATTAAGAGTCAATTGCCAATTTTTGCACCATGCAGATATTTTATCTAAATCATTTTGCAGTTGCTTTTGATCTTCTGGTTACTTTTCTAACCGATAAATAACAGCATCATCCGCGAACAGTAGCTCTACTCAGCTCTCTTAAATCGTTTATAAAGATAAGGAACAATAGGGGTCCTATAACACTGCCATGGGGAACGCTAGGTATCACTTCTGTTCTAATCGACGAGTTACCGTGAACTGCAACGTACTGTGATCTTTCTGAGAGGAAATCACGAATCCAATCGCACAACTGTGGTGATATTCCATGAGCACGCAATTTGACTAGAAGACGCTTGTGAGATACAATGTCGAAAGACTTTCGGACATCCATTATCGATAGCACTCTTCATATCATGCGAGTAAAGTGCTAGCTGTGTTTCACAAGAACGATACTTTATAAATCCTTGTTGACTATGGGACAATAGGTCGTTCTCTTAGAGGTAGTTCATAATATTTGAGGAAAGTGTAAGTTCTAACACACTGCTACAAACCGACTTCAATGATGTAAGCCTGTAATTTTGAGAGTCATTCCTATAGCCTCTCTTGAATATTGGAGTGACCTGTGTAACTTTCCACTCTTTGGGTACGCAACGTTCGGTAAGCGAGTGGTTGTATATGATAGATAGGTATGGGGCTATTGCATCAGAATACTCTGAAAGGAACCTAATTGATATACAGTCAGGACCGGGCGACTTATATTTGTTAAGTGATTTAAGTTGTTTTAATACTCCAAGGAGTATCTAGTGGGTGTCCTACACACATAGGTTAGGATTTTACGTATGTACAAAAACATTTCGTTTATCGTTCAAAACATTTCGTTTTTTGATATAGAATGGTGTACTTACAGTATGTACTACTCCTCATTACCCTCTTTCTGGCAACTAGGTCGAAATACATTATTTTGCGACAAACTTCACATTTCCATACTTGCACTGCCGTCTACACTGAACACTGTTATGGCAGTAGACTAGTGTGACCAGATTTCCAAACTCAAAATACGGGACACATACGAGAACCGAAGATTGTGAAACCAAATGTAGCCTTACTTGTGGCGTCGTCAGCATGTTATCCCTTAAAGCGAATACAATATAACGGTCTTGTTGTCACTCATTAACGCAGATATAAAAACACAAATTAATGCACACACGCAGTAAAGAAAAGAAGATATTGTTTCTTTCTCTCTCTTTCCCTCCCTGCAACCCGAAGCTAACGTGTCGTATTGTATGGATCTCGGATTTACATTTGCTTCTCTCTTTCTTTTCTAGTAGTATATGTTGTGTGCAGAAAGTGCAACTTTTGAGTATAAAAACCAAATAAGGTAGCGCAGGGGCAACATATTGGAATCGCATTCGAAAGGACGGTGGTTCAAATCTACTTCCGTCAATCCTGATTTGCCTTTTCCATGATTTCCCTAAATCACTCCAAGCGAATGCCGGAATAGTTCCTTTGAAAGGGCACAGACGATTTCCTTCCCTATCCTCATTATCCAAAGATCTGAACGTGATGTCAGTCTCTTAATGACCACGTTATTCTCTTCACGTATATTTTTCATATGGGTCACTTCCTGAAAAAGTTGTTGTCCTCATATTTCTTATAAAATATTTTCATCAAATTCCACTAAAGATTTAAGGTTTCACTGGACGAATTTCCAAAGAAGATTATATTGAGCAGCCGGCCGCGGTGGCCGAGGTGACTGAGGCGCTCCAGTCACGGTCAGCACGGCCACTACGGTCGGGGGTTCGAATCCCCCCTCGGGCATGGATATTTGTGCCGTCCTAGTTTGTAAGTAGTTCATAAGTAGTTTGTAAGTTTAGGGACTGATGACCCCGTAGTTAAGTCCCATAAGCTTAACAAACATTTGAACATTTGAACATTATATTGAGCCCAGTTAAATGCTGTCAGGGCGTAAAATGGATAAGTAATCACTGAATTTTTATAGTTGGAAAAACTGCACTGTCACGTGAAGGCGTTACCTAATAGCAACCAAAGAATTTTTTTTAAAGTGTCTCTATAAATTGAAACTTATTTTCTTTCTTGTTTGATTATTGTCACATTTCTTCTCCATTTGGCTAGGTTGCAGATTGCCTTAAAAAGATATTATTTCTAATTAAATCTAGCGCTTAGTAAAAAAGTACGGTATTTACTTTATCGGAACAGTCTGGCCCGGTGGTCTTGGGGTGAAGCGCTCGATTGGAGACCGAAGGAAACTCGGTCGCACCTCGGATTTTTTTCAGCCTGCGCTTAGGCTGAATAACGGTCAATACCGTAAAATACGGGACTTCTGGACACCCTACAGTAAACGGTAGTGAAAGTATGAAAATGTGAAGTTTGTCGCAAAATAGTGCAACATTTCGACTCGGTTCCCAGAAAGAGGGAGATATGGAGTAGCAAGTGCTGTAAGTACACTATTCTATACCAAAAAACGAACTGTTTTGAATGATAAACGAAATTTTTATACATATGTAAAATAACCTATATGCGTAAACAAAAACATGTAAATATTGCAGGCCACCCACTGATGATGCCTTGTGAAAAAGGCGAAAAGCGTATGAATGAATTGTAGAAATGAATACCTCATTTGTAGTAGCAGAAGGCGTTTTCTTTAAAATACTACTGTGAAAATACACAACACAGTGTAACGTGAGGGAACAGGGTCATGAATAAGGTGTATGCTTTCTACTCAGTTTCACTTATAACATCACATTTTTTATATTACCTGACATGGTGAGCATGGAGGCAAACGTTCTTAACCCTATATAAGACAGACACACAAATCGCACGAAGGAAAAATGTTAAGTTATCTAAATTAGACGCTTTATTTTGCTTATGTTTGGGATAGGCGATCTTCTTTCGAATTCAAATAAATATTATTCTGAGACTGAATATATATATATATATATATATATATATATATATATATATGTGGCGTATCGGCGCTTAGTACAGAGAATGGCATCTAATGGAGGAAGAAGGAAGGAAACTTGGTGTTTAACGTCCCGTCGACAGCGAGGTCATTAGAGACGGAGCTTACGCTCGGATTGTTTGGGTACGTATGGGAAAGGAAGTCGGTCGTGCCCTTTCAAAGGAACCATCCGGGAATTTTCCTGGAGTGATTTAGGGTAATCACGGAAAACCTAATCAGGATGGGCGGAGGTGGATTTGGATGCGAGTCAAGTGTGTTACTACTGCGCCACGTCGCTCGGTATTGACAACTAACCCTCGATATAAACAAATGTAATTTATTGCGAATATGTAGAAAGAATGAAATAGTCTTAATTACGTATCAATGACTACTCCGTTGCGGAAAGAATATCAGACGGACTGTGTGATTAGATTGAAGAGTTTCTAGCAAACACAACACAGTATGTCATTCTTAACGGAGAGAGAGGTCTCATGCTGTTAAAGTAATTTATATCGTATTCCTAGCAATTTTTATTTGACCTGATAGATAACGTTGGGGTTTCGACGAGCCTCTCCTCAAATTAATGATATAGTACTCCATTAGTCGCAACGCTGACTCCCATAAAATAACTGGGAGTATGCATACGGAGTAATCTGAAGTGGCATGACCACATACAATTAATCTCTGGTGAAGAAAATGCCTGGCAGAATTAATGTAAGAATTCTCAGGACGTGCTGTCCATCAAAAAAGGAAGTGGCCTACAAAACACGTACCTAGTATGTAAATATCGAGTCCAACATTCTCAGGTGGATGCCTGGTTCCTTGAATTTCGCAAGGTATTCGTTAGGGTTATACGCTGACATCTAAGATAAAGCAGCCTATAATCCGAAGATTGGTTACAACACTACAGTGCTTTTCTAGGCATGGTTCAGTTGGGAGGTGGTATGTCGTTGCCTTCCTCCGACCTGACTTACCCAGCCAGTTATAGGGGGACCTACAGTTTAACGTGGGTTCCGAACCATGGTGCTACTCGATATTTTTTCACGTCAGCTACACTGCCAGAGGTGAAAGAAGTGGAAAGTGGGAAAGTGAAAGATAAAAATCCTAGGACCTGGCGGAGATCGAACCCACAACCTTTGGATTTGTAGTATGGCACTCTACCACTGTGCAACCGAGTCTAAGAAACAAAATATAAGCATACGAATATCACACAGACTGTGTGACTAGACTGACAGACTGACAGAACACAGTATATCATTCTTAACGGAGAGAGAGGTCCTCTGCTGTGAAAGTTATATCGCATTTCTAGGAATTTTATTTGACCTGGTAGATAACGTTAAGATTTCGACGAGTCTTTTCTCAATTTTATGATACAGTAGTCCATTAATCACAACGCTTTAAGTTACATCGGAATCTAGGAAAATATGTGGCATATCGGCGTTTGGTACGGCAATGGCGACTAATCAGATGTTCAAAAGATTGTTAAGATTATGTGACTTAACTGGGGGGGGGGGGTCATCAGTCCCTAAACTTACAAACTAATTATAAACTAACTTATACAAAAAAAAAAAAACACAAAAATCCATGCCTGAAGGAGGATTCGAACTCCCGACTGAGAACGGTCTCCCACATCAGAGCATATCGCCTCAATGCGCTCAGCCACTCCACCGCGGTGGCGACTAATCCTCAATATTAATTGATGTAACGTATTACGAATACACAGCAAGAAGGAAAGAGTCTTAATTATATATACCAATGAAAATGCCATTGCAGAACAGCCACTGGTGCTGTAACTCCCATACTATGACTGGGGGCATGCATACGAAGTGAACCGAAGTGAAACGACCACATAAAATTAATCGTGAGTGAGGGAAGTGCCTGACAGAATTAATGGAAGAATACTTACGAAGTGCTGTCCATCAAAAGAGGAAGTGACCTGCAAAACACTCGTTCGGCCGATGCTTGAGTCTTGCGGTTTCGGAATATTGAAACACTTCGACCGTTTCGGGGCGTTGAAATAAATTCAAGGGCGACGTTGAAAATTTGTGCAGGACCGAGATTCAAATCCTGATTTCCCACTTCTGGTCAGCGGTCGCCTTGACAATTTAGGCTATCTTTCCGTCCACACCAAGTTCTAAACTTCTAGCCCCTGCTCATTGATTACAGCCGTGAAAGCAGGACGCTATGTTTAAGGTTTATTTAGCAAACGCAAAAGCGCTCAAACGAATAAAAATTGTATTCGATCTTCTTTGAGCTAAATCTCGCAGGATAATAAGTGAATGCTAGTGAACGCATAGGATTAAAGAAATGGAATTTGAACGTAAAAACTGATAGCAACTAACACTCCGATTATACTATTACAAACATGTAGACAGTAAAATAAAATACACTCATTTACGCGCATGGGAGCATATATATGGGTGAGGAGCATTCTACAAGCTCTCTAGATGCCCGTCGCCCCACAAGAGAGAAACGGTGAAAACAAAGTATTTTTATAACTTGTGCCAATTTTGTCACCCCCTGCAATTAGTAACCGTTGCGGAGTGTACCTCTTCCATGCCCCTTGCTACGCTACTGACCGTATAATTTGCAATTACATCGATAAATGCGGACAGAATAAAGCACAATCATCACCACGATATTGAATCGTAATATACAGCCCTAAAAAGAAAATACTGACATTGGGTAGTGAGGTCATCACGTGGTGCGGCTGAGTGATAATGGATGCAAATGGATGAATAGAAAATATGTTTATCACGAACATCCAGAGAAACACAAACGCATATATACACGAGAAAGCACTGGATACTTGACTTTAGACACTCTCCCTTCACTCTGTTGTGGTCGATAAAGGTGTTAAAGGAACTTGAATATTAACTAAGTGACAAGATTTCGAAGCCCAAACTGAAACAAAATAGACCAGCACGTGAACTTATACTACTCGAGACGATCTACGACATAGCCTCATTCATAGACCTCGCGGTAAACAGTGAGGTCCGACGGTACCGGGCAAGAGTTTCACTGGTAGCCCCAAAAATCTCTCCAAACACTCCACAACTGGGTAAACTGCATCTAACATTGAAAGAAAGCCGGATCGTGAAGCCAAAACAGCATCACACAGGTATTACTACATTCTCTCTAGCTGGCGGGAATAGGAGTAGCAAAAGGTACACAAATACATTTTAGACTCTATAGCTCTCTACAAGCTCTGCACAAAAGTTCACTGAACTTCCTTTTGACATTCAGAGAAACGCTGAGCCTGTATCGAGCACAACATCACGCAGATGTTCGTAAATTCTGCCAGCAGCCGGGAATGCAAATAGGAAAAGGTACAAAGATATATTTCACATTTTCATCATAAACGTGGTAATGTGGTACAATAAACATCTGCTGGACAATAGGTTCATTCAACATACATCTCCCCATATATAATTAAAATATCATGGTGACTATCAAAATAAAGCACTATGCTAACATTATTTCTGTCTAGTATAGAGCAGTAATGGAATCTCTTGACGAGCTCAAATCAAGATAACACACAGTGAGACGTTTCAGAGGTTGACAACTACACTATCGAAAGGTTTTTATAAATACATCATTGATCACTCTGAAATTATTTATTTGTAGAAGCAGCTATTCCCAATTCGGCAATTTATATATTTTCCAGTGGAACACAGCAAAACTTGCATGCTTCTCATACAAGATATACGTGATAGGTGGTCCGAGACGAATGTTCTCAAACGACAAGGTCAATGAATTAATTCCTACTCCTCCAACATCCCCTACACTATGCTAAAATTGATGCCTCGTCTGATGGTAAGGCTGTTACTTCAAATTTCATTCTTGACTGAATCCAAATACTTTCTGCTCGGTCTACCTCGACTCTTCTTACCCTCTACCGGTGAACACATGAGTCTCTTTTAGGTATCTTTGCTTCTCCAATGCGTGTACCATGACCCCACAATCTCGGCCTGTTCCCTCTAACTGCTTCGTCTATGGCAATCATTCCCAGTTTTTCTTTGATTTCCTCATTATGGATACTCTCCTGCTATTGTTCCCATCTTTAGGTGCTTGCAATCATCCTTGCAACTTTCATAACTGTAACTTCAAACTAATTAATGTGACCTGTACCTACATAGCTTTCACTCTCATACAGCAAAGTTGGTCGAAAGATAAACCGGAGCACTGCTAAGTTAATCTTGGTGTAGACTTCCTTCTTGCAGAAGAGAGTAGAACCTAGCTGAGCATTCAATGCATTAGCTTTGCTACACCTTGATTCCATTTCTTTCACTATATTGCTATCCTGTGCAAAATATCTCCTAAGTACTTGAAACTATCCACCTTTGTTCCTCCTACTTGACACTCAGTCTGTTTAACTCTTTTCCCCACAGACACTACATTCGTTTTGGAGATGCTGATCTTCATACCACAGCCCTTACATATTTGACCTAGCTCTGAGAGATTAGATTGCAACCTTTCACTCGAACCTGCCATCACAACTAAGAAGTTTAAAATAATAAATCACTGTCCAGAGACATATTTTGTCCCAATGTATATCAGAGATATGAAACTGATGGAGAGCCACTGAATTAAGATTTGTGCCATGGCCGGCATTGGAACCCGAGACTTCCTGCTTACTGGGCACAATTCAGGGCCTCTCCTTCAGTTTCATATCTCTGACATACATTGCGACAAAACATGTCTCTGGACGATGACTTATTATTTGATATTTATATACATATCGTCTGTGCCTGAGGAATAAGGCAGGATCGGTCCCATTAACATTCATTTCTGGGGTGCTATTCCGCTAATGGTAAGCCTCGGCGAAATTGATATGTATTTACAAAGGGAAACATGAGGCAGCATTGAGGTTTGTATTGTGGAGGAAGCCGTGTCTTAAGACAGTCCGTGCAGTCGCTGTATTCATTAAGTCGTGGTGGCTTAGTAGTATAGCGCTTACCTACTAAGCAGGTCCCTAGTTTGACTCCTGGCCATGCCACATATTTTAATGTCTCTCCATCAGTTTCATACGACTAAGAAGAGCCAAATTCACTAGGGTGGTAAAATCTTGTACAAATATCACACCACTGACAATAGATCGCCATGTGAACTCAGGAAAGTGATAGAATCAGTACAGAGTATTATCGCCTTTGCTGGCTGTAGGCTCTGCTTCAGTCCTCGGACATCGAATACGCTCTGGATGTGCTGTTGGGGTACGACAGTCCATGCTGTTTCCAAAAGTTCATCTGCCGCAGCTGCGGGTGAAGTTTCCTGGTACAGTCCTACCGATATCATCAACCACACACTTCCGATAGGCGACAGATCGGGCAGTAATGTAAACTAATGTGTGACGAAGAAGTCTTGAACATTACGCGCTACGTATGGCCGCGCATTATCTCGTTGCAGTGTGCCCGTCAGTAATCTTCGATGATATGGAAGGACATCAGACTGAAACAGTTCAGAGATGTTATGCTGGTAATGCGTAATACACGGGTTGGATTGGATTCCAGCAGCTTCCAAAACACCGGCATTGTATACTTCTGGCCATTAAAATTGCTACACCACGTAGATGACGTGCTACAGACAGGAAATTTAACCGACGGGAAGAAGATGCTGTGAAATGCAAATGACTAGCTTTTCAGAGCATTCACACGAGGTTGGCGCCGGTGGCGACACCTACAACGTGCTGACATGAGGAAAGTTTCCAACCGATTTCTCATACACAAATAGCAGTTGACCAACGTTGCCTGGTGAAACGGTCTTGTGATGCCTCGTGTAAGGAGGAGAAATGCGTAACATCACGTTTCCGACTTTGATAAAGGTCAAGGCTGTAACGGATTGTGCAGCCACGCCTCGATGCCTGAGTCAGCATATGGGGACGTTTGCAAGACAACACCAATCTGCACGAACAGTTCGACGCCGTTTGCAGTAGCATGGACTATCAGGTCGGAGACCATGGCTGCGGTAACCCTTGATGCTGCATCAGAGACAGGAGAGATTGCTATGGTGTACGCAACGACGAACCTGGGTGCACGAATGGCAAAACGTCATTTTTTCGGATGAATACAGGTTCTGTTTACAAAATCATGATGATCGCATTTGTGTTTGGCGACATCGCGGTGTACGCACATTGGAAGCGTGTATTCTTCATCGCCATACCGGCGTATCACCCGGTGTGATGGTATGGGGTACCATTGGTTACACGTGTCGTCACCTCTTGTTCGCATCGACGGCACTTTGAACAGTGGCCGTTACATTTCAGATGTATTACGACCCGATGTAAGCAGAATGGGGATATTTCGGTAAAAACAATGTCGTTCCTGTTGTTTCTCCGTGATCGTAGTGTGGGTAAGAGGTGGCAGTGACTAGCAATGATGTGGATATAGGTCTGCAACTAAAAAAAAAGTTTAGCCTCCATATATTTTTATTACAGATGAAAGTAATACTTAACTTTGATGTTCTTGTGTTGGTACAATATTCTTCTTTGCTACAGAACAGGTCTACAAGGCAATAGTGTAATTGTTTCGGCTATGTCCTAAGTAACCGCTGTCTGTCCTCTGATGAACTTCCTGGAACTGTCGATTCGGAGATCCACGTCACACTGGTTGGAACTCCCGTACTTTCCGTCGTTGCTGTACTGCGCCGGCGTATCTAGGCGAGCCCCTCTCTTCCTATTGGCCGGCGCGCGAAGCAGGCAGCGAGGTACCGAGACTGCGGGCGCCCCCGGCGGTCGAGGTAGCATAGAGCGAGTTATCGCTTGTCTTCTTGAAGTTGCGCGGCGACGTGTGTGGACCGCCAGCGTTGCGGTGAATAGCGACGCCACAACAGTTCCATAGTTGTCTATATCCGCACCATTGTCGGGTCAAACGCCTGTGGCAGGACGGTGGTTCAAATACGCCTCCTACTACCCACAGGTTTTATGTGAATATCCTAAAATCGCTGCAGGCAAATATGTCAGTTCCTTTCAAAGGGCAGGGCAGATCCTCATTTTTATCAAAGCAATACGAGCTAGTGCGATGTCTTTAATGAGCAAGGTAGCGAAGGGACGTTGAACTCTTACCTTTTTATTTTTTATTTTAAAGCGATAAACACAGCAATTGCCCGCTTGTGGACAATGCTGCAAACGACCTCGAATGGTAAGAACGGACACACCTTGATGCGCGGCAGCTCAAATTATTTGTGATACGGTCCGTGATGTGGAAAGGCATGATATGCCTGCCATCGCTTGTGGTGATGCAGCGACGCAATCCCGTTATTGTATTAACACAGCGTTACGCCACTGTGAAGGCCACCGGCCTATTGTCGTTTAAAGTGACGCGAAAGCTATCTCATTTCTATGCAGGAGGTGGTGTATCTGTTTATGCCAGCAGTTGATTGCCAATGTCTTATTCGCCGACCGATCCAGCTACTGGCTATAGAGGTATCTGCGGGATGTGATGAAAAAAGTGCGGGAAGAACATGCTTCAGAACATTTACATTGCTGTTAACAATTGTAAACACTACTGGAGTTGCGCTTGCTAGGAAAAACAGCACTATATAGAAAACAATTACTAGTATCCTTCCAAATTTCTAGGTGAGCTGGTAACCCCATTTTAGTGTCAATGTAGGCAGTCAAGGCAGAGACCCCAAAATCTTAGATATCATGAAAAACATGACCAGGCCAGGTCATCGAAATGTGCGCGCGCATATGAAGTTACCGTATTCACCAGAAACTAGAAGATGTTGACCTTGTGATTGACGAAAAAAAAAAAAAAAAAAAAAAAAAAAAAAACGGGAATTAGCTGGCAAAGACATGCGGGAATACCCGTGCGGTCCTAGGCGCCGGAGGTTCAGGTCCTCCCTCGGGAATGTGTTCAAATGTCTGTAAATCTATCGGACCAAACTGCGTGGTCATCAGTCCGTAGCTTACAAACTACTTAAACCTAGGTAAACTAACCTAAGGACAAACACACAAACCCATGCCCCAGGGAGGACTCGAACATCCACGGCGAGCAACCGCGCGCTCCGCAGCGAGACGCTTTAGACCGCTCGGCTACTCCACCGCGGCCCGGGAATGTGTGTGCATGTTGTCCTTAGGATAATTTAGTTCAAGTAGTTTGTAAATCTAGAAACCGATGGCCACAGTAGTTTGGCCGTATAAGCTTACTAACATTTTATTTGAGCTGTCAAAGAACGGAACTTATCAGAGAAATAAGGTGGTTTTACGGCTTGATATCACCTTTGGAGAATATAAACTTTCTTAGATTAACAGTACGAAAGAAAGAGTTCGCAACAAGAAAATTAACATGACTTTTGTGGATTTGAGAAAAGTATATGAGAGCATCCAGAAATCTTGGATTCCACCTGTCATGAAGCGATTAAAATACGGGGTAAATGGATTAATACACCATGTGAAGCACAATATGTATTGATGGAAAACATAATGACAGAAAGTTTTAAAACCATCAAGTAAAAGCACTAAGAGGTTGCAGTCTCTCCCCAGTACGTTTCAATACATATACGGAACACGAAGCTGTAGCACAAACGTTCTTTAGGAGTAGGACGGGTCAGAGTGCAACCACTCTTTTTTATTACACTGCCAAATCATTTTGGCGAACAGCAGAGACGATATTCCACATATCTTGGATAAATTGAAGAACGAATACAGAACGGGACTAAAAATAAATTTCGATAAGATAGGCTGATGTGTATTGTTACGCAAGGAATTGATTTCTCGAAGATCGATATTTTGCGATCCTTTGAAATATTTAGGTTCTAATATAAATCAATACCTGCGAGAAAGATATTGAGGTGAATGTAGTGACATGTAGAACAATCTTATTTGTCAACAGACAAAAATAAATAAAAGAATGTGCTTACTTAAGTTGCTTTTCTGAGTTGAATAAATGAAGAGAGAAGTGCATGGCAATGGAATTATATTTATGAGAAGATGATGCCTACATTTAATCCCTTAATATCAAAGCAACTAAACATTTGGGAATTAGACTCTCGATAAAGGGCAAACTGTAGAATATAAGTTTACATTACTGTGGAAATATTAAAAGAAGGTCTAAGAAGGTGTTAATTTGGGACCCGAACAGAACGAAAACAGAACGGTCAGCTTTGTTGTGGGAATGATATATTGATTGAACAATGGATGAGAAGGGCTAACGGCTTCCTGTTCGAGAAACCGAGACTATTGGAAGAAGACAACGACTAAACTCTAGTGATAAAAGTCGATGAAGATGCAACGGGACGTAAATTATTATTGCTGTAGTAGAGTGAATGAATGAAGGAATATTAGGGTTTAACGTTATGGTAAAATGACGCTCTTGGGACAGATAGGGGTCAGCAACTAAGGGGATACATTTTTATGGATATTTGCCGTGCAATGCACGGATGTATTTATTGGTGCACGTTGAAGTAATTGTAGTACAAAGAATAACATATACACTTATTTTCAGTCTATCTTTTTATTTACGCTGTGCAATGAGCTGAAGGAAGCATCATTCGTGAGCCAAAATGAAGTATGAGCTGACATAAGTAGCAAACACTGAATTATATATATATAGTCATTTTTAATGAAACACGCAAGATGATTGAGAATACAATATTGAATAGTGTTACATAGCTGATACTGTCCTCAACCACAAGATGGACGACGTCTCGTTAGTAGGGATAGCACATTGTATGGTGGAGTTATCTTGCATTCCTGTCTTTAATTTACCCATGCAGTTATAGGGAGTACACATAAACAAATCATGACAGAAGAAAGGACCTATACGGCTTTGATGCCTGGACCGCTGTGTTGGTAGTCAGACATTCACTTTATATTTGTATTTATTTATATTTACTTTCATCTTTCTTCTTCGTTACGCAAATTGAGTCTCCTCTGGGAAATTATCTTTCAGAAGTTTCCAGTCTCGAAGATATGTTGTTACGAATTGTCACTAACAAATTAAGCAGTATTAACTAAACATAGACACAATACGAAACACACTAAAATGAAAATTCAATATTCTCCAGTCTTATTCAGTTTCATCGACATTCATATCAGGACAAAGCTATTTTATGAGTTTGTCGCCGTCCCTGTGAACAGATAGAATATTGCAACTGCGAGATACGTAAAAATTATAAGTAAACTAATGTGTGCTAGAATATAAGTATTTATGGTTTTATGTAACACTTGTCGCGTGATTGTTGTGTTCCTTATAACAGAGTATGTGTAGTCTCCTTAGAATCTCGTTTCCGCAGCTAGGCCTAGTACTCTTCATTCGATCTATTATTTTCCAAGAATCCTTGACTTAATGCGTATCTGATATTGCCATTAATTTGTGAAACTTTAGTAGATATCTTTTAATTCAGTCTTCTTTATAGTTCCATTAATTTAACTGAATCTTTCAGTACTCTTTAATGTCACTCAACGTTGTGAAGGAGATGGTGTTTTCCAAACACTTGTGGTCATTCACTCTCTCCTTTCTCATTGAAAATTTGTTAATCCAGATGTGTACATTTTTCTTCTAAAATTTCGTAGTAGAGCATTTTAACTCAGAAGTTTTAGAAAAATACAGTGCAGAACGTCCTCGATTATTATCTTAATTTTGGACATAGTTAAAATTCACTGCCGCCACAGTTATATTCAGTCTATGTTTACGAACTACTCTCTTAAAAGATAATTAGAAAAACTGCTACATTTTGTAGAATAAAAATGACTGAGATAGGAGATACGATACTGCTAGAAGAATTTGACAGAGCGCTGAAAGACTTCAGTCGAAACAAGGCCCCTGGAGTAGATGATATTCCGTCTGAACTGCTGATGTCGTTAGGAGAGCCAGTCGTGAAAAAATTGTATCACCTGGTATGCAAGATGTATGAGACAGGGGAAACCCTCGAACTTCAAGAAGAATATCGTAATTCCAATTCCAAAGAAAGCAAGTGCAGACAAGTGTGAAAATTAGCAAGATAACTTCTGATGGCCGAAGTAAAGAAGATATAAAATGCAGAATGTCTATAGAAAGAAAAGCGTTTCTAGAGAAGCGAAACTTGTTAACATCCAATATTAATTTAAATGTTAGGAAGTCCTTTCTGAAAGAATTTGTCTGGAGTGTAGCATTGTATGGGAGTGAAACGTGGAGAAAAGGAGTTCAGATAAAAAGATGATAGAAGCTTTTGAAATCTGGTGCTACAGACGAATGATGAAAATTAGATGGGTATATCACGTTACTAATGAGGAGGTGCTTACCCGAATCGGGGAGAAAAGGAGTTTCTGGCCTATCCTGACTAAGAGAAGGGATAGGTTGGTTGGGCACATTCTGAGACATCAAGGAATTGTCAACTTAGCATTAGAAGGAAGCGTGTGGGGTTAAAAAATCGTAGAGGGAGACCGAGGGAGGAATATAGTAAGCAGATTCAAAAGGATGTAGGTTGCCGAACGTATTCTCAGATGAAGAGACTTGAATAGGACAGGGTAGCGTGGAGAGCTGCATAAAACCAGTCTGCGGACTGAAGACCACAACAATAACAAAAATGACTGCAAAGTACTGTCAATGTCCTACTCGATTAGTGGACAGCGCTATTGCCTTTTTAGTAGGAGGACACGGCTGTTAATTTTCAACTTCCCCATTGATGTAATTCATTGCCATCTAGCAGCTAACGTCGTAAGTCTCTGATTGATGATAGCTGCAAGATCAAAATTGGTGTCTGTTCTTTCTGACAACCTGTTGTATTTATGTGTCATGTGCATCAAAATTCTCTTGCTTTCGAGTGAAATAATATGTTATTGACTAACATTGCCATGTAGGTTCTCTTTATGTTAATTGCACAGCTCTCCGTGACTTCTTGTGGGGACTGTCTTATTGGCTTGCTCCACACTCTCAAGAACTGCACAGGTTGCCTTAGGAGTAGACATCCTGAAATCACTTGCATAATGGACGGTAAAAGGTGGCGTCTTTGCGGCTACTAGTGAGAAATCCAACTCGATAATTTCATTGAAGGCTGGTAGATACAATCAGAAAACACGCTGTTGGAACATGGTAAAATGTAGACGTTATTTCAAATAGCTAAAAGTTCATATCACCGTTCAATACTGTAAACCATTAGAGATTTACTTTGGATAAATTCCCCCATTCAGAATCTTCTTTAGATTATGACTTCAGCCGCAGGCATCAAAACTGTCCTCCATGTTTTATGTTTACATTCAATTCGAATATGTAGTAGCTTTGGTCTTCCCTTTTCCCATGGAAACTAGAAAAATGCTTCCTGGTTCGTTTTACAACTATTTTGATCTATCTCAAACTTATTTTCATAAGTTGTAATTGTATAGTACACTCCAGGTTGTTCACTAGTTGCTGTGTTTTTCTCTTTCTCCCAAAACTCTGCATGCTTGTTTCCATTTCTTGAATAATTTTCGTGTGAACGCCCGTGCCTCATTTCTGTAAGTGAGAAGATACTATGTTTTTGTCTCTCTTGACAGACGACGTAAGCTGAGTGATTTTTCTTCCTTCCTAGTAGGCCTACCAGCTGTTTACATGTTGTAACCTGTCGCTCTCCGAAAGATCTTCAGCATATCTATTACGATGTATGTGGGGGGGGGGGGGGGGGAGTGAGAGAGGAACTGATGACGGGGGAGACTCGATATTCTGATAAGTGTATTTTATTTTTGATTTAGAAGAAAACGATGCTCTTTATCTGTTAGTGAACAGTGCAAGCTTCACGAATTTTCAGCCAACAATCTCTTGAAGGAAAAGAAAAGGAAATGTTATGGACAATAGAACTATATCCTTACTGTCTCACACTTCCAAAATAATGTTAAACATAATAAAAAAGAAAATTGAGGCAAACCTAGGAGAAGAACAGTTTCGTTTCAGATCTGGAAAAGGAACTAGAGGGGCAATACTAGCTATGAGAACAGTATTAGAATTGGAGTAAATAGAAAAACATACTTGACCTTTATAGATTTGCAAAAAGCATTTGACATCGTTAATTGGAAATTGTTGTTCCAAGCAATGAAGGAAATAAATCTTGATTGGAGGGACAGGAGATTAATCTGGAACCTGTATAAAAGACAGGAAGCAGAGATAGAAGTGAATGATCTGAAGAAAGAAAGCAAAAATAAGGAGGGGCGTAAGGCAAGGGTGCCCATTATCATCATATTTATTCAACTTATTTATTGAAAAAGCCATTGAAAAGTTGAAAAGAGCAACCAAAGGAATTAAAATTAACGGGGAACGAATACACTGTATCCGTTTTGCAGATGATATAGTAGTACTTGCTGACTCAGTAAAGAAAAAGGTGTTTATGTTGCTAAAATTTGCCAAAATCCTAAGAGAATTTAATCGAAAAATTAATGAGAAGAAAACAAAAACTATGGTAGTTGGGAAGACAAAAGAAAAGGGTAAAGTTAATATTAAACTAGAAGATGATGTTCTAGAACAGGTTGAGAACTTCTATTATTTGTGGAGCACAATCACTGACGACAATAAATGTATCACAGATATAAAGAGAAGAATAGCCTTGGCAAAGCAAGCTTTCCAAAATAAGAGGAATTTACTAACAGACAATCGTATGAGCCTGGAAAGTAGGAAAAAGTTTGCCAAAACTTTTGTTTTGAGTGTCTTAACATACGGATGTGAAGCGTGGACCCTGGGAAAGGCAGAGAAAAAGAGACTGGAAGCAATGGAAATGTGGATATGGAGAAGAATGACGAAACCAAGTTGGGTAGATAGGAAAAGTAATGAACAGGTCTTAAGAGAAGTGAATGAGAACAGAACTCTGCTAAATTATATAGGAAGAAGAAAATAAAAAATGATAGGACACATAATGAGGCACAACCAATTCCTAAAGAATGTATTTGAAGGAAAAGTTTTAGGGAGAAAATCAAGAGGCAGGCCAAGAGCAACGTATTTTAATAACATCAAAGAAGATATGGGGATAAAAACGTATGAAGAATTGAAGAGGATTACAATGGAGAGAGGAACGTGGCTAAATCGACAAGGCATAGCCTTTAGTTTAGGATGATATGATGATGACTGTCTTTACGTATAGTCGTGAATGACTTCACCTTGGGGTTGTGTGATTGCGGAATTAAATTCTGATTTTGCATACAACGAAGGGCAAACAGATTTCTGTACGACCTCGTATCCTGTCAGATTGAGTCGTATTAATTTTCAACTTTGTCACTGAATTTAATTCAATGTCCTGAAACAGCTGAGAGCTGGAAATATTTTATTTCACTTAACTCAAGGATCCTAGTACGGCGCACGCGACTGTAATAGATGGTTTTCCAATAAAATAGATCTGTAGAAGATAAACCCATAGACGTTCTTGTAAAGTACGACGATGAAATTGCGGAAGTCAAAGTTTTCTGGTAGTGTCGTATAGTCAGATAGAATCTTAATGATGTCGCGTTATATAAGATTTAAAACAGGATAAATTCTTGTTAAAATGAAATAAATGAAGAATCGAGTGAATGGGTATGATGGAGTACGGTTTCCACCAATAATAGAAGACATGTAGTAAGGTCTTAAACGACTAAACTTGTCAAAGTGGTAAAAATAAAAATGTGAAACTGACGGCACCCTTCCTTCAATTTAGTATTTGATAAGCATATCATGTACCAGAATCATTTCGTGATGAACCACAACTCCCAAAGTTTACGAACTTCCAGCACACTGGATAATAGGACCAGTAAATTATTATCCAATTCTTTCTCCTTACATTTACATCACAGTTGTTACTGCAGTCATTTCCGGTGGTGAGTAATTTTACACAATAAAGACCATTACCAAACCTTGGCTGCAGTCGTGCTACAATACTATTGCACTGTTGTCATACGAAACAGAAATCCTCATCGTTAATTAATTTACAATCACAACATAATGGGTCACTCCACGGAAAATCACAGACATTTTGGTGAATGACCATTTCAGAATTTGTTCATATTTGGTGCACGGGTACCTACATGTCTTACTAGAAAAACTACCAAATATCACCGTCCTATCTCCAACAAATGTTGAGAAAATTATGTTTGAAGTCTGAAAGGTGTGTATGCGATCAACAGTCGGGCACCAAAATCCCCATCTTCAGAGGGCTACTGCTTAGTGATGAGATGACCTATAGACCTCAATTTTTTTATGCATCACATATGTAGAGCACTAAGTTAATATATGATATACAAAGCGAAAAACATAATTATACTGTTTATGAAAAATGTTGAAAGAAACACTTTTTTCACACTGAGGTTTAAATTCACTATTTCTAAAAAAAAATGCATACCTCTCCCTATGAAAACAGTACAGCCCTCAATTTTGGTACTGTAGCTCTTCAGCCCTAGTATTAATTACCAAAAATAATGAAAAGCATATAGCATTTCATTTAATGGTTCTTAAATTTGACTCCATCAGGAGAAATGGTTGATTTTAATGACCTTAAAAGTCCTGGATGGGTACGTAGACAGTTTAATCTGAAATGTTTTTTTTTTTTTTTTGGTGAAATGTTAACATACTTGGTAGCAATCTTGGGTGCAAAGGAGAATATCCAAATGGCATATCGTGTATCATTAATTTTCAGCACTACCCGGTAGTAGTGCATTAAAACTATGGGTAATCCTTGAAACTGTATTCTCAAACTGTATATGGTTGACTTGAAGGGCAGAACTGTATAATAGTGATAGCTGAAAACAGTTATTAAGCATTTACTTAATAAATATGTTATATTTAACTTTTATCAGCTTGGGTGCACAAATGCAACAATATATAGGGTATCCTTATTCTATAACTGTATATTAAATTGACCAAAACATGAAATAAAATTGATAAAGCACTAATAAAATTCTTGAAGAAATATACGTATATGTGATCTATACCAACATATAGCCTAATACGTAAATACTTTGCAAAGAACACACTCACAAGCAAATTTACTGAATCCATCTCTTGGTCTTCCTCTGCGGTTTTTACTCCACACACTTCCCTACAACGCTAAATTCACAATTCCTTGATGTCTAAGAATGTGTCCTACCAATCGATCCCTTCTTTTAGTCAAGGTATGCCAGAAATTCCTTTTCTCCCCAATTCTGTTCAGTACTTCCTCATTAGTTACTTTGCAAAGAACACACTAACAAGCAAATTTGAACATACATAAAGAAACACATCTTTGCTATACCGGTCTTAAAACACAAAAAGGTTACCTAAAGGTGAGAGACAAGATCTTCAGCATTATTCTGTAGCACCACATTTCAAAAGCCTCTGGTCTTCCTCTGCGGTTTTTACTCCACACACTTCCCTACAACGCTAAATTCACAATTCCTTGATGTCTAAGAATGTGTCCTACCAATCGATCCCTTCTTTTAGTCAAGGTATGCCAGAAATTCCTTTTCTCCCCAATTCTGTTCAGTACTTCCTCATTAGTTACTTTGCAAAGAACACACTAACAAGCAAATTTGAACATACATAAAGAAACACATCTTTGCTATACCGGTCTTAAAACACAAAAAGGTTACCTAAAGGTGAGAGACAAGATCTTCAGCATTCTTCTGTAGCACCACATTTCAAAAGCCTCTATTCTCTTCCTGCCCGCACCGTTTAACGTCCATGTTTCACTCCCATACTAGTCAACACTCCACACAAATGCCTTCAGAAAAGACTCCCTTAGGCTTAAATCAATATTTGATGTTAACAAATTTCTCTTTTTCAAGAACGCTTTTCTACCCATTGCCATTCTGCATTTTACATCATCCGTACTGCGACCATGAGTTGTTATTTCACTGCCCAAGTAACAATACTCATCTACCTCCTTTATTATTTCGTTACCTAATATAATTCCTTCATCATCACCTGATTTTCTCAGACTGCACTCCATTACCCTAGTTTAGCTCATGTTAATGTTCATCTTATATGCACCTTTCAGCACACTGTCCATTCCGTTCAACTGCTCCTCCATGTCCTTTTCTGTCTCTAACAGAATTACAGTGTCAACAGCAAAACGCAATATTTTTAATTCTTCACCCTGAACTTTAATTCCTTCTCCAAATTTCTCCTTGCTTTCCTTTATAGTTTGCTCAATGTTCAAATTGAACAACATTAGAGAACGGCTACAACCTTGTCTTACTCCCTTCCCAAACATTGGATCCCGTTCATGCCCTTCAACTCTGACAACCGCTGTCTGTTTTTTGTACAACTTGTAAATAACCTTACGCTCCCTATATTTTACTTCTGCTTGCTTCAGAACTTGAAAGAGTTTATTCCAATCAACACTGTCAAAAGCCTTCTCCACGTCTACAAAAGCTAGATATGTAGGTTTGCCTTTTCTTAATCTTCTAGGATTAGTGAGTATTCCCTCCCGGGTTCCTACATTTCTCCCGAATCCAAACTAATCTTCCCTTAGGTCGGCTTCTACCTGCTTTTCCATCCTTCTGTAAATAATTCGTGTTAATATTTTGCAACTATGACTTATTAAACTGATGGTTCGAATACCCCCTCGGGCATGGATGTTTCTGACGTCTTTAGTATAAGCTAGTTCATAAGTAGTTTGTAAGTTTAGGGGCTAATGACCCCGTAGTTAAGTCCCATAACCTCTACAAACATTTAAACAGAATTTCTTTGCAACAGCCGCGGTGGAATGGCCGAGCGCTCTAAGGCGCCTTGCTGCGGAGCACGATCTCGTCTGTCTCATACATCTTACAGACCAGCTGAAAGAGTTTTGTCATGGCTGGTTCTCCCAGAGTCTTCAGTAGCTCTGACGGAATGTTATCTACTCCAGGGGCCTTGTTTCGACTTAGGTCTTTCAGGGCTCTGTCAAATTCATCTCTCAGTATATTATCTCCTACTTCATCCTACTTCTCCCCTCCCTACAATATTGCCTCTACGTTCATTTCCTTCGTAGAGCCTCTCTATATACTCTTTCCATGTTTTCGCTTTCCCTTCTTTGCTGAGAAGTGATTTTCCATCTGTGTTCTTGATATTCATAGAGCTGTTTTTCTGATCTCCAAATATCTCGTTTATTTTCCTGTAGGCTGTATCTATTTTTCCCCTATTTATACATTCTTCTACATCCTTGCATTTGCCTTCTAGCGACACCTGCTTAGTCATTTTGCACTTCCTGTCAATCTCATTTCTTAGTCGTCTGTACTCCATTTTGCCTGTTTCATTTACTGTATTAAATTCTGCCTTAATTTCCGTTGTTCAGAAACCTAGATCGTGATCCAAGCCCGTGGTACACTTTCGTTTATCCATAGGGCAGGCATACTTCATACTACATCCAGGTATTGCCTATGTGTTTACAACTTTCCTTGTTGTTTTTCATATACCTTGACCCTGTACACTATTTGTTCCATAAAATGACAAGCGTAATCTTTCATTTGTTATCACTTTTGAAATGTGTCTCAATAATCATGAAATTAACCAAAATACTTGCAACTTGTATTCGTTCCATAAAACTCGAGCCAAAATTTTATATTTAGTCTCGGATCTTTATTTAATATTCTAAATATTGCGTTCAGCAGAAACATAAATCACTGGAAATGACAATCAGCAGAAGCTTATATCGTTTTTCTAATTCCTTTAATAGCTCAGAAGATAACGAGTTCACTAGGAATTGCGAGACTACATTTCGTTTACCAAGTTGTATTCGACATGAGTGTCATATTTCATGTTGCTGCGTGTAGTCTATCAGAATGAGGTACCAGCTCTGCCTATAATGAAGATCTACTACTCGTTCGCCGAAGCAGCTAATGAATCTTCGAGAGGTTAAGGTGAACATAAATTCATTCAGATATCCATGCGGGCGCCCATTTCTTCCCGTTTCGGACTGTAATCATCCCTTGCTCTTGAATTCATGAAACCGCGCACAGTGAGCGATTGAGGTTACTAGGCTAAGTGCCCTTTGAAAGGAACCATCCCGGCATTTGCCTGGAGTGATTTAGGGAAATCACGGAAAACCTAAATCTGGATGGCCGGAGGTGGATTTGAACCACCATCCTTCCGAATACGAGTACAGTGTGTTACCACTGCGCCACCTCGCTCGGTAATTACTTTGTATGTTCACATAAGTGTAGTTACATGTTCTTTTATTTACTAATATTGGATATTTAAACCAGTAATTATAGTTTAATTTAACCATTTAAAATTTAACCAATATATTCACAAATATTTCATAAAGTTAATATTCACACTTCTATGTACCAAATGATTGAGTCGTTAAACATAATTCGTCCAGCCAATTTATATTGTTCAATTTATTTTCTTAGGAGAATTAATGTTGTATTTTATATATTGTGTCATATTTTAAATGTTTAATAATTGTCACACCAGTCTTCTTTGAAAATTAATGCATATGTATTCTCTATTAGCAACTTGAAGTCCCGGAACATAAAATTTCCAAGCCAGGATATATCGAGAACGAACGTTCTACATCCTTGGATGTGACGGGGCTTACTTATTCTGGACAGGAATGCAACATTCAGTGAAACGGAATTTTTGTGAAAGGCTCTCCATAGGGTGTTGTTTTGGTAAACAATTTTTCCCGTACTTTTTGTACCACTTCAATAATTTTATTTTTCACTTCCTCCAAAAAATGAATATTCTCGTGATAGGTCTGCCTGAGTCTTATAATTCGGAAATAACTGTCGCCATAAACGTTCAATTGGCTGTAATGTAAGCCAAGTCTCACTAAAGTGAGGGGTCCTCGACTAATTGTCTTGCATCTATCAAAGCCAGAAGAAGCACTGTGTTTTCATATACGCCATTTGAATTTAGTAAGTTCAGAGTGTTCACAAAGTGTGCCACTATTTGTTCTTTAGTCTTGGAAATTTGCTTTGAACAAATCATATAAACTCTGGATGGCAATCTGCATCTAACTTTTCTAGTGTCCCGTAGTTTTGTGTACAGGAATCCATATGCAAGACTCCGCAATACCTTATCGCATTCTTTGCAGTGCGCCCGTATAAGTTGAGGACACATAATTTTAATGCAACGTTAGCTCAGACGGTACAGACGTGATTCTCCTTTCGATTTTTCAGAGCAAGTCTTTTGAGAATAGAAGAAATATGGGACTTTTAGGATTTTAAAGCTGAAATACGCAGAAAGGGCGTTACATTCGAAATCGGTTATTTTAGGTATTATAAAATTAGTTTCTTCGGTTTAAATTAGTCACAGAACAGCTAAGTACAAATTTAAAGAAATCAGAAAATAACAGCAACCAGTCACCTTTCTTATGTATTTTTTACCACAACCGGTTTCGAACTGCCTGACAGTTCATCATCAGGCGGTATATATGTTTTATATGTTGCTTACAACATTGTGGAACTCGTTTAGCTGCCCACATAACACAACACTCGCTTTCCACATTTTTTACAAACATTTTGAGCACTAAAGTGCTTGAAAAATCACGTACCATCAATCAGCAGTGTGAACCAACTGTAAGTAGCTGTTTGGAATACAATTTAAACTTGTAAATATCGAAATTTAGAGCCAATGACAAAGCTCACACATAATAATTTTCTACCTCACCACAGCCAAACGAGTTCCACAATGTTGTAAGCAACATATAAAACATGTATACCGTCTGATGATGAACTGTCAGGCAGTTCGAAACCGGTTGTGGTAAAAAATACATAAGAAAGGTGACTGGTTGCTGTTATTTTGTGATTTCTTGAATCAACACAGTCGCAGGTTCCACACTTCCAGAATGGATACAAGTTTATTTGCAACTAGGAACTCAGGGAAAAGACAGGTTATCACCTAAAAATCCTCGGTCTAGTAACATAGGCGACGAGTGTGTGGTGGATGACTGAGGGCCAGTTCATGTGGGTGGGCTCTACTTGTGTCGCGTGGTGCTGCTGGGCCGTTGCACGCGCTGGTGGCAGCATCCACGGCTCGCTCACCGCCTGGCTGAATGGACAGCTCGACGCGCCTGCTTTCTGGCGCTGTACCAGCACTCGTCAAAATTCATTCACCGGATCCGCACTACGCCACGCGGCAGCCGCGCTTAAAGGCGAAATGCCAGTCCACGGCAACGTGACCCGTTCCCAGCAGTGGTTATCTCGCAGCTAGAAAATGCATTTCGTATAAAAAAACAGTCTACCAAAAGACACTTAATTATAACACGAGCGCATAATTTCACACTATTATAGATTGAAATTGACAGTGACCCCTATCTCTGAAACACAAGATTTGCAAGAATGGGAAAGTACCTCGGATCAGTCTGTAAACTAGACATCTTATAAAACAGGCTGTATGTGGGTATGTTATTTCCACATCTCCCCCTAAACTACTGGACCGATTTCAACCAAACGTAGTACACACGTTCCTTACTATCAGGCAACAATCGCTGTTTGGGTAACAACCACGTACGACACATGCATAGGGAGATGTGACGTTATAAACAATGACAGTCGTGAAAAAACGACCGCATCATGTGATAATATTCTACATCTGCTTCTGTACTAATGAACCCTCTGCCAGGCACTTAAATGTGATTTCCAGAGTATCCCATGTAGATGTAGAACCGATTTCAACCAAATTTGGTACAAATATTCTTTAAGATCAGGAATCATTTGCTATGTTGCAGACACCACTTATGATATATAGTTCGTAAGATATCACGTCATAAACAATGAAAAATGACCCATCTTCCGGCGCGTAATAGCGTGATTTTATTCGTCAACTATCTACATCTACACCTATATACTGTGCAAATCACATTTAAGTGCCTGGCAGAGGGTTCATTAACTACTTTTGTAACCTTTCTCTACAGTTCCATTCTCTAATAGCGCGCGGGAAGAAAGAACGCCTAAATAGTTCCGTTTTCGTCCTGATTTATTTGATTGGGATGGTCCTGTCTCCCTATTGCAGGCGGGTGCTAGCAAAATATTTTCACATTCAGAATTAAAAGTCGGTGACTGAAATTTCGCAAATAGATCTCGCCGCAACGAATAACGTCGCTCTTTTAATGATTTCCACCTCAAATCGTGCAACATTTCGGTGATAGTTTCCCCCCCCGTAACTTGATAAAACAAAACGAGCTGCCCTGCTCTGAACCATCTCAATGTCTTCCGTCAGTCCCACCTGGTGAGTGTCCCACACTGGGCAACAGTAGTCCAGGAGAGGACGTACAAGTGTGATGTAGGCAGTTTCTTCGATGGAGCTGTTGCATCTTTGAAGCGTTCTGCCTATGAAACGTAACCTTCGGTTCGCCTTCCCCACAAGATTTTCTATGTGTTTTTTCCAGTCTAATTTGTTCGTAATTGTAACTCGACATTAAGGTTTGACTGATTTATCGTGTAATTGAAGTTCAGCGGATTTCTTTTAGTGGTCATGTGTATTACTTCCCACTTTTCATTATTTAGTTTTAAGTGCCAATTTTCGCACCATGTAGTAATTTTGTCTATATCGCTTTGCATATGCTTTTGATCCTTTTGATCACTAACCGATAAACGACAGCATCTTCCGTGAACAGCGTAAGAGAGCTATTCAGATTGTCTCCTAAATCGTTAATAAACACAAGGAAGAGTAGTGGACCTATAACGCTTCCCTGGGGAACGCCATATATCACTATTTGACAATGAGAGCACTTAGTGACTTGCAATAAACTTTGAACATAATTTCAAATCTTTACGATGCTTTTCCTCGCTGATGACCCCAACAAAATGACGAAAGGAAAAACTTTTATCGCTTACTACTTTTCCGATGTTCATGATATATGTCTAGGACATTTGGCATGACGTTACAAGTTATTACTTGTACACTGTAAATTGTATTCGCGAGACAATTCACAGACAATACACATACATACCACCGAATGTTCCTTCGACAATCACAGTTATAGTTCATGAGATATGAAGTCATAAGCAATTTGGTTCATGAAAAACCACATCATCACTCATGAGGTTTTGATTTATTACGACTTTACTGCAAACACAATTTTTCAGACATTAGCCACATATACCACTGAAAGTACCTTCAAATTTACATCATGATACGACACATATATCAGGAGATATCACGTCATAAACAATGAAATTTACGAATAACGGCTACATTATGCACTATTTTCTACTTCTCCTTCTAAAATAATGGACTGAAGTCAACTAATCTTGGTACACATACTGCTTACTATCAGTCGCCGTGGGGTTACAAACTACCTACGACACATATAACATCGTAAACAATGAGTCACAAGAAAATTTCCATCACGCGACGCGTGATTTACGAGACATCATTCATCCACTATTTGTTCATCGCAGACAGTTTGCTAACATTACACTCTACAAATCTAGAAAATTATATTATTGTAGGACACATAGTCAAGGTTATATAATGTCATAAGCATTGATCAACATCAAAAATAAATTTAAATGGACAGATCGTATGGTAGAAGACGTTGGACAGAAAGGGAAGAAAGAGATGGACTTAGATTATAAAGGATTAAATACATGTACTTCGTGAGGTATGATTACACAAACAATTAGGTTCATGCAAAGCCACGACATCACAAACGAGGTTTCAATATATTAATCTTTACTACTAACTCAATGCACAACATATTTTGTTGACAGTATGCAGATATACCTCTGAATATACATTGTAAATTATATCATGATAGTTCAGGAAGTATTACGTCAAAAAGAATTAAATGCATGAAAATCTGTCCTATGGCGCAAGAGGTTTCCAAGGTAAGACAGGAAAAATACATACCCGGGCAATGCTGGGTCTCTCGGCTAGTAGCTAATAAAACCCTGAGTAAATATATAATCGAATTCCCATTAACAGAACTGCTACAAACTCCACCATTGCCGGTCCCACGTCCGGGGTCCCATCTCGCAAGTGATGAGGAAGTAGGATGAAGAGGGATAACACCTCGTTAAGCAATCTGGGTTCATCTGGCTCCGGATGGTAGGACCGTGTAAGTGCCCCTGCCTAGGGTTACTAGGCGAAACCTGGTCAACAGTCTCGAAGGCGGAAGAGGAACACAATATTGGTTGTATTTTTTGGGACATTCGGGCCGCACCCAAATTAACTTCCATCAACCATAGAAGTGTGTGATGTACACTATTTTACCCCAGGAGGACGATCCACCGTACTTCAGTACGTCAGCAGATATTCGGATTCTGGAAAGTCTGCAACATTGCACAAAGACGAGTTGGAGCGTCTCGGAAACTGATCCAAATTTCAGCTTAGACAACGAACATACTTAGCAACTTTTAATGTAAACTCATTGATGAAAAATGAAAAAACAAAAACACCTAACAGATACGCTAAAGATCCACGACATAGGCCTACTCATAACAGCCGTTCAAGAAACGCTATACGAGGGTATAGATACCTTCGATTCCGCTGGTTATAAAGCTGGTGGCCAAGCACATTGAGGCGCTATGCTACGATACGCGAGGCCGCTCCCCGTCGGAGGTTCGAATCCCCCCTCAGGCATGGATGTTTGTGCCGACTTTAGTATAAGGTAGTTAATAAGTAGTTTGTAAGTTTAGGGACTGATGACCTCGCAGTTGAGTCCGGCAAGCTTAACTAACATTTGCACATTTTATAAACCTGCAAAAGCAAAGTGATGAAAAATTTACCAGATCTTGGAACAGCCTTTATAATCGACAAAAAATACTGAACTCAATATTTGATTTAGATTACCAGTCGGAAAGACTCATATATATATATATATATATATATATATATATATATATATATATATATATTGGGAGGAGGACATGGAGTGAGAGAAGCGAAGGAAGAAGACAGGCAGAAGAGACGGACAGAGACGATGAGAGGGAGGTGGTGAATGAGTAGGGGAGGGACGAAGTGGACTAGCAGATGTATAAATGAATACCCGGGGAATGTCTGGTTTCCAGCTAGTACTCTAATTAAAGACGATTCTGGACGATAAAATTAAAAGAAGGAAGTTTTGTATACAGATATCAAAGTGATAGTCTTGAGACATAGTTACAGATACTTATTTTTATTTATTCATTTATTTATTTAATTTTAGAAGGAAGAAAGGAAGAAGGAGTTTAACGTCGACAGCTTATAGACAGAACACACATGCTGATAGTTTTCGTCAAGAATGTAAAAGGAAATCGGGCATACCCTTTGAAAGTAACCATGCCGGTATTTGCTTGGAATGATTTATGGAGATTACGGGAAACCTAAATCTGGATGGTCGGAGGAAGGTTTGAACCGCCGTCCTCCCCAATGTGAGTCCAGTGTGTTACGATGGGGCCGTCTGGATAGGTTTTTATACTTATTTGAAAATACTCATGTACAATTCCTGATTGTACTTGTGAATTCAAGAAATATTAAATTCATTGATTGAATGTTCCGTTGGTGCTTGGTAGAATATTTGATACATGTTCATTAAAACACACAAGACACTTGTGTAATATTCTACAACAGTACTCCAAGAGAGGACGCACAAGTGTGATGTAGGCAGTCTCTTTGGTGGAGCTGGTGCATCGTCTAAGCGTTCTGCCAATGAAACGTAACCTTTGGTTCGCCTTCCCCACAATATTTTCTATGTGTTCTCTCCAGTCAAAGTTGTTCGTAATTGTAACTCCTAGGTATTTGGTAGAATTTACGACCTTAAGGTTTGACTGATTTATCGCGTAATTGAAGTTCAGCGGATTTCTTTTAGTGGTCATGTGTATTACTTCACACTTTTCTTTATTTAGTGTCAATTGCCAATTTTCGCACCAAGTAGAAATTTTGTCTAAATCGCTTTGCAGTTGCTTTTGATCCTCTGTTGACTTCACTAACCGATAAACGACAGCATCATCCGCGAACAGTCTAAGGGAGCTATTCAGATTATCTCCTAAATCGTTTATAAACACGAGGAAGAGTAGGGGACCAATAACGCTTCCCTGTGGAACGCCAGATATCACTTCTGTTTTACTCGATGACTTACCGTCAATTACAACGAACTGTGTCCTTTCTGATAGGAAATCGTGAATCCAATCGCACAATTGGGGAGATATTCCATAACCACGCAATTTCATTAGAAGCCGCTTGTGGGGTACAGTATCAAAAGCCTTCCGGAAATCCAGAAATATGGAATCAATTTGAGATCCCTTGTCGATGGCACTTAACACTTCATGTGAATAAAGGGCAAGCTGTGTTTCGCAAGAGCGATACTTTCTGAATCCGTGCTGACTATTGGTTAATAGGTCGTTCTCTTCGAGGTAGTACATAATATTAGAACAAAGTATATGTTCCAAAATCCTACTGCAAATCGACGTCAATGAGATAGGCCTGTAATTTTGGGGATCACTCCTATTGCCTTTCTTGAATATTGGAGTAATTTGGGCAACTTTCCTGTCTTTGGGTACGGATCTTTCGCTGAGTGATCGGTTGTAAATTATAGCTAAGTACGGAGCTATTTCATCAGCATACTCTGAGAGGAATCTAGTTGGTATACAATCTGGCCCGGAAGATTTATTTTTGTTTAGTGACTTAAGTTGTTTTACTACTCCAGGAACATCTACTTCTAAGTTTCGCATGCTGGCAGCTGTTCTTGGATTGAATACTGGAGTGTTCACTTCGTCTTCTTTGGTGAAAGAATTTCGGAAAGCTGTGTTTAGTAATTCTGCCTTAGCAGTACTGTCGTCGGTAGTATTACCATTGCTATCGCGTAGTGAAGGTATTGTTTGTGTTTTGCCGCTAGTGTACTTCACATATGACCAGAATTTCTTTGGATTTTCTGCAAGATTACGAGACAGGATTTCGTTGTGGAAACAACTATAAGATTCTCGCATTGAAGTCCGCGCTAGGTTGCGAGTTTCAGTAAAAGATTGCCAGTCTTGCGGATTCTGTGTCTTTTTTAATTTTGCATGCGTTTTTCTTTGTTTCTGCAACAGTGATCTGACCTGTTTTGTGTACCACGGGGGGTCAGCCCCCTCTTTTATTAATTTATTTGGTATAAATCTCTCGATTGCTACTGATATTATGTCTTTGAATGTAAGCCACAACTGATCTACACTCGCATTTTTAGTTTTGAAGGACTGGAGACTATCACTTAAACTAAGGTAAACTAATCTAAGGACAACACACACACCCATGCCCCAGGGAGGACTCGAAGCTCCAGGGGGCCTTAGACCGCTCGGCTACTCCACCGCGACAATCGTCGGATGTTTGCGGATACCGTTGTTGTAAAGTTGCAGTGCCAGAAAACTGCACTGAGTTACTGGCAGAAGACCGATATGCACTGTTGGGGCCCTCAACATAAATAAACGTGGCATACGAGGGCTGGAACTTAAGTAGTAGTAACTATTTATTCAAATCCGATACAAAAGAGGTACATGTTTGCACCTGTCACTGTGCTTCAGAGTAGTTACCTGTATTGTGTAGAACTCGTTGCAGCGATGTGGAAGGCGTAGTATACAGTTAGCAGAACCTGTTCTGTTGATGGTGCGAATGGAGCGGTCTACTGCCTGTCGAATCTCTGGAACAGTTCTGAAGCGAATGACACGAAGTGGCACCTTCATCTTCGGAATCAGATCAGAGTCACAAGGACTTAAGTACGGGAAATATGGTGGATGGTACAGCACTACCCAGTCCGATCGACCGCACAGAGCAGCCACAGCATGCGCCGAATGATCCTGCGCATTATCGTGTAGGTTACGCAGAAATTGTTGCCACTTCTTTTGCAAAGCTGGTCGCAGGTGATGCTCCAGAAACTAACGGTAATACTGTGCACTGACGGTCTCCGCTGTTCCTGTTTCGAAAACATAGAGACACCGTTACGTGATTTCTCGCTCACAAGTGACTGTGTTTCCCACGACTGTGCGTACGCCGGTGATATGGGACGGGCGAGTCCATTTTCTCGGAGGTGAGGTACGTATGTCAACAACGTGTGCTATCAGTAACAATAGTAGATTCCGTTGCATAGTGTCTCCACAGCAGTGTTGCCACTATTTAAGTTCCAACATTCGTATATCGCAAAGTAGGCAGAAACTTAATTTTTCCAATACATGACTGCTGATGAGTCATGGGAAATAGTAGCAGCCTTAAAATCTCTAGGAGCTGAGACAGTTTTCTAAACTAGAACGACCGCAAAAACTACTTCTAAGAAAGGAAGACTGAGATTTAGTCAAACAGTCCAGAGAAAATTAATTCATCCACGCGAGAAGCAGCAAACTGTCGTCCTCTTCTTGTCGTCTTCACGGAACCTGTAGTAAGTAGGTTTACTGGTGTACACTGATAGAACAGGGTTGCGTTCAGCCCTGGGTTCATTCAGCAGAAGAGATGTTCTGTCTCCAACATTGCGGAAAAGAAAGTCATGGAAATAAGAGCTTGCACGGAAACGGTCGTTTTGTCCTACTTAGCAGTCACAGCAATAAGTGAAAGTGATGGTGGTTACTAAAGTGCTATCCACCCAAGATCACAAGGTTGCGAAATGTAAATGTATATGTCGATTTAGAAGAAAACTAGCTGATATTTTTCCGGTAAACAAATTTCTGTTATGAATGAAACATACAAGATAACTGTGATACATTCTGCAAAGTTATTGGTTTACGAAACGGTTTTCGGCAGTTACGCCGTCATGAGATAAACATTACAAGTTTAAGCTTAGAAAAAAAAATGTTCAGTCAATTTCTGTTGTTTTAATTTATATTTCTTAGGATAATGTCGAAATTTATTATATCGTCACATATTTTATCAATGTCATGAATATACACCATAACTTGAATTATAATAATTTTCCTCAGATTAGTTATAAACCAATGCACTGGCCTACCTTGAAAGTTATATCTTTACCAACATAAGATCTTTCAAAATTTAACTTGTAATGTTTACCTGATAATGGCGTAACAGCTGAAAACAGATACGTAAACCAATAAATTTGCAGAATATCTCACAGTTATTTTGTGTCTTTCATTCATAATGTACAAAATATTCTGTCAAGAACCGACGAACCAGTCAGTGAATATGTTTCTGTTAAAATGTAAACCTGTGAAATCAGAAAAAAATATTAGAACAAACTCTAATGTTACTTGACTCTATGTGTCACAGTCATAATGTAAATGTGCACCTGTTCTTATTATCTTACGGAAGTAGCACACAAAAATAAAGCTGATAAAAACACTTGAGAACAGGAAATGGAGATTCAATTGAAGTTTACCATTCCTGTTTTTATTTGCTGAACAAACAGCAGGAGAATTAAAGGCATGTTTGAGACAACAGAAAAATTCCAAGAAAAGTGATATTAATATTACACACCTCCGATTCTCTCTGTTATGGTGAGTAGGGATATCAATTTAGAGAAAACAAAACAGGAAGGTATTGAGGAGGAAGAGTTACAGTTGCAACAGTCCTCTAAATAATGAATGGAAAATCAAAACGGCAGCTATGGGAGAAATGAACACGTTGTTTACGGAGCAAAACGTAAATATAGATAACAAGTATTCTAACGAGAGAGATTTGAGAAACAAATTAGTACAGGAAGGGAAACCTCCATCATCGACAAAGTAAATTGTGCAGAAGTCTTCATTTCTGACAACACAAACACCATTTTCAGATGTATGTTTTATGATATTTTTCTGAATTACTGTTATTTGCTCCTAATAACAAGCAAGTATCATATCGTTCTCAATTATAAGCTCAACTCAGTATTATAGGAAATATCGCTATTTCGGTTATTATTATGTATTCTTGAGCTCTAATAATAAATGCTTACGAAAATTTCATCTGTATTTCATACCTTAAATACAGCTCCCACTAACACCGCATTTTGTATAACGCGAATGAGAATGGAAAAGATAAACAGAAAAATAAGAAATGTGACAGCTAGTGACAAATGCTCTGTGGTGCACATTCTAAACATATGAAAGGAGGAAAAGACAAAAACACCACACCGAGTAATTTGTAGGACTTATAACACTACGTATTAATGAATTTAAAGTGCTGTGTAGATTGAAAACACCTCACAAATATGTCATATTAGCAATTGTGTACAAAAAGTGAGATTATACAGTATGACGCTTTTTTGTATACTTCTAATCGTATTCCGATTCAGTGAGCAAACCCATAGCAGATAACGGACATTAATCTATAAATATTCCGGCGCAGGAAAAAATGTCTTGGTCTGACATTGTGGATTATCTCATATCAATGGATTTTTTACTCTTTTGTATCGGTAGGTGATAGCTTGATCTGCGAAATAATTTCACCTGTACAACTTAGTAAAGCATCTATAATGATAGGTTTTCGTTCTGACAGTACATTTTGATAGTATCTGTGCAAATATTCGCGTGGTTTATATTTTGTGAACTAAAAAATAAAGGAAATTATCCCTAATCAACAATATGTGGAACAACTAATGTTGTAAACTTTGGATGTGGCTGTTGTAAGATGCTAGAGTGATAGAGTGATTGATTAGTCTTTATATTTCAATTATGCATCACACTGTGAGTAGCTTGTAAATAGGTTGACTGCTTACTGTGGCTCATCTCCATTTGGGTTGTTTAACAAATACTGCGTTATCTGCTTCTGCGTATAAATGTGAACAAGAAGGGAAAATTCTGAGGAGGCAAAGGTTGACTAAATTCTTCATGGAAACCAAGAACGTCGTTGACGATACCTTCAATCTTAATCTTTCGTTCTTTAAGTGACTGATAACACGCTTGTCACAAAACGAAACATTTCTGAAAAATTAATGGAAATTTATAGTTTGACATTTCATCAACGAGGCGACATTACCGTTGTGCACATTAGGGTATTGAAAGAACTATTCAGGACTACAGGATTTTAGGAAGATTGCGCGAAAGCAACATTATGATACATAATTAACTATAATAAGACACAGGAAAACTTAGACAAAATTTCTAGGTGAAGAATGGCAGTTAGCTCTAAATGTAGAATAATGTAAGGTGATGCACATTAGTAGTGAAAAGAATCCCATAATCTTGTTCATTACAGTGCAGTACAGTACAATGGTCGCTGTGTTTATGAACAACAGCTGCCTGACGTAACTACGACAACCTCGAAAAGAATCTTACAGTGTCTGAATCCAGAAGCCAGTATATGAGCGTGTTCACTCCTATCTCGATGCCACTGCTACATCCGTAGCCTTGGGAACAGGTTTTATCGGTTCACTTCGGCATGATTCACTATAGACACGACTGAAGCGGGTTTCGTGACCGAATCAATTTGCACGTAAAGGTGGAAAAGAGTGTCACGCATTTGCTCGTTCTGTCACGGCAACAAACTGCCATCGTCCCGGGGAAATAGTTTCTTTCCAGACCATTGCTCTAGGAATCGGTCGTGACTGTCCGCAGGTGTCGAGATAAGCGTGGTCGAGAGTACCAGTCCTGCATACGCCTAAGTAGCTATTCATAGATCTGCGGCGAGACTAGGCATTAGCATATGCAAAGGGCTAGACGCGCGCATTAAAGGAACAGTCGAACCTGTTGCAAGCACCTGTGCCTATTAAATGCGGTAGGCGACAGCAAGTTCCGTGTGTAGGAAATGGCTTTTGCATGAAGGGCTTTGGAATGAAATGAATGGCAAACACGTTTCTGCAAAGGCGCTATTTATGGTCTCAGGCTGTCTCCCATTAACGCTTGGCAGAACTGTGATGTTATTCATGTACGAAAGCACATCTGATATTGTCTCGCCTGTTCAGGGTGTGTTGTATACTGCAGTTCGAAGTCAAACAGCTGCCTTTCACCAGTATTTCTCTAAGGGGCGTGCAACGGCTTATCTTGTAAAGGTTAAATTGACTAAATTTATGTACCTTTTTTCTCTGGAACTGTTGCCCCTATAATTTTGAAATTTTGACAGTATTTTTTAGTATTTATTACTGTCTCTCGGAACTATAATCAATGCTACTGTTTTTTTTTAAAAATTTTTTGTGTATTTAAAAAAATCCATTAATTTTTCACTCAATTATTTATCAATATAAATCTCCCTCAGACAGTTCTCACTGTGATTCTCATTCATTGGGACAATTCAACTATGTTACAGGATTTCTGAAAATCTGAATGTGATTGGTTCAGTAATGTATGAGACAAAGGTACATATAACACTGAAAATGTTAAATATCAAAAAGTACAGTTACAGCAGTTTATTTTTCAAATATCTCTTATATTACTATCGCAGGCGGACAGAAAAGTAATTATGGTCTTCTTATTTACCTAGAAGCATTCTTTTCTTAACTGCTCTTGCTTTAAGTTAAACTGAGCAACAAACACATTAATTTCGCCTTCTCTCTTTGTCCAGAAGCTAAACACCTTAGATGATGATGTATTTTATCCATAGCAGCAACTGTTCAGGTTATTAATAATAAAATGCAGCAACCAGTTGCAACCAGCAACCAAGAAACTGGTTGCTGAATTTTATTTATTAATAACCTTAGATGATGTTAAAAACAGGAACAATATGGAGCCTTTCCATGATCTTTAGTCTACCTGATAAACATAACTGAATGTAATAAGGGCATTACTTACTCTCCATTTCAAAGTTTTTATCCCGCCAAATACATTCTTGGATACATGGGTCTATACGTTGTTGCTCATGGATTGGTTTTGATTATGAGCACAACCAAGCAAGAATTTACTGAGATCAGGACGTCCCAGTTACTATATATTATATTCAATGCTCCATAACTGCTACTGGGATACTATTTTTGAGCATTTAAGGTTGAAAACAAAGAAACTGTTTTTGTTCTACTAAATTTTGTTTAATTACTAACTAGTTTTCGGCTTATTAGGCCATCGTCAGGTAAACTGTTGACATGCGTCGACAAAGACGCTATTGCTTCGGTTCTCAAATATGGTAAAACGAAGATACAATACACAGATTACTTGCTCATTGGATATGACATTTGTTGGAATTACAAACAATATCTATTACCATGCAGTATTATGTTCACGTAATCAGTGGCCTCCTTAACATTTTTATATTGTAATTTGCGAGTGAACAGGGTGAAACACATTACATTTCAAATATTAATAAATTAAAAACTATGTTAACATTATTGACACTGTAGTATATGTTGAGATCGTCACTTAAGGTGTACATTGAATTCGTTTTCTGCACTGATTTTACATTTTACTTACTTGACAGCATTTGGCAAGATTCACATATTTAAATTACATTACATATTACTGTGCAATTTATTATATATACTGTTTTATCTTATTGTCTAAAAGTAAACATGGTAGGAATGAGGACTCTACCTGTGACATTAAGTTGGTCTGTGGTAGGTAGCTGTTTTGTTTACATTATGTGAAGCTTAACAGTGGGGATGTGTTCAACTGTACCTGGTCAGTGAGCACTAGCTGGGGTTTTTTGGCTAAATGTTTGTTTATTTCCAGTTAGAAGCACTGGAAATAAACAAACATTTAGCCAAAAAACCCCAGCTAGTGCTAACTGACCAGGTACAGTTGAACACATCCCCACTGTTAAGCTTAATAGAAATTTTATCTGCCGTTTTAATAAACATATTTTTCCTTTCATTTTGGTGGATCTGGGAAATTCGATATTCAGTCTCTAAATAACGCATCATATACGCCTGCGACTATCTTCCTGAATGATCCGGAACTAATAAAAAGCATCAAAACAGACATACGAATTAGTGAACTTGTCGCAACGAGACTGAATATCGAAATTTCTAAATCCAAAAACATTAAACGAGAAATATATTTATTTTAAAAAAAGGACTATTCGGCGATTTATACTTAAGAAAGTAACAAAAGAGGTGTCTGGCCCGCAGTGGTACACAAAACAGGTTAGAGCGCTCTTCCAAAAACAAAGACAAAGCTTGCGAAATTTAAATGTACACAAATTCCCCAAGACTGGCAATCATTTACTGCGAGAAGCTTATTTGGAGGAGATACAAGGGAAAGAATGTCACAGAAATGAAGCACGAGTTGGGGGTGGAAATCATTAATATAAACGCTTTATTTGTTGCAGCGAGATTTATTTGTGAAATTTCTTTCAGTAAATTTCTCTTTGCTAGTACCCACCTTCATAGGGAGACATGATCATCATAATAAGAGAAATCAGATTGAAAACGGAAAGAATCAGATATTTCATTTTCGCTCGCGCTACTAGGGAATGATTAGCGGATAATGATTAGCGGATAATTTACGTAGATGTAGATGTAGAATGGGAGACCAGTTCGCTAACTACTCCTCGACCTCATGTAGTGTCTGTTAATTGTAACTTTCTTTTATTGTGATTAAAGCAACGATTAATATGTTTGTTACCTAGGAAAGCAAACTTTTCTTTTATTGTTTATGATATCGAAATAATTCTTATTCGGAAGTGCAATCCAGGTCCTTTCTTCACATTAAGCATCAGCTCACCTTAGCACGAAGATATTACTGCCGGCTTACGAAGAGGGTTCTGGTGCATCTTCTTTACATGATCTCACTTTTAATGAATCTACCAAAGTGCATGCATTTCAGATTAGACTCACATCATATGACTTAACTATCACCCATGATGAAGAAAGATGATTTAACTGTACGTGGAGTGCTGAACATAAAACGTAATAAAAACAAGTCCCCTTTCCTTTCACCTCTCCAAGCGTGTAAAAAATAGATACAGAGAAAAGACACTCTGCAAAACTTGATAAAACCACAAAAACGAAAGATGGAATGTCACCTTTCACTGACAAGAAGAAGGAAGCAAGATTAGGGTTGAACCTCCCATCGACATCGTCGTCATCACAGACGGCTCACTGACAGGAGACACCCTTTTCCTTGAAGGCTCAGAACCACACAAAACCAGGCTTAGAAAAACACTCGGCCGGCCGCAGTGGCCGAGCAGTTTGTGGCGCGCCAGTCACAGTCTGCACGGCCATACGGTCGGGGGTTCGAATCCCCCCTCTGGCATGGATGTTTGTGTCGTCTTTAGTATAAGATAGTTCATAAGTAGTTTGTAAGTTTAGGGACTGATGACCCCGCAGTTAAGTCCCTTAAGCTTAACACACATTTGAAACATTTGAAAAACACTTGATCCTAAGAAAATCACTGTGGCCTACATCATTTCCATGCTAAAGTGACATTTTAAAAGAATAAACAATCAATACCTATCACTAGCATAAAAGGTAGCTTATAAGCACTTCAATATCGTCAGTGTATCATTATATTTTCAATCAATAGTTACAAAAACTTTCTCCTTAAAGTAATAAATTATATTACCGCGAAACGCACATATCCTAACACCTCAAAGTGCAGATGCGGGATTCGATGAAATGGTTAAATAAAACTTCTATCTGTGATTTACACGTACTTTTTTTTATACCTAAGTATAAGCCCATGTCGCAGTATGCAAAGCGAAAGGCACGTTATGACATTGGCGTACCCATATCATAATTTGAAAATGTAATTAGTGTGTCTTTTGGCATTGAACTGCTTGAATGTGGATATGATTTTGAGACTAAAAGTATGCACAACTGTTCTCTTCCACTTTGTTTCAACCACCTTATGTAAAGCCCCGCGCTTTGAGGACTAATGTAAACACTCTCAGGTGAATAGGACAGATGTGGTTTTCGCTATTATAATTATTTTACGCAAAGGGATTTCGACACTGTTGATTGAAAATATGATACACTGGCGTCATTTAAATACGTACCCTTGTTATTGTTCGCCCCCCCCCCCCCACCCCTCGAATGATGACGGTCGCGCAAGTCGAACATGTTAAAACCATCTTTCCCGGTGTTTGAAGCGTCAATTGAAGTACAAGACGTGTCTGAAGGTGAATGGTCTTAGGAAATATAGGAAAATGTTTCAAATGTTTGTTAAGCTTAAAGGACTTAACTGTGGGGTCATCAGTCCCTAAACTTACAAACTACTTGTTAACTACCTTATACTAAAGACGACACTAATATCCATGTCCGAGGGGAGATTCGAACCCCCGACCGTAGCGGTCGTGCAGACTGTCACTGGCGCGCCGCAGACTACTCTGCCACCGCGGCCGGCAATATAGTAAACAAGAGTCACAAACAAAATTCCTTTACTGGCCATCAAAGTAATCGCCATTGGCTACAATTCAGTTCTGATATCAGTTGTACAGTTGTTGGAAACTGTCAGCAAACGCTTCTTGTGGAAACGATCGAAGTACTGAGGACACACGTTGTTGGATATCCGGAACCGTTGCAAAGTGTAAGCCTTTCAGGGCGGGCAAACAGATCATCGACAAGCATCTGTCGCATTTTTTCGATGTTGTGGGACTGTGATTGTGGACGGTTGCCCCTAACGTGGCTCATTTTCCACACTTTTCTGTCCGTCTCTAAAGTGCTTAAATCACTCACACACTTTTCGCTCACTGTTTCAAAACCATACACTTGCACTAACATCCCATGGGTCTCCGTCGCCGTTTTGCCTAATTTGAAACAAAACCTGATGTTAACGCGTAGCTTTATTTTGCCCTCCACGTTGCAAAGACACGAGTTCTCTCACTCTTACCCTGTTAGTCGGGTCGCTGAGTGTACCGCCACTGCCCTGCAGTGCTTTGCACTATAGGGGGAGTTTGTTGACATTTCCCTCAAAGTGTATGCGCAGGCACCTCATTCTCGCCAGCGCGGTTTGTAAAATATGGGACCATTCACCAAACTTTTCAGACGCACCTTCTACGCGTATATACTTGCATTGTGCTTGAAGAAACTTTAAAATAATGGGCCTAGTTCGCTTAGATAGAATAAGTTGCACGACAGCACCATCAGCGATGAGAGAATGCAACAAATAGAAATAAAGTTTAATTTAGTGAGTGCCTACGACAGTAGCAGCATAGCATTCATAACAGTAATGAATACTCACTGGCTGTCGGACGATGCGTGCCACAGATGCGCAGACCAAGTCTAAACTCGATCGCCATCGTTCCTGGTTCCAACTATAGTGGCTATAGTGCTTACTGACCCTTTAATACATAACTTTTTAAATACAAATAAAGAATCCCTTAGACGGATTTTCGTTTCGAATATGTCAAAGACATTAATGATAAATGTGAAGCATTGAATTAAAATTTGTGATGCGACATCTGCCTAGTAAGCATGGAGGTCCAGGTTCGATTCACGGTCCCATCACAAATTTTAATTCAATGCTTCAGATCTATCACTAATGTCTTTGACATATTCGAAACGAAAATCCGTCTCAGGGATTGTTTATTTGTATTTACATTGATATTTATATCACCTTAAACAGGAATGTTCCAATATGTCCATTGCCGAGGTACTATTCCGCTGTATGGAGAGCCTTGCCAATAGTGGCAATGTTCTATGGAACACAGAAGCTGAATTAAGGTTTGTGACGTGAATAAAATCGTGCGTAGACTATTCCGAGGCGTCTTAACAGCTAGTGATGCGGTGGTCTAGCGGTGCCGGGCGCCGTGGCTCAGCGCGCCCGGTCAGGGGACTCAACGCCCTCTGTAATAGAAAAAAAAAGCTGAGCCAACAACACCTCGAACAAGAACGAACAAACACGAACGACGTCCGCAACGAGCAGGACTACAAAAAAAAAAAAAAAAAAAAAAAAAAAAAAAAAAACCCGGTGTGAAGCATGGAGATCCGGGTTCAATTCCCGGTCGCATCACAAATTTTAATTCAATGCTTTCTATTTGAAGCCATAAAACTACCACGATTAATATATAGTGAATATATGCTGAGAAAAATATTTAAAAAAATTCCCTTAAAATTATTATGCACTACTAGTAACAAACCGCTCATATCTGGTCAGCTTTATAGTGCTTCCATGATGTACCCGATGCAGTCAGTATCACTATTGTGGGGCTGATATTTTCATAAAGTAATGCAACGGTAGTATGTGATTGACTACTTTTACATTGCAAAAGAGGTACACTAAAGTAAACAAACGCACATGTTATGAGTAACTCAATGCAGCTAACCGTCTAAGTGATTCAGTAGCACTTATAATTTCTAGGACGTGTTTCATGCATGTGTAACACTATGTATACAAGTAGCTACAAATGAATTTGTGGTAAAATGTCGATCACTTTGAGAGATAATGGAAAAAATTAGTTACGTAGCTGAGCAACTGCACTTTGCATTAAAGGGTCAAAATGTCAGTTCTGATGGAATGTAAATTTTTCCATCATAGAAATGACGCAGACAACTTTCTTTTTAATAGAGTGTTCTCCTGAGTATAGTTTTATTCGGTTTCAAGAATTCCCGAACAAAGTGGTTCCTTGTAAATCAAAAATAATACACACTCTTCGCTGCCCTACCATTAAGGTTCTCATTCAAGAGCACCAACGACTCAATTCTTAAGAAATGCCACTAACATTTCAGCTTCAGCGAAAGAGGCACTCTTCCAGTGAAGTGTCAATCTAAACTGCAGACTTGCGAACAAGAGTGACCTCGTAATTGCGTTGCAGCCCTTGAAAGGTTGCTAATTAATGCGGTCATTTTTCTTAGCCAGCCTCTACCATTATAACATGTTTCATTAACTTACACTTTTTTAAACACGACGCGGAGATATGAATCTAGTCCGTATCTTTACTCCTTACACGTCGTGAGTACAGGATGTAATTACCTGACGCCAGTATAACAGCGTCTTTAACATAGGTAGGTGGTCGACTTGCTTTAGTGGTCTGAGAGGTACAAAACATGTATTTATGTTTATGTATCAGAGGTCTCCCAGTGTTTCTGTCTCGTAGACCAAGTGACCATTTCTTGTTTTGGGTAAGCCCGTGCCATTCATACTGCACATATTTTTTATTTATTTATTAATTTTATTACAAATTCGTCAACTACATTTTCTTTTTTGACAAACATTGCAGTGCTAATTACTTGTATAGATTTTACTGTACAGGTGTAGAGAGAAATACAATATACGTACAAACTGTCCAAATTGCTAATCCAGTATTATTACTACGTAAAAACTTACAATGGATGAGATGAGCTTGATGCTTCTTTTGTAAGTTTTCAACATTTAGCTTAGGTTTAACGGTAAATCTCCCCGGTTAGTGATTTCTTGCTTTTTGTTCTTCTTTTTTAAGAAAATGGAGAAATTGTCAACCGCGAGGTGTTATAATAAGAAGCTGTCAAAAATTTGAAGGTTGAAAAGTTATCAAAATGTTACTAGCGATAGTTCATAATATACGGGATAAACGCGTTATGTCTCTTTGAAGCCATAAATGCTGATCTTCTTTCTACGTGACATTCTGATCATCATTAAGTCTCAAAATCTGTGTAAAGTACGTCCAAATATTAAATGCTGGATGAAGTGTCATCGTCCTATTCTTCTGCGACGTATTGCAAAAATTAGGACACTTTGCACAATCCGATATTGAGCTTCAGTTGTTTAATTCTGGCTACAAATTCTGAAATGATGCGCTTTGTTTTTATCATATTTAGATTGACATCTAGTAAGTGCAATCTATCCTCACTAAACTTAGTAAAAAAATCTGTTAAATAAGCAACGTCGCATTTCCACTTGATTGAATGTTCTTTTAAAATTGGATCATTACTATAAAAAAAATCTCCAAGACATTCGAAAAATATGGCAATGCCTTTCTGATTTGGGGGCGATTGATTAGAATGTGGTCTGTGATATTCCTCTTCAGCTTTCCGTAGACTCCTGCTGCAGCAGAACCATTTCCACCCTTCCCTGAATTGTGTTTTGGGACATTTTTGTTGATTATGGGAAAAACAGAAATATTCAACTTTAAGGTCATTATTTAAAATGCAATTTCTAACAGCTTTGTTGTGAATGACTGAAAGAAAGAGAAAAATACAAACATCAATGTTATGATTTAAAAGGTATGTCCAACAATTCTGCCCTCTGTCGTTTTTCTTCGGTATTTGCACAAATAATACGTTTGGCACATAGTACATTACAATTCTGGGTGAAAGAATATCAATGATAAGTTTCATTAATGACATCGTTATCATCAGTGAAAATGAGGAAGAACTACAGCATGTGTTCAATAGAAAGTCTAATGGCTACAGAATATGGTTTGAAAGTAACCCGCGAAAAAAAAAAAAAAAATAAAATAAATAAATAAATAAAAATAAAAAATAAAAAAAATAAATAAAAAAAAGAGGGTAGAAGGAAACAGTGAAAACATAATGAAGTAGATGCAGTTAAAGAATTCTGCTTCCTAGGAAGCAATGACGATGGAATGAAGTCAAACTTCAAATTAAAAAAAAAAAAAAAAAATCAACATTATACTGTTAACGTTTCTTTTTATATTCATCTATGTCACGAATGTTGTCATTGGATAAGACATTAGCTATTAGCCTTTTTATGTCCATCCTTGATGGTTGCAAGGACTTCGTCTGTTCTGCATGAAATGAAAATTAAAATATATGCAGCCAGATTCAAAGCTAAAATACACCATCTTCAGGAACCCTTGGTCGACGTTAATTTGGAGGAATCCAAATTTCGTGTGCAGTCATCAATGCGCTAATATTAAACAACCGGTGTCCGTAGATCACTGATTGACACGACGCTTTCCATACCGTCGTCAACAAACGTCTGTCACGACTAAGATTCAACTACAAAGTAGTTTGGTTTCCTCCTAATTTACATTGGCCTAGAGGTCTACAGATGGTGTAATAGAACACTGAAAGTACTTACACAAATAATGTAAAATGAAAATAAAGGAAATTGCAGGTGTTATAATTTCATCTTGAGATGTTTGGGTAAATATGACAAAAGACGTCCCTTAAAATTAACCCTCTCATCCTCATGTCGGTATCAGCACTTGTCTATACATTTGAAAGAAAAAATGATACAAAATTATTTACTTTTTTCTGATATTCTTAAAACGAACATTGATTAATCTTATCGTCTATGGTTCCTAACTATAGGTTTTTCAAAAACTTGAACGAAGGCACTCGAGTTCCGGATCGGTAGAACTCGGTAGAAGTCGCTCGTCTTCGGCACGCTCGTTTCTTGTGTACGGTCACTGCCATTGGATATGTAGCCATATCAAATTATTGTTATGAAGTCTTGTGTTAAGTTTCAAATTGATACAAACGTTATTGAGTAACGAAATGGTTTTGCGTCGATCACAATCAGTGTCAAATATCCCATTCCTCAGAGAAAAGGAAGGGGTAATACTTTACGAAGTGGAACAGGAGAAATGAATAGTATTGTTGCTGAATGATGGGAGCAGTAGATGGGAAATAAATAGTTGGTTAACCCTCTCTATTAGCCGATGAGACGAACAGTGATATGCGCAGTAATAATCTTCAACACAGTGAAAACAAATTCGAAATTATGGTTCGACATGATAAGTGGGACGAATTCTCGTGGATCCTGATTTATATCCAGTGCACTTTGAGTTACTTTTTTCGGTGGACTCCATGGAAGTTAGAGTCGTCCCCTGGGGTCGATGTAGACCACTTTGGTAATCACTGTTCTATATGAATACCTGAGAGAAGATAAGCAACTACTGTATCACGACTCAGTATAAATATGTTAGATATTTGCAAGGTGCACATTGGAGCGAATCTCACTAACTAGCTTTCTCATTCACTGGAGGATTATGTGATATATTAAGCATAACGTAAATATGCTTTTATTATTTTCAAACGGCGTTTATATTAATCAAATGTTGAAATGTTTGTAAATATATATGCTTAACTTCTTTGGTTACTAGTCTCGAGGCTTACAATCTGCTTAAACGAAGTTAAACTAATCTAAGCAGAAGACACACCTATTCTTCGAGGAGGACTCGAACCTCCGACGGCGAGCCACTGCGCGCTTCGCAGCGAGGCGCCTTAGACTGCTCCACCACTCCATCGCGGCTTAAATTTATAATTCACAAACCAGTTGTTCCAGTCATAAATCAATTAAACGAAGAAATGAAAAATAAGAACTTACTTAAGAATTTTTGCTAACGGTTGAATAGGACCTCAAACGTACTATTCTAGAAAGGTAATTGCAGCTTCAGACTATTAGAAGAGGTTATGAATTCCATCGTCCGTTCTCATTAAGTCGAATTTCATTGTCAGTTGCCATCAGTACAACCCTCTTAAAAATAAATTTCCAATGAAACGCGTTGGTGAGCCTCATTGAAGCGACACATCTACATCTACGTAAATACTTTGCAAGTGACATTGAAGAGCGTGGCATAGGGTTCATCAAACCGGTTTTATGATGTTTCTCTACAGTTCTATTCTCTAATAGCTCACCCGTTTTCGATCTGATTTCTCTTATTTTATTTTCATGCTCATTTCTTCTCCTATGTAGGTGGGTGCTAACAAAATATGTTCGCCTTCGGAAGAGAAAGTTGAAGAAAGAAATTTTGCAAATAGATCTCGTTGCAACGATTTCCACCCTAACTCGTGCATCATTTCTGCGACACTCTCTCCCCCACATCGAGATAGTACAAAATGAGCTTCTCTGAACTTACTCTAAACCGTCTGTCAGTCTCACTTGGTGGGGCTCCCACAATGCGCAGCAGTACTAAAAAATAGGACATACAAATTTAGTGTAGGCAGTTTCTTTAGTAGAACTGTTGCATCTTCTAAGTGTTCTGCCAAGGAAACGTAGTCTATGATTCGCTTTCCCTACAATATCATCACTTACTGCTGTGGTGTGAGCGCCAGCCGGCCGCGGTGGCCAAGGAGACTAAGGCGCTCCAGTCACGGTCTGCACGGCCACTACGGTCGGGGGTTCGAATCCCCCCTCGGGCATGGATATTTGTGCCGTCCTAGTTCGTAAGTAGTTTGTAAGTTTAGGGACTGATGACCCCGTAGTCAAGTCCTATAGACTATACAAACATTTGAACATTTTGTGAGCGCCAGCTAGCTCACAGGAGTGGCTGAGCTGAACTGCCGGACTTATCAGTGTACCTACACCTGCGAAAAGCCAGTTAGCCTGTCAAGAACCCCGGCCGTCACTCCGTGCGTATGTTCCAACCTCCGACCAGACTGACCTTCGCTGACAACTCCGTCAGGCGTGAAGACAGTGTGAATGTGCTCCAAGGTTCGACGGGTTGTATGAAGGCTGTTGAATCCCTTCGGAAGGAACTGTAGGTCCTTTTCTCCTCCGTTAATGATGCCATAAATGGGATCCTCTCCTCCAGCCTGTTAAGTAATATAAAAAAGACACTAGTTACAATTTTGTATTAAATTTTTATATTAAGACTAGCTTATTTCACGCTGCTTCACACGCTTAGACTAGATGGTCTGCATTGGTTGTTTCTACTTCTAAATATAAATTTCCATAGATTTAGCTTTAAAAATGCTTTCCTAATCAGGTATTTTGGTACAACTTAACTCCCCCTATTGCACCATTGATGGCAGAATTCAAAACATCCCGAAACTTTTTTTTAAATTCTAACTATGGTTTTCACATTTCTAGCTAGGGTCTCCCTTATTTCACCCGCTTAATGGTTGAATTTCCAAAAATATCGAAAGACTTGTATTTAAAATTCCAATCAAAAATCTAAATCCGATGTTTTGTATTTCTTGCTTCAAAATTGCCTTAATACCAAAGTATTTTCAAAAAACTGTTAATCCCTTATTTCACCCCTTAGGGTTGGGAATAACGAAAAATCGCTGATGCCTACAGTGCAAGGTAAGGTCTAAAAATGTCAGGTTTATATCGTCTTTAGATTCACTTTTCAGCGCCGTTTTCTGTCTTTTAGAAACGGATAGAGAACGCTAAATTTCTTTCTTACGCTTTGGCATCTTTCTTGGTAGTTTTACTTTTCAAACTGCAATATGCACTTATTTTACTGTATTTGTAAGCTTGTTTCAGAAAAAATAACTGTAGAATATGCATCACGTTTCGCTGTATATAACCTATTTGCTATTATAGCGTAAAAAGTCATCGCTGGTCTTCAGTCCGAATTTTATATAAGCTGATGACTTTCAACGGCTATATCTTCCACCCTATAACTATCGACACGTAACTGCTATGGTGTACAACAGGAGACTTTGTACTACAACAGTGAGAGACCGTTGGTCTCCATTGTGTAGTTTTTTCTGAAGAGAAAAATATTCACAACCCACACGCAGTCGGTAATTTTCAACTCTCATTCTACACCCTTATCGTTATCTAACCTCTACCACAATAGTCCACAATGGGAGACTGATGCCTGCTACCACAAACAAAAGCCATTCGTTTGCAAAGTTTAGTTACGGCTGAAGAGTGAAATATAGGCACAAACACCTCAATCTTAATATATATTAATAAATCGAGTCACAATCGTCTCTTGATTCCACGTGAAAACCTTTACCACTGTGAATCGTACTAAGAGGACGCTAACAATACTGCGGCGCAGTTACGTGACAGGGCGACGGACAACACAATAATTCGCAAACGGAATGCTCGTTCCTTTAGCTTCGTTGTCAGTGAAGCAGTTCATGCCAGCAAGTTATAACGATAAGTTATAACGATCATGCCACAAAATAAACTAACAGAATATTTTTTCGATATTGCTAATTATAACTTTCCTCATTGGTGTCAGTAAGGCAACACAAAATGAAAAAAAAAAAAGTAAAGTTCAACGAGCGCAGACAGCATTTTCACGTCCCTAATTGGCTCGGTTTGCCAGGTTTGCTCCACTGGCAAAACGCTTGTCGCTGAACCGCGAAAATTCCGCGAACTCTGCTGCCCTCCTCTAATTAAAGACGGTGCGTCGATGGCGTCGTCGCGTGGCTGTGGTTACTGGAGAGACAGAGAGAAAGAGAGAGAGAGAGAGAGAGAGAGAGAGAGAGAGAGAGAGAGAGAGAGAGAGAGAGAGATGGAAGCAGATAGGGGGTGTTGGTGAGGTAGAGGGGGGAATGAAGGGTTCCTCGTTCGTCTGTCTGACTTCTGCAATTAATGAAACAACCGAAATTGAATTTTTGGCCATTTATTCGCTGTTTTATCGAAAACATAATTAAGCGAATACTCGTAATAACTCTATCAATTGCTCTTTCTCGTGAAGTGAACCTTTTTTTCTTTTTTTCCTGTTCCAGCGTATGAAAAATGTTGGAGTGGCATCAGTGCAGTGAACAGACTGATGAAAGTCCGAAACCTTTTTGCATTAACCACTGCACAGTAATAAAACTGGGATACAACGGAGGGAGAGGATGAAATATATACTTCACGTCCAAGTGAAAGAATACGCTTGTAAAACACAGCACATTACTCACATGATGTGATGAGTGCTATCGGCTAGGGACGACAAATAGATTCAGTATTTCTAGATTTCCGGAACGCTTTCGACACCGTAAGTAACAAGCGTCTTCTAATCAAATATCGTGAATATTAAATATCGCCACAATTATGCGATTGGATTCGTGGTTTCCTGTCAGAAAGGACACAGTACATTGTAATTGACGGAAAGTCATAGATTAGGACAGAAGTAACAGCTGGCGTTCCCCAGGGAAATTTTTTAGGGCCCTTTCTGTTCCTTATTTTTATAAACGATTTAGGAGACAATCTGAGTAGCTCTGTTAGGCTGTTCGCGGATGATTGTCACTTATCGGTTAGTAAAGTTGCCAGAAAATCAAAAGCAACTGAAGAAAGATTTAGATAAGATATCTGCATGGTGCAAAAGATGGCAGTTGACCATTAATAATGAGAAGTGTGAAGTCATCCATATGACCACTAAAAAAATCCCGTTAAACTTTATTTACACGATAAATCAGTCAAAACTGCAGGTCGTAAGTTCAACTAAATACCGAGGAGTAACAATTACAAACAACTTAAATTTGAAAGAACACATACAAACAGGAATAAGAAAGGAAATGCCTACTAGTGGTACAGTGTACCCTCCGCCATGCACCTTATGGTGGATTGCGGAGTATGTATGTAGATGTAGAAAATATTTCAGGGAAAGCGAACCAAAGACTATGTTTCGTTGGTAGATCACTTAGAAGATGCAACAGCTCTACGAAAGAAACTGCCTACGCCATACTTGTGCGTCCTATTTTGGAGTATTGTTGCGCATTGTGGGATCCCCACCAAGTGGGATTGACGGACGATTTAGAAAAAGTAGAGAGAAGGGCAGTTCGTTTTGTATTATCGCGATATAGCGGAGAGAATGTCACGGAAATGATACACGAGTTAAAAGAAAGGCGTTACTCGTTGCGACAAAATCCATTTGCGAAATTTCTTTCATCAAATTTCTCTTCAGAGTGCGCAGAGATTTTGTTAGCACTCAACTACAGGGGAAGACATGATTATCAAAATAAAATAGAACATCAGATTGAAAACGGAATGATGTAGATGTTCCTTTTCTCCGCGAGCTTTTAGAGAATGAAATCGTAGATATACATCATAAAAGCGGTCTGATGAACCCTCTTCCATGCACTTCAATGTGTCTTGCAGAGTATTTATATAGATGTAGAATGGAGTGACAGAATTAACAACAAAATGAAATGATGAAGCACGTAGATGAACACTAACATTAAGCAAAATTATAACTTTAAACAGGATATATATAGAATGACACTTTCACTCTGCAGTGGAGTGTGCGCTGATATGAAACTTTCTGGCAGATTAAAATTGTGTGCCGGAACCGGGACTCGAACCTGGGAACTTTGCCTTCGCGGGCAAGCGCTCTACCGACTGAGTTATCCCGACACGACTCATGATAACGCCTCAAAACTTTACTTCCGCCAGTACCTCGCCTTCTACTTTCCAAACTTCACAGAAACTGTCCTGCGTACCTTGCAAGACTAGCACTCTTGGAAGAAAGGATATGTTGGAGACATGGCTTAGCCACGGCCTAAGGGATGTTTCCAGTTTGGAAAGTAGGAGGCGAGGTACTGGCGGAAGTAAAGTTGTGAGGCGGCATCGTGAGTCATGTCGGGATATCTCAATCGGTAGAGCGCTTGCCTGCGAAAGGCAAAGGTCTCAGGTTCGAGTCCCGCTTCCGGCACAGCCGGCCGCGGTCGCCGAGCGGACTGCGGCGCGCCAGTCACGGTCTGCACGGCCACTACGGTCGGGGATTCGAATCCTCCCTCGGGCATGGATATTTGTGCCGTTCTTAGTGTTAGCTAGTTCATGAGTAGTTTGTAAGTTTAGGGACTGATGACCCCGTAGTTAAGTCCCATACGCTATACAAACATTTGATTTTGGTTTTGGCACACAATTTTAATCTGCCAGGAAGTTCAGGATATATATAACCGTAAAGAAAGTAAAAACCTAAGGAACAAGTTCACTTTATTGACTAGGGAGATGCCATATATACTAGTTTCCAAAATTAAAGCAACAAACTTCTTTTCCTCCTGTGTCGAATTCATGATATAATAAGCCAACCTGTCAACAGATGTTCGCACGATCGTTTCAGGACACTTGTCTGAGCGGCTATTGTTTTCTGGGTGGACATTTAAAGGCCAGTATGATGGAGTTTTACTTTAGGCTCTGGACAATGAGTAGATGCCCACTTCAGCATCTCCCATATGTGTTCAGTTGGGCCGCGTCATGCTACGGACTGGGCGGCCGTCCAGCCGGAGGTTCGATTCCTCTCTCGGGCTTGGGTGTGTCCGTTGTCCTTAGTGTAAGTCTAGTGACTGATGACCGCAGCAGCTGGAAAGGGATCTTATAATCTTACCCTTCAGGGCGTTCTGTACACCATGAAGAGAACCCCGCATACCAACAGTCGTCTGTGAATACGCTTTATTTTCTTGAAAAATTACATCACATTCCTGCTTATGAAATCACAATAGCATGGTTAGGAAACACCAAATGTAAATGTAACTGTTGTCCCCTCCTCCTCCCAACTTCATGAAAGCTGTTTCAAATGTTCAGATGTCTGTAGATCTTATGGGACTTAACTATGGGATCATCAGTCCCATGAAAGCTGATGTGGAGACTTGTGTGCCATGGCAGAGTACATTTCGGAGTACATGTCAGAGTGCATCACTCGCATACAATCAGAACCTACCTCCTCTCTAAAAACAACAGAGCATCATTTCACTCGCCAATCGACCTGATCTTGTCAGTACCGTAATGACCGTGTTAGGCCAGGAGCACACTTGACGCAGCCCAGGCAGAGCGCAAGGCCTCTGCAGGTCGGCGCACACTGCCAACACCGTCTTGATACAAGGCGTCCCAACAAGTCCGTGTCACGTCACACCGATAGGCTGTCATCTCTAGCTGACTGGCTGGCCGCTGGTGCCCAGCTCCCTACCTCGTAGCGCCCAGTTATCTTGCCTAGCGGTGTGACGTGACACGGACTTGTTGTGAGGCCTTGTATCTAGATGATGTTGGCACTGCACGGAGCACAGCCAGAGCAGAGCAGGATAGCGTATAGCGCCGGTAGAGCTCACACAACGCGGCACGAGTTGCGAGTCTGATTTAAAATTCAGTTTATTTAATTTCGTTATTAATTTATTTCTTTGTGTGTAATGCATGTAAGAGTAATGAAAAGACTCTGTTGAGCAATGGTCTAAAGTGAAAAAAAAAAATGGCAAACTTGTATAGTCTACCTCATCAGCTATTCAGGGAACGCTTCTAACCAAACATACGACAATTCAAATTCACATGCTGATAAAGGAAGAGAAAAGAGAAGCAAAGTAGCTTGTGTGATGCCATACCCACTAAAGAAAAAATTGGGGTATGTTTTAGTCATGTAATTAAATTCAGATTTATTTATATCTTATTTCATTTATAATTAAGAGAAACAAGTTTCAATGTAAATTCAACCACTGAAGGAGCCTATATACATCTATGTAAAAACGAATGTCATGTAGTTTACATGATCAGAAACAATTCGATATGAAGAATTTACGAACATCAAAGGTCCCACGTTTAACTGCATTTGCATGCTGTTTGTTCACCAGGCGAGGTAGCGCAGTGGTAACACACTGGATTCGCATTCGGGAGGACGGTGGTTCAAATCCGTGATTTTCCTAAATCACTCCCGGCAAGTGGCGGGATGGTTCCTTTAAAAGGACATTGCCGATTTCTTTCCACATATTTACTCCAAAATACGAGTATTTGCTCCGTCTCTAATGACCACGGTGTCGACGGAACGTTAAACTCTAAACTTCCTTCCTTCCTTATGCTATTTATTCGTTGCTCTTCGTGGTCCTGAGTGCTATGATATTGGCGATTCATTTTTTTTATTTATTTATTTATTTTTCGTTTTTTTTGACAGAAGCTGTTCTTGTGGGTTAGAATTTTATTACGTTGCATAATGATAATTACTATCAGCAGCCAACATATTTCTTAACAACAGGTAATGCTAGGATAGTATTTCTGCAACTGTTGAATTTCGCAAAGTAGTACAGAATTCAACTTGAGGAGTTGTAACAAGAAATGTCACAATATTTGTAGAATATTCACCAACCATGTTGTAGCAGTAGGTGGTGAACTCTATGTAGGGGTGGATAGTGGGTTTCACGAAATGGTAAAATACCTCTGATGATAAAGAAAACCGTCGACAACACATAGCGTAGTGACGTAACTGCCAGAGCATCATCCTTGTGTATCCTTTGTAAAATTTTTAACTGTAAGATTCATTGTGATATCAATGCGTGAAGGAAACAGGCACCATGTGATGGAGACGCACTCGTGATCCCACAGACAACTGAACGCCTTTGAAAGGGGTCTGCCGCAGTGGAGTGGCCGAGTGCATTGAGGCGCTATGCTACGATGCGCGAGGCCGTTCCTCGTTGGGGGTTCGAATCGCCCCTCGGGTATGGATGTTTGTGTCGTTTTTAGTATAAGGTAGTGCATAAGTAGCTTGTAAGTTTAGGGACTGATGACCGCGCAGTTAAGTCTCATAAGCTTAACAAATATTTGAACATTTTTTGAAAGGGAAAATTGTTCTTATAAGTCGCGGGATGGTACTTTAAAAGAGCTGCCACGCATGTTGGACGTTTCGCGTCAGTTGTGCAACAATGATGTTTTCAATAGTCACGTCAACATTCTCACATACGCAGTCGAGGATCTACACGTCGAAGCAACACTGACATTCGTCAATATCATCATACTCAAAGGGCAGCAGTGAGAGACCGAACAGCGACCACAGCATAGAAAAGAGGATTTGTGAGCTGAATTGTTGACACCACCTGTTGTCAACCGGTTGCAAGCAGTGGTTCTACGGGCACTAACCCGTCGTTCACTCACGCCGCAGCATCAACTTGCTGAAATAGGTTTTTACGGAGGTACAAGATGTAAGGATGGCCCTAGACGGTGGCACTAGACCGTGTAGTACCCCGTGTGCTAAAAATGGGTGGCACTAGACAGTAGTCCTAGATGCCACAATCTGAACATTATGTTGGTACGCCTCCTTAGGTTGGCAGCAAACGCCAAAGATATGTAGGTACATTGTTATCTATGTTCCAGCGCAGTGAGCTGAATTTAGTACTTTCTGTTACGAAGTCATGATGCTCGACGCCGTATTGGTGAACGTATATCTGTCATACACTATCCACTTGTCAGTATTCTTACGAAAACTTAACATTTTGATATTTCTAATCGTTTTTACAAGTTGCTAACGTAGAAACTAACTCATAGATAACGGGTGCTATCTGTTTTGAAAATTTCAATGCTATTTACAAAATAATTCAGACATACTCCTGTTTTGAAAATTTCAATGCTATTTACAAAATAATTCAGACATACTCCTGCATCGAAAGAGTAGAACAAAGACACGAGTTGTGTAAGACGTATTCTTGAGTTATATTTTGATTAAGAACTGGTGTCTCTCCCCCGTTCCATTTAATGAATAAATTACACTGTTGTGGACAACTAAATAAAGTGTAATAACGACTGATTCGAAGCGTATGAAATACCCATGATTTTCCACACAGAGAGTATATCCAATCAATAACCTCAAACGGAAACCAGTTCAGACAAGAAGCAAATATAAAACTGAATACTAGAAACACCATATGTAGCAGTGCAAGTTATTCGTTAAATGAAATGTGATAGAAACACCAATTCTGAAGAAAAATATAACTTATGTATGGTTCCGAACGCTATTTCATTTCCTTTGACATCACTATAACCATAAGCGACACAAACTTAATCATTATGTATTTATTAAAGCAATGATTCGATCATAGCTTATTTTCAGAGGACCCAAGGTTCAAAACGACAACACGACCTATACGTACGGTGTTGCCAACATACTAAAATAGACCGTCACGATTTTCACAGATACAAGCCTCTATACCCGGGCCGCTGAAACATTGCACTTGACGTTTCGCGTTACGGTGAGTTAAGTTGGCTACACTGCTTTAGCGACGTTGCAACACTAGCCTCTATACACACAGCAGACAGAACGGTTTTCAATTGCATCTCGTAAATGTCAGCTATTGAGTAATAAAAGTGCGTATAATTATTCTTTCTTGAGCATCAGTTAATTAACGGCATATTAATGGAACCAGAGCACAACAATGCACACGCTTTCAATAACGGAGCAAAGCAATATAGAAAATAAGCATTGGATCACGACAGATACGAAATAAACAATAATCAAGATAGTAACTTTTCTCTCTACGTTTTATAATCAATGATTTTCACTCACCAATTTACGGCGACAATAATACAATTACATCCAGCTCCCCATCTTGACTGTTGTCGTCGCTGCCAAAATCGTCATCACTGATACAAATCATTAACTGCTCATGATCCCTTCCATTGTTTGCGCTGCCACGTTGGCAACAGCTTCATGCAACAGCTTTTCCACCTCTGTTATTGTGAAAGACTTATTGTTCCTTAAGTAATTCTTCACGTAACTCCACACCAATTTTATAGGGTTAGAACGGCAGTGAAATGGGGGCAGATGTATTTCATTCTGACGCTGCTCGTTTGCGATTTTGTCTACTGCATATGTGGATGTTTCGCGAGCGAATATAAAAGAAGTTTTGACATTGACATATCTGCAACAATGTTTCTTTCTTGTAACCACTGCACCATAATTTCTTTCCGATCGTTTGAAGCGAGAATGAACTTCCTGCTCAGAGCATAAGCTTCGAAGTTTTTATTCAAACGATATTGAGAACTTACCTAGAAAACGTCACTAGACAAACGTCTTTTCGGTGACATTATTCAATTAGTTGAACTCGGAAAGTCAAGTTAAACCACTCACAGTAAAACAAATTGCAGCGAAAAAAAGCGCACACAACACAAACACGCGGTAGACACGGTACACAATGTTGTTTACGGTAGCACTGAACAAAGCTGGCAACGCGGGAACGTTGACGTCACGGCACGTGATTACTGGAAGCGTTTACCGCGCTGTGATTGGATCGTTCTTGGCGACTAGCGTCTTGAGCTTCTTGGTCTTCACTTGTTATTTTTTTTTAAATTTTTTTTTATTTGTTTTTTCTGTTCCATAGGACCCACTTCAGGAGTAAGACTCCATGGTCATGGAACAAGTCAATACATTGTTACACAAGAATGGTAATAGAAAAATTTTAAGTAGTCCTTTGCACACGACAATCTTAAGACAAAGTGAAAAGAATCAATAAAGAAAAAATGAATTAGCTTAATTGTTTAACTTTTCTAGGAGTTCCTCGACAGAATAAAAAGAGTGAGCCACGAGGTAACTCTTCAATTTAGATTTGAAAGCATGTGGATTAGTGCTAAGATTCTTAAGTTCTTGTGGCAGCTTATTGAAAATGGATGCCGCAGAATACTGCACCCCTTTCTGCACAAGTGTTAAGGTTGTGTGGTGCAAATGTAGATTAGACATCTGTCTAGTATTCACCGAGTGAAAGCTACTAACTCGTGGGAATAAGCTGATATTATTGACAACAAACGACATTAAAGAAAAAACGTATTGTGACGCCAGAGTCAAAATTCCCAGACTACTGAAAAGGGGTCGACATGACGTCCGCGAACTTACACCAGATATTGCTCGAACCGCCCGTTTTTGAGCCAGAAATATCCTTTTTGCATCAGGCGAGTTACCCCAAAAAACAATGCCGTACGTCATAAGTGAGTGAAAGTAAGCGAAATAGACTACTTTTCGTGTTGAAAAATCACTTATCTCAGATATTGTTCTAATGGTAAATATAGCAGAATTTAGTTTTGGAACAAGATCCTGAACATGGGCTTTCCATGACAGCTTACTGTCTATATGAACACCTAGAAATTTGAACTGTTCAGTCTCACTTATCACATGCCCATTATGTGTAATCATAATGTCAGATTTCGTCAAATTATGTGTTAGAAATTGTAAAAACTGAGTTTTACTGTGATTTAACATCAACTTGTTTTCTATTAGCCATGAACTTATCTCTTGCACTGCATTATTTGATACTGTGTCAATATTACGAGCAACATCCTTCACTACCAAGCTGGTATCATCAGCAAACAAAAATATTTTACAATCACCTGTTATACTCGAAGGCATATCATTTATATAAATAAGAAACAGCAATGGTCCCAAAACAGACCCCTGGGGCACCCCATACTTAATTGTGCCCCATTGGGATTGCACGTCATAGCCATTTCCTACACTGCGGAGAATTACCTTCTGTTGTCTATTATTAAAGTAAGAGGTGAACCAGTTGTGGGCTACTCCCCGTATTCCATAATGTTCCAACTTCTGCAACAATATTTTGTGATCAACACCATCAAACGCTTTTGTTAAATCAAAGAAGACGCATAATGTCCGTAGCCTCTTATTTAACCCATCAAGTGCCTCACAGAGAAACGAAAATATAGCGTTTTCGGTCGTTAAACCACTTCTAAAACCAAACTGTACGTTTGACAGGAAATTATGTGAACTGAAATGATCAATTAATCTTGAATATACAGCCTTTTCAATAACTTTGGAAAAAACCGATGGCATAGAAATAGGTCTATAGTTGTCTACATTATCCCTTTCTCCTTTTTTATAAAGCGGTTTCACTACTGAGTACTTTAATCTGTTAGGAAACTGACCATTCTGAAAGGAAAAATTACAAATATGGCTTAGTACTGGGCTAACATATGGAGAACAGTACTTTAGAATTCTGCTAGATACCCCATCATATCCACAAGAGTCCTTAGTCTTTAGTGATTTAATCATTGACTCAATCTCACCTATGGAAGTATCATGAAGGATCATTTCAGGTAACAGCCTCGGAAACGCTTTTTCTAAAAACGTTATATGATTACCTGTAGAAACTAGAGTTTTGTTTAGTTCCTCTACTATATTCAGAAAGTGATTATTGAATATTGCACATATATCTAACATGTCAGTAACAGAAACATTCCTACTACGCACTGACGTTATATCTTCTACCTGCTGCTCCTGACAAGACACTTCCTTCACGACTGACCAGATAGTTTTAATTTTATCCTGAGAGTTTGCTATTCTTTTTGCGTACCACATACTTTTTGCATTCTTAATGACGTTTTTCAGAACCTTACAGTACTGTTTGTAATGAGCTACTGCATCTTCATTCTGACTGCTTCTAACATTTTGATACAACTCCCGCTTAGTTCTACATGATACTCTTATCCCCTTTGTCATCCACCCTGGCTGTCTGTTACTGAAAGTACCCTGTTTTGAGCGTTCTAGCGGAAAGCAACTTTCAAACAGCATAATAAATGTGTTCAGAAAAGCATTATATTTATCATCTGCATTATCAGCACTATAAACATCCTGCCATTCTTGTTCCTTAATTAGGCTTAAAAAGGTCTCAATTGCAACTGAATTAACTTTTCTGTGTAGTTGATATTTATGTTTAACATTTGTTTGCATCATGTTTTGCATCATGTTTGTAAACGTCAAGTGCAAAGTTTCAGCGGCCTGGGTATATAGCAGTGTATCCAGTGTTAAGAATTGACATCACTGGTCCCGCGTTCAGCTGTAGCTGCGAGATGGGACTGTTCTTCTGAGTTGTCTGTGGAAATGTAAGGACGCAGTTCCACTTTGTAATGGCGGCAGATACTGATTATACAGGGATATATTATGTGATGAGTCAAGCATCTCTCACATTACTTCGTTGTAAAAAGAACTCACCACAAGTTATTGATATTGTATTTATATATATGTAATTTGTTGCAAATTTGATTGCACAACCACGACTTGAAGTTACACTGTTGTTTGACCTTTCTTGAATGAAATATTTTATTAGACGTCTATGGTTCTCCTTTCAGTAGTTAATACTTATACCCTCGTAGTTAAATTGAATACTTATGCTACAGGAATAATGATTTTTGAAGTGTGATGTTAATTATGAAAAAGAGTCAGAAAGATAATCGTCACAGCAGTCTCCTTCCTATGAAAGGAAATATGGCGGTCCGTTGCGTAGGAAAGAAGGGTGCTGAAAGATATTAGAATAATGTAAATTTGCTTACTGTAATTCATTTGTACCCGAGTGCTTTGCTGTGTTTCTTATTCTGATGATATTCAGACTAAGCAGTATTATCAAATGCAAAGAAATAATAAAAGGGTCATTATTAAGTCAGATCTGGTGACGTACTTAGGAGCTGTGACGATTCTATTTAGTGCGCTTGCACATTTATTTGTGCATAAAACATTTCAGGTGTATTTAACATATCTATACAGCACTTTACATTGCTTTACCTTGACAACATATAAGTATATATGAATCTACTAGCTCTTTGATATATATATATATATATATATATATATATATATATATATATATATATATATATGACTGGAATACACTTTTTCAAATTCTGAAGTCAGCAGGGGTAAAATATGGGGAAAGGAGAGTTACTTACAACTTGTACAAAAGCCAGACCGCAGTTATTAGACTCCAAGGGCAGGAAAGGGAAGCATCAGTTGGGAAGGGAGTAAGACAGGGTTGTAGCCTTTCTCCGATGTTATTCAATTTGTACATCGAGCAGGCAGTGAAGGGAAACAAGGAAAAATTTGGAATAGGGATTAATGTTCAGGGGGAAGAAATAAAATCATTGCGTTTTGCTGTTGACATTGTAATTCTGTCAGAGGCAGCAAAGGACCTGGAAGAGCAGTTGAATGGAATGGACAGTGTGTTCAAGAGAGCGTATACAATAAACATTAACAAGAGCAAAACAAAAATGATGGAATGCAGTCTTAGAAAATCAGTCGATGTTGAAGCAATTATATTAGGTAACGAAACAATGAATATGGCAGATGAGTTTTGTTACTTGGGTAGTAAAAAAATATATGATGCTCGCAGTACAGAGGATATAAAATGCAGAATGGCAATGGGAAGAAAAGAATTTTTGAAAAAGAAAAATTTGCTAACATCGAATATTAATTTAAGTGAAAAGCAGTCTTTTCTGAAGGCATTTGTGTGGAGTGTTGCCTTGTACGGTAGTGAAACATGGACGATAAACAGTGCTGACGGGAAGAAAATAGAGGCTTTTGAATACTGAATGTTAGGTGGGTAGATCGCGTAACTAATGAGGAGGTACTGAACAGAATTGGCGAGAAAAGGAATTTCTGGCATACCTTGAGTGAAAGAAAGGATCACTTGGTGGGACACATTCTTAGACATAAAGGAATCGTGAATTTAGCATTGGAGGGAAATGTGTGGGGTAAAAATTGCAGAGGGGGACCAAGAGACGCATATAGTAAGCAGATTGAGATGGTTGTGGGTTGCCGTTCTTATGAGGAGATGCTCAGGATAGAGTAGGGTGCAGAGCTGCAGCAAACTAGTCTCCAAACTGAATACCATAACAACAACATGTATGTTACGTCGTTAGAATAGTTTGACAACAACTATATATTACGTCGTCAGAATTGTTTGGCAACAGCAACAGTGGATTCATTTCACAAAGTTTAATATTTTACGGAGTTTCAATGCAGGACTCGACTGGTGCCGCCAGAGGATCACTTGGTAGATGGAATGGCGAGCCGTGTTCTTCAGCTATGAAAGCCAATTCAGACTGCACGCAAGTGACGGTCGTTTTGCTCACGGAGTACGTCAGTCGGACGCTATCTCGTAGAGTGCATTCGCCCCACACACTCTGACCACATCCTACGCCTTATGATTTAGCGCGCTATAAACTGCAACTATCGTTCACCTCTGGTGTTTCTGGAGGGGTCGCTGACAGCGCTCGGTACGTGCAGAAAGTTGGCATACTTGCAACAGGAAGGTAGTGTGTTGATCCAACAGGATAGTGGTCGCACCACACACTGCGCCACACACGTATTCTGAAAGACGTGCAGTAGCTTTCCCTAGCCGATATGATCTCCCGACTTGTCTCCAGTAGAGCGTATGTGGGGTTTGATGGGACCTCAACTAACACGTGGGAGACGCCAACCACGACTCTTACAGAAATACGTGAACAGGTCGAGCAGGCGTGGAATAATTTCTCCCCAGGCAGTGTCCCACATCCTGCATGGTCGAATGGATGTCAGAAACAACACCTAAATGGTGCCCGTGGGACCTACACCATCTACTAATATTTTATGCATCAGCGTGGATCGACACTTGAGCTACTCATCTGACAATGTAATCATACTATGTAGTCCATATCTACTGTTTCAACAATAAATCTTGAGGGAACAACAATGCTGTGGAGACACTATCAAATGGAATATACTATTGTCGCTGATAACACACGTTGTTGACATACCTACTTTGCCTCCGAGCGAAAGGACTCGCCCGGCCCACGTCACCGGCGGGCGCACAATCGAGATACAACACAGTTATTTGTGAGCGTGCGGTCTAACATAAAGATGTAACTGTGTTTTCGGAACACGAATAACGCAGTTGGATCAAGATTGAATTTGCAAGAGGTCGTACAGCACGAAAGTGTCATCAAGGTCTTCAAGAGGCGAGCGGTGTCTGCGCAACCCACCCATCACTTTGCATGACAGTCAGCGGACGCATGCTGCGCAAGCTGTGGCTGCTCTTTTGCTCTTTTGGGAAGTACTGTACCATCCACCATACTCTCCGTATTTAACTCCTTGCGACACTGATTTCATTCCGAACATAAAGGAACCATTTCGTGGCATTCGCCTAAGAACTGTCCCATAGAATAAATCCCAACATGCTTCGTTACAAACTGTTCCAGAGATTAGACAGGCAGTAGACCGCTCCATTCGCACCATCAACAGAACAGGCTCTGCTAACGGTATACTATGCCTTCCACATCGGTGTCAACGGGTTGTATACAACGCTGACGACGGGTTCTACACAACACTGGCGACTAATCTAAAGGACAGTAACAGTTGCAAACATGTAACACTTTTATATCGGTTTTGAATAAATAGTTGCCACTATAGAGCGAGGCACAATGGGACTACCGTAATAGTGAAAACGTCATTCTCGTTGCCCTTTAATATGGTGTGGGATCACGTCGGACTGTCGGTACAGTTGCACATCTGCTTGACATGGACATTATGAGGTTACCAGTCAGCTCTTGAGGGATATTTGCTCTGCTTCCGTCGTGGGAGGTGCTGGTCTCGCGTCTGCCAAGTGCATGCCAAAGATGCTCAAACGGGTTTAAGTCCAATGCACAAAATTGCCACTCCATTCGTTCAACTTCCTCACCTTCATGTTGTCCACCAGTGCAGTTGTGTGGAGACGAGCGTTATCAGCCGCCTGTAGGAACCCATCTCAGCGTAGGACACAAGGTCGAAGGATCTCGTCTCTATACCTCTGAGCAGTCAAAACGCCATTCTCAACGACATAGAGGTTCGCACATATAAATAACAATGTCCTAAATAAAACATGAGGATAATAAATGAAAAAAAGCAAGACCTTAATAACCTATTGACAAAATTCCTATTATTAAACCGATTTAAAGTAGAAAGAGCAATAATTTTCCTTAAATCAAACTCAAAATTATCTCCAAGACCAGCTATAAATATTGTTATAAAACCATTTAAAAGAAGAACTCAATAAAATACTGACTCCTACCCATACCAATCATCCACCACCATGATATGGTCATGTTTCCTACACATAAGAAGGATTGTTCCGAGTTACTCATGGTCTTCAGATCAAGGAACGACGATTTTCCGGTTGAACACGAAGTACTGGCTTATTTGTGAACAGAATCCGGTGCCATTCGTTACGACTCCAATCCTGATGTTCCCCACCCAGTTTTTGCGGGGTAAACGGTGTCGTGGTTTTAATGGAACACACGCCATATATCTCCTTACGTCGGGGTCACATTCCCAAAGGCGATTTCGCTCTGTTTGTGTTGATATTGCTCGTCCTGTTGGTGCCTGGAGAGTGCTTTGCAGTTGAGTTGATAACGGTTATCTCTTGCCGATGTTAACCGTGAACGACCTTGCCCTTGGCTTCTTTTAACGGTTCCTGTTGTCTGAAATCGCCTCCAAGTCCTGGAAATTACACTTTGGGACGCTCGAATAGCTGCAGCCACCTCCCTCTATGTCTGTCCGGCTTCCAACCTACCTACGATTCTCCATACCATAGCTTCGGGTAAGTCAAATTGTTGTCACATTGCACTACACTCTGAACGACACTGCTTGTGTACGATAATTCGTTTGGTAGAGTAACCAGAAGTCAAGACTAACCTCTTATGCAGTAACTTTCTATTATTACCACTATCTCGGTTGCCGTAATGATGCTGTTTCCACTCCATAGAAGCGACAGAAAGACGTCGAACCATTTTAGCTCGTTCTGCCGATGACAATACTCCAGAGCCTAGAAATCTCAATTGATCCCCAGTGTATTCGAAAATAAAGCTGGAGAGGCAATGGCTAGTAATGGTGCGAGGAACTCTCCACCGCACAGCATATGATGTTTCAATTTATGAAGGTGTAAATTCTGCAATATTGAGGCTGTCAGTATCTTCCTCAGGATCTGCAGTTAGCCGGCCGCGGTGGCCGAGGATTCTGAGGCGCGTCAGTCACACTCTGCACGGCCACTAAGGTCGGGGGTTCGAATCCCCTGGAAATTTGTGCCGTCCTTTGTATTAGCTAATTCATAAGTAGTTTGTATGTTTAGGGACTGATGACCCCGTAGTTCAGTCCCATAAGCTCTTCAAACATTTGAACATTTAAATCTACAGTTAAGTGTGATAACTTCGATGGCAGAGTGCACTACAGAGCTCCATCGCATGTTGTATGTGGTGCCAACGTCGCGGTACCACGGATCACTCACACAACGCCCAACACTGTAGGGAATTAGCATTACCAGTCGTACTCACAGAGCGAAACGCCGATGCTGGTGTGGGCGTTTGTTGGCAGCAGTGAATGTGTCCTCGTGAGCAGAGACGGTTGGTGGAGGGAGGGGGGAGGCGAGTTGAGGAGTGTCTCCGGGGAAGCAGGCTATTAATTAAGGAAAGAGTGCCGGCCGCTAAGCAGCAAGTGGGAGGCGGGGGGGGGGGGGGGGAGGCTGCTTTGCATGCAAACGACGGACGGCCCGCCTCGCCACGCTGAGGCCGCGGCATCAAATGATTAAGCGGCCGGCGCAGCCGCGGAACTGCTGGAGCCATCTCTCTAGTGCGATTACCAGCTGAGGGCAGGAGGGATTGCGAGATTCGATACACAAAGATTGCGCCAATATATGTGAAACTGCTGCTGAAGGTAGCTCATAGACTACAACCGCATCAACTGTACATCTTAGATCATTTTAATTGTCTCCATTCCAGTATTAAATTTACGATGGAGATTAAAAAAAGATGGAAACTTCCTTTTCTGGATGTTTTGGTTCAAAAGAACAGTGATGGGACCTTAGGACATGGAGTGTATCGCCAGCCCACACATACCGATCTTTATCTTCATGCGACGAACAATCATCCACCACACCAACCTATGGGGGTCTTGCGTACTCTAGTGAAAAGAGCGTACGCCATCTCTGATGCTGAACATCTGGGTGAAGAACTGGAGCATCTCAAAGTTGTCTTTAAACAGAATGGGTACACTACCCAACAAATTTGTCGTGCGTTTCAATTTGGTCCAAAAGGTAAACCATTAGAGGACAATTACAACTCTATTGCCTTTTTACCTTTCGTCGGGAATATTTCCTCGAATATTTCAATAATTTTAAGAAGATTCGACATTAAAAGTTTTTTTATGCCCCCACCAAAGACTAGGGCCCTCCTTAGGTCAGTCAAAGATGATGTAGGACTGAGTAAAATCGGTTTTTATAGTATTCCACGTTACTTTGGTAAGACTTACATCGGCCAAATGATCCGCACAGTTCAGGATCGGTGTGTGGAACACCACCGTCTTACTCGTTTACTTCAACCTGAAAAGTCAGCTGTTGCTGAACATTGTCTGAATGGGGGACACAAGATGTTATATGATGAAACTAAACTGAATGCTCCTACTTCCCGCTACTGGGAATGTGTTCTTAAAGAATCCATAGAAATTCGTATGGCTGATAATATTATTATGAATAGGGACAAGGGCTTCCCTCTAAGTAAAACTTGGAACCCAGTCTTATCTGATATTAAGGAACAACGGTCTTCATTTCGACCTGCTGTTTCTTTTAAAAAGTCTTGTTTCGACCCATCGTTTTGCCGATTTTCTCCACCGGCGCGCTACTAGTTCTATTGCGCCTAGAGGGCCTCTACTTTGATTTCGCGCACGCGCGGTGGGTCGTCAGGGTCGCTGTTTCTTTTCTGCCTCAGTTTCCGGCGAGTAAGTGTATCAGCGCACTCACCTGAAGATGGCAGCCAGTTGGTCTGCCGAAATATCGTGTTTAGTTGACGATGGTATCCGGCTGCAAACCCGAGATGAATATTATCAGTTATTACGCCGGGAAAGTCTACGCAACCACAACTGTACATCTTAAGGTCAGGAGAAAATGGCCTGGGCTGCTGTTCACGGAGGGAGTGATTATGCTCCAGAATAAAGCGCGTCCGCACGTCTCTAGGGTCACGCAAAGTGTACTGACCAAAGTTCAAGTCCGAGCAGCTGGAGAATCCTCCCTACAGCCAAGAAATGTCGCCCTGTGACTTCCATCTGTTTGTTCCGCTAAAAGAAGAAGAAGAAGAAAATTTCGAAGAGAAGGGCTTACGATGAACTGCAGTCGACTGTAGAAGACTGGCTCTTGTCACAGCCACAGTAATTCTGGGAACATGGATTCGTTTGGCTCGTTCAAACAGTGAGATACGTTTTCTCATGCCTCTGGCGATTACTTTTGAATTCTTCTTCTCTTCCTCTTTGGCCATGTTCCCGCACATGCAGGGTCGGCATTGTTTGATCCAGATTTGGCGTGTTAATTTTTACGGGGTAGCCAGATGCCCTTTCTGTCGCCACCCCATGCCCCCTGGGAGGAAGTGTGTACCCCAAAGTCTCCATAGAACATGTAGGTAATGTCGTGGGAAAGGCGAACCAGAGACTGCGTTTTATTGGCAGAATCCTTAAAAGATGCAACAGAACTACTAAAGAAATTGCATACACTTCGCTTGTCCGTCCTGTTTTGGAATATTGCTGCCCAGTGTGGGATCCTTATCAGGTGGGTTTGAAGGAGAACATCGAAAGAGTCCAAAGAAGGGCAGCTCGTTTTGTATTGTCACGATACAGGGGAGACAGAGTTACGAAAATGAAACAGGTTATGGGATGCGAATCATTACAACAACGGTGCTTATCGCTGCGGTGTGGGCTACTTACAAAACTCACAAAACCCATCAGAAGCTGTCAGTAGATTTGTTTACAGAACACAGTACAAATTTTACTGCGTTCTAGATCCAATCCTACAAGTTCTGCTTGTTACAAACTTACGACAAATTTGTTTTTGGATGCCACATTCAAATCAAATGTTCAAATGTTGGTAATGCTATGGGACCAAACTATGTTGGTCATCAGTCCATATACTTACAAACTACTTAAACTAAGTTAAACTATCCTAAGGACAACACATGCATCCATACCCGAGGGAGGATTCGAACCTCCGACGTGGGAGTCCGAGCGATCCTTAACGTGGCGTGTGCCAAATGATCAAGTGATCAACGCAGTACAGCATCAGTACAGTATCAACTTTTTACCTATATAGCATTCCTTGCTGCGTTAAGTTGTGGACTGATTTATGTCGAAAATGGTTTGCTATTATATGCTTTGGATAGAGCAGCCAGTTGGAGTTTGGATGGATTCCTTTGTGAGGTTTTGCTCCAGTTCTTGAATCAGCTGTATCATGTTAGTCAGCACTTATTTGTGACTTTTTTCTATCTATAAATTTGAGAATGCTGCCGTAGTGCTCTGAAACTAGACTTGTAAAGTAAAAAATTATATTATTAGTGACTGTGGATTGACCACTATATGTACCATTAAAGAAAATGTTTGAATGAGAAAGCCCTGTGTAGTTTTTTCCTTGTATGTGGGCTGTGGACGACATCACTCTAGGATCGCTGAATTGTTAAAATGTTCAAATGTTTGTTAAGCTTAAGGGACTTAACTACGGGGTCATCAGTCCCTAAACTTACAAACTACTTATGAATTACCTTGTACTACATCTACATCTACATGGGATACTCTGCAAATCACATTTAAGTGCCTGGCAGAGGGCTGATTTCCATTCTCGAATAGCGCGTGGGAAGAATGAACACCTCAATCTCTCTGTTCGAAATCTGATTTCTCTTATTTCATTCTGATGATCATTTCTACCTATGTAAGTGGTAGTCAACAATATATTTTCGCATTCGGAGGAGACTGTTGGCGATTGGAGTTTCGCAAAGACGTCACAAACATCCATGCCCGAAGGGGGATTCAAACCCCCGACCGTGCGGCCGTGCAGACTGTGACTGGCCCGCCGCAGACCGCTCGGCCACTGCGACCGGCTTAATTGTTATTCATCTGTATATTCCCGCACGTAATACACTAATTCAATTACAGTGTTTGTACTATACTACCTTTGCGGTGTTGTAAATTTGATGCCCACCTTTGTGTACAACAGAAACCGTATGTTCAGACCGATTATTCATGACTGATTGTCGGTACTGAGAATGTTACGCTCAGTTTACGAGTGTGTGATACACTGGAGCGTAATACTGCAACTACTGATTCATGACACAGATGTACAACAGCTTAAGAAGAGTGGACGTGGTTATCAATAGGAACATCCTTGGACAAATGTCCACAGAACAAACGCTCGCGGTGTATTTGTGACAGGGTAAGGTTGCGTCTCGGAATTAACAAGATATCCGTCTTCCAAGAGCATTGCACCTACCGTATGCTGTGGAGCGAGGACGCTGCATCGGCAGTGCCATGGGAGCGTCTCTGCAGAGCACGTGGTAATCTCGGACACCACGATTAGTCGCACACCGCCTCTGAATTTCGCAATTAGTATTCCCATCAGTTTGTACCTTTAATTTGTTACAGCTATTCGAATCACCCAGATCAGCAGACGACCAGACGTACATTACTGAGATTCTTTCATCAACGCTGAGAAGGACGAAGTGTACAGACTTGTGTATATTGTCATGTAGGGCTGTCCATAACGCCGTTGGAGTACGAAGGGATGCCAATTTGAATTACATGTTGTAATACCCCTGCTACCCATAACATTTGAGATCGATGAATTGTGTGCTCGTGCGTGTCAAAATACAACAAAGATTGCACATTCGTCCTCGCCATAGTGGCGTATCACTCGGCGTGATGATATGGAGTGCCATTGGTTACACTTCTCGGTCACCTCTTGTTCGCAACGACGGCACTTTGAACAGTAGCCGTTACATTTCAGATGTGTTACGACCCTTCATTCGATCCCTGTGAAACTCTACGTTTCAGCAGGATAATTCACGACCGCATGTCGCAGGTCCTGTACGGGCCTTTCTGGATGCGGAAAATGTTCGACTGTTGTCCTGGCCAGCACATTCTCGTGATCTCTCACCAATTTAAAAACGTCTGGTCAATGATGGCCATCACAATAGCCAGTCACTACTCTTGATGAACAATGGTATCGTGTTGATGTTGCATGGGCATCTGTACCTGTACACGCCATCCAAGCTCTTTTTGACTCATTTCCCAGGCGTATCAAGGCTGGGTACTGATTTCTCAGGATCTATGCACCCAAACTACGTGAAAATGTAATCACGTGTCAGTTATAGTATATTTGTCCAATGAATATCCGTTTATCATCTGGATTCTTCTTTCAATTTTAACGGCCAGTAGTGTATGATCAATTTGTTTGAAATGAGTGATGAAATCGGTATTAATCCATTCATCCTTTACATTAGAGACCAGGTCACAAAATATGCAAGATGACCTTCTTACAAGCTATTAACGGAAGATTAACATATCTACGAAGTGTTATTAAAATACCGTGAGTAATGTGCTAACATATATTATATGTGAACATGTTGTCTTAATACTTCGTGAAGATCCCCAAAACAATGTCGGTTATGTAACTGTATTACTGTCAAAACGCTTTACACAAGCTAAAATTAAGTATTTGGTGTTTCAAGTTACTGGTATCGATCGATTCCATTCAGTTTGATGGTATCGGGTTCTTAATATTTGGTAGTGGATTACTTGTTATGTTATAATGTACATGTTCATGGTACACTCAATAAATTCTGAGACTGATCGCCTGACCGTCCTGTGGTCCACTATAGCGTATAGGTGGCACCGCATTATGGTACCGTACGGTCGTTATTGTGACTTTGAGATGATTGCACCAGTCGGACTTTGACAGTCGTAGTTTGATCATCGGTCAAAAAATTAACGTTTTAAAATAATGCATCAAGTGTACGGTGAGGACGAATTTAGTCGCAATGTTGTGTTTATGTGGCACCTATATTTTGGCAAGAGCGGAACAGTCTGGAAGATGTTGAGCGTCATGATAGGCGACGAACATTCGAACGGAACGCAAGATCCAGGAAGTTCCAACGTTGGTACGTGATAACGGCTCCCAATCAGTAAATGCTCTCGCCGCAGCAGAGGGTACTTCCCACAATACATGCCACAACATTCTGACGGATGACCTCAACATGTCTCTTGTTACCCAGCACAGTCACGACTTCTGTCGTAAAACTAACGTGATGAACGCATGACGATTTTTGGTGACCTTATCAGTCGTGCCGACGATGATCCGATATTTACCAATTGGATATTAGTTAGGGACGACACATGGTGTTTCCTTTATGATCGGCAACTGAAAGACAATCAGTCACCTGCAAAGCGACAGCATGAGCAACGTGTGGTTGCTTATACTCCAAGTGTAAAGTCTCAGAACTTACTGACTGTACCACGTATATGGACAAATGTTAAAGTTTTGCTGCAATAGCTAGCAACCATAACTAAATAACGAGGGTACAGCGTACGGATAGAATGACTCATAAGCCTGTTCCACGTTCTCTTCTGTAAGGAATCGTGACACATACTAAAGATTTTTGATATGATTCCTCTTCTTTCAGACATATCCGAAAAGAACAGACACCATATCAAAAATTGTAAATATGCCCACAATAGGTAATGACAATTTCAGTGCGGATGCATTCATAATCTTGGTACCTCGCGGGAATACAGTATAAAATATTCATAGAATATATGACTTCAACTGCAATTGGGAAAAGTTGAAAATGTGTACCCAGCCGGGATTCGAGCCCGGGTCTCCTGCTTTCTAGGCAGTTGCGCTGACCCCTACACCACTGGGGACACAGTGATCACCGCACCTGCAAGGACTACCCATGCACGCCTCCCGTCAGATACAAATTCCCAGCTTCGCCCTGCCCATAGTACTCAAACTCGTAGTTTAACTAATTCCCGTAAGAGTAAGGGCTTCAAAGCTGGGAATTTGTATCTGACGGGAGGCGTGCATGGGTAGTCCTTGCAGGTGCGGTGATCACTGTGTCCCCAGTGATGTAGGGGTCAGCGCAACTGCCTAGAAAGCAGGAGACCCGGGTTCGAATCCCGGCTGGGTACACATTTTCAGCTTTGTCCAATCGCAGTTGAAGTCATATATTCTATGAATATTAAATAATAACAGCTGCAGGACCAGAAGTGACGTCTATTCTTTCGGAACAGACGCCACATGTATATATATAATACAGTATAAGCTGCGAGCAAGACGAACTAATGGGCAGGGGGAGCTACAATCGTAGTGTGGTACAGGATGAGAATTTGGGTTGGAAGGGTAGCGTGTCAGGATAGACTAATTGGTTAAGGCGATCGCTGCCCAAAACGTGAAATCTGGGTTCGAATCCCGGTCCAGCACATATTTCAACTTTGTCGTTGAATTTATTTCAACGCCCCGAAATGTTTCAATATTTTGATTTCGTACATAGCACAGAGGTGGCCGCACGTTCGTCAGTAGCAGCGCCTTTGTGAGGTGGTGAGTGAGTGAGTGAGTGAGTGACTTCTCTCCGACTCGATTAACTCTCATTCTCGCTACACCACAGCCGAAACGCAGATAACAAAGCTACAAAATGAACAGATGTGACAGACAATACATTTTATACTATACTGCCACATAATATTCCATCTCTTTTTACGCTTCATAGTTTTCGAGTAAATAAACGTCGGTAGTCGGAAATAACACTGCATGAAAGCCAATGTACAAATGAAACTGAAGCATTAAACACACCGTAGAGATAGCGACGAAAAAAAATTCTTTCAAATAATTCACTGTTGCATCGCTCAAACATTGTGTTCATAGTTCGAATACCGCACATAGCTGCCTTTATTTTACTTTGCAAAAAATGTATATATTTTGAATAAAGCTTTAATGTAGTTGGACGTGCTAAACTGGCAGCATCAAGCATCGACACTTTGTTTAACTATGTTTTTAGCTGTGTGTGTGGTTTTCCTTTGTGTATCTACTGCTTGTCGATGCAGTTGTACGAATAAACAGTAACAGCCAAAAAATATAGCGAAAAGCAACGCACATCAAAGGTCTGCAGAAATCGTTGCTATGCCGACTTGGCTACTGTAATCTCTTGTATCTCTTGTAAATAAGACAGAGTAAGATGGATAAGTTGTTGGGGACACAGGAGAAAGTATCCCTGTGAATATACAGGGTGAGTCACATAACACTTGCACCGCAAATATCGCGGACACGGAATGTGCGATTGATGTGCGGTTTTCACAGAATGGATTGGTAATCAGGGGCTCGTATTTTTAGCCAACAAACAGTTTGTAATATTACTTAGAAAGTGTATTCTTTATGAAAACGGCGCGCCTCGGTTGCATAGTGGTAGAGTGCCAGACTACAAATCCAAAGGCTGCTGGTTCGATCCCCGCCAGGGCCTTTCACTTTCCACTTCTTTCACCTCTGACAGTATTGCTCATGTGAAAAATACCGCGTAGCACCGTGGTTCGGAACTCACGTTAAACTGTAGGTCCCCCCATAAGTGGCTGGGTAAGTCAGTTCGAAGGTCGGAAGAAGGCAACGGCATACCACTTCCAGACAGGACCATGCCTAGTAAAGCACTGTGGTGTTCAAACCAATCTTCGGATTGTTGACTGCTTTGGACTACCAATCCATTCTGTGAAACCCGCACATCAATCGTACTTTCTGTTTCTGCAATATTTGCGCTGCAAGTGTTAGGTGATTCATCCTGTATAATCTTTATTTTGACTATGTAAGCTAGTAGCAGTTTAGTACCTCCTGAAAATTGTATTTTCACTTCGTAGCGTCTACGTGTGCTTTAATATGAAATTAAGAGGTCTATTTGTGTTACGATGCTTTAAGATGATATCCTAAGTAATTATATAACATATAGTCGACCGAAGAGCCGCTGTACGCTGCAGTATGTTGGGTAATATACTACATGCACCAAAGGTACTGGTACAGCTGCCTAATATGGAGCAGAACCCCGGCAAGTATGTAGAAGTGCCGCAACATGACGTGGCATCGACTGGCCTAATGTATGAAGTATGCTGGAGAAAACTGACATCATGCATCATGCTACAGAGTTGTCCATTAATCCGTAAGAGTAGTCGGAGGGGTGGAGCTCTCTCTTCTGAACAGCACGTTGCGAGCCATCGCAGATATGCACAGTAATGTGGGGTGTAGATGTTGAAACTCGGAAGTGTGTTCATGGAGTCACACTGTAGCAATTCTCCCCGACTACGAAACCACGTTCAGACTCTATTAAATAGTGACAACTTGTCATTGTAGCAGCACTAACCGATCTAACACACGTGCTGTTGTCCTATATAGGCGTTGTCGATCGTAGTGCCTCAATGTATTGGTCACATTATCAGTCTTCAGGAGACTGGATCGGTCGTATTAAGGACTGTTCAGACAGCCAGCGCCGCGGCGGAGTGGCCGAGCGGATACCGCGACCATCACTGGAAGTGCCTTAGGCAACAGATAGAGCTTGTTACCAGGACCTCACCGGACTCTGGAGAAACAAAACTATGGTATAAACCAGTCAGCCGGCCGCGGTGGCCGAGGGGACTGAGGCGCTCCAGTCACGGTCTGCACGGCCACTACGGTCGGGGGTTCGAATCCCCCCTCGGGCATGGATATTTGTACCGTCCTAGTTCGTAAGTAGTTCATAAGTAGTTTGTAAGTTTAGGGACCGATGACCCCGTAGTTAAGTCCCATAAGCTGTACAAACATTTGAACATTTTTTTTGAAACCAGTAAAAAAACACTACCCGCAATGGAAAAACAATACCACGATGTGGCTACTTGGGCATTATACCAGTTACGACTTTAATAAACTCGATGGTGACAACTTTATAGAGTTTATGATATATATGGAAACGGACTGTGCGAGAACATGTAATTACGTGGACCACAAGAAGAAGTTTGAGAACGCACTTAAGATAATCTTTAAAAAGACAGGGATAGGCTAGAACTTCTGCTCCTAAAGAAGACGCAATTATGCGGCCGTTGTTCGTCGGCTCACAGGACATCATTCGGGTGCAGACGAGACACATATCTACGTCAATTATATTTGGAATTTCGTTTTAAAAATGTGTATCTAGACTCAGGCTAAACAAATTCTGCTCATCACGCCATTCTTGCGCCGCCCTGTGTAGCTGCAAAGCGTCGGTTTGTTTCCCGTTACAAACAAAAAGATTTTCAAAGCGAAATTATTTGTGCTCAATCGATAGAGCAGACCCAAATTAGTGTGGTATTCGGTTTATCGAAATGTATTAACAGAGACAGTAAAACTCGACAATTACCCAGTACTCCGGAAGCGGCTGTGTGGCTCTACTATAAGGCACTAGAGACGCTGCGCGGCGAGGCGGCACACGTGAGATGAGGCACGTCGGGCGAGGACGAAGTGGCGAGGCGAGCACATGTGTACGTCGGCTTTTGGAGTACTGGTTACTTGTCGTGTTTTACTAAAAAAATGTTCAAATGTTTGTAGAGGTTATGGGACTTAGCTACGGGGTCATCAGTCCCAAAACTTACAAACTACTTTTGAACTAGCTTATACTGTAGACGGCACAAACATCCATGCCCGAGGGGGGATTCGAACCCCCGACCGCAGCGGCTGTACAGACAGTGACTGGCACGCCGCAGACCGCTCAGCCACCGCGGCAGGCCGTGGTTTACTGTCTCTGTTAATACATTTCGATAAACCGAGTATCGCACTAGACTAATTTAGGACTTCTCTATCGATTGAGCACAAAAATTTCAGTATAAAAATTTTTTTGTTCGTAACGGGAAATAAACCGACGCTTTACATCTACACTGGACGTCGCAGGAATGGCGTGATGAGCAAACTTTGTTTGGCCTGCGTCGAGCTACACAATGCAAAAAAGAAGTTGGAAATATCTGGTCAATCACTAGAGGAAATAGGCCTGACGACTCTTAGGCGAGACACCCTGTATATAAATTACTTGTACTTAAGTTTCCGTTACTTACTTTGAAAATATGTACATATATAAACTTTATATGAAGAAATTTTTAGTTTCAATGTGGAATAATTTTAAAGTAAAGAACTAAACGGCCAATCAGTTCATCACTGAAAAATTTACACAAGGAGAATTTTATTTTTGTCGATATTACTTACATAGCAATCGGTTAATCATAGAAGAATTTCAACAACAAGTTCTTAAGTTTTGGAGGAAAATTTGATTTTGTTACAACAATCGTTAGGAGAAGTCTGAGTTAATCTGAATACAAGTTTCATCTCAGTGCCAGAAACTTATCTTAAAAACCAGCGGATTGAGGCGCTATGCTCCGATGCGCGAGGCCGTTCCCCATTTCGAATCCTCCCTGGGGCATGAATGTTTGTGTTATTTTTAGCATAAGTTAGTTTATAAGTAGTTTGCAGTTATTAAGCTTAAGGACTGATGACTCCGCAGTTAAGTCCCTTAAGCTTAACAAACATTTGATCATTTAGACTGCCAGCAAGTATTCTATTTGCAAGGTATAGTAAAGTTATTGTCTGTAATAAAGGATCACTACAACTTTCCCCTGACTAAAGAAGGCTTAGTTAACTGGCTATGGTCTCTGATACGGCTGAAGATGTAAGTCTAATACACACACACACACACACACACACACACACGTATTCAACGGGAGGGGCGGAAGAGAGAGAGAGAGAGAGAGAGAGAGAGAATCATTCAGAAAAACAGAAAAATACAAATACATAATAATGCACACTCAGTGGAAATCCTTCAATACTGAACAACAAATGGTAGAAACTACGGCTAACAGCCACACTTAAAAGTCCCGTTTGAGTACAAAAATTAGTGTTAAGATGCTCTTTCGTAATTTGCATCAACGAATATCTTGATTGTGCTTTCTATTCTACTAAATATTTTTATAAAGGTAACATACGGTATATATGGTGTAACAAAATTACCGTTCTTTGAAGCAGAAAGTAGTTGCATTAGCGAGAAAAAGAGGTAGAATAATAATATGCTGTTTTGTTCTTCTATCATAACAAAACCGACGGTGCAAAGGACGAGAAATGAATATTTCAGCACCACCAAACGGAGCGCCTGAGAATTAGCAACCTCCCCTCACTTCCTAGGCTTCACCCCTTGCTCCGCCCGCTTTCTTCCCCCTCGGTGTTTTTGATTTCCCTTGCCCTCAGAACCTCCCTTCCTCTCTTTGCCTTTTCTACCCTATTTGTCTCTCCCCCACTAGTAGCCTTTCTCTCCGTTCAGTCTTGTGCCTCGCGCCGTTGCTTGACTCTCCTGGCCAGTACGTTTCCACGATACTGTCTATGGCGTATTCTGAGTTTACAGAATGACAGAAGTATTTCTATAACAAGATGCACATGAATTTACTCTCGTTACTTCTTGAACGGACTGGTTTTGTGTATTCCATAAAACTCGTGGTCATGCACACGAGAAATACAAAACGCATTAGACGTCATCAATTTATTAAGATTAATGGAAAGGGACAAAACTTTTAGGTCGCACCTAAAGTAAATCAAGCACACAAAGATGCTCATGTGTGCCTGAGAATGTGAGCATTTGGCAGAGGGAATTGCAGCACCTATGTGGGCGCCACACAGGCAACAGAGACGTGACGTGAATTCAAACTATGCAGACTTCCTCCAGAATGAAAAGAGGATATCCAAGAGACGTCGATGAAATATATCTTGATTAGTAAAGTATTTCGAACATCTGTTTATCATCAGGCGTTATACAGTTACGAGGACTGGAACTTAAATAGTGGCCACTGTTTATTCACAACCGATATAAAAGCGCGATATGTTTGCACCTGTTGCTGTCCTTCAACCCCGTCGGGGTTCGAATGCCCCCTCGGGCATAGATGTTTGTGCCATCTGTAGTATAAGCTAGTTCAAGGTAGTTTGTAAGTTTAGGGGCTGATGACCCCGCAGTTAAATCCCTTAAGCCTAAAAAACATTTGAACATTTGATTTTGACATTGCGGTCTCACTCCCAGAAACAATCTATAATTTGATAATTTGTGTCAACGGCCGCGAAAGCCAGCGCTTACGTTTATTTTTTTTATTTTTTTATTTTTTTTATTTTTTTATTTTTTTTATACCCTTGTGGGCTAATTCTGCACCTCACCGGAATCCACTGTACTGCAATCCCTGTCCATCCGTAAAATTTTAGTCGGCTTCCGCTCTTTTAGTGTCATAGAAGTTACTCTCTGATACTGATGTCTAAATACAAGTCGTGTCATCTCCTCTCTTTTCTCAATTGCACACATTCCTGCTTTCATCGAGTCTGGAGACAACCTCCTCGTTTCTTAACAGTACATTTGATTTTCACCATTCTTCGTCACATGTCAAAAGCTTCGATTTTTTTGTCATCAAGTTTTCTCAGTCTACCGTTGACTTGTGCGCAATGCAGATATCTATTCGTAGAAGATTGTTTCTCTATTTTGTGAATCAGTGACGAATCCGGGGGGAACGTGTTTTTTTTCTTTTTTTTCCCTTAGATATCATTTCTCTCAGCTCAACCGCCCTCCCCCCCCCCCCCTTACGAGACCGACTTTCCGCAATCGCCCTTGGATAAATGCCTTCAAACAAGTGATCCTAACAGTGAAATTAATACCCCATTACATAAAGTTTTGTCCTTTAGAAATGCCTTCCTTCCCTTTGTCATTCTGCACTTTATCTCTTCTCTACTCCAGACATCAGAAGTTAGTTTACTGTCCAAATAACAAAACTCCTTGCTTCCTTTCCTGATTCCCTCAGCAACCCCTGATTTAATTCGAATAGATTCCCTTACGATTGTTAACGTTCATCTTGTATCCTCCTTTTTGGTTACTGTCTATTCCATTCAATAGAATGGCGTGTAGATTGGAGCGCCTCGTTACGGATCCCACGGACGCTCGCGTCGGAGGTTCGTGTCCTCCCTGGGGTATAGGTGTGTGCGTCTTCCTTGGAATAAGTTAGTTTAAGTAGTTTGTACGTATAGGGACCGATGACCATAGAAATTTGAGCCCTTGGGATTAAAAACATTTGAACATCATCATCATCATCATCATTTATTGTACGTAACAGGCCATTAAGACCCATGACAGAAAGCAAAAGAAAAAAAAAAGTTCAAATGTTTGTAAAGTCTATGGGACTTAACTACGGGGTCATCAGTCCCTAAACTTACAAACTACTTATGAACTAACTAAGACTAAGGACGGCACAAATATCCATGCCCGAGGGGGGATTCGAACCCCCGACCGTAGTTGCCGTGCAGACCGTGACTGTAGCGCCTCAGTCTCCTCGGCCGGCACATTTGAACATTTTTGCGCTCTTCCTGGTCCTTCGCTCACTCGCATTGTAATTCAGATCGATTCACATCCCACCAGAGCATCCTAAGTGTCGTAAGCCTGCAAGTCTTGAGATGCAACAATAAACACTTGTTTCCGGACCACCATATATCCAAAAGCCTTCGGCTAGTCAATGGCTGCCGGAGATCCTGTCGCGTCAAATGACTAGCTGCCTGCATAAGGCTGTGTTTATAACCCGCGGTTGCTCCGCGGCGGTGGAATCGCGGCGATTTGTCAGTGCACTGTTTCTCATAAGGCAGCGTGGGCCCTGTTTATAGGCGTGGCTGCGACTGCGGCCCCTCCGCTCTTCCGCTGCGGCGTCAAAAGACCAGCGGCTGCACTTACAAACCGCTTACACGGCGTCTAATAGGGCTGTTCGGTGAGCCATTTGTCTGACCGCCAGGGTGCTCAAGGTCACTGCGGATGAACTACCTGCTGTATGGGTGATGAGCGGAGCCTCCGCAAAATCACAGCGGTTGCTCCGCCGCAGAGCAACCGCGGGTTATAAACACAGCCTAAGGGTCTACGCCCGCCGTTTTGAGTTTGGTGCCTACTCCATTGATGATGACAGAGAAAGGTGTAGTTTCCTATGGACCATTATTTATGGAAATCGTGTGAAAGAGACGTCATTTGTGCCACCTCGTGGCTTCCGTTGCTACTGGGAGGTCGATGCAAAACTATCATTTGCGCTAGCTAATCTGTGCTGTTGCGTTCCGTGATCACAAATCTTAGCTGCATGGGCCAAAGGACGTTGGGTAAACTTGTGGTATGTTACCAGAAGATGTAATTCTCTGTTTGGAATCGAAATAAGAAGTTACGACTCTTTTAGTCCATGTGTCTTTATTTTTTTATTCTCATTATCTGTTTCAAACGATGGCTCAGCTCTCGTTGTTGGTCTAGAAGACACTCAAGGTAACACTTATATTTTGTTTCTTTTCGAATGCTATTTTGAATGTTAGATTTAAGTGTGTACTTTTCTGATCGTCCGCGAATGTATAAACAGTAGGTAATGTTTCATTAATTACGCTATGTGGAAAAGTTAAGGGACAGGAATTTAGTCTTCTAAACTCTGCTATGAATGAGTGCCGCTGAGGGAACTATACATCTCCTTCCAGTCATTACGTATCTGGCCGAAATGTAGACTGAATCGAAAGTATCAGAGAAATGTTGCGGGCCACGGTGGAGTGGCCGAGCGCTCTAAGGCACCTTGCTGCGGAGCTGGCGGTTCCTCGCCGTAAGAAGTTCGCGTCCTCCCTCGGGCATGGATGTGTGTGTTGTCCTTAGGTTAGTTTAAGTATTTTGTACGTCTTGGGACTGATAACGCAACAGTTAAGTCCCTTAGATTTACAAACATTTTAAAATGATTAGATTAGATGGATTAGTACTTGTTCCATAGATCATGAATACGACACTTCGTAACGATGTGTAACGTGTCAGGTTAATGAAAGGTGTCTTTAAAAATTATTACTTTGTACTAAATATTGTGCGCCTCGGTTGCACAGTGGTAGAGTGCCAGACTGCAACTCCAAGGGTCTCGGGTTCGATCCCCTCCGGGTCCTACGATTTTTATCTGTCACTTTCCACTTCTTTCACCTTTGGCAGTATTGCTCATGTGAAAAATACAGAGTAGCACCGTGGTTCGGAAGCGACGTTAAACTGTAGGTCCCCCTATAACTGGCTGGGTAAGTCAGTTCGAAGGTCGGAGGAAGGCAACGGCATACCACCTCCAAACAGGACCATGCCTAGTAAAGCACTGTGGTGTTCAAACCAATCTTCGGATTGTTGACTGGTTTACCTTACCACTAAATATTATATGACACACTATTTTTATTTTTTAATTATTTTTTATAATTTTTTTCAGATTTACTAATTTATATCTAAAAATTCATCTATAGTGTAGAAAGAGTGGCCATTCAGAAATTCTTTTAATTTATTTTTAAATGCTAGTTGGCTGTCAGGCTTTTGATACTGTTTGGTAGGTGACCAAAGACTTTTGTGGCAGCATAATTCAGCCCTTTCTGTGCCAAAGCTAGATTTAACCTTGAATAGTGAAGATCATTCTTTATCCTAGTGTTGTAGTTATGCACACTGCCATTGCTTTTTAATGTTCGAGATGTAACTAATATCTTACAGGTATTGCGATGTTATGTGTAGTTTTATCTGCGCCAGTAATTCAGATGACACGACTCTTTCTCTCTTTGTGCTCGGTCGCCGAATAACTAAATAGAAATCACTGTTTTCCTTTCTTGTAAAAATAGTATTTTCAACTCGTAATGAAATGGTAGCAATAGATTATGTCGGTCTTTTAGTTGATGTCACGCAACAAAAGCAGTCTAGTTTCGTCATTAGTAGACGTTAGTAAACTAATGAAATTTTTGCTACGACTGGGAAGGATTTGAGGTGTTTGTCAAGGACAAATTGTGTCCAATTGTGTGAAAAGCGTTGGAGTATTTTGACAGTGAGTGGGGGGATATGGCATGAGGAAATGTTAATTGGAATGTATTGACTGTTCCAAAACTAATCTTTTGTTAATTGAATCTACTCGTAACGTGACGAAATTAATCTCGGGTGAACAACCTGGTATGAGTGTGCTTAGGACATAATATTTCTGCTATCAATCACGTTGCCATCATCAGGTGTGCCTGGTGTATAAATATCTGCGCGCTCCGCGCCATGCGCACGGTCCTTGGCCAGTGTCCGCTCTCCCGCCATGTGGGCGCTGCGACCTAGGTCTCCACGTCCAGGAGGGTCTGTCGGCAGCATTATCGTTGTTCTTCCCTTCGGCTCTGAAGTCGGGATACTCTTAAGATTTTTCCTTCTTCTACATAATCCGGGTGTTTGCGGGTTCCTACGCCTTGCTATAGACACAACCGCTGTCACGATGTAGTTGTGGTTCCCTTACTCTGAGTTCTATGGCTTTTTAAATAACACAGTCCCAGTATATGGAGGTCTGTGTCAGGACTTTGGTTTGGACGCAATCCATGCTGCGGACATAGTTATAGTAAGGTCTGTTAATGATATTTTCATGAACATTAATAAATTGTTTAAAGCCAACTTTTTGTCATTAAACTATGAGAAGACTCACTACATGCAGTTCAGACATGTAAGAGATTTCCCCCCAGCATATGCATTAAGTATGAAGAAGAGCAGATAGAAGAGATTGACAGTATTAAATTCCTGAGATTACAGCTTGATAATAAATTTAGTTGGGAGGAACACATCACAGAACTGCAGAAACGACTCAACAAATCTGTATTTTCAATACGAGTGTTATCAGACATAAAAATAACAAAGCTTGCATACTTTACTTACTTTCATTCCATAATGTCATATGGTATAATATTTTGAGGTAACTCTTCAAGTCAGTCAAAAGTCTTCAGAGTCCAAAAGCGTGTAATACGTATCATTTGTGGAGTAAATTGACGGACGTACTGTAGAAGCCTCTTCAAAGAATTTGGTATATTAACTACTGCCTCTCAGTATACTTATTCCTTAATGAAATTTGTCATAAATAATATATCCCTTTTCCCAACAAACAGCTCAGTTCATACATACAAAACTAGGAATAAAAATGATCTACACAAGGACTTAAAATCACTTACTTTAGTTCAAAAAGGGGTCCACTACTCAGGAACACACAATTTCAGTAATTTACCATCAAGTATAAAAAATTTCGTTACAAATAAACATCAGTTTAAGAGGAACCTAAAAGACTTTCTAGTGGCCAACTCCTTTTACTCCATTAGTGAATTTCTAAATTGTACCATATGATGCATGTATCGGTGCTCATACTTTATTGGTATTATTATAACCCCCCCGTCATAAAGAAAAGAAAAGAACACACTTAAAAATGTATGTATCTGTATTTATATTATTAGTATTATCTATTACTCAGCTTGTAAATTTTTTTTCCTTGCCATGTTCCACATCCACGAGGATCTCCTCAACATGGATCTGCGGAACGAAAAGCTAATGTAATCTAATTTAATCTAGACAACCGAGCGAAATGGGGCAGTGTTAACACACTGGACTCGCATTGAAGGGCGGTTGTTCAAATCCACCTCCGGTCATCCAGATTTAGGTTTTCCGTGATTTCCTTAAATCACTTTAGGCAAATGCCGGGATGGTTCCTTTCAAAGGGCACGGCTGATTTCCTCCACCATCCTTCCCCAAAATCCCGAGCGTAAATTCCGTCTCTAATGACCACGCTGTCGATGGAACGTTAAATCCTAAGTGCCTTCCTTTCCATGCTGTGTAGTTTCGACAGGCAGTGTTCACCGATTGCCTACTTACTAGGCTGTTGCAGTCTAGTGTGTCGTTGATCTTCTCGGCATCGGTCCTCAGTGGTACGAATAGTCTCACCTATCTATACACTATCGCACTGGCAAGGTATCTGATAAACCCCAGATTTACGTAAACACGTAACGTAACAGTTTCGACACCCTACCGCCGCAATCGGCGTTCACTTGCTCCTAGGCATGACGTTTCAGCCCAGTGATGATGTTTCAACTGACAACTTTACAGGCGACAAGAAATGAAGCCTGTAAACCAGCCATTTAAACACAATGAGTGCAAAACGAAAAGAAAAAATTCCAAGCAGAATAGATCCCTGGCCTCCTCGGCGAGAAAGACGGTACGTGAAGTAACCTTTTACTCTGCAGCGGAATGTGCGCTGATATGAAACTTCCTGGAGGATTAAAATTGTGTGCCAGAACAGGTACTCGAACCTCGGCAATTTGGCTTTTGGTGGCAAGCGCTCTACCGTCTCAGCTATCCCGGCATATCCTTTCTTCCACCTGTGCTAGTCATCCAAGGTTCGCAGGAGAAATTCTGTAAAGTGTGAAAGTAGGAGGCGAGATACTGTCAGAAGTAATGTTGTGAGGTATGCCAGAAATTTCTCTTTCCCCAATTCTACTCAGTACCACCTCATTAGTTACGCGATCCACTTAATCTTCAGCATTCTTCTGTAACACCACATTTTAAAAGCATTGAAATGAGAAATTAGTACTGCCTATGACAAGGAAAAAATAAACGTTGATGCACCCAGAATTAGTGGTTGGAAGTTAATGTCCTCTTCCTGTCTGAACTATTTATTCCTCATGTTTCACTACTGTACAAGACAAATCTCCACGCTAAAGTCTTCAGAAAATACTTCCTAACACTTGATATTCTATGTTAACATATTTCTCTTCCTGTCTGAACTATTTATTCCTCATGTTTCATTACTGTACAAGACAAATCTCCACGCAAAAGTCTTCAGAAAATACTTCCTAACACTTGATATTACATGTTAACATATTTTTCTTCTTCAGAAACGCTTTACTACCCATTGCTATTCTGGATGTTATATTATCTGTACCGCGACCGTCGTATGTTACTTTACTGTCCAAGTAACAAAAATCGTCTACCAACTTTCATTACGTAATCTAATTCCTTCAGCATCGTGTGATTTTTTTTTATTAGAGTACATTGCATTACCCTTGTTTAGATCTGTTTAATGTTCATCTTATACTTCATACCATGCACTTCAATGTGATTTGCAGAGTATCTATGTAGATGTGGTTATGCTCCTTTCAAGACACTTTCCATTCTATTCAAATGCTCTTACAGGTCCTTTGCTGTCTCTGACAGAATTACAATATCATCGGCAAACCGCAAATTTTGATTCCTTCGTTCTGAACTTTAATCCCTTCTACAAATTTCTCCTTGCTTTCCTTCACAGCTTGGTCCGTGTACAGATTGAATATCAGTGGGGAAAGGCTACAACCCTGTCTTATTCCCTTTCCCGCCAATGCTTACCTTTCTGGCCCTTCGACACTTCCAGCTGCATGTCCGGATTGTTGCCCCTGTAATTACTGGAAAGGCTGCTGCCCCTCTTCAGGAACCACACGTTTACCAGTGGTTGGAAGTTAATGAAACTATATATTACGAACCGAGTAAAATATGGGATGAAAGAGATAAAGCCGTTGTCAGTTACAGGTGGAACCTTGGTGCCATATTATTAACGTGTAACAATGCATAGAAAGATGGTCTACCCACTGCCGCGCATTGACGACGCCTTAGAATGCTTGAAAGAAGCTACGTACAGGTCAACCATGGACATGCAGACAGGTTACTGGAAAATTAAGGCTGGCGTAGATGATAGGGAGAAGACTGCTTTTATTACACCTGACGGCCTCTAGGAATTCAAAATCTTGCCGTTAGGACTATGTAATGCCCCGGCCACATTCGAACGCATCATGGGCAACTTGCTTCGATATCTTAAATGGACGACTTATCTTTGTTATCTAGATGGTATTGTCGTTTTCTCAAGGACATTTGTGGAACACCTAAGTCGCCTGTCAACTGTGTTGAAGTGTGTCCAGACAGCAGGACTCCACCTCGATCCAAGGAAGTGCTTCTTCGTCACCAAAGAGATAAAAATCCTGGGCCACCTAGTCAACGGAGATAGTGTCCGTCCTGACGCAGATAAAGTAAGGGCAGTCACAGAATTTCCAACTCCTCAACACCGCAATCTGCGACGCTAACCACTACACCACTCCGTTGGGAGAGTCGCGGCAATATTACCAGGATGTGCTCTTTGCCCAAGACGTCGTGAAGCCCAAATACGATGGTCATCGGATGTTACGTAGAGGCGGGAATCACGACTGAACATGATGTGATGCCATTTGTCATCTGCGTTTCTCGGACACGGCACTGTCCCAAACCCCGGCGTTACTGTCCTGACGTAAATGCAAAGTGACGCATGGAGCAGTAGGAGCTTATCCGGCAGCTGTGAGTTGTCGATATATTATTCAAGAACTGACGTGACGTTGTAGCGTTCGACGATGGTGGGTGCCGAGGTCATGTGATGTACATTGGTTGGCACTTCGTACCTAGGTCCTCCCTGGCTGTGGTGTATGTTGGTCAATCGAAGTGATGCGCCAGGGATGCTTTCCACTGCTACTGCATGTAAACGTCTTGCTTCGCTTCCTGACGCACGGCACTTGACCGCTACCAATTCGCGAATCCGCTGGGATTTTTTGTGATCTCTCACAGGCTTATGATTTTGTAAATCATGGAATTCTTCTAGACAAGCTCAAGTTTCGTGATATTAGTGAGGCAGTGCACAAATGTTTTCATTAATACTTAACTGCAAGAGTGCAGAAAATAGAAATAAATGCTACAGGTAGACTGAAAAAAATCAGCTGATTCCTCAAACTAGGGAGGTATCAACAATGAGGTCCCACAAAGTTCGGTTTTGTGTCCTTTGCTGTTCATATATTTTAACGATTTGCCATTATATTAACGATTTTCCATTATATCTGCAAAGCTAGTTGTTTTTTTCCTTTGATACAAGTATAGTAATCACACAGGACAAATAATGTCTTTCAGAAAATTATTAAGTGGTTCTCTGCAAATGGACACTTATTAAATGTTGGTAAAATACTGTATATACAGTTCCATACGGTAAATAGGACGACACCATTAATAAATATAGTCTGTGAACAGAAGTCTGCAGAATATTCAAAGTATTTCGTGTGTTCATTGATGAAAAATTGAACTGGAAGTAGCACAATGATGATATAGTGAAACATTTGAGTTCAGAAACTTACGTTATTAGGGTTATTGCAAATTTTGTTCTCAGACATCTCAGGAAAATAGCTTACTATGACTATTTGCCCGTTGCTTTCATATGGCATTATGTTTTGAGGTATTCATCATTGGGCAAAAAAAGTATTCATTGCACAAATCGTGTAATTAGAATAATTTCCGCAGCCCACCCAAGATCATCTTGCAGGCACTTAGTTAAGGATCTAGAGATCTTCACAATAGCTTCACAATATATAACCCAACCCAACAATACAATAGCGGTGTGCTTAGCTGTTACACTAGGAAAAACGATGTTTTACACTATTCAGCGTAAAAACTGACTTTTGCACAGAAGGGGGTGAATTATGCTGCCACAAAAATCTTTGAAAAATCTTGAATATCATCAAATATCTGAGGCCTGGCGCGCCACGTTACGGATCGCGCGACCTCGTATTTAAGATCGATGCAACAACTGTTTATCTAATCTAATGAAAGCGTTGACGCCATGATTCCACTCTGGTTGACGTTCTACACATACAGAGCTGTGTAAAACTACACTACAGGCCATTAAAACTGCTACACCATGAAGAAATGCAGATGATAAACGGGTATTCATTGGACAAATATATTATACTAGAACTGACGTGTGATTACATTATCACTCAATTTGGGTGCATAGATCCTGTAAAATCAGTATCCAGAACAACCACCTCTGGCCGTAAGAACAGCCTTGATACGCTGGGCATGAGTCAAACAGAGCTTGGATGGTGTGTACAGGTAAATATGCCCATGCAGCTTCAACACGATACCACAGTTCATCACGAGTAGTGACTGGCGTATTGTGACGAGCCTGTTGCTCGGCCACCATTGACCAGACGGTTTCAATTGGTGAGATATGTGGAAAATGTGCTGGCCAGGGCAGCAGTTGAACATTTTCCGTATCCAAAAAGATCCGTGCAGGACCTGTAACATGCGGTCGTACATTATTCTGCTGAAATATAGGGTTCCGCAGGAATCGAATGAAGGGTAGAGCCACAGATCGTAACACAAAAATGTTCAAATGTTTGTTAAGCTTATGGGACTTAACTACGGGGTCATCAGTCCCTAAACTTACAAGCTACTTATGAACTACTTACGAACTAGGACGGCACAAATATCCATGCCCGAGGGGGGATTCGAACCCCCGACCGTAGTGGCCGTGCTGACCGTGATTGGAGCGCCTCAGTCACCTCGGCCACCGCGGCCGGCGATCGTAACACATCTTAAATGTAACGGCCACTGTTCAAACTGCCGTCGATGCGAACAAGAGGTGACAGACACGTGTAACCAGTGGCACTCCATACCATTACGTCGGGTGATAGGCCAGTATGGCAATGATGAATACACGCTTCCAATGCGCGTTCACGGCGAAGTCGCCAAACACGGATGCGACTATCATGATGCTGTAAACGGAATCTGGATTCATCAGAAAAAATGACATTTTGCAATTCTTGCACCCAGGTTCGTCGCTGCGTACACCATCGCAGGCACTGCTGTCTGTGATGCACCGTCAAGGGTAACCGGAGCCATGGTCTCCGAGCTGATAGTCCATGCTGTTGCAAAAGTCGTCGAGCTGTTCATGCAGATGGTTGTTGTCTTGCATACGTCCCCATCTGTTGATTTAGGGATCGATACTTGGCTGCACGATCCGTTACAGCCATGCGGATAAGATGCCTGTCACTCGACTGCTAGTAATACAAGGCCATTGGGATCCAGCACGGCGTTCCTAATTGCCCTCCTGAACCCACCGATTCCATATTCTGCTAACAGTCATTGGATCGCGACCAACGCGAGTAGCAATGTCGCGATACGATAAACCACAATCGGGATAGGCTACAATCCGACCTTTATCAAAGTCGGAAACGTGATGGTACGCATTTCTCCTCCTTACACGAGGCATCACAACAACGTTTCACCAGGCAACGCCGCTCAACTACTGTTTGTGTATGAGAAATCGGTTGGAAACTTTCCTCGTGTCAACACGTTGCAGGTGTCACCACCGGCGCCAACCTTCTGTGAATGCTCTGAAAATCTAGTCATTTGTATATCACACTATCTTTTTTCCTGTCGGTTAAATTTCGTGTCTGTAGCACGTCATCTTCGTGGTGTAGCAATTATAATGGCCAGGAGTGTATTACTGACTTGAATCCTATAGAGCGCTGACATACATCGTTGTCTCTACTCAGTGCAGCTCTCCGTGAAGAATAGGCTGTCATTCCCCAAGAAAACATCCAGCACCTAATTGTTTGCGAGACTGGAAGGTGTCATGAAGGGTAAGCGTGGGGCAACAACATATTGATTTCCATCTTTATCGATGGTGGGCAGCATGAACTTGGAACTCATTTTCAGTCAGGTGTCCAAATATTTTTGATCACATAGTCTAATTATGAATAATATTACTCCTATTCCCGACAGCTGACGCTGCAGCAGTGACTGTTTCTTTTATACATGCAAGCACGAATACTATGAAAGCGGTTCGATAAATCGTCTGCCATGCACTTAAATGTTATTCGCAAACTACATATGTAGATGTAGAAGGATGACAGAAGGACTTATAATTGGTTAAATAGACAAGAAATAGATTTCTCGTCCTGTACAGAAATCACAGATACTGTACGAGGACAATTGGGTAAGAGACTACTCTGACAATAGTCAAGGGATAGCGATATACACAGACGGAGATAGCGGTTCATTTTACTCCTATGATCCATTTACTGGGTACTGGAGCCATGTAAGACAGTGCAGTAACACAGATTGGCTATCAATTCACGAATCAAGTTTAGCGAAGCGTTTGTAAAATGTGTCTAGACAATGGGATATGGGTTTTCTTCCGACGTATGATGCGTGTAAATATTCAAATGTTCTTGAAACTATGGGACCAAATTGCACTAAAGTAAAAAGTAAAGTCGTATGCCGTAAGACTGGGAGACACCGAAGGGCAGGTTCAGCGCCTGAATGGAATGGTTTTCACTATCCTTTGCGCCCGCAGGCACCTTTCCTTCGCGAAGTGTCAGAAACTGTGTGCTGAAGTGTCTACGTGAAGTGTAGGTGACTGTAACGGGTGCGTGAGTAGTTTAGTGTTGTGTTCGTGATGGAGATCAAGTGAGAAGGGAGAGGGTGAAACGCGGTGTTGGCACATAGCCTACTGGTCTCGAAAAGCACCAAGTGAGCAGCCGAGCTTAACGTGCCCATCCGACGGACGGATCACCATCAACAGTGTCTCATGCCCTCACTCCATGAGACACTGCGGAGAGGTGTGGAATTGAATCAAGAACATTGGTGGAAAGACTGGTGATCAGGGACTTTGCACCACCCGCCTTCTATCGTCACGGCCATAAGGAAAAGGGAAAGTTGTCAACAGCGAGTGACTTACCCGGACGGTTACCCATCCAATTACCGACCAGGCCTGACGATGCTTAACTTAGGTGATCTGGTGGGTATATCTACCGCGGCACGGCCTTTCACACTACTTACACTAACTTATGATAACGGCATCACCCATGTCCGAGGGAGGATTCGGACCTCCGACGAGGAGCAAGCGCGCACTCCGCAACAAGTCGCCTTGGAGCGTCCGATCATTCTCGAGCGGCGTTCCGTAATTAAGAGGAGTTTCGCGGAGGGATGCTGGACGTGGACCATACACGGTATATCTATGCAGGTTTAAATGTTCAAATGTTTGTTAAGCTTATGGGACTTAACTACGGGATCATCAGTCCCTAAACTAACAAACTACTTATGAACTACTTACAAACTAGGACGGCACAAATATCCATGCCCGAGGGGGGATTCGAACCCCCGACCGTAGTGGCCGTGCTGACCGTGACTGGAGCGCCTCAGTCATCTCGGCCACCGCGGCCGGCTGCAGGTTTAAGAAACAGGAGAAAGCACCCCATACCATGTAGATTTTGAGTGCCCTGCATTGGAGAATGTGGGCGCGAAATTAAGACGGGAAGTGCCCAATACAAAGACCTTTGAGCTTATACATCATCCGAACACATTTCACACAAAAAAAAATTAACTGACCAAAACATTATCGCGTAAAGTGCTGGACGACATTCCGCGCAACAATCAACCTGATGTGTGACACACACAACCGGGAATGGTCTGGTCGCCAGCAGTGATGGAATCTGTCATCCCTTGGTCTTGGGAGTTACGTACGGCATTACCGGAGTTGACGTAAGATGTCGCTTAGTTTTAGAAATTAAGGTTAATATCAAATGGGGATTAACTACTTGCCGGTAGACTGCAGTGACATTAAGGCCTGCTCAGTGCCTGAGGCATGCTCACTGGGTTCAGCTCGGTGAGCCAGGCCGCACATGTAAGTTTGTAAGCAAGTGGCACAACTGTAACACTGCAGTTGTAGCATGGTAAGAAAGTAACTAAGCATAAAGTAGGGCAAACTGTAGTAGAATAGTTGGGCCAGTGGACTGCTTGAAGCTTACTAAGTCGCTCGAAACTTTGTATAACGCTAGGAACCATTTAATAATTGCTGATGGGTTTTAATGAAGCAGTGTTTGTCTACCTGTGGGTCGCGACCCCCGAGGGTGTCCCAATGTCTTGCTCGGGAGGTCCTCGTCACATTGGGAACTGCTTACACCGTAATGTAACTAGGGATTCAGTAATGGAAAAACCTATGTCTAAGAGAAATTTTTTAAATGTTAATCCTACGAATTTGTTGTGTAACATTCATTATGAATTGATCACACATTGTTTTATAATCTTGTGTGTTGATGATGAACTGTTTAGGAACCAATCGATAGGTAAAAGAACTTGATACATTAAGTAGTTCTGAAAAATTGGAGAAAGAAAATCTATTTCTTCACACATTGTCTACACAGCGGGACCTTACGTAATGAGCATACTTCGCTTGTGAGTCTTGCTGAAATTCTTGAAAGCAAAATATATTTTTCTGTCGGAAATCATCTCAAAATAGGTAAAAGACTGCTGAAGCAAACGGTGGAAGATTATTATTATTATTTCCTTTGAGATAACCTAGTTTTGCTACAATTCATTCAGGAGGGAGGTCGTCAGAATATTTTTATTTTTAATGTGGTCGTCAGAATATTTTTACTTGGAAAAGGGCCGCTTATTCGAAGACTTTGAAAAACGTTGTAGTAAATAATAATAATAATAATTTAAAAAAATACCAGGTGATCAAAAAGGCAGCATAAATTTGAAACCTTAATAAATCACGGAATAATGTAGATAGAGAGGTAAAAATTGAGACAGATGCTTGAAAGGACATGGGTTATATTAAAAAAAAAAAAAATTAAAAAAAAAGTCCAAAATATGCCCGACAGATGGCGCTTCATCTGATCAGAAAAGCAATGATTAGCATAACAAATTAATACAAAGAAAAAATGATGTTTTTTACAGGAAATGCTCACTATGTTCACCATCATTCCTCAACAATAGCTGTAGTCGAGGAATAATGTTGTGAACAGCACTGTAAAGCATGTCCGGAGTTATGGTGAGGCATTGGCGTCGGGTGTTGTGTTTCAGCATCGTTAGAGATGTCGGTCGATCAAGATACACCTGCGACTTCAGGTAACCCCAGAGCCAATAATCGCACAGACTAAGGTCTGGGGACCTGGGAGGCCAAGCAAGATGAAAGTGGTGGCTGAGCACACGATCATCACCAATGACGCGCGCAAGAGAACTTTCACGCTCCTAGCAATATGGAGTGGCGCACCATACTGCATAAAAATCGTACGTTCCAGCAGGTGTTTATCAGCCATGCTGGGGATGATGCGATTCTGTAACATATCGGCGTACCTCTGACCCGTCACGGTAGCAGTTACAAAACCAGTATCCCACACCATCTATCGGACATTTTTTGAACTTCTTTTTTGTTCTAATAAAACCCCATGTCATTCCAAGCAAATGTATCAATTTTTACATATCTATCTACATTATTCCGTGATTTATTAAGTTTTCAAATTTATACTGACTTTTGATCACCCGGTACTTGGCCGCACAGACCTATCTCTGGAACCTACAAAAGATTTCCAAAACGAGTCATAAGACTGAAAAAAAGGGGGCAGGGGGGTTAACCTGGATTTATTTGAATTGTAGTTTCAACGAATAATTCGGCGCTATATTCACTGCATATCAGAGTTTTATCCTCCGTAGCAAGACGAGCGATCGCTGTACACGGTTTTCCTCTCGAGATTTACCAGTCACCGCTGTCACAACAGTAAGAGCTTCTGGCGAACCGAAACCCGCCGCGCTACAGAATCGCTAGTTAATGCTGTTGTCGGTAACGGCGGTCTGCGGGGATCAGCTGTCAAGGAACGCCGGCCGCAGCGCGACGCGCGAGCGCGAGTGTACACGCGTACTCCACGTGTCCGGGCGCGCGCGGCGGTGGCGTCAGTCTTGTGTGGCACCGCAGACGCCGACGTCGACGAATAATTAATGGCGGCCGGGCGATGCTCCGCCAGGCCTATAATTACCCGCATCAGTCAGCCGTAATGGATGCGGCCGGCCTTTGAGAACTGGCGCGGGTAATATTTAAATAATACACAAAATGGCGGAGTGCCGTGAGTGATTACAGGCGGTGAACTCTTCCCGCGGTCCCAACCCTTTATTTACGGCGCCCGCTACACGGGGGTCGCCGAAAATTCATCCACAAACCGCTGCGCCGCCGGAGCCGACTCTAAGTGCCCCGGACGCGAGAACGGAGGGGGAGTCTCTGGGAGTTGTTTAGCGCGGGTCGTGGCGTGCGGATTCGCCAAATTGAGCTTCTCCGTTCGTATTCGCGATTTACTACAGCAAAATAATAATAATACGTGGTGTTTCAAAATGAATATACGCATTACAAAGTTTTGTATTCATCTGGGAGTGCTGCGTATTATATGTTACATAACGACATTGTACGATACTTTACATATTTTTGGAAACATTTTTGTTTCACTATTTGGGCAACAGCACTCTTATTTAAATTTATATATAAATAACAGTCTATAGTGCAAACATTTATAATTTTTTTCGTCTAGTTTCGGTATTCTTTTAGACCATCTTCAGGAAATTTAGCTCTGTTGATGTGGAGGTGGCAGGAAACGTGGAGCCTTCTGGTGCGTCACTGCTTGTGACTCACTAGAAGGTTCCATGTTTCCTGCCAGCTCCACAACATCAATGGAGCTAAATTTCCTGAAGATGGTCTACAAGAAGACCGAAACAAGGTTTTTTTTTTTTTTTTTTTTTTTTTTTTTTTTTTGTTTTTTTTTTGCACTCTATGTAGAAGTTATTTATTAATTACAAAAGACCTTTTTCAGAACAATTGCCATCTTCAGGTTTCTGTGAAGATAATATAGATAACAAAGGAATAATATTGCAATTTTGAACGTGGTAATATAGACTAATAACGTATGTACGATAAGTTTACGTACATTAAACTTTACTTTCTTGTAACGTCGTTGTTCATTTGCTGGCATTATGATTTCACTATATTACTGCTGTTAATAGTGAACACATTTAGTATTGTTCTTACATATATATAATTCCGAATATATAAATTACAAAAAATTACATGTAACATCGCTGACTAAGCTATCAGAACAATATATATATATATATATATATATATATATATATATATATATATATATATATATATATATATATATATATCCGAATTTAATTTTTTGTTCTGACAGCTTAGTCAGCGATGATACATGTAATTTTTTGTTCTAACAGCTTAGTCAGCGATGTTACATGGTTACAATCGTTTTTCTTAAATTCCGAATAATATATATATTGTGATCAGCATATCCAAAACGAAAGTAATGTATGTGGGAAAGAGGTTTAAACAGATTTGAGTGCAAAATAGGAGGAACAAAGTTAGAACAGGTAGACAGTTTCAAGTACCTGGGATGTATATTCTCACAGGATGGTAACATAACGAAAGAACTGTAATAGAGGTGCAGCAAAGGTAATGCAGTGAGTGCTCAGCTAAGATCTACTCTCTTCTGCAAGAAGAAAGTAAGTACCAAGACTAAGTTAGCAGTGCACCGCTCTATCTTTCGACCAGTTTTGTTGCATGGGAGTGAAAGTTGGATGGATATAGGTTACCTCATTCATAAGATAGAAGTTACAGATATGAAAGTACCAAGAATGATTGCAGGTACTAATAGATGGGAACAATGGCAGGAGGGTGTCCATAATGAGGAAATCAAGGAAAAACTGGGAATGAACACCATAGATGAAGCAGTTAGAGCGAACAGACTGAGATGGTGGGGTCATGTTTCACGCATGGGAGAAGCAAGGTTACATAAGATACTCATGAGCTCGGCTGCGGAGGGTAAGAGGAGTCGAGGTAGACCAAGAAGAAAGTACTTAGAATGATTTTGAAGTAAAAGGCATAACATCAGACGAGGCGTCAATGTTAGCATTAAATAGGGGATCATGGAGGAAATTTATTAGAGGTACTATGCTCCAGACTGAACGCTGAAAGGCATAATCAGTCTCTAATGATAATGATGATGATGATATATTATTGTAGAACTGGTTATATCGAACTTTTTATGATTTGCAACTTTCTTAACGATTTAATGTAATATTAGCGTAATTGTTTGTATGCAGCGAGGTAAACAGATAACCGAAATCTACAAACATAGCAGAGATGATATTATTACGAAATTAATAGTAATCGCTTCGAACGAACAGTTAAGGTAATATTACATTAAATCGTTAAGAAACTTGCAAATCATAAAAACATTCGACTTAGTCAGATGTACAATATATAAACACGATTCAGATTCGTAATTTAATATACAGATAGAGATATAATTAATTAATACCAATGAAACAAACGATTTTAACCAGTGATCTCTAATTGCAACTATGTAACATCGGTGACTGAGCTGTCAAAACACGAAAAAATTATAAAATAATTAACTTCGGAATTTGACTGATATGTATATAAGAACGATACTAAATGAAGACATCAGTGGTCAATAATGATAATCCTCATTTATAAAGTGCTGAGATATGACGACTTTAATATTGGTTTTAATATTTATATTTCGATATCTCTCTGCAGATTCTTGTACTACTTGAAGAAAGTGAAATATTCTGTCAGATATGCTTGCTTGCACCAAATACATTAAAAATACAGAAGTTGAGGGTTATCATTATTTACCGCCGAGATCTTCAAATGTGTTCACTATTAACAGCAATAAAATAGTCAAATCATCATGACAGCAAATAAGACAACGACGTTACAAGGAAGTAATGATTAATGTACGCAAACTTTTTGTACCTACGTTATTAGTCTACACTGTCACGTTCAAAAATTGCAATATTATTCCTATGTTATCTATATTATCTTCACAGAAACCTGAAGATGGGGATGTGTTGAAAAAGGACTGTCGTAATTAATTAATAATTTCTTCATATAGCAGCGTCTTTGTTACAGCAAAGTTTCTTACAATGTCGATGTATTACAGAGTATTATTTTGTCCAAATACATATTTCAGTTTATATTAATCGCCGCTAGATGTCAGTTGTCCTCTGTTTTCCTTGGTAACCTTCATATGTTTAAAATGGCTACTCCGCAGCATAAATCACTGCGTGTTCCCGAGTTTGTGAAGTGCCATTCCGTGATTACGATTCAAAGATGTTTCAGGTTGAGGTACCAAATTGATCCTCCGAATGGGTGGAAGATTCGCAGATGGTATCGACACTTTGTGGATATAGGATGTGTATGTAAAGGCAAGAGTCCGGCCGCCCTCGTATTCCTGAAAAAAATGTTGCACGAATTCAAACACCTTTCCAACGTAGTCCTTCAAAATCAGCTCGTCGTGTCAATCGAGAGTTACAACTGCCTACAACAACAATTTGGCGTGTTTTGAGATGTCCGATGGTTATGATGCCGTACAAGTTACAGTTGCTAAAAGCTCTGTGTCCTGATGACAAAAGCCAACGTTTGCCATTTTGTAACGAGATCCTTGATGCTACTGACAATGATAACAATCTCGCACAACGCATCGTGTTCAGGGAAGAAGCGACTTTGGAGTTAAGTGGTCAGGTAAACAAACACACTATTCTAATGTGGAGCCTATAGAACCCACATGCAGTCATTGAACATGTACGAGATTCACTCAAAGTCAATGAGTTTTGTGCTATATCCCGATCATCTGTTTACGGCCAGTTCTTCTTCGATGGAAACACGCTTAACTGTCAGCAGCATCTTGCTATGTTACAAAAAAGTTTGTTTCCGAGACTGCACGAAGTCAACTTCGTTTTTCAATAAGACGGGACATCCCCTCATTGAGGTCACCGAGTGCGTGAATATCTGAATGAAACTCTACCGAACCGTTGGATTGGTCTTCAAGGAGCTGGCGACTTAGCATGTCGCAGCTGGGCTCCTCGGTCACCGTAGTTGACATCCTGTTACTTCCTCACGTGCGGTTTCGTTATGTACCACCACTCCCACAGAAACTGGAAGAGTTGAAGAATGTTAAAGTCATCACCTTGTGTCCTTTCCAACATTACTACACCAGAATTCCGAAGGCAATAGGCAACGATTCAGGAATGGCAAAAAATAAATAATTCAGATAAGGCAAGAATACTATCGGTACACCAAGTACTAGATGACCGCTGTCGATATCGCCTTAAATCAAGAGCACCAATATGGGAAGACAGAACACTTGCTCAAGGAACTACCTATGACTGCCACATTAACCTACACAACTCAGCCAACAACTCCCAGGAATGCAACTTCCCCGTAAAATCTGGTGCTAGCTAAACCGTGTGAGAATTGGACATGCAAAAACCAAATCCATGCTGCACAAGTGGGGTGCCAATGACAACCCAACGTGTGACTGTGTACTGACGAACAAAGATTACAACATGTCGTGCAATATTGCCCGCAACGAAAATTCTGTGGTAACTGGAGAGACTTTATCGAAGCCAGCCCTACTGATACTGAGTGTCTGTCTCGTTTGAACATAAATTTTTAGTGAATTGTGTCTGCCGTTCTATTTCAGCCTTGCTCTCACATAATAATCAATGGTGTTTGTTTTGTTTATGTTATTACGTATATATATTTGTGTATTTCTATTTTATATCTTATGTTACGTAAATTTGTGATGTCAATACCGCACTTGCACTTTTTAAAGCCATACAATAAATAATTAATTATCGGATCGGTACTGCCATAACATCAGTGATGAGGGACATGTTTGACCGAGCATGTGAGGAATTTGAGTGTCGAAGTGATACTGTTCGTGTCGCTGATGGAGAAGATATTGAACGCCTGTAATGTGAACTTGAGAGACTCGTAAATATATGTCCCTCCCTTGTAGTCCTCTAGAAGTTTCTGTCGTTTGGCTGCTGAGTATTTTAATAAGTGCCTGATTTGCAAGAATACATCCAGGTATTGTACGAAGACTCCATTATGAGTCGTGTGCAAACACCACGACAACATTTTTAATGTTGTTGTGGTCTTCATTACGGAGAGTGGTTTGATGCAGCTCTCCGGAACACCCTATCCTGATCAAGCCTCTTCAACTCCACATATTAATATTTTTTGCAATTAAAACACATAGAATCACATGAAGTTGAATATGTGATGCACACACTAACATATTAACTCAAGTTGAATATGGAGTATGAAATGAAGACAATGATATGTCATTTGGTGTATTTTAATTGAAAAAAAAAGAAAAAGGTAAGATCTGTACATGTCTCACATGGACTTAAAACTCCACTGAGGATGTTCATTCAATGAAAGAAATCGGTATGAACTATTTTTAATAAATATTTTATATCGTAAACAGTTGAAATTTCTTTCATTATTAATAAGTACAAGTTATGTCTTGAAAGATACATTTGCGAAGTGTATCGCTTGGTACGTAGTTATAACCGATTCTTTAGATAGTGCTAGCGCACATTTAGCTGTCCATACTGACTGATTAATAACATACCGTCAATTGAAGGCAATCCGTGACTGGTGACCGTAGCGACTTGGTAGTGTTACATTGGTACATTCTGATTGCATTCTATTTCTGTGTATTTGCATTTGTATTGAGCACAATGAAAAATGGCGCAGAAAAGGTATTACAGGTTTTTCATTAGATTACATTACCGTTTTCATCATAAAAGTATATGAAGAAGAAAGTGATCAAGACACTTGAAGATCACTAACATCCTAGAGGTTGAAGAATTGGTGCAAAAGTCTTCCTAGGTAAGGGCAAAGGCAAATCCCATTCCACCTCCTGCAAAATGTCTTGTCAACCTTTGAATAGATACTTCTTTCTCCAGGGGAAAAAATCACTACACGTTTTTCTGAGAAAGATTTACTCCGTAACGATGATACTGAACGCCACCGGAACGATATCATCAACCTTCAAGCAATCACCCATAAATTTCAGTGGACCCATATTCAACAAAATGATAAAGCATGCCTGGAAGAATGCTGCATTTACAGTTGCATTTGATGCTCTTGACAAAATTATTTGGAACATGGCAGATTCATATGGTTGAGCATGCAACTACAGAACTGCGTCATTTACCTAGTGGGTATATTGTCGTCGTTTAACATTTATCTATACCAAGACCCACAAACATGCTTCATAGTAGGTAAATAATGCTAAAGGGAATAAGTAAATTAATATCACTCAGCTTTATGTTATACTGATTCCCGTGTTTCCATTCGTATTCATTACTGCACTACTAACAACAAGGCTGTTAACTTGTATAATTATCTCTTTGGCCATATAAAATTGGTGAAGTTCAGTTTGCATTATAATTTATATTATTCCAGTATCAGCGAACCGCTTTGCGAAAGTACAGCGTTAGGCTATATGATAAAACGCTGTGAATTTTTCTTTAGTTTGAATATTTATTGCTTCTCTCAGTAAATCTCGACACATTACATTTAAATATATAATAAGGAAGACTAGCTACGTCCGTCAACGCATTCCTGTGTCTCAGCCTGATATGAAATAAGAAATAAATCAGTCAATCTTGTAAATGTAGTCTCCGACAAAATACATCAGACAAATAAATAATAAGTAAATACTGAGCTTTGCGTTGCTGTGGCTACGTGGAGCAAAATAAAAGTCGGAAATAAGATTTCCTCTCAGAAAATCACTAAAATAATTCTGGAATTAGACGTGTCGTCTCTGAGGATTGCGAATGGAATAATTTATAAAATATTTACTTCACCGTTGAAGCAAATGTCACAGTTTTGACGGACTAAGCTTTCATTTTCAAATGTTGTAATTATATTAAAGTTAAAAACTGACAAATTCAGTTTACACCAAAATGGTTTAAAATTTTGTTACAGTGGCTAAACGGGTACTATTTTACTATGAAAATCAATCCTTAATCTATCCATGAACATGTGACACATACACATTCAGGAAGAATAGTAAATATTTTAGGGTAGTAGTAGAGACGGATTAGGAACAGAAATGCCATATATGTGATGTGTTCAATTTTTATTGGATACCTAGTTATAGCTGTTAGTTTGTAACCCAAACAAACTTAAATGAAAAGCAAATGAAAACATTTTCATTTAAGTCTTCCGTCGGTTCTTGGTAGATTGTCATCATAATGAATTAAAAGCACAATTCTGCGTACGTTATACAAGTTTATTTTTTATTTAGCTACAGGTTTTGGCTTACGAGGCTATCTTCAGACTGATAGAAGAATCAGTGAAAATGTCTGAATTTGCCTTGGCTTTGTCTGTTTGGAATACATACTAAAAAGCTTTATCTCTGCGCTAAATAAAAATTTAACACTTAAGTGGCATTTTGTTGCAATGCCTCTATACTAGCATCTCCTAAAATATTTGTTACTAGCAACCACCCCGTCATCTCCCGGGTGGCAGAGGATGTATCATCATACTTCAAGTGTTTTGAATGAACTTAATATTATTTCTACTTGCGCAAATATTTGGAAAAAATAAAGAATGGATAAATAAACAATGTGAACTATTAATCAAAATATCCACGGTGTCCCGTTGGACACTATAGACCGGCAGTACACCCGTGATTTTGATTATCAAATACACAGGGAGAAACTCAATAATCACAATGTGGACTATTAATGGATACAGAACAGCCACATAGTGGAAGAACTTGAATCAAGGTGTAGTAAACCTACTGCAGTTAGTGCTTCTAAGGTTGGCTCTTCCTCCGCTAGGGGCGCTCTAGTCGTTCCAGGCGAAAGACGTAAACTTTTACATATGCCTTAGAGTGTGATATTAGTATGTAAATATGGATTATACGCGCTGAGGATCGCATAAGCATGGTATTAATTTCGTTAAATCATGTTACGTTAGAACATAGCAACCAAAAACAACATTTTCTGAAATTTGGTAAAATTGAAAAGTCACCAAGTAAACAGGATCATCCCATGGTCTAATCTGAAGATTTCATTAAAACTCCTCCATCCCTAAAAAAATGTTCAAATGTTTGTAGAACTTATGGGACTTAACTACGGGGTCATCAGTCCCTAAGCTTACAAACTATTTATGAACTAGCTAAGGCTAAGGACGGCACAAATATCCATGCCCGAGGGGGATTCGAACCCCCGACCGTAGTGACCGTGCAGACCGCGACTGGAGCGCCTCAGTCCCCTCGGCCACCGCGGCCGGCTCCTCCATCCCTCCTGGAGTTCATAGGGTACATACACACGCATAGAGATTATTATAGATGTAGAGTCTTCGTAAAGCGCCCTGTTTATTGCAACAAAGTTTGTTTTTTAGACCTTTATAATATTGCAGTAACCAAATAAATATTTATTGCCATTTTTACAACAAAAAAATGCCGGTAGCAACAATTGCTTGGAACATAGTCCCTGGAGCAGTATTCTCCTCTAAGACGATACAGAGCGACCCTGTTAGACACAACCCTCTCAAAGAAACGTCATTTAACCTGATCATTATATATTGAAACCGTTTGCTAAGAAACAAACAATTTGTGATGAAGACTGAGTTTACTGCAGGGGCGTAGAACATTTATTTTTCTGGTGGCGGAGACGGGGGTTGTTTCACTTGAGCCCTATAAAGGTTTAGTTCTCAAGTGGAAGAAGTTCAGTCAGATCAGTACGCTAAGTATCTGAGCTGCGGACACAGGTTACTGTTTGACACTGTTAACGACTAAAAATAAGTTAATTAATGGTCTTGTCTTCAAGAAATAATCACATTCTCCTTTCAACAACACCTGAGAAGGTTTTGCTTACAATTAGCGTTTTAGGTAAAATCTTCTCAGGTATTGTTGAAAGGAAGTATTAGTGGAAGACGAGTTCAATGAAAAGCAATGTCGACTTAGGCCTCTTAGAGGCTGTCAAGACCAGATCTTTATCTTACGGCATATAATGAAGAAGTTCTACGAATTGAACAGGGAATTGTATCTATGTCTTATAGATATAGAAGAGTTTTGTGACTGTGTTCCTTGGAGGAAGCTACTGTCAGTTCTACAAGTTTATAGAATAGGAGGCAAACTTCTGCAGGCAAATAGAAGTCTTTACGTAGATTGTCAGCAAGCAGTTAGAATTGAGGTAAATTGAATTGATGGTTTGATGTAGTTTCGTATTATTTATAGGTCATATGTTGAAAACAATAAACTGGCAGGATGAGATAAATATAGCTGAAAACAAAAAAAGTTCTAGCATATTTAGACGAGTTAGTTGTGATGATAGATTCTATTGAAAAGTTGAAATCTGTATTTCAGGGCTATATCACTTTCAATTATGGTATGATGATAAGCAATGATGAGCACCTCCAAAATGAAAGTAATGCCTGTGGGGAAATATATTTAAACAGATTGAGTGCCATATATGAGGAAAAAAGGTAGAACAGGTGGAGAGGTTCAAGTACTTAGGATATATTTTCTCACAGGATGCAACATGCTGAAAAAAAATGGATCAAGGTGTAGCAAATCTAATACAGTGAGTCCTCAGTTAAAATCTACTCTCTTCTGCAAGAAGGACGTCAGTACCAACTTTAATTTAGCAGCGCACCTCTCTATCTTTCGACCAACTTTATTGTAAATGTCTTCCCATTCCATTTTTGTGGTGTGATAGAATAAAATACTGTAAATATCAGTTTTTATTTAAATATTACTCGTTTCGCCTGGTTAGGGCATCTTCAGATACCTAATGAAGTAGGAAAGGAGAACTAGTGTCCACTACACAATATTTACATGACAGTATTTCAAAAATTTCATCATTGCTTTATTTATTTATTTATTTGAAGTACTGATACGTATATATTATCTTGTATCTGCTAGTTCTCCTTTTCTTCTTCGTTAGACATCTGAAGATACCGTAATCGGGCGACACGCGTCATATTTAAATAAAAGCAGATGTTTGCGACCAAGAACTTATTAAAGAACTTTGTTGTATGGGGGTGAAAACCTGGTGGATACAGGTTACCCTGTTAATAATATTGAGTTTACGCATGTGGAAGTAGCAAGGATGATTGCATGTACTAATGTATGGCGCGAGGGGGAGTTAGAAAATAAGTTTTCTCTGTCGACTGTGGTCAGAGATGCGTATGGAAAAAAAAAAAAAAAAATAAAAAAAAAAAAAATAAAAATTAAAGATCAGATATATCTTTATTTTTCTATATAATTTTCAAGTTCATTGAGACATTTGTCATGCCGCTTTATAAGCTTCAAAAAGCCTCCCAGGAGAAAATCAAGACGTTTTATACGGAAGAAGCGTTGAACGGCTCCCAAACAGGAGTTGTAATATGGTTTGCCGTCGCTGAGTGTGATGTCGCATTGTCATCGAACAGCAGAAAGCCAGATCTGAGAAGGCCAGGCCGCTTTTCCGAATCACTTTCAATTTCGACAGAGTGGCACAATACCGCGCAGCATAGATGGTTGCATCCTCCAAAAAGCACTGCAACAGCGCCATCTGCTTGATCGCGGTCGACCTCTACCCAATGGTGTATCTGTGTCTCGCACATGCGCGTTCACCTGCTGTGTCGTTTTTCGCCCATTAACGTTCAACGCTTCTTCCGTATGCTACGGCCCGATTTTTTTCCTAGAAGGCTTTTTAAAGCTTATAAAGCGGTTTAAGAAATTCCTCAATGTACTTGTAAATTATGTAGAAAAATAAAGATATGTCTTATCTTTAATGTCTCATTCTAATCTTTTCCTTTCATACACAACTCTGTCCACAGTCGACAGGGAAATCTGATTTTCCAACTCTCCCTCGTAAAAATGGCAGCACGGTGTCCATGATGAGGAAATCAAAAAAAAAAACTGGGAATGAACACCATAGATGAAGCAGTTAGAGCGAAAAGACTGAGATGGTAGGGTCATTTTTCACACATAGGAGAAGCAAGTTTACGTAAGAGACTCATGAGCTCGGCAACAGAGGGTAAGAGGAGTCGTGGTCGCCCTAGGAGAAAGTAGATACATTCGGTCAACAACGATTCTGAAGCAACAGACTTGTCATCAGACAAGTCATGAATGCTAGCATTAAATAATGGATCGTCGAGGAATTTCAGAAGGGGGACTATGCTCCAGACTGAACGCTGAGAGCTATTATCAGGCTCTAATGATGATGATGGTCTGTCTCACCTTTATCTGCGCCTGTGGTTTACTAAAATAATAATAATAGATATTATTATTATTACAATTTTAAACATGACTGTTGAGTCAGCATCCATTCGCGAAAGATTAACATTCAAAAATACAGCTCATCGGTTGCACAGCTATAGGTTGATTTCTTAACCACGGTTTCGGCTTCAATCAAGGAAGCCGTCATCAGAAGTAAACATTTTTAGTTACATGAAATGATCAGTGGTCCTTGAGCAAAAGAACTCACGTGTTCAAGTCACAGATGTAAAATTACATGCATGCAATTTTACATCTGTGACTTGTACGTGAGCTCTCTTGCTCAAGGACCGTTAACCATTTCATGTAACTAAAATGTTTATTTCTGATGACGGCTTCCTTAGTTGAAACCGAAACCGCGGTTAAGTAACCCAGATGATCCTGACGTCCTTCCAGAAGGATGGTGCTTCGTATTTTAAGCATTTAAAGTAAATTGTTTCCTTTTGGCATAGACACTTTCTCCAACATCCGACTATCATCTGAATGTCGATCATTGACATGCAGATACTAACAATCATTGTTTTAGCACGTTATTCTATGTTAGTCACCTTTGAAGATAAGGATTCAGAAGCAGTTAACTGATGATTATCGGTGTGTAAGTACTTACAAATCAATTTTACGTTTATTATTCAGAATCATATGGCTGGTTTTACAATTAAAAAATCAAATGTTAAAATGTTTGTATAGCTTATGGGACAATTACGGGGTCATCAGTCCCTAAACTTACAAACTACTTATGAACTAGCTAATCCTAAGGACGGCACAAATATCCGTGCCCGAGGGGGGATTCGAACCCCCGACCGTAGTGGCCGTGCAGACCGTGAGTGGAGCGCCTCGGCCACCGCAGCCGGCTACAATGAAAATATCATATCTAACTACTAATATTAGTGTTTTTATTTTTACTTCATTCCAGAAGAACAGCCTTTTATGCCGAGATTAAGGATGTAATTCGTGTAAAATCAATGTTGCGACATGTGAACGATCTATTACAGATGTAATAAACTATCATTTAAACGAGAAGTAACCGAAAAAAAATTCAGGAACATCTGGTGTAATCAATCTATGGCTTTGCAGCCGGTGAGATGTATTTTTGAATGTTAATAATAATAATAATATGTCACAGTTGTCGCCGTTTCTGCTTCAGCTTTTCCGTATAACTGTACTCCCCCGGTCTGTTGGTTGATCCCACAACCGATAAATTTGTGTATTTTATCCTTTGAAATTTAACCGGATTCAGGAGGAGCAGTCCGTAGATACAGAAACAGACAGGCACACACAGACGCCCGCACACACACACACTCACGCACACAACCACAGACGCACAGTGGCGTGTGTGGCGCACGCGCAGCATGCTCGCTAAAACAGCCAGCGACGGCCGGCTGGCGTTTCCCGGGCAGGCAGGGCAGGGCAGTCTGGTGTAGTCGCAGAATCGGCGACCGCCTGTGTCCCCAGCTGGTCCGTCCCCCAGTATTTAATAGCGCGCTCGGCGGCGCGCCTGGCCGCTGCGCTTCGACCGATCGATAGTCGCCGCGTTCGCAAAGTGGTGCCGGGCGCAGGGTGTCGGGGGAAGGGGGGGCGGCGGCCGGCCCCTCCCCCGTCACAATCCACTTCTTCCCCCACGCAGCGGGGCGCCCCCACCACACCGGCAAATTGCGAGTTTCCCTGCGGAAACCGCGCGCTATTGGCGGGAACCGCCCCTGCTCCGGCCGCCATCGGCCTCTCGCAAAAACAGGAACAAAAAACGAAAGGGGGAAAGAGAGCGAGAGTGAATTGTGGGAGGGGGTGGGGGGGGGTGGCAGCGCCGGGAGGGGGGACGCGAGGAGGGTGGAAAAAAGGAAATACGAAACGCCTCCCCCTCGTATATGTATATACATACATATATATATGTATGGTGTATGTATATCTGGACACAAATCGCGAAATCGATTAAAAAGGGGAGGAGTAACGGGGAGGGGTGAGAGGGAGGGAAAAAGTCCGCGCGGGTGGGGAGTCGGCAGCGGCGGCGGCGGCGGCACGCGCGCCGACGGGGAGGCAAATGAACTGGGAGGCGCGGGCGGTGACGTCACCGATGTGATTAGATAACGAGGGTGGCGGGGGCGGGGCGAGGGGAGGGGGCGGCCGCCCTCTCCGGGAAGCCGGCGGAAATTGAGGCGCGACGCGACGGAGACGCCGCGAGGAGACCATCTGCAAACGGAGCGCCACCGGGGGCCGGGATACCTTCCCTGCCAGCGCGACCAGAGGCCAGTGGCGTAGGCGGATTGCTTCCGCTGATGCCTTCTGAAAACATTGCCCGACTGAGATCTTCCAAGGCAGCTCTATTACGCCTATAGTCTATTTTTTAAATTGGGAATTTTTTTTTTTTTTTTTTTTTTTTTCAATGTGGTGTGTGTTCCGAAAGAACAGACGTCACTCCTGATCCTGCGGTTGTTATTATTTAATATTCATAGAATATATGACATCAACTGCGATTGGGCAAACCTGAAAATGTGTACCCAGCCGGGATTCGAACCCGGGTCTCCTGCTTTCTAGGCAGTTACGCTGACCCCTACACCACTGGGGACACAGTGATCACCGCACCTGCACGGACTATCTAAGCAAGCCTCCCGTGTGTGTGTGTGTGTGTGTGTGTGTGTGTGTGTGTGTGTGTGTGATTGTACGGTGTACATTTATCACGTCTGAACCACAAGACATAAAGAGTTAAAAATTTGTACAGTTACTAATGTCTACCCGGGGAAGGCTTAAGGCATAGTTTTATGGCGATCGGCTAGCTATTTATCTATATATATATTAATGAGAATGTCTGTTCGGTGTACGCTTATCACGTCCGAACGACAAGACCCAGAGACTTAAATATTTGTACAGTTACTAATTTATACCTGAGGAAGGTTTTAGGTACGGTTTTATAGCGATCTGATATAGATATTTAGTAATTTGAAGAATATAACGCCAAATGCGGAACAATAATTACTCTTTGAAAATTATATTTACTCTTTGAAAATGGTTTTATTGGTTCATTCTTGCTTGAGGGTTGATAATAATAAAAGGGTGGAGTATATTGGACTGGAAAGTTATCGGTGTATATAAAATTCTGCGCGCGCGCGCACGCGCGTGTATGTGTGTATGTGTGTTAATATATCGCTCTGCAGCGAAAACTACAGAACGCAAACGATTGGTCTGTGTGTAATTGTTGTTCGAAGTCTCCAATGGTACACCATAGCACTTCCATGCCGATAGCTATAATGGAGTGGAAGATATGGTGGTTGAAAGTCGTCAAATTATAAAAAAAGAAAAAATTCGGACTTAAGGCCAGCGATAACGTTTGCGACTCTATAGCGAGGAGAGATGGTTACATACAGCGAAACGTGATGCCACAGACCATATTCTTGGTCTATGCGTGCTACAGTGTCTTCAGCTCTTTCACTGTAAGAATAAGGAAATATAAGAATAAATGAATAAAGCAGTTAAAAAAGAAATTTCATTTAATACATCTCTTTAAAAAATCGATTTGACGTTTCGCGCATTACATCAAGTGATCAATCTGTGATATTATTACAATCATTACTGTTGTATTTCATGATTGGATTCTTCGAAACGAGTGCATTTTTACTTCTGATTTGATCTACACTACTTACTTTCCTGATAAAGGGTAAGTGCATAGACTTCTGCAAACAGATAGGAATATTTTTCATTTCCGCTTTATCAGCGACATTTCCTAAAAACGAGTGAAATTAATTACATTTATTTAATTGTTATTTAAACTTCGTAGATAAATGTGCATTTCGTTACTTTACACAATTACAATAGTACATCTACTTTCAATAGATCACATTTAGACAATATGCCTCGGGAAAGGAAAAGTCATTATTTCTTATATATTCTCCGATAATGTTAAAAAAAAAGGGAGATGGACAGACGGAGAAGGGATAGGAGAAGTACTAACTCAAGGCAGGAATAAATAAATACCCGGTTGGTCATACTTCTCTGGTGCGTGCACTTTTGTCCCCAAGTTGTTGCCGTGGTCTTCAGTCCGCAGACTGGTTTGATGCAGCTCTCCATGCTACCCTGCTCTGTGCAAGCCTCATCATCTGAGAATACGGACGGCAACCTACATCCTTTTGAATCTGGTTACTGTATTCGTCCCTCGGACTCCCTCTACGATCTTTACCCCATGCACTTTCTTTTAATGCTAAGTTGACGATTTCTTGTTGTTTCAGAATGTGTCCCACCAACCTATCCCTTCTCTTAGTCAGGATATTCCAGAATCTCATTTTTTTTCAGTTATGTAAAGAACCTCCTCATTAGTTACGTGATCTGCCTATCTAATCTCCATCATTCGTCTATAGCACCACATTTCGAAAACTTCTATCATATTTTTGTTTAAACTCCTTATCGTTTCACTCCCATACAATACTACACTCCAGACAAATGCTTTCCGTAATGACTTCCTGACATTTAAACTAATATTGGATGTCAACAAATTTCGCTTCATAAGTAACGCTTATGTATTTCATTTCATGTTACATCTCTCGCCTAAATATATTACCCTACCGAGGGTAATATATCCATATGCGCCGAACACTTCATGCATAAGCATATAAGATCAAAGTTTTTATTAAACTAGAGCATTTTATTTATTTTGTGCAACCTAGGTTTCGGGTTATGGCTCATTATCCAGTACCTAACTGATTCCAAACTACACAAGGAAGGCAAACCATCACATTGATACATTACTCTATTTTTCGACTTCACCACAAGGAGGTATTATTGTTTGGTAATTAATTTAGAATCTACTGCACTTCCGTTTTACATTCATTGGAGCAACCTTTATAATTATTGATATTAGTTTTGTAAGCTTCATATATATTTTTTTTTTTTTCGTTTCACTGTAATGTTTTTAAAGAAAACGCCTTTTGCTACTGTAAATGAAGGATTTGCAGTAGCAAAAGGCGTTTTCTTTAAAAACATTACAGTGAAATACATATTATTCAGCTGCTGCTCAAATGGCCACTACAAGCAACATATTTTTCTCGCTCTGATGACTTGCTGAAAATGTCTACTGATTGTTAATTAATTATTTACCTTATTTAGCGATAATAGCGTCATCTATCAATTAATGTTATTATCTTTAACGTAGATGTTGCAAGTAATGTAAAAAAGGGGACTAACTAAATTCTGTCTGCTCGTTCAGTAGTCAATTTACGGCTGACATTGCCCTCTTTTAGATTACTAGCGACATCTACGTTGTAAATAATAACAGTAATTGGAACATGAGGCTATTATTGGTAAAGAAGGCGCAATAATTAATTAGAAGTCACTAGACATTTTCAGCAAGTCATCAGTGCTGAAAAATGTAGTATGGAGATTACAGTAAGTTAGTTCCTAACGTCAGTAATTATAAAGGTATTCCAATAAATGTAAACAGCAAATATTATTGTTTCTAAATTAATTGCCAAACCTCAATACCTCCCAGTGGTGAAATCAAAAGCCAGAGTACTGTAGTAATGTAATGGTTTGTCTTTACTTCTGTACTTTGTAATCAGTAAGGTACTGGGAAAACATCAACCCGAAACCTTGGTCGTACAAACTTTATAAAGTTTTGCGAAGCAAGGCAATAAGTGTGGTTCAGTTATGTAACTGAAAAATGCTTCATCAAAAACGAACAGTGGAATCATTATATGTGTTCACAGTGGCAAATTGTCAGCTGTGCCCGGATGTTCAGACATTTCGGATCCACACCAGGTGGAACTGACGGACGATTTATAGAAAATCATAGAAGGGCAGCGCTTCTTGTATTATCGCGATATAGGGGAGAGAGTGCCATGGAAATGTTGCACGAGTTGGAGAGGAAATCATTAAAAGAAAGACGTTATTTCTTGCGGCGAAATTTCTTTCACCAACTTTCTCTTCAGAATGTGAACATATATTGTTAGCACCCACTTACACACGGAGACATGACCATCAAAATAAAATAAGATAAGTCAGATCGAAAACAAAAAGATTTAGATGTTCATTTTCCCCGCGAACTATTAGAGAGTGGAACTATACAGAAATATCATAAAAGGCGTTCGATGAACTCTGCCATGCACTTCAATGTGTGTGCAGAGTATCTATGTAGACGTGGATGTAGATTTAATTATTGCAGTAATCGAAATCTCCTTACAAATAAAAGTAAATTTTAAGCGGACGGATTCTTAAATTCACTAGAAATAAATAAATAAAAACCCTGTTGACAGCAAACTCATGCAGCAAGCAAATTTCCTTCAAAGTTAAAATTTACACTCAGCCACATTAAAGAGCAAAAAGAAGAAAAAACAATCATTAAAATAAATTACCCCTGGACTCGAGGAGGAATAAATTTAGGGATCCAATTATCCTTAGTACGGATTACAATCCGGAAAAAGAAGAAGACATGTACCATTTTGAAGTAAATTTATTTATTCAAAGCTTAAGACTTTTATAACTTTTTTCAGAATATGGCTGGATACATAATGATATTTTGCAGTACTTGTATATTGAATTAGTCCTATCTTTAACTTCAAAGCACTCCTTTATCTGCATCGCGTCCTAGTGCTCCTTGCCGGCAAGTGTTTTACAAGAGCATAGTGATAAGAAAATTGGTCATATTTTTCTTCACTGTAACAGTTCCTCCAAAAGAAAAGAATAATGATTGCAAATTTTGAATGGCCTCTTGTCGTTAACATATCTTTTTCTATACTCGACGAACCGATCAACAGTTCAAAAATAAATAAATAAAATAAAATAAAAATTATGTGAAAGTAAATATATAGATACAGATTTGAAAATAGGTCAGAAGTAGAAATTCTCTACACTTATTGACCACAAGGCAAAAATATTAAGCCAACATATGACTATTTTTATCAATAAGTATGTGTAGCAAATAATGTAACAACGTTTATAATCCCTCTACTGAACCGCGATAACTAAAAGAGTTAAGCATTATCTCGCGTCTTAGGTGTCAGACGATGAGTCTGTTAGCTCCAAACATTCAACGCTAAATCGCTAACACCTCATTTCCCTATGAATTTAGGAAAATAAATTCTAATATGAGACACATATGTCCTCTCGTCACGAAAGATCAATCATAATCCGATAAAGCCTTAAAAAGAAACATTGAAATCTGTAGTTAATACGAAGACTTGTTTCTTCGAAGGCCGCATTTCTAGTGTATTTACAGTATGATAGGTAGTTGATCTTGCATCTCAACACTGACTTTAACAACCACGAGCTCCAATTCATCACGAATGAAACCGAATTTTATTTGCTTGATTAATAATGTTTTACATATTATGATCCTTGATCTGTATTCCTGGATATTGAAACTTATAGCTTACAAATGGGTAAGATTCAAACTGGAAAGCAATAAATACTGCAGAGTGGACAAACGAATTAAAAGAAGTGATTTTATCGTAAAAAGGAAATCAACACCTATATTTCATTGTTTGCACTATATATTTATATTCGGTTATTTGCGACTAGCCCCGGTGTAATAGTTCATTTCATAAGATATCGTTCCTGTAGTTAGCCATGTTGTCAAGCTTCAGTCAGACGTAATCATGATTAACAATGATGCTGCCAGGATCCAACTTGACAGATTGTGGGACCTTTATTTCCAAAACAAATACCAACAGACAGAATTTTCTTAGAAAAAAAATAGAAAATAAAAAATTTGTTAACCTCAGGAACCAAACTGCTGAGGTCATCGATTTTTAGAGTTATAAACTACTTACACTAACTTAAAATAACTTATGATAACGATAACACACACATCCAAGAGCAATGGAGGAAAATATCAGACATTTTCAACCATCGTGGATGACTCAGAAATATTTTTCGTTTTCTCCAAACCGGCCTCGGTTTATCTATATAGAAAAGCTTCAATGCTTCGTCTACGTTGCATATTGCAAATGAACTCAGTTTTCCTCTTTACGAACATACCCGTCTCCCCCATTTGTTATTATTTATCTCCAAGAGATCCCTTGAAATATTTTTTGGTAGTTGATATGGTTGTGCTCGTAGCTTCTGGTAATCTAAAGGGCCTTATAAGAAATAGTCACAATTGATTTGTTCCACAATCGTAGTGGATGTTTGGAAGTGATCTACTAACAACACCAAATTAGAAACACATATTTGCTTCGCAGTCAAACCTTTGTATAGCTATCATAGCTGGGCGATTGGCGCAGCTGGCTATAAAACATTAAAGACAATTACACCCGGTACCGGTAGGAATGCTTTTAGAGGATCTGATGGCGGTATGCTGTTGATAATGAATCTCTGTAATACCATCGTCTAATTACGCCTTAACAACAAGAGAAAGAAGCCGGTCATGAAGAAAACAATATCACAACTAACAAGATGAAAGATGCTTTTCACTTTTGTGTACAATTCAAGAAGGAGAAACTACCCATTGCACCTTATAAATGTCCGCAGCTTTTACGATAGAGACAAGGTAGATTAAAAAAATTGAGGTAACGGTAGTAGTATTTTCTGAGGAAACAGTGGTCGAGTATTGCATTTACTCTGATCTATTTTTATTTGTATTTGTAAATCGTCTGACTTGAGCTCAATGTATATTGTGCAAGACTCACCTTTTTAATATCATAATATTTTGTTTACGTAAGTATGTCACCTAAGCCAGTTTCCTCTCATCTTTGCCAAGGTAAGCCATTTACAAGTGCTCCAGCAGACCCTTCGTCAATACGGGGCTACCCATAATCCTCTGTCACTATTTTTTTCCTTCTAACCTTCCTCAAAATGTTCAAATGTTCGTAGAACTTATGGGACTTAACTACGGGGTCATCAGTCCCTAAACTTACAAACTACTTACGAACTAGGACGGCACAAATATCCATGCCCGAGGGGGGATTCAAACCCCCGACCGTAGTGGCCGTGCAGACCGTGTCTGGAGCGCCTCAGTCCCCTCGGCCACCGCGGCCGGCTAATCTTCCTCCACTTCATACTTCGACCTGTCCAATTAACTCCTTTGCAATTGCAGTAGCCATCTCCATTTTTGACTGAACACGTCTGTTATTAAATGTTTTATCCGTGGCAGCAACTGTGGTTTATAGTTTGGAAAGCAAGTAGCCATCCGCTGCAAGGTTGCAGATTTATTCACAATCGGTTTCGGGCATTTATTGCCCTTCTTCAGGTATATTAGTTGTGTCATTTGTGTTTACTCAGAGCAGTGTGTAATAACACTGTGTTATAATAATATTGTGTGTTATAACAACATTGTGTTGTTACACAATGCTCTGAGTAAAGTATAGGACACAACTAATATATCTGAAGAAGGGCAATAATTGCCCGAAACCGGTTGTGAATCAATCTGCAACCTTGCAACTAGTGGCTGCTTGCTTTCTAATCTCTGTTATTTTTTATAAGTGATCTATGATCCTGTCTTCCTCCGAAACGAGACACAATAGAACCGAAGGTAGTACCTGGCGTTATTCAGATTTTCCAAACGTCATCGGCGATTTAAATGATAATAAGGGACGCGTAGGAGTCATAGAACCGGTAGCCCTTTGATGCGTAGCAGCACTTACCCACTGAGCCATACTAGTACAGCATGAAACGAAAAATTTCATGGCAGAAAAATTATTGTAAGACTTTAAGCACGTACTTTCCGCATAACAAAATCAAAATTAGGAAACGAAAGACAATTGGTACAATATGAATTCGTTCATTGACCCAGCAATGCAATACTATCCGCTCGATATTTATGGATATTAATTTTTTCTGCTTAATTATAGTCACACGTCTTAATTTCGTATATTCAGTGAATGTCTATTGTACTAGAAATGATATCGGCGGCATCAACCGTCGCAATAAATAATTTCCGCCTAACAAATTAGGGCATAAACGTATTAAATTAACGGTTTTATATCATCGTACACAGTTTATTAATTTTTATGTAGTCTCCAATTTCACACGAAGTGGACAAAGACTTCATGTCTAATATTCTAAACGTCAATTTAAATGATTGGGGAAGTTTCTCCTAAGTACGTATAAGGCCTGTTTTTTAACCCCATACGCTTTCCTTCGTCTCTCATCACTTCTGCATAATTTCACCCTCTCTCCCACGAATGATAAAGTAGAAGTCGGCTGAATAGGAAATACAGTCGAATAAAAACTTGTCAATCCATATTCATTAAAATGATTTACAGTAAAACAAAACAGCCTCCCTGTGAAATCTCCCATATTCAAGCATAAACCAGTTACTGTCCCTTTCAACCCAATTGATCACACAGCGCCCAGAAAAAGTCAACATTAGATATTTACAACTACTATATATTTAGGATTCCTATCCTACTTTCGTCTTCATAAAATTGTTGTAGGAAAAGGTGTTTCAAACGTCAAGAGCACATACACTGCAAAGTAAACATCGGCGACAAAATCTAGCTTACTTAGTCTGATTTTATAATTACTAACCCACACATTTATAATAAAACGCCAGAATCAAAGTAATGAAAAGTAATATCAAACTGAAGTTTAATATGCTTCTTAATGCTTCCATCTTTAATGGATGAAAACAGGTTAACGAAATAATAGTTCTTAATTTTCAAAAATCAACAATAGATTAGATTAAAGAGATAAAAAGCAAGATAGCTATAATATAAAAGAATCATAAATAACAAAAGGGCAGTTTTTAAGAATAAAAATAGTAATTCCAGAAATTTTGAACGTAGAAAAATAAGAAGTTGTTAATTGATGCTAGTCGGTCAGTACGAAGACAAATAAATTCGGAATGAGACTGACTAAACATGGAATGACGAAATATTAGGAAATCTCCATTGCAATCACAAACGTTGATGGTCTACCGTCTAACTCAAATCTGAGAAAGAGTCTCGATATGAGCCGACAACAATTTAGACATTACAACAGAAATTATTTTAAAGCGTGATGCTAAGCGCTCCGCATATGAGAGGGGTATTGTCGCACTTGAGTTGTGGACCCATGCCTCACAATGAAATATCTGGTTGAAGACTGAATAAGGTACGACTTCCTGCGCGCACGGAGCACAGATTATAGTTGAGGGGTTGGGAAATCAGTTATTAGAAAATAATTCCTATATTTGTCGAATATTTATGATTATTGCAGGACATACTTATAAAGCTAAATTGTCTATCATTGCTCAGGCTTTACTTTACTGAAATAAATATGACATCTTTCCTGCAAGGCTATACTACCAATACTTCATCTTATAGACAAAAAAGGTTCTTAATTAATACTCCACATCATTCTGTCAGTGCAATTATAAAATTGGAAGCCAAAGGACTATAAAATCTGATAGGTTTAAGGTTTCAAGGATTACTTTAAAAAATATTAGAGCAGATAGAGAACCTAATAATATTCTAAAAATAATAGGCCTATAAACACGTCTGCGGAAAATTCTTATCAGTAGAATTTAGATGTGGGGAAAGAAAAACATCTGTTGCGGAAACCAGCAATGAACTTGGAAGTGGAATGAGCAGCAGAAGAGCAAAATTGTAGTAGGAAGCAAAGAATACAATATGTTTCACAGATTTTGGAGGATGCTTAATACAAATGAGTCTGCAGCGATGGTCGACGGAAAGTTTTATGGCTTAAAAATCTGATGTTAAGATAAATGTCACTCATGTATGCAGAACAAGTAGCAAGTATAGCCGCAACTGCCTTATTTTTTCGAAGGCTACTTCCGCTGTAAGAAAAATCCTCGGTCATAATGGGAAGATTTCTAAAAGAAGCAAAAGTAGAGCGTATCGCAATGCTTTTGCCTGTTAGAATACCGCTCTAATAGCAGCATTATATGTCCCATTAGAAACATTAAAAATATGGTATAATTGAGTAGCTTGTTATCAAAGGCTGACATCAGTCGTTTGCAAATAACTGAGATAAACGCCATATTTATTACGAAACGTGGAGCTAATACTTATGCATGCTAGTTTGGTGATCATTTGCAAATAAATGACCAAACTAGCTTGCATACGTATTAACTCCACGTTTTGTAATAAAAATGGCGTTTATCTCAGTTATTTGCAAACGACAGATGTCTGCCTTTGATAACAAGCTACTCAATTGCTTTAAAAATAATTTAAACTTTCAAGTAACTAGTTTTCTTCCTGCATATTAGAATGCCTAATAGGACTATATTATTCTTTTTTATTCACGTAAATGCATTCTCTCTGTGACAGAATATTGACTACTAATGAGCAGTTTTTTATGTGTTTGCCGTATACTGAGATATTGAATGCTAATAAAAATGAAACTTTGCAGACAACAACATCTGATAAGTGAGTAAATGTTAACCCTGGGTCACATGACATATCAGTTTCCCCCACACATCTGTTCAGTTAGGTCTTAACGGTAGTACGATTTCAAAATTCAAGCGCTTCGAGCACTTATCTTTAATACTGACTTGGGTCTCTCTAATTCACCTCACAGTTTTGCACATGTACATCTTAATTTCTGAGAGTGATGCCTTTATTTGCTCAGTTACGTGATATACCAGACCTGCGTGGATTAGCAACAGAATCACAGTAAAACTTTTCAATCAGCTGAATAACAGAAATATGACAATAACTGAAACTCTCTGACTAGTGTTAGCTAATGTCCATCTTTTTCACTTACAAAGGATAACTGAAGATAGGTGCAGGCAAATGAATACTTTCACATAGATGACGACTGAAATCTGGAAACCGGAAGTCAAGGGAGGACATTTCATTATCTTTACTTTACTGCTGTCGATACATGAAACATAGATGTTTTATAAAAGCGGATATTTGTGTTTTGTGAATAATGGCACGTAGATCACTTAACGTATATCCATGTGTACAACAATTTCGCGTCTACTGTCATAACTAACAATATGTAAAATATTGTGCCTAAGTAGGCAGTATACTGCCAAATCAACTGATACGCTGCTTGGGTGTAGGATTTGTTGTAACTTACATTAAACATTGTTTTGTAAGTTCTGAGTTTGATCTGATAATAGTATAATCGAAAGATAGCTATAAATAAATATAGCGATATAAATCGCGTTTTCTTGGCCACGCTGAATGACCGCTACGGAAAGGGCGGCCGTTCCCGCCGGAGTTTCCAGTCCCCCCTCGGTTAAGGGTGTGTGTATTGTCCTTAGTGAAAGTTAAAGTAGGGACTGAAGACCATAGTAGTGTGCTCCAATAGGTTTTCAAACATTTGAACATTTGATCTGAAATTTTGGTTTTCATAAAACCTTTCAGTGACAGTAAACAAGCACTTTATTTACTTTATTAATAAGATAATAATTCCCTGTGGCAAATCGACCTGGTGCAAGTGTTCCACTGCGATGCCCCAGTAATCCTACTGGGGAAAAGGGACATGCGGATTAACATGGATCGTTTCTCGCAATTCTGTGCGTCATTCAGAGGTTAAATATTGATGGTTGCATTAGCAGCTTTCAATGTAGAATTTTTGACTCTCAGTATTTCATTATTTCGCTTATTATGTACTGCATGTTTCCTTAAATAAAGTTTTCTAAGTAGGTATCGATTGAGATCAGCGTCAGTCTATGAGGTGCTGATGAGGTACTCATCTAGTTTAGGTTGTGTGATCCAAATAGCCTGTTTTTTACAGGCGAGCTTCCTGTAGTTGGAGTTAGATGGCGTCGATATCTGCTCGTGGCGCGACGTTGTAGCAAGATGCAGTTCCGCAACCTTACAATTCGACTGATTTTTTTTTTTCTTTTCTTTTCTTCGTCCACGACGAGTGTGAAGTTTGTTCGGAACCATTTGCTTACTAACATAGCTAAGTTTAAGATAGTTTACTCAACTGAAAATGACAACTTGGGAGCGTGTCTCTCCTGTGAAGGACTGTGTTTTTGCTTTGGTAAGGGCAATCTGTTTGTTGCTAATCCCTATCAAAGGTATAATATTTCGTCACACTGCCTATCATTGAGTCTTTGTCGCCGGCCGCAGTGGCCGAGCGGTCTGCGGCGCGACAGTCACGTTCTGCATGGACACTACGGTCGGGGGTTTGAATCCCCCCTGGGGCATGGATATTTCTGCCGTCTTTAATATCAGCTACTTCATAAGTAGTTTGTAAGCTTAGGGACTGATGACCCCGTAGTTAAGTCCCATAAGCTCTACAAACATTTGAACATTTTTGTTCGGTCTTGCGAACTTGAACAGACCTTACTTTAGTTGATTGTCTCCCACGTTGGAACTCGGTGTACTACTTATTTCTGAGCATTCACGTTGTACGTGGAAATATGGATTTGTATTGAATCATTCTTCTAAGCGTACGTTTCCTTGCCGTTACTTTCCTACTTAGGCACATTTTTTCGACTTGCATACCACTCTATAAGACACTTAGTAGTTATCCTCAGCAATTGGTGGAATATGTGTGTTTTATTACTACCGTTAAAATAAAAAGAAGATTTTATCACGTTCCATTTGCATGCACGATTTTTTAGCACTAACGCTAGAGTCGCAGTAGTTCACTTTATTGAAAGGTGTGGTTATGTCATGTTTTGTGAGGTGTGTAGCAGACTGGGTTAAACACGTCACTGACTAAAAGCCACTGTTATGCTGATGTTTACGTAAATTCAGTGCTGTTCTGCTAGTCCCATTATAAATCGTAGCATAAGATAAACGTTCCCTGTCTGATTTTCTTTGCATTTTTGCAGCCGGATTGCACTACTATTTTGACTCATGGATATAAACATTGCGTTTGAGACGGCATCTTTTGTGTATTACAAAAAGGTTATCGAGGACACGGTTCACACATATTACACGTCACCTATCTAACGGTTTCCGCACGAAGAAAACTTTGATTTTCATTAACTCGCATAATTATTAAACTATTTTTAAAATTTAATTTTCCGTAATCTACTAATTTAACGAATTGGTATTATGTAATGTTTAGCACGATAAGGCAAGTATTACAATTAGATACTGTGTGTCATGAAGCTGACAGCGCTCAAATATGCTAACTATGTTCATCCGCAACACTAAATTATTTCCAAGTTTCATATATAACTGGAAAGTTGTACGAACCTTTTTGTTTCTGACACCCTCTAAAATGATGAAAGGTAAAGGTAAACAGTTCATCGTTTACTACATTTTCACTGTACCTGCGCTGAAACTTCACAAACTGCCGTGTCGTTGTAATTTATTAATTTTTAACCGCTACTCTTTTCGCAACAAACTTTACAGAGAGGATCTACACATTTCACTGAATGCAGTTATAAATTATATCACCGTAAAGCATATAGTATAGCAGAGATAACACTTTGAGTTAATAAATATTGCTCTCGCACTGGGTGCTGTAAAACTTGAGCGCCAGGAACGCCGTTTCAATTTATTACTTCCTTATATTTTGCAGACATTGTGCACATAGATCACTGAATCTTCCTGAAAAATTACACCACTGAACGACACGTACTGCAAGATATGAGCATTGAGAAACTAGCTTTTGTTTAAGCTGGGTTAGAAATTACTCTATGTTCATTCAGTGTTTTGATAATGACAGCAATTAGTGAATTCCTAAAACCTTCAGAAGGAGTTTCGAACTTTTCATAATTTCTTCTATTACATGGATAAAGTCAAATATTTTGCTCATTGATTAGTGTTTACGGTAATCATAGGATTGGAGCAATTCTACACATGAGAATTCGTTTCTTTACGGACTCGGGGGTTTTAGTTGTCTGTTATAATGAGGAGATAGCCAAGTTTACTTTCACAGATAGTTAGTTTTGAATACCTGTCAGGAACCTTAACAAAGATAGTCTGACCTGGATTGTAGGTCACGATTTTTTAGTTTCTAGGAACGTACTGTACGGAAGACAACAGAGTGCTAACGTTACAGATAACAAACTACTGTTTGCCTAATTTACTGTAGGTCTCAGATGTTCATATTTTATTGTTTGATAATTTTTTTCCATTACTTGGATCATTTTCAGAAATAAGTAGTGGCGTTCGTAAGTCATCTCATCTGTGTTATACTTTATCAGAGTACTGATTAACACAGAAGAAGCGGACTGTGGACACAGCTAGGTAGATTGGCAGCTGATTCAAGTGACCGTAGTATTTTATAAGCAATTTGTTTTGATTTTTAACAATACTGTTGCGGTCACTCTGCTGTTGATTGCTTATATATTTATTTTTACAGATGTCCTATAGTTACTTGAAAAACTTTATTGTCAACAATAAAACCCAGTCACTCCTCCTCACTTCCACCGGTGACAGCAATGTCATCAGAGAGTCCTTTCGTTGTGTCCTTTCACCCTGAATTTTTATCCCACTCTTGAGGCAACTGTTTTGCAGAAGTTCGGCAAGAAGCGGTTTGATCAACCAGCACCCAATTCTGATCTTGCAGGTCAAGAAATTCATGTCCTCTGTCAGTGTTTTGACAGCTACAGAAGAGCTGAAGACAACTGTTAAACCGTGGTTCCACTCATAAACAGAAGACGTCTACGTCATAGGAATACAAAAGTTGAGCCGCGGTGGAGTAGCGGAGCGGTCTAAGGCGCCTCGCTTTGGAGCGCGCGGTTGCTCCCCGTCGGAGGTTAGAGTCCTCCATGGGGCATGGGTGTATGTGTGTTTGTCCTTAGGTTAGTTTAAGTAGCTTGTAAGCTACTTGTAACGCAGTTTGGTCCGTTAGATTTACAAACATTTGAACAAAACTTGATCCCACGATAGAAAAACTGTCTCAGTTCCTTTCGTGACTAGAAAGATAGTTCGAACCCTTCTTTAGGTATTACCAGGAAAGTTTTTCATGTAACTACACCGGTGAAAACAATTACTGGATAACTTGAGATATCTAAGTTCTGAAATATTGTTATCGTTAGACTGAACTAAAATAGTTCGACGTCTTTTTGTTGGTTCTACGGAATGGAGACAAGAACATTACGGCAACCGAAATACTGGCAATTAGAGAAAGTTGCTACAGACGGGATTGGTGTTGACTTGTGTTTCATTTACCAAACGAATTACAGAAGCAGTTTCGCTTAGATAGTGTAGTGAGCAGGTAGTGTAATGCAACAATAACGTGACTCACGCGAAGCTGTGGTATGTTGAGTCATAGGAAGCTTGGAAGCGAGACAGGCACAGAGGGAGGTGGCTGCAGCTATTGGAGTGTGCCAGGACCTGGACGCGATTTCAGACAACAGGAATGGTTAAAACAAGGCAAGACCAAGGTCGTCAAGATTAACATCAGTAAGAGATGACTGTTATCTCTGGTTAACAGGAGGCTGCAAGTCAGTTGCAGCGTTCCCTCCAGGCAGCAGCAGGACAGGTAATATCAACACAAACAGTCCTACATTGCCTTTGGGAAAGCGGCCTCGACGCACGGAGGTCTATAGTATGTGTTCGATTACAACCATGAGAATGTTTAGCCCGCAGGAACTGGGCGGAGAAACGTCAGGATTGGAGTCGTAACGAATGGCGGCGGGTTCTGTTCACAGATGATTCAGGATTTTGTTTTCAGGCGCACAATCGTCGTTCCCTCATCTGGAGAGAACGTGAAACTCGGAACAATCCTGCTTACGTGCAGCAAACATGGCAATATCATGGTGGTGGACCAACGGTGTGGGCGGAAGTCAGTATTGGCGGACGTTCGGACCTCTACGTCCTTCCGGATAGCGAGTTGAGACGGACTGTGAAGAATTCAAATCCTTCATGAAAGATATCGATGTTTTGGACAGTAACAAATGGCCCTATGAATTGTGAGCCGGTGGCTAGAAGAAAATGTAAGGAAATTGTGTGACCGTTTTCTTCTTCATTTTCCAAATAAAAGAGAAGGTTTCGGAGATTACGGACAGCTGTGGAGAGAACATTCCTGAAAATCTGAAACAAGTTTTTGTTTGTGTTGATATACTTCCTGTGAGCACATCGGACTGTGAAAGAGGCTTCAGCACAATGAACTTAATTATCCGACATTGCAAAATTCGCTTTCTGTTTGCCATCTCTCATCCTTAATGTTTATTTTAATTGTTTTTGTGTCCCAGCCTCGTCGCCGCTTTTGTGTCTCGTTTCCGTCGTAGGTGTCGGTGGCCGAGCAGAAAGAGACCGACACAGGAATAAGGATGCACGCTTGTGCGGTATGGAGGTGAGCAGCCAGTAGGACAGCAGAAACTAGAAACACTAGAGTAAATTAGAACGAGATATATATTGCACAGAATTCATACAATACTTAACTTTTAAATAGTTCTGTACTGCAGAACGCTGATACATAGTTGAGTTAGAGGCCTGCCTAGTGCCTATCCGATAGCCAAGTCTTCACTGGTGCCTATCTGATTCCGAAGTGTTCACTGGTTCCTATCTCAGTCCCAAGTGAACGATGTCGTTCAGTGGTGGCCACGAGCGGAGTTCTAGCAGAGGGCGCTCGTGGCTGACGTCGTAAGAATGCCGCGCCGTGCGTGCATGGCGGCGCGCGGCGAAAGTAGGTGGCGCGCACTTTGGACTTGTGCGACACCACAATTGTGGGGCCTCCGTTACATCTGTGGAACCAAATGTATGTAAATCTATCGGATCAAACTGCGTGGTCATCAGTCCGTAGCTTACAAACTACTTAAACCTAGGTAAGGACAACACACACACCCATGCCCCAGGGGGGACTCGAACCTCGACGGCGAGCAACCACGCGCTCCGCAGCGAGACGCTTTAGACCGCTCGGCTACTCTACCGCGGCACTCTGGAACCCTGAGGATTACATCAAAGTATGGATCAGAACCCACAGGCACGCAGAGAACAACCAAAGCAAGAAGGCTAATGATCTACACGTGCAGCTGTCTGACCGGTACTCCAAAATTTGGGATCTTCTTTAGGTGAGTCCGCCCACTATTTTTGTTAGCAATACAGCACTGGCTACAATCCGAACTACCCTCGAATGAAACGGCAGCTCGCACTGGAGACGCGAAGAGACGGTCGCAGCCACAACTGCCGTGGGAGCGACGCGGCAGTCAGGTGCGATGATTTAGCCGGGCAGGAAGCGGGGAGCGGCCTGAAAGGCTGGGCCCGCGGTGCAAGGTAGCGGCGGCGGCTGCGCCACACTGCCACATTTACGAACGGAGTGCGCGGCGCGGCGGGGCCGTTATGAAAATGAAAATGAACAGTTAGCCGGAGACAAAGCGGCCCTCCCGAGGTGTGTCGCGGCCGCGCCTTTGTTTCGGCCCGGCCGGCAGATGTCTGGCGCGACATGCAAATCCAAAGACAACAGACATGCAAATGGCCCCCGTGGGAATGCAGGCCCCCTGCCCTGCCCTGCGCTGCTGCAGCCGACAGCCCGCGTCGCAAGCCGACGCACCGTCCCAAAACAACGCCCCTCCACTCTCTCTCTCTCCCTCTCTCTATACCCCTCATTCTCCTTTCCTCCCCCTTCCCTCCCCCTCGCCCTCCCACACTAACCATTCACAAGGCCATTCAGTAGGTTTTGCATCACCTGTATGTGCCATAAACACATTCCTCCTGGACCTCTGTTGACACGATTCGAAAAACTAGATCCTTTGAACTGTCATGAAAATGTAAACAAACTTACCTTTTCGGTAATTAATCATCTCGTCTGGAATAGCTTACGAGGGTTGGAACTTAAAAATTTGCAACACTGCTATAGAGACACTATGCAATGTTATCTACTATCATCGCTGATGTTGTTGTTGTGGTCTTCAGTCCTGCCGCGGTGGAGTAACCGAGTGGTCTAAGGTGCCCCCCTGTGGAGCGCGCGGTTGCTTGCCGTCGGAGGTTCGATTCCTCCAAGGGGCATGGGTGTGTGTGTTATCCTTAGGTTAAAAGCCGGCCGCGGTGGCCGAGGGGACTGGGGCGCGCCAGTCACGGTCTGCACGGCCACTACGGTCGGGGGTTCGAATCCCTCCTGGGCATGGATATTTGTGCCGTCCTTAGTGTTAGCTAGTTCATAAGTAGTTTGTAGGGACTGATGACCCCCTAGTTAAGTCCCATGAGCTAAATAAACATTTGAACATTTTGAATTTCTTCAGTCCTAAGACTGGTGTGATGCAGCTCTCCACAATACCCTATCCTGAGCGAGGTGGCGCAGTGGTAACGCACTGGACTCGCATTCGGGAGGATGGTGGTTCAAATCCACCTCCGGCCATCCAGATTTAGGTTTTCCGTGATTTCCCTAAATCACTCCAGGCATATGCCGGGATGGTTCCTTTCAAAGGGCACGGCCGATTTCCTTCCTCATCCTAACCCAAAAACTCCGAGCGTTAGCTCCGTCTCTAATGGCCAAGCTGTCGACGGGACGTTAAACCCTAAGCATCCATCCATCCCTATCCTGAAGAAGCCTCTTCAGCTCCGCATAAGAACGGCAACCTACATCTGTCTGAATCTGCTTACTGTATCCATCTGTTGGTCTTCCTCTGCGGTTTTGATCCCAAATACTTCCCTCCAATGCTAAATTCACGATTCCTTGATGTCGAAGAATGTGTCCTACCAATCGATCCCTTCTTTTAGTCAAGGTAGGCCAGAAATTCCTTTCCTCCCCAATTATGATCAGTACCTTCTCATTAGTTACGCGATCCACCCACCTAATTTTCAGCATTCCTCTGTAGCACCACATTTGAAAAGCCTCTATCCTCTTCCTGTCCGCACTGTTTATCGTCCATGTTTCACTCCCATACAAGTCAATACTACACACAAATGCCTTCAGAAAGGACTTCCTTAGGCTTAAATCAATATTCGATGTTAACAAATTTCTCTTTTTCAAGAATGTTTTTCTACCCATTGCCATTCTGCATTTTATATCCTCTGTACTGCGACCATCATTTGTTATTTTACTGTCCAAGTAACAATACTCATCTACCTCCTTTATTGTTTCGTTTCGTAATCTAATTCCTTCAGCATCACAAGATTTTCTGAGACTGCAATCCATTATCCTTGTTTTTCTCTTGTTAATGTTCATCTTATATGCACCTTTTAGCATACTTACCGTATCTCCGAGCAATTGGTCTCGCCCGTCCCACGTCACCGACGTGCACACGATCGAGGGAAACACATTCACTTCTGAGCGAGCGGTCTAACGTAACGGTGTCACTGTTTTCGAAACAGAAACACCGGAGTGGGATCAAGATGGAATGTGCCAGAGGTCGTACAGCTTGACAGTGTCATTAAGGTCTTCAAGAGGTGGCAACACTTTATACACAACCCGCTTATCATTTGCACGACAATGAGCGAGAGCATACAGCGCAAGCTATGCCTGCTCTGTTCGGTCGATGGGACTGGGAAGTACCGAACTATACTCCCCGGATTTTAGTCCCTGCGACATTTGACTCCGAAGATGAAACAACCACTTCGTAGTATTCGACAGGCAGCAGACCGCTCCATTCGCACCATCAACAGAACAGGCTCTGCTAACGGTATACTACGCCTTGCACATCGCTGCAACGGGTTCTACACAACGCTAGTAACTACTTACAAGGACAGTAATCGATGCAAACATGTTACGCTTTTGTATTGATTGTGAATAAAACTGTTTGTTTGTAATTCTATCGGACCAAACTGTGTAGTCATCAGTCCGTAGCTTACAAACTACTTAAACTAAACTAACCTAAGGACAACACACACACCCATGCCCCAGGGATTGTGAATAAATAATTCCAATTATTTAGGTTCTAATCCTCGTATGAAATATTTACTTGATCATTGAAGCAAAGTAAACAGTCACTATCTTTATTACCAAAACATTACTGCTGTCGACAGTCTAGGCTGTGACTTTCAAATGTTGCATTTGTAGCGTTTGTAATACTGTACAATCAAAAACAGAAGAACACGGTTGACCGAGGGGACTGAGGTGCTCCAGTCAAGGTCTGCACGGCCACTGCGGTCGGGGGTTCGAATCCCCTCTTGGGCATGGATATTTGTGCCGTCCTTAGGATAAGCTAGTTGATAAGTAGTTTGTAAGTTTAGGGACTGATGACCCGGTAGTTAAGTCCCATAAGCTACACAAACATTTGAAGAACTCGGTATACATCAAAATGGTCTGAATAGGTTGTTGTAGTGGCTCCATATTTTACAATGAAAATCAATATTTAACTTATCCTGGATCATGTGATGTACTTCACGTAGACGTCATATTTCGTTCTCGAAAGAACTTTCTTGTATGCACCGTTACTTGTGTGGGAGTTTTGACCGTTTATGCATTCTTTCAATTGACTTCGAGGAAGGAGAGCAAATGTTCAAATGTTTGTAAATCTTTGGGACTTAACTACTCGGCCATTAGTACATAGGCTTTCAAACTACTTAACTAACGCATGCTAACGTCAACAAAAATACATATTCCTGAAGGAGGACTGGAACATCCGACGGTAAGCCGCGGCGTGCGCTCCGCAACTAGACGCCTTAGAACGCTCGGCCACCGCTGCAGGAAGAAAAGCATAAACGTTAAAAAATCCCACAGAAGTAACGATGCATGCACATTACATGGAGCTGTTTTGTTAGGTAATACAAAAAAAAGTTCTTTAGAGTGCGAAATATGACATCTAAGGGAAGTGCATCACATGTTTCAGGGTAATTAATTTTAATTGTAAAATTCTGTACATTCTTAGTCACTGTAAAAAATATTCCAACCATTTTTCATTGTAATACAAATGCAATATTTAGATTGTCTCAACTAGTCATGTTTTGGTAATAAAGATATGGCTTTTGCTTCAATGATGAAGTACGTATTTTATGAACTGACCTAGTCCCATCTTAACTCACTTGCATCCATGATGGAAGGTAGATAAAGCGGCTACAGCTTTATAACGTAAGATTAAAAGGTCACCGTCAGTTGTGGGATCATCTGTTTATTTATTTACTGCAATCTGTTTCGCCGGACGCTCTGTATAAAAACAGGTATCTGCAGATGGTTGTTGTCTTGCAAACGTCCTCATCTGTTGATTCAGGGATCGAGTCGTGGCTGCACGATCCGTTACAGCCATGCGGATAAGATGCCTGCCATCTCGACTGCTTGTGATACGAGGCCTTTGGGATCCAGCACGGATAGATTAACCGCAATCGCGATAGGCTACAATCCGACCTTTATCAAAGTCGGAAACGTGATGGTATGCATTTCTCCTCCTTACACGAGGCATCACAACAACGTTTCACCAGGCAACGCCGGTCAACTACTCTTTGTGTATGGGAAATCGGTTGGAAACTTTCCTCATGTCAGCACGTTGTTGGTATCGCCACCGGCGCCAACCTTGTGTGAATGTTCTGAAAAGCTAATCATTTGCATATCACAGCATTTTCGCCGGCCGCGGTGGCCGAGGTGACTGAGGCGCTTCAGTCACGGTCAGCACGGCCACTACGGTCGGGGGTTCGAATCCCCCCTCGGGCATGGATATTTGTGCCGTCCTAGTTCGTAAGTAGTTCATAAGTAGTTTGTAAGTTTAGGGACTGATGACCCCGTAGTTAAGTCCCATAAGCTTAACAAACATTTGAACATTTTGAACAGCATTTTCTTCCTGTCGTTTAAGTTTCGCATGTGTAGCACGTCATTTTCGGGGTGCAGCAATTTTAATGGCCAGGAGTGTACATTGGAGAAAGGCTACAACCCTGTCTTACTCCCTTCCCAACCACAGTGTCCCTTTCATGCCATTAACAGCTTTTTGATGTATGTACAAGTTGTAAATAACCTTCCGATCTGTGTATTTTACCCCTGATTGTCAAAAGCTTTCTCAGAATCTACAAAAGTTAGAAATGTATATTGGCCTTTTCGTAATATATTTTTTAAGAAAGTCGTAAGGTGAGTATTGCCTCCCGTATTCCTACATTTCTCCTGAATCCGAGCTGATCTTCCTCGAGGTCAGCATCTATCAGCCTTCTGTAAATAAATCGTGTTAAAAGTTTGTAACCATGACTTAGTAAACTGATGGTTCTGTAATTTTCACACCTGTCTGCGTATGCTTTCTTTTGACTGCTGATTATTACATGTTCCTTAATGTCTGAGCGTATTTCGCCTTTCTTGCACATCTCTCTCAACAAGTGAAATAGTTTTGTCATGGTTTGTTTTCCCAAAGACTTCAGTAGCTCTAAGAGAATGGACCTTGTTTCGATGTAGGTCTTTCAGTGTTCTGTCAAATTCATCTCTCAGTATAGTATCTCATATTTCATCTTCATCTACTTCCTCTCCGCTTGTTGCAATATAGATTCGAAGTTCATTTCCTTTGTAGAGCCCCTCTATATATCTCTATATATCTTTAACACCCTTCTTTACTCAGAACTGGTCATCCATCTGAGTTCTTGATATTAATACAGCTATTTTTTCTGCAAATGTCTCTTTTATTTTCCTGTAGGCGGTATCTATTTTCCCCCTAGTTAAACGTTCTACAGATATTCATTTGCCACTCCTGCCCTAGTCATTTTGCACTTCCTGTCAGTCTCATTTCTTAGTTGTCTGTACTCCATTTTACTTGCTTCATTTACTGCATTCTTATATCTTCGCCTTTCATCAATCAAATTTAGTATTTTTTGTGGTACCCAAGGTTTTATAGTAGGTCTTGCCTTTCTACCAATTTGAGTCTCTGCTGCCTTGACTATTTCATCTCTTAAAGCTACCATTCCCTTTCTACTGTTTTATTTTCCTCCGTTTCTGTCAATTGTTGCCTAAATCTCTCTTTCAATTTATTCAGATCGTATCTCCTTATATTCCTACCTTTCTGCAGTTTCTTCAGATTAGGTCTACACTTCATAGCTAATAAGATATGACCAGAGTTAATATCGGCCTCTGGATATGTCTTACAGTTAAAAACCAGGTTGCAAAATCTGCGTCCCTTTGGTACCGAACAAAAAGTCATGTGGCACGGCATAGCGGTGCCATGTTTGCACATCTGTCATGTCATGGGATATTCAAGGTGCTTTAATTCCGCGGTAACCGAGAATGTCGTACAGAATGTAGAGTACAGTTTATGACATACGCCCACTGCTGTTGCTACAGACGCGTAGTCCAGCGGTAATCAACATCCGTCAGGAGTTGGATTGTTCTTTGCGTGGGGTCGTTCTAGTTTACAGCATCTCTGCCAAATCTGAACTCTCTGAGACGGCCGCGGTGGCCGAGGGGACTGAGGCGCTCCAGTCACGCTCTGCACGGCCACTACGGTCGGGGGTTCGAATCCCCCCTCGGGCATGGATATTTGTGCCGTCCTTAGTATTAGTTAGTTCATAAGTAGTTTGTAAGTTTAGGGACTGATGACCCAGTAGTTAGGTCCCATAAGCTATACAAACATTTGAATTATGCTGTTTTGCAACGCTGCCTCACCAGTCTCCGGAATCGTTCTTCCGTACTTCGACCTCACGCCACTTCAATTTTGAGTCGAGACCGTGGTTCTGTCTTTGTAAACACGCTGTTAGGGCACTTGCACTATTGCTATATCGTTCAACACTCTACACACTCTACACTGTCCATGCTCGCTGTATAAACACGTGTCGAAACTTTCGTTGCGTCGTGACTGATGACAGTTCTCCGACTCACTGGTTTGACGTTACAACCAGTGGTTGACTAAGGTGGAGGGGGAGGGGGCGGACCTTTCAGGGCCTCTCGTCTTGGGGGATCTCAAAATGTTTCAAATGTTTGTAATCCTATGGGACCAAACTACGTTGATCATCAGTCCCTATACAAACCACTTATACTAAGTTAAACTGACCTAAGGACAACACACACATCCATGCCCGAGGGAGGATTCGAACCTTCGACGCAGGAGGCCGCGCGATCATAACGTGACGCCACAGACCGCTCGGCTACTCCCGCGCGCTTTGAGGATCTCGTAAGGCCTTTTATTTATTTATTATTTTATTTACTTATCTTTTCCTAGTAATACATCTATTTCCAAGTGGACGGGTGGCCTCATTTTTGTTGTGCCGTCCCGGACTTCCAACAGCCTTAAGCTGCCGTCAATGGTTACAACAGTGTTACCACTGCTTTGTATCAAGCCCTTGTACTTTCTTAGACGAGTTCTAGTCCTGAAAGTTTCACAGCAGAACCTCTGTGACGTTTACAATTTACCCTATGTGGTACTTGAAAAAATAAAAGCTGTGATAACGAATCCTGGTAGATAACTTGACCGTCGAAGGCAAAGGTGCCAAGAACGAGTCTTGGTGCGACGCACAATTTTATTCTCCAGAAAATTTATAATCGCCCCACATTCCATTTTAAAGTGAAAATTCCATTCTAGTCTTTTCCTGTCCTGAATGGTCCACATAATGCACCATCGCGGGCAATTAGTCGAACTAATTTGTCCTGATTTTTGTTTCCTGTCAGTCTCGTGAACAAGTCCGATTTGACACCGCCTGTACATAGCTGAGGCGATGACAGGTCAGTGACCCCTTTAGTACCGATGAACACCACGCTCCAACTCTTACGTAAATCGGCGAATCGTGGCAAGTAATAAGGACGATGGGAAAAGGCATTACGTTAGTAGTGTGGGAATCAACATTTGGGTTTGGCAGGAAGCGCTAGAGTAGTCAGTGCAGTTGTGGTGGCGACTGTGTCCGGATGGCATAGCAGTCAGCGTACCTGTCTAGTGATCAAGACAGCCGGCTTAGAATTCCTGTCCGCCATAGGTTTTGAACTTCACCATTCGTGTAAATCAATGCCTCCTGGCAGCTAATGACTTCAGTTCAGTTGTTTCTTGATTCATGGTGCCTGCGGGATGAGAATGGTGTCTGTTCTATCCTAAATGTCCCAAAGGACAAACACAACATTTATTTTTTTGCTTTTCCACACAGTCCACATGTGACTTATATACAATGGTGTGCTTCAGACGTAGGTCTACATTCTCGTACACTGTCAAACAGAATTCTGTTTCCAATATAAATCACTGACTTACTATCAGATGTACTATACAATCTCCAAAATTGTTCTAGTTACCACTGATATAAGGTAACTGTAAGAACCGCTAATGCTATCTGAATTGCAACTAATATGACGCCTATCATAATAAAACCCGATACGCCTCTATTCTCTCCCGTTGATTTGTACTGCAATGTCAACATTATTTATGAAGAGGAGAACGTCAGATACCTGAAAGTGACAGATAATACCTATTCACGAACTTTTACTTGTCTAAAACTGGTGCTTAGCCTAATCTGTGTCCAGTTGTTTTTCATCACTGCATGGTAAGTCATATTTAAATAGATGGCCGTGGTGGACCCAAGCCACAAAAGAGATTGTGAAATAAACTAAAGGATATAAATAATATGACCTGCACCATAACGAACGGTGCTTTATTTTGAACCATATCGTCCACTAAATACAAGCAATGTGCAAAGGTTTCCGGTATACGTTAGCAATTTCTTCCTATGTAGCGATATGGTATTAAACTTGGCAATGCAAACTTTCATTTCAGGTCCTTTCCTTTCTTTTTATTACACCTCAATCGCCAGGAATTTATGCCTTAAAATTCTTGTACCATGCATCAATCAATGGTAAATTAATGTAAATGGGAATACTGGAGCCAAAGCGTGAAAAATCTTTTTCATTTTGCTACAAAATTACGTTTAGTGTTCGTACAATAGTGTTCATTTGCTTTAACAACCGCTGTTATTAGCATAATAACTAATAATTATTCCATTATTTACGTGACTTTTAGCTTTAGTATGAATATTTTAACTTTCATGTGCAACGTAAATTCTTTATAAAGAGAATCGCAACTGCTGGTGTTTAAATGGTTGTCGTAACAAAGGGGGTGAAGGCTTATATCCTGTATAAACCATAAGCAAAAGTAGTAGAATCATATTTTCATTTCAGGTCACTCGACGGTAACAGTAATAGACACTGATATCCGAGTAAAATAATCTCGGTACCATTCAACAACGTAGTTTTTTCAGTAAGTGCTACACCTTTCGCGACAGGCATAATGCGGTCCACAAATCTGTCTCAGTGTCCCTCCACTCTGTCGCCCAACACTCAGATTCTCTTTGTTCGTCAGAATTCCCCCTACTAGGTACATCCTGCAGTTATTGTAGCTATACATTACATTGCATTATTAGATTCGAACTGTACATCTTTAGCAGTCGGTTTTGTAAAGCGTAACAAAGAAAGTTTGAATGTGTGGCTACTGTACGATAAGATCTAAAATTTTTAATCTATTTAAGTTACGGAATAGCGTATATTTTTCTTTAAAAAGAAATAAGCAAAATATTCTCAAATAACGCCGTGTCATCTCTTTCGGTGATGCACATTGAAACCCTACATGTACTACTATAAAAGAAAAACAGAATATCCTGGCCATTAATTAGTTCTGTGTGGAGACAATGGTCGTGTTGGATACACAAAAGCTTTGCATAAAACACCCCTAACGGTTGAATGCATTCAGTTTTCCGGGCTCTAAAACGCAACAGGTTTCTTTAGACTATTTTTGTTTTTAAAAACTGGTTACTGAATACGAGTACAAAATGTACAAGGAAAAACCGGAGTTTCGCTGGGAAGCCGTTATATATCCTTCATACATTTCCCATCTCTTTCCATGCAATTTATATAGTTTAGAGCTTTGAAAAAGACATTCTCAGTCATCAATATATGTATTTAATTTTTAGATATGTGTGTAAATGTGTAGCAACTGGTTTAAGAAATTCCGTAATTGCCATACAATGGTCACAATTATTAGCCAGCCGGCCGCGGTGGCCGAGCGGTCTGCGGCGCGCCAGTCACAGTCTGCACGGCCGCTACGATCGGGGGTTAGAATACCCCCTCGGGCATGGATGTTTGTGTCGTCTTTAGTATAAGGTAGTTCATAAGTAGTTTGTTAGTTTAGGGTCTGATGACCCCGCCGTTAAGTCCCTTAAGCTTAACAAAAGTTTGAACGTTTTGAATTATTAGCCAGTCTTGAAAGGAAGATATAAGATGAACATTAACACGAGTAAAACGAAGGTAATGGAATGTAATGTCAGAAAATCAGGCGATGCTGAACGAATTAGATTAGGTAATGAGACAATAAAAGTAGTAGATGAATTTTGTTATTTTGGGTAGCAAAATAACTTCTGATGGCCGAAGTAAAGAAGATATAAAATGCAGAATGGCTATGGGAAGAAAAGCGTTTCTAATGAAGCGAAACTTGTTAACATCCAATATTAATTTAAATGTTATGAAGTCCTTTCCTTAAAGCATTTGTCTGGAGTGTAGCATTGTATGGGAGTGAAACGTGGACGATAAGGAGTTCAGATAAAAAAGATGATAGAAGCTTTTGAAATCTGGTGCTACAGACGAATGATGAAAATCAGATGGGCAGATCACGTAGCTAATGAGGTGGAGAAAATGAGATTTTGGCATATACTGACTAAGAGAAGGAATAGATTGGTTGGACACATTCTGAGACATCAAGGAATTGTCAAGTTAGCATTAGAAGGAAGCGTGTGGGGTAAAAATCGTAGAGAGAGACCGAGGGACGAATATAGTAAGCAGATTCAAAAGGATGTAGTTTGCCGAACGTTTTCTCATGTGAAGTGACTTGCACAGGACAGGGTAGCGTGGAGAGCTGCATCAAACCAGTCTGTGGACTGAAGACCACAACAACAACAACAATTTGCTTTATGTCCAACGATGTTCTCCAACCGATCAGTAGACCAATCTCCCATTATATTCACCACTAACGCCCTGCGAACTTCATCATATGTAGTTATTGTCATTTCCTATCAGATGCCTCTGAGAAAGTTTTGGTTATAAAATTTTGAGATGACTTCCACTCATCATTTTCAAGGTCTGTACCCATGATCAACAACATATAATCAAAGGCTGAGCTATAAGTCTATAGGAGAGGCTTTGAATTAAAATTTGTGCTACGGCCGGGACTCGAAACCCAGGACCTCCAGCTAACCACGGCCTTAACGGATACGGCGACTGCACAGATTGTCTTAAAGCACGTCTCTGGGTACGAATCCCGCCCGTGGCTCAAATTTTAATTCAAAGCTCTCTGTCAGATTGATATGATTGATATACAGTGTCCCACTCAACTGTTTCACCCCAGATATCTCTGAAACTGCAAGAGATATTGAGAAACCACTTTCGCGGTCATGAACGTACGACACGGGCTTATTACAGTAGGTGCTAGCTCGTGTCCGAGACTCAACCGCAAGTCTCGCTTGAGCCTCGGACATGCGCTAGCAGCGCGCCTCATGTATTTTAAACGTCAACTTCGCTTCATAGTTTCTCCGGATGTAATTGACGCATCGCGATGCAACTGACGCCATTCTTTTTGTGATTTTTCATCCTATCGATTGCTTAAGAAATAATATGGGGTATCCATTAAAAAAACATAAATTTGTGTTGAAAATAATGTCTTCACGTTTTAGAGTGTCTCATATTACCTACTTTCATAAGCCCCTGCCGTACGTTCATGACCGTGAAAGTCGTTTTTCAATATCTCTTGTAGTTTCAGAGATATCTGGGGTAAAACAGTTGAGTGGGACACCCTGCATATCGAGACAAAATATGTTTCTGAACATTGATTTATTGTTTGATATTTAAAGGCTAAGTTGATTTTCACAATACAGTCTAAAATGTTGTAATTGATTCCCTGCCCTTTGTAAACTTTCAAAAAATATTCCAACAAGTAATAATTTTAATAAATAGTTTCTTTTTCTCTTGTTTTATTTTTGTTTGTGTGCTGTAGAATGTAATGGCATCTTCAAGCTATAGAACCACTGACCTTTATCAAATTTTAAAAATTTCCACATAAAATAGTTCATAATTTCAGTGGGTTTCTCAACTACGAGCAATGATCGAATCGAAACAATTCTTATACCGACTTCAGATTAAAACGAGCTTCCTAAATGTGAATAGCTGGACGGGATTTGGACTCAGCTCCGCCTTTCAGCGGATCGAATCTTTCTACTGCGGCACTATCTCGCTGTATTCTCTCCTAAAATGATTATCGCTCTTCCCTTTCACAAAATAAAAACGGAAAAGTTTTGGGAATTTTATGCAACCACATTACCTAACTAACATCGTCTCCTTTCGAATGCCACTATTGTACGTTGTGCATGATGGGGGGGGGGGGGGGGGAACAAATTTAGAGTACTTAGAGAAGTACAAAAATACTTTTTATGAGACAATGTCACAGCGGTATAACGTTTCATCACTAATGGTCTGCGATGGTTATGACCACAATTATTTTAGCGACAATCTTCAAAATCCGGTAAGATAAATATTGTTTTAAGATATTGCTGTAAATGTCATCATTTTACATCAACGCACAATTAGCAGCTATGCTATTGACTGTCCGACACGCTCAAAATAATCGGGCCTCTTACTAATTATGGTGCAACTTTAGCCTCCGCCAAACATTGTATGGTAAGTTGCGAAATATGAGTTGCTATGTAGATTGTCACTTAACGTTGGACCATATGTGGTCCTCAAATTCGGAGCGGCAAAAACTGACTTCCTGAATGGAGGAACGACGTATTGTGTACGTGGCACACGTAATCTAATCCTGACATGCAAGTAACGGATTAACTGCAACATTCCTAACATACCATTGGAAGGTCACTAGCAGCAACTAAATTGACGTCAGTCCTTTGACTGCCATTCAGTATTCTGAGAGTGTAGCCAATCCACTGAACGTTTCGGATGTCAGAGATAGGAAACAGAGAGTCAAAAATATGCAGAGCTCTTGATGAACAACGGAGAATCAGACTATGGTTGCATATTATCAAATAAAAGACAAAAAAAATTGAATAAAATTAGAGGAAAGACGTAAAAACTAAAGCGGAAGATGTATGCAGAATAGCAAACACTTCAGCGTTACCTGAGCAGACCCCAGAACCAGTAAGCATTCTTATAGTTTTCTATTCCTTCTCCTATATCAATACGTTAGTTGTCTAGGCAACTAGTTAATTCTTCCTCAGACTTCTCCATGATGTGAACTGTTTCTAACGAGGGACATCGTTTTTGGAGGTTTCTATAAAGGAGTCACCGGTCGGGCACGTCTGATCGTCGAGACAAGTGTACAAGTAAACGTTGCCCAAGGTCAAGAGTTTCTCTATTGAGAGGCACCCCTGCCACTTGTATCTGTGATTCAGCTGAACCTGAGTCTGACAGATACATTGTGACCCAAAAATCCATGAACATTTGTAATATTTCAACAGAACAATCCTCGTCAACACATGGCAAGTGTCTTCATCAACTTTCTGCGTGAGGTCCTCCCTTGACCAGTAAGAACCTGATCACATGTCGTCGTCATCTGCATCCAAGTGACAGAACCCACGATAACAATGAGCAAAGATTTTGTGCCCGCTTGCATTCGGAGAGCATACAGCGTATTTATGACATACCTCCCAAATTTATGCTTACATCCCAGCTCAGCATAGGACAGCGCCATATTGTCAAGCAGATGCATACTGACGGCTTCTTTGTAAATTTGTCTCGATTTTGCAATCAACGACATAAAATCACGTACCTTCTCAACCCGTTAAATTTGACGGTTTCCTTTTCACTTGCCAAGTGATTCAACCAGTGTATGCTGTGTAATTAGAAAAAAATATAATAAGGGGAAGGGAGGATGCTGAGGTAGGTGGAGGGGAGGGGGAGGAGGGGACTTGCATAAGAGTGTTGTAAGTCATAGAAATAATAGCGACACTACACTATAAACACACAGCAGCTTCAAGTAAACAATATGCTATGACTGTCCATTCAATAAAGTACTGGTAAAACCTGCGCTTTCATAGAGAATCAAAATCACATGTCTAGAACTGATTAAATCGTCTGATGGTCAGACAAATGTGATAATGTGCTAATTATAATGTCGAGAAAAATTATACGAGTGGTTTGAAGTTATCTTTAAAGTCACTAACAGCTGTCATTGTCAATCACTGAACGAAGATAATGTGCTCTTTTAGAACAACTAGCCATTTCCTTTCATGTACCAATCCCTGAAGAAGGGAGGAAAAAACGACTGCTTATAAGCCTCTGTAAGAATCCAGGTTTCTCTCACTTTTGTGGTCTGTAGCGAAATGTACGACGGTAGGAACTTCAGTAGTGGCAACTATTGATTCACAACCGATACAAAAGTGTTACGTGTTTGCACCTGATACAGTCCTTCAAAGTAGTCACTAGCGTTGTGCAGAACCAGTTACCAGCGATGTGGAAGGCGTAGTATACCGTTAGCAGAACCTGTTGATGGTGCAAATGGGGCGGTCTACTATCTGTCGAATCTCTGCAGCAGTTCATCTTCGGAATCTTTAACAAAGTCACAGGGACTTAAGTCCGGATAGTATGGTGGATGATACAGTACTTCCCAGTCCCATCGACCGAACAGAGAAGCCACAGTTTGCGCTGTATGCGCCCGCGCATTGTCGTGCAAAATGATGGGTGGGTTGCGCAGAAAGTGATGCCGCTTCTTTCGCAAAGCTGGTCGCAGGTCACCGCATCAAACGCCTTCAAAAAATCAAAGACTTTGTATCTTCGTAGGCTTTCCCAGCTTAATAAATGTTCGTAGTCTCTTCGGGGCTTCTGCCGGATACTAAAATCTAATTGATTAAATATTTCGACGGTTCCTGAAGATGGCGGACAGTAGTAACATCGAAATATTGAATCATTTAGATTTTAGTATCCGGCAGAAAACCCGAAGAGATTACGAAGAAATCTGTAGTCTTCCAGTTCCCCTTCATCTGTGGCTTGTCAGCTATCTAGTCAGAAAAGAGACAGTAGGTTTCACGCGAGCGGTACTTGTGCCGCGGTGGAGTAGCCGAGCGGTCTAAGGAGCCTCGCTGCGGAGCGCACGGTTGCTCGCCGTGGAGGTTCGAGTCCTCCCTGCGGCATGGGTGTGTGTGTTTGTTCTTAGGTTAGTTTACCTAGGTTTAAGTAGTTTGTAAGCTACGGACTGATGACCACGCAGTTTTGTCCGATAGATTTACAGACATCTGATTTGAATTTGAGCGGTACTTGCTGAAGCCAGGCTGGTGCATAGAAAGAGGCTTTTCCGTCTCAAGGAAAATAATTATATTCTAACTGAGAATATGTAATACAACTCTGCAACAAACTGACGTTAATGATATTGGTGCGTACTTTTCGGGTCCGTTACCTTCGCACGTTTTCCCAGTCGCTGGGACTATGCAGTTGAGCCGCAAATTCGTGCAATCCAAGTAACGGACTACTGCTGTAGAGCACTCTATGTAAAACGTAATTGGGATAACTTCCGGACTTCTCTCCAACTCTCTGAGCTGCTTCGCGTCACCAAGGGTACCTACTCCTCTGTCCTCGATTTTGTTGTCAATGCGATGGTCAAATGACAGTATGTGTCACATCCAAGTCGTCACAAATTTGACTGTTGTACGATATGAGTAGTCAGCCAGATCAGAACTGACAGTGGGGTCACTTTCCATCTGTCCACTGCTAATGTCGCAGCCTCACGCCAGTGGGCGCCACCGCTGTGCCCTTCCATGTTGTTCACTCATCACCTGACGCCGTTCCGTACTTCGTATAGCAGTTATAGTGACAATACTGAACATCAACAGTAACTCATTCTATTGAACGAATGATTGTAGCATATTGCTTACCTGAAGCCTTTGCTTTATTATAAGTTAAAAATTAACTGGACAGGGCAACAACTGCTTCACTATGATACTCCAAAATACTTGGGAGTAAAGTTAGTCCGAAGCCTCACATTCAAGGATCATTGCCAGGAAACCAAGATGAAAGTATCTGCCCGGAACAGCATCATAGGTAAACTTACTGGCTCCACATGGGGATCACAGCCAAGTGTGCTCCGCACATCTGCCCTGGCACTGTGCTTCTCTGCAGGGGAGTATGCAGCACCAGTCTGGAGAAACTCGACACATGCCAGAGAGGTGGATACGGCACTAAATGAGACTGGACGCATAGTGACTGGCTGCCTTCGACCAACTACTGTCAGAAAAATCTGAGAAATTGTGGGCATAGCGCCTCCAGACATACGCAGAAGAACAGCTGCAGAAACGGAGAAAAAGAAACAGGAAACTTACCCCAGGCACCCCCACTTCGGACTTGAGCCAAAGAAACCTAGGCTTAAGTCAAGGAGGAGCTTTATGAGTACGACAACATCAACTGCATTGAGGCCTGGAACTCGGAGAATGGCAGAATTTGTCAAACGAAAGGGCCGGAGAGAACTTCAAAGAGGAACCTGTCGAAAGATTTCATCTGCCGTATGCAACATGGAAGGCACTACACAGACTGAGGACAGGAGTGCCATGCTGCAAGACGAATCTCAGAAAGTGGGGCTTCACAAACTAAGATGAGCTCTGTGAGTGTGGCGATGTGCAGGACCCACAACACCTGGTCTGCAGGAACCTTCCCAACCCCTGCACCATAGAGGACCTACACGCAGCAAATGATGTGGCCATCAAGACAGCAGAATTTTGGAGCTTGCGGTCCATCTAGCAGAAACTAGCAGCGTCCTACAGAATTAGTCACCTTGTTCCATATTTTATGTTTCTAGTTTCTAATTTGTGTATTTTAATTGTATATTTACTGAATTTTGCATTCTTGGATTGTAATTCGCTCAATGTATTTGTAAACTGTAAACATATATTTAGTGAATTTGGTATCCCTAGATTGTAAATTGTTTATTATAATTGTATTGTAATTGTATATTTATTGATAGAAAGATATGTCTTAGTCCTGGATACGTAAAATAAACAGTATGTGTTACTCATAGTAGATGTATGTTTTCATCACCGAGCACCATCAACGCTCTCGTTAAGTAGCTGAACATTAACCGTAGAGCAAACGAACTATTCGCTTTCGAATTCATTCGCTATTCCTTAAAACCTTTAAAGAATCTCTGGAAACAATGAAGCAGTAATCAGTTCATTTGAATATTGCAATATCTGAGCAGATTGGTCCAATACTCTTAATTACTTTCTTGTGCATTTTCTGTATTAAGTTGCACAGTATAAACTATCCCTTAATTTGTATTTCTTCGTTTTCAGGAGACAACATCTTTCCACGATAATGCCACCGTCCTCACAGCTTATTCGGCTCATTCAGATGAACCATCGTTTACTCGGCACATCTCTGTTATTAAAGGGCCTCATGAGAAGACTCACCATTGAAGGTAAGGGACTAAATGATGATCGATGTTGGTGTGACTGTATAATGATTATAATTTCACATTGAAATTCTGCCTCGATTGCTTTAGGAGATATTGTGATTTTTAAATTGGAATTATCCATTTCATTTGACAGCGTCATCCAACATTAACAGTGACGTGAAACTGCCTACTTTCCGAGCCACTATCTAATTTCACTGTACAACCTCACCTACCCTCCTTTCCCCCTCCCCGCCTTCGATCTTTTCCTGATCTTAAGCTACCTGCAGCGCCGTTTGGAGAAAAATTTATGTTAATTAAGAATATCTTGAAAATTAATCGGTTTGCTTAGTTACTTCCCGCAATGTCTGTTTAAAATCCAGGACACTAAAAAGTTAAAAAAAAAAATTCAAATGTTTGTAGAGCTTATGGAACTTAACTACGGGGTCATCAGTCCCTAAACTTACAAACTACTTATGAACTAGCTAATACTAAGGACGGCACAAATATCCATGCCCGAGGGAGGATTCTAACCCCCGACCATAGTGGCCGTGCAGATCGTGACTGGCGCGCCGTACACCGCTCGGCCACCGCGGCCGGATCACTAAAAAGTAAGAAATTATCATAAAACAGGACTGTTAGTTACTTTGTTTCAACGACTCGAGACCAAACACTTAGATGCACTACAGTTGTATGAATTACTCCTTCCTCAAATCTTCCGGAAATTTAATACGAAATATGTTGTTAATAGTTTTATGTTTACAAAATTGTTGGAGTAACATAATTCACTTAAATTATCATCCCTACTTTGATCTACTACGCCAATAATCTATTCAGGTATTCCTTGTACAAGAAATCTGACATTGAAGCAATGAATGGTTACATAGCTGTGATATATCAAAGATAAATTTTTCTTTAAACATAGACAAACGTGTTTGGGTTCCGGCTCACAGTTTTAATCCGCTGTGTAGTTTCATATAAGCGCGCACTCCGCTGAAGAGTGAAATTGTCATTCTGGAAATCTCTCCTGGACTGTGGCTGAGTCATGTCTCCACCATATCCTTTCTTCCAGAAGGCCTAGTCCTGAAAGGTTCGCAGTAAGACTTCTGTGAAGTTTGGAAAGTAGGAGGTGAGGTAAAGCTGTGAGGACGGTTCTTGATTCGTACCGGGGTAGCTTAGTCGTTAGAGTGCATGTCCGGCAAGGCGAAGGTTCCAGTTTCGACGTTACTTATCAGCGCACATTCCACTGCAGAGTGAAAATATCTTTTAAAGTCAATATACGTACATGAAACACTTAATTGGCAATAGGTACACGAATGATTGAGCTATTTTCGAACGTAATCATACACAAAATTTGAGACACTTCTCATATCGGGGGATCAAATTTTGTACTCCAGCGTCGTAGAGCTCTGTCGCATGTGAATGGACCCAGCGTGTAATAGACATCTACAGCTCGTTCGGAAACTGCGACGTGCCATTCAGAATGAGAGTCGTGGAATGATTGCTGCAGGTGTTGAGCTGCTCCGGAACCCTTCCCGCCCCTGTAAGTCGCGGCGCGCAGCAACTACGTAGCAGAAGTTCGGTTGGCAGCTGTTAGATCATCCAGTATACAGTCCTGATTTTGCTCCCCCCCCCCCCCCCCGACCGGAAAAATGCACGACACAGGAATACAGAAGCTGGGTCAACTAAATAACTAGTTTCTCATAATATCAAAAAGGAACAACTTCCTGTTGTTCTGCAAAACTTATTTATTCGTCACAAACCGGCTTTCGACTTATCAGTCATCAGGTGACAACTGACTGTAGTATACAAGTTTTCAAAAATGTTACGGATTACAAAGATGGTTTCACAGAAAATATACTAGTTCACAGGAAAGTACATTACAACATTTTTATGATAGTTACTAAGATGTATATAAAATATGCAAAAATGGTAAGTATATGTAAAGGATCACAACTGACAAGATAATTTTTATTGAAAAGGAAATTTGGAAACTAAATATAATTTCAGTAGAGGTGTAAAGGGGAACTGGATTTGATCTGCTGGTTCAGGTGTGTGGATGATGTACTGTGTTTATGGACGGGTGCCACGAGGCAATTGAATATCTTTTTACAACATTTTAATTCTCAGCACAAGAAAACTACGTTCACTGTGGAACTAGGAAGTCTTCTATCAACTTTTTGTACTTTACTATTGATATTAGTACAAAAAAGAACACTTATTCAGTATTTTCAGAAAATTCGCAGTAAGATATACAGTTAGGCCTGCTAGCTCCCAGCACCCAGGCAGCAATATACATACAGCTATCCACTCCATGTTCCATTGCCTCCTATTTGTTCCCTTAACTAATTCTGCATTTCAAATAGCATTACAAACAATCAAACAATACAGCATCCAGTAATGGCTATAACCCTGCCCTGATTGACAGTATACTGTATAACAAGAAAATGAGAAAAATTACAACACTTTTGTTTGCTGGCCAGCAAGAACAAGTCAGTAGTCAGAAAAACTGATGTGTCATCCCATATTTACGTAAAATTTCAGATCACATTGATAAAATGTTAAAATCTCGGAATTACAGACCTGCATTTTACAACACAAACAACATTTCAAAGTATTTATTCAATTTATAGTTTCCAAATGACAAGCCAAGATCGCAAACAAACAATTTATTAAGTGACGACCGGTTTCGGTGCACTGTGTCACCATCATCTGGTGATATATATGTTGTAATCTGGTCATTTTGTTAAAAAATGGAGTATGAAATAACAAGTGCAACATTGCACTTAGTCACTATGTAAAAAATACATAAGTTAAAAACATGACAGCTTACAAAATACTTTCCTCGTCAACAAAAATAATCATGTCAAATTTTATGCTTTACATATACTAATATTTTTATATAAATGTTAGTAACTCTTATAACAATGTTTCAATGTACTTTACTGTGAACTTGTCAATTTTCTATGATACCATCTTCGTAAATCGTAACATCTTTAAAATCTTGTCACCTGATGATGGTCTGAGAAGCCGAAAGCCGATTTGTGACGAATAAATAAGTTTTTCAGAACATTAGAATCTTGTTCCTTTTTAATATTATTATAATATTCTCTCAAGTATCGACGTAAAATTCAGTTAGCTTGTTTCTCGATTATTTTAATTGGTATGTCGAAAAATATTTGTAACACTGCTGTACCTGTTGCCAACAAACTAGGAAAACTTACTTTCTCGATTTGCCTCGTACCTTCGTACCTACCATTAGTGGATGCTGGTTGCCCGCTTGTCTAGTACCTAATGGCTTGAAATATTCATACTGTACCTCTTTAATTATATGCGCCATTGAAACTGACGTCCTTCCACTAACTGTCGAGAAGGTACTCCCGGCCGATGGGCAAAGGTCGTCACTGTCTCTTTCATTATTGAATTCCTTTAATTTTCCAAAACAGCAAAAATAACATTGAGGGAACGGAGCAGGGGACACAGGAAGTTTACCACTGCGAGCGTACTTGTATCACTTTTATGCGTTGGTTCGGTTCAGAACGCTGGCTTTTCCGTTCTTCGTATGTTCAATATAGGAAGCCTAAAAGAAAAAAAAAGACAAGAAAAAAATAATTTCTTCATTGTTCTAGTGCTTTGATTTCCATTTAACATCTTGCAGTCAAACACGACTTACAAGGAGACCACATGGGTATCGGATTATATATATGGAACGTGAAATTCAGAACTTAAATAACAATAAGCCAAAGCCATTCCAAGCAACTCTCAAAAATTTTCGAGAAAATCGTATTTGAAGTTTTGCAAGTACATGTAAGCACCAATGATTTAAACAGTAGCAGCGTCTTTCGGTGTAGTTAAGGAGGTAACGTATTGGCCTTACAACCATAGAGTCGGTGGTTCGTATCCCGCTGTGACTGATTTTTCTTTCTTTGTTTTCGAATTCATCAATATAAGGCATTTTTGGATCTCTAATTCCACATGTTGTGTCAGTTTTTGTTTATTTGTATGTAGGCAAGCTGAAGACCTTGTCGTCACCTAAAAGATGGTTCAGTAGGTTACCTGCTTGAAAAGCCATTAGTAGCTATGGAGATAACTTTCCAAAAACAGCGTTGTAGCTCTTCACAAACTGAACAATTAAAGACAACCGTCGTCAACTAATATTGAAGCCAATACTATAAAAAATGTAACTTGTTACGCTTTTCCATTGAAACCATTATCATTAATAATATTTCATAAATTATAGAAAATTACGAATAAACACAAATGTCTGCATTTTTCATAAAATTTACCAATATATGTTAAAATTGTGTAAGTATTCCATTCAACGAAAAAAAAAATCTGTCACGGCGAGATTCGAACCACCGAAGAACGCTAGCACCTACGTTACATCGACAGATGCTTAAACTATTTTATTTATTGGTACTTGAGTGTACTTGCAAAACTTCAAGGTCGATCTTCTCGAGTATTTTTGAGAATTGCGTCGAATCGCTTTGCCTGATTTTTATTTGACTTCTGAACTTCAAGTACCATAAATACCAGAAATTCTACAATCCGATTCCTACATGGTGTCCTTGTTAGATACGCAATCAAAAATGTATCAAGGATTAGTAAATGTTTCAAGGTTTAGTTCTTCCTGCAGTTGTAGATAAGAATGTGACGAATTTTCTTCAACTTGTAAGTGAATTTTACAGTTTGTAACAGCAGAAATATGACATCAACTTTGTTTCCCTTAATACCTTATACATGGTAAAAATAATGTAAACTTTATTACTTCGAAAGTAATCGCCATAGAACATAACACATTTATCCGACTGAGAGAGAAAGCGATCACTGCCCAAAAGGAAAAATATTTGCTGTTGCTTGCAGAACCAAAATAGTATTCAGACGTTTCTCTCTTCGTCCGAAACAAAACGACGACGTCTAATGACTTTCTTCATGGCCAGGAGAGGTGAGGACTGTATCAATGATATGCAGCAGCGCGGGGATAGCCGTGTTTTCTAAGGCGTCTTTCTGCAGAGAGTGCGGCTGCTCTCCGTCGGAGGTTCGAGTCCTCTCTCGAGCATATGTGTGTGTGTGTGTGTGTGTGTGTGTGTGTGTGTGTGTGTGTGTGTGTGTGTCTTGTCCTTGGCATAAATTTGTTTAAGTAGTTTGTAAGTCTAGGGACTGATGACTATTGCAATTTGGTCCCAAAGCTTTACAAAGATTTGAACATTTATTTGAAGGATATGTAAGGGCTTCCCACCAAAATTTCTTACTACACATTCTATAAAATGTCTAGTGTGACTGTGCCATTGGTATCCCTGATGAATTGCTGTAACGTCAAAATATGAGACACTAGTTTTGCACACGTCATTCACATACTTCCAAAGAAAGAGGTCTGTCAGAGTAATGTCAGGTGAACCACGGAATTGCGTCGTCTCTGTCAGTACATCTGTAGAGGAAGGTTTCAATAAGATAATCGCGGGCTTTTACGGACCAATAATTCCTGTAGCGACATCTCGTCAAGGCGGTTTCAACCTCTTGCACAGTCTCCTCCGGCAGGGATTCCGTGCCAAAAACAAGTTCCCATCCATGTTTTCCTTAAATTTATATCAAATGTTTTCTTTCCATGATGTGTCACAAATGTTCTTGTAAAGAAACGTCACGGATTCCCAAGTAGACCTGCAAGAAAAAACGAATGTTACCACCATAAATATAATTAATAATACGAGGCGCGTCCAGAAAGTAAGTTCCGTTTGGTTATATAAAACGAATGGGTACAGATACAGAAAAAATATTGATTGTACAAAAATCTACAACTGTAAAAACTACTTTTCTACATAGCTTCCGAAATTTTGTAGGCAATTGTCATAGCATGGCACAAGGTTTTGTATGCCTTTTTCATAGAATGTTGCCGCCTGTATATTCCACCATGTGCTAACATGTTCTTTCAGCTCGTCATCATCGTTGAAGTGTTGTCCACCAAGGACAGATTTTAGGTGTAAGAAGAGGATTACTGTCAAAAGATTTTTTTTTTTTCACGATAATGCCTGACCTCACACACCGAATGTGACCAAACAATTATTACGGAAATTTCAATGGGACCTGTTTGATCATCCTCCATACAGCTCGGACCTCTCTCCTAGCGACTTTCATCTCTTCTTACACCTAAAATGTCCTCGGTGGTCAACACTTCAACGATGATAAAGAGCTGTTACTACATGGTTGAATACACATGCGGCAACCTTCTGTGAAGGATGCATGCAAAAACTTGTAACACGCTGCGACAAGTGCCTACAAAATTTCGGCAGTTATGTGGAAAAGTAGTTTAAGAGTTGTAGAATTCTGTGCAATAAAAATTTCTTCTGTGTCTGTGTACAATTTCATTTTATTACCAAACGGAACTTACTTTCTGGACGCGCCTCGTATTAAAATAAGGATAAACGTTTACGGATATCCTATATTTCTAGAAACTGGAATAATAAATTATGCTTGCTTGTGTCAAGTAACAGAAAGGTAAAAGCACTCTAAATCCATAACCTGCCATGAGGAGTAGTTACTACAAATGTTGTTCTTGCTTTACCACTTGTTAGGAAAGAGATATGTAAGTCAGGAACGGTTTACATGTGCACCAGAGTGTCGTTAAATTTTGCTGGTTTGTTGTAGTGATATGACCACTTTCTCGTAATGTAACATTATTATGATTTTCACGAATGTTGCCATACTGTTAGCAATGCGAGGTTGATAAGAACATTGGTCTTATAGGAACCTTGATCTTGTGAAGCCCTATTGGTTTTTACAAACATAATTTTAAAATAAGTCATAACCTGTGACACGAATAAATTACGCCAACGAGAAACACTACCAAATACGAAAGAAGTGCAACTGACTTTTTACTACTGATTTTCGGTGGGGTCGACAAAAAACAGTGATTTTTACGTTGCAACGCATTCCATTCTTTCCACGATTTGCTCAATTTAGCCGGCCGCGGTGGCCAAGGAGACTGAGGCGCTCCAGTCACGGTCTGCACGGCCACTACGGTCGGCGGTTCGAATCCCCCTCGGGCATGGATATTTGTGCCGTCCTAGTTTGTAAGTAGTTCATAAGTAGTTTGTAAGTTTAGGGACTGAAGACCCCGTAGTTAAGTCCCTTATGCTTAACAAACATTTGAACACATTTTGCTCAATTTACTGTTTGAAAATCGGTTCCATATCCCCAAAGAATTAGGAAAATTATGAACTATTGTGGTTCTTCCATGCAAGATTTTGTTTATGATTGAAACAGTTCTAGGTATGCCGGAATCAGTCTGCGCAATGTGCAAGTACTGTCAGTTGAAAATCTACGCAGGGCGAGAAATGTGGACGATCAACGACCTTATTTTGCCAGCGTGTGACGCGGTCTTCCAAAAATTGCGTCATTGGTCCCCATTTCATTGATGAGATTCTAATAGCCACAGTCATCTGGAATATTCCTGATAAATTTGCCTGCGTAGTTACTGAAATACACCGGCTGGACTGGTGATCCCAAAACGCCGAATGACCAGACCACATGACACATACACGAGCGAGTGTTGAAAACTAATGCCTCGAACTTTTGTTCCCTGTTGTCAGCATGTTTGAAATGTTAGATGCCACTGATGTTAGTTGGCTGATTCCCTGCACCGCTGACGTAGGTTACAACACTTTGTACCGAATAGTAGCGCTTAGATCCACGTTGTGCTGCAAATATGGCGATGGATGAGAAACAGTTTGCTGTAATCGAGTTTCTACGGGCAGAAGTATGAAATCTGCGTGATTGCTTCGACATCAGTAATATGCAGCATTTGGTCAAAATGGTGGAATCAGTTTCCCTCAGCTATCACAATGTTGATATGCAAACCACCACTTCCTCGTTCAAAACGCAAATGAAATGACTGACAGATGTCCGATCTCGTCTGTTTCATATCAGTAGTGAGGAACTCAACGGACACACAATTTTATGTACCACTGTTCTGTAGTGACAGCTTGTGTACGCTTTTGTGGTATTTCAGTTTTATCTAAGAGCTGTGTTTGTATTTACTGCTGATTTCATCAGACCGACGATTCTGATGCATTTCGTCGTTTGCAGTACAGGAACATCAACTGCGAACGGTGTTACACACACTTAGGTTAGGAGGTTATTACCACTGTTTCCTTCATTAGCAACACCAACAACTCAACGTCGAGCATTACTGATGTCGATACAGTTATAACCTTCACAAATTTTAACTCTTCATAGCATTTCAGTTGCAGTCACGTTTTCAAATTTGGAAACTCGACTACAGCGCTCTCTTCCCCACACACCGACTCAACTACATTAGACACTTCCATGCTCCATGCTGCCGAAAATCAGACGACTAATAGACATGACCTGTAACATCTTAAACAATAATGAGAACGGATTAAACTTTTAGTACGTTGCTGTACGTATTTGTATTGAGCGGCATAGAAACACCATTGAAATACGAGGATCGTTGAATGAATAAAGCAACACTATCTTTTCTCGGTCAGTTTCATTTTAAAAATTGTAATTTTGTCTTAGAGCGTATTCCAGTATTACTGCTTATCTCGAGTAGTTTCATTAACTTCGGACTGGTGACAGTACTGTAATTGGCCTTCAAAATGACATCTGTAACGGAAGCACATTCCAGACAGACAATATTTATTGAGTTCCTCTTGGCAGAGATATTCATGGACGGTTACAGAATGTATTAAACATAAGGAGAGGCATTGAATTAAAATTTATGCTGTGGCAGGGATCCGAACCCGGGATCTCCTTCTTACTAGGTAGGTGCTTTGGCTGCAACGCTGTGTTACCTGAGTGGTCTAAAGCACCTACCTAGTAAGTAGGAGGTCCCGGGTTCGAATCCCGGCCACAGCATAAATTTTAATTTATTGCCCCTCCTTATGTTTAATACCTTTGGTACAACGAGACAATGTTGTCTCAAGGAATTGTATTATTTGGTTACAGAATGCCTGCAGAGAGCTGGCAGTGGACTAAATCACGGTGAATCCTTAGGCGTAGCCTCTGCCATCATCACACCAAAGTCTAAACAAATTTATCTAATTTTCCGCATGCCGACTTTCCGCGCACACCTGTGACTATTTCAGTTTTGGAACATGCGATTTTATTGGATCCATTGTGGAATGTGAACTGCGGCTCGTCAAGAGGATGGTCGTTGGTGGCTGGTGAATGGATTGTGTATACACGACACCTGTTGAATAGGCTTGTAATACTGTTTGTAATTTGGTTTAGGGTTCAACAGCGCAAGGCTTCTAGTAATTCGCACTCGGGAGGAGCGGACGAAACGTCTTTGAACAGTTCTTTTTCGTCCAGACCACAGCCCAGATCTCGCGCCTTCTCACTTCCATATGTATAGTCCAGTGAGGGATGCATTCCGCAGGAACCACTACGTGAATGATGGGACAGTTATTTATGCAGCAAGAAGCTGGTTCCGACAGACAGCAGTAGAGTGGTACCATTCAGGCATACATGTCCTTCCATTAAGGTAGTGTGAGGTGGTGGCATTGAACAGATGTTATACCAAAAAACGGTGTTCTGTGCCCAAACGTTTGGGGAAGAGTATGGTGGGTGCACAGGTGGCGTATTAGGGAGGTCGGTGGTTCAAATCCAGCTCCCGCCAAACAGATTTAGGTTTTCCGTGATTTCCCTAAATCACTCTAGGCTAATGCCGGGATGGCTCCTTTCAAAGGGCACGGCCGAAATTACACCCCTCATCCTTCCCCAAAATCCGAGCGTAACCTCTGTCTCTAATGACCATGCTGTCGACGGGACGTTAAACCCTAAGCTTCCTTCTTTCCTTCCTTGGGATGCCGGGGGTGGATTTGAACCACATTCCTTTGTGCTGATGACTGAATCGCCTCGCTCGGAGAGTTTTCCGAATACGAATTTATTAAGAATTGTAGCGTAAGGAAAGGAAGGAGAATAAGAAAAATTTGTCGTGTTGTAGATGCTCTATTTTGAAATTTAGGTGACAAGCTTGTAGGTTTGTCGTAGAAGGGCCGCTTTTATTCATCTGAAAATAACCCGTTACCTCTACCACCGCTTATATGATGCGCCTCGTCATGTTTATGCAGGTATTGCACCTAACGACTGAACGGTATAGTTCACCAGTGGCGTATTTAACGACTCTCTTCTAACTTCATCACCATGAGCAGAATGTAATCACCCGCAACCTGAGCAAAGTGACGGCCTACTCTGAACCAACACGGTTGCGAGACGCTGCAGCCGAGGTTCATGAATTTTGATGAACGGTTTAGTCCATATTGGACAAGCATCATCAGTTTAATAATAACACGACTCAGCACTATAACGGAAACACGGGGCCGTCCCGCTGCGCACACGCCAGCCCAATTCTGCTAATGCACGCCTCTAGCCTAAACTACATTGTTATAATTGCACTCCGAATGCCGAATCAATTACCCGGCTACCAAAGCGAGATGCAAGATGAATTATTTACTTTACGCCGTCCACGAACTCAACGGGGTGCAGGGGCAAGCCAACGTCAGCTCAAGCGGTGTTACTCCTCGTAGTATTATTTATCTCTTTTACTGACAGTCGAAAATTTACCAACTCCGTGTTTGAATCGGCGTGCATAGTAAGTAATCTTGATCAGGAACTTTACAGAGCACCTAAATATGGGTAGCTAGAGCATCAGGATTCTCTTTGACCAATTTACATGGTATCGAGAGCCTAAATCCGACAAAAATGAGTCCGGAGCCTACTGGAAGAACTGCTGAAATTAAATAAACTCTCGTTTTCAATTAACAAAATATCCCAACATATCAGTGACTCGTAGCGTAAACAGAGCTACAAGGTAACAAAGCTGTGGACTTCACTTTGCATGTATCCTGAGATTTTAAGTAGACCTACTACTTTCTGTTAGTATAACACATTGTAACGATAGATTTTTAGTCATTAACCTTGCGGTAATACAATCAGTCGCCTAATCTGTCCCGTCCAATCAACATACTTTTATTTTATTTTTTATTTTTTTTAAGAGTGGACAAGAAAATCGGCCGTGCCCTTTCAAAGAAACCAACTCGTCATTTTCTGGGTTTGATTTAGTGAAATCACGGAAAAACTGAATCTGGATCGCCGGTGTCGGATTTGAACCGCCGTCCTCCTGATTGCAGAAGGCAAGAGCAGGTACAAAGATTTTTTCCCCTTACTGTAGGGCCCGCAGCAAGAAGTATATCATAATAAGACATTTTTAATAAATGATAACGACCCAAGTTGCTGCAAATGTTTTATTTTTTCACGACGGCCGTTTCGGCTTATGCCATTCTATATTAATGCAATACGTCGATGGATATTTTATATAGCATCTGTTAGTAACGAAAACGTTTATTTTATTTGATATTTCCGTATTCGTATTTTCGTAAGATTTAATGTTTACCTTAGGTGGTGTAGATCGTATATGTTTACAAAGATGTTATATCGGAAATTAATTACAATAGTTTTCTATATATCAAATAATATAAACGTTTTCGTAACTAACAGATGCTATATTCATCGACGTAATGCCCCGCTTGAGAATGGCATAAGCCGAAAAGGCCGTCGTGAAAAAATAAAATATTCGCAGCAACTTGGGCAATTATCATTTATTAAAAGAGTATAAAGGTTGAAAGGCGTACTTTTCGAAGCAATCAAGTACAAGAAGATTAAATGTACATTATAGATATTTTCTCATAGAAATGAAATACTAAAACTTCCGACACAGTTATTAATTAAACCTAAAACTACATTTATTTTTATTTTTACCATGAGAAGCAATACGCCAAAAATCTCTAATACAGAATGAACATTTTTATATCACTCTTTTTCGTATATTCTCAACGGTTTCTATTGCCATATATATATATATATATATATATATATATATATATATATATATATATATAAAAAGAGAAGAATTCAATGAAGTCTTTTAATAACTAATTAGTGAGGATGTGACATTCATAGGGTATTTACGTTCATTCATGTTGCCACTTTAAGGTGAAAGCAAATCATTGAGCTGTGCTATATAACCCATTTACTACATTTAAAGGCTTGAATTAACCTTGAGGTAATGAGCCTCTAGGTGACATTTTGTCGTCCCCTGTAATTTCACTCTCTCTCTTTCTGTCTCTCTCTCTTTCTTTCTCTCTCTCCCTCCTTCCCTCTCCTTCTCTAAGCTACTTGCCTCTCTCACCAAACTCCGACCCTCCCCCCCCCTAAATTTTCCCCCTCTCTACGTTTCCCCCTCCACTGTTCTTTCAAATTCACCCTTCACAGGGCGAACGTCTATCCAATTACGCATAATTATTCAACTTTCTTGGATGGAAATAAGTTTAACGCTTTAATTACTGAATTTCACTCGCCAAGTAGCTATTTGCAGTACAGCTGTTCACATTCAAGGCTTCGGAATGGCATGCAAGCTATGCGGAAGGAAGCGTTTAAATGGTATGGAAACGGACTTTTCTGTCCCTACAGATCCAACTGGCTGTTAAGTTACATGAGTCCACACAGAATCCGCTGGAACTCAAGTCCTGCCGGTAAACAGCAGGTTAACGAAATGTTCAACGGAGGAGGATTTTCAAGCCGACATCGTAGTATCAAAAATACTGCAAGATAAACCACACTCACTTCTGCGATGGACAGCTGTCTATTTTAGATACCTCAAAACTATTCAGCCATCAGTATGTTCGTAGATACGTGTCGTGAATAACCGTGACAAGAATATCTGCCAAGTCTGAGGAGCGAAAACAGAAACTGTTACGTAAGGAAGCGAAGGAAGCTCATTACGGTCAAACCCCTTGTAATATATATGTTTATGAAACACAGTGGCCAGAATGGTTTGCTAAAAGAAAGTCAAACAACAAAGTGACACAACATGAGTTGCGCGGAATAGCAGGTCTAGATTTCGCCTACGTGTTAGAATGCACTACCACTTCGTCATTAAAAAAGAAAAACTAAAGAAAATGTTAATAAAGAAAGTGACGCGACTAAAATGGTATTTATGTTAAAGAAGTAACCATTCTCTTGCAGGGGACACGGCAGGTTCGGGATACACTCTTTCCTGCAGTACTTCAACGGTGAGAATATTCAGCAGTTACATGATCTAAATAAGGACACAACACCAATTCACACCACTAGATATTTGCCGTAATTTGTCTGCAGCGATCTTCGTCAGAATAGCGTCAGTGGGTTTACGCAGGCATATTTGTAAATATCTGGTTTCAGTCTGAGGGTAAAGGAAAGGAAACCAGAAGTGTTCACTTCAAAGCCACCACATCTGAATTCGTGTTAAGTGTTTTCTGCAACCATGGAAAACCCTAAATCTAGAGATGCGAACGCCTTCCGTCGAGAATGGTAATGCAGTATTTAACCTCTAAGTCATATTGCTGGTCCTTCTTCTGAGGGAGTGTTTTATACACCTATTTATTATGAACGCTAATTGAATTTCATTTAAGTGGAATATTCCAATCGTAATGGATAATGCAGTCTACTGTGGTGCCTATTCTTGAGAATTACTGTCCGATATTCGATAGCTTTCGTTGATATGCAATGTTGGGAATAGTATCTGTAGCAGGCTGTACGCTCTATGCGGGATCTTTCTTAAGCAATACCTTAGTAAGCATATGGTGCTATTGATTCGTAGTGTTGGAAGGGAGGTATATTTGCCTCGTTATTTTTGGTAAAATGTTTGAGAGTAACGAAATAAGACTCGATAGCAATTACGCTATGGAAGAAGAATGGGAGATGGACAAATGGGGAATAAAATTAAACACTCCAATTTAGAAACCAGTTTAATAGCTTGAAATTAGTGAGGAAACCGCAATTAATAAGAAATCGTTAATTTGAAGGAGAACTGAAATATCTCATGAACAGCTGCAGCTTTATATGTATATGAGATTTGTGAAATAATTCGTCTTCTCAAATCAGAGCAATTTTGCAGTTTAAAATTGACAATGATGTTGAAATTGTGCAATCCTTTCATGTAGAAACAACAATCTAAATATCAAATCACGCCATAAATAAAACCTTTTTTCCTTCCTTTTGATATTTATATTCATGATAATAACAAAATACCGACCGATAATTCAGTATAAAATATTTAATGCTTTTTAAACAAAACCTCAAAATAAAAATAAAAATTTGAATTGCTTTGTAAAATTAAAAGTATGAATTGAAGTGTATTATAAAAACATTCGCCGCGCCACATTTGCTGTACAACATTCAAAGCCGTTTATTGAAACGTTTCTCTAAACTATTTCATTTCTTAACTTCAGACAAATCGCTTCACTAGATATTTGACCTGTTTTTCAATACTTTTATATTTCTTTGTAATTTATTTTTGTCGCCACCGAATTTTAGAGTCAAGGCTCAATAACTAATCATATGCATTATAGTTTACACATTTAAATCAACGTGTTTGGGTGGTATTTTCCAGAATCTTGTAAACTTCATTAATAAAACTGTTGAGAGTTATACTTACTTTTAATAATATTATGTACTAAAGTTGTATAACATAAATTGCAATACAATTATAGTTTGAAGTAGCTCATTTCCTATGGTAAATGAGGAACAACATAAACTGTGATACAAATTTCGCGACGCAAAGTCAATAAAGGTGTTGAAAAACCATAAGCCCAGATAGTTGGCACGTCCATTACAGCCTACGAAATTCCAGGTATATCTCTCATATTTTTCTATTTTTCGTTTGTTTAGAGAAAATGTGGGAAGAAAATGAAAATAAATGTTTCATTTTCTGACGTTTCTATCTCATCAAAAGACTACGCGGTGTGAAGGATAACTGTTTACAACTTATTGCAGTGCTGTATTGGAAATCAAAACGAATTACATGTTGCAGGAAACGTGAGCTCTAGTATGAAAACTACCACATATTATCACAAAAACACATCATCTACAGATATTAACACTTACCGCCCTCTCTTCGAGCAAGGTAATTGTCCCATAGAAAATATGAATGGGATATTTTTGTGGGGTTTTGATGTTGTCTAATAGCGTAAAGGGATTTGTTTGTCTTCAACGACTTAGTCAATTAATTCGATGACATTATCAATTTAAATTTTCCGTGAGTGTAATGAAAGTACCGAGACTTTGGTCGTCGTCAATAACAGTTTTATCTTACTTTAACCTGTAAAAGCACAGTAGTTTCGTAGTAAGAACGACAGACATAAAAGACGATTTAACCGTCACTTTTATGCTGTTTACATTTTTAAAAATGTGGTGGAATTTACACTTCCGCCACTGTCACAATTTGTGAGTGCACGACCAAGTTAGTTGCTTAATACTTGTCTTTAAAGACAGAAAAATGTCGAATAATGGAGATAATTCGTGTAGTCGCAAATTTTTGTACTGGGTAGGACGATATTTCATAAACAACACGCGAAACGTCCTGGCCATTGAGCCGTGAGGTGTGGTAGGACGGCGGGGTTACGTTAGAATAGCTCGAAAACCGTTGTCTCTAGTAAAAACGTACAACATTTACCCATATGTAATTTTCTACAGAGTAGTTCCTATTCATTTTTTCCTCCAGAATTAATATTTTGCGTTAAGAGAACGAGAAAATAGTGATTTTTTCCCGCTTCGTCTACGCCACTGTTAAGCAAGTCACGTTTAAATATTTCATAGTAATAAACAGTTTCGTCTCGTGCTATTCTTGACTTTAATTAGTAGGTTACGAATTTTTATGTTTGTTCTATGTTGTCTGCATTACAGTAATTTTATTTTCTATTTAGACCAAAGCGTCTGAGAGTTCATTTTAAAAGACTACGCTGACGTATTTTGGGCTTTGGATCTGTCTCGTTACCTAGTAACAAATGTCCGACATAAAAAATGAAGCACATTTAAAGACAAAAATGTTAATCTAGCAGTAACGGATTTGTAGCTCCAAGAGCTGAAATAACTGAAACAAATCAATTGTTTTAGTTATAAAGAGCTTATTACGACCAAAAAATGTCATATCTACATATACTTTCATGCTTAATTCAGGAACGCTGCGAATTCCTCGGGTACCTTAGATTGTTCTAGCAGTTCCCTATAAATAAACTTGGGACAACTACCCGAAGCTGTTTCCAGTCTTTCGCGGGAGCGTGTTTTGATAAAATCTCCTCGATTTGTAAGCCGCGTCACTTCAAATAAAACAATCCCACTTTAGATACTATCGTCATCGGGAGTTCGTGTTTTATTCGGAGTGACATATCTTGTAAACCGAAATAAGTTTTTTGAAGCAAGGTGAACAATTTACAAAATCACGACGACGTATAATGGAACAAGCAAATAGAAAAAAAGAAACAAGAATGACGGAAAAAATTAAATTAATTTTTTTTTGTATTTTTTCATGTTGCAAATAGATGTATACTGAGGTGTAAAAGACATAGATGTGATGTATTGATCTGTAATCGCTAACGCTGCACTATATATATACTTTTCTCTTGTTTTAAAAAAGAGAGCTAGGACTTACTTCTGTATAACGATAGCTGTTTGATGGAAGGACAGTTAAATTCCACCATTGTAAATTAATTATCTTGAATTTATAGTGAAAGACGTCAGACTAGTATTAATTAGTGAAATGTTGATCAATGCAATCCAACAATTTTGAGGTATTAAACCAATTTATTGTTTATTCTGATGCAGTATGAAGAAGATTAAAAACTGTTATTAATATCAGAGGAATATTTTTCCATCGCAGTTCATAATTTTTCAGCTATTCACAGGGAAAAAAAGGAAAAATAATCTCTGTCATTCATTTTTCAAATAACTAGACAAAATAACTTCCTATACTCACTAGTCAGTAAGTCGCGCAGCCCATCGGAAAATTAAATAATGATACTAATAATAAAAGAGTATTTTAACATTCATTAGCAATATAACAGGAGAAATATTACAATGTGTTGCTCGTATCTTCTAAGTATAAAAATACAGGTGAAACATATGTTGCAAAAAATATGAAACTAGCGTTTTCGATGCATCAGTATGAACTACGAGATTTAAATACGCGTAGTTGATCAATTGAGAATGATGTTCACAGAAGGAAGATAAATAAAATTACAGGAATACGCTTAAGAACGACAGAAGTGTGTGACTTGTATGGACTCGTTATTATTCAGTATTGCTACGCAGATGAATATAGGCCTTCTTGTGTTGTCTCTCACAAAACTGGTAAAACCGGCTGCTAAACTATGGTGATCATCGGAGGGACAAGGTAGACGCGTCTTGTCGTAGTTCTCATTAATACTTTCCCTTCGATAAAACAGTGGTCGGGACTAATGACATCTCTTGGCGCGTCTATGAATAGCAGTAATTGCATAGCAAATTCATGTTACAGCTAATTAAATTTTCTATGGTAAAATGGTCAGAAGCGTAAAACATAATGTTTTGTCATAAAATACCGACACACCACTATATCCACAAGAGGAACTTAGGTAGGTTAAAAAAATCAGATAAGAATATTGTAGAGCTTTCTTTTCGTACGGAAAAGTTGTCGACGAAAAGAAGTATTACATATTTTTGAATAGCACTGTTTCTCCGTCGACATTGTTGAATTTTTGACGATAACGTTTTTTCACTATCACATAATCTAGGCTATTGAATTATTTTCAAGTGATCTAAGATAAACAAAGTTTCCAAACTAGGACAATCATGGCCGCAAATCGAACCTTATAGGATCTTAAAAAGTGTCATAATTATCTTTTCTTTTTTCTTTCATTATAAATAGTTGGTGATAGCCTGTGACTATGGAAACATTAATTTTTGTTTGCTATAAGAGTAGAATTCTGCTGCCAATCAATATTTTTCACTCGAAGTAACTCCTACTATTAAATGAATTTTTTTTATTTGTTACAGCTTTTTAAGTGAGATGCTTTCAATGCGTCGCCTTTAAATATCGGCGATTCTCTTCACAGAAACTCACAAATATTGTACCTCAGTTACCCAGTTCTTCAATGTGTACAGTGTTCGTTAAAAACGAAACACAATGTAACAAACAATTGGCACAACACACGGAAAACGCACCTCTTTAAGGGAATCAAGTTCGGAAAGACGTCATGCGTGAAATAAAGAAAAAATGTAACTGGCAACAGTAAATGTTATAACAAACAAAATTAAAATTAGCACTGACGGAACTATTTATAATCAACCATAATTTTAATTCGTACGAGGGATCAGAAAAATGAAAATCTAATTAATGGAGAATTGGACGAGTGTTTTCTTATTCATCGACATCGACACCATAAAAAGTACAATTATTCGCTAACTAATGTTATCTTTTAAAACATATTTGATGTCTAATGATTCAGATACGAGAATATTAGCCTCTGTTCTATAGACTGACATGGAATAAACCATAAGTTATAAAGAATAGATTTATTTCTACGAAAAAGATATTCATAATGTAAGAAATGTAGATGGGTGAGGTCAAAGAATCCCTACAGTTGCACACACAACTTTCCTATCATAGTTTTACAAAACTGTATTAGATTCTTTCTCTGTAAATATAGTGTAGTTATCGATAATGTACAAGTATTTTAGTGTGAGTGAAACGCTAAGTTGTTACCATAGATTATCTTCAGCGCACTATGCATTAATTAAACTTGAAATTTTTTAAAACTCTCATAACTATATAAAAGTAAGGTTGGAAGTAACTAACAAAAATACCGTCCGACTAAAAAGGAAACAATTATAGACAGCTACGAATATATAGTTACTATCAACACTTGATTAAAGGATGGGGGGAAGGGGTCTCGGGAGGTGGTTGTAGACTTGGACCTTATATATATAATTTATAAAGTTTAGTTGGTACAATCTCATGTCATAGAAACAAGTTTGTTCCCTCAACTTTCCTATCGTAGTTTTACAAAAATTTATTAGGCCTACGTGACTTCATAAGGGAGCCACACATGTCTTATAACTCAAAGTCTCCACATCGGTTAAGCGAGCACTGATAAGTTGCGGTATGCGTTATTTTTTGTAAATTTTTCATGATTCACAAATTATGCAATTTTCTGTGAGCCCGAATGAGTCTGTTGCAGACAGCCGTATCGTTTAAAGTGCATTAGGTGATCGGTTTTGTTGGGGATCGGACAATCTCCAATTCGAGGAATGACGAAGTTTCGAAAGAGTCGCTATGTTCTTACCGCAAACATAAGTAATTTTCAGTCGATTGGCTCCTATTTATAAATCTAGAGCAACCTCTTTCCTGCTCAGAAGCAGCAGGAATTGTGCATTAGGTTAGCAACTGACATATCCACAGGACAGAAACCCGTACTTTGTTTCCTTGTTTATAACTTTAATATTATAAATGGGTTCTTCTGTCACTTCTTGGTGGATCAATTCCATGTTTGAGGTTGAAAACAAACAATCTGTTTTTATTCTACTAATTTTTGTTTATTTACGAAATAGTTTTCGGATTATTAGGCCATCTTCAGGCAAACATTCGACAGGCGTCGACAAGAAACGCCAGTGCTTTTGTTGTAAACATGTTAAAGATACAACACACCAAAACTTTAGTTATGTTATTATGACATTACTTGAAGTTGTCAAACAACTACAGCTTTGGTTATTTATTTAACATATTTGCAATATAAGCACTAGCGTTTCTTGACGACGCCTGTCAAATTTTTACTTGAAGATGGCCTAATAATTCGAAACAATTTCGTAAATAAACAAAAATTAGTAGAACAAAAACAGATTGATTGTTTTCAACCTGAAATATCACTTTAATACTGATCATTAATGAAATGTAGATTTTATAAATAGGCTAAATAGTGTATAAAGCTAACATTTTCTTCTCATAGGTTTTTGAAATCGAAAAGTGAATCTTTACTCGACAGCATTAGTCGCTGAAATGAAAGTAGACCTATTATGCATAGGGTCACTTTCTACTTTGTTTAAACACCTGTTTCATAATAATTACAATTCTACACCTTTGACTACAATAATAGTTGCTGTTAAAGCATTTTTTATACAAAAAACTTCTTGAAAAAATAACTTGACTACAATAACCAATAAAAATTTAAAGATGGTGGCTAGTTTAAACTGTACATACCAGTCATCTTCAAACCATTGTAACAAAATCGTCAGCCGAAAAATGGATGCTATTGACATTGTCACAATTAGTTGAAGGCAGGACTTGTCAGCTCAAAATAATTACAGTCAGACATATATCTAGAAGAAGGCCATTGCAACAACGGCCGTAACGTCGGACAGTTTTAAAGATTGCAATGCCGTTTCATACCCTGAAGAATTTTATTGATAAAGCGGTTGCACAAGACTAGGGTTACAGTTTAAAAAAAATAAAGTTTGTCTTGTACTCTTGTTGCCTGTTTACGGGTGCAATCTTGCGTTTGACGGCATACGGCTTGGAGGACTACCGAGCTGCAAATGATGGAAACCTTTCTGAAAAGTAATTAGGCATTCGTCTATACGGTATGCCGGATATGCTGCAAACGGTACGATTTTTTTCCCCTCAGAAGCTTCTGGCCGTTTGAAGGGAATGTGATAATTATTTAGCAACACGAAGCACTACGACATTTGACCTTTCGCACATATTTAATTGCATACAACCATCTATGAACAAGAATAACCGTGGCAGACATTAAAGATAAAAGATCTGATGATATCTAAACTTGCGCAATTTTAATAGCGATCAAGTCAGACAATAAACGTGACGTTTCTCAGATAAACAGAGATAAAAGTCACTTAGAGCACGAGGAAAAAAGTCAAAAGAATCGATTATTAATTGAGCCCCACATGTCTTGACTGAATGTGTAACATACCTACGCGAAGCCCAAAGACAGCAATACTCGGATGCCAATACTTAATACTTTAGATGTATTTCTATTATTCTTTCAGTAAAATCATTTCGTACTATTTCTGATTTTCCTTTTCTTATTTTTTAATTTTTTTTTTTTTAATATACTGTTGACCGATTACGAGGAAGTATTTTCGCATGTCACGTTTTTTCGGTCCATTTGTGTTGGCAGTTAACAGTGCGCTTTGTAATATTGTTTCTGTTCCTTGGACGAGTTAAATCTGGTAGAAAGTAGTACTCTGCTGATAAGAGGCTAATACTTTAACCTTCATGTTCTCTTCTTTTTAATTCTTCCCATATATAATTAATTCTTTAGATGTTAAAAACTTCCATCAATTTAAATTTTTCCTACTAACTTTCCTTTCATTTTATGTATGTTTTACTATTAATTTAATTAGTGTCCCTTTAATAGTGAGTTTCTAAAGCACCCCACATAAACATTTAATCAGTTAAATAACGAGGTTGGAAACCACAAGGTTGCTACTTTGTCAGCAGTGTGGATTAATATCCCTTACACTTGTTACGTTTGTTGTTGTTGTTTTCTTCTTCTTTTTTTACGAAAAACAATTTAAACGCAATATGCTCTTGTTTGTGAAATTTTGGGCAAATTTTAGGTACCAGAATCTGAATATGGTCCAATGTCAATACGTAAACCATCTGTTTAGAAATAAAGGGTTATAAAAGACAAACATCTTGCACAGAATAAGTAATCCGTTTAGGTAGGAATTCCTTTTCTTAACGTATGAGAATGACTGCTTTAATACTGCATAATTATCTGTAATCCAGCGGTAAGTTTTTTCCGTGTATGTTGAACGCATCTTGTTACACTAATCTGAACATCTTTCATGTACTTTCTGAACGCGGTGGCATTTTTGCTGTACTTATAACGTTTAAACAAGACTTCCGCAATTCTAATCACCTTGAACGTAACGCCAATCTAGAATTATAAGACTGCAATGAATTCGTTCTATGTTCAACTAGTAAATGTTCTGAAACAAATCCTTCTGAATCGTTATCTTATTTTCTTACAGAAGTAATCAAAAATCAAAAGACTAAAATTATCCGATATAAACGATGAGCACGGTGGCAACACAAGCCCACAGGAATAATTTGAAAATAAATAAATAAAATAAAAAAAACTTAGAGTTTGGTCCGTCTTCTTACTAACTTCCTCGGTGAATGATGGGATCGGTTCGCTATCTAAGGAGACTGCTCCCAACAACTACAATGTGAAACTCAGATTTGCCACTTTTGCTAGAGTAGTAAATGCAAATGTACTGAAAGAAAATAGCGGTTATGGGGACAGAGCCTCGTTCTGGTATCTAGCCATATCTGCTGATACGCAAAACGCTGTTAAAAAACACAGAAGACACAAAAAATACCTAAATGAAGTCATACCATTACTTCTGTTTCAGTAAGATGAGAAATTAAAAAGTTCGCAAATACATTAAGAGTGAAAAGACAGCATATATCGTGCTTGATATACACCAAATTCGGCTTCGTAATCTTGTCGGAGTAGAACAGATAGTTAGTAAATATGCAGTGCTGTTAGGTACAATAATTATATCGTAGAGATATACGAGCTACCACAGCCGCGGCGAAGCGGCCGAGCGCATTGGGGCGCTATGCAACGATGCGCGAGGCTGTTTCCCGTTGGGGGTTCGAATCCCCCCTTGGGCATGGATGTTTGTACCGTCTTTAGTATAAGCTAGTTCATAAGTAGTTTGTAAGTTTAGGGACTGATGACCCCGCAGTTAAGTCCCATAAGCTTGACAAACATTTGAACATTAGAGATACCACAACTTGAGGCGTTTACTCCATTCGTCCGAGTCAGATATGAAGTGTGAATTAATGTTTGGAAGATTTTTACAGATTGTTTCTAACTGCAATTATTCTATTCAGTTCATAACGCGCCAGGGCACGTTTTCTATTAAACTATTTGCCATCTCTGCACTTTTAAATGCAAAAATACTTTCGTAAAATTCGTGAAAAAATAATTGGTTATGAGACACGCGCATTATGCAAAACACTGGTTATTCATGTAACGATGCTAAACACTATTTCTTCATGTGACCCATGGCTGGCCTTACATAAAATAATGTTGACCACAAACACGGCAAACACAAGGCTGCAAATCCAAACAATGAATATTATGAATTATGTTTTGCGACTTTGTATTATTCATACGAATTTTCAATGAAACTTTCATAATGAGGCTTGTTACGTTAAAAATGATATCGAGGGGAACGTTTTTTCGCATCGACATAATGAAATGTCGGAGCTGGCTACATCAAACTTCCTATTGGATTTCGTGTGCTGGAGGTATTTCTTTTTTATTCACTTTCTATTGAGTTAAGGAGTACGCTTCAGTCATTAACAAAACCTCGAATATTCATTTCAGAAATTCGCGTTGAAGATAGACGATATCATCAGAACAGCACCACCCTCGAAAAGAGAAAGAAGATTAATAACAGGAAAGACGATAATTTGTCTGGATGACAATTAGCTGCTCATTAAGCCGCCATGAAAAGTACTGAGTACGGACTAAATTAAATCTCGTACAATGTAATGTGACGTAATTACTTTGCATCGGAGATCTCTGGAAGCTTCAAGAGCCCGCCGCTAGATGCTGCCACGAGCGTGGCTGGAAGTGATAGCTTTCCGCGCTTGCCGGTAGAGGGCAGACCATTAGCCTCTCGGAGGACATCAATACTGTTTCCCATACGCAGCACTGCCTTAGCATTCACGCTGATTTATTTCTGTTTCCTTATTCTTTTCAGCGGCAGCAACTAAACTATTAATTAAATACAAAGTGCCTGTATCAAAACCTACGCTTGAACAGTACCCAGTCAGCAAAACTCATCAAATTGGTTCCATTCTAAGCTGGTGCCTGTTGTAGCAACGAGGTGTGAATTTGTTGAAAGAATGCAATCACTGTTGCTAAAATGTATTTTATTGTTTCTGACGCTTTTCGTCCTTTTAGTTGCATCATCAGATCATTTATGGGTATAATGACTTGCGAGGTGGATGTACTAAGCAAAACTTTTATAAAACATTTTGAAATGGAGTTGGTAAGGGGGTGTGTTTGGAGACAGAATTATGTAGCATATTTTCAGGCTATGCGACCTTTCTACGAGACGATAAAAAAAAGAAGAAATATCGAATCAAACAAAAATAGCTAAACGTCAGCGGCATGATTGATGATGGTTCACCATATCTGTTTTATGTAAGTCATAGTTCTTCTTTATCGACTCGTGGATCTGGTCGAACGACATGGAACCGTTTCAAATATATATGTCCCCTCATTCGACACTATTTTCAACGCTGTTTCGAACTAATTTTGTAATATACAGCACCTCACGACAGTGTTGTTTTTGCCCGTAGATGACCTGATGATGCTCTAAAATGGCGAAATGCAAAGTAAATAACAAAAAGCATTTTCGTTAGCTTGATAGTACTCTTTCAACAAAGAAATCATTAATTTTGTCGCTAACTAATGTGAATGCAGTAGAGGTATTTGTGAATTACAGAAAATATTAATCGCAGAGCCCTAGATAGTGTGAAGTGCCAGAATTCGGTTTTTAATGTTGCTCTCTGCCTCACTGTCAATTAAAATTTGTGACAGCATACACGTATCGTCAATAAAGTTCCTCATTCAAATGTTAAAATATTTGGAAAACCGCAGGACGAAAGTGGTATGGTCATCAGTCCCTGGACGACTTACAAACTACTTAAACGAACTTACACCAAGGACAAGACAGACACTCACGCCTGAGGGGGGTTTCGAACCTTTGAGGGAAGTGAGTGCTAGGTGGTAGCATGATGCCTTAGACCACGCGGCCACTCCTGCGCAGCAATTTTCTCATCAAACTCATACTAATGTTCGCTTCTAATAAGCCATTTTACTACTCAGGATGCGGTGGCTGTTGATAACGTCATACAGCTGAATTTTATTACACCCCGAATCAGTTGGATTCCATGAACAATGAATGTGTATTTTAATATTTGTTTCTCTTATGAGTTGAGAAGAAAAATACATAAAGAATCAGACGACAATGTTTTGTGTCTTTCGTAATTTCTCGATTTAGAGTTAATACAATATTTTATGTCTATAATAAGTCAGAATTTTTGACGCAAAGATGTTCCACTCTTTCGATTCATTATTTCAGACGGAAGAATAAATAATTAGTCCTTCCGGAAGAAGCTGCAGTGAGCAGCGACATAACAAGGTAAGGCGTGAACCATGAGCAATATCGCTGATGAAGATTTACGAAGTTTGTGTAACTTGGCGGTGCGTTGCATAGGTTCCGAAGTTTTTAAATTTACCCGGGAGAAATGAACAAGGGGAGGTATTACAAATACGTATGCTCAAGACACTGTCTCATTTTCCGCGAAGCTGATCATGGTTGTAGGGCAGTGTAAACTGTATTTGATATCTCGAAGCATACAACAAATAACACTACTGCAGCCAAGTCATGCAAAATACTGGAAAAAGAAAGTACAACGGTAGTAATTCTCGAGGGTTCCCGTTCTTTTTAATATATCTTGTTATGTATAGCTAATGCGGAACCCTCGTCTCTTCCACAGTCTGTCTTCTTCCTGTGAGAAGTTCAACTTATACTAAAGTAGAACACGCTGGTCCAGTAATTCCAGTAAGAATATTTTATCCATTTTTGTTTTGAGAAGAATGCAACTGTCTTCGTAATAATACTGTAGAAAATAAATAGTGCAACCAGCCACAATATTTTTGTAAATGAAATTATTTCACCGTTACTGGTTTCGGGCATAAACCCATCATCAAGACGGTAGTGTTGATTTCAGCTCTATATTGCTGTCGACAGAAAAAGGTCACCTTTACACATTATACGTATTATTTTTTATGCAAAATATAATATGTGTAACATGTATAATGTGTAAAGATGACCTGTCTCTGAAGACTCCAATGTAGAGCTGAAATCAACACTATCGTCTGCTGATCGGTTCACGCCCGAAACCAGTAGCAATGAAATAATTTGATTTACAAAACTCTTGTGGCTGGTTGCACTATTTATTTACTACAATATTAATTCCAATAAGGATTTTATTGCGTCGTTAAAACAATATTTAAAGTGTATACAATCCAGCATCTCTTTTTTACTGTTACCAAAACAACTCTCTGGTAACACCAGAAGATATATGTATATATGTAGGACTTCTTCGCTGTGGTATTCCTTGATCCATTGGTTGACTAGTCTCTTTGCTAGCTACTTTGTCGAGAAAAGCCACTTGGAATACCTCAGGCAAACTAAAAATAATAAACAAATCAATACAAATTTAACATACTAAATAATAAATGATTAACTCTACAAACGAAGAAAAAAACTTGCTCATCCATAATTATGTACCCTCAAAAAGTGAACACAGTACCGAGGATGAGCTGAAAATATGCATATTCCTGAATCTCTACTGAAATTGTTTACTGCACCGACATCGCGTGTTCCCTATAACGGCCAAGGGAAACAAAGTGCAGAAATATCGTGGTCGGGTATTAAGTAGCCATAACGATATATATATATATATATATATATATATATATATATATATGGAGGTGACTGCTGGTAAACTTGTACACACTGTGCTGAAATACTACTCACGTATGTCAGATTCATTTGTGGGTTCAGAAAATTTTTTGTACTGAGGACGTCAAGCATATTCTAAGAAGAGCACGGGCCTATTACGTTTTCTAGGCTCACGAATACTTAGATAAAGAAGCAATAAATCCATTCTTATAACATTTCATAATCTGGTTTTATGATGGTAATTTTCAAATTTTCCATACCTGTCTGTGTTTCTTACGCAGGAACTGTGTGAGGAAATATTAAGTCAATAACAGTTTCGACGGGGAACTATAAACATAAATCCATTTCGTCAGTAGTAGAAAAAGTAGAATCGTTAATACGCTATACGATATATTTCTTTACTTACGTATTTATTGCTGTAGTTTTCTTAAGATAATCCAAGAGGAAAAAATGTACCAGTTATACGTAATTACGAGTTCTTTACAACTATTACGGCTGTTTCTTGCATCCTGTTAATGCATGCCTTAAATCCTTCAATAAAACTGCCTCTAAATATCTGATTAAACTAATCTGTTTTAAGTTATCGTAATTCTGTTTCATTCGAATTATTTATGACGGGGGTGTATTTTTACAACTTTTTAGTCATAAATATATCGTCATGAAATGAAACTACCGTACCTTTTGCTGCCTAATAACGTAGTTATAAATAAATAAAAAATAATATAATTTGCATACAACGGCCTTTCGCCCCTAAAATTCGATTAGTGGTTTCGCAAAAACTGCACCAGTTTTATATATATATATATATATATACCTCTTCAACAAGTGCCGCGCGGGCCTCGGACGCGGCGAGGTCTAAGGATCATGTTACGGACTTGGTGGTCACCCGTACAGAGGTTCGAGTCCTCCCTCGGGAATGGGTGTGTATGTGTTGTCCTTTGTGTAAGTTAGCGTAAATAGTTTGTAAGTCTAGGGACTGATGACCATAGCAATGTGGTCCAACAGATTTAATTTTTTTTTTTTCTTTTTTCCTGCCGGAAACGGACTGGCTTCTTGCACAGAGGTTCGTGATGTCATATCCATACAATGAAATCCGTCATGCAAGGTAAAGACAAATTAAAGTTTATTATGTCAATTCCCAAGATCGCTTTGATGAAAATATTTTATTTAATGACCAGTTGCAGGCTTGCTGTCGTATTCAGTTGTTGATCATTCCCAGTTGGACATAAATGATAATCCGTGTCATCACTGTGTTGACAGCGTGCTAAGATGTTAAAAACTGATCACCATATTGGATTGTAGTTTTTAAAATTTGTACACGCTCTCAACACAGTGATGTGACAAATGATTATTTATGACCAAGTGTGAATGATCAGCATCTGAGGATGGAAACAAGTCATGAAATAAAAATGCTTTCATGAAAGCCATCTTGGCAATTAACATAATAAATTATGCCAGAATGGCCCAACAAAACGTGTTAGCTATGCAGAAATCAGTGTGTGTTACGGCCGCAATATGCGGCCCACAATGCAAACTGAGCACTCAATTTGCTTGTACCGTTCACGGATGTCGAGTGTCGGTTAACTTGGAGGGAAAAAAAAAAAAAAAAAAAAAAAAAAAAAAAAAAAAAAAAAAAGTATTTCACAAACCAAGATAAATAAAAAATACTACTTCTGTCTGGAGACCCCGAAAGGGAAGCAAAGAGAACAGTGGAATTGTACACTCAAAGCAGAGTTTAATTACGTGAGTTCAATAGAGGGGCAAAGGGAAGGGAGGAGGCCGCAATGGATTGGTCGAGAGCTCTAAGGCGCCTTGCTGCGGAGCGCGTGGTTGCTACTCCTCCGAAGTTCGAGTCCTCCCCTGGCTGTGTGTGTGTGTGTGTGTGTGTGTGTGTGTGTGTGTGTGCGTGTGTGTGTGTGTTTGTGTGTGTTGTCCTTAGGTTAGTTTAATTAGTTTGGAATATTAGGGACTTATGGGTTCTCTGCTGTTCCTTATTTACATAAAAGATTTAGGTGAAATCTAAGTAACTCTCTTAGGTTGTTTGCAGATGACGCCGTCGTTTACCATCTAGTAAAATCATCTGAAGACCACAACCAACTGCAGAACGTTCTGAATAAGATATCACTATGGTGTAAAAATTGGCAATTGACTCCAAATAATGATAAGTGTGAAGTCGTCCACATGAGTACGAAAAGAAATCCGTTAAACTTTGTCTACAAGATAAATCAACAAAAGTGAAGGCCGTAAACTCCACAAAATACCTAGGAATTACTATTACTTCAGACTTAAACTGGAAATAACACGTACATAATGTCGTGGGAAAGACGACGAACCAGAGACGTCGTTTTATTGGCAGAACCCTTAAAAGATGCAACAGAACTACTAAAGAAACTGCATACACTACGCTTGTCCGACCATTTTCGGAGTATTGCTGTCCAGTGTGGGATCCGTAACAGGTGGGTTTGACAGAGGACATCGAAAGAGTCCAAAGAAGGGCAGCTCGTTTCGTATTGTCACGATACAGGGGAGACAGCGTTACGGAAATGATACAGGGTCTGGGATGGGAATCATTACAACTACAGCGTTTATCGCTGCGGCGTGGGCTACTTGCAAAATTCCAATCGCCAGCATTCTCCTCCGAATACGAAAATATATTGTTGACTCCCACTTACATAGGTAGAAATGATCATCAGAATAAAATACGAGAAATCAGAGCTCGAACGGAGAGTTTCAGGTGTTCTTTCTTCCCGTGCGCTATTCGAGAATGGAATGGGAGATAAATAGTATAATGGTGCTTCGATGAACCCTCTGCCAGGCACTTAAATGTGATTTGCAGAGTATTCCATGTAGATGTAGATAACCGCAGTAGGTAAGTCCTATAGATGTACAAACATTTGAATATTGTGTCACTACTATGATGGAATTGCCTTACGCATCACATCACATTACGGAGATAATTGAAAATGTTTGCGCCACAAAATAATTTCATTTTTTTAAAATAACTATTTCCTTCCCCTCAATCTATGATGGACGCAAATGGGGCTCTGGGAGAGTCTTTGCGTACGATATGTATAGATTCTGTCACGTTTCAAAGTAAATTAATACTAATAACTTATCAGGATTGCACTCCATTGTTTCGAGTGGGGTTACAATCTACGGTAAAATATCCGCTGGAGGGTTCTACAGAACTTTAGAGGAATGGACCTTTCACTTCTCTGAATATTCTATCAACGCTTGCCAGTAATCACAACAGGGACTAGAATGGATGCAGCCTTCGCATCTGTAATTTCCGAATAGCGTAGCATCTTAAGCTACTTAATCCAAAAGTAATAAAATAAACACTAAATTATTCAAGAAATGATACTTAAAACATGGAATTAAAATCTCCGAAGTCTTGGAATTCCCAGGACGGATATCTAGTAAGTGTTGATATCACTGAGAGTGGTTTGCAACGGTGGCTCAGAACGTTCAGTGAGAGGGCTGGATGCTCTCTCTAATAAAAAGACTGGATAAGGAAAAGATAGTACAGTGGTAGAGGACTACAGTATGAATTCAAAGGTCACGGGTCCGATAAGTAGGAGTGGCTTGAGGAGAAATGCAAGAACGTAGATGACTGTATAAATTGGGGAAAAATAGATACCGCCTACAGGAAAATAAAAGAGACATTTGGAGACAAAAAAGCAGTGGTATGAATATCAAGAACTCAGATGAAAAACCAGTACTAAGCAAAGAAGGGAATGCTGAAAGATGGAAGTAATATATAGAAGGCCTGACAAAGGAAATAAATTTGAAGGCGTTATTCTAGAAGTGGAAGACGAAGTAGAGGAATAGGAGATACTATACTGCGAGAAGAATTTGACAGAGCACTAAAAGATTTGAGTAGAAATAACTGAACTGATATTATCGTAAGGAGATCCAGTCATGAACAAGTTGTTCCACCTGGTATGCAAGATATGTGAGACAGGGAAAATACCCCCAGACTTCAAGAAGAATATAGTGATTACAATACCTAAGAAATCAAGTGCTGACAAATGTGAAAATTACAGAACTCTCAGTTTAAAATAACTCATGGTTGCAAAATGCTAAAACGAATTATTTACAGACGAATGGAAAAACTGGTGGAATCCGACCTTGTGGAAGATCAGATTCGATTTAAGAGAATATAGGACACGCGACGCAATCTTAAGACTTATTTTATAAGATAGATAATTCTTTTGACAATGTTGACTGGAATACGCTTTTTTCAGATTCTGAAGGTGGCAGAGGTGAAATATAGGTAGCGAAGAGTTATATTCAACTTGTATAGAAACCAGACAGTAATTATTAGTCAAATGACATGAAAGAGCCGCAGTGGTTGGGAAGGGAGTAAGACAGGGTTGTAACCTTTCCCCAATGTCGTTCAAGGTGTACATTGAGCAAGCTGTAAAGAATTGCACAAATAAATTTGCGATTTGCTGACGACATAGTAATTCTGCCAGAGAAAGCAAAAGACCTCGAAGAGCAATTAAACGGAAAGGACAGTGTCTTGAAAGGAAGGTATAAGATAAACATTAACAAGAGTAAAACAAAGTTAATGGAATGTGGTGTTAGAAAATCAGGCGATACTGAAGGAATTAGATTAGGTAATGAGACAATAAAATTAGTAGATGAGTTTTGTTATTTAGGTAGCAAGATAACTTTTGATGACCGAAGTAAAGACGACATAAAATGCAGAATGACTATGGGAAGAAAAGCGTTTGTGAAGAAGCGAAATTTGTTGACGTCCAATATTAGTTTAAATGTTAGGAAGTCCTTTCTGAAAGTACTTGTCTGGAGTATAGCGTTGTATGGGAATGAAACGTAGAGGAATAAGGAGTTCAGACCAAAAGATGATAGAAGCTTTCGTTATGTGGTGCTACAGACAAATAATGAAGATTATATGGGTAAATCACGTAACTAATGAGGAGGTGCTCAACAGAATTGGGGAGAAAAGGAGTTTGTAGCAAGAGAAGGAATATGTTGGTGGGACACATTCTGAGACATCAAGGAATCGTCAACTTACCATTAGAATGGTGTGTGTGTCTTAAAAATCTTAGAGGAAGACCGTGGGACGAATGCAGTAAGCAGATTCAAAATAATGTAGGTTGCCGTACGTATTCTCAGATGAAGAGACTTGCACAGGATGAGGTAGCGTGGAGAGCTGCATCAACCAGTCTGCGGACTGAAGACCAAATCAACAAAATTTCTTTCATCCGCCACTCGATGCTGCTCTAACACTTTCTAGATAGTACTGAAATAAAATGAACAATTTAAGATGAAAAAGGTTGCATTATTTTATATACATAACCTTGGTGTTAAGACTGACGATCAAACAAATTAAAAATGAAGTAGAAAAGCTGATACTGTAGATCCTAACAATCACAATGAATGTGTTTTTACTGAACACATGCCAGGCATATGAAAAATAATGAAAAATATTAAAAGCAAGAAATTATATCAAGCCGGCCGCGGTGGCCGAAGGGACTGAGGCGCTTCAATCACGGTCTGCGCGGCCACTACGATCGGGGGTTCGAATCCCCCCTCGGGCATGGATATTTGTGCCGTCCTTAGTATTAGTTAGTTCATAAGTAGTTTCGAAGTTTAGGGACTGATGACCCCGTAGTTAAGTCCCATAAGTTATAGAAACATTTGAACATTTGAAACTATATCAAATATAATAGATTACATCAAAGAGGAAAAGCAGACATGGCATATTTTAAACTATATAAGCTTTTTAACTAACAATTAGATTTTGTGAATATAACACTTCATTCTAATTACTTAAAAAGTTTCAGTCTGCAGAAAGACAGTAACCCTGCTTAGAAAAGTAGAAAAAAAAGTTTTGAAAATACAAAGACAAATAGTTCCGGTTGGCTAATTCCTATACCACAGTGACAATATTTATTTATTTTCCAAACTTACAGAGCACTTATTAAAAAAAATAAAAAATAGGGAATAAAAATAAAGATGCACTGAAATTTAAAATAGGAAAACATTAGGACCATTTACCTGATAGTCTTTATGTCCACTTTTGGCAAGGATAACATGGGCAACCCCATCTCATTGACATTTATCATAGTTGGGCTAACCTGTTCATTGGATTTATTATGTTTATACAACAACCAAAGTTGCTAATTATCCTTTTTAGATTACCAGTTTCGGCAGATTATTCTGCCAACAGTGAGTTACATATGCCACGTCATAGAGGAAAGCTAGTAACACTGGACTTGTTTGCTAACATTATAGATCCGGTCAGCTCGAATACAAGCTAGAAAAAAGTCATGGTTTGCTCTGGGAAAGCTACTAAAGTCCCGGCTATCATCGAGATCCTCAAAGACTAACATCTACAAGACACTATAGTCTTATATGGAGCAGAAACCTGTACTATTACGTGAAAGATGGAAAGAACACTCCTGACATTTGAGAATGTCATCCTCAGACAGATTTTTGGGCCAGTGAAGGATGCAGATGAATGGAGAAAAAGAAAGAACCGTGAGTTGCAGGAGTTATTCAAGGCAGTGGGCATCGTGGCAGTGATCAAAGAAAGAAGACTGAAGTGGTATGGGCTCGTAATACATATAGAAGCCGTGGTGGAGTAGCCGAGCGCTCTAAAGCACCTCGCTGCGGAGCGCGCGGTTCCTCGCCGTGGAGGTTCGAGTCCTCCCTGGGGCATGGGTGTGTGTGTTTGTCCGTAGGTTAGTTTGCCTAGGTTTAAGTAGTTTGTAAGCCACGGACTGATAACCACGCAGTTAAGTCCGATAGATTTAGACATTTGAATGCATCGAGAAGGCCAGATCATCACGCAGATAGTTGAAGAGGACACCGAAGACAAAAGACCAATGGGAAGACTACGACTGCGATGGACTGACTAGATCAGAGAGGATATGAGTACGTTGGGAATGTCTGAAGAAGATTACATGGACCGAGAACCTGGAGGAGGGTGATTGGTGAAGCCAAAGACTGACTGCAGTTTGTGTGGCCAATGCAGTAAGTACGTAAGTATAGATCCGATGATGGTAGTATGATCTCCCGAAACCTGTAATTTGAATAAAAGGTAAATAGTGATCGTGGCTGTTGTTTAACATAACAGAGCCCATTCCATTCACAGTTGCCAATTTCTGGAACACTGTCACGCGATGGGTCCTCTGTTACGGAGGCCCATCTTTGGGAGTGTTTGGACCACTGTGTACTCACCATATTTCTAGTCTGTTCAGCCTTAAAGTCTGATCAATATTACAAAAAACAGTCTTGATCGCAGAAATTAACAGTTTCAATTAACCGGTTTCGACCTGATGTAGGTCATCTTCGGAATTACAAGTAGCCCATGTGGCCAGTGCTGCACTCGGCTGGGCTGGGCTGTCGTGGGCTGTTCTGCTGCCAGCAGGTAACTGTTTGCAACAGTGCAGCCGAGTGCAGCACTGGCCACATGGGCTACTTGTAATTCCGAAGATGACCTACATCAGGTCGAAACCGGTTAATTGAAACTGTTAATTTCTGCGATCAAGATTTTTTTTGTAATATTGATCATACCAAATACATCTCTGTTTTCTCCTCTGACAATGTTGTCAAAATTAATTAAAGTCTGATGTCAGTTTCGTCGCAGTTCGCCTCCTGCCCTGTTATACCAGTCTTCCCAGCTCATGACGTCAGACATCAGGAAGGAGGGGTCACAGTTCCACTCCGCTACATTAGGAAGTGGTTTCTTCATGGTTTCGCCGCTGGTTGAGAGACACTCACGGCAGTCCTTGAACACTCATCATGTATGGTTTTCGAGATGCCAACGTCACGCCTCCAGGCCATGACAATCTGCCTTCGGTCATAATCAGATATTGCGCTACCTCCCCACTCTTAACCACCTTGCAGCGTGCGTCTGTCTAAGAGACATCCCTCGTCAGGGAACGCAGCTGTCGTCTGGAGGGGTTTATACTGATAACAGGTATATGGTCAAAATATACTGGTTGATCACCATATATAACTAACTTTCTACGATATCCTCGGTGCCTGACTCGTGTGATAATTTTTTATCTTTTAAGAACTTTATCTTCGTTTCAGACATCTGGTCCATCATCTTCAACCTAACACAATGCATGATACAGTGACGAGCCAAAGTATCTACACTACTCAAAACAATTACTACATCAGGTGATGTATGATACACAATATATGCTCATGCCATTACCATTGCCGCACCACGAAGATGACGTCCTACAGACGAGAAATTTAACCGACAGGAAGAAAATGCTGTGATATGCAAATTATTAGCTCTTCATAGCATTCACACAAAGTTGGCACCGGTGGCGACACCTACAACGTGCTGTCATGAGGAAAGTTTCCAACCGATTTCTCATACACAAACAGCAGTTCATATAAGACGTTGTTGTGATGCCTCGTGTAAGGAGGAGAAATGCGTACCATCACGTTTCCGACTTTGATCAAGGTCGGATTGTAGCCCATCGCGATTGCGGTTTATCATATCGCGACATTGCTGCTCGCGTTGGTCGCGATCCAATGACTGTTAGCAGAATATGGAATCGGGGGTGGGGGGGGGGGGGGGTTCAGGAGGGCAATACGGAACGCCGTGCTGTATCCCAACGGCCTCGTATCTCTAGCAGTCGAGAGACAGGCATCTTATCCTCATGGCTATAACGGATCGTGCAGCCACGTCTCGATCCCTGTATCAACAGATGGAGACGTTTGCAAGACAACCACCATTTACACGAACAGTTCGACGACGTTTGCAGCAGCATGGATTATCATCACGGAGACAATGGCTGCGGTTACCCTTACGCTGCATCATAGGCAGGAGTGGCTGCGATGGTGTACGCAACGACGTACTGGGTGCATGAATGGCAAAACGTCATTTTTTCGGATGAATCCACGTTCAGCATCATGATGGTCGCATCCATGTTTGGCGACATCACGGGGAACGCACATTGGAAGCTATGCTGGCGTATCACCCGGCGTGTGGTATGGGATGCCATTAATTACACACCTCTTGTTTGCATCGACGACACTTTGAACAGCGACCGTTACATTTAGGATGTGTTACGACCCGTGGCTCTACCCTTTATTCGATCCCTGCGAAACTCTACATTTCAGCAGGATAATGCACGACCGCATGTTGCAGGTCCTGTACGAACCTTTCTGAATACGGAAAATGTTCCACAGCTGCCCTTGCCAGCACAGTCTCCAGATCTCTCAGCAACTGAAAACGTCTGGTCAATGGAGGTCGAGCAACTGGATCGTCACAATACGCCAGTCACTGCTCTTGATGAACTGTGGTATCTTGTTGAAGCCGCATGGGGATCTGTACATGTACACCCCATCCAAGCTCTGTTACACTACGATAATTTGCCTTCTCAATTCTGTACTTGAGTTTTATATGGTGGTTACTTAGAGCGCGACAGCATGGGACTACCATAATAGTGAGAAAGTCATGCTCGTTGCCCTCTAATACGGTGTGCGATCACCACGGACGGCCAGTACAGTTGCACACCAGCGTGGCACGGATAGTATGAGGTTATCAACAACTCTTGAAGGATATTTGGCCATTCTTCCATGAGTGTAATATTCAGTTCTGCAACCGTTTAGGGAGGTATTGGGTTGACTGCAATACGTCTGCCAAAGGCTTCCCAAACATGCTAAGTCGTGTTAAGTCCGGTGAACAAGCTAGCCACTCCATTCGTTCAATTCCCTCACCTTCAAGCATATTCTCCACCAGTGAAGCTCTGTGGGGACGCGCGGTATCGTCCACCAGGAGGAACCAATCTCCCATGGCACCAGCGTAGGGCACAACCAAAGGTCGAAAGATCTCGTCTCCATATGTCTGAGCAGTCAAAGCGGCATTCTGAACGACATACAGGTCCATACGTCTGCCAACACTGACTCCTGCCCACACCGTTCGCCCACTACCGTCATATGGCGATGTTTCCTGCACATAAGCAAGACTGATGCGACGTACACGTCTGTCCAGATGAAGGAACAACGATTGTCCGTCTGAACACAAAATCTTGACTCATCTGTGAACAGAACCCGGTGCCATTCGTCACGACTCCAATTTTTGTGTTCCTCCGCCCAGTTTCTGGTGGACTGAAAGGTGTCGTTCTTTTAATGGAACACGCGCCATATGCCTCCGTGCAAAGAACAAGAGATTTGTGTGTTGTATCTTTATTTAACATATTTTCAACAAAAGCACTAGCGTTTCTTGTCGACACCTGTCAAATGTTTACCTGAATATGTTCAAAATGTTCAGATGTGTGTAATTATTATGGGACCATACAACTTTGGTCGTAAGTCCCTAGACTTACAAACTACTTAAACTAAGTTAAACTAACTTCAGGACAACACACATCCATGCCCGAGGGAGGATTGGAACCTCCGACGCAGGAGGTCTCCCGATCCACAACGTGGCGCTCCAGACCGCTCGGCTAATCCCGCGCGGCTTACCTGAAGATGGCCTAATAAGCCGATAACTAGTTAGTAAATAAACAAATATCAGTAGAACAAAAACAGATTGTTTGTTTTCAACCTGAAATATAGAATTCTTCTACCGAGAAGTGACGGAGGAATCCATTTATTAGTTTCAGTATCTGGTAAGCCTAGGCACAAATAACCACAGGAGTTAAGTCCCAAAGATTTACAAACATTACAACATTTTTTGTATATGTAAGCACCTGTCGAAAAAAAACAGTTAAACGAAAACAGTAAGTGTCAAATTTCGAAGTGCACGATTTTATGCGGAATTCTGCACAAAGTCTATAACTGGACGTAAAAAAAAAAAAAAAAAAAAAAAAAAAAAAAAAAAAAAAAAAAAAAAAAAAAAAAAAAAGGAACCCATATTCTTATAATCGTGTTTATCATCTTACATGACGTAGATATGTAATTACTCATGTCTTTATTAACGGAAGAATCGTATGCAACCAAACTGTCTTTACAGAACCTCAGATAAAAGTTAAACCACAATTCTAATATAGGAGGAGTGAACATAAAAATTCAAGATGGTACTGGATGACATGCACGCAAATGTCTAACTAATTTTTTTTTTCTTTTCTTTACTGATGATCAAGTGTTAAATACCATTTACGATGATTGCTGATGTTTCTCTCCGCGGGTGCGTTTATTTTTTTGTAAAAAAAGGTGTACCTGCAAACTGAGGCAAGCAGTGGAATATTTTCATTCTTGCCCTTGGCGTTGGAAATAAGTGTTGCTGTGTGATGTTATTTTATACTGGAATTAGGATAAACAGATAATTTTCTCAGCTTCAATCCGCATTGAGTTAACGTTTATTTAAAGTCAATGATTTAATTTAATTGAGGTATTGCTCAGATTTTCATAATCTAGTACTTAGATTTCACATTATGTGTTCTTATTTAGCAGATTAGGTCCTCCCTTCTCATTATTCGCACATTTTTATCAAGCATTTACTATTTTCAGGTTTTCCGTAGTACATGTTGATTGTTGGGGTGTGTAATGACCAAACTTTATTGTTTGAAAAATGTCTGAATCAAAGCACAAGTGCCCTGAGAAGATTTCGTAACCGGTATTTTAAAGTTTCATTATCAGTAATTTTGCTAACCGTGCGATAGTTTAATTTCAGGCCACAAACATTCCAACGAAAATTACGTTGCTTTACGTACCAGCTTGCACAAGGGTGCCTGCAGAGCATGAACTTCAATACAGGTGGTGATTATACAGGTTTAATTCGCATTTAATAAAATTTCAGCGAATGACGCATTTTACTTACAGCTCTACCACCAGTATTGGAATATTACGTTCCGCCAGCAGCCCCTTCCTGTTTAATTTCAGTTGTAATATACAGTCAAAATTAAAGCTCGGCTATTTTCTGGCCGCATTTTCATTTCATTGAAATTTTATTCATTAACAGTTTTCTACAAATGAGGTAGGTACACTACTGCCCATTAAAATTGCTACACCAAGAAGAAATGCAGACGATAAACGGGTATTCATTGCACAAATATATTATACTAGAACTGACACGTGATTGCATTTCCACGCAATTTGGGTGCATAGATACTGAGAAATCAGTACCCAGAGCAGCCACCTTTGGCCGTAATAACGGCCTTGATACGCTTGGCCATGGAGTCAAACAGTGCTTGGATGGCGTGTACAGGTACAGATGCTCATACAGCTTCAACACGATACCACAGTTCATCAAGAGTAGTGACTGGCGTATTGAGACGAGCCAGTTGCTCGGCCTCCATTGACCAGACGTTTTCAGTTGGTGAGAGATCTGAGAATGTGCTGGCCAGGACAGCAGTCGAACATTTTCCGTATCCAGAAAGGCCCGTACAGGACCTGCAACATGCAGTCGTGCATTATCCTGCTAAAATGTAGGGTTTCATAGGGATCGAATGAAGGATAGTGCCACGGGTCGTAACACATCTGAAATGTTACGGCCACTTCAAAATGCCGTCGATGAGAACAAGAGATGTCCGAGACGTGTAACCAATGGCACCTCATACCATCAAGCCGGGTGATACGGCAGTATGGTGTTGTCGATGACACGCTTCCAATGTGCGTTTACCGCGTTGCTGTCAAACACGGATGCGACCATCATGATGCCGTAAACAGAACCTGGATTCATCCGAAAAAATGACGTTTTGCCATTCATGCATCCAGGTTCGTCGTTGGGAACACCATCGCAGGCGCTCCTGTCTGTGATGCAGCCTCAAGGATAATCGCAGCCATGGTCTCCGAGCTGATATTCCATGCTGCTGCAAACGTCATCGAACTGTTCGTGCAGATGGTTGCTCTCTTGCAAACGTCCCCATCTTTTGACTCAGGGATCGATACGTGACTGCACGATCCGTTACAGCCATGCGGATGAGATGCCTGTCATCTCGACTGCTAGTAATACGAGGCCGTTGGGACCCAGCACGGCGTTCTGTATTGCCCTCCCGAACCCCCCGATTCCATATTCTGCTAACGGTCATTGGATCGCGACCAACGTGAGCAGCAATGTCACGATACGATAATCCGCAATCGCAACAGGCTACAATCCGACCTCTCATCAGATTGCCTTCCATAAAGAAGGTTTAAGGTTATTATTATTATTATTATTATTTTACTCACCCATGACTGTTTTTATAATATTCAAATGGGTGTTTTTGCAGCAATCAGTCGTTACTTGTAAGAAACTGCTTTATTTTGCAGATGTAGATTTCGCAAGTGACTTGCATACATTTTTTTATGTTATCATGTTATGCATGTGCATTGTACCTCATAGATGGTCTGTAATATTACAACATCTATGAGGTACAATTCACATGCATAACATGCTAACATAAAGAATGTATGCATTGATAATGGCAGGTCTCTTGCCGAAATCTAGATTTGCAAAAAAAAAAAAAAAAAAAAAAAAAAAAAAAAAAAAAAAAAAAAAAAAAAAAAAAAAAAAAAAAAGCTGTTTCTTACAAATGACGAATGATTGCTGCAAGAACACCCATTTGAATCTGACCTTTATCAAAGTCGGAAACGTCATAATACGCATATCTCCTCCTTACACGAGGCATCACAACAACGTTTCACCAGGCAACGCCGGTCAACTGCTGTTTGTGTATGAGAAATCGGTTGGAAACTTTCCTAATGTCAGCACGTTGTAGGTGTCGCCACCGGTGCCAACCTTGCGTGAATGTTCTGGAAAGCTAATCATTTGCATATCACAGCATCTTCTTCCTTCTCGTCTGTAGCACTTCATCTTCGTGGTGTAACAATTTGAATGACGAAGAGTGTAGTATTTCAGTCCCACGGGACTTACGGATAGAATCCTTTGGTGACTTTTTCATCACTGTGTCAAGCAAAAAATCGCACTGACGTGTTTTACGGTCCACTTTAAATTTGTAGTTTTATAAGTTTTAGCAAACATTTTGGACCAAAATAATAATCTAAATAATAATTAATTAATAACAGTGTCTGAAACCCTATTAGGAAAAATACTAGGTAGTGGCGGGCTTCGAATCACCGAACTTTCGCGTCACAGTACAGCACTTTTCCCACTACGCTACAGCTATAAATCAAGACAAGAGTTCTTTATTCTCACATTTTTCATAGCCGTTGTTAACTGATGTTAATATGGCATTTGTAGACATTAGATTACCACAGCGGAGGGGTATCTGTGGAGAGGCCAGACAAACGTGTGGTTCCTGAAGAGGGGCAGCAGCCTTTTCAGTAGTTATAGGGGCAACAGTCTGGATGATTGACTGAGCTGGCCTTGTAACATCAGCTAATGTGGATTTGCCACAAGGTTACTGCGAACGGCTGAAAGCAAGGGGAAACTACAGCCGTTACTTTTCCCGAGGACATGCAGCTCTACTGTATGAAAACATGATGATGGCATCCTCTCGGGTAAAATATTCCGGAGGTAAAATAGTCCCCCATTCGGATCTCCGGGCGGGGACTACTCAGGAGGATGTTATCATCAGGAAAGACAATACTGGCATTCTACGGATCGGAGCGTGGAATGTTAGATCCCTTAATCGGGTAGGAAAATTAGAAAATTTAAAAAGGGAAATGGATAGGTTGAAGTTAGATATAGTGGGGATTAGTGAAGTTCGGTGGCAGGATGAACAGGATTTCTGGTCAGGTGAGTACAGGATTATAAATACAAAAGCAGTTGGGGGTATCACAGGAGTAGGACTCATAATGAATAAGAAAATAGGAATGCGGGTAAACTACTATAAGCAGCACAGTGATCGCATTATCATTGTCAAGATAGATACGAAGCCAACACCGACAACAGTAGTACAGGTTTATATGCCAACTAGCTCTGCCGATGATGAGGAGATCGAAGAAATATATGAGGAGCTAAAGGAAATTATTCAGACAGCTAAGGGAGAGGAAAACTTAATTGTAATGGGAGACTGGAATTCGGTAGTAGGAAAAGGAAGAGAAGGAAAAATAGTAGGTGAATATGGACTGGGCAGAAGGAATGAAAGAGGAAGTCGCCTGGTAGAATTTTGCACGGAACATGATTTAATTGTAACAAACACGTGGTTTAAGAATCACAAAAGAAGGTTGTATACTTGGAAGAGACCAGGAGACACCGGAAGATATCAGATAGATTTTATAATGGTAAAACATAGATTCCGAAACCAGGTTATAAACTGCAAGACATACCCAGGGGCAGATATAGACTCTGACCATAACTTGTTAGTCATGAACTGTAGGCTGAAACTGAAAAAACTGCAGAAAGGTAGGAAAATAAGGAGATGGGACTTAGATAAATTGAAGGAACGTGAAGTTCTGGTGAATTTCAGAGGGAGCTTTAGGCAACAATTGACAGAAACAGGGGCAAATAAAACAGTAGAAGAGGAATGGGTAGCATTGAGAGATGAAATAGTGAAGGCAGCGGAGGACAAAATAGGTAGAAAGGCAAGACCAACAAAAAATCCTTGGATAACACAGGAAATACTAAATTTAATTGATGAAAGGAGAAAATATAAAAATGCAGTAAATGAAACAAGCAAAATGGAGTACAGACGACTAAAAAATGAGATTGACAGGAAATGCAAAATGGCTAAGCAGGAGTGGCTAGAAGCCAAATGCAAATCTGTAGAAGAATGTATAAGAAGGGGAAAAGTAGATACCGCCTACAGGAAAATAAAAGACACATTTGGGGACAAGAAAAGTAATTCTACGAATATCAAGAACTCAGATGGGAAACCAGTTCTCAGCAAAGAAGGGAAAGCTGAAAGGTGGAAAGAGTACATAGAGCAGCTCTACAAAGGAAATGAACTTAGAGACGATGTTGTAGGAAGGGAAGAGGAAGTAGATCAAGATGAAATAGGAGATACTATACTGAGAGATGAATTTGACAGAGCCTTGAAAGACCTAGGTCGGAACAAGGCCCCAGGAGTAGATGACATACCCTCAGAGCTACTAAAGTCTCTGGGAGAGCCAGCCATGACAAAACTATTTGAACTGGTGTGTAGGATGTATGAGACAGGCGAAATACCCTCAGACTTTAAGAAAAATGTAATAATCCCCATTCCAAAGAAATCAGGCGCAGACAGGTGTGAAAATTACAGAACCATCAGTTTGATAAGTCATGGTTGCAAAATTTTAACACGAATTATCTACAGGAGAATGGAAAAGCTGGTAGAAGCTGACCTCGGGGAAGATCAGTTTGGATTCAGGAGGAACGTAGGAACCCGGGAGGCAATACTTACCTTACGTCTTATCTTAGAAGATAGATTAAGGAAAGGCAAACCTACATTTTTAGCTTTTGTAGATTTGGAGAAAGCGTTTGACAATGTTGACTGGACTACACTCTTTCAAATTCTGAAGTCAGCAGGGGTAAAATACAGGGAAAGGAGAGTTATTTACAATTTGTACAAAAGCCAGACCGCAGTTATTAGACTTGAAGGGCATGAAAGGGAAGCATCAGTTGGGAAGGGAGTAAGACAGGGTTGTAGCCTTTCTCCGATGTTATTCAATTTGTACATTGAGCAGGCGGTGAAGGAAAGCAAGGAAAATTTTGGAATAGGCATTAAAGTTCAGGGGGAAGAAATAAAAACATTGCGTTTTGCTGATGACATTGTAATTCTGTCAGAGACAGCGAACGACCTTGAAGAGCAGTTGAATGGAATGGACAGTGTGTTGAAGAGAGCGTATAAAATGAACATAAACAAGAGCAAAACAAAAATAATGGAATGTAGTCTTAGAAAATCAGGCGATGCCGAAGGAATTAGATTAGGTAATGAGACAATGAAGGTGGTAGATGAGTTTTGTTACTTGGGTAGTAAAATAACATGCGATGGTCGCAGTACAGAGGATATAAAATGCAGAATGGCAATGGGAAGAAAAGCATTTTTGAAAAAGAGAAATTTGCTAACATCGAATATTAATTTAAGTGTAAGGAAGTCTTTTCTGAAGGCATTTGTGTGGAGTGTTGCCTTGTACGGGAGTGAAACATGGACGATAAGCAGTGCGGACAGGAAGAGAATAGAGGCTTTTGAAATGTGGTGTTACAGAAGAATGCTGAAGATTAAGTGGGTAGATCACATAACTAATGAAGAGGTACTGAACAAAATTGGCGAGAAAAGGAATTTTTGGCATACCCTGACTAAAAGAAGGGATCGCTTGGTAGGACATATTCTTAGACATCGAGGATTCGTAAATTTAGCATTGGAGGGAAGTGTGTGGGGTAAAAATCGCAGAGGGAGACCAAGAGACGCGTATAGTAAGCAGATTCAAGTGGATGTGGGTTGCCGTTCTTATGAGGAGATGAAAAGGCTTGCTCAGGATAGAGTAGGGTGGAGAGCTGCATCAAACCAGTCTCCGGACTGAAGACCATAACAACAACAGACATTAGATTATCATTTATCGTACGGAGAACGATGAGTTTTTGTTAATTCCTCAGTGTTCCGTTGCTTTGAAATGACAACGTGTAAGTTACAATGAGAAAGTCATCAAATACGAGAGGAATGTCACGTGACATGTCCGAAGGCTGGTTTTCTTTAATTCAATGGAGGTTGTCAAATCTCCGTTATTTTTGCAAATATGTCTCAAACGATACGAGATATGAAAAAAAATAAGGGAGCTAAGTTGTAGAGAATTTTCTTCTCTACCAATTAGGTTATTCAATTATCGTGTCAGATGATCGGTTCGTTTGCAATTACAATTATATTACAAACGGCTTTTATTGGTTTTACTACCGTATTTTTTGTCCGAAAAATTTGAAAAAGGGAGATTCTGGTCTCTGGCGGCCTACAATCATGTCTGTAAAATTTGGTGCTGATCGGGTAAACGGTTCGTCTTAAAAACAGGGAACACGTTACGGAAAGACAGACAGACATACATCCCAAAATCGCCGTTATTTTTGCAAATATCTTTGAAACGCTATGAGATATGAAAAAAATATAAGAGAGCAAAGTAGTAGAGAATTTTCTCCTCTACAAATTCCGTTATTCAATTTTAGTGTCCGATCAATAGTTAAGCCGTTATTTTCATTTAAATTTCGAGCTGTCAAAAGACGATCGCAGAGGCCCACTTTTAGTGTTACTAACGTAACCTAAAGTGGGCCAAAAACCGTCCATAGTAGGGATGATCGATATTTACATCGATGTTAACATCAGTTCAACAAAATCAAAATTACGAAAAACATCGATGTACCGGGTGATCAAAAACTCAGTATAAATCTGAAAACAATTCACGGAATAATGTAGATAGAGAAGTAAAAGTTGAAAAACATGCTTGAAACGACATTGTTTTTTTTAGAACCGAAAAAAAAAAAAAAAAAAAAACCATATTGCTAGACGCGTGAAAGATCTCTTGCGCGCGTCGTTTGGTGATGATCGTGTACTCAGCCGCCACTTTCCTCATGCTCGGCCTCCCAGGTCCCCATACCTCAGTCCATGCGATTATTGGCTTTGGGGTTACCTCAAGTCGCAAGTGTATCGTGATCGACCGACATGCTTAGGGATGCTGAAAGACGCCAATGCCTCACCATAACTCCGGACATGCTTTACAGTGCTATTCACAACATCATCGTCGACTACAGTTATTTTTGAGGACTGATGGCGAACATACACATGAATGCAGACCTTACTAGCCGGCCGCGGTGGCCGCGGGGACTGAGGCGCTTCAGTCACGGTCTGCACGGCCACTACGGTCGGGGTTTCGAATCCCCCCTAGGGAGTTTGTAAGTTTAGGGACTGATGACCCCGTAGTTAAGTCCCATAAGCTTAACAAACATTTGAATTTTAGACCTTACGACATCGTTAGTTTTTCGGCTGTAATGAAATTGGCTGAACACCTGGAACCGCCACCTGATTTTAGAGCAACTCTCCAAACGCGCCGTAACGAAACTACGGCGCTGTGTGAGCGGTAGCGGCGCGTTTTTGTCCACGCTGTGCGCGCGGCTCCCAGGCGGTGGCCCCCTAGCGTACTCGGGCTCGCAGGCTTTCCCGGAGTTGCCAGACGACTTCTTCAGCCGGGTGGCGTCACCCGCTGCGCCAAGATTGATGTGGGCGATTCCGTGAAGCACCGCTGTCTCGCCGCTTTTTTCCCCCTTATTTCTGTGTTTTTACGTAATACGTGGAAGCGGCCATTCGTCTTCGTCAGGCCGACAATCGGCCGTGCCCCCCGTCGATATTTCTCCGCGCCGAGACGTGAACTGTAGGCGGCCGGGCGTGCGTCCGCCTGCCTGCCTCCGTATTGGCACGCGCGCGCGCCGGCACGTGAAGTGCAGCCAGTGTGATGTAGTGCCGCGGGGGAGCTTATGACGTCTCCTGCCAGACAGCCGGAATGCCGGACTCCGGAATGCAGCAGCTGTCAATCAACGGTCGATAAGAAAAATGACGACCTGTCGGAACAGTGTCCACGTGAAGGTGCCCAGTACAGTCGCGGGGCTACAGCAGACTATTGCGATAACTACACTGCTGGAATAAGGAAGCAAAGACAAATCTCCATGTAAGTTGGAAAGGCTGAGAGCTGGAGCACCCGCCGGCCGCGGTGGCCGAGGAGACTGAGGCGCTCCAGTCACGGTCTGCACGGCTACTACGGTCGGGGGTTCGAATCCCCCCTCGGGCATGGATATTTGTGCCGTCGTAGTTCGTAAGTAGTTCATAAGTAGTTTGTAAGTTTAGGGACTGATGACCCCGTAGTTAAGTCCCATAAACGATACAAACATTTGAACTTTTGAGCTGGAGCACTGCTACGGTCCAAAATATCTAGGGGTGATGTTGGATAGAAGTCTGTCATGAAAATAACACTGTTTTGATCAGGGCTGCCAAAATTGTGCCCGCCTAATGAAATCGGGCTCGCCTCATGAAATTTTTTGGTTTTTAAAAATTATTTTCTTCAGCCACAGTATTAAATGAGGACAATGATTTGGAATTAACCTGCTACGTCGTTGCAAAAAATGTTCAAATATTTGTATAGCTTATGGCACTTAACTGCGGGGTCACCAGTCCCTAAACTTACAAACTACTTATGAACTACCTTATACTAAAGACGACACAAACATCCATGCCCCAGGGGGGATTCGAACCCCACACCGTAGCGGGCGTGCAGACTGTGACTGGCGCGCCGCAGACCGCTTGGCCACTGCGGCCGGCACACCTGGTACACTTAGCTAACAAATGTCATAGGACAGCCATATACACAGTTACATATGGCGGTAGTATCGTATATACAAGATGTGAGAGGACCGCGTGTTTGTCGATACGTGTGAAAAGGTTCCCGATGTGATTATGCCTCTACGACTGTAATTAACAGACTTTGAAGATGGAATGGTAGTTGGAGTTAGAAATAGCTAATACTAAGGACGGCACAAATATCCATGCCCGAGGGGGGATTCGAATCCCCGACCGTAGTGGCCGTGCAGACCGTGACTGGCGCGCCTCAGTCCCCTCGGCCACCGCGGCAGGCTCGTCGTTGCACTCGAGCGAAAATAAACATCCATGTGGAACGAGAGGGTGATTGCCTACCAACTAACCTGCTGCTGCCCTCTTCTGCAACTTCAAAAAATGTTCAAATGTTTGTTAAGCTTATGGGACTTAACTACGGGGTCATCAGTCCCTAAACTTACAAACTACTTATGAACTACTTACGAACTAGGACGGCACAAATATCCATGCCCGAGGGGGGATTCGAACCCCCGACCGTAGTGGCCGTGCTGACCGTGACTGAAGCGCCTGAGTCACCTCGGCCACCGCGGCCGGCTTTCTGCAACTGTTCCTGCAACTTGGTTCTCTACTATTTCACTCTTTCCCGGTAGCCGTGTGCCCCTGATGCCTAACAGAACACGCTGGCACTGCCACAACATTGGACGGCTGCCGCGCGTGCCGCGGTGGAGTAGCCGAGCGGTCTAAAGCGTCTCGCTGCGGAGCGCGCGGTTGCTCGCCGTGGAGGTTCGAGTCCTCCATGGGGCATGAGTGTGTGTGTGTTTGTCCTTAGGTTAGTTTACCTAGGTTTAAGTAGTTTGTAAGCTACGGACTGATGACCACGCAGTTTGGTCCGATAGATTTACAAACATTTGGACATTTTGGCTGCCGCGCCGTTATCACAGTGTCCGGCGGCGTTATGGGGGATTCATCGACATATGTCACGCGCATGCACAGTGGCTATAGGGGAGACGAGCCATAGCGTCCTCTTGCCGCAGTCACTCCCTGTCTCAATGTCAGTGAGACGCACAGTAGACTCTCTGCAGTTGCAGACTGAACAGTTACTGTTCGCGGGCGGTTTTGTTAAAGGTATGTATTATTAGCCTTCATAAATTCAGGGACGATGTTCAGTAATTCAGCATACTAGTTCCAAAGGCGAGGCGCAACGTGTGGCAGAATGTGGATGGCTGTATGTCTGGACAAGTGGGTAATAGGAATGGTCGAATTTATTTATTTTATTTTATTTTTACGGAATGTTTTAGTACGGAACATTTGTCTGTTGTCATTATAAGAATGACATAGCACAAAGATGCCGTTAACCAGAGCGGGCGGCTTGGAAGCAAAGACACCCCTGGCATTGTTGTTTTCAATATAAGAATTTCGTTCGTGGTAACAATCGAGAAGTTTACAGTTACAGGTACAATCTGAATGAAATGTAGGACTCATATACTCCACTGTAGCGGGCGTCCTATATTGTTGGCGCCATGTTACACCTGCAGATGGAAGGAGTCCTCTGCAGTTGGGTTGGTCACTGTGTCGTCGGTGGCGGAGTGGTCAACGCGTCTGCATAGTAAGGAGGAGATCCCGGGTTCGAATCCCTGCCGGGCACAATTTTCATTCGCTGCTCTTCGGCATTCCATCTAAACCTAGTACAGTGAAGCATAACCGATCGCAAATTGCGTTTTATTTCATTTATGGAACGCTGTAGCGTCGTCAAAAATATATAATTGACTGACAATCGTCACCTCCTACCTGGGCACCAACAACAGCCTACGCGGCTTCGCTCAAGAAGTTGCTTCCTTTGGGTGTCCGAGCCAATTGACGTAACTGTCGAAGAGAGGAGGCTTCAGCTGTGGGAGGAGGCAACACCTAACCCTATCTTGTCCCTGAAAGAACAACTTGCAGTTGGAGGTAAGAAATCCTTTACAACTTGGAATGCTCTCAACAGGCTGAAGTCTGGGGTCTCAAGTTGCAAGGTCAACCTTTCCAAATGGGGCTACCTCGACGGTGAACCTCTGTGCTACTGTGGGAATGTCCAGACGGACGACCACTTACTGACATGCCCAAACCTCAGCACATGCTGTACCCTCTGGATTTACAGCCAGCTAATTACAAGGCTATCTGTGTAGCTGATTATTGGGCAAGAAATATCTTAATTTTAAATTTTATTACATGGACTCACACTAAACTGTAATGGATGGTGTTCTGGACAAGAAAAATAAAATAAACTGATCGAAACAATTGGGGGATCAGATAAGATATCTAGATTCTGACCTACTGAAATATTGTCCATGACAGAATGAACTAAACTGGTTTGACGTCTTTCTGTCGGTTCTACAGAGTGAAGACAAGAATATTACAACAACCGCGATAGTGGTAATAACAAAAAGTTCCTGCAGCGGGTGTTGGCGTTCACTTATCTTTACTCTGTCAAACGAATTACACAAGAATTTCGTTCAGATAGTGTAGTGAGCAGGTAGTGTCATGGAACAGCAACGTGACTTACCCGAAGCTGTGGCATGGAGAACCATTTAAAGATTGGAAACGGGACAGAGAGACGTGGCTGCAGCCATTGGACTTCCAAAAGTGTAGTTTCCAGGACCTGGTCGAGATTTTGGACAACAGTAACCGTTAAAACAAGACAATGCCAAAGTCGCTCAAGGGTAACATCTGAAAGAGATGACCGTTAGCAACATAACTCATCTGAATATGTTTTAACTATTCAACCAACAGTTTTAATATTTAAATTCAAAGTGAAGGAAGATGTACTTATTCGGATTCCGTACGGTTTTTAATGTTCAAATGTTTGTAGAGCTTATGGGACTTAACTACGGGGTCATCAGTCCCTAAACTTACAAACTACTTACGAACTAGCTAATACTAAGGACGGCACAAATATCCATGCCCGAGGGGGGATTCGAACCCCCGACTATAGTGGCCGTGCAGAACGTGACTGGCGCCCCGCAGTCCTCTCGGCCACCGCGGCCGGCTACGGTTTTTATTGTGTGTTTGTTTTCTGGTAACGATACATATGAAATTTAAATATATTTGAATAACTTTTTTTACGTAATTAGAACCTCTGACAGTAAAGTTCAATGAATAGTTCGGTAACATTACCGTAGATAAACTTTGAACTACCGCAGTTGAGTGGCCAAGCGCATTGAGGCTCTATGCTCCGATGAGCGAGGCCGTTTCCCGTCGGAGGTTCGAATCCCCCTCAGGCTGTCTTTAGTAAAAGTTAGATCATAATTAGTTTGTAAGTTTAGGGACTGATGATCCTACAGTTAAGTCCCATAAGCTTAACAAACATTTGAACATGTGAAAATAACCGTTATCTCCAGCTAACAGCACGTCGAGACAGAAGGCTGAATGCAGCTCAGCTGTGACGCACGCTCCAGACAGTAACAGTACGCGTAATATCAACAGGGACTGTTCGAAAGCGCCTTCGGGAATGTGGCCTCTATTCCGGATCCCTACGGTGTATGTCCCATTAAAACCATGACACTGTGAAACTCGCAGAAACTGGGCGGGGCAGCATCAGAATTGGAGTCGTAACGACTGGCGCCTGTTTCCGTTTACAGATAAGATTTTGTGTTCAGCCTGACAATCGTCGTCCCCTAATCTGGAGAGAACGTGGAGCTCAGAACAATCCTGATTACGTGGCCATCTTGTTCACCGGATGTAAACCAGATTGAGTACGTCTTGGATGCACCTGGCAGACGCATTATAGCCAGACCAGCCCCTCCCACGACGGTTTCAAGGCTGCATATTGCACTCATGGAAGAATGGCCAAATATGCTTCAAGACTTGATCGATAATTTCATTCTGTTCGTGCCACGCAGGTGTGCAACTGTACTGGCCGGCCGAGGTGATCACACACCATATATTGGACAACGAGAACGACTTTTTGACTATGTCAGTCGAATGATGCCGCGCTCTACGTGAACACCATGTAAACCCCAAGAGTTCAGATAAGAAGTTGAGACAGCAAAATATCTGCTGTGTCGCAATTGTAACCAATATCTGCATAAAATACGTTACCATATTGAAACTTTCGCTCTGCAGCAGAGTGTGCGATGATATGAAGCTTCCTGGCAGATTAAAATTGTGTGTCGGAACCGGGACTCGAACCTGGGACCTTTGCCTTTCGCAGGCAGGCGTTCTGCCGACTTTTTTTTTTTTTTTTTTTTTTTTCCTTTTTGTCGAAACCCTGTTTTTCTAGCTCTCTGAACGATTCCGAGTTTGTCTTCTCGAAAGATGAGTGTTACCGTTTATTTTCAATCCTTTCTACAATTCGATTAAATCCTTTGCCTCTTTTCTTTATTTATCTGCTCTTAACTCGCAAACCGTGAGCTGCCAGGTTTTTGTTATTACAGATGTTAATACATAAGGGAATGCTGTGTACATAATTAAAAGAAAGGCGTCTTCTCGCCATTTAAATGTGGAACTTATTGAACAAAAATATTTAAAATAATAGAAAAATAAATGGATTAAAATGCTCTTATTCCAAAACATATCAAAGCACGTTAAATCTTCGTGTTCCATGTTTTTAAATGTCTGGGGTACTCAGTAGTTTCTAAATTCTTCTTTGAAGACTGCTTCTAGAAAGTTCGCATAGTTTCGCTTGTAATGTTTTTTTCTTAATAACTTGTGAAGTTCCTGTACTATATATATGGAGAAATCCTCTTTACTTTTAGCTGTGCGTGATATTAAATAGTGAACGAAGTGTCCTTTCAGCCAGTTAACAGAGTTCCGCTTGGTTTTAGGGTACGGAACAGTATCTGGGTGCAAGAAATCATCAGGTGTAATATGAAGAGCCGATGTTCTTGTCATGATTGCAAGCTTCTTCCGAATAAAGTTCCATATGTCTTGGACCTTGGAGCACACAAAAAGATGTTCGTCGCTGTCCAATAAGTTGCACGTTGCGCACAATGGTGAGTCCGCCAAGTGTATGGAATGTAACCTAGAGTTGGTGTGGACTTTCCTGTTCACTAAGCGATACCAGGAGGCTCTGACCGCAGTTGTCAAATCACGGCAGTGGATGTTGTTCCAGATAATTGGCCATTTGTGATTAGGATATTTTTGTTCAATGATGTTCCGGTACTTTGTTTCCATTAATTTCTTATAAACTTTATGCACCGTCATGAGCTCATCGTCTTGCATGTTTAGCTGCAGGTAGCTCAACTCAATTAAAAAGGTTTGGAAATGGGACATAGCGCTCGGAATATGTTGAACGTTGATTGGAGGCTTCAGACTGGTAGGCGTTATCTCGCTTAACAGGTGGGCTGTTAAACTATTAGGTAAGTTCTTCCAGATCTTATATGTATGACACACGTACAGCGCCCGTGTCTTAGATTCAACATGCGTGAGGTTTAATCCGCCGTCCCAAACAGCCAAAGTGAGCGTGTCGTATTTCACTTTAAAGATGTACCCTCGAGTGACGAAGTGACCTAGGGCGGACATAATTCTTTGCGTTGTCCAGTGTGGCATCGGTAATAATTGTGCAACGTAGTTCATCTTCGATGTTATGTAAACATTAGCGAGGGTAACCCTCTGTAAGTCATCAAGCTTCCTGATGTAATGGCTCTGTATGCATGCACGCAGACGTGCGAGAAGATTGCGGTAATTGACAGCGATCGTGTGCCTTATGTTACTCCGGTATTCGATGCCTAAGCATGTCAGTTTGGAGACTGGAGTTAAGTATTCATGGTGCTGCACTGCAATCCCACTCCCTATGTTCATAAAACCACACTTTCGTTCATTTAACCTCGCCCCTGAGGCAAGTTCATATTGCTTAACGATGTGGAGTGCTGCTCCTAACTCCCGTTCGTCCGTGACTAAGAAACCGACGTCATCCGCGTAGGCATTGCAGGCAATCTTGAGTCCACGGATTGTCAATCCTCGTAGACGTTGGTGCAGTGTAGCAAGCAGGGGTTCTATGGCGATAGCAAAAAGTGCCATTGACAAAGGGCAGCCCTGTCTCACCGAGCTCTTTAGTCTGATTTCTTTTGTGAGCTGTCCATTCACTAATGCTCTTGTAACACCTTTACTGAGGATTTCACTGATGAAGTTCGTAAAACGTTGCGGGAAGCCCATAGCACGCATGGTGCTCAAGAGGTACTGGTGATTCACTTTATCAAATGCCTTCGCAAAATCAAGTGATACCAAGGCACACTGAATTTTGCAAGCCTCTGCTGTAGCGATCACGTCTCTGTATTCGCATAAATTTTGTTGTATTGTCCTGTCAAGACCCACGCACGTTTGGTATCTGCCTATTACTGAATTCAGCATAGGTTTCAATCTATGGGCAATTACTCGTGCCACGATTTTGTAGTCACAATTGAGTAGTGTCAGAGGTCTAAAATCGTCAATAAGTCTGCTTCCTGCATGTTTAGGGACGAAAACTACAATTCCTTCTACCAGCTCTTTAGGCAGATTAAAATGTGGCTGCAACAATTCATTACACATAGCTACTAATTTTGGCTGCAGTTGTTCGCGAAAAATTTTATAGAATTCCGCGGTGAGACCGTCAGGGCCCGGCGACTTGTTTTTGGGACTTCGGTGTATGGCATATTCTAGATCCTCCTCATCAATGTCTTTAAGGAGATTCTCTGCTTGTGCGTCACTTAAAGTCCCTTGAAGGTTGCGTAGCAGCTCCTGTTGCATATTTGCGTCATTGCTTCCCGTTGCCAGCAGCTCTTCCAGGTGATAATGGATTACATTTTTTATTTCGTGTTGCTGCACGAGGGTGGTCCCATCTCGTAACCGGAGTTGTGTGATAATTTTTCTTTTCCCTCTCTTATTCTCGCGAATTACATGGAACATGGAAGGTTCTTCTTGCTCTATCAGGTTATCGGACCTAGACCGGACTTTATACCCATTACACTGTTGCCGTTTAAGTTTCAGAAGTTTTGCTTTAATTCGCTTTATTTGTACGTAATTATCGATTATCGTTGCGTCCGATTTATATAGCTCTCTTAGGCAAGAGAAGTAAAATTCTGTGGTCTTCTTTTGCCAGTAATACTTTTCTCGCGAATAAGTTTGTAACATTCTTCGTATCCTTGGTTTGGCATGTTTGAGCCACCATTCCGTCACTGAGTTGTACTGTGCTAGTCTACGTTCACATTCCGTCCATGTGTCATTAAAAGCACGCTGACATTCTACATCATGGAGAATGGAGTTATTCAGTTTCCACGTGCCTCTGGCACGGTATGTGCCTTGTTTGCACATGTTAACTGTACATATATATGCGACATGGTCTGATAAGATGGTCGGCCAAATTTCGGAGTGTAGGACGGAAGAAGTGAGTTGTTCGGTGACGTATATTCTGTCCAGCCGACTAGCAGAATGGCTCGTGACATACGTGAAACCTTGTAACATGCTGTGCAGGTGTTCCCAAGTGTCAATTAAATGCAGTTCGTTGACGACACGTTTCAGTTCCATCGATGTGTTGAAATTGGGCGTCTGGTCTTTGCGGTGCAGAACACAATTAAAGTCACCTGCAAGTATTAGGTGATCATAAATCCGGCCAAATAGCGGTACTATTTCACTGGTAAAGAATTCTGCTCTGCTTCGCCGGTTGCTACTGCCAGATGGCGCATATACGTTAATTATGCGAGTGCGGTAGACTGTGACTGCAATTCCCCTGCTATTCGGTAATTTTTCCACATCAGTCATTATGATGCCTTCTTTTGCCAAAACAGCTGTCCCGAGATCCTCTCCACTTCCCGGATTGGTGATAGCATTATATCCGGCAATGTGTTCGAGTTCTATGGCAGCCACTTCCTGTAGCAGTATGATGTCAATGTCTGCAGCACGTAACAGATCCTGTAACATGGACAGCCGCAAACCTGACCGGATCTTATTTATGTTGAGGGTGGCTATTTTATATGCTTGCGACTGATTCATGGCGTTAGGGTTGCTATTAGTTACTTTGTCCTGTTAGGGTGACTGAGAATAGAAGCCTCAAGTTCCTCAATCGGGGCTACCATAGTGGCATCTGTTGTAGTTGCGGGCTGCTCCTTCAAGGTGGTTGAGGATTCCGTCCCCAATTCCTGGACCGCGGCCGTGTCAGCGTCCTCCTCTGCTTGTTCCATTTCCTCTGCCCATGATTTTGGACATGTGGACTGGTGCAAATCCTCAGTTTGTTGTACCGTTGCAGAGGAGTCCAGTGCTAGCAGTGTAGCCGGGATAGAGGCTGTGCCACCACTCGACTCTTGGTGAGAAATCGATCCGGAAGAGGCAGACATCTCGATATCCATTTCTCCCAAGACCGGCTTACTCACATCAGCAGTCACAGAATTTTCATTACGGATCTTGGTAATAATCTTCTTTACTTTCTCCCTCAGTAAAGGGGCGACTTGATTAGCACCCTGGTGGGCTCGTCTCCGTTTCTTTGTCTTCTTTGTTGAGGACGACTTATTTGATGATTCCGAACCATCAGTATCAGAGGTTCGTGGTTCCGTCGAGTTGTTCTCATTACTAGGTACAAGTTCCATTAACTCCAGTACATCGTTAGGTATAGGTATAGGGACGGCTTCACCCAAATCTGTTAGTTCACGGTCCGGTTCATTCGGTGCGCCATCATCACTCATTTCCATGTGTGTGTCTGAAGGAGTCTCCGCAGTTGAAAGTACGTCAACGTTTGGGTTTGCAGGAACGCTTTCTGTGACTGTCAGCGCAACAGCACGTTTTTCATTGCCGTGCGACGGCGGGGTATCTAAAGGCGGAGTCGCGGTTTGCACTGCAGCTAGCGCCGACGAGTAAGTCAGGGGCAGCGCCGTGGTCACGGAGGGACGCGCGGCATCCCCGGCTGGTATCTGCGCCACGCGGCGTTGTAAACACTGCGCTCTGACGTGGCCTGTCGCGCCGCAGCCAGCGCAAGTCTTCGGCTGCCCATCGTATATTACAATTCCACGGTGTCCGCCTACAGTGATGTAAGAGGGGATGTGTTTTGTTAAATCTATCTTAACCTGTCGCACTCCGCTTAACACAGGGAATTTGTGGCTCTGAGAAAACTTTTCTGCAAAATTGTTCAGCACCCTGCCATACGGCGTTAGGACCGCATTAATTTGTTCCGCTGTTGTTTCAAAAGGTAGTTCGAATATTCGCACTGTTCTGATACCAAGTCCTGCGTGCGAGACAGTAACATCTCCGACAGCACCGTCCTTGTATTTAAATTTCAAGGCCCCTCCACTGCTTGCTACTACTCTGTCACATACGTCTGAATTTATAACTTTAAGAAAGACCACACTCGTCACGATAGAAAAGTTAATTCCAATGACTTCGTCGGCAGATATCTTAACGGTTTCTTCTATCCAGTTTTCGACTTCGAAAGAGCTCGGTCTAGGGAAAGTCGTGTCAAAGGTGAACTTCAGGGTATCTTTCCTCTTTGTTTGATTCATGGTGCCATGGTATTCTACACAGCTAAGACTACGCTGTATGCACGCGACTCACCGCGCAGACGTAAACAAACTCGCCACAGCGCGCCGCTCCGCACACCGCCTCAGGTCTTCACACCGCCGCGGCCGCGACGAGACTTTAACCGTTAGACTACCACACCACTAACGATTGCCGACTGAGCTATTCCGACACGACTCACGATACCTCCTCACGACTTTACTTCAGCCAGTACCTCACCTCCTTCTTTCCAAACTTCACAGAAGCTCTCCTGCGAATCTTGCACTTATGGAAGAAAGGATATCGTGGAGACATGGCTTAGCCACAGCCTAAGGGATGTTTCCAGAATGAAACTTTCACTCTGCAGCGAAGTGTGCGCTGATATAAAACTTCCTGGCAGATAAAAATTGTGTGCCGAAACTGGGACATCGAACCTGGGACCTTTGCCTTTTGCGAGCAAGCGCTCTACCACTGACCTACCCCGACACGACTCACGGTGCTGCCGCACAACTTCATTCTGGAAACATCCCTTAGGCTGTGGCTAAGCCATGTCTCCACCATATCCTTTCTTCCAGGAGTGCTTGTCTTGCAAGGTTCGCAGGAGAACTTCTGTGAAGTTTGGAAAGTAGGAGGCGAGGTACTGGCGGAAGTAAAGTTTTGAGGTGGCATCATGAGTCGGGATAGCTCAGTCGGTAGAGCGGTTGCCTACGAAAGGGAAAGGTCCCAGATTCGAGTCCCGGTTCCGGCACACAATTTTAATCTGCCAGAAAGTTTCACGTTACCATATGTTTGTCGTGTATATAATCTCACCTGATCCTCTAATTGGTTTGACCATTGTATTTCCGTTAATATGAATATCACTTTGCCGCGAGTGTGTGCTGATATGAAACATCCTGGCAGATAAAAACTGTATACCGTACCGTGGTTGGGACCAGGTACGTTTGCATTTCATAGGAAAGTGCTCTACCGTCTAGAGCTATCCTGGTCGCTTCACGGTCCGTCCTCACAGTTCGTCCTCCGGCAATGCCATGCCTCCATCTTTCAAAATTTCGCAGAACCTCTCCTGCGAACCTTGCAAGACTAGCATTTCTGGAGAAAAGGAGAAATGGTGGAGACACAGATTACATATACTGATGCCACAAAAGATAACTACACAGCTATTTATGCCGACAGTCAGGCCACAGGAACACCGACAGTTGGCAACAACACTTCTTAGACTACTACGAACTATTATGAACGCGAACACTCATTGGAGGAATCACAGATAAATGGTCGACACATAAGAACTGTAGGCCAGTGTTCTTTGAGTGAGGGTAGTGTGTACATTGATGTCAGGGCAATGAACTGTGATACAGTGATTAAGGACAAAGTGCATCGTTTCTCCAGAGCGTGCTACGTGTAGCAAAAAGTAGTCCTCACCTTGATACAATTCAGTGGTCTCCAGTGCATCAAGACTTTCACACTATCAAAAGTTATCGCGCTCTGTCGTAGCAATAGTAAAGTTGTGTTGTTGTTGTGGTCTTCAGTCTGCCGACTGATGCAGCTCTCCACACTACCCTGCCCTGTGAAAGCCTTGTCATCTTGTCATATTATAGATACAGGGAGAAGCTGATTGTTTCCTTGTGAAAAGCAGGTTTTTCCAGGCTGTTGGGTTCCCTCTCATGTTTCTCAAACCCGATAAGCCCCCATCCCAGACCTCATCCTACCATCCCATCAGTCTTACCTCCATGTTCAGCAAGATCCTGGAAACCATCCTTTCTCGTCGTATACACCAGCACCTCCACCGCCACCAGTTCTTCCCCCTTTCCCAATGTGGCTTCCGACCCCCCTTCTCTGCCGACGACCAGCTCCTTCGCCTGACTCATCTCCTCTCCCTCCAACTCAATTCCCATCGCTCCGCAATTTTTGTATCCATCAACATCCAAAAAGCCTACGACCGTGTCTGGCATTCCGGTCTCCTCTTCAAGATCCAGTTCTACGCCCTTCCTATTAATTATGTCCGCCTCATAGCTTCCTTCCTCACCCGCCGCCCCTCCTATGTCACTGTCTGCAACTCCGACTCCCGTTTGTTCTACCCCTCCACTGGGGTGCCCCAAGGCTCCGTGCTCTCTCCCCTCCTCTATCTCCTATATTCTGCCGACATGCCTCATCCCAAACCTCCCGTCAATCTCCTTCAATATGCTGACGACACCGCCTTCCTAGCCCTCGCCTCCTCCCTTGGCCGTTCCCAGGTTTTGCTCCAGTCCCACCTCACCGAGTTGGTCTCGTGGTGTAACCGGTGGCTCCTATCCGTAAATCCAGACAAATCCCAGGCAGTCGTCATAGGTCGTACCACCTGCTCCTTCTGTCTCCACGATTTCTATCTTACCCTCCACAACCGCCCAATCCGTCACACCCCCACCCTCAAATACCTTGGCCTTACCCTTGACCACAAACTTTCCTGGACCTCATACCTCAAATCCCTCCGTGAAAAAGCTCTGTCCCGCCTCAACCTCCTTAAACTCCTTACCGGCCGGACGTGGGGCCTCCACCCTTCCACTGTCCTTCACACCTATAAATCCATCATGCGCCCCATCCTCTGTTCCTTCCACCCTGCCTGGATATCAGCCCCTCCTACCTTCTACACATCCTTAAAAGATCCTGGAACGCCACACCCTCTGCCTCGCATACCGTATCCGACTCCCTTCCCCCACCCGGATCCTCTATGACCTAATCCCCTTCCCTCCTCTCCTACAACACCTCAAACATCTCCGACTTCTTTATTGTCTTTGTCTTTGCTTCAGGACCATTCGTGCGTAACAGCCAATTGAGTTGCCAAGAGCTGGCGTCTCTATCAGCACCAACTGCAATATTAAAAGCGGCGTTTTCCCCTCGCCCCTACCCGCCGCGTGAGCGCCCATATGCTGTCTCCAGGGGATTCAGAAGAGAATTTCAACCTCAGCCGCGCATGCGCATTGCAACGCTGCGGCCACTGCCGCCTATATTATGTGGCCGCTCTACGTCTCGTATACTTGCTGTCTCCGAGGTGTAAAACGTTTCTCAAGCGATGAAAATACTTTGAATGTGGGAATAAAATGATCTGTTAGAGAAATAAAACGAAGAGTGACAGTTGAAAAACACTGTTTATTTTATTTACTTACTTACTTTTATTCACGACGTGCTTTTTTGGGGGGTTCACAGAAGCAGTGAACTCATAGTATGTGCCGCCACTGATCGTGGTATTCCTAAATACAGAAAAGTTCTCGGGTCACGAAATTCGTAGTTCTTCAGAGAGCGAGGGGGAAAAAACCATATAGGTACGGACTTTTTCTTTTCTTTCCTTTTTTTTTTCACTGCTGCTACACTTTTATTTGACCTGCCATCTGTTTATATAAGACAGGTCCTAGTACTCTTGGGTCTGGCCTCTTAGCCATCACACTAACTTATCCAAAGTCAGCTATGTATGGCATTGCCCAAGTGCAACCACGTGGAGGTGGACCAGTTGCCCTCTAATTTAGTAATGCTATTGCAGCTTTGTTTATACTTTATAAAAAATACAAAATCTTAAACGAAAGATTTACATAATCATTTGGCTTTACATATTCAGTACTTCTCATTGATAATACATAAACACATAGAACATCATGAAACATATAAAAGATAGTACATAATAGCATAATGGTACCTAAACCTAGTATGTATGAACATTGGGGTACATTAAAAAAATATATATAAAATGTCATAATACATATAAGTACATAAACCATCAGGCGAGTAGATAAAAAGAAAGTAAAATACATAAAACATCATAGTACCTATGGAAGTACATAGACCATAGTGGATCAGAACACTATAGTACATAAAACATGGCAGGTAAAGACATCAGAGTGCATAAGAGAAATATACTTAAAGCATAAAACATCATATGGAAATATGTAGACCATAGTTCATAATAACATACTGGTACATAAAACATAGTATGTAAGACAAAAACATACTGGTACATAAAACAACGGATGTAAGACATTAGGGTACATAAAATATACATAAAAACAAAAACATCATAGTAAGTCATGGGATATGTACGACAAAAGACATACAGTGTACATAACACATAGATTGATACATTGGAGAACAAATAAAAACAAAACAAAGGTCATCAGAGTATATAAAAATATATGAAGTTTCATGGGATACATAAGACATGCCTCATTCATAAGACACACAAAGAACATTTGAAAATAAAAATAATATTAGTAATAAAATACATACACTTGAGACAGAGTATATTGTACTTCAGATATAAGGCGTCGGATACACTAGAGTTAGTGCATGGTACGTTCTGCCAGTTTGCGAGCGATTACTGCTGAGTTCAGTATTTCTAACAGTTCTCTCCACGTTTGATGTAGATATACGTGCGAGTTGTTCGCGAACGGAACCTGCAGTGACACGTAAGGAAAAAAAAAAAAAAAAACCCTGCCATTACTTTCCATCGTTAACGCAAAGTTAACAGCTGCTACACTCGTTGTCGTAAACATGGCTGTTAGAGAGCGATCTGATTATAAAGTTTTACTTAGTCCCCCGTCGGGAGGCGAGGGGAAGTTGTGTTCGCGCGCCCCCTCGTCTTTCTCCGCGCAGCTGGCTGGTGGAGACATCTAGCCGCGGCCGCGCAAACTAACTCCAGCGGAGAAGCCGACCCGCGAGGCTGATAAATATTCACAGGTCAGAATTGTTCAGCGGCAAGATATTCGCTCCAAATAAACTCTTTATTCCTGAAGACCTCTTCCTCTTCTCGCGGAATGGGCTGCCGAGAATTTTAATTCGTCTCCCACAAGACGCAGTTATCTCGCGGCTGAGAAGTCGTTTCCGGCTGCTCGGGCTCGGCTTGGCTCCTAATGAGCGCACTGCGACGTCGTAAAGTGTCGCCTTTACGGCGGTTAATTGTGTGCCGGCTAATTTTGCCAATTACTGGTAATGCGGCCGCGTGAATTTAGCGCCCACCTGTGGCTGCGTTTAATCTGCGCGTTAAGGCCTCTCTCTGTTCCTCCGCTCGACGGGCGACCGGCAGAGTTCCGTTCGAGGGGGCTCCTTTTGTCTCGGCTTAAGTTCGAACTGTCGTAAAGGTGTTCGCAGAGCGCTCTATTGACTCCCGCTGCAAGTGACAAGACAAGCCCTATTGTCTTGCTCCACTCCTGCCTTGGTAGACGCCAGAGGGATCCTATAGTTGCTTACTTCAGTGCTCCTCACCTTTTTCAACAAGCGACCCTCTTCTGAGTAAAAAAAAGAGATCTCGACACCCCTCCCCTCTGTCTCGCATCGACTGTAATAAAACTATGTCAGTGATTTCAAAGACCACATACTTACCGTATTTTATCGCATTACTTTTCTTCTAAAAAAATAAATAAATAAATAAATAAAATAAAATAAAAAAAATAAAAAATAAAAAATAAATTGGGAGGGAATTATGCTATTAGGATTTCAGAAAGGAAGAAAAACAATGTAATAGGTAGATGAAAGTTAGATTTACGATAAATTGTTGAAAAAGTGATACCTACAGATATGTACTTACAATTAACACAATTTATTTTCAATTAACACAAAATACTTGGATTCATTCCACGGTTCCATTATGCCTACAAAGAAGAGCAGCAATGCATTGTTTCATTGTTTCTTTTCTCTCACTCTTCTGCGGCCTTCCTTTTGTCACTACCATCACTACTTTTAGGATCACTTAACACGTCGTCTTCATTTTCACTGTTCCACAACATGTCCTCGTGGAACCGTCAATGGCACAATAATTCCAGTTTCATAAACTCTTGTCAACAATATTCAAGGCCGTCTTAATGATACTGGGCGACGGGGTGCGAAACCTCAGCTAGCGCCCCCCCCCCCCCCCCCGCCACCAAAGAGAAAAAAAATCACAAAATTTCTTTTATTTAATACTTACTTAAAAATACAGATACATTTTAAGACACTGAATCCAGTTTTTCTGGCTTTAAAGCCAATTTTTTTTGTATGATATCATCTGGTCATTTTGTTGTTGTTATTTTGAGTTTGGAAAATGAACTTTCGTCTCCTGCTATAGTCACAGGAAGTGTTAAAAATATGCACAAAGATGTTGATACATTTGGGAACACAGACATTAAATTATTGGAATAAATAAAATTTAAAACATCAAGTGCAATTATTTCTTTCTTCCCACAAATATGAAGGAAGCAATTGCAACTCATCAAACAGCTCTTCCCCATCAATATCCGGATCTATTTTCATGTATTAAGTTTTGTTCATCGTTGAGAGATTGCGGTTTTCCTTGCTCTCTGTTCAAATGTTTGTAGAGCTTATGGGACTTAACTAAGGGGTTATCAGTCCCTAAACTTACAAACTAACTACAACTAAGGACAGCAAAAATATCCATGCCCGATGGGGATTCGAACCCCCGACCGTAGTGGCCGTGCAGCCCGTGACTGAAGCGCCTCAGTCCCCTCGGCCACCGCGGCCGGCTTGCTCTCTGTCCAGTTCTCTCCAACTTCCCATGTTTTGCAAAAATGAGAACATGTTATTGTGTTCTGTCAACAAATAGAATCTTTTATTTATTTGTAATATCTCCGTGCCAAGTAACAAAAAATAAAAATTTACTTTAAACTTAATTTTTGGATCCAGTATTGTCTTATCAGAAGTTTTGTAATTCTTAGAGTTCAGGTTCACGTTCCAAATCTTCAGCAAGTACATTTGTGACGAATCCGCCTTAGGCAAGACGCCATATTTCATTTTTTTTATTTAATTTAATTTCTCTCTCCTCTCTCTCTCTCTCTCTCTCTCTCTCTCTCTCTCTCTCTCTTTTTTTTTTTTTTTTTTTTTTTTTTTTTTACCAAAGTCAAGCACTGGAGAAACAATAGCTGCACCATCACAACATGATCACTTCAGCAAGTAATGTTGAATCAACTAGCATTTCTTCAAATTCGCTGTCTGTGCGGTGTACACATAAATTGTTTTTCACCAGATCTATCGTTCTGACCGCCTCTGAAAGAATAACGTCAGACCTTTGCAGAATGTTAATTTTTGATTGCCGCGGCGGAATAGCCGTGCGCGCTAAGGCGAATTCCTGCGGTGCGCGCGGCTGTTCGCCGTTGGAGGTTCGAGTCTTCACTCGGGCATGGGTGTGTGTGTGTGTTGTTCTTAGGATAAGTTAGTTTAAGTACTTTCTAAGTTTAGGTACCGATGACCGCTGCAGTTAGGTCATATAAATTTACAAATATTTGAACATTCCTAATTTTTGATAAAGTGGTGTACTATATTACAATTGAACATATGATCCTGTGAGACTTTAATTTTGACATTAATGAACTCGACACGTTTCTTGCGTCACTGTCATACTTGTCCCACATAAAAATAGAGTATAATGCATCGTTAATTTTATCCATATTAAAGCGAAGTGCTTTTAAAGCATCAACTCCACTATCGCATCGCGTATTTCAATGAGGCTTAAGTGTCAAATTTTCGAACTCATGTGGACGTCTTCACACTCCTCTGCGTGTCTTCCTACAGCTTCCACTCCGTTTGTAACGGCGTAAAGTAACACGTTTTACTTAAATTTGGCCTTGTAACTCGAATATTTCGCCGTTATGACGACTTGTAGCAATCTGACCTAGAAGTATGTCTGCAACTTAATGTTTCAAATTTACGGGATGTTGTGAGAATGGATATATTCGTTCGTTGCTGTACCGCGATGTCCATTGTTGTGCATTGTCAAGTTATTTGAAGGGCACTCCAGTAAGAACGAACCAGAAGATGGAATTATGCGTGATATTAATAAAATAATTTTTATTATGAAGAATCATAGGGTAGGGAAATATGTGAAATGGGAGGTTATGCGATGAAATACGGTATTTTTTCTTTTCATTAACACTATGCTGGTTAAGAAATCAAATGCACATAATAATTTCGTGTGGCTCACTGGCCTGGTGAAAGTCTTTCAATTGGACGCCACTTCGGCGACTTGCGTGTCCCTAGCCTATCTCAGTTATCCAACCGGGGAAAGGGGACTTACAGCTCAACGTGGAGTTCGAAACACGTGTCGTTTCTAGCGACTCCTCACATCGTTCAGAGGTGATGGATGGGTTAAAACGCAGACTGAAACAATCTGAGGTCCAACCGGGTATCGAACCTGCGACCATTCGGTTTACAGTCGAGTGCTTTCCCCCAAGACCACCGGGCCCGGCATCAAATGCACAATGTAAGGTAGTCACAAGCTTTGTGTGCAGTGATATATTTCTTGTCGTGGCGATATCTGGAGGCGAGACGAGCGTTTGAAAACGTTCAAGTTTGTTTCTGTAAGTCAGGGTCTAAACTGTCAGGATCCCATAGTACGCAGCAATACTCCAAAAAAGGACGCACAAGTGTAGTGTAGGCAGTTTCTTCAGTAGAACTATTGTATCTTCTGAGTGTTCTGCCAATAGGTTCGCCCGTCGTACAATATTTTCTGTGTTCTTTGCAATTTACGTTGTTCTTAAATGTTATTCCTACGTATTTAGTTGAATTGACGGCCTGTAGATTTGACTGATTTATCGTGTAACTGATGTTTAACAGATTTTTTTCAGTGGACTTATGGATGACTTCTCATTTATCATTATTAAGTGTCAATTGCCAATTTTTGCTCCACGCAATATCTTATCTAAATCATTTTACAGTCGCTTTTTAACTTCTGGTGACTTTACTAACCAATAAATGACAGCATCATCTGCGTGCAGAGCAAGAGAGCTTGTCAGATTGTCTCCTAAATTGTTTATAAAAATAACATAAGGGCCCTATAACAGTTCCCTGGGGAACGTCAAATTTCATTTCTACCGTCAGTTACAATGTACTGTGTCCTTTCTGACAGGAAATCACGAATTCGATCGCGCAACTGTGGTGATATTTCATAAGCACGCAATTTGACTAGAATATGCTTGTGAGGTGCAGTGTCAAAATACTTCCGGAAATCGAGAAATATGGAATCTAATTGACATCCCTTGTCGATAGCATTCATCACACCATGTGAGTAATGAGCTAGCTGTATTTCACAAGAACGATACTTTCCGAATCCGTGTCGATTATGGATCTGGTGTAGGCAGTAACATCTCATTGGAGCCGGTGGCAGAAGTGAATATCATAATTTTTATCGTCGGTGACATCGGTGTGGAAAACTTATTCTACTTCGCATACTAGAATAATCAGGATACGATTGACATTTACTGTGAATGCAAGCTACTTTGGAAAACTTGCCATCTAATATATATCAGACTTAAATTGGAAAGAACACGTAGATAATGTCGTGGGAAAGGCGAACCAGAGACTGCGTTTTATTGATGCAACGGGACTACGAAAGAAACTGCATTCACTACGCTTGTCCGTCCTTTTTTGGGAGTGTTGCTGCCCAGTGCGGGATCCTTATCAGGTGGGTTTGACAGAGGACATCGAAAGAGTCTAAAGAAGGGCAGCTCGTTTCATATTGTCACGATACAGAGGAGGCAGCGTTACGGAAATGATACAGGTTCTGGGATGGGTATCATTACAACAACGGCGCTTATCGCTGCGGCGTGGGTTACTTACGAAATTACAATCGCCAAAATTCTCCTCCGATGGACCGATTTCAACCAAATTTGGTACACACATTCCTTACGTAAGATACCAATTGCTGCAGACTTAAGAATCACATACGACACATAGTTCAGAAGATATGACGTCCTAAACAAAAGGAATCGCAAAAATCTGCCATATAATGCGGCGAGACTTTATAAATACACTATATGAGAATAAGAGTACTTAACGACTTTCAACAAACTCCAAACATAATTTCAAACCTTTATTAAACTTTTCTTGCAGACTACCATATCAAAATTAAGAAAGGAAAAAAGTTTATAACTGACTCCTTGTCCCCTGTTCATCGAGTAAAACTATGGCAGTCCGTATGACGTTACAATTTATAATTTGTACATTACAAAGTGTAGCCTCATTACATTTTTCAGACAGTATACACATATATACTTGAATGTACCTTCTGAATTGTATCACAGTTCGACACATAATTCATGAGATATGAGCACGTAAACAGTGACGTTAATGGAAAACCGCCCAATCACGCACCAAGTTTTAATCTACTAATTCATTACTATTAATTGTATTCCCAAGACATACAGCCCTTATTCAAATGAATATACACCTGACAAATAGCAGGAATAAATAAATAAATACCCGGGCAACGCCGGGTTTTCAGCTAGTTTGTAATATAGCAGATGCTCAAGCTAAGTTATTGCCTTTACTGCATTTTTTTTTCCTTCAACGACTACTATATATATATGTTGTGGTCTTCAGTACGGAGACTGGTTTGATGTAGCTCTCCACAATATCCTATCCTGAGCAAGCCTCTTCAACTCCACATAAAAACGGCAACCTATATCTGTCTGAATCTGCTTACTGTATCCATCTCTTGGTCTTCCTCTGCGGTATTTACCCCACACACTTCCCTCCAACGCTAAATTCACGATACCTTGATGTCTAAGAATGCGTCCTACCAATCTAACCCTTCTTTTAATGAATGTATGCCAGAAATTCCTGTTCTCCTCAATTATGTTCAGTACTTCCTCATTAGTTACGCGTTCCACGCACCTAATCTTCAGCATTCATCCGTAGAACCACATTTCAGAAGCCTTTATCCTCTTCCTGTCCGCTCTGTTTATCGTCCATGTTTCACTCCCAAACAAGGTAACACTCCACACAAATGCCTTCAGAAAGGACCTCCTTACACATAAATTAGTATTCGATGTTAGCAAATTTCTCTTTTTCAAAAACGCTTTTCTTCTCATTGTCATTCTGCATTTTATATCCTCTGTACTGCGACCATCATATGTTGTTTTACTGCTCAAGTAACAAAAGTCATCTACCACCTTTATTGTTTCGTAATTTAATCTAATTCCTTCAGCAACACCTGATTTTCTTAGACTGCACTCCATTACCCTTGTTTTGCTCTAGTTAATGTTTATCTTATATGCACCTTTCAAAACTTTGTCCATTCCGGTCAACTGCTGTTCCAGGTCCTTTGCTGTCTCTGACAGAATTACTATGTCGTCGGCAAAACGCAATGTTTTTAATTCTTCACCCGTCATTCCTTCTCCAAATTTCTCATTGCTTTCTTTTATGGGTTGATCAATGTACTAATTGAATAACATGGAAGAAAGGCTACAACCCTGTCTTACTCCCTTCCCAACCACTGCATCCCTTTCATGGTCTTCAAATCTGACAACTGCTGTCTTGTTTTTTTACAAGTTGTAAATAACCTTACGCTGCCTATATTTGACTCCTGTTTGAAAGAGTTTATTCCAATCAACATTGTCAAAAGCCTTCTCCAAATCTACAAAAGCTAGAAATGCAGGTTTGCCTTTCCTTAATCTATCTTCTAGGATAAGCCGTAAAGTGAGTATTGCCTCCAGTGTTCCTACATTTCTCCTGAACCCAAACTGATCTTCCTCGAGGTCGGCTTCTACCATCTTTTCCATCCTTCTGTAAATAATTCGTGTAAATATTTTGCAACCATGACTTATTAAAGTGATGGTTGTGTAGTTTTCACACCTGTCTGCACCTGCTTTCTTTGGAGTGGGAATTATTATATTTTTCTTTAAGTCCGAGGGTACTTCGCCTGTCTCATACATATTACACACCAGGTGAAACAGTTTTGTCATGGCTGGTTCTCCCAGAGACTGCATTAGCTCTGAGGGAATGTCATCTACTCCAAGGCCTTGTTTCGACTTAGGTCTTTGAGTGCTCTGTCAGATTCATCTCTCAGTATAGTATCTCCTATTTCATCCTCATCTACTTCTCCCTTTCATACAGTGTTACCTCTAAGTTCATTTCCTTCGTAGAGCCTCTCTGCATACTCTTTTCAGCTTTCCCTTCTTTGCTGATAACTGGTTTTCCATCTGTGTTCTTGATATTCATAGAGCTGTTTTTTCTTATCTCCAAATATCTCGTTTATTTTCCTGTAGTCTGTATCCATTTTCCCCCTATTTATACATTCTTCTACATTCTTGTATTTGCCGTCTAGCCACTCCTGCTTAGCCATTTTGTACTTTCTGTCAATCTCATTTCTTAGTCGTCTGTACTCCATTCTGCCTGTTTCATTTACTGCATTTTTATATATTTTCCTTTCATCGATTAAATTTAGTATGTCTTGTGATATATATCTTCCTGAATTGCGTCGTTTGTAAATCTGTCGAACTCAGCTGCGTGGTTATTAGTCCGTAGCTTACAAACTACTTAAACTAAGGTAAAGTAACCTAAGGACAACTTAAACACCCCCGACGGCGAACGCAGCGCGCACGGCAGCAAAGAAATGTTCAGATGTTTGTTAAGCTTATGGAACTTAACTGTGGGGTCATCACTCCCTAAACTTACAAACTACTTATAAACTAATTTATACTAAAGGCAACTCAAACATCCATGCCCGAGAGAGGATTGAAACCCCAGACGGGGAACGGCTTAGCGCATCGGAGCATAGCACCTCAATGCACTCGGCCAATCCGACGCGGCGCACCGCAGCACGGCGCCCCAGTGCGCACGGGTAATCCGCCGCAGCGATTGCTTGTACCTGGGTGTCGAAAGATGTCAGCTCTGGAGTTGAATTTGGTATTGTTCTCAAGTACACCAGATGATCTTAACCCTCCGTCCGACAGAAGGGGATGAGGAGCACGATTCACCAGATAGGGTCCCCATCACGTTTGTATTGTCAAAGAGACAAACCACTTCAGATGTAGTATTCCTTTATCGATGAGGAATTTTTACGCTTTTGCGAATGTATATTTTTTCTACAAAGAATGAACCATGAACGCTGGGCTTCCCAGTACATTCACGTCACACTGACTTGATTCGTATTGCACCGGAAGATGCACCTTAAAGTGGTGTGAAACCAGTCGTGGCGAATCAATAAAGGAATTTATTAATAATTAAAAAAAAACAGCCAAAGCTGCACACAGCTGGTTCTTTTTATTGACGACTAGTTTCGGACTTACCTGAGCCTATTATCAAGTCAAACCAACTCAATGTCATCACCAATATACTAACGATACATCACAAGTACAAAAATTTTTGATATTCCCTTTTTTGAAACGTGTCATTATTTTTCTTTCGATGCCAGGCATCAGGTATCAGTTGATGCATGGCGTGGAAAGAGGAATAATGACACGTTTCAAAAAAAGGAATTTCAAAAATTTGTGTACATGTGATGTATCGTTTGTATATTGGCGATGACATTGAGTTCCTTTGACTGGATAATGGGCTCAAGTAAGCCCGAAACTAGTCGTCAATAAAAAGAACCAGCTGTGTGCAGCTTTGGCTGTTCTTTGAAATTATTAATAAAAATAGTAAGTTGCTGTCCCGAAACCATCCAACATGATGGAATTTAATAAAGGAATGTTTTAGCTGAAGCGGTTAATCTCTTTAATAATATGAATTACAGCTGTCGTTGTCCTGACAACAAAGTCTTCTGTATGTTTGTATTGGATATTTGTATCTTAAACTCCGTAAAACATACTCATTTGTATTGTATTTCATTCACATGCACAACAGCTGAACTCTTAGCAGGTAGTGTGCCTCGGGTTCGATGGGATGCCATCTGGTGGGCGGAGATGTAAATACGCAGATGACGTCACTATATTTTACTGTACAGTTCTGAAAGCAGCCTCTAACCAATGCTTGAAAATTTTTATGATTGAATATTCCAGGCGACAAGAGTCGTTTCGCTTTATTTGATGCGTGTGATTAAGCTGTCCATTACTCATTCTGAAGAAGATAACAAGACTGTTATCCAAACCTTCAAGTGCATTGTACTTCTTTCAGTTGCCGAAATAAAACCATGATTAAGACTATACTTCACGATTATTTTCGCTACACCGTTACTACATTTATCAACATTTAGTTTTGTTCAAGAGCTGAAAATTTTGCTGCATTTCTTGCAATATTTACATATTCAGCAATACTAATATGGTTTTTTTCAATGTCACATTGTATCACTGGAATAATTTCTCATTAGCTCTTCTCCGCTCATATATGCGCTTTTTACAGCACCACGAGCCTGTGGCATTCAATATCGGAAAGGTTTATGGGGAATGATCATCACTGTATGTCTGATAAATTAAAAAAAAGTATCGTATATATGCAAACAGCCTTGTTAATAATTGTATATACAAATTAAAATGCGCTTCTATAAATTTCTCAATAATTTATTTTAGCTTTGCAAGGTGCTACAACTTTCTGTTTTAAGTAATGAGAGCCAATGCTAGGAAATCCTGAAACTCTTCAGCGTTGTCGTTTGCAAGACTTTTCACGCGACCTCACAAGAGGAAACAAAGGGGTTAGTTGAAACAGAGGGGCGTGCCGTGGGAGAGCATTGTGTTCCTTTTATGGAACGTCTGATACATGTGTGTCAGGAGCACCGTATACGGCCTAGAGCAAGAATCAAGTGAACTATGGTAACGACGTCTTAGAGGAACACCGTGTACAATGGTGTATTTAAACAGGATGGACGCAGGTACTGTTGTGTTAACCATTCAATGACTATGCCACTTCACAAGCCCTTTGCAAGTCTGAGTTAATGGCTCTTCAGGTCTGTAGAGTAGGAATTATCAGCGACTCATATTTGACTACTACCACTAATGGACATTCTGTCTCTGGTGCAGTGCAATGGAATAAATGAAAGTTCTGACTACAGCTTGTATTAAAGATTGTAATAACTTTTAATTAACATTTCGAAAAAAAAAATTTGAAATAAATTGAGATCACCTTGCTAAAAAGTTAAAATCTCGAAAATACAGGCTTGTTTTTATAACATAAACAGCATTTCATAATTTTTATTCAGCGCCTCGGTTGCACAGTGGTAGAGTGCCAGACTATCAATCCAAAGGTCGCGGGTTCGATCCCTGCCAGGTCCTAGGATTTTTATCTGTCACTTTTCACTTCTTTCACCTCTGGCAGAATTGCTCATGTGAAAAATACTACCCACGTTAAACTGTAGGTCCCCCTATAACTGGCTGGGTAAGTCAGTTTGAAGGTCGGAGGAAGGCAACGGCATATCACCTCCAAACAGGACCATGCCTAGTAAAGCACTGTGGTGTTCAAACCAATCTCCGGATTGTTGACTGCTTTACCTTAAAGACAAAATTCAACCCATAGCACAGAATGGTGTGTATAAGATTACATACAGACAGTGACGAACGTGTGTATTGGTCAGTCCGGAAAGGCTTTAACTATTAGATTATCAGAAGCTGGAGGTTAAAAGAAGAAAGATTCACCCTTTGCTCACAGAAAACCAGACTTACTATATGTACGCTATGAAATCAAAAAACCAGAAAGATAATATTATTACAAATATTAAATATCAATAAATATATGTCAGATGACTCCAGTTTAGTATTACATGATATTGCATGATAATGCAGTTTCCCCTCTACTAAAAGAAGTTTTACATATCGATTTGAATTTATCAGTTTGTTAAATGTACCCTGTGTTACCATTTTGGTACCATTTCAGAATGCAACAACCTCCACATTTTCGTCCCTTCCCCATTCTCCGCTTTTAACGAACCTCTACATATAAAAATCAAGTTTTTATATCATATAAATGTAATTTAGTATCGTAAAAAGTAACACTTTCCTGTGAATATGTCAATTTGTATCTTCCGTAATAATAAAATCTTTGTAAGTCGTACATGTGGCCTAAGAAACGGAAGCCGTTTAGTGACTCACTAAATATTCCTACAGAAAATTAGGAATTTTTCCTTTATGATAATATTTTTAATTAATTTCTTAATTTTTTGTTTATTTGCAGGCACGTACGTGCAGCCATTGGACACATTGAAATCCAAGATACCTTAGCAGACTGCTAGGGGAAGCCATAAGAAATTGGTGAGCCATTTTGTTTTGTCAAATCCAACACTTCACTGTGGTGTGCATACTTGTGTTCAATTACTACAATTACAGGGCACTTAAAAAGAACCACTCGTTGCTGCGAGAGGCAGTACGGGTCAAAAGTGGGAGCAGAGTTAAAACACACCGGGTGATCAAAAAGTCAGTGTAAAGTTAAAAATTAATAAATCACGGAATAATATAGACAGAGAGGTAAAAAATTGACACATGCGTGGAATGACATAGGGTTTTATTAGAACAAAACAAATAATAATAATTTTTTTATTACAGAATTTGGCCAATTATAGACCGCTTAGAACTTAAGACTATGGTACAATATTTTTCTTCTTATCTTCCCAGAACTTCTTCATGCGTTGGCTGATGGCCTGCCTCTGTTCAATGGACATCACACTCCTAGGTTGTTGTTTTTGTTGTTGGATGGGAAAGTTAGCAGAATCGATCTGTAGCCTGAAATTTCCCCTGTCTTGTATTAAGTCTTCTGTGATGTTAAGTTTTCTCAAATCCCTTTTTGTCTCTTCCAGCCATCCTGTAGTGTTCTTCAATTTGGAAATGAAATTAAAAATTTTCTTTGTCAGCCTACTGTCTTTCATTCTGTAAATGTGTCCATAAAACTTTAATCTCCTCTTCCTTATTGAGTCTGTGATGGTTTCTATGTTTCTGTATAAATCTTCATTTCTTCTCTTCGTCCAATTGTTATCCTTTTTTTTTTTTTTTTTTTTTTTTTTTTTTTTTTTTTTTGTGGTCCTAAAATTTTTCTGAGTATTTTCCTTTCTTTCTTTTCTAGTTCTTCTTGTTCCCCTTTTTTATTCAGAGTTAGGCATTCAGATCCATATAGTGCTTCCGGTTTAATTACTGTTGCGTAGTGTTTAATTTTTGCCTTAAACGATACCGGTCTTTTGTTATATAGGTTTTGGGTGAGTTTGTATGCTAATTCCATTTTCCTTGATCTTTCGTTACTTGTGGTGTTATCCAATCCATTTGATTGTATCCATTCTCCCAAATACTTAAACTTCTCAACTCTTTTAATTTTCCCTTGTTGTGTTTGTAGATATTTCTCTCTGTTGTGTTTATGTTCAATGTATTCCGTTTTCTCATATGATATTTGTAAACCGGTTTTGGCTGCAGTTCTGTGAAGTGTTTCTATCATTATTTTTGCATCTGTTTTGTCTTTAGAAATAATTGCAATATCGTCAGCAAAAGCGAGACATTTCACTTCGAATCTTCCTCTCCCTTGTCCTAGATAAATTCCTTCAATGTTTTTCCCTTTTAGTTCTTTTTCCCATTCTTTCACTACTTTGTCTAAGACCAGATTGAAGAGAATTGGTGAGAGTCCATCGCCCTGGCGAACTCCTGTGTTAATTCTGAAGGGTTGAGAAACTTCTCCAAGAAATTTAACTTTAGAAGTTGTGTCTGTGAGTGTCTGTTCAACTAACTTTCTGGTGGTTCTATCGATACCTGCTTCTTGCAATGTTAGGAATACTGTTTGTCTGTCTACGGAATCATAGGCTTTTTTGAAATCAACGAATGTAATGTCTGTGTTAAGGTTCCGCATTGTTCTGATCCTGAGAATTGTTTTCAAGTTAAATATTTGCTCTGGGCACGATCTACTTTTTCTGAAACCTGCTTGGTACTCACCAATTGTGTGTTCTGTTTGTGCTTCTATGTTATTCAGCAGAGCTTTGGATATAATTTTATATGTGACTGGAAGTAGAGATATGCCTCTGTAGTTGTTCGTATCTGTCCTGTCTCCCTTCTTGTGTAATGGGTGAATTATGGCTTGTTTCCAATCATCCGGTATTCTTTCTTTTTCCCAGCAATCTTTAATAACGTCATAAATGGTCTCAGCAGCCCGCTTCCCTCCCAGTTTCCACATCTCGGCTACTATCCCGTCTTCACCTGGTGCTCTGTTGTTCTTCAACCGGCTAATGTATTTCTCAATTTGATGCAGTGACGGTGGTTCTGAAGGAGGATTTTCTTTTTGAGGTTTACAGAAAGTTAGTCGTTGTGTTGGTTCATTGCAGTTTAGAAGGTTCTTGAAGTATGCAGCAAGTAACTCACAGTTGTCTTTGTTGTTTGTGATCAGTTTGCCTGTCCAGTCTCTGAAGTGGAGGCTCATCGGTTTGTACCCTGTTATTTCTTCTTTAAAAACTTTGTAGAAATCCCTAGTATTGTTCTGTCTGAAATTTTTATCTATGTCCTCTAATCGTTTTTTGTCATAATTTCGTTTCTGTGCTCGAATAATTTTTGATGTTTGTTTTCTGATCTCAGTGAATGTGTTCCAGTCGCTTTCCTTTTTGCAAGCGTTCCATTTTTTCCAGGCTGTTAGTCTATTCTCTATTGCTTCATCACATGTCTTATTCCACCATCTATGTTTCCTTCTTCGTGGTGGTTGTTCTAGTTCTTTTACCGTTCCTATCATTGCTTCTCTGATCTGGCTCCAGTTTCCCATCGTCTTTGTCTCAAGCTTTTCAACGAATTTGTCCCTATTGTCTGACAGAAATTTTGTGTCAATTCTAGGGACTTTTTTTATTTTGGGATTTGGTTTCTTTGGTTGAAATTTGGTTTTAATTTCCGTTAAAAAGTGGTCAGAATCTATTCCTAGTCCTCTCCGGACCCGTACATTCATAATTTCTCTATGGTTATGTTTGGTTATTGCCACATGATCCAGCTGACATGAGCCTAAATGTGTATTAGGGGAACACCAGGTCTTCTTTCTCCTTGGCAATTTTTTGAAGAAAGTTGACATTAGTTTCAGGTCGAATTGTCTGCAGAAGTTGATGAGCCTTTCTCCGTTCTTATTGGTTCGTTTGTGTGCGGGAAAATTTCCTACTATTGCCTTGTATTTCTCTTCCCTGCCGACCTGTGCATTGAAATCCCCTACGAGTATTTTTATGTTATGCTTTGGTATTTTAGATGTTTCGTCCTCTAGTGTTTACCAAAATTGATCCACTTTTTTCTGGATTTTTCCTATTGTCCTTGTTGGTTGGTGCATGTGCATTTATGATGGTATAGCCTTTGTTTGCTGATCTGAATGAGAGAAGTGATATTCTCTCAGACGGGGATGTAAAATTTGTTATAGATTCTGTCAGGTTGCGTTTTACCATGAAAGCTGTTCCAAGAATACTGGCATTTTGTTTATTCTTTATGGCTGGTTTCCCTTTATAAATCCTGTAGCCCTCTGATTCAAATGCATTCTTATCTCTGTATCTGGTTTCCTGAAGTGCTAATATGAGTATGTTGCGTCTGTTTAATATGTCCGTCAGTTGTTTCAGTTTTCCAGTTTTTAATAAAGTATTGTTATTTAATGTGCCAAGAAGATGTTTTATTCCAGGCCTTATGCGAGAAGTTCTAGGAAGCTCCGACTCTTCCTCACATGATGTTCTAGGCTCTCCAGAATCCAATGGCCTAGTTGCATCACTGTTTCCAGTGATGGAGGATTGTTTACCTCCTGGAGTAGTTTTCCTATGAGTGTTTACCATCTTGTCTTGGTTAAAAGTAAATTAGGAAGGGGTGTTAACCCCTTCGTGGGATGTTACATCTGTGATCGTATCGCCAGATGGGTTTTAACAGGCCGCCCAATATGGGAACAGACGCCCTTTGTAGCTGACCACTTTGGTAACAGACGCTACTGTGAATGACTCATCCGCCTTCTTTGCCGTTGAGATTAGTATCTTCATCCGCCTCTGAAGCCGTTGATCTTCTTCACCTGATGTGTGTCAGTGGCTCTTCCGCACTCTCTGCCGTTGGGAAGTGAAGTTCCTCTTCCGCCGTCGAGACCGTTGGCCAGTCTTCACTATAACCCCAGGTGGGGGCCCTAACTGGGTGCTACCATCCGGAGCCAGATGGACCCAGGTTTTTTTAACGAGGTTGTTACTCCTCCCCCTCCTCCTTCCCCAACACTTGTGAGATGGGGCCCCGGGCTTGGGACCGGCAGTGGCGGAGTTAAATAATAATAATATTAAGTTAAAAAAAAGTCCCAACAGATGGCGCTGGACAGCAAAACGTCACTGACTGCTACCGTGACGGGTAAGAGGTACGCTGACATGTTACAGAATCGCATCATCCCCCGTCTGTCTGATAAACACCTGCTGGAACGTACGATTTTTATGCAGGATGGCGCTCCACCCCATATTGCTAGACGCGTGAAAGATCTCTTGCGCGCGTCGTTTGGTGATGATCCTCAGTCCGTGCGATTATTAGCTTCGGGGTTACCTGAAGTCGCAAGTGTATCGTGATCGACCGACATCTCTAGGGATGCTGAAAGAAACCATCCGACGCCAATGCATCACCATAACTCCGGACATGCTTTACAATGCTGTTCACAACATTATTCCTCGACTACAGCTATTGTTGAGGTATGATGGTAAACATATTGAGCATTTCCTGTAGAGAACATCATCTTTGCTTTGTCTTAATTTGTTATGCTAATTATTGCTTTTCTGATCAGATGAGGCACCATCTGTCAGACATGTTTTTAAGTTCTTTTTCCCTAATAAAACCCATGTCATTCCAAGCATCTGTGTCAATTTTTACCTCTCTATCTACATTATTCTGTGATTTATTAAGTTTTCAAATTTATACTAACTTTTCGATCATCCGGTACACTACAGGCCATTAAAATTGCTATACCAAGAAGAAATTCAGATGATAAACGGGTATTCATTGGACAAATATATTGTACTAGAACTGACATGTGATTACATTTTCACGCAATTTGGGTGCATAGATTCTGAGAAATCAGTACCTAGAACAACCACCTCTGGTCATAATAACGGCCTTGATACGCCTGCGCATTGTCAAATAGAGCTTGGATGGCGGGTACAGGTACATATGCCCATGCAGCTTCAAAACGATTCCACAGTTCATGGTCTAGTAGTGACTGGCGTATTGAAACGAGCCAGTTGCTCGGCCACCATTGACTAGACGTTTTCAATTTGTGAGAGATCTGGAGAATGTGCTGGCTAGGGTAGCAGTCGAACAAACTGTGAGCAGGCGTTTCCTTTTTTCAATGGGGGGCTTTTTGTAAATAGCATATTATTTGCAGCAACTTGTACATTAGCAGTTTTACTGCTTATTTGTCATGAGACATTATTATGTACATCTTCTTCCTCTTCTACAACACCACCCCCACCATTACTTTGTTCTTCTTGCAAAGTGTTGCATAACTCAATGTTCAAATGTTTGTATAGCTCATGGGACTTAACTACGGGGTTATCAGTCCCTAAACTGACAAACTACTTATCAAGTAGCTTATCCTAAGGACGGCACAAATATCCATGCCCGAGGGGGGATTCGAACCCGCGACCGTAGTGGCCGTGCAGACCGTGACTGGAGCGCCTCAGTCCCCTCGGCCACCGCGGCCGGCATTGCATAACTGCCTGAAACAATTCCATGGTTTTTATCCGAAGCAGAACTGCTATCTGAAAGAAAATCGTCACCTTCAGCTACGTATTGAGTAACATCTGATTCACAATTTGGGTATGAAGAACGTATGCTCTCCTCATTCATACTCCTCTTTTTTAGACATAGATTATGGCATTCAGTCTGAAAAGTAATATGAATAAATAAACTCAATATTCTCTTATGGAGTGTAGGAATAAAACTGTTATTCGTGTTATTGTTTAATGTTTTGAATAAGTCTTACCTTAATTCCGGCTGAGTATCGAATGTCAAACACAATACTTCTGTGTAAAAACTCCTGCGCCATTTCTGTACAGCTCCACATACTTATAAGCATCCACTGCGATGTTTCGCTTCTTAGTCGACAGTCATATGCTGCCTCACAGTTTCAACTTGCAACTGAGATCAGAACAATGCATCTGTGCAACAGTAAAGTATGCTCCAATAATATACAACTTATTGAAACCCAGTCTGATATAATGACACATTGACATAAACCACAGGGTCCATTAGACACAGATTTTGTAAATATGTCGTATAAATAAGAAAATATAAGTGGCTTTTAAACTAAAACACGGAATCCTAGTGTTACCTGCAATCTGTTACTGATTATTGCCAGAGAGCAGAACTGATCCAATGGCACTCAGTTTTAAGTCTTTCATGCAGCAATTAATAATTAAAACTGCTACAGGGTACAATGGACCCATCGTATCCATATATGGGTTAAGGAAAATTAAGCTCACACATAGATATAAACAGCATATACGAGTTGAAATAATTGCATTAGATAGTGAAATCTTGTTAAATCGTACACGGACATTTTTTATTCATTTATTTGATTGAAATTTTGCTAGGTGATTTGATAAAGATAACTTCTTTTAGTTAACACGTTCGCTGCGGTCACCAGAGCGGACCACTAACGCTCTAGGCGGACGTCTGTAAGCGCATGTGCGCTGAGAGCTGAAATCAGACCACTGCGAAACCTGTAATATTGAAAGCGAATGTAATGCCAGCACAAGAGGTGGTGACAGATATTAGCTGCATGCCGATTATGTGATAAATGCTGCAAGCTCTCTGACGTTTATAAGCGTCATGTGCATTTATTGCAGACAATTCTAGAAACGCCTATGATTTATTGATTTTATTGCTAACTGGAAAGAAAATGAAATTCAAATAATCGATAAATCCGCTTCATTGAAAAAGAATTAGTCTGAAAACACCAAAAGGTTCATCAAACGGTGAAAAAGAAACAGGTCTCATCTGCAATGTGGTGCTATGGAAACCCAATCCCATATCTAATATATAAAGCAGTGTGTCCGTATGTTTGTACGTGTTGCATACAAATCTACTGTTTTGTTCCAATCTTTATGAAATTTTGTACCCGTAAGCTTCAATCCATGAGGACGGTCGCCGTAAGTGTAAGAAGCACACATGACATATAGTTCACGAGATATGACGTCATAAACAATGAGATGCGCGAAAAACTGCTGCATATTGCGACAATGCTGCTCATTTTCTCCTAAACCATTGGACGGATTTCAACCACATTTGGTACACACATACCTTACCGTTAGGTAACAATTTCTGTGTGGGTAAGAATCACATGCGGCATATTGTTCAAAAGATATTACGTCATAACCAATAGAAATCGCAAAAATGCCATATAATACGGCGAGACTTTCGAAACACACTGTATGAGAATGACAGTACTTAGCGACTTGCAACAAACTGCAAACATAATTTCAAACCTTTATTAAAATTTTTCTCGGTGACAACCATAGCAAAATGATGAATGGAACAAAGTTTCTCGCTTACTACTTTTCCGCTGTTTAAGGAGTAAAACTACGGCATTCGATATGACGTTACAATTTTTAATTTCTACACTACAAATTGTAGCCGCAGGGATTTTTACAGACACTGTACACACATTTAGCTGAATGTACCTTCTAAATTGTATCACAAAATGACACTTAGTTCATGACGTATGAGCACATAAACAGTAACGTTCCGCTGTCCTTGGACTAAAACTACGGCTCTCGGTATGACGTTACTATTTTTAATTTCTACACTACGAATTATAGCTTCAGGAAATTTTACAGACAGTATACACACATATAGTTGAGTATACCATATAAATTGTATTACAGTACGACACGTAGTTCATGAGACATGAGCACATAAATAATAACGGTCATGAAAAACCGCCCCATCACGCACCAAGTTTTAATCTATTACTTTTTTACTTCTAATAGTATTTACAAGTGATTGTAGAGACACGCAGCCCTTATACAAATGAATACCTACGTGAAAAACGCCAGGATTAAACGCTAGTAACAAATAAATTTGCAAGGTGTGTAGGCGATGTTTTTATAGCAAACTACTCAAGACGAAAACACACGACTGCAGACAGAAAAACGTTACGTGATATTTCGTTGGTGGCTTGTACTAATGCGAGTGCACAGACAAACAAACTACATTGAGTACCCAGATAGCGAACGCGCCGCTTATAAGCCTTACCCGCACTGCCATGTTGATCGCGGAAACGCTTATAAGCGTCAGTCGCAGCGAACGTGGTAATATCGTGTCCCACAAAGACTCTAGCTTTATTAGACATAACCATATTACCATAGTTAAGCATGTTGACGGAGACAGTACACCGTCATTGTATAGATCCGATCGGGGTCGAGCGCTCTGCGGCGCACCAGTCACGATCTGCACGGCCACTACGGTCGGGGGTTCGAATCCCCCTTCGGGCATGGATATTTGTGCCGTCCTTAGTATTAGCTAGTTCATAAGTAGTTTGTAAGTTTAGGGACTGATGACCCCGTAGTTAAGTCCCATAAGCTCTACAAATATTTGAATTTTTTTTTTTTTTTTTTTTTTTTTTTTTTTGGTCCGATCGGGGAGTAAAGGTATTCTTTGTGTTTCCAGTATTTCATTTTTTAATATTTTTTTTATTTATTTATTTATTTATTTATTTATTTTATTTATTTATTTATTTATTTATTTATTTTTTATTTTTTGATTCACTCGCTGTAGAAGGAAGTCAACAGGGACAAAATTTGCCGTTAGAGAGTTATGTGGGGATCAAAGGTATGAATGATGTTATTCGGTAGTCGTTAATTTGATATGCGTCACTGGATTTATATAGTGCGAAAGTCCTAAATTGCAATCGGATTTCAGGCTGAGCACCCTCCCCCCTCTCTTTCCCCCTTGCCCACACTGAGCAACAAACCGAAACGCAGTGCCGCATTCACCGCTGTCAGCGGTAACAGCAGTCACGCGCCACCTGCCACAGCGCATTCACCGGATTTCGTGCTAACTGTATGAAAACCGCATTTATAGCGATAACCGCGTTACTCCTCTAATCTCGAAACACGGATCTGTCTGTCCACTAAGCGTCAAAGGGAATCCCTTTCAGCATGAAGAGCTTAGCGGTGTAATTTTAGTGCTCTGATTCCAACGGAGATTAACCATTTCCTAAAATCAGTACTATTTAAAAGATAAGTATAAATGTAATCTGCCCTTTGCTTGCGAACATTTTATTGACTCGCACATTACTGGAAGTTGTGGATCCCTCTTCAGAATATTCAGCTGTCGCTCGAAAAGATTTATTTTATGTAACTGAGACTGCATAACCAAGCGTTTATATAAACATTTTTCATCAGATTTTTACGTAGCAGGCAAGGGCTTTTTCCTTCTCAATTTTGAATAAAATTTCGATATATCCTCAGAATTTCTTACGATGCTATGTATGAGCTAAAATCAAACATGGTCAAAGACTACGCATTGCATTTTTGTCACTGCCAACTCTTTACATACTTTCATGTTACAAAGTAAATGTGACGAATAACGAAAAGAAAATGAAGCCTTCATCGGGGGGGGGGGGGGGGCAGATGTTATTGTAGTCTTCAGTCCGCAGACTGGTTTGATGCAGCTCTCCACGCAACCCTGTCCTACGCAAGCCACTTCGTCTGAGAATACGTTCGGCAACCTACATCCTTTTGAATCTACTAACTGTATTCGTCCCTCGGTCTCCTTCTACGATTTTTACCACACAAACTTTCTTGTAATGCTAAGTTGACGATTCCTTTTTGTCTCTGAATGTGTTCCACCAATCAATCCCTCCTCTTAGTCAGAATATGGCAGAGACTCCTGTTCTCCCCAATGCTGTTGACACATCCTCATTAGTTTCGTGATCTAATCATCTAATCTTCATCATTCGTCTGTAGCACCAGATTTCGAAAGCTTCTACCATCTTGTTGTCTGAACTGTTTATTGTCCATGCTTCACTCCCATACAATGCTACACTCCAGACAAATTCATATAAACTAATCTTGCATTTCAACAAATTTCGCTTCTTCAGAAACGCTTTTCTACCCATAGTCATTCTGCATTTAATATCTTCTTTATTTCGGGCATCATAATTATTTTGTAACCCAAATAACAAAACTCATTCACTACATTTGTTGTTTCATTAATTAATCAAATTCCTTCAGTATCGCCAGATTTTCTGACACATTCCATTACCGTCGTTTCTCTCTTGGTAATGTTCATCTTATACCTTCCTTTCAAGATAATGTCAATTCCGTTCAATTGCTCTCCATTTGCTTATTACTATAACAACAGAAAACCGCAAGGTTTTTATTCCCTCGCACTGGACTTTAATTCCCTCTCCAAATTCTCCTTGCATTCCTTCACAGCTTGATCAATTTACAGATTGAACAACATTGGGGAAAGGTTACAGCCCTGTCTTATTTCCATCCCAACTACTGCGACCCTTTCATGCACTTCGACTCTGTCTGGCTTTTGTACAAGTTGAATATAGCTCTTCGCTTCCTAATTTTTACCCCTGCTTCCTTCAGAATCTGAAAAAATGTACTCCAGTCAACATTGTCAAAATCATTCTCCAGATCTACAAATGCTTAAATCGTAGGTTTTCCTTTCCTTAATCTATTTTCTAACAGTCTAAATGTGAGTATTGGCTTGTGGGGTTCCTACATTCCTCTTAAATCCAAACTGATCTCCCCCAAATTGATCTTCCATGACTTATTAAACCGATAGTTCTGTAATTTTCGCATTTTTTCGTCCCCTTCTGCAAAGTACGTTTTTGATCAGGATCGTGGCTTCAATAAATGTCCGGATTACACGCTGGCTCATTTTTTATGGCTGCCAAATGCCGTTTCCGCTTGCTTCAATGCAGAGGTTTGACGTCACATGATTTGAATATTCGAGCTCCATTCGTCCTTGTCTGTTGCCATTGTCCGCTGCTTCTGTCGACCCATGGTGAAAGACTGCTACACGTCTTCTTCAGCACCGGAACCCAGATGTCGTTGCTTTCACAGCCTCCTCTTTCCTAGCGAACGAGGTGTTTTAGTGGTAGAACACGACTCGCAATTGGGAGGAACGTGATCCTCATCATCCTCTGTACGTTTTCCTTTTTCAGGCAAATTACGGGATGTTGCATTTGAATGAGCACAGCCGCTTTCCGTTCCCACCTTCATCCAAAAACTGCACGTGAGTTACATCTCTGGAGACCACTCTGTCGACAGGACTTTAAACCCTAAGCTTGCTACCTTCCTTTCTCCTTCGTATTGGAATTGTTGGGCTTTTTAACAATTTCTATGGCTTTTTTGTACTGCCATTCATGGTACCTGCGGGCGGCTGCTAGTACCTGATTTCTATCAAACTGAATGTGATGGTCCCCTGGTTGCATAGGACGTTCCGCAAGTGTTGCTCTGTCAGTGCCTCCTCTTCCAACATGCCCTTATACTGTTACGCAGATTCGGGAAGTATCGTTCTTGTGAAACACAGCTAACTATCGATAAGGGATATCAAATAGATTCCGTATTTCTAGATTTCCGAAAGGGTTTTGATACTATACCTCACAAGCGTCTTCTAATGAAATTGCGTGCTTATGGAATATCGCCACAGTTTACGATTGGATTCGTTATTTCCTATCAGAAAAGACACAGCACGTTGTAACTGACGGAAAGTCATCTAGTAGAACAGAAGTGATATCTGGCGTTCCCCAGGGAAGTGGCATAGGGCCCCTACTGTTCCTTATTTTTTATAAACGATTTAGGAGACAATCTGAGTAGCATTATTAGACTGTTCGCGGACGATGCTGTCATTTATCGGTTAGTAAAGTCACCAGAAGATTAAAAGCAAGTGATAAACTTTCCAAGTCCGGTTTGTGAACAAATTATCCAAAAACTAGTAAAAATGATTCCACTGAACGGAATGGAGGAATAAATGGAGAATAACTTTTATATTTAAAAAAAAATTGAAAATTATTTATAGGTGTTGGCGGGAGTTAGCATCATAAAAGGAGACGGAGTTTACCTTACAAGCAAGCTTTCGAAACTAACACCAACTCGTTCGGATAAGTATCCTGAAATATAAACATTTATGTAGGTAAATCATCGTAATGTGATGAATTTGGACCAGTCCCGTGCGGTTGACAATGAGTTAGATTTCAGTATAGGGCACAGCCGATAAATTCAGCTGAAAGTCATGAAACTGTTAATTATCGGACTTCGCTTTTCAAAACATTACAGAAAGGATTCACGATTGCAGGTTCGAAACATTTTTGCATAATCAAAGGGATAGATTTCAATGAAAGTTAGCAAATTCACAACAATGACTGCACGAAATAAAACTTAGCCGTTATGGCGTCCAAACACATTGCATGATTTGCTCTGGGGGAATTACTATGCTAGCTGAAAAATAAATAAACCTTCTTTTTAACGTTAACAAAACTCATTCTGATTTATTTCCATCAAAACCTTCACTATGCTCACATGAATCTGATGTACAAAAACGGAGTGGACACAGATACGTCTGTATTGGACGGAAGATCTACATCTACATGGGATACTCTGCAAATCACATTTAAGTGCCTGGCAGAGGGTTTATCGAACCACCGTTATACTATTTTATCTCCCATTCCATTCTCGAATAGCGCGCGGGAAGAAAGAACACCTGAATCTCTCCGTTCGGGCTCTGATTTCTCGTATTTTATTCTGATGATCATTTCATTGTAAGTCGAAGTCAAAAATACATTTTCGCATTCGGAGGAGAATGTTTGCGATTGGAGTTTCGTAAGCAGCCCACGCCGCAGCGATAAACACCGTTGTTGTAATGATTCCCATCCTAGATACTGTATCATTTCCGTAACGCTGTCTCACCTATATCGTGACAATACGAAACGAGCTGCCCTTCTTTGAACTCTTTCGATTCCCTCCGTCAAACCTACCTGATAAGGATCCCACACTGGGCAGCAATACTCCAAAAAAGGACGGACAAGCGTAGTGTATGCAGCCTCTGTAGTAGTTCTGTTGCATCTTTTAAGATTCTGCCAATAAAACGCAATCTCTGGTTCGCCTTTCCCACGTCATTATCTACGTGTTCTTTAAATTTAAGTCTGAAGTAATAGTAATACCTAGGTATCTTGTGGAGTTTACGCCCTCACTTTTGTTTGATTTATCTTGTAAAGAAAGTTTAACGGATTTCTTTTTGTACTCATGTCGACAATTTCACACTTCTCTTTATTTAGAGTCAATCGCCAATTTTTACACCACAGTGATATCTTATTCAGATCGTTCTGAAGTTGGTTTTGATCTTCAGATGATTTTACTAGACGGTAAATGACGGCGTCAGACAACCTAAGAGAGCTGCTTAGATTTTCTCTCCAATCGTTTATGTAAATAAGAATCAGCAGAGGACCAATAACACTACCCTACCTCAGTTTAGTTGATAAAAGCAAACAGAAGAAGTCGAACGCTGTTCTATCTTTTGTCCGGAAAAAAATAAAGAAATGTTGATAATGGGTCTGAGATGAACATGGGAGAGAAAAGCGCTCCCTGATATATATATATATATATATATATATATATATATATATATATATATATATATATATATATATATATATATATTCGTTTTTTTTTCTTTTTACCGATTCGCTGTATCGTTTCACCTTTTGTGACATTTCCTAGGCCAGTCTACTGCGGAAAGTAAGTCTTGTGAGTAAGTTGGGCTAGCCACCATGGGGATTGACGATCCTGAAAAACAACAATTTACCACGAATGCGACCCCTAGACTACATCTACATACATACTCCGCACTCCACCCAAAGTTGCGTGTCTGAGAGTACCCAGGACCACTACTAGCTGTTTGCTTCTCTGTTCCACTCCCATAAAGAACGAGGATAAAACGAATGCTTGTATGCCTTCGTACGAGCCTAATCTCTCTGATCTTATGTTTGTGGTCTTTACACCATATGTAAGAAGGCAGCAGTTGAATCGTTCTACAGTCCACGTTTCAGCCCTCTTAAATTTCTTCTACAGTGTTTCTGGAAAAGAAAGTCGCCTTCGTTCAGCGACCCCCATTTGAGTTCCCGTAGCATCTAACACTCGCGCACCAGTAACAAACCTAGCCGCTCGCCTCTGAACTGCTCATATATCTTCCTTTAAACTGATGTGGTGGTGATCCCCAACACTTGAGCAACACTGAATACGGGGTCGTACAAGCGTTTTATACGCGGTCTCCTTTACAGACAAATCACATATTCCTAAAATTCTCCTAAAACACCGAAGTCGACCATCTGCCTTCCGCACGACTGTCCTTATATGCTCGTTTTAGTTGATATCGCTGTGTGCAGCGTTACGCCTAGATATTTAATTGACGTGACTATCTATCAGCACAATACTAATGCAGTATTCGAGCATTACGGGATTGTTTCTCCTACTCATCTGCTAGCTAAATTTGGAGGTCGAATAAATATATGAGGAGATAAAAGAAATTATTCAGACTGTTAAAGGAGAAGAAAACTTAATTGTGATGGTGGACTGGAACTCGGTAGTAGGAAAAGGAAGAGAAGGAAATGCAGTAGGTGAAAATGGACTGGGGAAAAGGAAAGAAAGAGGAGATAACCTGGTATATTTTTTTGCAGAGCACAATATAATAATCACAAATACGTGATTTAACCATCATCAAAGACGGGTATATATGTGGAAGAGCCAGGAGACACTGGGAACTACCAGATTGACTTCATAATGGTAAGGCAAAGGCTTAGAAACCAGATATTAAACTGCGAGACATATCCAGTGGCAGATATAGACTCTGACCATAGCTTAATAGTTATGAATTGTAGATTAAAACTTATGAGACTGCAAAAACGTAAAAAATTAGGGAGATGTAATGTTGACAAATTGAAGGAACCAGAGTTTGTTGAGAATTTCAGAAGGAGATTAGGCACGGATTGTCTGAAACGGAGGAAACTAATACAGTAGAAGAAGAATGGGTAGCTCTAAGAGACAGGGTAGTGAAGGCGACAGAGCATCATATAGGCAGAAGGACAAAGCCTAATTGAAATCATTGGATAACTGAGGAGATACTGAACTTAACTGATGGAAGGAGAAATTGTAAAAATGCACGAATTGAAGGAGACCAAAGGCAGTACACTCGTCTGAAAAATGAAGTTGATAGGAAGTGCACACTGGCTAAGCACGAGTGGCCTGAAGAGAAATGGAAGACAGTAGAAGAATCTTTAACTAGGGAAAATATAGGTACCGGCTACAGGAAAATAGACTTTTGGAGACAAAAAAAGAAGTGTTATGGATATCAAGAACTTAGAAGGAAAACCAGTACTAAGCAAAGAAGGGAAAGCAGATAGGAGGAAGGAATATAGAGAAGGCTTGTAGCAAGAAAATAAACTTGAAGGCAGTATTCTAGAAATGGACGATGAAGTAGAAAAAGATGAGATAGGAGAAATTATACTTAGCTGTCAGAGACAGCTAAGGACCTGGAAGAGCAATTGAACGGAATGGACAGTGTCTTGAAAGGAAGGTATAAGATGAACATGAACAAGAGGAAATTGAGGGTAATGGAATGTAGTGCCAGAAAATCAGGTGATGAAGGAATGAAGTTATGTAATGAGACGATAAGAGAAGTAGATGAGTTTTGTTATTTTGGTAGCAAGATAATTTCTGATGGCTGAAGTGAAACGAAATTTGTTGACATCAAAATCAGTGTAATTATTAGTACGTCGTTTCTCAAAGTATTTGTCTGGAGTGTAGCAGACAAAAATTATGATAGAAGCTTTCGAACAGTGGTGTTACAGACGAATGATGACGACTAGATGGATAGATCACGTAACTAATGAGGAAATGCTCAACAGAACTGGGGAGAAAAGGAGTTTCTGGCGTATTATGACTAAGAGAAGGGATAGGTTGGTGGGGCACATTCTGAGACATCATGGAATCGTCAACTTAGTATTAGAAAGAAGTGTGTGGGTTAAAAATCGTAGAGGGAGACCAAGGGACGAATACAGTAAGCAGATTGAAAAGGATATAGATTGCCGTACGTATTCTCAGATGAAGAGGCTTGCACAGGACAGGGTAGCTTGGAGATCTACACCAAACCAGGCTGCGGACTGAAGATCACAACAGCAACAACAAATGTGGTCCAAGTCATCTTGCAACCTACTACAGTCATTCAATGACGACACCTTCGTGTACGGCGCAGCATATACGCAAACAGCCGCAAATTGTAACTCAGCCAGTAGCAGCCTATCGCACTTCCCTGGGGCACTCCTGACGATACCCTTGACTCTGGTGAAGACTCGCTTTCTAAGACAGCATATGTGGTCTATTATCTAAGTAGTTTTCGGAACAATCACAAAATGGAGCACCTATTCCATGTGCTCGTACCTTCCTTAGCAGTCTGCAGAATCCTACATCTACATAGGATACACTGCAAATCACATTTAAGTGCCAGGCAGAGGGTTCATCAAACCACCATTATACAGTTTACCTCCCATTCCATTCTCGAATAGCGCGCGGGAAGAAAGAACACTGATTCTCCCAGTTCGAGCTCTGATTTCTCGTATTTTATTCTGATGATTATTTCTACCTATGTAAGTGGGAGTCAACAATATATTTTCGCATTCGGAGGAGAATGTTGGCGATTGTCGTTTCGTAAGTAGCCCAAGCAGCAGCGATAAGCGCCGTTCTTGTAGTGATTCCCATCCCAGATCCTGTATCATTTCCATAACGCTGACTCCCCTGTATCGTGACAATACGAAACGAGCTGCCCTTCTTTGGACTCTTTCGATCTCCTCCGTCAATTCCACCTGATAAGGATCCCACACTGGGCAGCAATAATCCAAAAAGGGACGGACAGCCGTAGTGTATGCAGCCTCTTTAGTAGTTCTGTTGCATCTTTTAAGGGTTCTGCCAATAAAAGGCAGTCTTTGGTTCCCCTTTCCCACATTATCTACGTGTTCTTTCCAATTTAAGTCTGAAGTAATAGTAATTCATAGGTCTTTTGTGCAGTTTACGGTCTTCACTTTTGATTGATTTATCTTGTAAACAAAGTTTAACGGATTTCCTTTCGTACTCATGTGGACGACTTCACACTTCTCATCATTTAGACTCCATTGCCAATTTTTACACCATAGTGATATCTTATTCAGATCGTTCTGCAGTTGGTTTTGATCTTCAGATGATTTTACTAGACGGTAAATGACGGCGTCAGCTCGAAACAACCTATGACCGCTGCCTAGATTTTCTCCCAAATCGTTTATGTAAATAAGGAACAGCAGAGGATCAATAACACTACCCTGTGGAAAGCCTGATATCACCTCTGTTTTAGTCGATGCCTTACCGTCGATTACTACGACCTGTGACCTCTCTGACAAGAAATCCCCTATCCAGTCGCAAATTTGGGGCGATGTACCATAACCACGCAATTTGATTAAAAGCAGTTTGTGAGGTACGGTGTCAAAAGCCTTCTGGAAATCAATAAATACGTAATCGATTTGCGAACCGTTGTCGATAGCACCTATCACTTCGTGTGAGTAAAGAGTCCTAATTAAATTAAGTGATTTCTTCCATAAATGGAGACTTCAACCTAACCCAAATAAAAATGAGCTTACTGCATTCCACCTGAATAATGAAGAAGCCGAAAGGAAGCTACAACTGACTTTTGGCGGAATTGAAATGCCACATACCTACAACCCCGTATACCTAGGCATCACTCTGGATCGGTCCTTGACATTCAAAGAACAGATCTTAAAGCTTTCGAAGAAAGACGTAGACACAATAAAAACCATAGCAACAAATAATGACTTTCATTCCCCCATAATTGACAAATTTCTTGACAAGAAAAAGAAGAAAGTAACAAGATCCCTAATCTACCCTGAAAAATCAAAAAGTAAATGATAGGTAAAATTTCCAATAGGTTATGTAACATTTTGAAAACAAAGGACTTTTCAGTATATTTCCACGTTTGACATAACTTAGGTGAAAGTCTGTTCAATTCAAAGGACAGACAGACAGCCGTTATGAACAGGGGTGTATATAAAATCCGTTGTAAGAGTGCCAGTCATGTTATATAGGATAGACAGATCGTTCAATTTGTACCAGGCTTAGGGAACACCACAGGAGCTGGAGATTAAATAAACCAGATTCTGCCTTTGCCCAACACTGCTTAGAACAAGAGCAGAAATACGTCATAGGTGTAAAAAGTCCTACATGTTGAAGGTAATGGTGCAAAACTGACCCAACTAGAAATTTTCGAGATTAAAAAACAGATGCGCAGAGCCCCAAATTTGATACTGAATGAACAGACAGAATTCAATTATTCACATCTTTTAGTCTATGAGTAACTTCTACATAGTAGATAATAACAATATCACTAATAATAGGCAAGAAGCAAGGTCTTGTACTATAAACTGTTCAATTTTTCGAGGTACAATAATGATGACATCATTAAACATAAATTAGTACAATAGATAATTAAGGTTATTCTAATAAGGTAATGCAAGTGTTAAAGTTCCTAAATTGCAAGGTGAAAGCATTTTCTTCCAATATTAAAATCGATAAAAAGAGACCTGTAGTATCATATTGGTTGGTCTTCACTGGTGTAACAACTTTGGAATCAGTAAAGTGCTTGAAAATGGGCTCATAACCCGAAACCTAGGTGGTAAAAATAAAGTTTTGTGAAACAAAACAATAACAAGTGCTCAGTTATTTAACTTTGGAAGAAATTTGGCTGAGGAATGAACTTGCTTCTCAAGATTGCTGACAGCTACGTTTTCCATGCGATAAGAATACTTTCAAAAATGTTCCAATGTTTGCAAATCTATCGGACCAAACTACGTGGTCATCAGTCCGTAGCTTACAAACTACTTAAACCTAGGTAAACTAACCTAAGGACAAACACACACACCCATGCCCTAGGGAGGACTCGCACCTCCACGGCGAACAACCGAGCGCTCCGCAGCGAGGTGCCTCAGACCGCTCGGCTACTGTAACAGATTGTCTAAGCGGCATGTGGGCTAGATGCAGACTTCATGAAATACTAACAGAAAACATAGGTTGAATAAGATTTTTACTGTGAAACAGTGACAACTGAGTGGTGAGTAGGCAGTTTACAAAGAGGGGAGGAGGAATACCAACCCCTGTGGAGCATGGCCACAGGATAGAAGAAATTAGATGGAGCTAAAGGTTAACACCAGAAAGCGCCTTTGTACACGCTTCTGCCCGCAACTGCCACACAGGGAACCAACGTCCACACTCCCTTCCCGAGGATACTAAATGTTCAAATGTTTGTAAATCTATCGGACCAAACTGCGTGGTCATCAGTCCGTAGCTAACAAACTACTTAAACCTAGGAAAACTAACCGAAGGTCAAACACACACACCCTTGCCCCAGGGAGGACTCGAACCTCCACGGCGAGCTTCCGAGCGCTCCGCAGCGAGGTGCCTCAGACCGCTCGGCTACTCCAATGCGGCCCGAGGCTACTGTAACAGATTGTCTAAGCGGCATGTTGGCTAGATGCAGACTTCATGAAATACTAACAGAAAACATAGGTTGAATAAGATTTTTACTGTGAAACAGTGATAACTGAGTGGTGAGTAGGCAGTTTACAGAGAGGGGAGGAGGAATACCAACCCCTGTGGAGCATGGCCACAGGATAGAAGAAATTAGATGGAGCTAAAGGTTAACACCAGAAAGCGCCTTTGTACACGTTTCTGCCCGCAACTGCCACACAGGGAACCAACGTCCACACTCCCTTCCCGAGGATACTAAATGTTCAAATGTATGTAAATCTATCGGACCAAACTGCGTGGTCATCAGTCCGTAGCTTACAAACTACTTAAACCTAGGTAAACTAACCTAAGGTCAAACACACACACCCTTGCCCCAGGGAGGACTCGAACCTCCACGGCGAGCAACCGCGCGCTCCGCAGCGAGGTGCCTCAGACCGCTCGGCTACTCCAATGCGACCGGAGGCTACTGTAACAGATTGTCTAAGCGGCATGTGGGCTAGATGCAGACTTCATGAAATACTAACAGAAAACATAGGTTGAATAAGATTTTTACTGTGAAACAGTGACAACTGAGTGGTGAGTAGGCAGTTTACAAAGAGGGGAGGAGGAATACCAACCCCTGTGGAGCATGGCCACAGGATAGAAGAAATTAGATGGAGCTAAAGGTTAACACCAGAAAGCGCCTTTGTACACGCTTCTGCCCGCAACTGCCACACAGGGAACCAACGTCCACACTCCCTTCCCGAGGATACTAAATGTTCAAATGTTTGTAAATCTATCGGACCAAACTGCGTGGTCATCAGTCCGTAGCTTACAAACTACTTCAACCTAGGTAAACTAACCTAAGGTCAAACACACACACCCTTGCCCCACGGAGGACTCGAATCTCCACGGCGAGCAACCGAGCGCTCCACAGCCAGGTGCCTCAGACCGCTCGGCTACTCCAATGCGGCCCGAGGCTACTGTAACAGATTGTCTAAGCGGCATGTGGGCTAGATGCAGACTTCATGAAATACTAACAGAAAACATAGGTTGAATAAGATTTTTACTGTGAAACAGTGACAACTGAGTGGTGAGTAGGCAGTTTACAAAGAGGGGAGGAGGAATACCAACCCCTGTGGAGCATGGCCACAGGATAGAAGAAATTAGATGGAGCTAAAGGTTAACACCAGAAAGCGCCTTTGTACACGCTTCTGCCCGCAACTGCCACACAGGGAACCAACGTCCACACTCCCTTCCCGAGGATACTAAATGTTCAAATGTTTGTAAATCTATCGGACCAAACTGCGTGGTCATCAGTCCGTAGCTTACAAACTACTTCAACCTAGGTAAACTAACCTAAGGTCAAACACACACACCCTTGCCCCACGGAGGACTCGAATCTCCACGGCGAGCAACCGAGCGCTCCACAGCCAGGTGCCTCAGACCGCTCGGCTACTCCAATGCGGCCCGAGGCTACTGTAACAGATTGTCTAAGCGGCATGTGGGCTAGATGCAGACTTCATGAAATACTAACAGAAAACATAGGTTGAATAAGATTTTTACTGTGAAACAGTGACAACTGAGTGGTGAGTAGGCAGTTTACAAAGAGGGGAGGAGGAATACCAACCCCTGTGGAGCATGGCCACAGGATAGAAGAAATTAGATGGAGCTAAAGGTTAACACCAGAAAGCGCCTTTGTACACGCTTCTGCCCGCAACTGCCACACAGGGAACCAACGTCCACACTCCCTTCCCGAGGATACTAAATGTTCAAATGTTTGTAAATCTATCGGACCAAACTGCGTGGTCATCAGTCCGTAGCTTACAGACTACTTAAACCTAGGTAAACTAACCTAAGGTCAAACACACACACACCCTTGCCCCAGGGAGGACTCGAACCTCCACGGCGAGCAACCGAGCGCTCCGCAGCGAGGTGCCTCAGACCGCTCGGCTACTCCACCGCGGCCCGAGGCTACTGTAACAGGTTGTCTAAGCGGCATCTGGGCTAGGTGCAGACTTCATGAAATACTAACACAAAACGTTGGTTGAATAAGATTTTTACTGTGGAACGGTGATAACTGAGTGGTGAGTAGGCAGTTTACAAAGAGGGCTACTCCACCGCGGCAAGAATACTTTGAATGTGCATATAAAATGATGTGATAGCAGACCGAGACGAACAAGCATAGTTTAAGAATACCTTTGATTTTATTTCAATGTTTAGATGTTTGTTAAGCTTAAGGGACTTAACTGCGGGGTCATCAGTCCCTAAACTTACAAAATACTTATGAACTACTTACGAACTAGGACGGCACAAATATCCATGCCCGAGGGGGGATTCGAACCCCCGACCGTAGTGGCCGTGCAGACCGTGACTGGAGCGCCTCAGTCCCCTCGGCCACCGCGCCCGATTGATTTTTTTATATATATTATTTTATTTATTATTATTATTATTTTTTTTTTTTTTTTTTATTTATTTATTTATATATTTTTTTTTTTTACGACGATCCTTCTTCCGGGTGTTCACAGATACCGGTGAACACGTAGGACGCGCCCGCCACTGGCTCATAGTTGGCGTTTTATTTCCCGGGTTGCCCGCCTCGGCCTGGTAGCGATGAATAATTCCACAGGACGCCGGCTGCCCGTGATGACACGGCTGTCGGCTGCGCATTAAAACACCCGAACCTCTCTGCCGCCTGCACCCGCACCCTGCAGAAGAATTGCGACATCAGGCGGAAGACGTACCGCGGTTGCCAGCCAACACACACACACACACACACAGAAGGCGCGACCCCTGCTCGCCGAGAGGTGGTCTGCTGCTGCTGCTGCTGCTGTTTCTGTTTTTCCTTAATGACCCGGCGCGGCGCGCAGAGGCGGAAAGTTTGTGGCGGATGGGCTGAGGAGGGGGGAGAGGGAGGAAGGGGGCAAATTGGCGGGGAGGGGGTTGGGTGGGGGCGGCCATTATCGCGTCGAGTGTTGCGCAAACAGCGCCGCCCCGCCCGACTTTAATTCGTCATTTGCCACCCGGGGGGCGTCGCGGCGCAAACTCTCACACCGTTTAGCAAACTTATAATGACTGCGCTCGTCCGGCCGATCCTGCCTTCCTTTTCTCTCCTTCCTTTTTTTTCTCTCCCTTCTTTTTACTTTCCCATGAATTCATGAGAGAGAGAGAGAGATACAGAGGTTTTTCTGTATATTTCTCAACTTCATTGTCGCTTTCGTTTGGATGTCTTCGAAGAGCTCGAAACTTACCGACGACAGGCTCGTGTCATCTCAGCGTGACGTTCGTTATCGCAAAAACTTCTGACGTCATTCTCGCCTCCACTGTGATATGGCACGAACGACAACCTTATTGCGAGCTCATCAGTGATCGTTAACGACAACAGGCGACCGTTGCACGAGAGACCGTTTTAAATCCAAGATACACCGTACCGTTATCCGTTCCTTCGCTCTCGCCGTAGCGAGTGTTGGCATATTATGAAAGAGGTCCAACGTCGATTAAGCGTCATGGAGACAAAAATGCATTATGACATACAGGCGACTGGATATTTTTTTCCTTTAACTACACGGGCGGGATCTGAGCAGGCTCTGGAACCTGGGTTTCAGAACCAAGCTTAATCTTGTACCACCAGCCAGCTATATTAAGCATGTAGACAACTCAACGGTGATACTGATAAATGTTTTCACTGGTAAATACAATAAAATCCATTTTATTGAAACAATGAATAAAGACAGCTTTCTAAGTGAACAATATTTTTTAAATAAAAAAATAAAAAATGTACACCTTTTGTAGTTTCCATATTTTTTTGAAAACCCTTGGGAATGCTTAACAACTTGCTTATGATAAGGGGTTGGTGATTCAACATAGCCATGGTGGCCGAGGGGACTGAGGCGCTCCAGTCACGGTCTGCACGGCCACTACGGTCGGGGGTTCGAATACCCCTCGGGCATGGATATTTATGCCGTCCTAGTTCGTAAGTAGTTCATAAGTAGTTGGTAAGTTTAGGGACTGATGGCCCCGTAGTTAAGTCCCATAAGCTTAACAAACATTTGAACATTTGATTCAACATAAAGAACATAGTTATTAGACGGACTAAATTTCACGCTGATGAAAGGGGTTTAGCTTTTACTTTGAGAACAATTTACTATCATAGAACAACCAAGAAGGTTAAGAATTTGAACAATATAATAGGATAGGTTAAAACGCAGACTGGAAAGTTCCGATGTCCGACCGGGTTTGGCCCCCTCAACACTTGTGCTTCCAGTCGAGCGCCTTACCCCAAGACCACCGGGCCCGACTGTCGGCGCGCCACAGACTCGTCATTTTAGGTATTCCCAGTATGCCGCGAATGCTTGCAATACCTGGACGGGCGCTGCTCTCTTCCTGCGGTAGGTACCTGTTTGACATTTCTAGGCTACTCGTAACCCCCGCGAGTGCTTTTAAGTTCTACTTATTTACAGCTTACTAATGCTTACTAATGATTCCTTTTCAATAAATTTACGACAATGGTTCGCTTTCTCGGCGATGAGGATATTTTACGACTGTTAGGAGAACATCAGTCGCCGAGAATACATAAAGTCAATTGCAATGAGTTCAAAAATGTTTGTATAGCTTATGGGATTTAACTACGGGGTCATCAGTCCCTAAACTTACAAACTACTTATGAACTACTTACGAACTAGGACGGCACAAATATCCATGCCCGAGGGGGGATTCGAACCCCCGACCGTAGTGGCCGTGCAGACCATGACTGGAGCGCCTCAGTCCCCTCGGCCACCGCGGCCGGCAATTTCAATGAGTCTTGTGAAGTCATACGTTTGAAGTAGATTAGGAAATAACCCAATCTGGCCAAATATATTCAGAAAATTATGTGCAAATTGGTTGGTAGAGAACACACTTTATCAACGCACGTAATGCACGTAAGCCTGGTCCTAGCGCTTCTAAAACGAGATGGTGTTATTTTTGACCGAGGTCCAAAGATACACAGAGCTCTCCAATATGGAAAACTTGTAAAATAAAAATTGTAAGTCTCATTCAAAGACAATTATTGTTTGTCCTGTGAACGCAGAGGAAACGAATATTATTGTAGACACCAAAAAACGTGCTGTCATGTTTTGTTATTAGTGATTTTTCATTTATAATTTTAATTTAATTTATGTAGGTACTTGTTCTATTAAGAAAACAAAGAGTTTAATTATAAGTTACTTTTGAGTTGAATTTATGTCATTTTATCTTAGCTACAAAAACAAAAACCCACAAAAGACAGGTTTTCGTATATTACAAAGTTTTAGTTAACAGTGATTATTATAAGCACAATAAACGATTTAAATAATAAATATGTTGTTTTGTATTATTTAAATGTATAAATATTGAAGTTTTTTTCCAATAATTACATATAAACATACCTAACTTTTTTGCCAATGATATTTTATTTATGTTAATTCAATCGTTTCGACCGTCTATATCAAAATTTGTTCTGTAGTAAAAAGGTAAACATTGTTGTTCAACGTAAGTGAAGAGCATAGGACAATTTGTCGCTGGCTCTACACTTGTAGACCATTGTGCTGCATGTTTAATGACAGCCAGAAGGAATGTACATTTATATGCTTACAGCTACACCTACAACCGGTTGAAGTTAGTTATTATATGAGATAAATTTGGAATAATTTCACTTGTAGCTGTGCTTTTTCAAAATTTGGTCAACAGACTATGAGAGAGGAAAGCGTAAATGCTTCAAAGAAATCTTATGATGCAACAAGCAATACAACATGAAGATATGGTTACTGTTACTTTCTTGTCAATGTCCAGAGTTTTTTGATTGATGGTGAAGTGATGGTTGTACTATAAAAATTCCGCGTTTTCAGGTTGAATGTAACTGATCTGTAAGTCATTACTTGAAGGCTTTTGATTTTATAATGTGACAGCTGAGTATGGGGTATTGCATGTCCCATGGTCTGCAGACGTCATTACGATATTAACCACTATCAGCAAGCAAATTTACCTTTTCATTGAAAAATAAAGTAACGAATTTTTCACATTTCACTATAGGATAAATTCTGACCTTTAAAAATGACAACATAGATTATTCTAACTAGTAACGTGAGTCAACATTAATAAAATGCTGTGCTTCTGGCTTCATAAAAGTGAACTCATTATTTTTTGAAAAGACGCTTAGGCCGTTGATTGGCGTCACTAGTTTGGATCACGTTGCAGACGACGATATTCGAAACGTTCCGGATTTGCAGTGTTCCATTACAAAGTTAAGAGAAAGATATTTACGATGGTTTCGGCATGTGCTCTGCGAAGAAGACAATACAATAGCCAGGTCGCATAAACCACTGAAGTCGCAGGAAAGAGACCAAATGAACGACCAAGGCAGAGATGGACTAATATACTTCACAACGACCAGAAGACGTTAAATCAATACCTAGAGGTGACTCAACACCAACTGAAATGAAGACAACGAATCATCACAGCGGACCGTGCCACCAGACGGGACAAACCCTAAGAAGAAGAAGGAGATAAATAAGAAGAGTGATCATTAAACATTAGTAATAGATGGTGTATTAAGAGTGGACAGAAATATTTTTATATAGTGACACAGCAAATACTTGGAATTAATAGCAAGCATCAGTTTGCTTCGTGTTCCGATCAAACAATTTTAAGAATGCAATTTTAAGTGCACATTACACAGAACAGCCTCAATTTATTCCAGTGACACACTCCTTTTGTCGCTGTGTATTGACATGGGCAGTACTCTTCCTAGAGTAATCCTTGCTTCTGCGGCGACTGCATTGCCCTGGCCAGCAGTGACTGCTAGCGCATTTATGTTGAAAAAACAGTCTTGATCGCAAAATGTTATTTGATTGAATCGGTTTTGACCTTATGTTAATTCACCTTCAGAATATATATATACGGCCCATGTGGCTGGTGCTGAAATCCTATGAGCTGCCGTTTTTGCACTTGAAACACGTCCACAGATTGTGTGGTCGTGTTCCATTTCTGCACCATTAATGTTATCTATCTTTCTGTTAGTTATTTTATTCTTTTTATTAATGATCAATTCCCCATGTTTATATATGTATGCCCCATATTTATAAATGTTTCCACGCGTGTGATTGAACTTCCGTGTTCATGTGAATATGTGCTCTTAATATTGACTGACTGTCACGCAATGGCTTACAGTCGCCGCTTACCGCTTTAGGCCTCGTTTTGCTGTAGTTAAGAAAGCATGGCTTCGTTTGTCGTCTGCGCTGACGTCTGCTGGATGGCCAGAGACAAGCTTACTTGGCGAGGTTTTTGTGTCCCAGCCTCGTCGCCACTTTTGTGTCTCGTCCGCCGGTAGTCGTAGGTGTCGGTGGCAGAGTAGAAAGAGACCGACACAGGAATAAAGGATGCACGCGTGTGCAGGTAGGAGGTGACCAGACAGTGGGACAGCAGAAACTAGAAACACTAGAGTAAATTAGAACGAGATATATATTTCTTAGAGACTTAGTAATACTTAACTTTTACATAGCTCAGTACTGCTGAGTGCTGATACATGGTTGAGCTAGAGGCCTGCCTAGTGCCTATCCGATATCCAAGTCTTCATTGGTGCCTATCTGATTCCGAAGTGTTAACTGGTTCCTATCTCAGTCCCAAGTGAACGATGTCGTTCAGTGGTGGCCACGAGCGAAGTTCTAGCAGAGGGCGCTCGTGGCTGACTATTCTTTCTGGCTCCGACGACTGTGGAAGTAAGTGTTCCGCCGAATCATGCTGAGGGGAAGGCATGCTGTTAGGATTTTGCTTCCTTTGTGATCAGGCAGTCTTGGTTTTCTGTCACAGTTTTCTTGAGTTATTGCGAGGCGAAGAGTTTCTTAATTTATGGAATTCGAGTAAATTCAGTGTAAATTTATTATTTGCATTTTCATTCTAGTGATGATTGTGTGTCCGGCTTTGCTCAAGTTAGAACACACATGTGTGGTCTTCAGTCTTTGTGTAAACATTGTATGTTTGAATTTCATTCGTGTTTTTAACTAACTTTCCACGTTTATTATTCATTTAATTATTTAACCAGTTCCTCCCTCTAATGATCATGCAGTTTTCAGTTAAAGCGAACTATTACGACTTTGGATGGTTCGGGTATTAGATATACTGAAATTATGTATCTCGTGTAGCTTGCCAGTGCATCTTTGAATGTATTCAATTTTTTTTTCAATATTTTTGGCATAGAACCTGCGATCACTTTTAGATTAGATTAGATTAATACTTGTTCCTTAGATCATGTATACGACATTTCGTAAAGATGTGGAACGTGTCAGTTTAGTAAATTTTGTCTATACTTGACAATCTATATTTTAAGAATTTTTTTTGTTTAATTTTTTTAATTTTTTTATTTTATATATATATATATATATATATATATATATATATATATATATATATATATATATATATATTATGTTTTATCTAAAAATTCATCTACATTGTAGAAGCAGTTGCCATTCAGAAATTCCTTTAATTTCTTTTTAAATACTATTTGGCTATCTGTCAGACTTTTGATGCTACTTGGTAAGTGACCAAAGACTTTTGTGGCAGCATAATTCACCCCTTTCTGAGCCAAAGTTAGATTTAACCTTGAATAGTGAATATCATCCTTTCTCCTAGTGTTGTAGCTATGCACTCTGCTATTACTTTTGAATTGAGTCGGATTGTTAATAACAAATTTCATGAGTGAATATATATATTGTGAAGCTACAGTGAGTATCCCTAGATCCCTAAATAAATGTTTGCAGGATGCTCTTGGGTGGGCTCCAGCAATTATTCTGATTACACGCTTTTGTGCAATGAATACTTTTTTACTCAATGTTGAATTACCCCAGAATATGATCCCATATGAAAGCAGTGAATGAAAATAGGCGTAGTAAGCTAATTTACTGAGATTTATATCACCAAATTTTGCAATGACTCTGATAGCATAAGTAGCTGAACTCAGACGTTTCAGGAGATCTTCAATATGTTTCTTCCAATTCAGTCCCTCGTCAATGCAAACACCTAAAATTTTTGAATATTCTACCTTAGCTACAGATTTATGTTCAAAGTCTAAATTTATTAATGGTGTCATGCCATTTACTGTATGAAACTGTATATACTGGGTTTTATCAAAGTTTAATGAGAGTCCATTTGTAGAGAACCACTTAATGACTTTCTGGAACGGTCCGAAGTCTGATCAGCCGTTGGTACGTATTATTTATTACTATTCTTTCATTCATTAAATCACTTTGATTAAAATTATGCTACACGGGGATCGAATCTAAATATTCCGAACCTCCATCCACTGTCGGCGAATAGTTACGCGGTTTACAAATAATTTTTATTGCCGCTCATCATCGAGATCTTCTACACCGCTGTGAAAGGTAACTATTCGTCGAATTCTGTAGGTTGCTTGTTCTGTAAAATACTTTAATTTTTTAAATGTTTCGCCATTGCAATTATTTTCATTTTTTTTAATTACCGGTTCGTAAAACTGTAGGTTTCATTACTACTTATTTTACAAAACCTTTCAATTACTTTAGTACGGCCTATTTTTTCCACCCAAATAGTCAGGCAAGCAATAACACTACAATAGTGTAGCTACACATAAGCTGTTTTCCTGTATTGTCATAGCTTTGTTTCACAATGTTCTCAGATAAGAAAGTCTTTGTTAAAATGTCGTGTTTAATAATACAAAAGTACAAAATATTTTGTCACTAATTGACTTAAAGCAGTTTTTATGCCTCGTCAAACATAATTGAACATCAGTCCATTCTCGTTTGATTTTTGAGGTCAGAAAAAAACGGTTGTTGTTTCCTGTGGAACCATGATTGGATCAAAGAATGCACCACTTTTCCTTCGAAGCAAATCGACGCCACCAACGTCTCTTTTCCAAGCTACAAAAATATGGAAATCGCGCGTAAGGAAATCAGAAATACATCGAGGAAGTGTTACGGCTTCACAGGAAACTTCCGCTGTTTAGCCGTAACGACCACATTCTGACTCAGGTGTGGTTCCCTCACATGCTGCCGTTGTTTGGAGTCGGCTGCAGAAGTATCGCTGAGACGCTAGAAATACGTCCACCTTACAATCCTCATTTCTCTCCTGAAGGAAGACTCTCGTGGCAGAATGTAAGGATACAATCAGCATTACCATGGAACTGCAAACATTTCTGCATCTACATCTACAACCATATTCCGCAAGCCACCCGACGGTGTGTGGCGGAGGGTACCTTGAGTACCCTCTTGTCTCACTGTAGAATAAATTTATAACGATTACTTTTGAAATAATTAACAGTTTACTTACAGTAAGGTAAACTGCAGTAAATAAGATTCGAAATTACACAGTTTTTTTATATTTTTGACAGAGAAAGGGTAATTTTAGGGAAAACATTGTAAATGTTTAAGGGTATTACTTGGTTTAAAATAACCCCGTATACAATGTTTAAAATGGAGACTAGAAAAAGTAAAATTTAAAAAAAGAATGTCTCATTTATTTGACTGAAATTCTTAGTCATATGACGTCGTAAAAATGAGACCGCACAAAACTATATATATATATATATATATATATATATATATATATATATATATATATATATATATATATATATTACCGCAATTTTTCTGTGTGTGGCATTCGTAGTAAACTTTCCTTGTGAAACTTAGATCTGAGGAAACCACAGAAATTTCTTTTTCATTTCTCCAGTATTATAAAGTTAACCAAAAAATTTTAGGAACTATTTACAGTTATACATTACACACTTAAATCAATACACACATAAGAAATAGACAAAAGATATTCACTTTTTTTTATTCGTCATAAATATCAAAGTGTCATTAAAGAGAAAGCGCACTTAGCGTTTGATACTTCTCACTTCCGCAGCAAAGTCTGGTGGTCTCCCTATAACATTACTTTTACCGTTTTATCGTTGTCCACAAAATCTCGAACCAACACTTCTGGGCCATCTTCAGTGCTTTTTGTAAGGCCACGGTGAAGTAGTGCCTTGATGCACAGCGCGCCGCTGCTCTCTGTCGGAGGTTCGAGTCCTCCCTCGGGCATGGGTATGTGTGTTGTCCTTAGCGTAAGTTAGAGTAAGCCTAGGGACTGATGAGCGAAGTAGTTAAGTCCTTTAGATTTACCAACAAACAAATATTTTGTACGGAGCGAACATATCTGTATCTGCGTGAATTCCCCTTCGTTTCTCGAAATTTAGTGCGGATATAATCCCAACCTACAAGTGCTGGATCATTCAATACAATACGTTGTGGGTGCTCCAGAGGGATAGACGTCGTAAAAGTCGTAGGTCTTCAAAAAGATGTCGGAATCAGCCTGTGTCTCCTCATTTTGCGCTTTTTCATTACTTACCGCAGATTTTTTGTCATAGGCTCCCGTTCTTTTGGGTTACTCAATGGAGGCTTTTATTTTTCACACATGAGTCCACTGCTGGAAATGTGATCTTCCTTAGTTGTCATCCTGACCTGTGGACAGGGCGGCAAACTGTCGAACACTGTTGCACGGCGGGTGGCTTGGCCGTAGGCGACAGCGTGCCACTTACAGGATTCTGCCATTTTTCGAAAGGAGCGTATCGTATTTAAGGATTACATTCATTGCATGATTGTTATCTCTATATAATAAGTGCCACAATAACAATCCATCAGAAAAAGAAGAATTTTTTGTGTATGTAACACTGATTTTCCAGGTACGTTGTCATTATTTGCAAAAATGTGGCAAATGTTCTAGTACTGTCTGTACTTTTATTTGGAATTTGAGAGTACTGTTTGACCAGTTTTATATTTCTAAAGCGAACAGTTTGATGGGAAAACAAAATATGACTAACTATTCGCAAACCATTGAGGCGGGACTGACGTAAAAGCAAGAACATTTAAAATAGTAAGTACTGTTTTCTTATGAACAGACTGGATGTGTAATTTTTGGGAAAGTATTGACTGTATCAATTTTCCAACGCCTTTCACTGGTTTCGTAATCTGTCAGTTATAAACATGATACACATGTAATAAATCCTGCAAAAGGTAGTCGTATCATTTGTTTCAGAGCCTTTACATCAAATCTCTGCATGTGATGGCTCACATCATGAGAAGTAACTATTCTGCGAGACTATAATCTTGAGTCTTTTGAATCAGTTAAGTCTGTGGAAGTTGGCAATAAGTAGGCAATCCGCTATGCCTCATGTGTCCCCTATAATTAAGTCCTGTGTTTCGCGTTGAATGAAAAGACGGGAGAATATGGTTTAACGTCCCGTCGTCATTAGAGACAGCATCGTGTTAAAGGTACGTCACTTTCGGTGGGCGCAGTCAACTGGTTCAATGATATCCCGTTGTCTCATTGCAGGTGAAATTAAAGAATAACTAACTCCTCGGGAAACTTCAGGACACATTTTCTCTCTTACAAAAGCTCTTTCCTGTGACTTTTTTAAAAATTAAATATGATCATTTTCTTGATTATAAATAATGGAAAAAGCAGCATTGATCGTATAAGTTTGAAACCGATTTTCAAATGTAATTATAGAACTATAGTTTTTCAAATCTATACGATTAATGCTGCAGTTTGTGCTCGTTGTGCACAAGCGTCCAAATGGAATCCAATATCAAGTCAATAATTTCCGTCTGCTAGTCTGCGAATGTTGAACAATGGTGGACCTTCTTGTTGCTACGTGAATGCTGTCTGAAGGTCAGGCAGTACAAACTTCCTGATGGAAACCCAGATGTCAATCTTATTTCGTACATGTTCACATTATCGCCATATATGTAAAGGATTGGAGCACCAATTCTCAGTTCCTCTTGTTGACTAACAAAAGGGTGCCAATGATTGTAAATGTCCAAAGAAGAATGGCCAAATATGCCTCAAGAGCTGATTCATAACTCATACTGTTGATGCCATGCAGGTGAGCAACTGCACTGGCCGTCCGAGGTTCAAAATGTTCAAATGTTTGTATAGCTTATGGGACTTAACTACGGGGTCATCAGTCCCTAAACTTACAAACTACTTATGAACTAGCTAAGACTAAGGACGGCACAAATATCCATGCCCGAGGGGGAATTCGAACCCCCGACTGTAGTGGCCGTGGAGACTGTGACTGGAGCGCCTCAGTCCCCTCGGCCACCGCGGCCGGCCAATGATTGTATTACATAAGGACCCACACCGCCCATTGAACTCTGGGGCTATCTCACTTCACTTCATTTACAATTCTAGGTAATTCTTGGAAATACTTTTTTGCAGAACAAGCGAAGGCTAATTATATTCAGTGCTGTTCCGGAGTTGTTCTTGGCTGTCCAATACCTGTCTGTACAGGTTTTTCCGCGTCGTACATGAATCGTTCGTGGAGGTAGATATATTATGTACACATGAGGACATAAAAATTAGTACATGTATTGACGTTTTTCAGTTCACTAAGATCTATGGTTGAAACAGTGCATGAGGAGTACATAAAATGGTAACATTTACAGATCAAGCACCCAGTTGTTGATCCATGCTGAAACATCCATATCAGTACGTGTTATACCAGCTTTAATGTTATTACTGTAGTTAGTTCTGTCATTATTTTATAATTGTACGGCACATATTTGTTCCCGTTTACATACTTAATCTGATGATGATCCACGTAGATCGAGCCCGGTCATCACAATAAAATGAAATAAAACACTAGGGTTGTAACTTAAATAGTAGCAACTATTTATTCACAGCCGATACAAAAGCTTTATATGTTTGCACCTGTTATTGTCCTTCAAAGTAGTCACCAGCTCTGTGTAGAACCTGTTGCCAGCGATGTGAAACCATTGTCAGTACATGTACTATCTGACGTCGTCTTTCCAGATGTATGATTTTTTCCGCTACTGTACTTAGCTTCGTTGTGTGCTCATACGCTTCAGTTTTAATTGGCTGTAATAGTCATTGTGTTTTTTCTTGAAGGAGTAGCCATTTTATATAGTTGACGATACCCCTACCCGAAACTCGGGTAGTGCATAAAAAAAATCTTAAAATTAACAACTGTTGCGGATCCAATTATTAAAGATGAAGATGGACAATTGTGGATGTCCCGAAGGAAGAAAATTGTATTGTATATGGAGTTGATTCCACAAAACGTTGTCCGCCAACAGGGACCTGAAACAGACAAATTCAGTGTGATTATAAAGCTGTATAAACAATAAGTGCATAGGACATATAACATAGGGAAATCGTCAGTTACGAGTGTAATGAATTTTTGAGACTGTAAAGAGATGTTATTGATTCTCCCCCCCCCCCCCCTACTTTACCTGAACAACCTAAGGGCCGAAATGTCGGATGTAAAGCAATAAAAACTTCTCCTTTTCAGATTGAGTGCGACATTCGAGGCATCGTTCACCGCGTTCGGATACAGATCGGATGAAGACGTCTGCAGCGCTCATGACCGCGAGTTTCTAACTCACGGAGAGAACTGCAGTAGCATGTTGCAACCGCCACAAATGTCATGGCTCCACACATCAGCACAGAGGTAGTGAACCTTAGTCGAGATTTGTTTCATATATTTTCTTTATCACGTAATTAGCTTTCTTTCAGCACTAACAGGGTGGTCATATTTTACTACTTGATTTGTCGCCCTCTTACAGAAATGCAATTTATCTCCGAATTTCACTTGTAGGTCGTAGCTCTTATTTCTACTTTTCACGAGTAGTCAGTCGTTTAGGAGGTAAGTGACAATTTTGACGATCTTACGTAGTACTGAACTTTGAACTACACTACTAGCCATTAAAATTGCTACACCAAGAAGAAATGCAGAAGATAAACAGGTATTCATTCGAAAAATATATTATACTAGAACTGACATGTGATTACATTTTCACGCAATTTGGGTGTATAGATCCTGAGAAATCAGTACCCAGAACAACCACCTCTGGCCTTAGGCCTTGATACGCCTGGGCATGTAGTCAAACAGAGCTTGGATAGCGTGTACAGGTACATAAGCCCTTCCAGCTTCAATACGATACTACAGTTCATCAAGAGTAGTGAATGGAGTATTGTGACGAGCCAGTTGGTCGGCCACCATTGACCAGACGTTTTCAGTTGGAGAGAGATCTGGAAAATGTGTTGGTCAGGGCAGCAGTCGAACATTTTCCGTAACCAGAAAGGCCCGTACAGGACCTGCAACATGCGGTCGTGCATTATCCTGCTGTAATGTAGGGTTTCGCAGGGATCGAATGAAGGGTAGAGCCACGGGTCGTAAAACATTTGAAATGTAACAGCCACTGTTCAAAGTGCCGTCGATGCGAACAATAGGTGACCGAGACGTGTAACCAGTGCACCCCATACTATCACACCGGATGATACGCCAGTATGGTGATGATGAGATCACGCATTCAATGTGCGTTCACCGCGATGTCACCAAACACGGATGCGACCAGACCATCCTGATGCTGTAAACAGAACCTGAATTCATCGAAAAAAATGACGTTTTGCCATTCGTGCACCCAGGTATGGCGTTACGTACACCATCGCAGGCGCTCGTATCTGTGATGCAGCGTCAAGGGTAACCGCAGCTTTGGTCTCCGAGCTGAGAGTCCATGCTGCTGAAAACGTCGTCGAACTGTTCGTGAAGGTCGTTGTTGTCTTGAAAATGTTCCCATCTGTTGACTCAGGGATCGAGACGTGGCTGCATGATCCGTTACAGCCATGCGGATAAGATGCCTGTCATCTCGACTGCTAGTGATACGAGGCCGTTGGGATCCAGCATGGCGATCCGTATTGCCCTCCTGAACCCACCGATTCCATATTCTGCCAACAGTCATTGGATCGCGACGAACGCGAGTAGCAATGTCGCGATACGATAAACCACAATCGCGATAGGCTACAATCCGACCTTTATAAAAGTCGGAAACGTGATGGTACGCATTTCTCCTCTTACTCGAGACATCACAATAACATTTCACCAGGCGATGCCGGTCAACTGCTGTTTGTATATGAGAAAAGGTGTCGCCACCGGCGCTAGCCTTGTGTGAATGCTCTGAAAAGCTAATCATTTGCATATCACAGCATCTTCTTGCTGTCGGCAAAATTTCGCGTCTGTAGCACGTCATCTTCGTGGTGTAGCAATTTTTATGGCCAGGAGTGTAAAAATTTCGCTGCTCTTACTCTGCAATTATAGCCCCTTTCGGCATTGTAAATTCATCACACCTGTGGTATCATATCAGATGCGGATCATATACCAGGTAGCCCAGGCACGCCCTCTCCTAGTGTTTTATGTTCCCGCGTACGAAAGAGCAAGAAGGGTTGCCTCGCTACTCTTGTGCATAACGGGAAGTGCGCGACACTCCACTGACAAGGAAAGCTTCTGTCATGCTGGTCACCGATTTCGATCGAACTTTACATGGATATACTGTATTGAATATTAACACGGCTTTTTACTAGACTCTCAGTAATTTTTGAAATCATCAAAGTCGAACTTGATGATGGAAAATCGCGTTTTCAATGCTGTACATTCAAAGATCATCTAAAGATTATTTTTTACTGCATTTGGGACATAGCGATCATCACAACTGCACGGACTATTCTAGCTCGCCTCCCGTCAGATACTGATTCCGAAGTTTTCCCTGACTAGTATTATTCAAACATCGGCTTATTGGTGTCTGTTGTTTCGGACATGTCGAAAGAACAGACACCACGTTTCATTCTCCAGTGATTGTCAATTCATATTCACGAAATTTACGGCATTAACCGTGAATGGGTAACTTGTAAATGTGTACCCAGCCCGTTCGAACCCGGGTCTTCTGTTTCGGACATATTCGAAAGAAGAGACACGACAATATAAACTTATATATTGAGCCGATGACGGTCAATGACCTTTCTTTCAGTGCGGAGGCACACCTAGGCCCTTACCTTTGCGGGAATCACTATGAAAAAATCGCGAATTTTGGTAATAGTGTGCGGGGAATAGTTGAGAATTTGAATGTGACGGGAGGCGGACTAGTGTAGTCCGTATGGCTGTGATGATCGCTGTGTGGTGTAGCAGTCAGCGCAACTGCGTAGCAAACAGGAGGTCCGAGTTCGAAGTCTGGCTGGGTACACATTTCAACTTTACCCATCCGCTGTTAAATTCCGTGAATATGAAGTGATACTAACTGCAGCATCAAAAGTGGTGTCTATTCTTTCCGACATGTCCGAAGCAACAGACATCACATATATATCACTTATAGTTTTTATAAATATTTGCGAATCGTGTAACAGAGGGGGAACTTTGGCACCAGCCCCGTATTTATCAGTTGGGGTGTGGGAAACCGACTAAAAAACGCATCCAACCTGATTAACTCGCCGACCGTTGTCGTTAATCTGCCGGGTCGATTCCAACCGGGACAGAACATCTCCTAGTAAAAAAAAAAAAGTTTGCTTTACATGGTTCGTTAAGATCTTGACTCAGTTTCCTTTATTTATTTTATTTTACTATCATATTGACGAACTAGGATCACGTTAAGAACTTCAGTTCCTCCTTTCCCTTTGTTGTTGTTTCTTATTTTTCAAATTATTCCCTCATTTTGTCCCCCTGAGCTTTCTTCCTTTGTTCTGTCCATGCTGTTTCCGGTTTTTTTCTTCTGCTTTGAAAGCTTTCCAAATTGGGTATTTTATTTTTAAAGCTGTTTCTTTCTGCTATTTCTGATTCTTTGATATTGTTTCTTTCTAGATCTTTTCTTACTTCTGTAATCCATGATATTGTCGATTTCTTCTTCCAGAAATGTAGTAGTATTTGTTTTGTTAGTCTCTTTCCATCCATTCAGTAGAGGTGTCCGAAAAAGGATAATCTTCGTTTGACCGTTACTTCAGATATTTTCTCTATATTTTTGTAGATCTTCTCATCACTTTTTATTTTCCAACCCTCTGCCGTTTTTGTTGCACCCATTATTTTTTCTAATAATCCTTCTTTCCAGTAGCTCTAGTTTATCCATCTTACAGTTTTTCTAGATATACATTACGTGTAAATAGTTTTAGTCACGCCATATACCCTTTCCACTTTGTAATTCTTACATCTATTGTAGATTGTTCTAGTCCATTCTGCTGTATAGTTTCTCCAATATGTTTAAATTTATTTACGCTATATTTTACCTATTTGTGTTTCCATGAATTTTGCTGCATTTTTTACACTTGTCATGAATTTTGTTTTTTCAGCTGAAATTTTGAGACCAGTTCTGTTTACTATTATATCCAAAAAGGATTATTTTAATAACTACTTTGTCAGGTTTTCTGAAAGAATTGCAAAATCATCCGAAAAGCCAAGCATTTTATTTTAATTCCTTTTGTTTTCCTTCCCAGAGTTAGTGGTTCAGTTTTGTGATTTTTTTTAGCTCCGAATTCCAGATCCTTACTTTTTTTTTCTAGAAGCCAATTAAACAGTAAGGGTCATAAACCAACGCCCCGTCTAATACAAGTTTTTATTTCAAATGGCTGAGATACTTCCCACATAAATTGGACCTTAGATATTGTACCTGTTAGTGTTATTTTATTTTTTGATAATTTTTTAGTTATTTTTATGACAATACGGAATGAGCTTTCGGGCAGGCGTTTAAGCCGCGCACCTAGACGGGCGCGTTGTAGTTTACTTAAAGTCAGGAGAACATAATTCGCGGAACACGCTGTGTGTACCTCTGAATGGACGACGTCCCGAGACGCGCGCTTCGCCAGTCGGCCATTAGCTGCACTTGTTGTCGTCCGGCTTGGCGGTCACGTGACGGCGCGGTGTGGGTGACGTCAGCTGGTGCCCGCAGCGCTGACCCGCGCCCACAATGCCCGCCGCCATCTTGTGTGCGCCGCGTATTGATCTGCGCCGCCGTGACGTCATACGTGCTGTGGCGCGCGACTTGCTGGACCCTCGGTTCTGCGTCTTCCCGCGCTCTGGAATGCCTCGCAGCAGAACTTTCTCCCACGCACAACTTAGTACTGCTTCAGATCCATCATCTTGCCACTCAATACTAAATCGTAGAAAATTCTGCAATGTTCGTAAGCCCATTGAACCAAACTGTTTTGGTCATGAGTCCCAAGACTTATCAACTACTTAAACTGACTTACACTAAAGCCAACACATACAACAATGCCCGAGTGAGGACTCGAACCTCCGGAGGGAACGGCCGTCCAGTCACAGCGTGAGGCCTTAGACCTAGCGGCCATTCCACACGGCTAACACTTTCACGCCCTGTATGCACAATTGTGCGTTTCTGGTTTTGCTCGGTTTATTTCTTTGCGATTCACGCTAGGATGTTCGAGCCTGCATCACACAATCGTGGATTGACTGTGGTAACGTGCGCAACGTGTTTTAGTTCCATGTTTCTACACTGTGTGGCACCAGCAGTCGGCAAACTTCCAGTACGTACACTTACAATAACGGCAAAAGAGACTTGTTGACAAGGTGCTGATATCCTTGTTTTGACATGTGAATCTATCACATCTGGTAGCCAGTTGATTTATATGATCCTGTGATGTTATTATGTCATTTCTTTCAAAGGCATGTTATTGTTAGATGGTGCATATTATCAAAATTTGCATTGAAGGCTGAAAACAGGCAATTGTGTTGGTACAATTATTTTTGAAAATTAATTTATTTCTTTTTTGTAATGAATTGCTGTATGTGTTTATTAATATTACATCACCCACAACCTTGTTCTGAAACGGACAGTGCTGCTTCTTTTAGAAATTGACGATAATTTCGGTGACAGTTCTGAAACTTTTCAAGGCGCGGATGTTTAAATGTTTGTTAAGCTTAAGGGACTTAACTGCAGGGTCCTCAGTCCCTAACCTTACTAACTACTTATGAACTACCTTATACTAAAGACGACACAAACCCGCGGGGGGATTCGAACTCCCGACCGTAGCGGCCGTGCAGACTGTGACTGGCACGCTGCAGACCGCTCGGCCACTGCGGCCGGCAGGCGCGGATGTTGAGGCTAGTGAAAGTAGGTTCGATTCAGAAACAACTGACGACAAGATACTATTACAATAGACGGTGCTTAGTGGATTTGTATGTCCTAGTTCAATTTGTAATCAACATTTGTTTATTCCTAGTACTGGCACAGTTATGCCTCTGAAACAATATGACGTGATGAATTCTTTTGAGTATTATTGTGGATGATGCTTTGAGCCAAATAATAGCTCAACAGACTAACTTACAGGCACAACATTTCATAACCTGTGATCCATATTTAGCATCACGCTTCAGGGTTCGTTGTTCGCTGGTTACTGCACTTGATGAGGTAAAAACCCTTATTGGAAACGTCGTGCTCCAAAGAATTTATCACAAACCAGAACATGAGATTTACTTTTGAAAGAGAAATTCTAAAACTAAACATGGAGGAAGACCGCTCATATCTGGAAAAAGTACGTAGCACCGCAGCGGCAGGGGTCGCCGGAAAAGACTGTTCACCGAGAAAGGGGTCGGGCGTGCGCTAACCTCGCACTTAAAGAGTTACATGTAGAGAAACTTTAAAAACTTTAAAAATTGAGTTTTTTTCTTTTGTAAATAATAACGTTTAAACGATAACCGATATAAAGAAATATTTCCCATGGGAGTCTACGATTTTTAATATGCAATAGCACAGTGTACCCAGGTTTGTTGCTAGACTATTTTTTTTATAAAACATTAACACAACCTAATTGGTTTTTAAAAATCAATAATCAGTTGCACAGTTCACTTGATTTTATTTTGGCTGATCTCCAGAACTTAGTGCCCTTCTTCGTAAGTGACCGAAGCCGGTAAAAACAAAATCACGTTAATTGCAACTGGTTGCAGCTTTTTCAGAAACAAATATATATAATGGAGTTGCTGTGACGGAAAAAATGCTGCAACAGCGTTGTGAGCGTTGCTACCTCTGCTCAATATAACAGCTGATACACGACTCGTCATGGATGCGTTTATGGGATACAGTAGTCCATGCTGTTTTGACATATTACTAGTCCTGTGCAACAGCACAGTAACCGATATTTCGGGCTTCAATAAAAGTACAGTGGCGCTGGGGTCATAACGGATTTTGATCATCTTGTGACTATGCAGCTCTTCTTTCTTCTTCGAGTGCTATAATAAGGAGGAATCTGCCTTGCGCAAGACACCTTGTTAATTTTTTTATTTTTCTTTATTTTTTCAATTTACTGTTTTAATCTTTATTTTCAATTTTTTAATTTTTTGTCAGCCAGACATGTTTCGGCACTTATTGTATCATCTTCTGTGCCTTCTTTACTTTACTTTCTAAAATTGTTTTAAATGTCAAATTTTTCAAATTCTATAGCCATTTGGATAAATTTTTTGAACAAATACAAATGTTTGTAAATCTATGGGACTTAATTATTGCGGCTATGGACTGTTTGCAGTCGAATGATCTGGTTTGTACTAGTTCACAGCCAACCGTTTATGTCCTGATCACGAATACACACGTGCTGCAAGTCGTTTGCAACACGTTGTCCGAAAATGTTTACTTATTACATATTCTTTCCACGTTTATTGCGGGCGGAAAATTCAGGTTGCCCCACATTAATGATTTAATTAAGTCGAGTTAACGTTTATTTACTTTGCCGTCGTCCTCTTTCAAATTTATTTGACACGGCAATCAAGACGTAATCCCCGCTGCCTTCTCCCCTCGGTTGCCTTCGGCTCGTCAGCGATTGTCACCCGTGGTGCCACAGATTGCATTTTCTGCCGCGACGGGCGATGGCTGACGCCACTGTGCGATACTTCCCGCGCCGTACATGAAACATAAGAAAAGATACACGAAAATACTCTCTATACATATAAATAATTATAATCGCAAGAACAAATCATTAGCAACAAATATAATGATCATCGTGCTTAAGCCCGTGAATCGCTGCTGCCGGAGGTAATTCTTGCCCGTAACATTTACAGTACACTACACAACATTAAGTAAAAACACAGTGGGGAGGCAGGGAAGGTAAAGACCTTATGAAACCAACGAGTGGGCCGGGTTATACGTTGAGAAACGCAAAATTAGCGAGAACAGCTTTGTGATTCAATTACATCTGCGTGTTGGGTGTAAGAGTAGTTGCCATATATAACTGGGTTTGGCACAGTGTAATGGTGTTGTGGTTTCTTTTTACTCCGTTCTTAAACCTGATCATATGACTACAGGTGACGAAACCGGTCGTGTCCTTTTAAATGAAGAAGTAAAACAGCTGAACCGGAACGTTTTTATTCATTATGATCAGCTTCAGCTGTGGGTGCCAGTCTTCCAAAGTATTATGTTCCTTTCACTTCACGTTGTACTGTATTTTCTATCCTCAGTTTCGATTAGCTGTTCGTTCCATAGATCCGTATGGAGGAGATCCTCGTGGAACATGTCAATATATAATTTTTTACAAGCTGAAATAATAATACCAGTAGAATGAATACCTATATAATTTGGTTCTATTCAAAAATTAGACCATGGAGTAGAGGGAATTGGCTTATTGTAAGTCTTTTACGCTCCTCTTAAATTTATCTTTATTTGTAGCTAAATTTTTTATGGTTTTATGGTTTATTGAAAGTGTCTCTTCTTAAACAGTGGATCCCTTTTTGAACTGAAGTAAGTGGTTTTTTTAAGTCCCTGTGTGAGTCGTTTCCATTCCAGTCATTCTATGTATGAACTGAACTGTTTGTTGAAAAAAAGGATATAATATTTATGACAAATTTCATGAAGGAATAAATATACTGAGTGGCATTAGTTACTATACCCAGTTCCTTAAAGAGTCTTCTACATGATGTCCGTGAATATACACCAGGAATAATACGTATTCCATGCATTTGGACTCAGAAAACTTTTGCTTGACTTGAAGAGTTACCCCAAAATATTAAACCGAATGAAAGTAAGCGAAGTATTCAAACTTTTCTATTTTTATGTCATCTACGTATGGTAACACTCGAATTGCAAATATAGCTTTGTTACGTCGTTTCTGCAGTTCTGTGGTGTGCTCCTCCCAGGTGAATTTATAATCAAATTGTAATACCAGGAATTTGATACCGTCAATCTTTTCTATCTCCTATTCCTCATAATTTATACATATGCTGGGTACAAACCTCTTACATGTTCTAAACTGCATATAGTGAGTCTTTTCACTTTTTAACGTCACTGAGTTGACTTTAAAAGATCAACTGTCCATGGAAATATCATTAGCAGACCTTTCTATAACTATGTTCGACATCCTTACTTATTCCAACACTTGTATAATCTGCAAGCAAGACGAACTCTGCTTCTGGCAATGTAACTGTTGAGAGCTTATTAATGTACACAAGAAAATACAATAGTCCTAAGATAGATCCTTGTGAGACATCACATGTAATTTCTTCCCAATCTGATAATATCTGATGGCTTAATTTACTATTCCTTTGCAATGACTTCCTTTGTTTCTTGTTTGCGAGATATGACCTGAACCATTTGCTGCATTGCCTGTGGCACAATAGAATTAGGGACTGACAACCGTCGCTGTTTAGTCCCTTCCAAAACCCAACAACAACAATAATAGAATTTCAATTTACTTAAAAAGGATGTCGTGGTCCATATAATCAAATGCCTTTGATAAATTACAGAAAATAAATTGCTGCTTGTAATTTATTATCTGATGAAATAAGTACATTCCGACCGTAGATGTAAATAACATTCTCGATGTCGGATCCCTTCAGGAATCCAAACTGTGTTCTGGAGAATATTTTATTTGTTGTCAGGTGGTTGAGAAGCTGCCTGTACATTCTATTTTCAGGAATGTTAGTAGAACGTGCTATCTCGCATATATATTTGTGTTGTTGTATCTCTGGTACTTGTCGGTGTTGGTCACAGACATGTATTGCAAGACTGGCAATTAGTGTCATTAGTTTCAGTGAAGTCTAGCTGCCCTATTTCTGTACTATAAACGTGTAAGCAGTGATGTATTTTATTACAGATAACAGTCGTAACAATACGAATGAAATGACGTAACTACATTGTCTTCAGAGTTTTGACATATGTGAAATTCGTGTCTTATATATGGCTGTTTTCTTTTTTTTTTTTTTTTTTTTTTAATTTGCGTAAGCTTTGACACACATAGCAGTGAGTTGCATTGATTTGTTGTTATTATTATTTTTTACCAATTTCATTCAACTTCGGATTTTCTTTCAGTAGTATGGTCATTATAAAAGTGTTGTTTCTTGTGCATAACACATATCCTTATTCTTTTGAGAGTTCTTGCAAAGTGTACAGTCTGCTTTGACACATATACTAATGAACCACGTTTCTTGTTATCATTAACCTGTTATCGGTGTCGATCAAATTCGACTTTTTGTTCAGTATTGTGCCCGTTATAAATGTACTGTTTGTCGTTGATAAGACCTATCTTTATTCTTCTTAGTGTTTTTCAGATAACTACTTCCGCTTTAACTGTACTTAACGTACAATTTTACCTATCATCCCGGCGGCCTCTCATGATTATGTTGGCGACGCGTGGAAACAGCCGAGCGATCTGGAGCGCCATGTAGCGGATCGTGCGCCCTCCCGCGTCGGAGGTTCGAATCCTCCCTCGGGCATGGATGTTTGTTTCGTCTTTAGTATAAGTTAGTTCATAAGTAAGTTGTAAGTTTAGGGACTGATGACCCCGCAGTTAAGTCCCATAAGCTTTCCAAACATTTGAAAATTTGATTTGATTATGTTGGCAACATCAATTAAACGGTAGAAAGTCTTTCCCAATTATTCAAATATTCAAATATTCTTATAAACTCACACAGAGTTACTTGATTAGTGTTTCGTACAGATGGTGATGTAAATAAATAATACTGTTCCTGAAACTTCCTGGCAGATTAAAATTGTGTTCCGGAACCGGGACTTGAACCTGGGACTTTTGCCTTTCGCGGGCAAGCGCCCTACCGACTGAGCTATCCCAACACGACTCACGTTGCCGCCTCACAACTTTACTTCCGCCAGTACCTCGCCTCCTACTTTCCAAACTTCACAGTTCTCCTGTGAACCCTGCAAGACTAACACACCTGGAAGAAAGGATATGGTGGAGACATGGCTCAGCTACACCCTAAGGGAAGTTTCCAGAATGAAACTTTCACTCTGCAGCGGAGTGTGCGCTGATATGAAATTTCCTGGAAGATTAAAATTGTGTGTTGAAACCGGTATTTGAACCTGGGACCTTTGCCTTTTGCGGGCAAGCGCTCTACTGACCCCCCCTTTTTTTTTCTCTTTTTTTTCCCCCCGTACGGGTAGTTCTCCTTCTTGCGGACGCTGATCGTTTTTGTTCGTTCTTGTTCGGTGTGTTGTTGGTTCAGCTTTTTTTTTATTACAGAGAGCGTTGAGCCCTCTGACCGGGCGCGCTGAGCCACGGCACCTGGCTACTAACTGAGCTATCACGAGACGACTCACGATGCCGCCTCACAACTTTACTTCCGCCAGCACCTAGCCTCGTACTTTCCAAAATTCGCAAAAGCTGTCCTGCGAACCTTGCAAGACTAGCACTCCTGGATGAAAGGATATGGTGGAGATATGGCTTAGCCACAGCCTAAGGTTTGCTGGAGAGCTTCTGTGAAGTTCCGAAAGTAGGAGGTGACGTACTGGTGGAAGTAAAGTTGTGAGGCGGCATCATGAGTCGTGCCGGAATAGCTCAGCCAGTATAGCGCTTGCCCGCGAAAGGCAAAGGTCCCAGGTTCGAGTCGCGGTTTCGGCACACAATTTTAAATTGCCAGGAAGTTTCATATCAGTGCACACTCCGCTACAGAGTGAAAGATTCATTGTGAATACTGTTCTTGCTCTGTGATTGACAGGTTTTTATATGTACCCCTCGTACACAAAATAATTGCCCGTTTTCATGAGAAAGCCGCCTTCGTTGTCACGCGATTGGCTAATCGGGTCAACGTCACCCGATTGAAAAGACAATCACGCGAGGCCGCTAGGACGGTAAGTAAAATTTAACCATACGTAACACGTTCTTCTCATAACACGATTCGACATTGTAGGCCTATGTGTTAAATTCAACTATCTCAGAAGTGTTAGCTCGAGTGGAAATCATTTTCAAGCCAATTAGTAAAGCTTACAACTTCACATCGTGTCAGAAGATCATAGTAGTGGCGCACGGAAACTTCTTGACGTGAGGTGAAGCAAGATGGCGGCATCGGGCTTCAGTCACAGACGCAAGTTTGTCAATCTAGTAATGTGTGTCTGTGGTGTTGCACACTGTTTGGGCAGCAGTGTACTTGAGAGAGCGCGATGACAGGTGAGTGACGGTTTGTCGTCACGTCCGTGGAGGGCTGTGGCGGCAGTCGCCGTGGGACAGGCGGGAGGCCGGACGACTCCCAACGTTTGTCGGGTGCGCAGAGCGGCGGCAGCTGGCAGCGCAGTGGCGGGCGCATTGTTTGCAAGAAATTCGTCTCGCGCTTCTCACCTGCGCGCCCCTTCATATGCAGATGCCGCCAGCCAGCCCTGGCCCTAGCCCTGGGCCTGCACCAAACCGCGCCTTGCGCCGGCGGGCCCCTCCGAGGACGCCGAACAGCCTGTGGAGTTCAAAGTGCTCCGCGAAAGACACCCTCCGCATTTCGCTGTCTGTGAGTCACAAGTGAACGATGGCCTTGTTATGAAAAAAATACGAGGTGAAAAATTGAAACTTTCACTGTAGGAAATGTCCAAGCCGGCCGCGGTGGCCGAGGCGACTGAGGCGCTTCAGTCACGGTCTGCACGGCCACTACGGTCGGGGGTTCGAATCCTCCCTCGGGCATGGATATTTGTGCCGTCCTTAGTTGTAGCTAGTTCATAAGTAGTTTGTAAGTTTAGGGACTGATGACCCCGTAGTTAAGTCCCTTAAGCTTAACAAACATTTGAACATTTGGAAATGTCCATATTGTTAAAATTTTCCGGGCTATTATACCGTGGTCTTGTGGATTTGTTATTAAAAACCCACGATTCGTTACCATCTGCGGAAGACGCTCTCAAGGGGGTCGTAGCTCTTTTTAACGTCCGATACACACTCTGGTTCGTTACTGACTGCAGCCGAATTCCGTTTACGCTTGCCTGCACGCAGAGGTGTGACGTCAGATGTTTTGGATAAAAATGGTAAAGCAGACATCAATCCGAAGATTGTTTTTAACACCACAGTGCTTTACTAGGCATGGTCCTGTTTGGAGTTGGTATGCCGTTGCTATCCTCCGACATTCGAACTGACTGACCCAGCCAGTTATAGGGGGACCTAAAGTTTAACGTGGGTTCCGAACCACGCTGTTACTCGGTATTTTTTCACATCAGCAACACTGCCAGAGGTGAAAGAAGTGAAAAATGAGAGATAAAAATCACAGGAAGTGGCGGGGATCGAACACGCGACCTTTGTATTCATAGTCTGGCACTCTACCACTGTGGTTTCGAATAGGCGTGCGCAGTTAACCGTTGCGGATTGCCGTTGTCCGTTGTTGATATAGTCCCATGGTGGAATACTGCTACATTTCTTCTTGAACACCGGAATCCAGATTTAATTCAGTGTCGCGCCCACCTCAATCCTATTGAAATTATTAGGTTGTTTTACAATTTCTATAGCCTCCCGATACAGTCTTTAGTGATAACCGTTTGTGGCTGCCAAAACCTGAGTCTTGTCAAATTGAATAAGGTAGTCTCCTGGTTGGAAAAAAATGTTCATCAACAGCTGATCTGTCAATCTCTTCCATTCTACAGTTACCCTTGTGCTCTTCTAGTCGTTTTTTGACTCTTCTTTTTTTATATCCACGTATACGTTTCCACAGCTGCAAGGAATCCTACAAATTCCTTCTTTTTCTAGCAGTTTGCGAGCATCCTTTACCGATTTCAGGTGAACATGTATCTCCCGAGTAGGTTTACATATTTCGGCGACATTCCGGATCGTCAAAATTTTACCGATGCGGTCGGTGATGTTCTTAATAAAAGGCAGGAAGACTTTACATTTCACAGGAACCTTTTCATCGTTCTGAATTTTACAGTGTGGTCTAACCGCTCTCCTTATACCTGTGGACGAATATCTGTTCTTGAGTAAAGCATCAGTCAGATATTTCAATTGCGCGCCGTGTAGTTGCAGTTCGCAGATGTTCCTTGCGCTTTGCGCCAACGTCTTTATTATGCCTATCCAAAATCCAGGGGGTGTATCGGACGTTAAAAAGAGCCACGATACCCCCTGATAATGTCCTCCGGAGATAGGGCCGAAACGATTGGTTTTAATAATAAACCCACAAGACCACGGCATAATAGCCTAGAAAATTTTAACAATATGGGAAATACGAGGTGCATTCAAGTTGAAACACCTACGATTGTTTTTCCTCAGCAACTAATCACACGAAAACCGAGAAACTTGTGTCACTTCTCAACATGATATCTCTGCAGCTGTAAATATTTCTCTCAACGACGGTACTATGGTTCAACGGCCGCTCAGAACGCTTCTTAAGCAGTCTCCTGTGACCACTGCAAAATCACTCATTAGCTGACGTTTCCTGATACGGAAGACGCCTTTTACACCCGTAGAACTTTGTTGGTGTAATTCTGAAACACACTGATAAATGGAACACACATCCCTCTTAGTCTTCGACGTCCAGTTACTGCCGGAAATATTCACGCTGGGAAGAGGGAATTGACATTTTCACTTCACCCTGTATATTGGGAATATAAAAACATGCCCGTAATACAACGTTGTGTCAAAACTTTAAAGCATTTTATAAACAACTTTCGTAGATAACACTAAAGAATGCTCTAGGTTACAGAGACTTGTAGGAGATCATGGGGAGGAAAATGACGTAGGGGGCAGAAGGAAATGACTAGAGAGAACATGCTGATAGGGAGGAGGTAGAGGTGGAGATGCAAAGAAAGAGAGGGAGATCGGATGGACAAACAAAAAGGGAGGGATGTTCAAATGTTTGTTAAGCTCAAGGGACTTAACTGCGGGGTCATCAGTCCCTAAACTTACAAACTACTTATGAACTACATTATGCTAAAGACAGCACAAACATCCATGCCCGAGAGGGATTCGAACCTCCGACCGTAGCGGCCGTGCAAACTGAGACTGGCGCGCCGCAGACCGCTCGGCCACGGCGGCCGGCAGGGGAGAATGAGATGCACAAGAGCGAGAGAAGGGATGAGAATTTAAACAAAAAGAGGAGAACGAGGAAAAGGGCAGAGAGGGGGGGGGCAGATAAAAGGAGACTGGAGACCGTCGAATGTATACCCAGGTCCCAAAGGTCCAAGCACCAAGCACTGTTAATCTACAAACATCAGAAATTTAATCTGTAACAACCTACAATATTTCGTGGGCGCGTACATCTGTTTCAAATAAAATAATTTTGGAAGTTGGGCCGCGTAATTATAAAACACTAAAAGCAAACTAAGTGGCGATTTTTCGACAACTGTACTGAAGTTCTTCTCAGGGGAAGAGTTAACCACTCTGATAATGACAGCTACGTAGTGGTCGAAACGTCGGCAGATTGTTTGCATTAGTTTTTTATGATGACGAGACCTAACAGCCAAATTTATTTTGTTCCAAACAAATTTCGTATAAATTAATTCCATAAGCAACTACTAGAAGAGCCGCTACTTAAGCTGCTGCCTTTTCAGTTAGGCTGCGGGCGCTGCCGCCTTAATATTTACATAACAGAAGTTGTGACGCAGTGTCGCCCGGGGAAGACGCGCCGGCCGTTCCAGGAAGCGCGGGGAAGAAGAATAAGGCTGGGGTGGGGGCCGCTGCTACCCAGGGGCGCCATTATTACTGTGCGGGGTCCCGGCAGGTCGATACGTCGCCCATCACACGGCACAGACGCATGCCGAGGCACGGCCTCGCCTTACATCTGGCACTGACACGCTGGACTGCGACCGAGCTCGTTGGCGTTTATAATTAAAAGATATGAGTAGAAACAAGGCTGCTGGTTTATATGATGTTCCGTCTCGGTTGCACAGTGGTAGAGTGCCAGACTACAAATCCAAAGGTCGCGGGTTCTATCCCCGCCAGGTCCTAGGATTTTTATCTGTCACTTTCCACTTCTTTCACCTCTGGCAGTATTGCTCATGTGAAAAAATACCGAGTAGCACCGTGGTTCGGAACCCACGTTAACCTGTAGGTCCCCCTATAACTGGCTGGGTAAGTCAGTTCGAAGGTCGGAGGAATGCAACGGCATACCACCTCCAAACAGGACCATGCCTAGTAAAGCACTGTGGTGTTGAAACCAATCTTCGGATTGATGACTGCCTTTACCTACCTTACCGTCCGAACTTTTATTATGGTTAGGGGAGCCAGTCATGAACAAATTGTTCCAACTACTATGCAATATGTATGAAACAGGGGAAATACCCTCAGAATTCAAGATGAATATTGTTGTTGTTGTTGTTGTGGTCTTCAGTCCGCAGACTGGTTTGATACAGCTCTCCACGCTACCTTGTCCTGTGCAAGTCTCTTCATCTGAGAATACGTTCGGCGTCCTACATCCTTTTGAATCTGATTACTATATTCGTCCCTCGGTCTCCCTCTATGATTTTTACCCCACACACTTCCTTCTAATACTAAGATGACAATTCCTTGATGTCTGAGAATATGTCCTACGAATCGATCACTTCTTTTAGTCAAGGTATGCCAAAAACTCCTTTTCTCCCCGATTCAGTTAAGTATCTCCTCACTAGTTACGTGATCTACCCATCTAATTTTCATCATTCGTCTGTAGCACCACATTTCAAAAGCTTCTATCACCCTTTTATCTGAACTCCTTATCGTCCACGTTTCACTCCCATACAATGCTACACTCCAGACAAATGCTTTCAGAAAGGACTTCCTAACATTTAAATTAATACTGGATGTTAACAAGTTTCGCTTCTTTAGAAACGCTTTTCTTCCCATAGCCATTCTGCATTTTGTATCTTCTTTACTTCGGCCATCAGAAGTTATCTTGCTACCCAAATAACAAAATTCATCAACTACTTTTATTGTCTCATTACCTAATCTAAGTCCTTCAGCATCGCCTGATTATGAATATAGTGATTCCAATTCCTAAGAAAGAAAGTGCAGAGAAATGTGACCTGCTATGCAAGATGTATGAGACAGGGGAAATACCCTCAGTCTTCATCTGCTATGCAAGATGTATGAGACAGGGGTAATACCCTCAGACATCAAGATGAATATAGTTATTCCAATTCCTAAGAAAGAAAGTGCAAACAAATGTGAAAATTACAGAAACTGGTGCAATCCGACTGTGGGGAAGATCAATTTCGATTTAGGAAAAGTGTAGGAATATGCGAGGTAATTCTCACATTACATCTTACCTTAGAAGACAGATTAAGATCTGCTCGGCCACTACGGTCGGGGGTTCGAATCCCCCCTTGGGCATGGATATTTGTGCCGTCCTAGTTCGTAAGTAGTTCATAAGTAGTTTGTAAGTTTAGGGACTGATGACCCCGTAGTTAAGTCCCATAAGCTTTACAAACATTTGAACATTTTTTGAACAGATTAAGAAAAGGAAAACCTATGTTTTTAGCATTTGTGGATTTGAAGAGAGCTTTTGACAATGGTGACTTGAATACACTTTTTCAGATTCTGAAGGTAGCAGGGGTAAAATATAGGGAGCCAAGAGTTGTATTCAACTTGCACAAAAACCAGATAGCAATTATAAGAGTCGAAGAACATGAAAGGGTCGCATTGGTTGGGAAGGGAGTAAGACAGGGTTGTAGCCTTTCCAAATGTTCAAATGTTTGTAGAACTTATGGGACTTAACTATGGGGTCATCAGTCCCTAAGCTTACAAACTACTTAAACTACTTATGAACTAAGACTAAGGACAGCATTAATATCCATGCCCGAGGGGGGATTCGCACCCCCGACCGTAGTGGCCGTGCAGACCGTGACTGGAGCGCCTCAGTCCTCTCGGCCACCGCGGCCGGCGTAGCCTTTCCCTAGCGTTGTTTAATCTGTATATTGAGCATGTAGTGAAGGAATGCAAGAGGAAATTTGGAGAGGGAATTAGTCCAGGGAGAGGAATGACATAATAATTCCCTCAGAGACAGCAAAGAACTTGGAAGAGCAATGAAACGGAATGGGTAGTGTCTTGAAAGGAAGATATAATATGAACATTAACAAGAGTGAAACAAAGGTAAAGGAATGTAATGTCAGAAAATCAGGCGATGGTGAAGGAATTAGATTAGGTAATGAGACAAAAAAGTTGTAGATGAGTTTTATTATTTAGGTAACTAGATATCTTCTGATGGCCGAAGTACAGGAGATCGCGTAACTAATGAGGAAGTGCTCAACAGAATTGGGAGAAAAGGAGTTTCTGGCATATCCAGACTAAGAGAAAGGATAGGTTGGTGGGACACATTCTGAGACGTCAAGGAATCGTCAACTTAGCATTACAAGGAAGTGTGTGGGGTAAAAATCGTATAGGGAGAGCGAGGGACGAATACAGTAAGCAGATTGGAAACTATGTATACTCCGTTCACCGAAACGAAAGACGTACTGAAACAAACTGAGGTGCGTGAGTAGGGGTGGACAAAACAGGGACTCTCCCTCAATTTCGCTGCATCTGTTTCAGGTGAAAGGTGGTTGTGAGTGTTGTTATATAAAGAACCAGTTTCTGAATAGGAACGTAAGTATTAGTGTTCACAGTAACATTTAGCATTGATAGTGTATGTAAGTATTAGTGTTCACAGTAACATTCAGCATTCATAGTGTATGTGTCTCATTCTCTCTCTCATTGGTATCACTTAAGAGTGACCTTATTATGTCATCCTTCAATTTGAGTCCACCTAAGATCCGTTCAAAGAAGAAGTAATTAAACTTCCTTAGAGAAACACATAGTTCCTAGTGTGTATAAGACGCAACTGTTGTGGCCAGAACAGTCAATGTCTGATAGTGTAAAGTTCCTATGGGTTTTTAGTGTGTGCAGCATGGCTGGTTCTTCCTGTATTATGTTTGTGATCAGCCAGCCATAGCATTCTGCTGTCCAATATTTATCTTACTTCGTGACTTGGTTTTTTTACCTATATGTCTTCCTTTTCTGTTTATTTATTTATTTATTAGCCTCTAACGGTGATCTCTTCGCTTGGAACAGGGGACTGATGACTTAGATGTGTAGTCCCCTCTAAATCACAACAACAACAACGACTGATATTGTTATGAAAACATTCAATAGAAAGCCACACAATCTTTGAAGCCTCCAAGGAAAAATAAAGGAAATATGACAGAAACTTTGAGAATGTGTTGATGACTTGAACTGAAATGAAATAGAAGAAAAGTTTTTCGTAAGAAATGTAAAACACTTGAAAAAGTGCTTGCTGTGGTAAGCAAAGATGCAGATTTTGGAATTTTTCGGAGAAAATAACTTTTTATAAAGTATTAAAAGAAATGAATTTTAAATGTTTGGCATCTTATAACACTGTTATGTAACGAAACACACAACGACCTTACACCTGAAACGGATGCAGTGAAATTGAGCAAACAAGCCTGTTTCGTCCACCCCTGGTCACGCGCCTCAGTGTGTTTACAGTACGTCTCTCGTTTCGGTGAACGGAGTATAGGTTACCGTACGCATTCTCAGAGGAAGAGGCTTGCACAGGACAGGGTAGCCTGGAGAGCTGCATCAAACCAGTATGCGAACTGAAGAGCATAACAACAACAATAATTTAAGTTGTTAGTGAACTCTGAGACAAACAGCAGGGAAGACCCCAGGAAATTAGTCTGACGTGTAATAGAGCCAGAGATACACCTCACATCCTGTGGGTAGCCACCTGATCGACCAATGAAGCAATGAAAGAATTACTAGGTCTGTCACAAAATTTCGGTGAATGGTTTCGTATTTTACAAACCGCGCTGGCGAGGATAGGGTTCAAAAATGTTCAAATGTCTGTAAATCTATCGGACCAAACTGCGTGGTCATCAGTCCGTAGCTTACAAACTACTTAAATCTAGGTAAACTAACCTAAAGACAAACACACACACACACCCATGCCCCAGGGAGGACTCGAACCTCCACGGCGAGGAACCGCGCGCTCCGCAGCGAGACGCTTTAGACCGCTCGGCTACTCCACCGCGGCTTAAATGTTGAAATGTTTGTAGAGCTTATGAGACTTAACTACGGGGTCATCAGTCCCTAAACTTACAAACTACTTAAACTAACTTGTACTAAAGACGACAAATACACCCATGCTCGCGGGAGGAATCCGACGGCGAGTAACCGCGCGTTCCGCAGCAAGGCGCCTTGGAACTCTCGGCCACTCCATCTCCAGCCAGCGGGGTCAGTGTGAGAAGTCGAGCCATTGCAACATGGAGCGCAAAATGAAGCAACGCGTTAACATCAACGTTTTGTTTCAAATTAGGCGACAGTGACGTAGGTCCATGGGATGATAATGCAAGTGTACGGTGATCAAGGACTGTTGCAACGCATCCGGCGGATTCGGCCAGAACTGTACGGCAGTGGACAGTGGAATAAGCACGGCAATACCGGTCCCTGCACTGTGATCCGCGTGCTCAACTTTCTCGCTAGACGCAAGGTCACTCTGCCTTCACACCCTTCTTATTCTCCACCTTTGGCGCCGGCAGGCTTCTTCCGTTTCCCCGCCTTAAATTAGCCCTGAAACGGTTGCGGACATCCAACAACTCGTGACCTCATTGCATCGAGCGATTCCAGAAGAAGCGTTTACTGGCAGTTTCCAGCAGCTGTACAGCCGATATAAGAAGTGAATTGTAGCCAATGACGATTAATATGAAGGTCAGTAAAGGTTGTTGTTGTTGTGGTCTTCAGTCCAGGGTCTGGTTTGATGTAGCTGTCCACCCTACTCTATCCTGAGCAAGCCTCTTCATCTCCTCATAAGAACGGCACCCTACATCCATTTGAATCTGCTTAATGTACTCACCTCTTGGTCTCCCTCTGCAATTATTACCACACACACTTCCCTCTACTGCTAAATTTACGATTCCTTGATGTCTAAGAATGCGACGTACCAAGCGATCTCTTCTTTTATTCAACGTATGCCGGAAATTCCTTTTGTCCCCAATTCTGTTCAGTACCTCTTCATTAGTAACGCGATCCACCCATCTTATCTTCAGCATTCTTCTGTAGCACCACATTTCAGAAGCCTCTATTCTGTTCCTGTCCGCAATGTTTTTCGTCCATGTTTCACTCCCAATAAGGCAAAACTCTACACAAACGCCTTCAGAAAGGACTTCCTCATGCTTAGTTCAAATGTTCAAATGTTTGTAAATCTATCGGACCAAACTGCGTGGTCATCAGTCCGTAGCTTACAAACTACTTAAACCTAGGTAAACTAACCTAAGGACAAACACACACACACCCATGCCCCAGAGAGGACTCTAACCTCCACGGCGAGCAACCGCGCGATCCGCAGCGAGACGCTTTAGACCGCTCGGGTACTCCACCGCGGCAAACGCTTAGTTTAATATTCGATGTTCACAAATTTTTCTTAAAAATAATAATAATAATAATAATAATAAATAAAAAAAAATAAAAAAAACCTCTTTCCTTCCCATCTCCATTCTGCATTTTATATCATCTGTAGTTCGACCATCATAACCACTGTTATTGTTTCGTTACCTAATCCAATTCCTTCGGCATCGCCTGATTTTCTTTCACTACACTCCCTACACTCCATTACTCTTGTTTTGCTGTTGTTAATGTTCATCTTATAAGCACCATTCAACACACCGTCCTTTTCAATCAACTGCTTTTCCACATCCTTTTGCTGTCTTTGACAGAATTACAGCGTCATTAGGAAAACGCAATGTTTTTATTTCTTCGCCCTGAACTTTAATTCCTTCTCCAAATTTCTCCTTGCTTTCAGTTATAGCTTGCTCAGTGTACAAATTGAATAACATTGGAGAAAGGCTACAATCCTGTCTTACTCCATTCCCAACCACTGCATCCCTTTCATGCCCTTCAAATCTGATAACTTCTGTATGGTTTCTGTACAACCAGAAAAGGTAACGTGATTATTATTTTTAATATTTATTGATTTGACATGTCCAATTATTTAGTAATATTACAAGTATGTCGGTTAAATTCAAGCTGTTACATCTGTTACTTTGGTAAACACAAACACAGTACGTAAGATTGAAGGTTTTACAAAAGAAGACATTTCAGCTAATATAAGATTTATCTCTTTAAATAAAGAAGCCAAACGAGTTTTACACAGCAGGCAGTCTTATTGAATTAAATAAGTTGTAAAAGCCTGTACTGAATATATGTACCATATTATACTTTTGACGGGCCATCCTTCTACTTTGTCAGCTATTTTTTTCCTGAGATGGTTCCTCTCCTTCAGTAATCTACAGCAGTCGAAAAGAAGTTGGTCAATAGTTTGAATATTTCTATTACATGCGCACGTTCTGTCTTAAGTTATTCTGACCCGTTGATAATAGGCTTTCCGTTTACCATGATCTGTTAACATTGCCGTAAAATTCAGAGTTATTACGTATTTGATCATTAAACGTTGTCGGGTTGTAGGAAAATACGGTTTAGTGCTGTGACCGTTTTTTGTTCTTTTCCACTTTATCTCCCATTTGTTCGTAAACTACTCTTGAAGTTTCTTCTTCACCGCACTTGTGGGTATTTTGCTGTAGTTTATTGATTTTCTTGATCCAGCTGCTCTTTTAGCGAGGTTGTGAGCTAGTTCATTTCCCCATACCCCTCGATGTGCTTTAACCCATTTGAAGTGCACCTACCAGTTATGCGTCTGCAACCTTCTGATTTTACTCAGTATTTATTCAATCAAGAAGTTTATTGGGCCTATTTGAGCTATTTTAGTTTTTATGTTGGTAGTTATAATGTGTAAAATATTCGGTGTACAGTTTCTTTATAGTTGACCGAGGACCAGCTGAAAACTCGGGCCTGCTCGGTTACTTATTTATTCAAGACTTCTGTTAGTTGATCTGTTTCTCCTTCCTCTCTTTCTTCCATTACCTCCTTCCGTGTCTACCACCTCCCTCCCATCTCTTGGCCCACCACCTCTCCACTTCTCCTCTATATGTCCTTCATCGCCTCTTTCATTTCACCTTCTCCTCACTCATACTATGAAAAAATACATATATCTACCAGTTGTCATTGTGATCGGTGAAACAAAGTTTATTACAAATTACCCTCTGATAGGTCTATGTAGAACACGGTGTATTTCGCTACATAAATACCTTCTCCGTAGAAATATGCGTACATGTGCCAACTTTCTTGGTGATCAGTGAAACAAAGTCGATTGTCTGGTACCCTCTACCATGATCCTCTTGTTATGGAAGTCAAGTGTGTAGATTTGCATAAATTACAAACTAACGGACACTTCTCTTGATATATAAGATACTAGCGTTAGTACTTGGTGTGCTCCTGGTATTTATTTATTCCATTCTTCTGTCACACCATCTCACCTCCTCCCTCCATTTTTCTCCCCCCCACTCTGTCCATCTTCAGCCTCTGCCCCTATCAACGTCTACATATTTATTCTTCTCTTTCTCTTCGCCCCACCCCACCCCCCGTCTATGCATCAATGTTATTTCCTCCTGCTTCTCCCTCTCCTTTTATGTCCTGTTCCCCCCCCCCCTCTCTATCTCTCTCTTTGTCCATTTCCTCTTCCGTTCTACTCGGTTCATCTCGTCCTCATCTATATATCTTCTCGTCGTCTATCCATCCTATAGGCACTGTGCATATCCTTCTGTCCCCCTCCTGAATATGTAACTCACAATAACATTTCTTTCATTATGTATTAATTACACTCGCAAAACTGTGGAGATATTACAAAAGAACGCAATTTGATTGTGAGGTTCAGTGTCAAAAGCCTTCTGGAAATCTAGAAATATGGAATATATTTGACATCCCCTTGTCGATGGCACTCATCGCATAATGTGATTAAAGAGCTAGCTGTGTTTCGCAAGAACGATACTTTCTGAATATGGATCAATAGGGTGTTCTCGTCGAGATAGTTCATGATGTTTAAGAAAAGTATGTTCCAAAAAAACTGCTGCAAACCGATGTAAATGGTGTAGGTCTGTAATTTTGGTAGTCATTCCTATTGCCTTTATAGAGTGCTGGAGTGACCTGTGCAACTTTCCTCTCTTTGGCTACGGCATTTCAAATCGACCTGTTGAATATTTTAACTAGGAATGGGCCTTTGCATCAGCATACTGTGAAAGGAACATAATTGGTATAGAGTATCTGGAGCGGGAGAGTTAATTTTGTTAAATGATTTACATTTCTTTAATATACTCCAGGGATACTTACTTCTAAATTACGCATGCTGGTAACTGTTCTTGACACGAATTCTGAAGTAGTTGCTTCTTTGGAGAAGGAATTTCAGAATGCTATGTTTAGCAATTCCGCTGTAGCAAAACTGTCATCAGTAGCATCAGCGTCTCTTGTCCTTTCCAGAGATGTAAAATGTTAAAATGTTTGTATAGCTTATGGGACTTAACTACGGGGTCATCAGTCCCTAAACTTACAAACTACTTATGAACTAGCTTATACTAAAGACGGCACAAATGTCCATGCCCGAGGGGGGATTCGAACCCCCGACCGTAGTGGGCGTGCAGACCGTGTCTGCAGCGCCGCAGTCCCCTCGGCCACTGCGGCCGGCTTCAGAGATGTAAAGGTGCAGGTGTTGGCAGTTCTGTGTTACAACAGGTGGAAGTGTCGAATGAACCGCTAACAGACTTGGAATGCAAACCCGTGCTGTGCCCTGCAGCATAGAGAGAGCGAGAGAGAGAGAGAGAAAGAGAGAGAGAGAGAGAGAGAGACGGCTTCGCCTGTGGCGTGGCATGCCACGCAGAGAGCGCGCCGCGGCACGCATCAATCTCGTAATGACGGGTAAGCAAAAACTTGGGCTGCTCCGAAAAGCAATCACTGGTAACGTCGGAACACGCCCAGCCACAAAGCGGCCGGATGATTAATAAGGCACATCGACAAAAAGAAGAGCCGAACGCCGGGAAGGGAAAAAAGAACTCTCTCCGGATATCGATTAATGCGGCAACAGCAAAAGCAGCGGCGGCGCCGCCTCTGTCTCGCACATGCAGATAAATTTAATTTATGGGCCCGCGCGCCAGTAACGAGCTCTTAGCCGAGCTGTCAGTGGCCAGCGCGCCGTGCCGACACCGCGTCTCAGCGCTGCCGGTCACGTGACACGGAGAGGGCCGCGGGCGCCTAGCTGAGTGGCAGGGCCCTGTGAGGCAGTGGCCAGCCATCCGGCCACGCGATAGTGGCCCACTCTGTGTGACGTCACACCACCGCCGTCTCGATACAAGGCCTCACAACTTGCCCGCGTCACGTCACACGGATAGGCTGCCGTCACTAGCTGAGTGGCTGGCCGCTGGGGCACAGCCCACTGCCTCCAGTGAGCTTGCGATGGTGGCCTATCGTAAGGCTCCTACAAGTACGAGCTGACACATCCGCCATTTTCATTCTCACACTGCGGTGCTATAGGATTTGCGTCACGGCACTTTAGCACGACATTACGGGTGGTCGTGTTGCCATAAACTGCTCAAATCACTCCAGAGGTGGCTACAGAACGTTTAGTTTTCCGAGAGATTCTAAGTGAAGAAAAAATGGATCATTAAATGACGGCGCAAAATCTACGAACCCGAACCGAGCCCACAGTTATGTATTGAAAGTAAATACTTATTATTATGACTTGAAGCGATATTTAATAGTAAAAATCGTCTGTGATATTTGAACATACGGTTTTGTTTAGCTCTTCTTGAAAGTACTACCTCTTAACAGAGAAGCTGCCTGTAGGTAATTATCAGCCGCAAAATATCATATTACAGCAAAGCATCCCAGAACATACTGTTTTTAGAGCACAATATGTGTGTCTTATATAGTATATTGAGAAATACACCCCATCAAAAAGTTTTGTACTAACATTGCATATATTGTTGAAGATATTTCTGTTACGTTTTTGCGAGAAAGTATTACAAACACTTAAACGGAAAATATAAATATACTGGGCAAAAAGTTTCGTTACGGCTGTGGCAGCGTACTATGTTGATACAGGCAACTACCGTTGAATGCTATTTGTGGTATTTCGAAGTTTTAGCGTCATAACTTGTAGTATGCAATTTGACAGAATAGTACGGTACCTGATGTTTTATCACAAAATACACCCTCAATTCAATTTCTTATTAGTAAATGCCAATATTGACGCTTATCTATAAGAGGCTGTAACATAACTGACACAGAATACTGGGTAAATTTTACTTACGGCTGCGGCGGGGTAGTGTGCTGATGTTGGAAACGAAATGTTTGCTTTATAAGGATTATTAAATTACTGACAATACAAGGGTACTGTTACATACGAAAATTTGTCAACCTTAGAGAAGGAACAGAATTGTTTGTTTATTTCATGGTCAACACATTCTATACGATTAGGTTTTCAAATAGCATTCAAAGGTTGTTACCAACATCGGCAACGTGTGCCTCTACGACCGTAAACTTAAGATCCCGTACACTTATATTCTTTTTAGTTTTAGTGCTTGTAATATATTCTCAAATTGTCTCAGTAACATAAAAGAAGTACTTTCAGCAATTTGAGTACAAAAATCTGATGTGGTGAATCTGTCACAGCAGACAAGAAACACTTACTGCAAGACGGCAAACAAACCTCGCTTATTGACTGTCATTATTCAAACAGAAGCTAGGATAAAGTTGTGAGGCGGCATCGTGAGTCGTGTCGGGGTAGCTCAGTCGGTAGAGCGCTTGCCCGCGAAAGGCAAAGGTCCCAGGTTCGAGTCCCGGTTCCGGCACACAATTTTAATCTGCCAGGAAGTTTCATATCAGCGCACACTCCGCTGCAGAGTGAAAGTTTCATTCTGGAAACATCCCTTAGGCTGTGGCTAAGCCATGTCTCCACCATATCCTTTCTTCCAGGAGTGCTAGTCTTGCATGTTTGCAAGAGAGCTTCTGTGAAGTTTGGAAAGTAGGAGGCGAGGTACTGGCGGAAGTAAAGTTGTGAGGCGGCATCGTGAGTCGTGTCGGGGTAGCTCAGTCGGTAGAGCGCTTGCCCGCGAAAGGCAAAGGTCCCAGGTTCGAGTCCCAGTTCCGGCACACAATTTTAATCTGCCAGGAAGTTTCATATCAGCGCACACTCCGCTGCAGAGTGAAAGTTTCATTCTGGAAACATCCCTTAGGCTGTGGCTAAGCCATGTCTCCACCATATCCTTTCTTCCAGGAGTGCTAGTCTTGCATGTTTGCAAGAGAGCTTCTGTGAAGTTTGGAAAGTAGGAGGCGAGGTACTGGCGGAAGTAAAGTTGTGAGGCGGCATCGTGAGTCGTGTCGGGGTAGCTCAGTCGGTAGAGCGCTTGCCCGCGAAAGGCAAAGGTCCCAGGTTCGAGTCCCGGTTCCGGCACACAATTTTAATCTGCCAGGAAGTTTCATATCAGCGCACACTCCGCTGCAGAGTGAAAGTTTCATTCTGGAAACATCCCTTAGGCTGTGGCTAAGCCATGTCTCCACCATATCCTTTCTTCCAGGAGTGCTAGTCTTGCATGTTTGCAAGAGAGCTTCTGTGAAGTTTGGAAAGTAGGAGGCGAGGTACTGGCGGAAGTAAAGTTGTGAGGCGGCATCGTGAGTCGTGTCGGGGTAGCTCAGTCGGTAGAGCGCTTGCCCGCGAAAGGCAAAGGTCCCAGGTTCGAGTCCCGGTTCCGGCACACAATTTTAATCTGCCAGGAAGTTTCATATCAGCGCACACTCCGCTGCAGAGTGAAAGTTTCATTCTGGAAACATCCCTTAGGCTGTGGCTAAGCCATGTCTCCACCATATCCTTTCTTCCAGGAGTGCTAGTCTTGCATGTTTGCAAGAGAGCTTCTGTGAAGTTTGGAAAGTAGGAGGCGAGGTACTGGCGGAAGTAAAGTTGTGAGGCGGCATCGTGAGTCGTGTCGGGGTAGCTCAGTCGGTAGAGCGCTTGCCCGCGAAAGGCAAAGGTCCCAGGTTCGAGTCCCGGTTCCGGCACACAATTTTAATCTGCCAGGAAGTTTCATATCAGCGCACACTCCGCTGCAGAGTGAAAGTTTCATTCTGGAAACATCCCTTAGGCTGTGGCTAAGCCATGTCTCCACCATATCCTTTCTTCCAGGAGTGCTAGTCTTGCATGTTTGCAAGAGAGCTTCTGTGAAGTTTGGAAAGTAGGAGGCGAGGTACTGGCGGAAGTAAAGTTGTGAGGCGGCATCGTGAGTCGTGTCGGGGTAGCTCAGTCGGTAGAGCGCTTGCCCGCGAAAGGCAAAGGTCCCAGGTTCGAGTCCCGGTTCCGGCACACAATTTTAATCTGCCAGGAAGTTTCATATCAGCGCACACTCCGCTGCAGAGTGAAAGTTTCATTCTGGAAACATCCCTTAGGCTGTGGCTAAGCCATGTCTCCACCATATCCTTTCTTCCAGGAGTGCTAGTCTTGCATGTTTGCAAGAGAGCTTCTGTGAAGTTTGGAAAGTAGGAGGCGAGGTACTGGCGGAAGTAAAGTTGTGAGGCGGCATCGTGAGTCGTGTCGGGGTAGCTCAGTCGGTAGAGCGCTTGCCCGCGAAAGGCAAAGGTCCCAGGTTCGAGTCCCGGTTCCGGCACACAATTTTAATCTGCCAGGAAGTTTCATATCAGCGCACACTCCGCTGCAGAGTGAAAGTTTCATTCTGGAAACATCCCTTAGGCTGTGGCTAAGCCATGTCTCCACCATATCCTTTCTTCCAGGAGTGCTAGTCTTGCATGTTTGCAAGAGAGCTTCTGTGAAGTTTGGAAAGTAGGAGGCGAGGTACTGGCGGAAGTAAAGTTGTGAGGCGGCATCGTGAGTCGTGTCGGGGTAGCTCAGTCGGTAGAGCGCTTGCCCGCGAAAGGCAAAGGTCCCAGGTTCGAGTCCCGGTTCCGGCACACAATTTTAATCTGCCAGGAAGTTTCATATCAGCGCACACTCCGCTGCAGAGTGAAAGTTTCATTCTGGAAACATCCCTTAGGCTGTGGCTAAGCCATGTCTCCACCATATCCTTTCTTCCAGGAGTGCTAGTCTTGCATGTTTGCAAGAGAGCTTCTGTGAAGTTTGGAAAGTAGGAGGCGAGGTACTGGCGGAAGTAAAGTTGTGAGGCGGCATCGTGAGTCGTGTCGGGGTAGCTCAGTCGGTAGAGCGCTTGCCCGCGAAAGGCAAAGGTCCCAGGTTCGAGTCCCGGTTCCGGCACACAATTTTAATCTGCCAGGAAGTTTCATATCAGCGCACACTCCGCTGCAGAGTGAAAGTTTCATTCTGGAAACATCCCTTAGGCTGTGGCTAAGCCATGTCTCCACCATATCCTTTCTTCCAGGAGTGCTAGTCTTGCATGTTTGCAAGAGAGCTTCTGTGAAGTTTGGAAAGTAGGAGGCGAGGTACTGGCGGAAGTAAAGTTGTGAGGCGGCATCGTGAGTCGTGTCGGGGTAGCTCAGTCGGTAGAGCGCTTGCCCGCGAAAGGCAAAGGTCCCAGGTTCGAGTCCCGGTTCCGGCACACAATTTTAATCTGCCAGGAAGTTTCATATCAGCGCACACTCCGCTGCAGAGTGAAAGTTTCATTCTGGAAACATCCCTTAGGCTGTGGCTAAGCCATGTCTCCACCATATCCTTTCTTCCAGGAGTGCTAGTCTTGCATGTTTGCAAGAGAGCTTCTGTGAAGTTTGGAAAGTAGGAGGCGAGGTACTGGCGGAAGTAAAGTTGTGAGGCGGCATCGTGAGTCGTGTCGGGGTAGCTCAGTCGGTAGAGCGCTTGCCCGCGAAAGGCAAAGGTCCCAGGTTCGAGTCCCGGTTCCGGCACACAATTTTAATCTGCCAGGAAGTTTCATATCAGCGCACACTCCGCTGCAGAGTGAAAGTTTCATTCTGGAAACATCCCTTAGGCTGTGGCTAAGCCATGTCTCCACCATATCCTTTCTTCCAGGAGTGCTAGTCTTGCATGTTTGCAAGAGAGCTTCTGTGAAGTTTGGAAAGTAGGAGGCGAGGTACTGGCGGAAGTAAAGTTGTGAGGCGGCATCGTGAGTCGTGTCGGGGTAGCTCAGTCGGTAGAGCGCTTGCCCGCGAAAGGCAAAGGTCCCAGGTTCGAGTCCCGGTTCCGGCACACAATTTTAATCTGCCAGGAAGTTTCATATCAGCGCACACTCCGCTGCAGAGTGAAAGTTTCATTCTGGAAACATCCCTTAGGCTGTGGCTAAGCCATGTCTCCACCATATCCTTTCTTCCAGGAGTGCTAGTCTTGCATGTTTGCAAGAGAGCTTCTGTGAAGTTTGGAAAGTAGGAGGCGAGGTACTGGCGGAAGTAAAGTTGTGAGGCGGCATCGTGAGTCGTGTCGGGGTAGCTCAGTCGGTAGAGCGCTTGCCCGCGAAAGGCAAAGGTCCCAGGTTCGAGTCCCGGTTCCGGCACACAATTTTAATCTGCCAGGAAGTTTCATATCAGCGCACACTCCGCTGCAGAGTGAAAGTTTCATTCTGGAAACATCCCTTAGGCTGTGGCTAAGCCATGTCTCCACCATATCCTTTCTTCCAGGAGTGCTAGTCTTGCATGTTTGCAAGAGAGCTTCTGTGAAGTTTGGAAAGTAGGAGGCGAGGTACTGGCGGAAGTAAAGTTGTGAGGCGGCATCGTGAGTCGTGTCGGGGTAGCTCAGTCGGTAGAGCGCTTGCCCGCGAAAGGCAAAGGTCCCAGGTTCGAGTCCCGGTTCCGGCACACAATTTTAATCTGCCAGGAAGTTTCATATCAGCGCACACTCCGCTGCAGAGTGAAAGTTTCATTCTGGAAACATCCCTTAGGCTGTGGCTAAGCCATGTCTCCACCATATCCTTTCTTCCAGGAGTGCTAGTCTTGCATGTTTGCAAGAGAGCTTCTGTGAAGTTTGGAAAGTAGGAGGCGAGGTACTGGCGGAAGTAAAGTTGTGAGGCGGCATCGTGAGTCGTGTCGGGGTAGCTCAGTCGGTAGAGCGCTTGCCCGCGAAAGGCAAAGGTCCCAGGTTCGAGTCCCGGTTCCGGCACACAATTTTAATCTGCCAGGAAGTTTCATATCAGCGCACACTCCGCTGCAGAGTGAAAGTTTCATTCTGGAAACATCCCTTAGGCTGTGGCTAAGCCATGTCTCCACCATATCCTTTCTTCCAGGAGTGCTAGTCTTGCATGTTTGCAAGAGAGCTTCTGTGAAGTTTGGAAAGTAGGAGGCGAGGTACTGGCGGAAGTAAAGTTGTGAGGCGGCATCGTGAGTCGTGTCGGGGTAGCTCAGTCGGTAGAGCGCTTGCCCGCGAAAGGCAAAGGTCCCAGGTTCGAGTCCCGGTTCCGGCACACAATTTTAATCTGCCAGGAAGTTTCATATCAGCGCACACTCCGCTGCAGAGTGAAAGTTTCATTCTGGAAACATCCCTTAGGCTGTGGCTAAGCCATGTCTCCACCATATCCTTTCTTCCAGGAGTGCTAGTCTTGCATGTTTGCAAGAGAGCTTCTGTGAAGTTTGGAAAGTAGGAGGCGAGGTACTGGCGGAAGTAAAGTTGTGAGGCGGCATCGTGAGTCGTGTCGGGGTAGCTCAGTCGGTAGAGCGCTTGCCCGCGAAAGGCAAAGGTCCCAGGTTCGAGTCCCGGTTCCGGCACACAATTTTAATCTGCCAGGAAGTTTCATATCAGCGCACACTCCGCTGCAGAGTGAAAGTTTCATTCTGGAAACATCCCTTAGGCTGTGGCTAAGCCATGTCTCCACCATATCCTTTCTTCCAGGAGTGCTAGTCTTGCATGTTTGCAAGAGAGCTTCTGTGAAGTTTGGAAAGTAGGAGGCGAGGTACTGGCGGAAGTAAAGTTGTGAGGCGGCATCGTGGGTCGTGTCGGGGTAGCTCAGTCGGTAGAGCGCTTGCCCGCGAAAGGCAAAGGTCCCAGGTTCGAGTCCCGGTTCCGGCACACAATTTTAATCTGCCAGGAAGTTTCATATCAGCGCACACTCCGCTGCAGAGTGAAAGTTTCATTCTGGAAACATCCCTTAGGCTGTGGCTAAGCCATGTCTCCACCATATCCTTTCTTCCAGGAGTGCTAGTCTTGCATGTTTGCAAGAGAGCTTCTGTGAAGTTTGGAAAGTAGGAGGCGAGGTACTGGCGGAAGTAAAGTTGTGAGGCGGCATCGTGAGTCGTGTCGGGGTAGCTCAGTCGGTAGAGCGCTTGCCCGCGAAAGGCAAAGGTCCCAGGTTCGAGTCCCGGTTCCGGCACACAATTTTAATCTGCCAGGAAGTTTCATATCAGCGCACACTCCGCTGCAGAGTGAAAGTTTCATTCTGGAAACATCCCTTAGGCTGTGGCTAAGCCATGTCTCCACCATATCCTTTCTTCCAGGAGTGCTAGTCTTGCATGTTTGCAAGAGAGCTTCTGTGAAGTTTGGAAAGTAGGAGGCGAGGTACTGGCGGAAGTAAAGTTGTGAGGCGGCATCGTGAGTCGTGTCGGGGTAGCTCAGTCGGTAGAGCGCTTGCCCGCGAAAGGCAAAGGTCCCAGGTTCGAGTCCCGGTTCCGGCACACAATTTTAATCTGCCAGGAAGTTTCATATCAGCGCACACTCCGCTGCAGAGTGAAAGTTTCATTCTGGAAACATCCCTTAGGCTGTGGCTAAGCCATGTCTCCACCATATCCTTTCTTCCAGGAGTGCTAGTCTTGCATGTTTGCAAGAGAGCTTCTGTGAAGTTTGGAAAGTAGGAGGCGAGGTACTGGCGGAAGTAAAGTTGTGAGGCGGCATCGTGAGTCGTGTCGGGGTAGCTCAGTCGGTAGAGCGCTTGCCCGCGAAAGGCAAAGGTCCCAGGTTCGAGTCCCGGTTCCGGCACACAATTTTAATCTGCCAGGAAGTTTCATATCAGCGCACACTCCGCTGCAGAGTGAAAGTTTCATTCTGGAAACATCCCTTAGGCTGTGGCTAAGCCATGTCTCCACCATATCCTTTCTTCCAGGAGTGCTAGTCTTGCATGTTTGCAAGAGAGCTTCTGTGAAGTTTGGAAAGTAGGAGGCGAGGTACTGGCGGAAGTAAAGTTGTGAGGCGGCATCGTGAGTCGTGTCGGGGTAGCTCAGTCGGTAGAGCGCTTGCCCGCGAAAGGCAAAGGTCCCAGGTTCGAGTCCCGGTTCCGGCACACAATTTTAATCTGCCAGGAAGTTTCATATCAGCGCACACTCCGCTGCAGAGTGAAAGTTTCATTCTGGAAACATCCCTTAGGCTGTGGCTAAGCCATGTCTCCACCATATCCTTTCTTCCAGGAGTGCTAGTCTTGCATGTTTGCAAGAGAGCTTCTGTGAAGTTTGGAAAGTAGGAGGCGAGGTACTGGCGGAAGTAAAGTTGTGAGGCGGCATCGTGAGTCGTGTCGGGGTAGCTCAGTCGGTAGAGCGCTTGCCCGCGAAAGGCAAAGGTCCCAGGTTCGAGTCCCGGTTCCGGCACACAATTTTAATCTGCCAGGAAGTTTTGTATGTTTCTTGCTCTTTTTTCTGTATTGGGACAGAAGCAGCAATGAGTAAAGAAAACGCGAGATTTTTATGTATTATCCACATATCGATGTAAACAAGAACGGAATGCAAGCTCAAAGTAGCACGATCTAAGGCTGTATGCCGGGCACTTGTTAAATATTTCACGAAACTTAAATAAAACAACACTGTTCGTATAACATGCGTGTTGTGTTTAGCATTCGCAGGAATGGAAATGGATGCGACAGCCTGTGATTCTAGGAGCTTTAGCCTATCGGTGTGACGTGGCGTAGGACTTGTTGTGAGACCCTGTATCGAGACGGTGTTGGCTCAGCCTTGTCTCTGGCCGCACCCAGGCTCTGCCATGTTGCGGGCTTGTCTGTAGCGCGCAGAAGTCACACGTGAGGCTTTCCGTCACTGCCTTCATCCTGACACTAGTCTCTCTGTGACCCCTGCCCTGTCACCTTGTAAGGAAGAATGTCTGGATTTATTCCAATATGCTATCAATACTGTACCTCCCGATATCAGTGTTGCATAATAATATGTATGAATGTAATTAACCTATTGTCATATCTTTTTACGAAACCTTTTCTGTCGTTTTTTCTACCGTGACTAGCTGAAGATGATTTGTATTATTTGCCGTTGTAGAGATTTTTTTAATTAGCAAATAATAATTAATTCATGCCAGAGGCGTATTGTTGTAGTTCAGACAGTATGATTATTAATATTTCTGATAATAGTAATTAAATTCTATCTGCGTAATATTAAAGTAGGTATTATCATGTTTCAGAGTTAATGTTTGAAATATTGTACCTTCATTAGTTTCTGTGTAATTACCTTTTTTCCGAAATTTTTGTCGATGAATCTATTAAACTATATTTGGAAATGAAGCACTATTAATAACCAGAGACTTATGTAATAATTTACTCAGTATTATTTACGCTGCATTTAATATAGCCAGTTGCATGTAATTGTTTACTATGGACTCAGTTCATACAATACTAGGGACAAAAACGACCAACAGAAAAACTTAAAAGCATTTACTATTGTTCAGAAAGAGCTCCACTATTCGAGAAGAAAAAATTTCACTAATTTACCAGCAACCATAAAAAAAATTAGCTGCTAATAAAGATCAGTTTAAAAGGAATTTGAAAGACTAATCGCCATGGCGGAATAGCCATGCGCACTGAGGCGCCGTGCTGCGGTGCGTGCGGCCGTTCGCCGTCGGGGGTTCGAGTCCCTCCTCGGGCGTGGGTGTTTGTGTTATCCTTTGGTTAGTTTACCTTAGTTTAAGTAGTCTGTAAACTACGGACTAATGAGTAAGTAGTTGAGTCCGATAGATTTACAAAAGATTTGGAGGAACAGCTAATCCAGTCTTAACGGTACTGTATGTGACTTCTTTAGATGCAACTCACCATACGAAATTCTCATGTCTTAACAACCTGTTTGCATACACTCTTTGCTCAATCCGTCCAGCTACGAACTCGCGTTTGTGTGTGTGTGCGTGTGTGTGTGTGTGTGTGTTTGTGTGTGGTGTGTGTGATTGAGGGCTCGGGAGTATGCTAGTACGGGGGCGGGCCAACGCTGCAGACTCACCACCCAGGACGTAAAACAAGAGGCTTGCAGCGGGAGAGAGCAGCCACAGTAAAAAGAAAATAAGCGAGACGCTACGGCGCGGAGCGGGGAAATGAGATACAGGCGGCGCCGCGTGGCGAGCGAAATGAAACGAGCGGGGGCGGGAGTGCCCTAATAAACAGCGCGGCGCAGGTGGCTGCCTGCCTGGTGCGTGCCACAGCAGCCGGCGCGTCTTCGCACCAGGCAGCGCACGGAACAGTCACGCAGTAGACAGCCTGTGTAGGGAGAGAGTGGCCAACCGGCCGGTGGCCGCCATGTTTTTACCAGACTGCCAGCGGGACGTGCGACACAGGGAGAAAGACAGTCTCTTAACCCGTAAACTAAGGCATCAGGTTGACCCATGAGGCCAAAGCATATATTCTATCTTACTAATCAGTCTTTTTTTTTTTTTTTTTTTTTTTTTTCTTCTTCTTCTTCTTCAGCTTGTCCCAGTTCAGAGGTCGCTGTTCCTGATTTTTGCCTTCCAAAAGATTACGTTTCATTGGCAGAACGCTTCGAAGATGCACCAGCTCCACCAAAGAGACTGCCTATATCACACTTGTGCGTCCTCTCCTGGAGTACTGTTGCCCATTGTGAGACCCTCTCCAGGTGGGACTGACGGAAGATATTCAGAAGGTTCAGGGAAGGGCCGCTCGTGTTACCACGTTACAGGGAGGGGGGAGGAAGTGTCACGGAAATGTTGCAGGAATTGGGGTGGAAATCATTAAAAGAAAAACGTTATTCATTGCGGCGTGATCTGTTTGTGAAGTTTCAATCGCCGACTTTTCCTTCTGAATGTGAAGATACTTTGCTGTCACCCACCTACTTAGGGAGACATGACCATCCCAATAAAATAAGAGAAATCAGATCGAAAACGGAACGATTTAGGTGTTCTTTCTACCCGCGCGCTATTAGAGAATGGAACGGTAGAGAAAAGTTATGAAAGTGGTTAATGAACCCTCTTCCAGGCACTTAAATGTGATTTGTTGAGTATCTATGTAGATGTAGATTTATTTAGGTCCCATGGTCCCGACTCAGTCCAATTCAAATGTTCAAATGTTTGTAGAGCTTGTGGGACTGAACTGCGGGGTCATCAGTCCCTAAGCTCACAAACTACTTATGAACTAACTTATACTAAAGACAGCACAAACAACCATGCCCGAGGGAGGATTCGAACCTCCGACGCGGAAGGCCGCACGATCCGCAACGTTGCGCTCCAGACCGCTCGGCTACTCCCGGGCGGCCCGGCTCAGTCCCTTCTCTCTCAGGTCTTCAGTGATGCAGTCCATCCATCTTCTCTTTGGTCCGCCTCTTCTTCTCCTGCCCTCCACGTGTAACCCCATTGTTCTCTGAAACAGGTGTCCCTCATCCCTTCTTATCACATGCCCGTACCATTGCAGTCTTCGTTCCTGGGTTTTCTTCGATGCTCCCACTCCACTTGTCTGCTCCGTAATAAGATCATTTCTTATTTTAAATATCAACAAATAATACAATTCCTTGAGACAAAATTGTCTCGTTATACCAAAGATATTAAACATAAGGAGAGGCATTGAATTAAAATTTGTGTTGTGGCCGGGATTCGAACCTGGGACCTCTTACTTACTAGGTAGGCGCTTTATACTTTTTTATTTATTTATTTATTTATTTTTTGCTTCATCTGGTAGAGCTATTGTTCGCGGTCCTTTGTTCAGTTCGTTCTTGGTTGATCTTTGAATGGTTGGTTCAGCTAACACAGCGTTGCAGCCAAAGCGACTACACGGACTATCTTAAAGCACATCTCCCTCCACACCATATGTTTTAATTCTGCCCCATGTTCCCTGTGAAATGCGTATCAGATTTCCAGGGCTCACCTATATTGGAATTGCACCCCAGCAAAGTGTTCGAATCCCGGCCAATGCGCCGGCCGCGGTGGCCGAGGAGACTAAGGCGCTCCAGTCACGGTCTGCACGGCCACTACGGTCGGAGGTTCGAATCCCCCATCGGGCATGAATATTTGTGCCGTCCTAGTTCGCAAGTAGTTCATAAGTAGTTTGTAAGTTTAGGGACTGATGACCCCGTAGTTAAGTCCCATAGACTATACAAATGTTTGAACCGGCCAAAGGGCAAATTTTAATTCAGTGCCTCTCCTTGTGTTTAATACCTTTGGTATAACGAGACAGTGTTGTCTCAAGGAATTGTATTATTTGTTGATATTTATATCACCTTGGCCTGAGCACCAACGTGGGATTGTTCCCATTCGCGTTCTTTGCTGGGGTACTATTCCAATATAGGAGAGCCCTGGCAATTTGATACGCATTTCACAGGAAACATGAGGCAGAATTAAAGTAAGTGGTGTGGAGGGAGACGTGCTTTAAGACAGTCCGCGTAGTCATTTTGGCTGAGTGGTTTAAGGCGCCTAGCTAGTAAGTAGGAGGTCCAGGGTTCGAATCCCGGCCACAGCACAATTTTTAATTCAATGCCTCTCCTTATGTTTAATTTCTTATTTTGTTCATTCTCGTTTTCCCCATCGTCCACCTCTACATGGGATCTCAGCCACGTCTTGTTTCTTCTCCTGCACTTTCTTTAACAACCAGATCTCACTACCATACAACATAGCCGGTCTCACCACCGATTACTAATCAGTACGTGGTTAAAACAAATCTACGTTTATATAGGGCTAATAAATTTGTAAGTAAATAAGTCTCTTGAAGCACGTTTTACTATACCCTGGTAACTTCGACACTTGGCAGTTATTTATAAGAAAGAGATATATTTCATGTTACGTATCTCAAAGAAAGACATGCTATTACAGATTTTTCTGTCTGCATATCCATCTCTGAAATTAGTACACTATTATCGATATCCGCCCCATATAATGCATTTTAAGTGTGTACCTGTCCGTCATATAACATTTTCAAAATGTTTCTTTAGCTTATGGGACTTAACTACGGGGTCAACAGTCCCTAAACTTACAAACTAGCTAATACTAAGGACGGCACAAATATCCATGCCCGAGGGGGGATTCGAACCCCCGACCGTAGTGGCCGTGCAGACTGTGACTGGAGCGCCTCAGTTCCCTCGGCCACCGCGGCCGGCGTATAACACTTTCCCACAGTGGTAAATACCAAAAACGTCCTTCTGTACATACTTTTAGAAGCAGAGTACCACAAAAATCGTGAAAATACAGATACTACGTGTATTAAAACAGTAGAAACAGCCTCAAAATATGTAACTGAACATCTACGAATCAATAGTCTCGCCACCTCCGTTTTTCATATTATATCCCGTAACCAATTATAGTATTTTGAATAGCCAATATACACAGCCAAGGGGGAGGTGCTGTATCCATATTAAAACCTACCTTGCGTATGCGAAAACTAAAAACCATGAACTAAAAAAAAAAAAGCTAGAAAATAATTTTAAAAAATTTAATGCTTACGGGATTCGAACTTGCATCCTTCACATATTGAATTCAGTATGCAACCTCTACGGCCTACGCGTTCCATGTCTGACTTTCACTCACATTAGCAATGCGCTTCTCTGCAACTGAGATCATACTCACGGTAACTACTACACAGGTTGCGAGACAGTCATGACGTTTACCGCGTGTTCGCGTCTCGGCTGGTAAGGTCATAAAATAAAATCGTGTGGCATGAATACCTGGGAGACTCAGAAGGGCAAGTTCATCCGCCTGATTGGAAAGGTTTTCACTATCCTTTGCACCGGAAGGTAACTTTCCGTCGGTAAGTATGAGAACTGCATACTGAACTCACTTTGTTAAGTGTAGGTGACTGTAATTGGTGTGAGTGTGTGTATGTGTGTGTCTGTGTGTGTGTGTGTGTGTGTGTGTGTGTGAGTGTGTAGTGTAGTGTCGTGTTCGTGTTGGAGATCATGGAAGAAGAAGAACAAGGAGAGAGAGAGAGAGAGAGAGAGAGAGAGAGAGAGAGAGAGAGAGAGAGAGAGAGAAACCCGGTGCCGGTACACAGCCTACTCCTCTAGAAAAGCACCAAGGGGGCCGCAGAGCTTAACGTCCTCATCCAACAATCGGATCATTATCGACAGTGTCCCATGCCCTCACTCAACATCTACATCTACTTATATACTCCGCAATCCACCGTAAAGTGCGTGTCGGGGGGTAGACTGTACCACTACCAGGCATTTCCTTTCCTATTTCACTCCCAAACAAAAAAAGAGGAGAAAAAAAAGAATGCTTTTATGCCTTCGTACGAGCCCTAATTCCTCTTATCTTGTCTTTGTTATCATTACACGCAATGAAAGTACGCGGCAGGAAGATCGTTGTACACTTAGCTTCAAATACCGCCCCTCTAAATTTCCTCAACAGAATTTCTCGAAAAGAACGTCGTCTTTCCTCCAGCGATCCCCATTTGAGTTCCCGGAGCACTTCCGTGACACTCGCGCATTGGTCGAACCTACCAGTAATAAACCTAGTTGCTCGCCTCTGTACTGCTTCAATGTCTTCCTTTAAACTGATTTGTTGCGGGTCCCAAACACGAGCAATACTCGAGACGTGGTCGTACGAGCGTTTTATACGCTTCTCCTTTACAGATGAAATACATCTTCCGAAAACTCTCCCAATAAACCGAAGTTGGCTGTCTGCCTTACTCTCAACTATCCTTAAATGTTTCGTTCCATTTCATATCGCTCTGCAATATTCGCCTAGATATTTGAAGGATGCGACTGCATCAAGAAACTCACTACTAATGCTGTATTCGAACATTATCGGAGTGTTTTTCCTATTCATACACATCACCTTACATTTTTCTACATTTAGAGCTAGCTGCCATTCTTCACACCAACTAAAAATTCTGTCTAAGTCATCCTGTATGCTATTACAGTCAATCAAAGAACGACACCCTCCCATACACCACAGCATCATCAGCAAACAGCCGTAAATTACAAGTTACTCTGACCATAAGATCATTTATATAGATATAAAATAATAGCGGTCCTATCACACACCCCTGAGGCACGCCTGACAATTCGCTCGTCTCTAATGAACACTTGCCGTCGAAAACAACGTACTGCGTTATATTACTTAGGACGTCTTCAAGCTAGTCACAAATCTGTGAATCTATTCCATATGCTCGTATCTTCGTTAGCAGTCTGCAGTGTGGTACCACGTCAAATGCCCTTTTGAAATCGAGAAAAACACAATCTGCCTGTTGCCCTTCATCCATGGTTCGCTAGATGGTATGTGAGATAACCAGTGCTGATTCATAGAAAGAAGCTTTTCCGTCTCAAGGAAATGTACTATATTCGAACTGAGAATATGATGCAAAATACTACAGTAAACAGACGTCAACGGTACTGGTGTGTAATTATGTGAGTCAGTTATAAACGGGAGTTACCTGCGCTTTTTTTTCCAATCGCTACGAACTTTACGTTGAATTAAAGATTCGCGATAAATGCAAGCTAAGTAAGGGGCCAATGCCACAGAATACTCTTTTTAAAACCGAACTGGTATTCCATCCGGACCAGCAGACTTTTTCGTATTTAGCTCTCTCAGCTGCTTCTCTACACCGGAAATGCCTATTACTATGTCCTCCATTTGGGAGTTAGTGCGTTGATCAAATGATGATGCATTTGTGCGGCCCTTCTGCGTGAAAGATTTCTTCAGCTTTTCGTTTTCTTCCTTCTACTACTACCCCGAAATGATCAACGAGTGACTGGATAGTGTTCTTTGACCAGCTCATCGATTTTAAGTAGGACCAGAATTTTTACGGGTTCTCGGATAGATCTTTTGCTAAGGTATGGCTGCGGTAATTATTGTATGCTTCAAGGATTGATCTTTTTATAGACGCACGAATCTCTACTATCTTTTTCCTGTCATCATCTGGGTGTTCTTTTTTGAACTGAGAGTCTTTGCTTTCTCAGTACCTTTCTAACATTATTATTATACCATGGTGGATCTTTTCCATCCTTAACCGACTTTACGGGCACTTATTTCTCTAACCCTTTATTTACAATGCATTTAAATCTAGTCCACAATTCTTCTAAATCCATTGTACTGGAACTAAACGACGTCCATTAATTTTCTAAGTGCGATGCTAACTATTGCTTATCGGCTCTTTCTAACAAAACACGCACCTAGCCTACTTGATTAGCTTACGAGCTTTGTCACCATTGACGTTATGACGATATCACGATCACTAACACCTGTCTCTACAATGACATAGTTAATAAGGTCAGGCCTGTTCGTAGCTATAAGGTCTAAAATATTTCCATTGCGTGTGGGTTGCCGGTTTCACTGCTCAATACAGTTTTCGGGAAACGTGTCCAAAAGTATATCGCAAGACAGCTTGTCTGTACCGCCTGAAATGTAACTAGAGAGGTCTCAATCTGTACTCTTAAGGTTGATGTCTCCCCCGAGTAATATTGCACTACCTGGCGTAGACTATCTTTGAATGACTCTAAAACAGCACTGGGAGGCCGCTAAAAACACCCAATTATTAACTTTACTTCTCTTAGACCTGTTATGCGAGCTCAGATAACTTCACACTTACTCTCAACCTCGATCTCAGTAGAAACAATCTTTGTCCACAGCGATGAGCCGGCCGCGGTGGCCGAGGGGACTGAGGCGCTTCAGTCACGGTCTGCACGGTCACTACGGTCGGGGGTTCGAATCCCCACTCGGGCATGGATATTTGTGCCGTCCTAGTTCGTAAGTAGTTCATAAGTAGTTTGTAAGTTTAGGGACTGATAGCCTCGTAGTTGAGTCCCATAGGCTTTACAAACATTTGAACACAGCGATGAACCCTCCCCCTCCAGTTGTGTCCTATCTATCTTTCCGATATACATTCCAAGTCTCGCAAAATGTTTCTGAATTTGCCCCATCATGATTTAGCCAGATTTTGCTGGAGAGGTTTGGAATTTCATCCAGGACATTGGCGCAAAGACTGACGGTTCCTGAAACACGTCCGTTTGCCTTTGACACAAAAATAATTAAGTTGGTAGTAGGTCGCTACTACGCCCCAAAGACATACAGAGGTGTAATATAATCATCGGTTAGTCTCGCAGAGGTCATTGTTTGGCCGGAGACTCCAGTTTCTGGCGTCGTACAGTGATGTCGTCTGATCCGCAGTGGCGGCAGCCACAGAGTCCTATTTTGAGATTGTGGATAGTGAAATGGTCTAATCCCTAGGACGGCAGACACTGATAGATATTATGTTTCAGCTATAAAGGTAGCGAAATTTTGTAATTTTGTAGCGATTTTGGGTAGTGAAAGAATTACTTACTGAGCACCTATTGTTGTGAGGTATGTTGTATAAGTAATTTTGAATTGAAAGCGTAAATCGGTTTGACAAGGACTGTCATCTATGTAGAATTCTGTATAACAGTGTTTCAATTTCTCGATAGTTAATGGAGGAATAGTATACTAATCTTCTGCTTTATCATTGTAGTTTGAAAGTGTCATCCTATCCCACTTTGATTTACAAGTGTAAAATCTGTGAAATTGCACTGTTTCAAAGTTGCACAGCAAGAAGAGCATTTTCGAGTGTTCAGAAAGCATATTAGAATTTGACTAGTGAGAAAGCAGGAAATTATTTTTCGTAAAGACTTCCATTATTGTTAACAGTCAAAGTGTTTCATAAAGTTAACATTTTTATTTTCTGAATGAGTTTAATTTCAAGTTAGTCAGATGCATTAATAATATAAAAAATAAATGTCAGATGCGTTAATTAAAACCAAATTGGTAAAGTTGAAGTTTCCAAAAACAATGAAGTTGAACAGTGACATTTCTAATGTAGTTATAGTCATAAATGTGCAGTGACAATATTCACATCAGCGTGGTCTTTGGGAGTAAAAGAGCGCCTTGTGTATTACTTTTAACTAAACAGCGGCCACTGCCGATTCTCCGTGACCGGTAGACAACAGACAAGTTTCATCTTCATTAGTCCTGTATTAGACGACGACAAGTTTCATACTGTCAGATAAAAAGTTGAAGATGACACAGAGCTTTGCTGGATATGCTCCTTTCGGAAGTGGTATCAAATCTTTTACACTTTTCAAATGAATTATTTCTACAGCCAGTCACAAGCGACATCTACAGCTACGTACGCAGTCGTAAATAAAAATTTGTACCTCTTACAACCAAACCTTCGGTTGTCAGACTCTCTGATCGGTACCAAACGTTGTATATAAAAAAATGTTCAAATGTTTGTTAAGCTTATGGGACTTAACTACGGGGTCAACAGTCCCTAAACTTACAAACTACTTATCAACTATCTTATACTAAGGACGGCACAAATATCCATGCCCGAAAGGGGATTCGAACCCCCGATCGTAGTGGCCGTGCAGACCGTGACTGGAGCGCCTCAGTCCCCTCGGCCACCTCGGCAGACCCAAGCGTTGTATATCAATAGAATATCAGCCGAAACTTCTATATAATTCGTGCTATGTGCTGCCGTCCAAGAGAACGTGCGTAAACTATAATAATAAGTAACGCATAACCTACGGAGTAGATGAAAAGAATAACTGTGAGAGCTTATGACATTGCGCTACCCTGAGCTAGTTGGTAGAGCGTTAGTCATCGAACAGAGGGGCGTGGGTTCAAGTCCCGCCTAGAGATGAATTTTACTGTAGTACATTGAAAATGGATAAAAGAGAATGTCTAAAACGCTCCACAGGATTATTTCGCATAACAGCACTGTCAACTATTGCGGTAGCATGCGGACTGGACAACAACGTCAGCCCCACTTGATGATGTGGGCAAACATACGGCACTGTAGCCACGACACACACATCCGCGGAGCTACCTATCTAGTAGTCATTTATTATTATTGTAATTATTAGTTTAATACTTCCGTCGGTCTGGTGCAATTGTTTATTTCTTCTCAATATGTTCAAATGTTCGTAAAGTCTATGGGACTAAACTACGGGGTCATCAGTCCCTAAACTTACAAACTACTTATGAACTACTTACGAACTAGGACGGCACAAATATCAACCCCCGACCGTAATGGGCGTGCAGACCGTGACTGGAGCGCCTCAATCTCCTCGGCCATCGCGGCCGGCTTTCTTTCTTCTATGATTATACTCTACAGGTATGCTTCTTTCAAATAAAACGAAGCAGAACTAAACAGCCGATTACACAGTGCTATGAAATCCGATTCGCTCCTTTTACTTTTACATTGTAGGAACATGTTCTCCCATGTAACACTCGGTGTACGTCTGTCGACGTAGAACAATTTGCAACGTCATACAGGAAAAAAAAATCGCCCCACCAGGGTTTGAACCGAGGACCCTTGTAACAACAAACATTCGCTCTATCAACTACCCCACGGGAGTTCATCGGGGCAGACCCCTACATATACGATTTTCCTGTGCTCCGTAGGACAGGTGTTACATATGATTTTCCGTTTACGCACGTTCTCCTGGACGGCAGCACATAGCATGAATTATATACAAGTTTCGGGTGATACTCTATCGATATACAACCTTCGGTACCGATCTGAGTGTCTAACATCTGAAGGTTTGGGTATTAGACTTTTCCGAATCACTGAGGATTGCACTTGGAGATCAATAGCTCCAGCGATACTAAGATTCCAGGTATCGATCTGTGCTGAATCACACATATTAGTACGTCATCTAGCCCCCACTGGCGGCAGTGCAGGTTCTTTTGCTGACCTCCATCCGGCCATACAGCTGCCGAATACACTCTTGGGATACATTATTCCACGCCTGCTGCAGTTCACCTGGTTCTGCAAGGATTGTGGGTTGCCGAGTCAGTTGTCGTCCCATCAGATCCCACACGTGCTCGACTGGACACAAGTCCTGAGACTGCGTTGGCAGGGAAGTTTTCGCACGTCTTACACATTATTCTACGACCACTGAGGGTTAATCAGCGCTCCCTCCACAAACACCAAAACCGAACGACAGTTGTAGGTTATCCCACATCAGAACATAAGGCCTACATGTTCCGAATGTCACTGTGTCGAAATCTCGATCTGATGAAATAACTTTGCCTCACCATTTTGTGCCGACCGCGGTGGCCGACCCATCTGCGGCGCGCCAGTCCGTTCTGCACGGCCACTACGGTCGGGGGTTCGAATCTCTCTTCGGGCATGGATATTTGTGCCGGCCTTAGTATTAGCTAGTTCATAAGTAGATTGTAAGTTTAGTGACTGATTACCCCTTAATTAAGTCCCATAAGCTCTACAAACATTTGATCATTTTCACCATTTTCTTTACCCCACTATACTGGCTGTCATTACCCTTCAAAGAAGCGCGGAATGAATTTTTCTATGCCGCGCGTGCATTCTCGTATCAATTATTGTAAGGAGAGTAGATCATAGGAGTTTTGGGTCTCAATGCCGCCTCCAAATTTCCTACAATAAACAAAGCTATCTTACACCAAATGCGATTTTTGGGGCTGTTAAGTTTGAACGCCCATCCCCCCCCCTCTCTCTCTCCCATCTTCTGTCTCTCCTTTATCTCTCTCTCTCTCTCACACACACATACACACACTCTCTCATTGTTTTTATAGGGCTGTCTGGGGGACCGAGGGGGGGGGGGGGGCACGTACCTCTGACCCCCCCTCCCCTCTGAACCGCCATTGGACAATTATGATAAACTTATCCCATTTCTTTACATTCTTCTTCAAAAATGTTCAAATGATTGTTTAAGCTTATGGGACTTAACTGCGGGGTCATCAGTCCCTAAACGAGACTACTTACAAAACTAATTTAGACTAAAGACAACGCAAACATCCATGCCCGAGGAATGATTCGAACCCCCGACGGGAAACGGCCTCGCGCTTTGGAGCATGGCGCCTCAATGCGCTCGTTCACTCCGCCGCAGCTACTTTGCTCTACCAAAGTCGTGGTATGATTGTATTTCCAACAAAGTTCGTATAATTGCGACAGTAAAATTTCAGTGACACTTGTTTTTCCATTGTGATCTTATATTAGTAATTACGATCGTTGATTGGACCCAAATTGCTACACTATCTATCACGAACCTTGAATGGATAAGTTTTGTGAGGGAAAAATTCTATAAACTCATATCTCAAATCAGGAAACAGTAAATAATTTATTATTTATGACGACAATATAGCATTCGTTAGATATAACCGAGAGAGGAAATTCGAGCTATGAAACGTGAGCCAGGAATTTTATTTGTTAATAGAGGAAAACTACACTCTGCCATTATCACAGTACGAGAGGCACATGAGAAATTCAACGACGTCATAGAATGAGTCGTAAGCCGAAGATCCGAACGAGCTCTCGTGAAACCGATGTTTCAAGGAGTTTATTCTAGTACGCAGGCTGAGGTGTAAGACCTCAGTTTTCTCCCTAAGGGCAGCGAAAACGGCATGTAGCGGCGAGAACGATCGTCAAGTTTGAGTATAGACGCCGGACAATAAATCCGCATCGTTATGTTTTGATGAGCTCGCATGACAAGCTATGGCTGCCCGGTTTCTACGTACGGAGAATTTTACGCGAGTAGAAAATACGGTTTTATGAGCTATGTTAGGTGCCGGCGACCGGTTTTATAGGCAGTTTTAAGGTCCCGGAAGGCGAGCGGTCTCGGAGCTACTGCAGGCTCTCCCTCCCCAACCCCCTTCACCCCGCTACGCCCTCTATCAACCCCGTTCTATCGTCCAACGTCAGCAGACATACTGCGCTAGTATTGAGTGAAATGGGGGTGCCGAGACTGAAAATCAATCAAAATCCTATTCGGAGACCCTTGGGGCAAATTATCCACCTGCTTATATATATTCAGGCACACAATACATAAAGTAAGGGTCGACCGAATATTCGGTTTCGGTTTCTGACAGTTTGGGTCAAGACATTGGTCTCGGCCGTTGTTTCGGCCTCGGCCAGAAATCAGCCGAATCTTCATCTTGGCCGAAACTAGATTCCGTGTACTTATGGATCTAGTCTGCTTGCGTTCGGTTTCGATTCAGAGCGAATAAAAATTGTATTTTGTTGTTAATTACAATGTAACGGAATCTTATAGTGACATTCTTTTTTTTATGAATTTAAAATAGCTAGAGATTTCTTGAATAATGACTAGATGTTATTAATAGATTATTTATTGTCAATTCAGAACATGTTTCGGGCTTAGATCATCATCTGGTGATCTGTCAATAAGTTACATGTACAGCCAATAAGTATATAAACAAAATGTTTTGCAATTTATAATTAAAATATGAAATATTTTACATAGTTTTACATAGGTAATTTGGAATTACATACCGATATAGCTAAGGCAAAAAAATTCTTATACTGTGTTTGTAACAAATTAAATTATTCAGTATTGTACTTAATGCAACTAGTTATATTGTTATGCTGAAAAGTTTTATTATGTGTTTCCTTGAAAGGGAGACCTTTTTTTTTTTTTTTTTTTTTTTTTTTTTTTTTTTTTTTTTTTTTTTTTTTTTTTTTAATAGCCAATACTGGTTTAGAAAATAGGATAGTGTGGTGGACGGCTTTTCCTGCTGAGTTTGCGTAAATTTACACTGACAACAATCATACTGTTTGTCGGAACTGTGACGCTATTTTCTGACGGAGGTTCTAGTCCTCCCTAGGGCATGGGTGTGTGTGTTGTCCTTAGGTTAGTTTATTTAGGTTTAACTAGTTTGTAAGCTACGGACTGATGACCACGCAGTTTGGTCCGATAGATTTACAAACATTTGAACATTTGTTATTTTCCGAAATACTTTCTGCAGCAGTGATTGAAGTTCTTTTACTGACAGGAACGAAGCGTATTAGGCGTCGCTTAAATCTAATTACAGTAATAAACAAATGAAAACCGGTAACGAAGTAACGAAGTGATACGAACACCCAACAAAATATTACGAAGATTATATGAGGTCGCCGGCGGCGGTGGCCGAAGGGACTGCTGCGCGTCAGTCACGGTCTGACGGCCACTACGGTCGGGGGTTCGAATTCCCCCTCGGGCATGGATATTTGTGCCGTCCTTAGTGTTAGCTAGTTTATAAGTTGTTTCTAAGTTTAGGGACTGGTGACCCCGTAGTTGTCCCATAAGCTATACAAACATTTGAACATTTTTTATACGAGGTCTTGGCTGCACGCGAGTCAAGTCTGTGGGCGACAGACTGTCTGTCATGCAGAGACCATCCTACACAATTTTGCTTAAATGTCAATGTTAGGGTGAAGTGTAAATGTTATTTCTGTATTACAGCGTCATCAGCAATAAACGTATCGTAACTGGGATCCCGGATTTCATGGTTGAGGAGACAACAACTCAGCATATTTTCAGCTGTTCTGCTTCGCACTTTCTTTAGAAATGCAAAACACTACGAGAACTGCGAGGGAAAACGACATAGCTTAACAAACAACAGGCACGAAGTATTCGTATGCGTTGCATTACAAGTCCAACTTAAGGAGTGGTTGGCTTGATATTCGCAACGGCCGGATGGAAAGTTAAGGTCAATAAATCTGTACGTGTCCTATGCCATCTTCTGCGAACTCCTGGCTAGGCTTACACACACTCAAGGAGGGTTAGTAAAGGGAGAGAATATTGCAAAAACTAGTGATTTTCGGTATAACGCAAATTTATCGAGGTTTTAACACAACTACGCAAGTTTCGCTTTCGGCCGAAACTAGTAGAGGAGCCGAGTATTCTGCTACGGTTTCAGTTTCGGCCACAAATCGTCTTTCGTTCGGACTCTAACATAAACGCTTGTCTACGTGTATTACCTCTATAGTCAATGTAATGATTCACTCAGAACGCTTTCAGTCTGTTAGTAACGGAAGCCAAATAAATAAAATTGGAAGTTTGTCGCATGGAAACATCTGACAAGAAGATCACACGGCACTCGGATTTTAGAATTGATACTTATTCTTCTATATTTAGGGTTATAACAACTAAACTACTTTTTATTCTACATACTTTTTATTCACTTGAAACTAGTTTTCTGCAACTAAAGTTGTCATTAGGAAACATCTGACAAGTGTTGACAAGAATCTCTAGTTGTTTAATTTACAAACATTTTACTCAAATAGTTACATGAGGTCTTAGAGTACGACAGTCCTTGAGAAGTTTTACTTTCACGTTAAAGTTAGTGTTCAATAAAGTTTCTTATTGTAATTTATTAATATTAGGTTTAAGAAACAACAAAATTATACCCATTCCTTATGCTACTTAAAATACGTAATGTTATTTTACAATCAATGGCACATATTTTTGTGGGGTCGTGACCTGCGTTTTGAACTGTCAAAATGAACACTTGTTACATTGTTGTACATAAGACGTAAGGGTTTGCATATTGTGTTACATTTCAATATGGTATTCTTAATTACACTGCATTACATTTTTCCAATTTCTGTATTGCTTTTACATTAGCCTTTTTGGGATGAACTAGTAGGTAAAGTAACTGTGTAGCAGTATTTTTATTGTCTATGGTATACAATACAAATAAAATGAAAGTGTGATGGTTAATATATTCTGTAGTAAGTGCCTGGATGAACTGCATGATCTGAATCTTAATAGTGGGGATTTTGTCAGGTGCAGTTTATCATTTAGAACCAAATGAGAAGTTTTGACTAGATGTTTGTTTACTTCCAGTGCTTTTAAAAAGATTAGTTTTTGTTCACTTTTGTTGGCTAAATGTAGAACTTCTGTGTGGATTTTATGTCCGTGTCCTTGCTCCAGTATGTGTGTTGCAAATGTAGAGTCTGACTTTTGTAATTTTTAGCTACTCTCATGTTCTGTTAACCTAGTTTCTATAGCTTGCTTGTGGGTGAATGTATAGTTTGTTGCAGTCGTTACAAGTGGTTTTATAAACCCCTCTGTTACGTAATAAATCTCTCTTATCTTTGTTGTTTAATAATATATAAACTGTTGTGCCTTTTACATAAAATGATGTTTTGTAACTGCAAGATTTGAGGGTTTTGCCTAGTTTATTGGAAATCTTTTCTAAATAGGAGATTGGACATCACTTGATTATGGCTGTTTCTGCAGGGGAACATAAATCTGGGGTCGGAACTTTCTTCTTTGTTTTTTTTTTGTGTGTAGTATTTTGTCTATTAGTTTAGGGCTGTAGTCATTGTTAGAGACAATGTATTTAACAATATCTTATTCAGTTTGGAAATCTTGTTTTGACATTGGTATGGATGTCAGGCGAAGTATCATGAAATGGAACGCAGATGCTTGTTTGTTACTGGGTGTTGTGAACTGGATGACGTTACTGCCTCTGTTGTTGTAGGTTTTCTGAAACTTGTCTGTAGTTGTCTGTTGGTGCCAGTCCACATACATATTACATCGTCTACATACCTGTACCAATATTTAATATTAGCACTAAGGGGTTCATTATATAAAAATAGTAGCGGGCTACGTGGAGATCCCATTTCCAATCCATCTACTTGTTTATACCCTCTACCTTGAAATTGAAAATAGTTTGCTGCAACCAGGTGTGAGTGGCCAGGTTCATGTCTTCTATTTGTGCAGGTTTGATTGCTGCTGTGTATAATAATTCTGTCATTGTATCAAGACATTCTTTGACTAATGGGTCTGAATCATGCCTGCCGCCGTAGAGTAGCCGAGCGGTCTAAGGCGACTCGCTGCGGAGCGCGCGGTTGCTCACCGTCGGGGGGTTCGAGTCCTCCCTTGGGCATGGGTGTGTGTGTTTTCCTTAGGTTAGTTTACCTTACTTTAAGTAGTTTGTAAGCTACGGACTGATGACAACGCAGTTTGGTCCGATAGATTTACAAACATTTATTTTTTTCTTTTATATATATATATATATATATATATATATATACACTTAAAACCATGAAATGAACTGAGTTTCGTAACTCCATAATATTACCTAGGTTGAATGCAACAACTGAAGTTGTTAGAAAGTTGACAATGTGTCAAGAGCCTGTCTTGCAGTGAACTAATGTAGGAATCCAGAAAGGGTATGAACGCCAGTGGCGAAGCCGCGGGAGAGGAGGTAATGAGGCTGAAGGCCCCCCCCCCCCCCCCCCCCCCGGCACATTCCAAAGATTTTTTAAATTAATATTATTATTTTAAATAGGCCGGAACAGAAATTTGAAACAGTACACAACGTAACTATAATTTGCCAAGCACAAATGATCTGACGGACAGCTGTTTGCGGCTGTTTCCTGATGATGCTGTAGTGTATGGGAGGGTGTCGTCTTTAACTAACTGTAATAGCATACAGGATGACTTAGACAAAATTTCTAGTTGGTGTGAAGAATGGCAGTTAGCTCTCAATGTAGAAAAATGTAAGGTAATGCGCATAAGTAGTAAAAAGAATCCCATAATGTTCAAATACAGCATTAGTAATGAGCTTCTTGATGCAGTCGCGACGTTCAAATATCTGCAGAGTGATATGAAAAGGAACGAAATGTAAGGACAGTTGTAAGGCGAACAGTCGATTTCCGTTTATTGGGAGAATGATTTTGGGAAGATGTACTTCATCTGTAAAGGAGACCGCGTATAAAACAATTGATAACCACGTCTTGAGTATTGTTCAAGTGTTTGGGACCCGCAACAGATCAGTTTAAAGGAAGACATAAAAGTAGTTCAGAGGCGAGCAGCTAGATTTGTTACTGGTAGGTCCGACCAATGCGCGAGTGTCACGGAAATGCTCCGGCAACTCAATTGGGGATCTCTGGAGGAAAGACGACGTTCTTTTCGTGACTTTCTGTTGAGGAAATTTAGAGGGCCGAAATTTGAAGCTGAGTGCAATACGCTCTTGCTTCCACCTACTTACATTTCGCGTAGTGATCACAATGACAAGATAAGGCAAATTAGGGCTCGTACGGAGGCATATAGGCATTCAAATTTTCAAATGTTTGTGGAGCTTATGGGACTTAACTACGGGGTCACCAGTCCCTAAACTTACAAACTACTTATGAACTAGCTTATACTAAAGACGGCACAAACACCCATGCCCGAGGGGGGATTCGAACCCGGCCATGCAGACTGTGATTGGACGCCGCAGACCGCTCTGCCACTGCGGCCGGCCTATAGGCATTCTTTTTTTCCTCGTTCTATTTGGGAGTGGAATAGGAAAGGAAATGCCTAGTAGTGGTACAGTGAACCTTATGTAAGGTTACCAGACGTCCTCTTTTACCCGGACATGTCCCTTTTTTTTTTGGACCCTAAAAGTGGTCCGGCCGGGTTTTTAACAAAATGGGGAAATGTCCTCTTTTTTCTGTTGTGCAACTGATTCGTCTTGAATGTGCGTAAATACAACTCTCTGAACTGTCACAATAACTCTAGAGAATTTAACCTTTCTTGACACAATGTTTTTAATTTTCTCGTTTCTGTGCCGTCGATACTCTGAGGTCAAGCTACTTCGGAAGTATTGAAATAATTGGCGTGGCAATTGTCGCGGAATACGAGCTTCGAGGCGGCCAAATAAAACCATACGTCTGCAACAATGCAAGACACAGTGGAATACACACAGTGCAATATGAAACTCTCCTCCCCTTTCTATGGTCGAAGTGTTGTGCGACACCCAAAATAAGACGGTCAGTCCGTCGAGCTGGGACTCGGCAGTTCTGTGTGTTGTCTGTCAAGGACACTTATGACTTTAAGATCAAAAGCCAGTGAATTCTTAGTTATACGTAAGTTGAAACCTTGTTCAAAACATCATACAAATAAGGTCACATGCCACTCCCACCATTCGTCTGTTTAGGACGAAAGTGACGTAACTACATAAACAGTGTTTTGAAAAAATCGAGTTAAAGCTTTTGTCCAAAAAACTGAGTAGCTTTAAATAATTAATTGCGAGCCTTTGTATGGCAAATACAAAGTTTATTTTATTCATTGCTTTCTTCACCTAGGGCTTACATATTCCATTCGCTCACTAGCATCTAGATGTTAATCATGTATATAGTCACGTCGCTCTGATCCGAAATGGGAGCATAGCTTAAATAATTTTTACAGTAACTTTATTCGTTATCAGGTAAAAACGGGGGGTGGGGTGGAAGGCGAGGTATAAATATGGAACAAAATGTTCAGCACTTAAGACGATAATTACAAGTGATGACGTGATGAAATATGATGGCTTTACTGCTACGTAGTCATGTAATTCGTTCTACGGATCTCAACATCTCATGTTTCTTTAATTTGTAAGAAGATGAACAAATTTCGTAAGATGTATTGCAAACAAGATTTTGATATTACAGTAGAGACATCACTAATACTTGAGTTGTCAATACGAGAGAGAAAGACAGAGAAGTTTCTTTTATGACTCTAGAAATGTCCTCTTTTCTGAAGACGGACATCTGGTAACGCTAACCTTCTGCCACGCACCTTACGGCGGATTGCGGAGTATGTATGTAGATGCGGATGAACGTCACAATGGGTCGCCAGCGTGATGCTACCATTAAGAACGTGGGTTGCTGTTACTGTGAGCAGTTTTAATGTTGCCGCGACCAGCTTTGATGGTGCCGCTATTGTTACTGCTATGCGGAAGTTACGAGCCGACTGTTCATATGCAGCGACCCGCTGCTTAGCTGGTCAGCGGCGCTACTGAGTGGAATCTTATGAAGGCGGTCAAAAACTACGAACAACAATAGTGTTATTTTAGTTCAATTTTTACAGATAGTTCATGTTAGTTAAACACTTATAACATCGGTGAGCTTCTTATATTTCTGATAGCGAATGATAAGACCCGTTTAAAATTAATCAATTCAGTAGGCCCAAGGTACCCACAGCGTGTTGGGGGGGGGGGGTCTTAAAATAATTTACAAAACGTGAAATAAAATATTTTTATTAGATAATGAACTATCTCGCGTGTCTGGGAGGGGGTTGGTAACAGATTTTTTTTTGGGGGGGGGTGAGTCATTGACCAAGGGGGACGGGGAACCTCTGCAGTAGGCTCAATTTTTTTTTAAAATGACGCCCCCAGAACCAAATCCAGGTTTCGCCACTGATGAACAAAGACAAAACCAAATGTTCAAATATTTGTAAATCTGTCGGACTCAACTACGTGGTTATTAGTCCGAAGCTTACAAACTACTTAAACTAAGGTAAACTGACCTAAAGACAACGCACTCATGCCCGAGGGGGGGACTCGAACCCCCGACGGCGAACGGCTGCGCGCAACGCAGCACGGTATCCCTGTACGCACAGCTAATCTGCCTCGGCTGGACACAGACACTTTGTTGCAACCTTCAACGTTATAACCGGTATCCTGATTTGCACGATGTGGTTGCTTTGTACCAATGCGTTGTTGCTTGATTTCATTCTTTGGCTTCTAAGAAAGCCGGATGGTAATATCATCAAAATTTTCTCTCATCTCCAGCAGTTTCCTTTTGAGATCCCTGGCAATGTTGATTGACTCTGAAAAATCTATATCTTTGCGCTGAAGTTGACGACAGAGCGACTCGCCCAGCGCAAACAGTTCAGAGAGTATAACAGAGCAGACGACAAAGTCTCCCTAGATGATGGCTTCTGCTTGTGCTGAAAAAATAAATAAATAAATAAAATAATAAGAAGCTCACCCGATAACATTACTGGTGAGTAATTTATTTGCTCGATATGTTTTCCTTGAAATCCAACTAAAGCGCTTATGCCACAAGGAGCACGGAAGAATGAGTAGAATGAGTATATATACCAGTCAGAACGTACTAGCACGTCAGTTATCGGCGAGTCTCTTTTTGTGCTGCGATTCGTTAAGAGTATCTGTCGTTGGCATATTGTAGTAACATACAAACTACTTCTGATGTCGAGGTGTTATTAACCCTTGTTTTCTACCCATAGTAGTACGGTATTGCGCGCTGGTGTGTGAGAAAAAATTTCTACAGTTTCACATTACGAGGGGAAGGCTTAATCCCGGAACCCCCGCCCCCCCCCCCTCCCCCGCCCTTAAATACACCACTTAAATTATGGTTACATCTATATGGGATACTCTGCACATCAAATTTAAGTGTCTGGCAGAGGGTTCACCAAACCACCTTTATACCAATTACCTCCCATTCCATTCGCCATTTTCTACCTATGTAAGTCAGAGTAAAAAATATATTTTCGCATTCGGAGGAGAACGTTAGCGATTGGAGTTTCGTAGGTAGCCCACGCCGCAGCGATAAACGCCGTTCTTGTAATGATTCCCATCCCAGATCCTGTATCATTTCCGTAACGCTGTCTCCCCTGTATCATGGCAATACTAAACGAGCTGCCCTTCTTTGAACTCTTTAGATCTCCTCCGTCAAACCCAGCTGATACGGATCCCACACTGGGTAGCAATACTCCAAAAAAGGACGCACAAGCGTAGTGTATGCAATTTCTTTAGTAAGGTACAAGTACCAATAAGGTTCCTAATAAGGCCCACTCTCATTTCCTAGCACAGAAAGTTTGAAAACAGCGCTAAATGTCGTTGGTAAAGATAGCTTGTGACAGCTAGTGGACAAAGCAACACCTACTTCCGCACCCGCTCTCGTGGTGGCCATTTTACTTTCAGTTGTGCTACGGCGTTCAACGAAGGAGAGCTGCTTCTTATTTTCACGGCACGTTTCATCTAATGCAATCGCTTTGGTCATGTAGCATTTGTGTTGGTAAATATGTATATGTGTACATAAAATTGTGCTGTATTATGATATTGGCATAATCTTCCCCAAACAACGTTTCTTTTTAAACAACAAACACACACCCGTTTTAAACCGGTTGTTCCCAATAAGGCCCATCATAGAAAATATAATGATTAGACTTATGTTCCTATTAACTTATGATAAGGAAACTTACTGCTGTCAGAACAATGTTAGTTGCTGATTAAATTTAATAATCTTAAGAGTTAATAACCAGTAAGTAAGTTACGAACAATACTGTATGAAGCATTTGTAAAAAAAATTTAAATATAAAATTCTATGTATCATTTCATCCCAATTATGTCGAAAATAAAATTACATCACATCTCTTGCAGTGTATTCCAACAATTTTCCTGCTATTTACGTGCCACAGAATGTTAATACGAACTAGATGTGGCTACAGGCCATATTAGGAACAGGGTCTCCTAACAAGGTCCACTTGCAGGGGTAAAACATTTTCTTTAAAGTGGTGACATTAATTACATAAACTATCCATTTTAATTTATTTTTGAACTGAATATAGTTGTAGGATGTTGCACATACGATCTCGTAATATTATCAGTTACACTGCATACGAAATTCCTAAACGTTAGGTGGGCCTTATTTGGTTCACGTACCTTATTTCTGTTTCATCTTTTAAGGGTTCTGCCAATAAAACGCAGTTTCTGGTTCGCCTATCTACGTGTTCTTTCCAGTTTGAGTCTGACGTAATAGTACTTCCAAGGTATTTAGTGGAGTTTACGGCCTTCACTTTTGATTGATTTATCTTGTTAACTAAGTTTAACGGATTCCTTTCCGTACTCATGTGGACGACTTCGCACTTCTCATTATTTAGAGTCAATTTTCAATTTTTACGCCACACAATCTTATTTAGATTGTTATGCAGTTGGTTTTGATCTTCAGATGATTTTACTAGACGGTAAATGAAGGCGTCATCTGCAGACAACCTAAGAGACAATGAAACTTTCACTCTGTAGCGGGGTGTGCGCTTATATGAAACTTCCTGGCAGATTAAAATTGTGTGCCGGAGGCGGAACTCGAACCTAGAACCTTTATCTTTCGCGGGCAAGCGCTCTACTAAGCTATCCCGAAGTTTGGAAAGTAGGAGGCGAGGTACTGGCGGAAGTAAAGTTGTGAGGCGGCATCGTGTTCGTGTCGGGATAGTTCAGTCGGTAGAAGGCTTGCCCACGAAAGGCAAAGGTCCCAGGTTCGAGTTCCGGTTCCGGCACACAATTTTAATCTGCCAGAGAGTTTCAACCTAAGGCATCTTCTTAGATTTTCTCCTAAATCGTTTATTATGCACGTGTTGGTGTACTATCGTTTGTAGGTGTATCCAGACAAGATGAGTGAAAAGGTAGTAGCCAGCATAAGAAATGAGGAAGGTCTGCTTCACAGTTCGGTTCGTTACGGAACTATCAAGCGAGTGAGAACAAAGACGCTGGCACGCACTCGGCTGACTGCGCGTGTGGAATGGGAGGTAGTCGGGCAGAAGGCGTCCGCCCCCGCTGGCGCCGCCCCCATAGGTGTGCGGTGGTAACCTTTGTGTGTGGGATCAATAGCGGCGGCGTTTCAAGTTGATAGCCCAGATGCGGCCGGGCCTTCTTTCGCCGCAGTCACAGGTGGAGCGCGCGGCGGGCTGCCTACGTGGCAGGCGGCGAGGCGGCGGGCAGCCCAGCCTGGAGTTGCCGCTGCAACCAGCGTGGAGCAGCGCCATCGGCCGTTCAGCCTCCGAAGGAGAAAATGACACAAGGTCCTGCACTGCCCGAGAAAAATGAGTATACCTCGAAAAGATGTCAATATACAACCAGTGACGGCAGGTGACACATGGCGCATACTTGATACACTGGTAATGGTTTCAATGTCGCCCACCACACACTGACTCACACTCACGAAATTCGATTTCATTGTGGAAGTTCGTATAATGGAGGACTTTACGCACAGTTCGGCAACGATGTGCGGAACATCGACGGCACACCCGCCTGCTATAACCCGATAAATCAACAGTGGCTGAAGACCGTATTCGAACAGGACATAAGATGGATTATGAGAATCTGCGGATATTAACCTCTGTACATCCTTGTAGGATTCAGTTTTGAGAGAAGCCATTGAAATTTGGCTGGGGAGTAATTTAATTAATCGGGTTGATGGTTTTATCTATACAGGGTATCGGCTCAACTGTTTCACTCCAGATATCTCTGAAACTACAAGAGATATTGAAAAACGACTTTTAACGGTCATGAATGTGCGGCAGGGGCTTATGAAAGTAGGTACAATGAGACACTCTAAAACGTGAAGAAATATTATTTTCAACACAAGACTCACGGTTGAGTCTCGGACACGCCCTAGCACCGCGCCTCATGTATTTCAAACGTCAACTTCGCTTCGCAGTTTCTCCGGATGTAATTGACGCATTGCGATGCAATCGACGCCATTATTTTTGTGATTATTCATCCTATCAATTGTTTAAGAAATAATTTGGGGTATTCATTTAAAAAAACATACGTTTGTGTTGAAAATAATATTTCATCACGTTTTAGAGTGTCTCATAGTACCTACTTTCATAAGCCCCTGCGATACGTTCATGACCGTTAAAAGTCGTTTTTCAATATCACTTGTAGTTTCAGAGATATCTGGGGTGAAACAGTTGAGTGGGATGAATGTTTGTATGTCCTCCATGTACTCATAAACCATTCATTCGATTGCAACGAAACTTTGGTGAACTGTTCACCGTATACCGACGAAGGTTCCTGCCCCAAACACAAAAGAGCGCGACACATAGCTCAGGAGATATGACGTCACAAATAATGAGAGGCAACCGCGTAAGAATACCCAGATTTATACGTCAGTTATTGGAAAATGGGAGTAGTTAGAAATCTTCAACAATTTCGGTCGCTTATGAACCGTTTTGTAACAGACCTCCCCCGCCCCACACACACACAAAATTATGAAACGAAATGAAACGAAAAAGAAGTCTACCGCTCACAACAGTTTCACTGTAGATGCCATAAAACTGTCTCATCAGGCATGACCTTAAATCAAATAAAGTTAGCATTACAGATTTGCATGTTACTATTTATTTTTGTCTGCACGTCTCCATTAATTCTCTTGCTTCCAAAATTAAGCAATCTGTTTTCTTAATCTCTATCTATATAAAAGCGAAAGGACAGTCACTCACTCACTGGCTAAACACGAAATCTTGGAAACTACTACACTTACAAAGCTGAAAATTGGCAGGAATGTAGTTTATAGGTAGAAAACGTCAGCTAGAAAGTATTTTGTGACAGGTGCATGGCGGAGCATACTTCTCCTACAGAATCATAAAATCAAAAGTTTCATTCCGAGCTTCACGATATTTCGCCTGCTTGACCTTCAAAACAAGAGGAAGATCACCGTCTACCTTAAGTTTCATACGGTGCATGGTGCAGGGTACTTTGCAATATAAAAATGGATCTTTGTATACCTTGGTAGTGCCATAACTTGAGGCCGGCCGCGGTGGCCGAGGGGACTAAGGCGCTCCAGTCACGGTCTGCACGGCCACTACGGTCGGGGGTTCGAATCCCCCCTCGGGCATGGATATTTGTGCCGTCCTAGTTCATAAGCAGTTCATAATAGTTTGTAAGTTTTGGAACTGATGACCCCGTAGTTAAGTCCCATAGACTATACAAACATTTGAACATTTTCAACATAACTTGAGAACGGATGGAACGATTTCACAGATCCTTTTTTTTGTTTATTTTCGTTATTGTAATGAAAAAGGGTTGTATGAAATAGAACATGAATATTTGAGAGCAACAAAGTGTGTTTTTCAATGTGTCCTGTGCTTCTATTGCATAGAAATCTATAGCTGTTTTCCGAAATTGATGAAATTTTGCTCACTCTACCTTAAAAACAAGAGGAATGTCACTGTATAAAATTTCGTTCAGTGTATGGTGGAGGGTACTTAGGGAATTTTATTACACGTATAGTTTTGCTCCAATCTTTATGAATTTTTGCACACATGATCTTTAAACCAAGAGGAAGATCACTGGGTACATAAGTGTTTGTATGGTACATGACAGAGGGTACCTTGCATAAACGTTGCCGAGAGAGGGAAAGATGGAAACGAACAGAGAGACGGGAGAGAAAGAGGTGGATGCAGAGAGAGGGAGAAGGGGATGTGGACTACGAGAGTGTAGGATAAGTAAATACCCGGGCGCAACGCCGAGTTTACAGCTAGTTCTTGATAAAATTTGGAACACGGCACTCACAATTAAAGGAAACGGCAGTGCCATTACATACGCCTTCCATAGATGGCATTATGGGTTCGTTCTTCTCTGCCGTCGAAGTTAACCACAGATTAAGATTTTGTATAATCTCCATGGAGAGCACTACAACCTTATGCATCTTTGCCGTCGATTTGCTACGCTTTTACTCTGTAGAAGGTGGACTGAAACACTCTGCCGACAGTCTTGTTGTCTTAGTACCGCTCTGGTGATGGCTGAACGATACACAGCAGAAATAGAAATAAGAACTAAATGGTTACGGCCGAATACCTGTAATTTTATTTATAATGAAATACGCCGAGAAAATATGATGCGTTAGACAAGTATACTGAAATATCTGCCATTAAATTGAAATTCATCGCCAGTTGAGTGAGACATGTGGCGATGCAGTCGTGGATATGTCCTCTGTGTGTTCTTGTTCAGAGACGTCAAGACACCAAGACTATCTCGGCCTCGCACCACTCGGTCTGACGAAACAATCGAACGAGTAGAGAAAATTTGTTTTGGGGGATCGCCGAAAGACTGTAGAACATCAAATAATTAATGTTCACCGATGTATTTTGTCTAGATATAATATATCAATGACGTTGAATTGAAGTAGAGGCATTGATTTAAAAATTGTGGGGTGGTCGGGATTCGAACCCGCTACTTTTTACTTACTACTCAAGTACCATTACCATATATATAAACAGTGTGTCCGCAAGTCTCTCCACAGCGGCGAGCCCCGCGTGTTTCGCCTTGCAGGGCGCGTAAGGGTGGCAGCACATTCATGTCGCTGTATAAGCTAGCGGCCGGGTTTCAATGCTACTGGCTGCAGTTATGTTGCGATCTGGGATTCGACATTATTACAATTAAAACGATGAAATGAATTAGTTATACTAATTACAAGAAAATACACTGTCATAGCATTAGCACAGATGATGCTGCAAATGATTTCCTCTTTCTTGAAGGCATTATTTTCGAATACCTTTACCAATGTGTAATGGAATGCAGATATTCAGTTATCGCTGTCTTCATTCCATGTATTGTGTTTGGGTTATTTTGAAAAACAAATGTTTTAGCCGCACCCCAAAGGAAATAGTCGGGAGGAGACAAATCCGGTGAGCGAAGGAGCGAGAGACCTTTTGTAATTATTCCGTCTCCAAAGATATCAGCCAAAGGTCGTAGGGATTGGTGTGCTGTATGAGCAGTAGCATTGTCTTGCTGGAAAAATGAATGATTGACCTCATCTTCATACAGAAGTGCAATAAATGGATACATTATCTGGGAACAATAGATTTCGGAGATGACGGTAGTTTGGAAAAAATATCGGTCATATAATTCACGCTCGTGTTATGACAACCCACACCCCGATTTTCCCTGCATGGAATGGCTTTACTCTTAAGGCATGTGGATTTTCCGACTACCAAACACGTGAATTTTTAGAATTAATCTAGGTGAAACAAAGCCTCACCGGTGAAAAATGTGCGATTTAAAACACCAACTCCATGTCTGTTAATATATCACAGAAACCTTTCGTATGGCCCATACATTGTAATTGTTGCAGTGCAGTAATTTTCTACGGATACAGCCCCAGTTCTTTGCTTACGGCCTTATGTGCTATCGTACGGGAGACTTTACCTTCTTGTGATAATTTCCTTACTGATTTTGTTGGACTCGGCACCATGATTATATATATATATATATATATATATATATATATATATATATATATATATATATATATATATATATATATATATATTATCATGGTGCCGAGTCCAACAAAATCAGTAAGGAAATTATCACAAGAAGGTAAAGTCTCCCGTACGATAGCACATAAGGCCGTAAGCAAAGAACTGGGGCTGTATCCGTAGAAAATTACTGCACTGCAACAATTACAATGTATGGGCCATACGAAAAGAATAGCATATTGTGAAGGGTTTCTGTGATATATTAACAGACATGGAGTTGGTGTTTTAAATCGCACATTTTTCACCGGTGAGGCTTTGTTTCACCTAGATTAATTCTAAAAATTCACGTGTTTGGTAGTCGGAAAATCCACATGCCTTAAGAGTAAAGCCATTCCATGCAGGGAAAATCGGGGTGTGGGTTGTCATAACACGAGCGTGAATTATATGACCGATATTTTTTCCAAACTACCGTCATCTCCGAAATCTATTGTTCCCAGATAATGTATCCATTTATTGCACTTCTGTATGAAGATGAGGTCAATCATTCATTTTTCCAGCAAGACAATGCTACTGCTCATACAGCACACCAATCCCTACGACCTTTGGCTGATATCTTTGGAGACGGAATAATTACAAAAGGTCTCTCGCTCCTTCGCTCACCGGATTTGTCTCCTCCCGACTATTTCCTTTGGGGTGCGGCTAAAACATTTGTTTTTCAAAATAACCCAAACACAATACATGGAATGAAGACAGCGATAACTGAATATCTGCATTCCATTACACATTGGTAAAGGTATTCGAAAATAATGCCTTCAAGAAAGAGGAAATCATTATATATATATATATATATATATATATATATATATATATATATATATATTCCACGATAAATCAGTCAGACCTACAGGCCTTAAATGCAACTGAATGCCTAGGAGTAATAATTTCGAGCCGGCCGCGGTGGCCGAGGGGACTGAGGCGCTCCAGTCACGGTCTGCACGGCCACTACGGTCAGGGGTTCGATTCCCCCCTCGAGCATGAATATTTGTGCCGTCCTTAGGATTAGCTAGTTCATAAGTAGTTTGTAAGTTTAGGGACTGATGACCCCGTAGTTAAACCCAATAAACCATATAAACATTTAAAATAAAATAATAATTTCGAACAACTTAAATTGAAAAGAACACAGAAAATATTGTAGGGAAGGCCAACCAAAGACTACGTTGCAATGGCAGAACACTTAGAAGACGCCACACTTCTACTAAGGAAACTGCTTACACTATATTTGTGCGTCCTATTTTGGAGTATTGATGCGCATTATAAGATCCACACCAGGTGGGACTGACGGACGATTTAAAGAAAATTCATAGAAGGGCAGCTCGTTTTGTATTATCACGATATAGGGGAAAGAATGTCACGGATTGATGCACGAGTTTGAAGTGGAAATCATTAAAAGGACGGCGTTAATTGTGGTGGCGAGATCTATTTGCGAAATTTCTTTCACCAACTTTCTCTTCAGAATGCGAACGTATATTGTTAGCATTCATCTACGTAGTGGGACATGATCATTATAATAAAATAAGAGAAATCAGATAGAAAACAGAAAGGTTTAGGTGTTCTTTTTTCCCGTGAGCTATTAGAGAATGGAACGGTAGAGAAACATCATAAAAGCGGATAAAATTGTCTCGGGTTTCCAGCCGCGTCAAATCGTTTGATATCCACGAGCTTTCGGCCGAAATCTCCTCGGCCATTGTCAAGAAGTGACTGTCTTATCATTGCTGCCACCGTCCTTACATACTTGCACAGCGTCCTGTGACGTCACTGGTGCTCAGCCGCATCGCCATATATGACAATGTTGACAATGGCCGAGGGGATTTCGGCCGAAAGCTCGTGGATATCAAACCACTTGACGCGGCTGGAAGCGCGAGAGAATTTTATCAGCATAACTCGCCGCGAAACTATGCATTCTACAACATAAAAGCTGTTCTATGAATCCTCTGCCATGCACTTCAAAGTGACTTGCAGAGTATCCATGTGGATGTAAGTTAGATGTAGATGGTATCCGAAATGTCGTCGAGCTTCTTTTCTGTTTAAACCGTGGGCCTACCGGTTCGTGGTGCATCTTGAACTGAACCTGTTGTCCGAAATTTGCGATTTAAATCACGTACAGTGTCGAGATGTGGACATTTCGACGTAGGTAAACGCAATCTAAATTGTCGTCTCACATGATCCGTGAAGTTTCCTTCTGCCCGGAAAACCTCTTTCATTAAAAAGGCTCACTCTGCAACAGTAAGCAGTTTCACTGCACTCAACGTATAAAGAACACGAAAATAACACACGTTACAAAAAATGTTAAAATGTTTGTGAAGCTTATGGGACTTAACTGCAAGGTCATCAGTCCCTAAACTTACAAAGTACTTATGAACTAACTTGTACTAAAGACAATGCAAGCCGGCCGCGGTGGCCGAGCGGTCTGCGGCGCGCCATTACATGATCTGCACGGCCACTACGGTCTCGGGTTCAATTCCCCCGTCGGGCATGGATATTTGTGCCGTCCTTAGTATTAGCTAGTTCATAAGTAGTTTGTAAGTTTAGGGACTGATGACGCCTTAGTTAAGTCCCATAAGCTCTACAAACATTTGAACATTTTTTAGACAACGCAAACATCCAGGCCGGAGGGAAAATTTTTCCTTTCATTATATTGCTTGGGTTGTCAGCGAGAAGGAGTTTCCTAAGGGTTTGAAATTATTTTTAAAGCTTGTTGCAAGTCGCTAAGTCTCTCCTTCTCAAATAGTGAACTGATAAATTCACACTATAACTTGCCGCAAGACGGGGAAGTTTTCATTGTTTATGACGTCATATCTCATGAACTATCGACGCTATTCCAAAATCCGTTCTCAGCTTACGTCTTCTACCTATAAACTACAATCCAGCCAAATTTCAGCTTTATAGGTAAAGTAGTTTTCGAAATTTCGTGTTTAGCCAGTAAGAGAGTGAATGAGTGTCCTTTCGATTTTATGTAGATGGAGAAGAGACATAGTTTTCGCGAAATAACTCGAATGAATACACCCTCTAATCAAAAGAGTCTTACGCACATTTAAAGTTCGCGCGGAAGCTTGCCGCCGCGGTGGAGTAGCCGAGTGGAGCGCGCGGTTGCTCGCCGTGGAGGTTCGAGTCCTCCCTGGGGCATAGGTGTGTGTGTTGTCCTTAGGTTAGTTTACCTAGGTTTAAGTAGTTTGTAAGCTACGGACTGATGACCACGCAGTTTGGTCCGATAGATTTGCAAACATGTGAACATTGGAAGTTTTTTGAAGCTTGCCACCGAGGCGCTTCTCGTTTTGCCCGCTATTGGCGGTCAGCCGCTTACGGGATTGTAGGGGCTTGGTTGTAACACAAGGAATGAGCCTTACCAGAGATTAAACTGCGGCCTCGCGACTAGGGCTTGCTCGTGAGGGCGCAGGTGGTTCGTCGTGTGGCAGCCGGCCACACGGTGTCTGCGCCTGCGCAGTGGCGTGCGTCACGCCTGCTGCTAGCTGCTAGCTGCCGGCCTGTGTGGTCCTGGCCTCGCCTCTCGGGCAGCTGTCGAACGCGCGCTGGGCCGCGAATCCCAAACAGGCGATTTGCCCTGGCCGGCGTGACCTCTCTACCAGCTACTAACACACAGCGCGCAGCACGTGCCAGAACTGAGGCCGACGACCCTTCTTTAATAATGTCCATCTGCTTTATTTTGTTACTTACGTCCATTTCAAATCAAATGTTCAAATGTTTGTTAAGCTTATGGGCCTTAAACTTACAAACTCCTTATCAACTACCTTATATTAAGGACGGCACAAATATCCATGCCCGATAGGGGATTCGAACCCCCGACCGTAGTGGCCGTGCAGACCGTGACTGGAGTGCGTCAGTCCCCTCGGCCACCGCGGCCGGCTACGTCCATTTAGGCTGATGAAGATTCTTAATTAACCGTTTCGAACCCTCTTGGCTACAAATGTGTACATAACTTTTACGGTGTCTTAAGATGGTTCAGAAGCGATTGTTTGTTTTTTTTTTTTTTTTTTTTTTTTTTTCCTCAATGGAAAGGACTCGTATACAACACCTGAGTATTCAATCATTCCATCATGCACAATTACTGCCATCTGCGGAAGATCACTATAGGAATATTAAGAGGCGAGTGTTGCATTGCGCAGCAGTTTGCGAACTTCAAAGAACACGGAAATTGTAGGTTACTTGTATTCCCCTGTATAACTGAAAGTAGTAGTTGTTATTTTGAAATGTAGTTATTGAACGATCAGTTTATTCATTACAACAGTTGGTACTACAAAATTAATTAAATTAGTCCTTAAAAAAGCCTTGTTTTTCAGTATATGCAGTGTTGTAGAATGAAAATGGGTGCATATAATTGCATAAATCTTGCTTCTAAAATCATTGGAAATTTAGCTTAAGAGTATTACATCATTAAAAATAATTTTCTTGACAGAGAAAAAAATCAGGTCTGAAAGGGTTAACTAGGGTTTAATTACTCTTATACACACATCTAAAGAGTGGTGCGTCAGTACGATTCTAGGAGTTTATGACTCTTTAGACAAATGTCTAATACAAATATACATCAGCAACATTTGAGTCCTCTTTATTGCTCATGAAAACTAAAATTGACAAGATGTACGACAATAAATTAGACATCATGAATTGTCGCTCCAGATTGAAGCATACCAGGTAACACGTCTTCTTGCACTAATGTTGTTGTAGTTGTCTTCAGTCCGGGGACCAGTCTGATGCAGCTCTCCACCCTACTCTGTCCTGATCAAGGCTCTTAATCTCCTCATATGAAAGCAAACTACTTCAGTCTGACTCGGCTTACTATATTCGTCTCTTGGTCTCCATCTGCGATTTCAATCTGCGATTTTTATTCCACATACTTCCCTCCAATGCTAAATTTACGATTCATTGATGTCTAAGAATTTGTCCTACCAATCTATCCCTTCTTTTAGTCAAGGTATGTCAGAAATTCCTTTTCTCCCCAATTCTGTTCAGTACCTCTTCATCACTAACGTGATCTACCCACCCAATCTTCAGCATTCTTCTGTAGCACCACACTTCAAAAGCCTCTATCCTCTTCCTGTCCGCACTGTTTATCGTCCATGTTTCACTCCCAAACAAGGTAATACTCCACAGAAATGCCTTCAGAAATGACCTCCTTACACTTAAATTAGTATTCGATGTTAGCAAATTTCTCTTTTTCAAAATCGCTATTCTTCTCATTGACTTTCTGCATTTTATATCCTCTGTATTGCGACCATCATATGTTATTTTACTGCCCAAGTAACAAAAGTCATCTACCACCTTTATTGTTTCGTAATTTAACCTAATTCCTTCAGCTTCACCTGATTTTCTAGGACTGCATTCCATTATCTTTCTTAATGTTCATCTTACAAGATCCATTCAAGACAATGTCCATTCCGTTTAATTGCTCTTACAGGTCCTTTGTTCTCTCTGACAGAATTACAATGCCATCACTAAACACAGTACGTTTATTTCCTCATCCTCAATTCTAATAACTTCTTTAAACTTATCTCTGCTATCCTTCACAGCTTGCTTAATGTACAAATTGAATAACACTGGAGAATGGCTACACCCGTGTCTTACTACCGTCCCTATCATGCCCATCAATTCTAATAACAGCGGTGCGTTTAATGTACAAGTTGTAAATAACCTTCCGTCCCCTAAATTTTACCCCTGCTGACTTCAGAATTTGAAAGCGTGTGTTCCAATCAACTTTGTCAAAAGCCGTCTACAAAAGCTAGAAATGTAGGTTTTCCTTTCCTTAATCTATCTTCTACCTTAAGTCGTAAGGTGAGTATTGTCTCCCGTGTTCCTACATATCCCCTGAATCCGAACTGATCTTCTCCGAGGTCAGCATCTATCAGCCTGTCCATCCTTCTGTAAATAATTCTTATTAAAATTTTCCAACCATGACTTATTAAAGCCGGCCGCGGTGGCCGAGGTGACTGAGGCGCTCCAGTCACGGTCAGCACGGCCACTACGGTCGGGGGTTCGAATCCCCCCTCGGGCATGGATATTTGTGCCGTCTTTAGTCTTAGCTAGTTCATAAGTAGTTTGTAAGCTTATGGACTGATGAACCCGTAGTTAAGTCCCATAAGTTGTACAAACATTTGAACATTTGAACTTATAAACTGATGGTTCTGTAGTTTTCACACCTGTCTGTACCTGCTTTCTTTGGAATGGGGATTATTACATTTCTCTTAAATTCTGAGGCTATTTCGCCTGTCTCATTCGTCCTGCACTGATACATGCCTGTAGTCGTCATGACATACGATCCTCTCCATCATCAAGGGACTGTTGGTCCAGATTGTCTCACTCCTCAATAGCGATTGGGCATGAATCTCTCCGATTGGTTGGTGGTTCGTATCGTACAAAATCAGCCCTTCTCAATCTATCCTAAGCGTATCGGTGGGGCGACGTCAGTGGAACAATGATGACCATTCGAATCTTCCGACATCGTTATCATGAAGGAACAGACAAGATATGTGAATCTTCAGATTTTGGCGGCGCAAAGAATGTTCCATTAAGTTTCGGGTGAGCAGCCGCAAGAATTCTCCTTCATCTTCTAATATTTCGGCTGTATAACGTTCAGCCGCGCCCCGCGCCGCGACCGCGGACGGGTCGCTCCGCTACCGGGCTAGAACCCAGTTCCCTTCGAGCCGCCGTAGCGTGAGGATCTCCGTTCCGGCGCGTTTCCAGTCCGTCAGTTCACCTGATGATGGCGACATGTATGATCGCCGAAATATTGTGCCCGTTGGACACTACAGACTGGCAGTACACACATGGATATTTTGGTTCCTTTTATTGTTTGGATTGCCAGCATTTTTCGCGATTTAACAGTGGTGACTGTTATATCATAGTGATGTGTGGAAGTTTTATTAACATTTAAGCAGTGAGAATATTCTCGAATCCCAAACCTTCTTCAAGCTCTAAATCAGGAGTGAATATAAGCGGTTGCTCGCCGTCGGAGGTTCGAGTCCTCCCTGGGGCATGGGTGTATGTGTTGTCCTTAGGTTAGTTTACCTTTATTGAAGTAGTTTGTAAGCTAAGGACTGATGACCACGCAGTTTGGTCCGATAGATTTACAAACATGTTTTGAAGTATAAGCACGCACTCTGACCACAAACTAGAAACTGGAAATCATAAAACGCATGGACAAAGGTGAGAATAGAACTATTTTAATAACTGAAATTAATATTGGTTCGTCAACTATTTATGACACAAACGAATTAATGACATATGCTACTCGATCGGTAACAACTGAAAAATTGGCTTCCACATAAATTAGAAACTGGAACAATTAAATATGTTATTGTACAAACGATTGAGTGCACTGTGTCACAGCTGTTTTTGATGTATGGCTTAGCCTATGCCAGCAGTAACAAGTACCGTCCCGAAAGTCCGGCATTTTCGGTAATCCGACAACGGGCCGGTACCGAACGTGCCGGATTATCAGAGTTTTACTGTTCTGGAAAAATGGGAACTAACAAAGAAATAAGAGTAGCTGAAGCTGTTTCGTGAGTCTAGTTGGACAAAAAATGAATTAAATTAAATTTAAAAAAATAATAATAGTTAATTAAGGATATCACTGCCGGCCGCGGTAGCCGAGGGGACTGAGGCGCTCCAGTCACGGTCTGCACGGCCACTACGGTCGGGGGTTCGAATCCTCCCTCGGGCATGGATATTTGTGTCGTCCTTAGAGTTAGCTAGTTCGTAAGTAGTTTGTAAGTTTAGGGACTGATGACCCCGCAGTTAAGTCCCATAAGCTATACAAACATTTGAACATTTTCAATTAACTCCAGGTAAACACCGGGATGGTTCCTTTGCAAGAGCACGGTCGATTTCTTTCCGCCGAGTTTGTGACACTTGCGGGGAGTGACACTTGCGCGGAGAGGGAATTTGTAGACACTTGCGCGGAGACGCGGACGCTGCAGGTAGTGAACAGGGTGTTCCAGAAGTAGGGATACACCACCCCTACACCGCGCCCTCCAGCCGCTACCTGTGCCGTATTCAGGGAAAGGCCCACCGAGCGATGTGGAGCTCTAGTAACGGCCCGGAGATATCACAGCCTCATTCAACAGGGAGATAACACGTCATACAAATATCACTCGATTTACAATACAGCACCATGTGAACAGGAATGTGATGAAATCGGAATTGAGCGCAACCGTTGCTAACTACAATTTCGGATTTACTGCATTTTGAGTCAGAATTCGCATCTATATTCGCATTTATCGCAAATGCGAATTTTTCCTGTCCCAAGTAATACCTCTAAAAATAAACAGCTGATCAAGGCACTAAAAGCAAGGGCAGATCTTTGGGTGTATTACTACAAATAACTAAAACACAATTTGATCGTGGAATTATATACAATCTCATTATAAAGGTTTTTTGTAGGTGGTTTTGAGCAGCTTTTAAATATGTTAGGAATAGCATTATGAAATATAGACAGCTACACCTTATGTTTATTATGAGATATCGATTTCGGCTAATTTCGGGTCATCTTCAAGTCTCAAACAACAGGTGTTACTTATGCATTTTTCCAGTGGCACTCATAACTTTTAACTGTTTACACACGAGGTCTAACGTTGTTAGTCGCGTTAGCGATGAAAACAGAACCCAGAATCTTTGCGTCTAAATGATACATATATTGGTATGATGTCTTATTTCGAAAGAACAAACATCACACCAATACATATACAGCTCTCGGTAAAGTGGAACGGTACGATGTCGTTACGTAGCACAGCACGGCGACTGGAAACGCAGGAGAAGTGCAAACAACGTTCTCTCCTCAGAGGTATGATTCTAATTAGGTTCGACGTAGATTTCTACAACATACAGTCTACACGGCGAAGATTACACCAAAAAATTTAACGTTTCGTCTACTTTGGCGATAGCAACCAAATTTTAAAATCGTGTCTACTATGTAAAGATTTAGCAACACAAAACGCTTCAAGTCCATAACTTCACTGGTTTTCGAGTCCTCAATTTTTAATATGTTTTTAATGTTATTACATAAAAAACAAATTTGGGACTCACACTACAATTTTCATATGGCAGATTTTGTAGGTACATTCACAAGCCATAATTCAACGGTTCTGTGCATTCATTTTATGAGAAATACCAATCATTTGTTTTCAGTGTTTATTTCAAATTTGTACATTTAAGTTTCTTGAATACCCATGTCCGAGGAAGGACTCGAACATCCGACCGGACCGGCCGCGCAATTTGTGACACAAATTACATGTTTGATAATATTAATGCATAGAAGTATGAAATCACGTCAAGACTACTTCCTGCAAAAATTTCGACAAAAAAAAGTTGGCACTGAGTTTAGAAAAACAAAATTCTGATATATTGGATTTTTACATTTTATCAAAAAATGAATGTTACTACAAGAGATACAACCATTCGAATTTACGGGCACCATAACGTATTCCCTTCCTGAGTAAATGAGCTGCTTCTTGTAGTTTCAACACTACAGTAGCCTTTTTCTTGAATGTTCTGAATATAAATCTTCACACAGACTTCTTGAGAAGGAGAGTGATACGGATATCTGATTGTAAACCACTGCCTATTACCTTAGACCTTTTTGACTGTACTGAACAGGAGTTCCGCGTATTCCGTAATTTATATTTATACAGTTAATATGCAATGTAATTTATAACCAACTATTGGCTGCCAGTTTCGCTTCATTTTTCCTGGAAGTCTTGCGACTTGTTTCTCCCTGTTGGTTTATGCCAAGTTCGAGTAAAAATGGTTCTATAAATAGAATTTATCTTTAGCATTTTTCGGTGTGTGACATTCCCTAACACATTCCGTATTTCATACATTTCTTAGATGTATTTGTAATTCGAATACAGCGAACTCGTTTGGGGTCTCGAATAAACGCATCAAGTATGTAAAATACTCATTGACTTATTATTAACGATTTTTAATGGAAGGTTTAAGGTTGCATCTCCTATTAAAAAGCATAGTAGCTATTTTTAAAGAGATGGAAGTTGCGTGATAGTGGGGTTAACTACATAGTGGTCAATTACATCAACGTATCTGTGATGGATGCCTAATATATTTATTGCTTGCGCAGGTGTCTTGATATGCTTAGTGTTCTGAATAATATGCTTTTTGGAGGTATGACTGTGGAAAGTCATCGTCTTGTAGTAGCAAAGAATGTCTTAATAACTCTGCAAACATTATCGCTATTAAAATACCTTTTTGTTTTCAGGAGGAACACTCAACGAATTCATATGTAGTTAGAACAAGTTACTATACTGCTCTTCAGCTTTGAAAGGGCTGTGCAATTTCACTGATTTTCGTGTTATGTTGACAGTGTGGAAACTTGACAACAGCAGTGCTAGACTTCTTGGTGTGCCTGTACCCAGGAAAAGCCATTAGCCGCCCCAAGGGTCCCGGGTTCCCCGCAAGTGTCACTCCGCGCAAGTGTCACTCCGCGCAAGTGTTCCAACCCCCTTTCCGCCGGCCGCGGTGGCCGAGGTGACTAAGGCGCGCCAGTCACGGTCAGCACCGCCACTACGGTCGGGGGTTCGAATCCCCCCTCGGGCATGGATATTTGTGCCGTCCTAGTTCGTAAGTAGTTCATAAGTAGTTTGTAAGTTTAGGGACTGATGACCCCGTAGTTAAGTCCCATAAGCTTAACAAACATTTGAACATTTGAACATTTGAGTTCATAAGTACTTTGTATCTTTAGGGACTGATGACCCCGTAGTTAAGTCCCATAAGGTCTACAAACGTTTTTGATTTCTTTCCTTACCCTTACCCAACCATTCAGAGCGTAAGCTCCGTCTCTAATGACCACGCCGTCGTCAGGACGTTAAAATTCCAAACTTCCTTTCTTTCTTCCTTCTTACAGTTATATATTTTTGACGACGTTACAGCGTTCACTGAATGAAATAAATCGCAATTGGCGATGAGTTATGGCTTCACTGTACTAGGTATAGATGGAATACCAAAGTGCGGCGAATGAAAATTTGTGCCCGGCTGGGATTCGAACCCGGTAATAGGAAAGAGTCAGTGTGGCGAATGGAGAGTTGGGTGTGGCTGGAGTCGTGCAGGAAAGAGTCCTCTGCAGTCGGGCTGGTCACTGTGTCCTCAGTGGCGGAGTGGTCAAAGCGCTGCCTGATAAGCAGGAGATCCCGGTTTCGAATCCCGGCCGAGGACAAATTTTCAATCGCCGCACTTTGGTATTCCATCTATACGTAGTACAGTGCAGCCATCACTGATCGTTGTAGTTTCGTAGGCTTTCGCGGCGTAATACTTCTTCATAGTTTCATCGGGTTTGCTGCCGGAGTTTGAAGTCAAACTGATCCAATATTTCGGCGGTACACCTGTCCGCCATCCTCAGGAGAACTGCTGCTGCTGGACTCGCCGACAACTGATGCCGAGAGCTGTTTTTTTCCTTAATTGTTTTTTAAAGCCAGCTGTAGAAACAGCTGGCAGGCTGGTAGCAGCTGCGGTGGCTGCTCTTCAGCCATGTGATATACAGGCTAAGTCCGAGACTAAAACGGACATGTACAAACGGGACAAACATATGGCAGAGAACAAAAAACAGACGAGTAGTGATAAAACACACACACAGTCAGTAAAAACAATCGGCCACGGTGACAAGTTTAAAAGTACATTGCAGAGACACTTAAGTTCACAGATGAAGACAGCGGACGGCGTACAGAATAAAACATGGGGACGGCGATTATGGAGGCACTGAGTAAAACACACGACACTGGAGGCACTTGCACTGAACACGTAGATAAAAAGTCGAGACGCCCCCGCGGGGGGTGGGGAGGGGGAGGGAGGGGAGGAGGTGGGACAGGCGCATGGTGTGAGGCGCATGCGCGGCCTGCCACAGGTACTGCACACAGACAGGTCTTGCGGCGCCGCCGGTGGCGGAAAGGCGGTGCTCGCGATATATCGCAGTCACGAGTTGTCTTCCAGCAATCTGGTGGTTTGCATAAAAGATCGATGTTTTTTCATATTGGATAAAACCGGGTTCCACGCCACGCTAAGCGGAAAACCCTTGTCTCTATTAATTAAATTTTCTGACAGTCTGATTTCAATGGACTCTTTATAAACATTGTACCAAAAACCGGACGTGCTGGCCACAATACGAGTTCCATCGAACAACATCCTATGTACCTCGTTTAGACAATGTTTTTTCGGGCTGTAGAAGCCTGATGTGACGGCGATGTTCTACACATCTGTCATGAACTGTGCGGATCGACCTGCCAATGTACGCCTTCCCACACTCGCATGTAATCATGTACACACCCTGTTTTTTAAGGCCCAAGTCGTCTCTAACGGATCGGTTAAAGTCGAGGCTGGCGGACAGGTGTACCGCCGAAATATTGGGTCAGTTTGACTTCAAAATCCGGCAGCAAACCCGAAGAAACTATGAATAACTGCCGGCCGCGGTGGCCGAGGAGACTGAGGCGCTCCAGTCACGGTCTGCACGGCCACTACGGTCGGGGGTTGGAATCCCCCCTCGGGCATGGATATTTGTGCCGTCCTAGACCGTAAGTAGTTCATAAGTAGTTTGTAAGTTTAGGGACTGATGACCCCGTAGTTAAGTCCCATAATCTATACAAATATTTGAACATTTATGAATAACTGATCGCTAATTGCGATTTATTTCATTCCTCCTTCTTGGTCAGCAGTGTAAGTAAAAAGCAAAGAATCAGTCCGCAAAGTATTCGATTTCAGACTGGTGTTTATCAGATCCACACGTCGGCGTCGGCGCTGTAAGTGAAGAGCGCTTCGCGACCTGACGATGGGCGGTGTGGGCGAAACGCCCCTCCTTGGCGCCGGCGCGCGCTATCTGTGCGGCGACTCATCCATCACGCCGTAACGACTGCACAGTGCCGCCTGCCTGCCGCCTCCCCCGCAAAAACCCCGCAGATTGCAGCCCGGCGAGCGCAGCCCCAGCAGCCAGCAGCCAGCAGCCGCCGCTCGATACGGCTGCGCCGCGTCTTTCACGGCACGTAGCTGCCAGCTACGCCTTTAAAATATAGCGCGCCGTTTGCTCTTCCTCTCGCCCGCCCGGCCCTTAAACACTGCAGCTCGGCGTCCTGGCCAATCTGCGTAGAGCTCGTACCGCCAGGGGCGTTGTAGCGGCTTCTTATCTTCATACGCGAAAAGCATCCAAGATTACGATTAGATTAGATTAGCTGTCCGTTCTGTAGATCCGCATTCAGGAGATCACCGTGGATATATATATATATACCGGGTGATCAAAAAGCGGGCCGCGGTGGCCGAGGGGACTGAGGCGCTCCAGTCACGGTCTGCACGGTCACTACGGTCGGGGGTCCGCATCCCCCCTCGGGCATGGATCTTTGTGCCGTCCTTAGTATAAGGTAGTTGATAAGTAGTTTGTAAGTTTAGGGACTGATGACCCCGCAGTTAAGTCCCATAAGCTTAACAAACATTTGAACATTTTTTGGTGATTGGAAAGTAGGAGGCGAGGTACTTGCGGAATTAAAGTTGTGAGGCGGCATACTAAGTCGTCTCGGGATAGCTCAGTCGGTAGAGCGCTTGCCCGCGAAAGGCAAAGGTCCCAGGTTCGAGTCCCGGTTCCGGGACACAACTTTAAACTGCCAGGAAGTTTCATATCAACGCACACTCCGCTGCAGAGTGAAAGTTTCATTCAGGTTAAAATATATGTGTGTTCTAGATGTTATTTGGAGGTATAGAGGAAACACTAGCGTGGAGAGGTGCATCAAGCCAGACTTCGGACATATGCCCTGGGTGGTACAGGTCACGCACTTTTTAATGGCCCCTCAATGATCGGCGGAAGTCGGCCGAGTTCGTGTGTGTACGTATTGTTTATGCTCTCTAGCAACCTTACCCCGTAAGTGCATTGCACACCGTAGACATCGTCAACGTATTGTTGATTTGAGCCTGGTATTATTGTCTTCCACCTTATTTTCTAAAATAAGTCCACATACCCCGACGACTTCTTTTCGAAGAAGGAAGGCTGTCCTAGAAAGTGGTATGAAGAATGTTAATTCCGATTGTTATGCAATTACGACAATAAAATAGAGGCAGAAATCGTTGCTTCGCTGCTACATCCACTTAATAAGTCCATTTAAAATATTATTTCGTTGATAAAAATCAAATCTTTGTACAGCTTTGCAGAACGTGACTGGCACCCCGCAGACCTCTCGGCCACCACGACCGGCATTCCGTAGATATATATTCCACTTTTCTGTTACTCAAACATTAAAGTGATACTTAATTTCGTGTTCCATCTGCGACGCTTTAACCCCCTACTTGTTGTTTCTTTTGAAACCTGTAAGCTATATGCGATAAGCTAGGGGCACGTGAGAAAGAGGTGGCTACGAGCTGAATGCAAGCTTCTGCAAATGGTTGTTAAAGGAAGGAAGGAAGAAGGATAGAAAAGAAAGGATTGACAGTGGCCGCATTTGGGCATTGATATTAAGCAATGGCGACAAGTGAAAATGTGAGCCGGACTGGGAATCGAACCCGGGTCTCCCGCTTCGGGCCAGCGGTCGCCTTAACCACTTGGCCACGCATGCTCGCCTCCCGTCCGTCTCAAATTCTCACAAGTCGCACGCTATGTTTGTAGCGCCCCTATCGTCAATGCCCTCTTACACTCGCCAATACGGATTCCCGTGAAGCGGGAGACCCGGGTTGGATTCCCGATTTGGCTCACATTTCCACTTGTCGCCATTGCTTAATATCAATGCCCAAATGCGGCCACTATCAATCCTTTCTTTCCTATCCTTCTTCCTTCCCTTCCTTTAACAACCATCTGCAAATGCTATTTGGCTGCGAAGCAGGTGTGGTGTCTGTTCTTTCGGACGTCACACCACACCAATACAATATGAATGCAAGCTTCTGCTCCCAACATTCTCCGCTCAGTGGCCACGTTTAAGTGTGTGATCTGTACCTGTCTCAAAAATGTTTTCAAATGTTTGTATAGCTTATGGGACTTAACTGCGGGGTAATCAGTCCATAAACCTACAAACTACTTATGAACTAGCTTATACTAAGGACGGCACAAATATCCATGCCCGAGGGGGGATTCGAACCCCCCCCCCCGATCGCAGGGGCCGTACAGGCCGTGACTGGAGCGCCTCAGTCCCCTCGGTCACCGCGGCCGGCTGTACCTGTCTCGATTGGTATGTTCTCACCCCATTGTTTTGCTGTCAATGTGTATCTTTACCTCGGCACTCACGGCTGAGATGCCGTAAATTTCGCCATGCTGCAGTTGTCTCCTGTGCAATGTTTGTGAGTGGGCTGATATCTGTTAGTTTAGTAAGCTGTTCAGCTAACAGAGTGTAAGGCGGAATTTTATTTATATTCCCGCTGGTAATGGCTGGCATCTCTTCCCACGCAGCTGGGGCGTGTTCCGGCCACTCGAATACCGTGTGTTCCGGGCTGCCTACCTCGCCACCACTGTCACGGGTTGGGTCAGGCCGCTTGACTATCCGGTGCAGATGCCCCGTATAGGGACCGCGGCCTGTCAACAAATATACGAATACCCTTTTAAGCTTGAAAATCCTTCTTCCTCCTATAGACTCGTCACACGTCAGTTTCAATCCGTTGAGCGCTTCTTTTAATTTGGTTCGCACAGTTTTCGTTTGTTGCTGTTTAGTCTGACGTTTAAAACTCCAATGTATACAAACAAATTTCCTAAATAAACTTCAGTATCATTATGTACTTTTAATTCAGGACTCATTACTTGTAATACAGTCGCTTTGGAAAGCGGAAAGTCGTACGACAATTGAACTGAGAATCAGTCAAAATTGTTCAAATGTTTGTGCATCTAAGCGACTAAACGTTGCGATTATCAGTCCCTAGGCTTACAAACTACTCCAACAAACCGGAACTAACATTTACTAAAGACAACACACACCCGTGCCCGAGGGAGGACTCGAACCTCCGACGGCGAGCAACCGTGCGCTCCGCAACAAGGCGCCTTAGAACGCTCGGCTCTCCACCGCGGCGAGAATTAGTCACTTAATCTTAAAACTTTTGCTGGGAAATCTCGGCCACATAGGTCGATTCTCTCTCTTTGTGGCGTTTCTCGTTTAGAACAATGAAATTATGGCCTTCGTGATCATATCCCACAGTGCCGCCTCGTAGCATGCCTAGCATTAGAATTTTTTACGGTATTTCAATATTGTTGTCCCACTCTTGCACATGCACATCCTGCAAGCCATTCATTGGTGCAAAGTACTCTCTCATTGTACCGGCGCGGTGGAGTAGCCGAGCGGTCTAGGGCGTCTCGCTGCGGAGCGCGCGATTGCTCGCCGTCGGAGGTTCTAGTCCTCCCTGGGGCATGGGTGTGTGTGTGTGTGTGTGTGTGTGTGTGTGTGTGTGTGTGTGTGTGTGTGTGTGTGTGTGTGTGTTTGTCCTTAGGTTAGTTTACCTTCGTTTAAGTAGCTTGTAAGCTACGGACTGATGACCACGCAGTTTCGTCCGATAGATTTACAAACATTTGAATTTGAATCTCATTGTACCACTCATTATGGCATCTTTCTGTTCCACTAACATACGAAGCTCGTCGAAACAAGTATAATCTGAGAGCAGACAGGAGACGACAGCGTTCTTCAACTGCCCAAACCACAGTCCTTCACTTCTCTGCTCACTAAATACACACTGTCTCTCTCTCTCTCTCTCTCTATCAAAACTCAGAGGTTCCAACCCTTCCCAAAACTAAAACACCAATCCACATCGAGGCGTCCGAGTTAGATCAATGTCGGCTTGCTGTCGGAAGATGAATTTCCTGAACTGCATACTATTAAAAACCATCCAATGGGCTAACTTCCCGCGTTTTCACGCCTCAGACCATGCCCGCATGTCCTGCTTTCTCACTGTGCGGGACGATGGCCTCCGGTATCCGCCGAAATCGCAGCCGGCAAGTGATTCTTTACGACTACCCACATTCCTTACTGTATTGAAACTGGTGTAGCCTGACTTCCTGGCGCCAGAAACGTAATGTTTCCTGCAAGACATCTCCCAGACGACTTGGCGCCAAACGTGTTCGTTCCAGGGAACTGTCCTCCATAAATTTCCCCAGCTTTACCCTCGTAAAACAGCGCAAACAACAAGTAAAAGTGCATTGCATTTTCCAACCGCTTCCGGCCAGCCAAAGCCACCATCGCTGGTGCCAGAGGCATGGCGGAAACGTTGCAAAATACTTGTAAAAGCATTCAGGGGAGGTACTCATACACAACAGCAGACGCTCATTCAGAAAAATAGGACAGAGGCTGGAGCCAAAGCGTTGGGGGTTGGTCAGTGCACGGTGTACCTAGCATGGTGGGCGCTTGCCGCAGGTCCGTTTTTGGGGAATTTAGAGCTCCGCAGAATAGTAATGAGTGCCTTTGTGGTTTTCCGCCTACAGGTCACGAAAGGAAGGCCACTAACTCTCCCCCTCCTCATCTGCCTTCACACAAATCCAAGTATCAGAATGTTTTAGCTCAGCTACATAATTGATAAGCCATGACTTATAAACTAAATTAAAAATGTATTAAACTGAAGTATTTATGCCGCGACCTAGATACGAACCTGGGACCTCCTGCTTACTAAGTAGACACCATAACCACTTTTTTCTTTTTTATTGTAGTCTATCCACTTCTCTTTTTTTTACTTTTCTTTTTATTTATTTTTTTATATTTTTTTAGGAAGGAACTTTACAAAAATTACTTTTCACCGCCACTTTTACCCTAAAAAATAAAATAAAATAAATGTCAAACTACACCACTTCAGTCGTTGGCCATATCTTATCCTAGGCCCAGAGCAACTAACCTATTCCCAAGAGGGGGCAAGAAAGGATAAAAGTGGAAGATATACAGTGCACCTACAAAAATTAAATATATTAATCTATTTGTAATTTATAATTATTATGAATGAAAATGTAGGAACACCCCCAACTCCGGGGTGGGTTACGAAAAACACTATACAGAAAATTTGAGAAATATTGACCGTATTTTGGATTGCGGACAACTGTGCAACCTCGTACGTTCAGAAAATTCCAAATATCAAGTTCGTTTCTCTCTTCATTTTCGAACAACTAGTGAACCGCATATCGGCAAATCCACTTCGCAGCGTTCGTGTTCGTTTACCGGTAATATCCCAAGTCTGGAAACAGGAGCAGATGGAGAAATATGTGATGAGGGGTCCTACTGGTACTCAAGGCCAGCATCTGTCGCACCAAGACCCAAACGCCTTCCGTCGATCAACCACTGGCGCACGGAGACTTTATGGATCCAGCGACTACAGGATGGTCTTAAGACACGTACCCTTTCACTAGATAAACTTCAGTTCTGCCTCTTATTCCCTTATAAATACGTATCAAACTGCCAAATTTTAACTGGTCGCCTCTACTTCAGTTTCATTTCATTAATAGATATCACGACAAAATATGTCTCTGGACTTTATTTGATATTTAAATTATTGAGGGTACATATTTATTTACTATCGTAAATCAGCGTAACATTAACGTTACACTCTACTCTACCATGTGCAACCCTCTTCATGTCCTCATAAGAATGGCAACCGACATCCATTTGAATCTCTTTACTGTATTCGTCTCTTGGTCTCCCTCTGCGATTCTTACCTCATACACTTCCATCCAATACTAGATTCACTATTCCTTGATGTCTAAGAATGTTTTCTACCTATTGTCCGTTCTTTTAGTGAAAATATCACAGAAATTCCTTTTCGCCCCAACCCTGTTCAGTAACTCATCATTAGTTACTTTACCTACGCATCTAATCTTCAGTATTCTGTAGCACCACATTTGAAAAGCCTCTATCATCTTCTTGTCTGAACTGTTCACTATCCATGTTTCAGTCCCATACAAGGCAACACTCCACACAAAAGCCTTCAGAAAAGACTTCCTTACACTTAATATTCGACGTTAACAGGACAGAGGACGGTGGCCTCAGGGAACCGCAGAAAACACAGCCGGGAAATGATTCTTTACAACCACCCACATTTCTGATCCTATTTGGCACCCGTAGCAGGTTAGTTTAAAGGAAGACATGGAAGCAGTTCAGTGGCGAGCAGCTAGGTTCGTTACTGGTAGGTTCGACAAATGCGCTAGTGTCACAGAAAATCCTCCGGGAACTCAAATGGGAATCGCTGGAAGAAAGACGACGTTCTTTTCGAGACATTATGTTGAGGATATTTAGGGGGCCTGAATTTGAAGCTGAATGCAGAACGATCTTTCTGCCGCCTACTTACATTTCGCGTAAAGATGACAAAGACAAGATAAGAGAATTCAGGGCTCGAACAGAGGCATATAGACATTTTCCCCTCGTTCTATTTGGGAGTAGTGCTCCGAGCGAGGAGGCCTAGTGGTAACGCATTTGACTAGCACTCGGAAGGACGGTGGTTCGCCGGTAGCGGTGGTCGAGGAGACTGAGGCGCTTCAGTCACGGTCTGCACGGCCGCTACGGTTGGGGGTTCGAGTCCCCCCTCGGGCATGAATATTTGTGCCGTCGTTAGGATAAGCTAGTTGATAAGTAGTTTGTAAGTTTAGGGACTGATGACCCCGCAGTTAAGTCCTTTATGCTTAACAAACGTTTGAACATTTGAACATTTGGACGGTGGTTCAAAACCACCACCGGTCATCCAGATTTAAGTTTTTCTTGATATCTCTAAATAACACCAGACAAATGCCGGGGTGGTTATTTTGAAAGGGCACGGCAGATTTCCTTTCCAATCCTTCCCCAAAACTCCGAGCGCTAGCTCCATCTCTAATAACCAAGCTGTCGACGGGCCGTTCAACACTAAGCTTCCTTCCTTTCTCCTAGTAGTGGTACAGTATAACCTCCGCCATGTACCCTACGGTAGATTGCGGAGTATATTTGTAGACGTAGATCTGTTTGTCAATGAGGCTTTTTTCCCATTGCCATTCTGCATTTTATATCCTCTGTACTGCGACCATGACATTTTACTGCCAAGGTAACAAAACTGGTCTACCACCTTCTGAGGATTCTATATGGAGGTACAATTTTTTTATATCATTTTATTTAATTAATTAATAGACAGATTTTGTGCGCAAGCCGGCGACTCAATTCCTTTTCTAAATTTGGTCCTTGCTTTCCCTCACAGCGTGCGCAAGGTACAGATTGGATAATGGAAGGATAAATGCCAAAAACGCAATTATTATTTTATTGTTTTAAGCCGTCAGGTTTCGACACTCAATGCTGTCATGATCTTGTCTCATTGACATTAAACAGGTTATTATAATGAAACTTCCTGGCAGATTAAAATTGTGTGCGCGAACCGGGACTCGCACCTGTTTGAGTTCCGGTTCCGGCACACAATTTTAATCTGCCAGGAATTTTCATTTCAGCGCACACTCCGCTGCAGAGTGAAAGATTCATTCAGGTTATTATAATGCTCCACATAAAATCTTGTAGGTTTAAAGCAATTTCATGGAGGTACTCAACGAGACATGTGCAGTATGATGGTTATTATTTTATGGATATTTTACTGTTTTAATTTTTACCAGACATCCATTTTATTTCTGACTATCCACTCGCGCATGATTTTGTATATAACTATCATTCTGTAAATCTACTAGGTTTTATGTGGATCACTATAATAAGCAGTTAAAGGTGAATGAGGCAAGATGATATATAAATGAATTTCTGTTCGCTAGTCTCGCTAAAACTCGAGAACAGCTGAACCGATTTGGCTAATTTAATCTTGAAATATACGTGCAAGTTCAGGGAAGGTTTAAACGGTGATAAAATATGGAAAAGTTGTCCGGAAAAGAGGAAAATCGGGAAAAACTGAAACAGCTTATTCCAGGGAGCAATCAAAACCGTTTGTCCAATTGCGATAAAATTTTGTAAATATCATTTGAAAGCAAGAGGAGGGTTCGCATCAAATAAAAATTTGGAAAAGTCGCCTGGAAAGTAGGAAAAATGAGGAAAAACCGAAAGTGATTTTTTTCTATGAATAAAGACCTATTGCTACCTGGTTGTAAGAGCACAACTTCAGTAAGGCTTGACAAGACAAGATTTGTATGAAATAATTTTTTGGGAAAATCTATCAGAAAATTGTAATTTAAAAAAAAAAAAAAAAAAAAAAAAAAAAAAAAAAAAAAAGACAGTTAAATTTTTTCAATTGGATATCAATGTCATTCGTCTGATTGCAATAAAATGCACATTTGACGTTCAAAGCAAGAGTAACGTTTTTATGAAATAAAAATTTGGAAAAATTTCACGGAAAATTCAGAAAAAATAGAAAAAGATTTTTCTATGAAATATCAAAACCATCTATCTGATTGCGATAAAAATTTGTACCTTTGACATTCGAAGCAAGAGTACATACATATTAGCAATTGCGAAGCATTGCTTGGACGACTAGTATAAAATAAAAACTGCGACATTGGCATCTATCATTCCATTTATACAAAAAGATCGCTCCCCAAGATAAGTAAATGAAATTGAATAACGTTACAACCCTGTCTTACGCCATTCCCAGGCAATGCTTTCCTTTCATGCAAAGGAAAAGAATTCGTGGCATATTGCATCAAAGCACTCTGTAAGAGAGGAAACAAAATAGGTTCCTTTCTGCTTCTCTCTCTCTCTCTCTCTCTCTGAGAACAGCAGCAAGTTAGGAGTGGGCGTGTGGAGGTAAATAAAGTATTAGGAAGCGGCGGTAGAGCGGGCGGCCACGGCGGCGCCTGATGCGCCTGCTAAATCCAGAGACCAACGGCGGCGGCGGTGGCGGCAGGAGGAGCAGGGCGAGGCGGCCAGGATTTGCGTCCGAATGAATAAGTAAGGCGCGCCGCGCCGCGCGTTTATCTTGGCAGATGGCCCGCGCTTCCTTCCGCGAGGCGAGGCGAGCAGGAGCTGCGCCCACAACGGCTGTGATCAATAGGCGAGCAGACGACACAGCAAGCTCCCGCCCTGCCGTGTGCCTTTGTACACTCTTCTGCCGCAGTTGCCACACAGGGCGCCAACGTCCACACTCCGTTCCCGAGGGTAGTGTAACGGGATGGCTAGGCGACATGTGGGCTAGCGACAGACTCCATGTACTAATAACAGAAAACATAGGTTCAATAGGATTTGTACTGTCAAACGGCAGGTTAGATGAAATTAAATGGAGCTTAGTTAAGGAATCCTGTCGGGTAGGAGGCTGAACCGGCCACAACGGCTTAGAATCACGAAGTAAATAATAACAAATGTTAGGACGCGAAAAGCTGTCTGATGTTGACATTTAGGTTCGAATCCGGTAACGGCGCTATTTTATAAATAAGTAGGTCGGTGTTCTTTTCTTTGCAAGAATCGTTCTGTATTTTGTACACAACCACAGTCACAAAATGTCAGTTTGCGATAGCATTTCACGCAATTACTGATAATAAGACGAGGCACTGAATTAAAATTTTTTACATGTGCGGCAGTCAAGCCCATACTTACTAGGCAGTTTCTTTATACTTTCAGTTGTAAGAAGGAGACCTGGGTTCGAATCCCTACCATGGCACAAATTGTAGTTAAGTGCCTCAACCTAAAATTATAATCTTTCTTGTACTGACACTAGATCTCAGGGATATGTACGTATTGATCTTAGTACCACCTACTCAAGACGTACAGGCAGGATTCGCGGGATTGGCCGAGATCTCCAATGTGCCTCGCTCCGGAGTGCGCTGCTGCTTTCCGTCGGAGGCGTGAGTTTGTTGTCCTTAGCATTAGTTAGTTTATGTAGCTCGTAAGTCCCGACGCTGACAACCACTGCAGAATGGTCCCATAGCTTTACAAACCTTAGAACAGGCAGGGTTGTCCCTATTACGTTAAATGCTGGAGAGCTATTAAAATACAGGAGAATAGTTTAGAAATCGTTAAAACTGAAATGCATTAAGTGTGTAACATATTGTTCAAAAATTTTAACAATGTGTTAGGCCATTATCACTAATTACTGATCTGAAGATGCCCCGACAGAACCTAAACTAGTTATCACATTAAGAGTGTTAAAAATTTGAAAACATAGCGATCTTGACTAAAGATGGCCACGCGCTCATCGTTTCAGCACCAACCCGAGACAAATTGGTCTGAGGATGATCTCAGCCGGCCGCGGTGGCCGCGGGGACTGAGGCGCTTCAGTCACGGTCTGCACGGCCACTACGGTCGGGAGTTCGAATCCCCCCTCGGGCATGGACATTTGTGCCATCCTAGTTCGTAAGTAGTTCATAAGTAGTTTGTAAGTTTAGGGACTGATGACCCCGTAGTTAAGTCCCATAAGCTTAACAAACATTTGAGCATTTGATGATCTCAGTTTAAGAATGAAACAGGTTACCTTTATAAGATTAGATTAATACTTGCTCCATAGATCATATATACGGCATTTCGTAATGATGTTGAACGTGTCAGTTTAGTAAATGTTGTCTATACATATAAGTTAACAATTTTTATTTTCATTTTTTATCTTTATTTATTTATTTATTTTTAAGTTTTATCTAAACAGTCATCTACATTGTAGAAGGAGTTGCCATTCAGAAATTCCTATAATTTCTTTTTGCATACTAGTTGGCTATCTGTCAGACTTTTGATGCTACTTGGTAAGTGACCGAAGACTTTTGTAGCAGCATAATTCATTCCTTTCTATGCCAAAGTTAGATTTAACTTTAAATAGTGAATAAGTGTAAAATTTGAAACTTCCTGGCAGATTAAAATTATGTGCCGGAACCGAGACTCGAACCTGGGACCTTTGCCTTTCGCGGGGAAGAGCTCTACAAACCTTTTTTTTTTTTTTTTTTTTTTTTTTTTAAATGAGTAGTTCTGTTCGTTGCGGACGCTGATCGTATTTGTTCGTTGATGTTCGAAGTGTTCTTGGCTCAGCTTTTTTTATTACAGAAGGCGTTGAGCCACCTGACCGGACGCGCTGAGCCAGACGACTGTGCTATCCCGACATGACTCACGAGGCCGCCTCACAACTTTACCTCCGCCAGTACCTCGCCTCCTACTTTCCAAACTTCACAGAAGCTCTCGTGCGACATCCTTTCATATCAGCGCACACCCCGCTGCAGAGTGAAAAGTTCCATTCTGGGAACATCCCTTAGGCTGTGGCTAAGCCATGTCTCCACCATATCCTTTCTTCCAAGAGTGCTAGTCTTGCAAGTTTCGCAGGACAGCTTCTGTGAAGTTTGGAAAGTAGGAGGCGAGGTATTGGCGGAAGCAAAGTTGTGAGGCGGCATCGTGAGTCGTGTCGGGATAGCTCAGTCGGTAGAGCGCTTACCCGCGAAAGGCAAAGGTCCCAAGTTCGAGTCCCGGTTCCGGCACACAATTTTAATGTGCCAGAAAATTTCGTATTAGCGCTCACTCCGCTACAGAGTGAAACGTTTCCTTCTGGAAATGTATAATTTCTTCTTTGAACTAGACTGATATTTTCATATTGAAAAGAGTTGAATCCTTACAAAATAAAGAAATGAATGAATAAATAAATAAATAAATAAAAAGAAACTGCATACCGTATTCTGCAACAATGACAGTGAGGAACACAGGTGTTGTTCTTAGCATTAAGGCGTGGCAAGCCATCGGGCATGCCTTCAGATAACGGATTATAGTGGTGCGGCAACTGACGGCACTGAAGTACGTCACGGATATAGTACGTCTACAGGTTTTACCTTTCATGCAACAACATCGCGCTGCCATTTTCTGGAAGGAGAATGCTCGTCCACAGGTGGAACGTATCTCTACGTGTGACACCATTTCTGCCATCAACGTACCGAGCGAAGTGGCACTGGACTCGCATTCGGAAGCACGGCGGTTGAAACCTGTTTCCGGTCATCCAGATTTACAATTCCTTTGGTTTCCCTTAATAATACCAGGAAAATGCCGCTTTGGTTTCTTTAACAGGACACGGCCAATCTGCTTCCCCGCCAAAAAAACAGTTTCGAGTGGCTATGATGTTTCTACATCTATGTTGGATACTCCGCAAATCACACTCAAGTGCCTGGCAGCAGGGTTCACCAAACCAGCCTCATCCCATGTATCTCCCATTCCATTCTCGAATAGAGCCACCTGATAAGGATCCCACACTGGGCAGCAATACTCCAAAAAAGGACGGACAAGCGTAGTGTATGCAGTCTCTTTAGTAGTTCTGTTGCATGTTTTAAGGATACTGCCAATAAAACGCAGTCTCTGGTTCGCCTTTCCCACGACGTTATCTACGTGTTCTTTCCAGTTCAAGTCTGAAGTAATAGTAATTCCTAGATATTTTGTGGAGTTTACTGCCTTCACGTTTGAATGATCTTTCTTTTTAAACAAAGTTTAACGGATTTCTTTTCGTACTCATGTGGATGACTTCACACTTCGCATTATTTAGAGTCAATTGTCTATTTTTACACCATAGTGATATCTTATTTAGATCGTTCTGCAGTTGGTTTTGATCTTCAGATGATTTTACTAGAGGGTAAATAACGGCGTCATCTGCAAACAATCTAAGAGAGATACTTAGATTTTCTCCCAAATCGATTATGTTAATAAGGAACAGCAGAGAACCAATGACACTATCCTGTGGAACACCCGATATCACTTCTGCTTTGTCTATGCCTTACCATCGATTACTGCAAACTGTGTCCTCTCTGACAGGAAATCCCTTATCCAGTCGCAAATTTGGAGCGATATACCATTACCATGCAATTTTATTAAAAGCCGTTTATAAGGTACGGTGTCAGAAGCCAAGAAACACGGATTCAATTTGAGAACCCTTGTCGATAGCACTAATCACTTCGTGTGAGTAAAGAGCTTAGTTGTGTTTCGCATGAACGATATTCTATTCGAGATAATTCAGAGTATTTGAATATAGGATATGTTCCAAAATCCTGCTGCAAATTGACTTCAATGAACTAGGCCTGTAGTTTAGTGGGTTACTCCTACTGCCTTTCCTGAAGATAGGTGTGACTGTGCAAATTTCCAATCTTTTAGAACAGATTCTTCTTTGAGAGAGCGGTTGTATATTTAAGGAAGGAATCTTGGAGTAACGTCTCGTCGAGAGCGTGGTCATTAGAGACGGAGCTTACGCTCGTAAGGTTTGGGTAAAGATTTGGAAGGGGAGGTGGGCGGCCGTGCCCTTTGAAAGGAACCATCCCGGCATCTGCCTGGAGTGATTTGGGGAAATCACGGACAACCTAAATCTGGATGGCCGGGGGCCGGCCGCGGTGGCCGAGGAGACTGAGGCGCTCCAGTCACGGTCTGCACGGCCACTACGGTCGGGGGTTCGAATCCCCCCTGGGGCATGGATATTTGTGCCGTCCTAGTTCGTAAGTAGTTTGTAAGTTTAGGGACTGATGACCCCGTAGTTAAGTCCCATAGACTATACCAACATTTGAACATTTTGATGGCCGGAGGTGGATTTGAACCACCATCCTTCCGAATGCGAGTCCAGTGTGTTACCACTGCGCCACCTCGCTCGGTGGTTGTATATGGCTGTTAAGTAAGGAGCTATCTCTTCAGCATAATCAGATAGAAATCTAATGGGTATACAGTCCGGACCAGAAGACTTGTTCTTATTAAGTGATATGAGTTGCTTCACTACTCCGAATAAAAAAAAATCACATAATTGTAAATCTATCGGACCAAACTGCTTGGTCATCAGTCCGTAGCTTACAAATTACTTAATCTAAGGTAAACTAACCTAAGGACAAACACACATACCCATGCCCCAGGGAGGACTCGAACCTCCGACGGCGAGCAACCGCGCGCTCCGCAGCGAGGCACCTTAGACCAATCGGCTACACCACCACGGTACGGTTAATGTAATTGAGATTCCGAAACCGGTCACGTTTGCAATAACTAAATATCGTCACTTCAGCAACTGTTATGCGATTCATTCAGATTGCATAAAATACAAGTACCATTGTCGATAAAATCAATATTCATCTACATCTGCTGTACAATTCTCATTTAAGTGCTTCACAGAGAGTTCATTGGAATAGCTTTCAGATAATTTGTCTACCGTTCCAACCCCTAAAAGCTCGCGGGAAAAACGAACGAGTAGATCCGTCTGTGCAATACCTACTTTATTTTATTGCGATAATCACTCCTCATTATATAGGTGGACACCAACGAAAAAATTACATTCGAAAGAGAAAATTGAATCTGTTGCATCTTGTAAATACTTTGTCGGTAATCCGCAGAAACATTCTCATCAGTAGGAATAAAACATTGTGTGAGTATTACTATCTTCACTGATCAGACTTCAGTTAAACTGCGTCCGTTTTCATTGTTTTTTATTGTATTGCGTACCCTGACACTGTTCGGCTTTTAAACTGATTTATATTAAAAGAAAAAAAGACTCTAACTTGAGAATATTGTATTTGTAGTCTGATTAATGATAACTGGAACACTCACTTAAAAATTATGAATGAAGCAGGGACGAAATATACCTGTAACTTGTTTCGAAACACATTACGTTCATTGGAGCTGAAGGGCAGAAACAGACAGTTGAGGAAGGAATGAGATAGCGTGTAGCCGAACCCCACTTCAATCTATTGATTGAGCAAACGGTAAAGGAAAGCAGAGATAAATCTAGTTAAGGAATTAAAGAACTGGGAGATGAAATAAAAACTCCAAGCAAGATCACAGCAGTGTAATTTGTCAGAGACAGCAAATAAAATGGAAGGTCTGTTGAACCCAACAGGTAGTGTCTTGAAAGTAATTGTGAATATGAACAACAATTATTAGATTTAAGTATGCAATGTTCACGAAATGCATTAGGAAGTGAGGCACCAAATTCAATACACGAGTATTGTAAGTCCCATAAGCTTAACAAACATTTGAACATTTGAACACGAGTATTGCTTTTATGGGAGTAAAAATAACAGACGTAGAGAGGATATAAAATGCAGATCTACAGAGGAAAGAAAGTTTGTTCCTGAAAAATATGTAGTACAAAATTAAGTGTTAGAAAGGCTGAAAGTACCTGTCTGGATTTAGCCTGATACGGAGGCGAAATATGCAGGTTGAGTCACTAACTATTGCCACCACGAACAGCTCCGAAAGTATGATAGGGGCTGAAAAGTTTGTGTGACAGAAGTTACATGGGACAACGGGGACAGAATATGACGCTGGTTTTTTGTTGCTAAGTGGGGTCGCTTCAGAGATATGAAAGTCAACTTTTTTTCGTTTTTAATGGGATGCTTCGGTATGACACTTGTTTTCTGATAGCGGCTACCGAGACGAATTCAGTGATGTGTAACAGTAAGGTCTTGAAAAAGTTAACGAAGGTCAAAAAGGTAACAAGGATGTCCATTAACAGAAGGTGTTCGAAGTGATGACCTTTGGTATCAATGCAGAGCTGTAATCTTCTTATCATGGATTGAGTGGTATTCCATATCATTTCGGCACTTATCGGAGCACATTCTCTGAGAATTTTCTCTCGCATATCTTGAGGTGTAATGGAACTTCTTTATAACCAGTGTATTTTGCGAATCCCCACAAGGAAAAAACCAGATGAGTCAAGTCTGGCAAACGAGTCGATCACGACAAATCTCCTCCGTGTAGAATCCAACGATTTGGGCATCGTCTCTGTTACTCATTTCTAGCCATCAACGAAAAACGTGCCGGACACCCATCGCGTTGATACCATATTCTGTTTCCTGTTCCTAAAATTATTTTTTCTAATAACAGATCTAATGTTTCTTGCAGGACTGAGGCGTACATCCTACTATTAAGATTTCATTCTATGAAATAGGGTCCTATAATTCTGTCCTCCAGAATCCCACACCATACATTCACCGACCACGGTCTTTAGCGTGCAACTTGCTGCAACCAACATGGATTTTCAGTTGCCCAGTATTGCTTGTTAGGAAAATTACGATTTACAATGTTCGTGAATGTAGCCTTGTCAGTAAATAAAATCAAACTAGTAAATGTGTCAGTCCTCTGAATCTGGCGTTGAGCCTATCGGCAGAATTCCATGCGACGCATACAATCCGTACCAGTGACTTCTTGGTGGAGACTGATTTGGTAAGGATGATACTTACGGCGATGCAGAACACGAGCAACACTACTCTGGCTCATGACAGATTCCCTTGCAATTTGACGCGAACTAACACAAGGATCTCGAACCACAGTGGCAAGAGTACCAATTTCCGCTTCCTCGTTAGTAACGTTCCTTTGCCGGATAAGCTAAAGATCAAATTGTTCTCAATTTATGTCACACATATTTAAATGTATGACGTCTAGGGTGAGTACGTTGTAGATATCTTTCAGCGTATAAGTCTGTAGCTCTCACTGAATTTCTTTGGCATTCTCCGTATATGATAGGAATATCGACTTGTTCTTCGAAGGAATACATCATTCACATTCGCTTGCTTCGACGATAATAGTTTTACCATTCCTATTAGTGTCGTATTGCACAACATGTGGTTACATGTCAACCGCACTTTAGATGGATACGCCGTATTCGGTTAATATTTACTATTTACACAATATGCCAGAGAGAATTGTCAGGGCATGTGCTTCGATAGGTGCCGTAGTTATACGCAATATCACTCAATCAATGATAAGAAGATTGAAGCGCTGCATTGATACCAATAGTCATCACTTCGAACACCTTTTAATGGACGTCCATGCTACCTTTCTGACCTTCGTTGATCTACAAAGACCTTAATGTTACACATCATTGAATTGTCTCGGTAGCCGCTATCAGGAAATAAGTATCATACCGAAACATCTCACTAATAAAAATGTTGACCTTCATAGCTCTGAAGCGACCCCACCTAAAAACAGAAACCAAACTTCATATTCTTGCCCTCGTTGTACTGTGCAACATACGATCCACATCCTTTTCAGCTCCTGTCATACTTTCAGAGTTATTCTTGGTAGCAATAGTGTGGAAGAAAAACTTAAGTATGATAACTAACGAAGAGGTACTTACCTTTTCTCTCACGATATCCTGAGTACCATCGACGAAAGGAAACCGACAGATTCCATATTTCCGGGAAATGTTTCAAACAGTGCCTCACTACAGACTACTAACGAAGATTCAAAGTTATGGAATAGGCTCACATGTGAATGGCTCTGAGACAAAGTATTTGTTGTTCTGGACAACAAGTGTTTTTCAAAGTCAGAGGAGCTATCAAGAGTGCCCTAGAGAAGTGTTATAGGACTTCCATTGTTCTTTATGCACATGGAACACTGCCAGATAGAGTAACAGAGCTGGACGTGCGGGAGTAGAGGTGTCTAACAAGGAAAGTACTTGGGCTCGAACACACATATCTGTATGAACGTTTGGTTGCAGGACTTATACATACCTCTCATTGTGCTGATGGGTGTCGTTTTTCTGCAAAACTCTGCAATCATGCTCTAGATAGCACTAAAGATGTAATTGTAGGCGCCATATACAATGCTGAAATCTTAACTGTACACGTGAATGTGAATAAATGATACTCGAGGAATATGAGTGTCTGCAAAATGCTCAGTGAAAAAATGCAAGTTAATCTCATGGCATATTTGCGTATTCTGTTTATATCAGTGTTGAACGCCACGTGAATGACACTTTTGTAGTGGGCTACTTTTTCACCAGTATCGTAGCCAGCGTTCTGCCACGATAGCTGTTTCTAACTTATGCTCATATTTCTGCACTATAATTGCTTCCAGAAAACATGCAAATGATTCAACTTCTTCACCAATACCATCTTCTCGAAGAACGGTTCTCCTTAACTTCATCTCAACCAATCGCAATACATCAGCAGGATTGCTTACCAATCCTCGACCTATCTGACGCTTCACTATACAAATAACGTCACAAAATCCAACTTCAGTAGATCATCGGTGAGAGATAAATAGAAAAAGGAAAATAAGTATTTTCTGTTTTCAAAGACCTCGAAAAGACCTTTGACGGAGTTCAATGGGGAAAGCTGATGGTCATATTGAAGAAGAAGGGAGTAAAGTGGAAAGAGAGACGACTGATTTCAAATTTGTACTTGAATCAGAAGGCAAGGGTGTGAATAGGTAACGAGACCTCCGAAGATAGCAAGATTGGGAGAGGTGTGAGACAGGGCTGTCGTCTCTCGCCGATCCTATTTAACATTTTAAAGTTGTTTGGGTGGGAAAAAATGTGTCATATAGGTGGGTGGAAACTGAACGTATAAGATTTGTAGATGACATGGTGATTCAAGAGACACTAACCCAAATGCTAAATGACGTAAATGATGCCTGTACAGCATTTGGTATGAAAATTAATAAACAGAAAACTAAAAACAGGGTTATAGGTTTAAAGAAAAGAAGTGTGAATTTTAAATTGGGATCAGAAACCATAGGATAAGTGAGAACGTTCAAGTATTTGGGAAGCTGGATTAAGGAACTCATGGACTGCCAACAGGACATCAAAGTAAGATGGCACTGGCGAAATAGGCGTTTCAGAAGCAGAGAAGACTCCTAACTAGAGGTTTACACAAGGAATTAAGAAAGCGACTGGTGAGTGCCTAATATGCAGCGTGCACTTTGAGGAAGAAGGATAAGAGGAAAATTGAAGCATGTGAAATATGGATATAGATTAGAATGGATAGGATCAGTTTAACTGATAAAGTCTGGAATGAGGATGTACAGGCCAGAGTTCGAGAAGAACGGAGGATGTTATCGACTGTGAAGAACAGAAAGATAAACTGCGTAGGTCATAATCTAAGAAGAGATTGCCTTCTAGTGGAGGCGACTGAAGGTTTCGTTCCATGGAAGAGATGGAAGGGCAGACGAAATACCAGGTACTGGTGACGACACCGGGCCACAAGGAGGGTACCAAATAATGGAGAGGAAAGCACGAGACCGAGAAGCGTGGAGGACTATACAGACAAAACCTGTCGCAAAGCAGTTAACTAGTTATCATGATGACATTATCTCTCCCACATTTTTGTGAATTTGTAAAAGGCTGGTCCAAAACATTCTAATGTATTATTTATTTATCGCGAGATATCTTTTGACGTAAGTGACGTCGTCAGGTGTCTTTCTGCAAAAACATTTTCTTGTATCAGTGTGTATCCAAGTACTAGATAAAATTACATAAATAAAATTTACAAATTTCAATTATAAAGTGCCGTACGTATGATATTTACAGTCCTTAACTGCTTCATCTGACTATTTATGAGGTGGTATTTTATATTTCATTCATGAATCTTAGCCAGTTACCATATTTGTCAATGTTTCAGAGTACTGTATGTTTACAAATTTTTCTTTCAAAGAGAAAAATAGAAGTTAACAGATATGGCGTAATTTTATTTATTATTTCTGTGTATGTTATTATGTTGTAATTATGGTTAAAGATTATATTAAAAATTTTAGGACATTATGGATAACACATTTATGTTTGACATCGTTGTCTTTATTTAGTCTTTGGTTGACTTTAGCATTGTAGTACAAACTCTGATCACTGTAACATGCAGTATGCTTTGTCCAGAGTTAAATTATCAATAAAATTATCGATGTAATTTTTGTGTTTAAAATCGATTTGATAGTTTAATAAACTATTTGCGTCTGTAGTTGCAGGGATACATACTTCAATTTCCTCCAGAATATTCATTTCATATCCCTTCTGTATTATAAGTAAAATTCGAGTGCATTTTCTATAGTGCCTACTACACCGATTTTAAGTGCTGGTAAAAAGTAGGTGGGTTTTTCTCACTCTCCCTAGTGTGTTCTTTATAACGAACGGTGAAATTACGTCCAGTTTTGGCTATATAAGGCCAAATACTTTCCTTATAAATTACTATTGGAGTTGAGGGGCATGAAACAGAAGTTAAGAAGGGAATGACCATTAACGCGCTACCCCTGCTCTAATAGATGGCATTTCAGGAACATGAACTCTTCACCTCTTCCTCGTGACTGCCACGCGGGAATGACCATGTAGTCTGAGACACCATATCACTGATTACGCGGCCGCTCTCGTCGGAGGTTCGAGGCCTGTCTCGGGAATCTGTGTGTGTGTTTCTGTTTTGTATTTACGATAAGTTAGTTTAAGTATTCTGCAATAGGGTATTTGACTGTTTTCTGGAAATCGTTTTAAATTGTTAATTATGTCATATTATGGTCCGAACATGGTTTTTTACTTCGAGAATTTCAGTACTTTAAAAAAAAAAAAATGAAATTCAGATAATTTCAACGCCCGCTAAAACGCTACATTGGCGTCACGTGATGCCTGTGACGTCATACAACACGCCGCTGTTGCTGCTGCTGCTGCTCTCGTAAGATAAACAAATACCTGTATATTGTTTGGGCCGAGGCCTCGTGTTTGGGCGTTAACGTTTGCATAATGACCTACAAATATTGCTTAGTTCCGCACTGTACCAATACATCTGTCAAGACTCCAGACAAATTGTTCTTGCAAGTACCAAAAAATGAGAAGATACGCAGAAAAGTGGCTGACACTGACGCGAAAAGATTCAAATGAAATAGCGGCTACTTCATGTGTGTTTTTCTGTGAGGATCATTTTGATCTAAGTAAACAATATTATTCCATTGGTAAACTAAACTGTTTAGTATCATTCTCTTTTTCTGCAAAGGTGTAAAGTAGTATTATGTGTAGGATAATGACCTGATGTTTACATTTGCGAAGTAAAACTTCATAATGTTACACGCCTACGACTTATGTGTAATTAAAGTCGTTTCCTAATATATTTGATGAAAGAACAACATGATTTTTTTAATTAAAGCATGGGACTTCGTATGTGGACGAGCAAACGTAAATGGATTAGCCTCTAGTATCAAAAGTAGTGACACATTCATATCAAACCAAATCTTGAATATGTAAGGAAAATACTGATTTGCATGGCAGAAAGTTTACACAAAATCGCAAACATTCACTCACAAAAACAACCACCCAAAAAAGCCCTGTAATTTCGGCGCTATAAATTTATTCCATCGTGTCTCGTACGCAATGTTTACGTGATAGTGACATGCCTTGGGATACGCGAAATGTGCGTTGCCAACCTACGAGCGATATGAAAACACCACCGACGCAACCCACTGTCCCTGTTCTAGAATATAGATATATTGTATAACTATACACAAGGCATTTTTGCTGTATTTTACAGATTTTGATGTTTCACTTTGCACCACTATTGAAGTAGTTAAATAAAATTACTCCCTTAACTGCGTGCTTTACTGGGTTAAATTTTACTAATCATCCCGGCGGCTTCCTGTGACTATGTTGGCAACAGATGCTGAATAGCGAGAATGATGAGACGTCGTCATTAGCCAATCGCGTGACAGCGAAAATATTTTGTCGTGAAACCTTTGATTTACGAGGGCAGTTACTTTTCCTGACCGGACAAGGGTACATACAAGAATCATAGAGCAGGAACAGCATTATTTATTTACTTCATGGTCTGTACGACACACTAGTCATTCTAGGTTGTCTGAACATCTGGACAAAGATTTTTCTATCTTGTTGTTGATGTTGCCAACATAATCACTCAAGGCCGCTTGGATAGAAGATAAAATTTCACCCTTTATTGCATAATATGGTGACTTCAAATTAAGTCTGCTGACATCAACAAATAGGATACTTTTTCCAATGGCATAAAATATCTCTCGAAATAATTTACTTTAAAATGTAGGTATGCGTTACTTACAATGCAGTTTTCACGTTTCTTATTTCTGGCATGTAAAAATTTGGATTGTTTTTAAAGAATGAAGACACCATAATTGCATCAACTTTAGGGAGGTTTCCGCTGTCAGCCTTCACATAACCATCTTACATTGTGGCATAAAAACTGTAAACGCGTTTAAATCACGAAAAAACTGAATTTAAAGCTGCGAAATGGAGGCAACGCGTACAATAATACAGCTCCGACTTCTAGTTGCCGCGCTGTAGGCGTTCTATGACGTCACCAGTACTTCAGCCAATAACGGGGCGTTTTCGATCACTTGATCTAATCGTGAAATTTGATGATTTTTAAGCATTAATTACGTAAAAATAACAGATGTTTTGTAAGAATTATAAGCAAAAATGCTGTCTGAATGTTATAATCATTCAGAATAACAACAATTCGAACCATATTTTTAACACAGGAAAATACCCTATTCTACTGCCGTCGGCTTACAAACATTTTAATATTTGAACCTCAGGACTTTTTGTTGTACGGGAGAGTTCCCTAACCGTGTTTTTCCACCACTTTTGTGGATATTTTCATAAGGGTCTGGCAATGTTACCTTGTTCCAGCAAGAAGGAACTGTAATTTGCTCCTGACTCTGTAAATACTGGGAAACCTGTAGTGTCAAATGAATAAAGTGATTTTACAACAGATGCGGTTTTATTTCTCAACATTGTGGTTTATTTACGAGTCAAAAAAATAATTTATTATCGTACTTCTCTGCATTACAAAACCTTGTGACAGCGATTTATGTACACTATGAAAATTACTGGGGGAATCGTGAGAGAAAACAAAATGAAACGTGAGAGGCTGCAGTCAGATTTGATGCGGTTCGGTGGTCGACCCTCTTGCAGGTAGGCGAGCTGCAGCTGCACCGCAGAGTTTTTGCTGCCCAGCTACTTGAGTACCGCCTCCTGGATGAAGTCCACGTCCTCTGGCGGGCAGTAGTCGTCCTCGCTGGACCTGACAACAGAACGAGCCCCAACGGCTGTAAGAAAGGCAGTAAAGGCAGTATTTGAAGAATAAGCACATGTAAAATAGTACTACTACACATGCTTAAGAAAATATTTGTACCATGAACTAGCAACATCAGTATGAGTAGCTGAGCTTGTTGTGTCTGTCTGTAAATGTTCAAATGTCTACAAATCTATCGGACCAAACTGCGTGGTCATCAGTCCGTAGCTTACAAACTACTTAAACCTAGGTAAACTAACCTAAGGACAACACACAGACCCATGCTCCAGGGAGGACTCGAACCTCCACGGTGAGCAACCGAGCGCTCCGCAGCGAGACGCTTTAGACCGCTCGGCTACTCCACCGCGGCGATGCTGTACTCAAATATTATGTAGTTATGGGTCAAATAAAACCATGATGTGTTTATAAGAAATGTACTGTGAAGAGTCCTCATTTCAGTAGTGGCAATTTATCTTCTGGTGTAACTACTTCTCAACATAACTTCATTACTTGTGACGAAGTGTAATGGCCTTGACTACTATTGCAAGAGTGAAAAACAGAGTCACTGGTTAAACAGGACCTCAACAAAAAATTTAACCGGACTAGACAAGAAGAGAATTTTTTTATATATGTGGTGTCAGTGGCGTAACTATGGGGGGATGAGGGGGATAGAACCCCCCCCCCCCCAGAACCTGAAAAAAAAGGAAGAAGAAGAAGAAACAAGAAAAGAAAAATCGTATAAGAGCTTTGGTAAAGGTAAAGATTGGAAACTTGGGTTGTTTTACCATCAGCTTTCATTTGATGGGAGTGAATTAGTTTCTTCAACAGGAGTGGTAGATGGTGGCCTGTCTGGAAACAAACTGAAATTTTGGTCGTCAAGCAGATCTATCCCCCCCCCCCCCCCCCCCAATGCCAAGTCCTAGTTACGCCACTGTGTGGTGTTGTAAGATTGAAGAGGGACTTCACGGTCAAATCATACAAAACATTAATTTGAAATTTAGACTTTACTATTAAGATTTAATGCGCATTTCGTTTAAATTTCACGTGCGTGTGTTACCTGTTAAAGGAGGTGTTCGAAGTGTCTTCCTTACATCTAGATGCAATACTGTGCTGCAGAGTGTTTCGAATACTTTCGAAAACCCCAGCAGTTTGGAATTCTTGACAAGCGTGTATAACTCTCCGCTCCAGTTCTCCTACCGTGTTAACGGGTGTGCTGCACACTTCGCTTTTGAGGTGACCCCAGACACAAAAATCCAAAGCATTTAGATCAGGTGATCTTGGAGGCCAAGGCACCGCTCCGCCTCGACCTGTTCTTCTTTGGCCATATCTGAGCGTTAGATGCCGTCTCACGGCAGCAGCTGTGCCGGAGTTCCGTCATGCATGTAGCACAGACTCTAACGTTGCGAAAGGCGAACACCCTCCAGCAATCCTGGAAGATAGCAAGGCTAAATTTCAAATTAATGTGTACTAACTAGGACGACGTTTACAATGACGTCTTCGAACCATACATTCGTAATTATGTCGCAAACGGCTCGTTTGCGGACCCATGTATACTGGGACATATTTTTGCTTCTATTATCGTGTACTTTCAACCGCGTAAGTTGCCGCCTTCCTTTTCACAGCAAATACTGAATGACTAATTCCACAGACCGAAAGTGAGGAGAGGGACTGGTTTAATTAGTTAATACAGTCTACGAGGCGCGTCCAGAAAGTAAGTTCCGTTTGGTAATAAAATGGAATTGTACACAGATACAGAAAAAATTTTTATTTCACAAAATTCTACAACTATTAAACTACTTTTCCACATAACTGCCGAAATTTTGCAGGCTTTTGCCATAGCGTGGCACCAGGTTTTGTATACCTTCTTCATAGAAATATGCCGCCTGTGTCTTCAACCAGTTGGAAACAGTTTCTTTCTGCTCGTCGTCATTGGTGAAGTGATTTGGGGAAAGTCCTTAGCGAGAGCACTAATTGTAAACCTACGTTTTTCCTGGATCTTGTCATCAATCGCGTGAACCAGTTCTTCTGTAACCAAAGGTTCGTTGATTATCGTGCACATCACTACGCCCGCCATTGAACTGTCGGACCCATCTTCTCACCATCGAATTACTCATCGCATTTGGTCCGTAAACATCGCAAATTTGCCGATAAATTTCACTTGGTTTCATTTTCCTCGCATTCAGAAACCGAATCACCGACCTGATTTCACAGGCGGCGGGATTTTCAATTAACGACGACATTTCAAACGAGCACAACAAAGCGTACGTAACTGACAGCGATCTCCGAATGGCGCACGTTCTTCTCCTTGATACACATCGTCTACAGCGCATGTGCGGAACTGCAATCGCGGCGCTGCAGCGGAGATAAATTGAAACGGAACTTACTTTCTGGACGCGCCTCGTATTAAAAATGCACGGAAGTGTGGTTTTTTAAACATAAACCTACGCTTTTTAAATGGAAACCTGCTATTTATTTTTTGCTATTCCCCGGAAGTAAAAATGGAATTGCTGCATAAAGATTTTTATAAACGTGTAAAAGTAAAACTATAGAGAAACGCTATTATCAAAACACCTGTCAATTAAAGTAAGAACAGCCGCGATGGAATAGCCGAGTTGTCTAAGGCGCCTCGCTGCGGAGCGCGCGGTTGCTCGGCGTCGGAGTTTCGAGTCCTCTCTGGAGCGTGTGTGTGTGTTTGTGTGTGTGTGTGTGTGTGTGTGTGTGTGTGTGTGTGTGTGTGTGTCCTTATGTTAGGTTATCTAGGTTTAAGTAGTTTGTAAGCTACGGACTGATGACCACGCAGTTTGGGCCTAGAACTCAGCAATGTCTTTTAGAATTATCAAAGCAGTAAAAACACTGTATTACCAAGAGGGAGGCACATTACAAGCATCACAAAAAACTACAATTTCTTGTGCCCTTTCGAAGGAATCTTTCCGGTAGTTGCATGGAGTGAATTAGGGAAAAAACGTAAAGCCTAAATCTGAATGACTGAGTGCAGCGTGTTACCGCTACGTAACCTTTGTGATATTTCTGGCCTATGGCCACTTCATATTTCTGGCCGCTGGCCGTTTCTTTGCCAACATCTTACACGTGTCTTAAACGCGGAAGAAAGACAGAAGTGCAGCATATGTTGAAATGTGGGGTGGGGAGGAGTAGCATATGGCACAGTAGGTGCTGGTTCCCATGAGAAAGCCCGCCTATGTTACTGGTGCTCCCCTCGCATTGGCTGCTGCATTTCACGTCACGTGATTTCTTTTGAAATTCGTTTAGTTTATTATATACTAAATATTAATTATTCAGAGCTGAGAATTTGTAATAAATGTCTCTCAAAGACAGGATAGGTTTTGACAGTTCAAAAAGTTTAAGTTGCCTTCTCGTATTGTAACAAGAGAAGAGCGATTTTGCAGAAGGCGCGCGACGGCCCTGTTTTGGCGCGGAATAGAGCGTCAGGTGCCCTCTCGCAACGCGCCGCAGTTTCAGTCTCGAGATGACCACTATACGCTCCGGACAGCGCCGGTCATGAGTAAAGTTTTGTGTTATTCTGATAACAGTCGAGGTCTCAGCATGAACTACGGGCAGCATAGGCCGTGTAGTATTACCAAAAGTTGTTCATATTTTATTATTTATGTAATAAATGGCATCCCTGACAATTATAAAGCTCGCGAGTCGCTTCTTATGCTTCCATCCACCAAAACTTATCTTAGCCTCACTTGTATGCTGTTGAAGAATCAACGACCTGTGTGCTGTCTTCTGCGCTGGGAACACAACTATAGAAGACAACAGGTTAGTCAGAACTCTATGCTTTCCATAAAGACCTGGACAGCAACTACGGCACCTCGTGCGTACTGTAGGGCGGTACAAACGCACACCGCTACGCAACAGCATCCGCAAGGATGTGGAGGTTTTAGGGGACTTGTGGGAGGAAGCAGTACTAACTTCTCCGTCCGCAAATAAAACCTTAGGAAGCTTTTAACCTCGCTCGGCAGTAGAGCAAGAAATTGGGGACCAATGGTCAAATGTTATAAGTCTCTAGGCTTAAATAACTACTTAAAGTAACTTAAGTTCTTAACCTTAAGACAACACATACCCTTTCCCGAGGAAGGCCTCGAACCTCCAACGGGGAGCAACCGCAGCAAGACTCCTTAGAGCGCTCGTCAGTTCTACAGCAGAATTTGTGGACCGTTTTAGAGGAACTAAAAGTCCAGTTTGGGGCACTTTGGTCTCTACGAAATACCCTCTAGCACACATCGTAAGGTGTTTTGTGAAGTGTAGATGAACCCCAACCCACGAAGGATAAACCGGGCACCTCAAATGAACGAATGTTGCACGTCACTAACGCCGAGAGTTATTCATTTTCGGGGTTTTACAGTGAACGAGATTTATAGCGAACGACGTTAATTTGAAGGCAAACCGTTTAGCGTTGGTCGTTAGAGGGAAAGGTGCTCGCTTAGACTAACGGGGCAAAAACGAGTCAGAACATTATTCGACGGCGCGTTCACGAGGAGGGCGGGCGGAAAGAAGTCCTTGAGCGAGCCGGCGGGGAAATTTAAATAATGGCGAGGCGAGGCGACATCAAACGGAGCCCGCCAGCTGTTTAATCTGGGCCGGCGCCTTTGTGGCCGCGCGGCGGCGCGTCTGCGCATGCGCAGAAGGCACGCGCCGACATTACCCAGCAGCCACTGCGCGGCCTCTGCTCGCGAGGGAATTCCCCACCACCTAACCACGCCTTGGCCACCCGCCGTACACAGGGAGGGCTTCCTGAGACACCGGGCACAGCGTGTCAAGAAAAGCTCCTCCTCAACTGTGGAAAGGGCGACGAGGGAGTCTAAAATTAGGTACGTCCTCAGAGAAAAAGGGACGTGTGTAGGTCTGTGATGTGACAGTCTAAGTCCTCCCAATAGCGTGGTGAGTTGGGGGGAGGCACTTCACCATCATCTCCTGTAAGTCTAATGTATCACAGTACACAATATTATAAAATTTAAAAAGCAAGTCATAGATTTTAATGTTTTCTATCAGTATCCATTTTTTTTTTAAATTTTCACTGAATGTGCATAATTTGTTTATGGCTACATGAAACTGAAAAATGTTTTTTTGGAATCTTTATTTTTTTGCCACCCAAATTTCACATTACTTTGACGTCGCAAAAAAAAAAAAAAAAAAAAAAAAAAAAAAAAAAAAAAAAAAAAAAAAAAGGATAACCCCACCTAGTGGATATATATATTATAAATCACAGACATGCAAATTAATTTTAAATATAATCCTCATTAATGTTAATATCAAGAGTCGCTACAATTTTTTTTTATTAAAAACATGAAGAAATATCCAACACCCTAAATCAACAAGCGCGGTGGCGAGATAATTGATCAGAGTACACCAAATAATAAACACAGTCCTCTACCTGTCTAATTATCCCTCCAAAATAGTGAGTTAGGAATTTGTAAAGGAAAGTAGATTTATGACTTACAATTATTCATTAAAGCACACAGAAATTCTGGGGATAGTTAACAATTAGTATAAAGGATATTGTAAATGAAATCACAGTTAAAAGTGTAGTCAAGCAATGGGTTACAAATGAAAACAAATATTTATAAAAAGGACATCAAATGCAGTAAAATCGGTTAACATCGTGGAATATATATGTGACCAGCAAACTGTCAGAGTTCTTAACAAATAAGTTTACAAATCAATATATGAAGTCTAATAGGATTGAAACAAATGGAGCCGTAACTTTTACATGTAACGTTTTTAGCACTAAATTATTCGATACAGTGTAATATCTGGCTATACATGTGGAGTTGTCCTATCGTGAAAAAAAATAGAAAGGTGGACAGAGGCACTAAGAAAGTAGTTATAGGAAAGAGAAGTCAACATCGATCGTACGCACACACATACTGATGGGTGATTACTGCAACTATATAAAACAACCTTTTACCAACAACCTTTAGTTGGCTTGACCTATCGACGCTGGATCTCGCTGGCGACTGGACAATGTTGAAGGAGTGGAGCTGAAAGAGAATAAATTCTTCCGCCCAGGACTCACAACGATCGGTGAAGCAGTATCGACATTTAACTATAACAGGCCCACTATCACGGCAGATAGCAGTTGTCAGGAAAATGCTTCCAGTGTCGGCTAGGACATACACTCACATTCACGCAAACGCGAATATTGAGCACAAGTGTCCCCAGAATGGAATTGCATAAACCACTAGCACGTCGGTATGGCCAGTACGACGGTGGCTGTATAATCTCAAGTCTCGACCGAACAAGAATATAAAACACAGCTGTTTTTCAAAGCGAACAACTGCAACTGAGTTCCTGTCTGGGTCGACAAAATTTTCAAAGTCCGCAATCTGCTGCAGGCGGATACCTCAGAAAACTAAAGTCCCACAAACGCTCAGGACTCAGCCCAGAAGAGTGACTAAACTCTTCAGATCCTATCTGAAAGGAGACGTCCGAACAATCCGGACCCTACGCAAGAAGTGCTCACCACTCTTCGTCTGCCCACGCCAAAAACTAGGCGTCACTGCCCACCTAAACTCAATATACTAATCACAGGAGAGCTCTAAACCTCCGGCCAATGAGATGGCAGCTATGACAGATAGCTATACCTGTCGCCTACAAAAACGGGGCCAATCAGATCACCTCCAGAGGACGCCACCCATCCATCCTTTCGAAAATTCCACACCACCATCGTTTCCCAGCCTTTTGTTCTAAAAAAAATTTACAGTCTTATCTAGCGAGCTTGTAGCCCAAATAGTCACAGATAAAAGAGCAAAGTGGAAAGGGGACATGAAACACCAGACAAGAGAAAACTCCATTGCACGCCGAAATTCCACAGGAATGCCACGCAGTATCAGCCTGAAAAAAACATGGCCCAAGTCAGTCCCCGGCTGTAATTCTGTAGACAAGGAAGGCTAACGGATACTTGGATACTTACAAGAGAACCTCTCCAAAGGCGTACACTAAGAGGCTCCGTGATGATAGGAACCCTGTGGAATACGGCCCACACTGCCTGCTATCTGAAAAGGATGCGATAAATTATCAAGCGTTTTCTAGAGAGTGGAGACTACCGACAATAGGTCCCACCTCACATACTGCGCCAGCCACCAGCCTCCCTCGATAGTGCCAGCCCAGCTTTGCCTTCCGCAGGCCGGGACAGCGCCTAACAGCTAACGAATACAGTTCCCAATAACAACGGGAAAATCGTCATCAAAGACACATACTGCAGATTCACCAAAGCATACATTCTGAGTCACACCCTTCTGACATGCAAGAATGTATAAAAAAAATAAAAGGACTAGCAAATTACTCCCACTATACATAGCACACATAAAGGCACCAGAAAGAGAGAAAAGAACTGAACAAGTAATTGACCACCCTACAACTTTATTTACAAGGCATCTTCAGTGGTAGGTATTGTAAATAATGCTCTATATGTATTTCTTCTTTCCTTTATATCATTGTAATTTTTTTTCTATCACACTATGTACAGGCCTAGTGTTGTGAAAATACATTTCAATGACAAAGAAAAAAGAATAACAGCCAACCATAGACAATGTCACTTGTTGAGTATCATCTAAAAATACTGCCGCTGAGGATGTGTTGTAAATAAAGTAAGGCAATACATGTGATACGGGGAGATATGGATAGTGGGAACTATTTAATATAGTAGTTAATAAAATGTTCAAATGTTTGTACAGTCTATGGGACTTAACTACGGGGTCATCAGTCCCTAAACCTACAAACTACTTATGAACTAGCTAATACTAAGGACGGCACAAATATCCATGCCCGAGGGGGGATTCGAACCCCCGACATTAGTGGCCGTGCAGACCGTGACTGGAGCGCCTCAGTCCCCGCGGCCACCGCGGCCGGCAACTAGGGTAGCATTAGCAATAAACAGCAATTTTCAACTGGACGCCGGCAGACAGGCCTACAAGAAGTAACACGTAATAAAATAAATTTATTGGTGGCCGAGACTATAAAATTGGAGAAAGATTGTAAATTAACCCGGTTACATGTACCAGACGACAATACCAATTTTACACATGTCAGCGTCGTGGAAACTTTGGCAAATAATTCAAAGTCTAACAATATAGGCCACCTGTTATCAGAAAGTGACCACACGCTATCAATCTTAACTTACTGTTGTTCGAAGCTCTAATAACGGGCACTCGACAGCAATACACATTTGATAGGTTTTTATGAAAAAAACCTAAGCCAGCGCGAATAGTTCATAGTTTGATAATTTGGAGAGCTGGCTTTCACCAAATGTAACAAATACAATTTTCTTCACTGGTGTTAGAAGGGCAATTTAAAACACACAAACCAAAATAATTTTGCAATGTCGTCCGCCTGGGTGACACCAACGTTCAGAAAAGCAATGACTCAACAACAACAATGCAACAGGTGAGCCACGAGCGTCAAAAACAACAAAGAGGAAAAAGGATGCAAACCCTTGTAGTTAAAAAGACTCAAATACACCATGGGTACACCAAAACCACGTAGAGAAAATTTACTCTACCTAAAATTACGCCCGCTCCCCGGGTAGGTTACGAAGACGCGGACCAGTAGAAACCAGAAGCCCCAGTGACACCTAATACAATGACGATCAGTTCAATCCAGTAAGTACAAGTGGCAGAGCACGGTTAGCAAAACCTGCTACCGCAAACTGATTAGCCAAGAAATTCACACACACACACACACACACACACACACACACACACACACGTCTTATATATAAGACAACAAAGCCTTCGGCGGCTGAGGCTCCGCTACCTACTTCGAACAATAGCAGATCATGAAACCCCCATTCGCACTGCACGCCCTTTAAATATCGTTTGGCGTTCAATACACGCCAAACGGAAGAAGCTGGCGTGTAAAATTAAGTCAGCACTAGGGTACGACACACGACCAAACGATGCACTAAGTAGGGCTATAATAGTCAGCTGAACGACTAAATAAAAAAGATAATAAATTTATAAAAAAAATCTGAGTGGAGCAAGCTATGACACCGCCGAACTCCTCGGCTCTCAGGGGGCGAGTTTAACGTGTAGAGCCATTCAGCCGGCCTTCACTCCTCCTGCTGCCCCGACAATTCGCGCTGCCGCCGCGTCCTCGTGCCAGGGTCGCTGCGTCGTCTGCATAGTGCATACTACTCCGGCCGACTGTGAATTCCCTGTTCGCCTAGCCCGTAGTGCTTGATGGCTGAGTCCGAACTGCTTACTAGGCCGACTACATGGTACTGCCTCGGCGGCCTCACTGAAGATAAACTCTCCGAGGCGGTCAAAGACCTCGCGTTATCGCGCACAAGTGAATGAGGAAAACAGGCGGCGCCGTCAGCGGAAAAGCCGGAAATGACGGTCGATATCACTTATACATGGCGCAGCGATACTTGTGCCAGCGAAAAAAACTGCGGCCAATAGAAACCAAAAGAACTGAGACTTTTGTTATATCCTTGGACGAACTTTTGTATTCCTTTGTCGTAGAAGTCTGTCGCGTCTGAATGGAAGTAGCGTGTGTCAGTTAGAGGTCTGCAAATCGCCGGTTTCGCTCGCTCGTACTCGGTCGAGTGCGCAACGCTCGGTGGTGGCCCGGCGAGCGTGTTCGCTCGGAGCGAGCGTGTTGTCACTCGAACGAGGCTGCGTGGGGCGGGGCGGACAGAGGCCGCTCAGCGTAGTGCTGCCAGTGTACTCACTAGGAAACCTACCCAAGTGTCACTCTCCGATTTTTATGAAATTTGCATATGTTATAATACATGAACAACTATGGGACACGTAATCTTTTAGCAGCGGAAAAACATATTTAAGGGCTGAAACGGCCACTCCAAAATTGGAGCTAAAATAGAAAAATGGCGATAACTTAGAGATTAGTAAAGCGATTTTAATGATTTTTGGTGTGAAAGTATATTTTAATAAAAGACAAATTTCATAGATTCAACTTCTGTTAAATCAAAACAATTTTTTTGGGCACAAACAATTGGTGACTTTAGGGGTAGTGGCCTCCCTAATTGTCACTCCCCCTGCAATGTACCGAGGCCGATCTCTTATCAAATGATACTATCATACCAAAAATCATTAAAATCGCTTCATTAATCTATTTTTTTTCTATTTTAGCCCCAATTTTGGAGGGTCCGTTTCACCCCTTAAATATGTTTTCCCATCACTTAAAAAATAAATAAATAAATAAAAATAAAAATACGGGTCTCATGGTTTTTCATGTATTATAACAAATCCAAATTTCATAAAAATCGGAGGGTGACACTTGGGTATGTTTCCTTGTCAGTCGCTACGGCTCTGACTAAAGGAAATAAAATCAGTTATTCTGTAGACGTGTATTCCTGCATAGTAGCATGTAACCACAATATCATTATACGAGACAAAAAGGTTGTTTTCACTAACTACAACATTTCAAAGTAATGTAAAGGATCTAAAGAGAAACTACGGAACGAACAACGTCTGTCTTGCAATGTACAAAAGTGAAAGTTACCGAACAACAAAGTATACATCGAAAAGTACCATTATCCCCAAACTATTCATTAGTGGTGTTGTAATTGCAATGTATTGTTGAAATATCATTGACACGTTGTAGATCGAGTCGAGTTCTTCTATCAGAGAACAGGTTCCCTGCCGCACTGAAATTGCGTTCACTAGGTGCATTTGAGGCGGGCGCACAAAATACTGTTTGCCAATACAGCTAGCTCAGGAAAGAGAGTACTATTGCGTTTCTACCATTCAAGCGGATCGTCGTCATCACCATCATTGGTGGATTGCGCCTCTCGCATTTCACAGTCCAGCCATTCCAAAAACGTGCACTTCATTCTTTTAGCTGCTGCACCCCAGTGACATTCTTCAGACGGCCCTAAATAAATATAACACAGATATCACTGAAACAGCGGGAGCACCATAAATTCGTACAGCCGTGTAAAGTAAAGAGTTGGAATAAGAGGATTTAAAACAGGTACAGGATATATGATCATTAGACCGGCATATGACCCTGACGACGGAAGAAAGCGCGGATCCTATATATTGCACTAAAGCTTGCATGCGTTCTTTATTATGTAGATAAGAAAGACGACAGTGGCAGTGGGGAATATATGAATGTTGCAATTGGAAAAAACTCCCGTTAAGGACTCACTCGGAAAAGGTAGAGGCGCAGCAACCACGGACAGTGCCAAAATGCTACGGGAATGTAAATTAACGGAGTGCAACAGAGAGAGAGATGCACAAAACTAACCTAACGGGTGTACATCAATATCGTGTGTTTAATGTCAATATAAAAGACGGACAAAGTATTCCAGGACTTGGGAGTGATGAGAGGAATGGATATAAAATACAATCATTTGCTCGTTAAGACGGCAAGTAACACCTACCACTAAACAGGAACTAACAGTCCTCAAAATGGGAACGAGAAAGTAAGAAAGATCATGGAAAACTCATTTAGTAAATGATCTTAGCACAGGAACTTTATGTTAATCACGTATAATAACTTGTATGGTAAAGTACAAAATGTGAAACTGAATAGCTAGTTCAACTGGATCGAGAGAACAGCTTTCGAATTGCCCGGGAAAGGAAACAATTCCAAATTTCGCAGTCAGGACTTATTCTCAAGCGTCTAGTTTGCTCCTGACATTCGACATGGACTCGAGTGGCGCTGCGGTGGGCGAGCGAGTGGCGAGCGGGCTGTGTGGACGGTCGGGCCGGTCGAGCGTGACCCGCTCGAACGAGCGTGGGGGAAGTCGAGCGCAGCCACGCGCCTTGTCGCAAGCTGCAGTACCGACACCTGTCGGCCTGTCATAGAACGACGTGAATCACGCGATTCGAGCGAGCAACCGAGCGAGGTGCAGACCTCTAGTGTCAGTCTTCTTCTTCTCTTCGTAGTCGTCAAAATGCAGATAACAGGACGTCCCATTCAGAATCAGAAAGAAATGCTTACTACAGGGGTTGTGTTGCTCATGACAATGTTAGTCAGCACACAGCTCGGCGCACAGCAACTATTTTGCAAAGGTTTGGCTGTTAAAAGAATTACAATGTTTGTAAATTAGTGGGTCTTAAGTAATATGGTTATCATTCCCTATGCTTACAAACTACTTAAACTAAGCTAAGGTCAACGAACACATACCCACACACACGGGAGGGACGACTCGAACCTCCAACGAGGAGCAACCACCCGTTCCGCATCAAGGCGCCTTGTTGCAAATTCGGTTGTGAGCTGTTTGATCATCCAGTATACAGTCCTAATGCTCCGAGCGAGTTACTGCCACCTTGTCTTGGATCTCAAGAAATTACTGTAATCCGACCAACGTTTGAAAACGACAAAGAGATGAAGACGCACGTGCTGGTTCGATTCACAAGCAGGACACCTCAACGAAACAGGAATACAAAATTTGATCCTGCGATACTTCGAGTGGTTTCGAGTGTGTCAATTCGTATTTTTTTTTTTTTTTTTTTTTAATTTTTCATTTTGGCGCAATATATATGGTAGAAAATGTTCACCTATGTAGCTCAATTCACAATGTGAAAGTTCATTATTTACCTGTTGCCATTGTCAACATCATGCATTTAGATATAAGTCACTCTGCAGGAAAATATTGTTATCTAACGTGTTTTCTACTCCGATTAGACGTCTTTAACATAATTTTAACAGGATAACGGGATACGAACCTCGGAGCTACAGCCGTGAGGACGGGCCGTTAAGCGTGCCAGGATAGCTCAGTCGGTAGAGCCCTTGCCAGAAAAGGCGAAGACCCCATATTCGAACCTCGATCCGGCACAGGGTTTTAATTTCCACTATGTTTGATATCAGCTCACGCTGAAATTATCGTTCTAGATATATTAGGTTAATAAATGTGTCCGCAGTCAACAATCCGAAGATTGGTTTGAAATCCACAGTGCTTTACTAGGCATGGTCCTGTTTGGAGGTGGTATGCCGTTGCATTCCTCCGAACTGACTTACCAGCCAGTTATAGAGGGACCTACAGTTTAACGTGGGTTCCGAACCAAGGTGCTACTCGGTATTTTGCACGTAAGCATTACTGCCAGAGGTGAAAGAAGTGAAAAGCGACAGATAAAAATCCTAGGACCTAGCGGGATCGAACAAGCGACTTTTGGATTTGTAGTCTGGCACTCTACCACTGTGCAATCGAGACGCACAATAAATGTGTATACAAATGAAAGAAAAAAAAACTGCGGATTATTTATGAAATGTCCCACACAGATAAATATCCGATATGGCTGACGCAGTGCAGACACATTTCGGAAAATGGAAAAACCGTTCTAATCGGACTGACAGAAATTACCTGTTAGCACTCGTCCCTTCCCCAGACTGAGAGTGCGCGTTTCGGCGCAGTGGAAGCGAGTCGCTTGCAGCCGCTTGGCTGTGTGTCGGCAGCCCGTCCAGACCACCCCGCCGCCCCCGCCTCGACCGCCCGCCCCCGTCAAGTTGTGCCAACAGCGCGGGCGGCCGCAAGTTGGCGCTCAGTTTAATTGAATCGTGGATTAGACTAACGTCTCGCCGCAGAGGCACAATCGCCGGCAAAGGGGCCGCGCCGTGGCCAGAATCACGTGGCACACAGCGCAACGATGAACGCGACGCCTAGTCTGCCCGGCTTTGTGGACGCAGTTTACTCCTGACGATCGAGACAACCCACTACAGCAATGAGACCTCACCTACTAACTATACAGAGTGTTACAAAAGATACGGCCAAACTTTCAGGAAACATTCCTCACACACAAAGAAAGAAAATATGTTATGTGGATATGTGTCCGGAAACGCTTAATTTCCATTTAATAGAACATTTGCACTGAAATGAGGAGTGACACATTGTTGGATGAACCATTCGCAGAAGTGTACCCGTGGAGGCCAATCAGCTGCTGATAGTGCCTGCACATGTTGTACATGGTACGGAGACAACTGGTTCTCCCGTAGCACTTGCCATACAGTGACGTGGTCAACGTTACCTTGTACAGCAGCAACTTCTCTGACGCTGACATTAGGGTTATCGTCAACTGCACGAAGAATTGCCTCGTCCATTGCAGGTGTTCTCGTCGTTCTAGGTCTTCCCCAGTCGCGAGTCATAGGCTGGAATGTTCCGTGTTCCCTAAGACGCCGATCAATTGCTTATAACGTCTTCCTGTCGGGACACCTTCGTTCTGGAAATCTGTCTCGATACAAACGTATCGCGCCACGGCTATTGCCCAGTACTAATCCATACATTAAATGGGCATCTGCCAACTCCGCATTTATAAACATTGCACTGACTGCAAAACCACGTTCGTGATGAACAGTAACCAGTTGATGCTACGTACTGATGTGCTTGATGCTAGTACTGTAGAGCAATGAGTCGCATGTCAACACAAGCACTGAAGTCAACATTACCTTCCTTCAATTGGGCCAACTGGCTGTGAATCGAGGAAGGACAGTACATACTAACGAAACAGTTGGGTATTTTGACAATTGTCTGCACAACTTATTTCAATTTACATTTAAAGACAAATACTAAAATGAGCTCTAACATGGACACATGTCCACATAAAATATTTTCTTTCTTTGTGTGTGAGGAATGTTTCCTGAAATTTGGCCGCACCTTTTTGTAACACCCTGTATGACATGCCTATGCAATTGATTGCGCTTTTCTATATATAGCATAATGAAAAATATGTCGTATTCTTTGAAGTGTGTTAGTACCCATAGAAACAAGAAAATTAAGTCCAATAAACACGAGCCCGGGAGAGTATACTTTCTGAGAGAAACAGGTGTTTATACCGTAAAAAAGGTAACGTCGTGTTTATAGTATATCACCCCAAATTTGCTAATGGATAGGTGATTTCCAGTCAGAGAGGACACAGTTTGTAGTAATTCCTTATTTACATAAACGATTTGGGAGAAAATCTAAGTAGCTCTCTTTGGTTGTTTGCAGATGACGCCGTCATTTACCGTCTCTTAAAATCATCTGAAGATTAAAACCTACTACAGAATGATCTAAATAAGATATCACTATGGTGTAAAACTTGGCAATTGACTCTAAATAATGAGACCCGTGAAGTTATCCACATGAGTACGAAAAGAAATCCGTTGAACTTTGTTTACAAGATAAATCAATCAAAAGTGAAGACCGTAAATTCGACTAAATACTTAGAAATTACTATTACTTTAGACTTAAACTGGAAAGAATACGTAATAATGTCGTAGGAAAGGCGAACCAGAGACTGCGTTTTATTGGCAGAACCCTTAAAAGATGCAACAGAACTACCAAATTAACTGCATACACTACGCTTGTCTGTCCATTTTTGGAGTATTGCAGCCCAGTGTGGGATCCTTATCAGGTGGGTTTGACGGAGGACATCGAAAGAGTCCAAAGAAGGGAGCTCGTTTCGTATTGTCACGATACACTGGAGACAGCGTTCCGGAAATCATACAGGATCTGGAGTGGGAATCATTACAACAACGGCGCTTATCGCTGCGGCGTGGGCTACTTACGAAACTCCAATCGCCAACATTCTCTTCCGAATGCTAAAATATATTGTTGACTCCCGCTCACATAGGTAGAAATGATCATCAGAATAAAATACGAGAAATCTGAGCTCGAACGGAGAGATTCAGGTGTTCTTCTTGCCGCGCACTATTCGAGAATGGAATGGGAGACAAATAGTATAACGGTGGTTCGATGACCCCTTTGCCAGGGACTAAATGTGATTTGCTGAGTATCCCATGTAGGTGTAGGTGTATGGTATGAATGGCTGGAAGATCCCGAAGGGCAGGTTCAGCCGCGGAATTCGAAAGATTTTCCCTACCCTCAACGCCTGCAGGCACCTTTCCTTCCCTACGCGAAGTGTCAGAACTGTGTGCTGAAGTGTGTGTTAAGTGTAGGTGACTGTAGTGGGTGCGTGTGTAGTGTAGTGACGTGCTCGTATTGGAGATGATGGGAGAAGGGTGCCGGCACATAGTCTACTCCTCTAGAAAAGCACCAAGGGGCCCGCCGAGCTTAACGTCCCCATCCCACGGACGGATCACCATCAACAGTGTCCCATGCCCTCACTCCATCAGAAAATACGGAGAGGTTTGAAATTTAACCCGGAACATTAGTGCTATGACTCGTGATCAAGGATTTTGCATCACCACCCCTCCTGCCCCTCTGCCGTAAGGCAAAGGGAAAATCGTCAACAGCACATGACGTTCCTGGACGTGACATGGCCGTTGACTGTTTATGACCTCAAGAGATGTCGTTCAGGGCCCCCGCGAGCACGCATAAGTGCCGCAAAACGACTTGCATGGAAAAGTGTGATGATGATGATGATTATGATGATCTCCTCGCCGTGTCCGGCGACAGCGACTTCGTCAATCGTCTGCGTCCATATTGAGGTAGGCTCTGATGTGGCTCGCAAAGGCGAACTTTGCTTTGAAAACCCGGTCGCAAGGAGCGCAATAGAGTTGCCCAACTGAGTTATTAGTGTACATGTAGACCAGCTTGAGTAGAGATTTGCGAAACTCTCGTTTAGCGTCCAGGTTTATATAGTGCATTTGTTGGGATTAATAATAATAATAATTTCGTGTGGGTCATTGGCCTGGAGCACGTCCTTCAATTGGACGACACTTGGGCGACTTGCTTGTTCCTAGTCTACCCCCGTTATCCAATCGGGGAAAGGGGACCTACAGCTTAACGTGTAATCCGAAACACGTATCATTGCTGGCGATTCCTTACATCGTTGAGGATGAAGGCTGGAATAAAACGCAGAATTAAAAAATCCGACGTCCCATCGGGCATCTAACCCGCGACTCTTCGGTTTACCCCGAGACCACCGAGCCCGACTTTGTTCGAATTGATCGACGCTCCTGTGAACAGCTGAGTATCACTCCAACGGTGCAATGCAAGTTTCTCCAGGCTGTCGTTCTGCTTGCCACAGGCTGTTAGCTGGCGTCTAACGATGTCTTAATAGCGCAGGTGTTGGCGGCCCTGCCTCCACATCCCACACGAGAGCTCCGAGTAGAACACCGCTTTAGGCGGTCTGCTGTCGTCCATGCGTACGACATGGCCAGTCCATCTCAGCTGGTGAGCCTCAATACCAGGCAGTTTCACGCCACGCATTTGTTCTGCAGAATTGTTCTCAGACGCCTGAGATGAAAGCTATCTAGCCTTCTAATGTCAGCTTTATAACATCGCCAGTTTTCCAAGAGGCAGTGTAAGGTGCGTAACACTACAGCTTTCTAGGCTGTAATTTTCGTTTGTTTTTTGAGATCATGGGATTTCCATACTCCGTTGCTGAGCGAAGACTGACGATGCATTAGCTATACAAGCTGCAATTTCTATCACGCTGTTGTCGCTTCTAATTTGACTTCCTAGATATTTAAAATGTGACACATTTTCCAGAGCTTTGTTACCCAGTTGCATTAAGGCCTCTAAGGTTTTTTTAATGTTTGTATAGCTTATGGGACTTAACTACGGGGTCATTAGTCCCTAAACTTACAAACTACTTATGAACTAACTAATACTAAGAACGGCACAAATATCCATGCCCGAGGGGGGATTCGATCCCCCGACCGCAGTGGCCGTGCAGACCGTGGCTGGAGCGCCTCAGTCCCCTCGGCCACCGCGGCCGGCGGCCTCTATGTGGTTGTTGAAAAACGTGCATCTTAATGATACGAGTAAATCAAATCTTCTGCAGGGTTCATTTAACAGGTTCATGTAGGTTTATGTATGTTTGAAGACTTTAGGCAGAATTAGCAATCATGCAAACATCATCCGCGCAGAGAATTTCTAAGATGGACAGTTAAGTTACTAGACTTTTAATTCTAAGGCGAAGATGTTAAAGACACTTTTATCCGTTCTCGAGTTGAGACATATTTATTTGACCGTTGCAAGCTTTGGACGCGTCATTCATAACAAGTGCAAAGTAAAATGAGAAAAGTGCGGGAGCTAATACACAGCCTTCTTTTACTCCACTGGTCCCTGGAAACTGTTCTCAGAGCTTGTTCAAAATGTTCAAATGTTTGTACAACTTATGGGACTTAACTACGGGGTTATCAGTCCCTAAGCTTACAAACTACTTATGAACTACTTACGAACTAGGACGGCACAAATATCCATGCCCGAGGGGGGATTCGAACCCCCGACCGTAGTGGCCTTGCTGACCGTGACTGGAGCGCCTCAGTCACCTCGGCCACCGCGGCCGGCTCAGAGCTTGTCTTCAAGGCTTATTTTTATCATGCTGTTATGAAATAGCTGAATAAAATTAACAATTTTTTATGACGGCAACCGGTTTTCTTTATTACGATCCAAAGAGCTTTCCGTGGGTCTCTGTGGAATGCTCTTCCAGGTCTACAATTCACACGAACAGGGGATGCTGCTGCTCTAAGTTTTTCTCTTGCATTTGTTTGACAACAAATATGGCATCCACTGTGCTTCTGTTGCGACGAAAGCCACGCTGGGTTTCTGGTAGCAGTTTTTCAGCCGGTTGTAAATTACGTGCCAAATGTCTGTAAATATATCGCACCAAACTGAGTTGTCATCAGTCCGTAGCTTAAAACTACTTAAACCTAGGTAAACTAACCTAAGGACAACACACACACACCCATGCCTCAGGGAGGACTGGAACCTGCACGGCGAGCAACCGCGCGCTCCGCAGCGAAGCGCTTTAGACCACTCGGCTACTCCACCGCGGCTGCCCTTCATCCATAGCTCGCAATATGTCATGGGAAAAATGGGCAAACTCAGTCCCGCACTATGGATGTTTCCTAAGGCCGTCATGATCAATGGACAGAAGCTTTACCGTATCATGGAAATTTACTACTGACATTATTGTGAAGGAAATCTGATAGAGTAATTATCTTCAATACTAGAAAGCCAAGATAGCAAAATAATTATTTATTATATGACGCCCGGTTTGAAAGGATTGTGTCACCATTATTTGCTCATATAAACATATACAATGCGTTATTTAAAAAATGGAAGTTAAATATTACGTGCAACATAACACTTAGTAGAAACATAAAATACATAATTTCAATCATCAACATTTCGGCTTTTGAAGATAATGAAATTTACTGTATTATAAAAGTTCTATCTATCTTAATAGTCATTTGTCACTACACTTACAACTATAATGTTACGTTTATTTTCATAACTAGCCACGATGGTTAATGAGATAGAACTAGGAATCTATATGTTCAAAGGTTTGTTAAGCTTATGGGACTTAACTGCGGCGTCATCAGTCCCTAAAGTTACAAACTACTTATGAAATACCTAATACTAAAGACAGCACAAACGTCCATGCCCGAGGGGGGATTCAAACCGCCGACGGAGAACGGCCTCGCGCACCGCAGCATAGCTCCTCAATGCGCTCGGCCGCTCCGCCGCAGCTATCTACATGTTCCTTAAGTGTGTTGTGCCCTACGTCTCGGGTCCTTCGGAGGAGTCCGTTATAATGCAGTTCATTTCTCTCCGTACGTTACCTGTATGGTGGCATTTGTTTGTAGATTCCTGTTATGTGCAACGTACGTCTGACGAGGAATCTATATGGGTATCGGCTACATTTGGCGTTCGGAAAGTCACGTGACACTCTTCGCCAGAAATTCTCTTTTGCGTATGCCATCTTGCTTCCTCTATTTGATTACTTTCTTATTATAACTAAATCATTGTCATTTCAAAGCAATGGCGCACTGAAAATTATCAAAAACACGTCGTCTCACGCAAGACGCCTACCAGGCGTCCGCGGATCGCGCGGTACGGCTTCCGGCCGCCGCCACCGCATCCGCCGGCCACGGCAGATGAACAGTTTGTTTGCAATTACAATTGCATTTTTTTAGTGTTACCAACATATTTTTGTCCGAAAAATTTGAAAAAAGGAAGTTCGAACAATCGATCTTATACTTGTAAGGCGAGAACGCTACCAACTGAGCTACACCGACAGATGTTGCAATTAATTATTGGTACTTACATGTACGTGAAAAACGTCAAATTCGATTTTCTCGAAACATTTTTGAGTGTAGCGTCGAACAGTTTTGGCTAATTGTTATCTAAGTTCTGAACTTAGGTACCATATATATATATATTTGTGTGTGTGTGTGTTCACCGCATTGGCAGCTGTCGTCTCAAGCATTCCACGAGTAACGGACGGGACATTCAGTAGCAGAGAAATTAAAATAAAATGTTTGTTTTTATTTTATTCTGTAGTTTCCCTCTGGAATCCAAACATTCATTATTTGGTATAGAAGATTAATGGAAAACTTTGCTAGTCCATCATTATTTTTGTCTGCAATATGGAAAAATAATGGTGTGACGGACGGGACAAAAATGAGCCTCAAGTGTTGCAGCTTGCAAAACATTGCATTATTTCTGTGATTTATGTATACCTATTAAACTATAAGTAACGTGTACATGAACTTCAAACTCCAAAATTTAACATACGCTATGTATACAGGGTGTTACAAAAAGGTGCGGCCAAACTTTCAGGAAACATTCCTCACACACAAAGAAAGAAAATATGTTATGTGGACATGTGTCCGGAAACGCTTAATTTCTATGTTAGAGCTCATTTTAGTATTTCTCTTTAAATGTAAATTGAAATAATTCGTGCAGACAATTGTCAAAATACCCAATTGTTTCGTTAGTATGTACTGTACTTCCTCGATTCACGTTATCAGCACAGATTTTCTGTGAACGTTTGGGCAGTAGTTGCTGGTGATGTCAAGATTGGGCGTCATGTTCTTCCACCTACGCTCACTGGAGCACGTTATCGTGATTTCATACGGGATACTCTACCTGTGCCGCTAGAACATGTGCCTTTACAAGTACAACACAACATGTGGTTCATGCACGATGGATCTCCTGCACATTTCAGTCGACGTGTTCGTACGCTTCTCAACAACCGATTCGGTGACCGATGGATTGGTAGAGGCGGACCAATTCCATGGCCTCCACGCTCTCCGGACCTCAACCCTCTTGACTTTCATTTATAGGGGCATTTGAAATCTCTCGTCTACGCAACCCCGCTACCAAATGTAGAGCCAATTGTGGGCCGTTGTGATACAATACGCCATTCTCCAGGGCTGCATCAGCGCATCAGGGATTCCAGGCGACAGATGGTGGATGCATGTATCATCGCCAACGGAGGACATTTGGAACATTTCCTGTAGCAAAGTGTTTGAAGTCACGCTGGTACGTTCTGTTGCTGTGTTTCCGTTCCATGATTAATGTGATTTGAAGAGAAGTAATAAAATGAGCTCTAACACGGAAATTAAGCGTTTCCGGACACATGTCCACATAACAATTTTTCTTTCTTTGTGTGTGAGGAATGTCTGTGAAAGTTTGGCCGTACCTTTTTGAAACACCCTGTATAGTACCATTAATAAATTTACGTTTCTGAAACAATAAACGTTACGTGACGGACGGGACAGGTAATGTGACGGACGGGACACGTCCAATGACGTGACTTCCAAAATTATATTTTACAACTTTGAGGGAGATAACATTAAACAAAAATGGTGGTAGTAACACAAATAATGCTTAAATGAAATAAAGGTGTCTTAAAAACACGCAAAACAATGAACTGTTAGTCAACTATGGGGAGAAAATCGCTGCTAATTTGACAACCTATTTTACTACTACCACCCATGATTGTAACGTCTCTAAGTTTATGGTGATAAATTAAAGGAAAAAAGTAAGTTGCAAAATGTTTCTCTTCAGTACAGGTAACTTCAGTACCTTAAGATATTTGTGGAAGTACTCATATCGTTAGGAGAGCCAGACGTGCCAAAATTGTATCACATGGTATGCAAGCTGCATGAGACAGGGGAAATACCCTCCGACTTCAAGAAGAATATCGTAATTCTAATTCCAAAGAAAGCAAGTGCATACAAGTGTGAAAATTACAGAACCATCAGTTTGATAAGTCATGGTTGCAAAATTTTAATACGAATTATCTACAGGAGAATGGAAAATCTGGTAGAAGCTGACCTCGGGGAAGATCAGTTTGGATTTAGGAGAAATGTAGTAACACGGGAGGCAACACTCACATTACGACTTATCTTAGAAGATAGACTAAGGAAAGGGAAACCAACGTTTTTAGCGTTTGTCGATTTGGAGAAAGCTTTTGACAATGTCGACTGGAATACACTCATCCAAATTCTGAAGGCAGGAGGGGTAAAATATAGGGGGCGAAGAGTTATATCAACCTCTACAAAAACCAGACAGCGGTTATTAGAGTCGAAGGGCAAGGAAGGGACGCAGAGGTTGGGAAGGGAGTAAGATAGGGTTGTAGCCTTTCCCCAATGTTGTTCAATCTGTACATTGAGCAGTCAGTGAAAGAATGGAGGGAGAAATTTGGAAAGGGCATTAAAGTGCAGGGAGAAGAAATAAAAACATTGCGTTTTGCCGATGACATAGTAATTCTGTCAGAGACCGCAAAAAATGTGGAAGAGCATTTGAATGGAATGGACAGTGTCTTGAAAGGAAGATATAAGATGAACATTAACAAGTGGAAAACTAAGGTAATGTAATGCAATGTCAGAAAATCAGGCGATGCTGAAGGATTTATATTAGATAATGAGACAATAAAAGAAGTAGATGAATTTTGTTATTTGGGTAGCAAGATAACTTCTGATGGCCGAAGTAAAGAAGATATCAAATGCAGAATGGCTAGGGAAGAAAGGCGTTTCAAAAGAAGCCAAACGTGTTAACATCCAATATTAATTTAAATGTTAGGAAGTCCTTTCTGAAAGCATTTGTCTGGTGTGTAGCATTGTATGGGAGTGAAACGTGGACGAGAAGGAGCTCAGACAAAAAGATGATGGATGCTTTTGAAATGTGGTGCTACAGACAAATGATGAAAATTAGATGGGTAGATCACGTAACTAATCCGTAACTAATCACATAACTAAATCCAAACTAACCGAATCGGGGAGAAAAGGAGTTTCTGGCATATCCTGGCCAAGAGAAGGGATAGATTGATTGGACACATTCTGAGACATCAAGAAATTGTCATCGTAGCATTAGAAGTAGGCGTGTGGGGTAAAAATCGTAGAGGGAGACCGAGGGACGAATATAGTAAGCAGATTCAATAGGATGTAGGTTGCCGAACGTATTCTCAAACGAAGACTTTCACAGGACAGGGTAGCATGGAGAGCTGCATCAAACCAGTCTGCGGACTGAAGACCACAACAACAACACCTTCGAGAGAGATAACATTAAACAAAATAGTAGTAGTAACACAAATAATGCTTAATTGAAATAAAATAATTTGACAACCTATTTTACTACCACCGATGACTGTAACGTCTCTAAGTTTATGGTGATAAATTAAAGGAAAAAAGTAAGTTGCAAAATGTTTCTCTTCAGTACAGGTAACTTCAGTACCTTAAGAGTTTTGTGGAAATACTCATAACCATGACTTTCAGATTTTCAATCTTCAAATGGTTGTATACGAGGCGCGTCCAGAAAGTAAGTTCCGTTTGGTAATAAAATGAAATTGTACACAGATACAGAAGAAATTTGTATGGCACAACATTCTACAACTCTTAAACTAGTTTTCCACATAACTGCCGACATTTTGCAGGCATTTGTCATATCGTGGCACCAGGTTTTGTATACCTTCTTGATAGAAATCTGCCGCCTGTGCCTTCAACCAGTTGGAAACAGTTTCTTTCAGCTCGTCGTCATTGGTGAAGTGATGACCGTCAAGGAAGCACTTGAGATGTCCTGGATGTTGTCATCAATCGCGTGAACCAGTTCTTCTGTAACCAAAGGTGGACGCCCACTTCATTCTTCATTGTGCACATCACTACACCCGCAATTGAACTGTCGGGCCCATCTTCTCACCATCGAATCACTCATCGCATTTGGTCCGTAAACATCGCAAATGTGTCGATAAATTTCACTTGGTTTTACTTTCCTCGCACGCAGAAACCGAATCACCGACCTGATTTCACAGACGGCGGGATTTTCAATCAATGCCGACATTTCAAACAAACAGAACAAAGCGTACGTAACTGACAGCGATCTCCAAATGGCGCACATTCTTCTCCTTGATACACATCGTCTACAGAGCATGTGCAGAACTGCAGTCGCAGCGCTGCAGCGGAGATAAATTGACACGGAACTTACTTTCTGGACGCACCTCGTAGTTTATGGGACTTAAGTACGGGGTAACCAGTCCCTAAACTTACAAACTAGTTATGAAGTTTTTGTGTCCCAGCCTCGTCGCCGCTTTTGTGTCTTGTTTCCGCCGTAGGTGTCGGTGGCCGAGTAGAAAGACCGACACAGGAGTAAAGGATGCACGCTTGTGCAGGTAGGAGGTGACCAGCCGGTGGGACAGCAGAAACTAGAAACACTAGAGTAAATTAGAACGAGATAAATATTTCTTAGAGACTTAGTAATACTTAACATAGCTCAGTACTGCTGAGTGCTGATACATAGTTGAGCTAGAGGCCTGCCTAGTGCCTATCCGATAGCCAAGTCTTCATTGGTGCCTATCTGATTCCGAAGTGTTAACTGGTTCCTATCTCAGTCCCAAGTGAACGATGTCGTTCAGTGGTGGCCACGAGCGGAGTTCTAGCAGAGGGCGCTCGTGGCTGAAGTCGTAAGAACGCCGCGCCGTGCGTGCATGGCGGCGCGCGGCGAAAGTAGGTGGCGCGCACTTTAGACTTGTGCGACACCACAGGAGTAGCTAGTACTAAGGACGGCATAAATACCCATGCCCGAGGGGGGATTCGAATCCCCGACCGTAGTGGCCGTGCAGACTGTGACTGGCGCGCCGCAGAACGCTCGGCCCCGCGGCCTGCGGAAACATTGATCACGTGGTACATATCTTTTCCTGTTTTAATTTTCACTCACAGGCTCACTCACTCGTGGAATGCCTGGTCTGCAGAAGACGAGAAACGTTGATAAGTGCGCTGGCTGTGGACCGAGATCGAAGGAGCGATTCCGTGGCCAGGACTGGCACGTCTCACCCGTTCTCTCGATGTCGAGGGGGGAAAAATTGTTGTTTACATAATTGTCGGGCGCGGGTTCCATAGTTGCTCGGCAGTTTATAGTGGCGCGAATGTGTGTAGCGTACACGTGCGTCCGAATGCGCGCTACGCGCCACTGAGCAGCGGCCCGCAGGTACCTGGCGGCTTTGTGCGTATGCTAAGCGCGCTGTAATTCACGGCAGCAGAATGCCCGCCTGCCCGCCGCCAATATATCTCGCGCCGGCGAGGATTCGGCCGTGATGGCTGCCCAGATAGGCGGCGCGTCTGCAAACACCGAGTCGTGCTTATTAATATGGCGGCTCAGTCCTCGGCTGCAAAAAAAGGGCTGGAGTGCTGGGGACGATGGGAATTTGTCCCGCGTCTAGCGACAGCGTGTGGGAACGCGATAATGTTAATGCCGCCGTCTGTCTCGCGCCGCGCATGCTGCCGCTTATGCAAGCGCTGCTATAGTGTAGAGGCGACAGCTGAGGTCTCGAACATCAACGAACAAATACGATCAGCGTCCGCAATAAACAGAACATCCCATCGAGCAAAAAAAAAAAAAAAAGGTCTCAGGTACGGCTTGCATTAATGACTATACAGGAGATGCGAATATTTTAATATCTTCCTCTAAGAAAAAAGTCCATATGAACGTAGGTCCGCAAATGTTTAGTTACGAAGCTACGGCTAATGAGAGCTTTTGACTGAAATTTAGCGACATCGCTAATATGAAATTACGCAGGATGTTACAAAACGGTACGGCCAACCTTTCAGGAAACATTCCTCACGCACAGCCGGCCGCGGTGGCCGAGGGGACTAAGGCGCTCCAGTCACCGTCTGCACGGCCACTACGGTCGGGGGTTCGAATCCCCCCACGGGCATGGGTATTTGTGCCGTCCTAGTTCGTAAGTAGTTCATAAGTAGTTTGTAAGTTTAGGGACTGATGACCCCGTAGTTAAGTCCCATAGACTATACATACATTTGAACCTCACACATAAAGAAAGAAAATATGTTATGTAGACATGTGTCCGGAAACGCTTAATTTCCATGTTAGAGCTCATTTTACTACTTCTCTTCAAATCACGTTAATTATGGAATGGAAACACACAACAACAGGACGTACCAGCGTGACTTCAAACACTTTGTTACAGGAAATGTTCAAAATGTTCTCCGTTACCGAGGATACATGCATCCACCCTCCGCCGCATAGAATCCCTCATGCGCTGATGCAGCCCCGGAGAATGGCTTATTCTATCACAGCCGTCCACAATACGAGCACGAAGAATCTCTACATTTGGTACCGGGGTTGCATAGACAAGAGCTTTCAAATGCTCCCATAAATGAAAGTCAAGAGGGTTGAGGTCAGGAGACCGTGGAGGCCATGGAATTGGCCCGCCTCTACCAATCCATCGGTCACCGAATCTGTTGTTGAGAAGCGTACGAACAAGTCGACTGAAATGTGCAGAAGCTCCATCGTGAATGAACCACATGTTGTGTCGTACTTGTAGAGGCACATGTTCTAGCAGCACAAGTAGAGTACCCCGTAAGAAATCTTGATAGCGTTCTCCACTGCAAGGACATGAGGCCAAATCAAGACATCACCAACAATTTCCTGCCCAAACGTTGACAGAAAATCTGTGTTGATGACATGATTGCACAATTGCGTGCGGATTCTCGTCAGCCCACACATGTTCATTGTGAAAATTTACAATTTGATCACGTTGGAATGAAGCCTCATTCGTCGCATGTCAACACAAGCACGGAAGCCAACATTACCTTCCTTCAATTGGGCCAACTGCGGTGAATCGAGGAAGTACAGTACATACTAAAGAAACAGTTGTTTTTTTTCTACAATTGTCTACACGAATTATTTCAATTTACATTTAAAGAGAAACACTAAAATTAGCTCTAACATGAAAAATTAAGCGTTTCCGGACACATATCCACATAACATATTTTCTTTCTTTCTGTGTGAGGAATGTTTCCTGAAAGTTTGGCCGTACCTTTTTGTAAGATCTTGTATATTTTTGACGACGTTACAGCGTTCAATAAATGAAATATGTTCAAATGTTTGTTAAGCTTATGGGACTTAACTACGGGGTCATCAGTCCCTAAACTTACAAACTACTTATGAACTACTTAACACTAAGGACGGCACAAATATCCATGCCCGAGGGGGGATTCGAACCCCCGACCGTAGTGGCCGTGCAGACCATGACTGGAGCGCCTCAGTCCCCTCAGCCACCGCGGCCGGCAATAAATGAAATAAATCACAATTTGCGATCAGTTATGGCTTCACTGTACTAGGTTTAGATGGAATACCAAAGTGCAGCGAATGAAAATTTGTGTCCGGCCATGACTCGAACCCGGGATCTCCTGCTTATTAGACAGGCGCGTAGGACACAGTGACCAGCCCGACTGCAGAAGACTCGATAGCTCGTGGTCTGTTCTCCCTCATGCGGCAATACAATATTCAGGCTGCGAGCATTACAGAACAAATAAGCTGTGGTAATAGGAAAGAGACACCGTGGCGAATGGAGATTTGGGTGTGGCGGGAGATGTACAGGGAAGAGTCCTCTGCGGTAGGGCTGGTCACTGTGTCCTCGGTGGCGGAGTGGTCAACGAGTGTGCCTAGTAAGCAGGAGATCCCGGGTTCGACTTCCGGCTGGGCACAAATTTTCATTCGCCGCACTTTGGTATTCCGTCTAAACCTAGTACAGTGAAGCCATAGCTGATCGCAAATTGTGATTTATTTCATTCGCTAATATGAAGTCATCGCAAAACTGTAAGAGGTTACATTGAAGCATGATTTCCATTTATTTTGTTGTTATTGATCAGACGGGTCTAATAAAACATGTCAAAGAAGTGTATCTGTAATAGTATCCTAGAAATTCCAGAGATTAAACAATTAATTTCCAGAGATTATACAAGTTAATGTGTTTACTTTCCATTAAGAATATTGGCAATCATTAGTGAGTGATTTCAGTCGTACCCTAGCATTGAGACGAGTTACTTTCCTCTCTTGTTCATTCAAAGAACATAATAACAACATTCATACAGATTTAATTAACTTTATTACCATAATTTTCCAAATTAAATGTATCTTGTTGTTACTCACCTGGTGAATCTAACAAAACATGTCCCAGATGTGTATCTGCAGTAGTTACCCAGAAATTCCAGAGATTAAGCAAGTAATTTCCAAAGATTATACAAGTAAATTTGTTTACATTGCACTAAGTACGTTGGAAACAGTTACTAAATGGTTTCAATCATTTCCTACCATTGAAACGAGCTACTTTCCTGTCTTGTTCATTGAAAGAACATAATAACAACATTCATACAGATTTAATTAATTTTATTACCATTATTTTTCGAAATTAAATTCTTTACAACTTCTGTTGAAAACTTTGTGCACTTGGCTGGAATTTTAAAGTAATAGTCCAAATAGTTCATAAATTTAAAATTTTCACAAATTATTTCTTTGATTTTCTTGAATTTCTAGAAAACTACCGCAGATACACGCCTGGGACATGTTTCATTAGATTCACCAGATCAATAACAACATGATAAATGGAAATCGTGCTTTACTGTAACCTCGTACAGCTTTGCTAAATTTCAGGCAAAATCTTTTATTAGCCGTAATTCCGTAACTAAACATTTGTGGACGTGTGTTCATATGAACATTTGTCTTTATTTTTGCATTTAGAATAACATATTAAATATTTGCATATGTATGTGAATCACTCTGTATAATACAGACTTTTATCTAAATGTTTCCACCTAGCACAGTGAGGCAAACAATGAGGAAAATCATACTGATGTTAGGAAAGTAAGATTATCGGAGCACTGTACATTTTACGACTGGTGAAAGCCTGTCATGTAACCGTTAAACGAAGATGAAGATCGAAAATCGTCACAGTTGTGTGTGTGTGTGTGTTTGTGTGTGTGTGTGTCTCATGGAGTAATACAGAAGTTATATCTGGCGTTACCCTGAGAAGTTCCATATGGTACCAACTGTTCCTTATCTTCATAAACAATATAGCAGACAATATGAGTAACTCTGTTCGACTGTTGGCGGATGATGCTGTTATTTATTGGTTACTATAAAATCAGCAGAAGAGCAAAAGCAGTTGCAAAGTAATTGAGATAAGATATCTGTATGGCGCAAAAACTGGCAATTGACCCTTAATAATGAGAAGTGTGAAGTCATCCATATGATCACTAAAAGAAGTCCGTTAAACTTCATTTACGCGATAAATCAGTAAAATCTACAAGCCGTCAATTCAACAAAATACCTAGGAATAACAATTACGAACAATTTAAATTGGGGAACACAGATAATATTGTAGAGAAGGCGAACCAAAGACTACGTTTCATCAGCAGAAGAGTAAGAAGATGCAACAGTTCTACTAAAGAAACTGTCCATACAATACTTGTGCATAATAGTTCGAGTTTTATGGGCATTGTGAGATCCCGACCAAGTGGTGCTGACAGATGAAACACAGAAAATATAGAGAAGGGCAGTTCGTTTTGCATTATCGCGATGTCGGGGTGAGAGTGTCACAGAAACGATGCACGAGTTGAGGTGTGAAGCATTAATGGAAAGGGTTTATTCGGTATGGCAAGATCGATTTGTGAAATTTCTATTATCAACTTTCTCTTCCGAATGTGGATATATCTCGTTAGCATGCACCTGCAGGAGGAATCATGATCACCATAATAATAATAAGCAATATAAAATCGAAAAAGTAAAGTTTTAAGTGTTCCTTTTTCCCCGCGCGTTATTAAAAAATGAAACAGTAGAGAAATATCACAAAAGCGGTTCGATGAATCCTCTGCCATACACTTCTGTGGCACTTACAGAGTATTTATGTAGATGTAGAAACAAGGCAGTGGACGACGATTGAGAATTTTTTTTTTTTTTTTTGTCCTACATTTGGACTACTAGGGTTCACCATCTAATGTGGGACGAACGTATTCCAAATGTGGCTATGAAAACAAACGACCGACTCTGGTGCCTTTCCTAACAGCTTGGAATCCGGCACTCGTGACCATATCGGTTAGACCCTAGAAAACTGGTAAAGTGTGGCATTGTCAGATGAGTATACATTTCTATCGGTACGAACGGATGGTAGAATTTCAGTATGGCACAGAGCTCAGTAAACCGTGGACCTAACATGACAACAAAGCACGGTGCTAGTTTGTAGAGACTCCATACAAGTACGAGTTGTTTCCACATCGAGTGGACTGTCTTCGGTCGAACTGAGCCACTTACTGACTGGAACAGATCGGCCTATGTTTGGTTAGTCAGGGGCCATCTGTAGCTACAGATAAGCTTCATGTCGTCTGCTCGCCATCAGACCGGGCCACAGTTATTCACGTTGGTTTACAGAACATTCTGGACACTTCCAACTACTGATTCAGCCACCCAGATCGCATCCTAACATGAATCCCACCGAATATTTATGAGACGTTATCGAGATATCAATTCGTGCACAAAATTCAGCACTGCCATCACATAAGGGTGGCCCGAGTGTGAATCAGGATTCCACTTGCTGGCGCATAACACGCCCAGCTGCTGCAGATTGGCACAGAAAGTAACTGAAAGAAAAACCCGGAAGTTACTCTTATAATGAAAGTCTTCCTGATTATAGTCATCCTTTTAGACATTGCAGAATACGTTATAGCAGCACGTCCGCATACTCAGACGACCCCATCCACCATTCCTCAACGGAAATGGCCGCGCGGTCTGAGGCGTAAAGTCACGAACTATGCGACCGCACCCGTCGGATGTTCGAGTGGGTGGTCTCCGTGAGAGCCTTTTCATAACACTTCGATAAATTTCAAATCACTTTTACTCGTGTTATTGCATCGCAATTCATCAGTGCGTACGTTAGACGTGGGAGCACAAAGTTGAGCAGTACTCCGGCTAATTAATATGAACAGTTTTCCTGTGAGAGTATGGGCATACGACGAGTAAAGTAGCACTTAGAAAGAGGGATGGTATGGGAGCTACACGCACGGGCAATCCATTTCGGAAATGGTAAAGGAATTCAATATTCTTAGATACACAGTGTCGAGAGTGCAAGCAACACTGGTTCGGGGTCATTATTCCCGATTTGAGTTGATAAAACTAATGGTTAGTTCCGATTGTGACTCAATCCCCACGAAGCCATTGAGTTGTCGAGAAGGCAATGTGCAAAGTAGTATTGGCTTACAACGGCATGGGCTGTACTTACATAGAATTGGCTGGGTGTACTGCTCTAACTGATCCGATCATTGGCTTATATGGTTATTTTCACCTAATTGGAAAGCAAATGAAGTCGTCAATGGACTTCACGTAAAAAAAAAAAAAGAATTTTTTTTCAGTTGTCAATGCGCCATGTCACTGGACCATATTAGTTCACAATTGGATTGAAAATCCTGGACAGTTCCAATTCCCCTAGATCTCACTCAGACATGAAACCCATGCAACATTTAGGGGAAGCTAATAACAAAAGAAAATTAGGGTTTAACGTTCCGTCGACGGAGCACACGCTAACATACTTTTTGTCGGGGACGGATTAGGAAATCGGCCGTGCCCTATGAAGAGAACCGTCCCGGAATTTGCCTCGAGTGATTTAGGAATATTACAGAAAAGCTAAATGTGGATGGCCGGAACTAGGTCTGAACCGCCGCCTCCCGGAAGCGACTGCAGTGTGTTAACACTTCACCTCGCTCGGTGAACATGTTTGGGACACATTCGAGAGGTCAGTTCGTGTACACAATCCTGCAACGGCAACATTTGCGTCATCCCGAGCGACGTTAGAGGCAGTAGGGCTCTATATTTGTACAGTAGGCTTTCATCGACTTGTTGACTCAATGCCACATCGAGTTGCTACACTTCACGGAGCGAAAGGTGGTATCGGATATCTTTTGTTATTTCAGTATATACACTACGGTGGCTGTATAACATTCAAATGGTAAATCAATATTCAGATACATATTTGAATTAAAAATTTGTTCCGTGGCCGGGAATCAAACCCAGGACCCCTTGTTTCCTAGGCCAGCGCTGTAGCGACGTCCTAAGGCACGTCTCCCTCAACAACACAAACGTCTAGTCTGCCTCATGTTCCCCTATATAATCACGTATCAACGTTGCCGAAGCTATTTGTGGAACAGCATCCCAGCAATAAACGTTAATATAAAATATTGTATGAGACATAATTGAAGTTTGTGTTGTTGAGGGAGGCATGCTTTAAGACAGTCTGTGCAACCACCGTATCCATTAACTCGCCACGCCTTAGTGTTTTATTAATATTATTGTTATTAGTTATTTGGCATTCTGAGTTTGAACTCAATGTGGCCATGTACATACAATTAAATAATCAAAAACAGAAGCACATTTTCCAAAAAATGGGAAAGTGAAAACTGTAACCGAACACTTTTCGAAAAAGAATAGACACCATATCAATAACTGTAAATATACCCAACAACAGTACTCACAATTTCAATGTGGACGCATTTAAGAGCTGAATCCCTTGTGGGAATTCAATATAGGCTGCGAGCAAGAGAAATCAATGGGCAGGAGGCTATAAGTTGAGAATTTGATGCAGAAGAGAAGCGCGCATGGACAGACTAATTGGTTAAGGCGACCGCTCGCCCGAAGCAGGAAATCCGGGTTCGAATCCCGGTCCAGCACAAATTTTTAACTTTGATAGTTGAATTTATTTCAGCCCCCCTAAACCGTCGAAATGTTTAAATATTTTGATTTCGTAAAAGAGAAGAAGCAGACTGAGGTAGGGGACATCCCATATTCACCAATGTCTGCAGGAAGTTCAACCATTCACGGTTTAATTTGGAACACCTGAACAGAATGTGGTTGCCATCAGCTTCCGTAGCAGGATCATACTCACATGCCGTCGACGCAAATGTTTTGGATAAGAGGCGTAAAACACGTCCCCTCTAATAAAAACGTTGCGCCACTAACAAACCAGAACAAAGACGATACGACGACCGCAAGGAAGAGATCAATCAAAAGATAAGGGAAAAAAAAAGGTTATGGCACTTGCCTAGGGAGCAGGCCATGACGAGTTTGAAATCCCGCCCGCCGCACAAATTTTAATTCAGTGCTTCTCCTTCAATTTAACTGCTGCAGCGGGTCAATTGAAGACCGCGATACCATTCGTCAGCTTTGATAAATGACGTCATATCTTACGCTAAAGCTCACAGAATTTGTTTGGGAATACAAATTGCTACCAGATCGTAATTCGGAGAAGTACGTCGAGAACCAGCCACTACACGAGTGCAACAGTTTGCCTTAGGTAAAATGAAAATGAGCGTATGGCTTTCTTGTCCGGGAGATCCCGTACGGGAGTGTTCGGCCGCCTTAGTGTAAGTCTTTTTATTTGGCGCCGCGTGGGCGACTTACGTGCCAATGATGATGATATGATGATGATTAGGATAACACACAACACCCAGTCCCCTGCCGGGAATCAAACCCGGGCCCCCTGCTTGGTAGTCAGCGACGCTGGCACTGAGCTACGGAGGCGGACATTGCCTTAGGTCATTACCACATTTATTCAGTAGTAACAGCCATTCTTATGACGTCATTGGTCAAAGCCGATGGCTGCTATCCCCGTGTTCAACTATGCCGCTGTAGTTTTGTTTATCGTTAGATAATACTCTAGCAGCGGTGGAGTGGCCGAGCGTTCTAAGGCGCCTTGCTGCAGAGCGCGCGGAGGTTCGAGTCGTCCCTCGGCCGGATATATATATATATATATATATATATATATATATATGTGTGTGTGTGTGTGTGTGTGTGTGTGTGATAATTCTTTCTCCTTTGCCATATTACCGCACATGCAGGGTGGGCCTTGTTAATTCGGATTTGTCGTGTGAATATTTACATGGTGGCCGGATGCCGTTCCTGTCGCCACCCAATCTCCCCCCCCCCCCCCCCCCAGAGGAAATGTGTACGCCAAATGTCTGCATATAGTGTTACATGTGTGAAATGTTTGCGAATCGTGTAACTGAGGTCGGAGATGGGTACCGGTTCGATATTCACCTCGGGGGGGGGGGGGGGGTGAAAAACCGCCTAAAAGCCACATCCAGGCTGGCCGGCACTCCGACCCTCTTCGTTAATCCACCGGGCGGATTCGAACCCGGCCGGTACGCCTCCCCGGCTCGGAAAACTGTGTGTTACACCGCACACCTAACCGAGAGGGTGGCATGTTTGATAATATTTAATGTTAATTAGGTTATTCGCTCCTTCCGACAGTGTAAGTTCGTATTTTCGCCCCTTCGTGCTTGCACTCACACACACAAACACACACAGAGGGAGAGAGAGAGAGAGAGAAGCAGCGCACAGATACAGGTCAAAATATATAGGAAGAAAAAGGGGAGAAAGCAAGGAAAGCAATGGGGTGATTCACCCCCGTTTAGAAGAGGAGTGGGAAAAAAGAAGAGAGAAGAAAGAGCGCTTTGTGCAGCAAAAATTAGCGTTGGGACCGGCGTGCCCGCCGGAGAGCCCAAATTGCATTAGGGCTGGCGCGCCCCGGTTTAACAAGTGTTGATGCGGCGCGGGGCGGGCGCCGGCAGAGCCACCTGTTGAGCGCCGCCGCTAATTAATTTAATGTGCGCGTGCGCGGCCTAATGAGCAATCAGCGCCACTCGCCGTCCGGCGGCCGAGGCGGCAAGTCGCCAGCGGCGGCGGCGGCGGTAGCGGCAGCGGCAGCCGATCTACCATCAACGACGAGCTGACGGCCACGAATGCGCGCCGAACAGGTCTGACGCGGCTTTTTATCTGCCTGTACTCACACTCCTACTGCCAGTGTCTCTTTATACGTGTTTGCTTAGTGCAGCTTTGTAATGTGATTAGAAGGCAAGCTTTTTTTTGTACTGTAGAACAATTAGACGCATACTTCAAAAAATAATTTCGCTTCTTATTATTTGTTGACGACCGTTTCCGGCGAAACTATGTTGCCATCGTCTGGTCGTATGCCTATATGTCTCAATAAAAAATTCACTGTTTGTATAAATTGTCGATTTATTTCGACTAACACGACATTTTTGTGCAGATGGCGTATTTTTATTGAAATTTAAAGGCATTAAATCAGATTATGAAAAAGTAGTTTCACCGGAACAGGTCTTCAATAAATAATAAATAACGATCTTGACTTTCTGAACTATAATTCCGTAATTGTATTACTATAGATCTCCATCGAAACCCAAAACTCTCTGTAAATGCTTTACTTTCTGCCTTTATATCACAAGACTCGTTTCCACCAACAAAGATGTATAATCAAGAGCTAGTATACCCTTTTAAAGTGTGTTCTGTAATCATTTCTATACAGTTGTGTGATGCTTGAAAATCGATAGCTTCGTGCCGTTATAGTAAAATGCCAAATGGTGGTTTTCATCCTTGTAACTCCATATCCCATGATGAACAACAGAATGTAGAAAATACTGTGTACATAAGAAAACGCTCTTTGATGGTGAATCTTTCGTGTTGCAAGGACGCAACGACACTTCTCGGTTAAAATAACTGCGTCTTTGCTAACTTGGATTCAGTAAGAACTTCTTTTCTCTCGGACACGATCTAGATAATAGTGCTCTTCTGGCAAGATGTAGTAAACTCCTTCAGTTACAAGTTATTCCTAGACTAGAGGATTGTGTAAGTCATGTGTGGTTGTGAGTCACGGAAATAAGATTGTTGCAGAATGATTAATGCCTGTACTAATGCGCTGCCCACGGATACGACGTTATGTACTTCGGTTTCAGACTACTTATTCATGTACTTAATATAGTAGTAATAGTACAATTTTTTTCAGGTAAAAAAACTTAAATTATTTACCGCGAAAAATATTTTTAAATGTCAATAAAATAGGTGTGTTGACATTGCGCAATGGATTTTTCTGTTTAAGAACACAGCTTGTACTAATCTAAATACTTAAGTAGTGTAAATAAGTAGTGCAAACAAGCTTTAGAGAATATTTTTATTCGAAACTGTATTCATCCCATTTTGTAGATTCGTTGTAATTGCACAGTTTTGACGCTAATAAAACAGCATCAGTAGACTATCTCGGTTCGAAACTAGACTCATATCTTTATCTGATGTAAATAACACGATTGGTAGTAGACGAGAGACGTTATTATTGTAAGGCTGTATTGTACTGATGATGGTTCGTTAGAGTCGAAACTGCACAGATAACATGAATGTAAAACTGTCCATATTGCTCGGTCTCGTGCTTAAACATGTCAATAAAATCCATGGTCCGTATACAATTTTTAAGGGATGATGCATTTTTATTCGGTGTATAGGTATCATATCAGATGCACGAAACGTAGTTTTGCCGAAACGGCTCATCAGTTCCAGGTTGGAACATCATAATACAGGATAGGTTGCTACCTGTCCTATATTACTGACACTGCAATCCGGAGTTGATGGTCGGCAGCAACTCGCCGTAATCGCTGAACCGGAAACACGCACCTAGAATAGAGAATCACATGCACACAAATTTTTGGCCTTAGCGTCAATCAGAAAAATTAATATTTTTGAAATATTATGGAGGGACACTGTTATGAATTTTCTTTCTTCGGGACATCCACAATCGTTCATCTTAAATAACTGGATTCGCAACAGTTGTTAATTTTTTTTTTTTAATTTTATGCACTTGGTGTGGAGTGGAGAAATATCCTGAAGATGGTCCAACCTTTGGTCGAAACTAGCCGGATATACGCGGAGGAGTTGGAAAATAAGTTTCCCCTGTCGACTGTGGTCACAGTTGATAGAAAAGGAAAAAAATAGAATGAGTCATTAAAGATTAAGACATATTTTTATTTTTCCACATAATTTCCAAGTACATTGAGACATTTGTCATCCCGCTTTTTAAGCTTCAAAAAGCCGTCCAGGAAAACATCAGGACGTTGCATACGGAAGATGCTTTGAACGGCTTGTTTGACGTCAGCTTTGCTTCTAAAGCGCCTTCCGACGACAATCTTTTTCAAAACTGGAAACAGATGGGATTCACTTGGTGCGAGGTCAGGACTGTATGGCGAATGGTGTAGGTGCAATATGGTTTTGCATTGTCGTCCCCGAGTGTGGTCTCGCATTGTCATCCAACAGCAGAACATATCTCTGAAGGCCAGGCCGCTTTTCCCGAATCACCCCTTTCAGATTCTACCGCGCAGCATTGATGGTTGCATCCTCTAAAAAGTCCAGCAACAAATCTCCTTGGACGTCCCAGAAAATGGTGAGTAGCACACTACCTGCATACGTAGTGCTTTTGAACTTCCTTCGAACAGGTGATGATGGATATTTTTACTCCATGGATGCGGCCTTCGATTCGGGCTTGTAACGGTGGACCCACGTTTCATCCCCTGTCACAGTGCGAAACAGAAAGTCATTGCCATATTCATAGTCGACCTCTACCCAAGGGTCTATCAGTGTCTTGCACGTGTCCGTTCACCTGCTGTATCGTCTTCGACCACAGCCGTTCAAAACTTGTTTCGTATGCATCGCCCTGATGTTTTCCTGGACGGCTTTTTGAAGCTTATAAAGCGGTTTGAGAAATGGCTCATTGTAATTGGAAATTATATAGAGAAATAAAGATATGCCTTATCTTTAATGTCTCATTCCTTTTTTTTTTTTTTTTTTTTTTTTTTTTTTTTTTCGTTTCATTCACGACTCTGCCCACAGCGACAGGGGAAACTTATTTTGCAACTCCCCCTTGAAAAAATAAAATTTTGCGTTATAAACTGTTTTATATATTTAAAAAAGTTATAAAAGCGATGTTTTCGCAAAGGAAACGAAAAAAGTTTCCAAAGATATAAACGTATGTGCTGCGGAACATTGTCCTTCGTGGGCATCAGCTGCACCTCTGCGCGCCAGCGCTAGCCCAGAAAGGACGCGACGCGGCAGAGCTGCACACTGGAGACAGGGAAGGCGGCGGCAAACGTCGATATCCGCGGGCGCGGCGCGACTTGCTGGGCGCCCTGTGCCGCTGCTTACTGGAGCCCAAATTATATCAAGATAGGGGGAGGCGGGGCGGCGGGGGCGGCGGCGGGGGAGGGGGAGGGGGCGCAGAAATGTATTTCGCTGCTGATGCGGTTAGCAGGCGGCGGCGGCGGCGTGCACTTTCTGATCCCGCGTCGGAATATTACGGCGCGGCGCGGCGCGCTGAAAGACGCCAAATGGGATGCCGCCTGCGCCTCCGCCTCCAGTCGATACGAAACGGCAGCGGCCCCCAGACGGCGGGGCCCTCTGCCTGCTGCTGTCTGTCTCTCCTCCACCGATGCCCACTCTCTAGTGTGGCCCACGCTTCACGACGACGATTGGCGATAACAGGATCGCCGTAAACACTGCTGCCCTCATAGAAGGAAGGCTTTCATTGTAGGTATTATATCTTCTGGGTTGTAAGGCCGTGTTCTTGGAATCTTGCTGCTTCCTAACGTTCCGTCCGATGCTGCGTCGGACTGCTTCGGAGGATGTCCGTCTGTTGAGTCTTGCCAACTGACGGGTCGGGGGTCTGAGAGCTTCTTAAATACCGTCTAAAAGGGGCGTGGCTATTTCCACGTGATAATCAAAAAGCTGAGTTGGTTTTCGTTCTAGGAGGCGATCCACTTATAATATTGTAAAAAGATATTAAAAAAGCCAAGATCGCTGATAATCAATTTTTATTTACGGCGACCGGTTTCGCTGAACTATGTCAGAATCATCTGGTCAAATAAAATATTTTACAAGGCCATAATCTTGTAATGTCGACTGTAAATTGTTATATAAATACTGATCGACATTACAAGATTATGGCCTTGTAAAATATTTTATTTGACCAGATGTGCTGACATAGTTCAGCGAAACCTGTCGTTGTAAATAAAAATTGATTATCAGCAATCTTAGCTTTTTTAATATATTTTTACAAAGAAAAAGCTATACTATCGAAACATGTCAAAGATAAAAACAATCATCGATTCTGCAGAGCCACAGTCCATATATCGTTGAGTTTCATAGTCTCTTCTTTTCGATTGAAATTATCATTATGTTTATATATTTCAATCTCTTCTGTATACAACCGCGGATAATAATTCGTCATGGAAGATAAAATTTTCGTCTCAGAGAATTTTACTATATGATTTCCCGATTGTAAGCAGTGTTCCGCCACAGCCGATTTTTCAGTTTTTCCGAGTCGGCATAGACTTTTGTGCTCCTTTAGACGTGTGTTTACACTTCTCTTAGTTGATCGATGTAGACTTTACCACAGGAGCATGGAATTTTATAAACCCCACTTGGTGATAAAGGAGAACGTTTTAAAAATCTCAATGGCATCTCTGTACGTACGCGCGTAATAATGCGCCGTCTTTGCTATGACGGACATTTCGCTAAATTTTATTTCGTAGTCACCTTCTTGATACACATGTTCCGCTTCAGCCGATTTATCAGTATGTTCGAGGCGGCAGTTCCTTTTATGTTCGCCCAGACGACTGTTGATACTACTTTTTGTTGTACCTATATAATCTTGTCCACAAATGCAAAGACGTCGCATTATTACGCGCGTATGTAAAGAGACGCCATTGAGATTTTTAAACACCGTAGTAATTTTAACAAAAAGGTGGATGGTGTTAAACTTGATATGATCTGGATGTGAACATTGCACCAACAGCATGACAATCGATTAATTTCAGTCGAGAAGGTTGGCAATAGCAGAGACCATAGCACAGCCGACGTCACGTGATTGACAGCAGTGACCTCTGTTTGGCTTATATACACGGCATTCACTCGCGCTCTCGTTGCAGTATGCCGCTATACCTCGGAGGTTGCCTTCGGTAGTCGAAGGCGAAGCGTCAGGGGAAAGGTTTATGTATCGACCACGGCATCTCAGCCCGGAAGCTGCGCTGTTATTTGATCCACTATTGCATGGACTTGAAGAAAGGATCGTAAGGCTGAAATAGCTTAAAGTCTCGTCGACATCGTGGTCATTCGAGACCGAGCACACGCTCCGATAGTTTTTGTCAGGAATTGGGGAGGAAATCGGTCGTGCCCTACGAAAAGTCTCATCTCGGCCATGGCCCTGAGACTGTGTCTGGTAGCAAAGTCATTGAACTGAGAAAACCAACACGACTCTTGAAAGTTTAATTAGGAGTGGTGTTCAAACGAAACGGTAACACAGGCCTGTACACAACTATCCCATTGCTTAAAGAGCCGAGTGATCCCTTAATACCAGAACTCCTGTGGCTGTGACAAGAGCCAGTCATCTACTAAATTCAAAATTCAAATATTTGCTAAGCTTATGGGACTTAACAACGGGGTCATCAGTCCCTAAACTTACAAACTACTTATGAACTACCTTATACTAAAGACGGCACAAATATCCATGCCCGAGGGGGGATTGGAAGCCCCGACCGTAGTGGCCGTGCAGACCGTGAGTGTAGCGCCTCAGTCTCCTCGGCCACCGCGGCCGGCAGTCATCTACTATGTCCATTTAATCGTCCGAGTGGAAGCACTACCCTTTGATATGTTTTTTGCCGACAAAACGGCGAGGTTCGAGCTGTAGGGCGGATGTAAAGCTACTCCTACTTGAACACAGTGTCTCCCAGTACACTTTGTGTCACCCTAGAGACGTGTGGACACGCATTATCATGGAGCAGAATCGCTCTCTCCTTGAGCCGCCCAGGCAGTTTGACATTGACCGAGTGTCTGATAATACGCGTCACTGTTAATGGTTTTTCCGTGCTCGAGGAATTCCATGAGTATCGGACCTCGGACGTCAAATAAGTCAGTGAGCATCACCTTGCCTGCTGAGGACACAGTCTTGAATTTTTAGGGGGAGGTGACGACGCATGCTTCGCGTCCCTAGGTGTCACACTACGTTATCCCAAATCGGCATATTCAGATTTCAATCGGTTTGGTTGTAAAGACGTTTCGTACCTTTAAATTTGAACACCCCTCGTAGTTTTGCAACCATTTTCGGCATTATAGCAATGTCGTCTTCGGGTCCGTAAACATGACCGTCTAGTACATACCGAATATTCCCGTTACAAACGATGATGACTTGTAGAGGTCGTAATATTCTGATACGGAACCCATGTACGGGAACGTCATCCAGTCACGCACCGAGCGAGGTGGCTCAGTGGTAAGACAGTGGACTCGCATTCGGGAGGATGGTGGTTCAAATCCACCTCCGGCCATTCAGATCTAGGTTTTCCGTGACTTACCTCAATCGCTCCAGGCAAATGCCGGGATGGTTCCTTTCAAAGGGCACGGCCGATTTCCCCCCACATTCTTCGCCGAAAATCCGAGGAAAGTTCCGTCTCTAATGACCACGTTGTCGACGGGACATTAAGCCCTAAGCTTCCTTCCTTCCTTCCTTCCTTCCAGTGACGTGACGCTGCAAGCAGCTCTTTACCTTGGACACTGTCAAACAAATCTCCTCTATATGTCTGGCGAGTCTGTAGTGGGTTGTGTGCCCAACCACCACAATATTATAATAGTAATAACTAATTTTCATCTTGGTGGTGTGATATAAAATATTTATTTGAAAATATCGCATATCGATTTTGTTCAGTGATTCAATATCTTCAGAGCAGTTTAGACTACTCAGGACTCATGTACACACCATAAAAACGTTTCTGCAGACAAAATGCATTAAAAAATATATAAATTAAAGAAGTCCTGTCAAATGCGTGATACAAGTATAGCTGGTCTCTGACTTCCGTAGCTTTAAGAGGAGGCAGTAGAGACGAAAACAACAACAAAATTCAAGTCAATACAGGCTCCAAAACGCATATCTCATCAACTATTAACATTTGACGAAAAATAAGAAAGAAAACTATAGTACATAGGGACTCTAAAATACTTAACCTCAAGACCTTTGAAGATTTCTACATCTTCGATACTGTCAACAAAGACGTCACGCCCAGGCGAGTGTTGACACTTCCTTTTGTTGTAACTATATAAACTTGTCCACAACTACAGGGGATTTTATAGACACCTGGTGTAGCCAGAGTTTGTCGCTTATCTTTTGCTGATGTTAAACATTCTTTTATTTTCGTGGTTGGTCCCTACTTGCTTAAAATTTTTCGAATACGATCAGTGACCTTACTGATTTGCTCCAAAGATACTCTTTCAGTAATAATCAGTGATGCCCGTGGCCTCTGAGTATACAACTGCAGTGTGTCTGTTTGTTCATATGTTTTACACGTGATTTTGCACTGTCCGACGTATTGTAATTCGGTAAACGAATTTCCGTCAGTTTGTACGTGACGAAGATTTGCTTACTTGCTACTTATTTTAAACTTTACGTCGATATGCGATATACTAGGCTGATTTGGAAGCCGAATCGAATCGTATTTTGTTTTCGTGTTCTAGTAAGATTTCGTAGCAAACATGTAGTAATTTGGGAATAAAACAAATATGAACATCTAGGACTGGCACGATCAGACAGTTGAAATTCAACATCCAGGTAGTATGAGATGAGAGATGATAGGGGACAGCCGGATAAGTCAAAAATCAACATACCAAATGCAGCAGAAACTAAAATACTTAATAGTAGAGATAATAGATAATCTTCAATTTGTTGCGAAGGAAATATCGATATATTGATAATTGGTTACATCGATGATTATCACCCCGTTTACCTGTGCTCACAAAACTGGATTTCGTAAACCAATTTCTCAAATCTGCTTTCAGTTGGTCATGTAAATACTCCAAAATCGATTCTGGAAATCCACTTCTGTAAAGCGGTTTTCCAGTTCCACGATCGATTTTCGTTCCCATGTAAACGCAACCGTTTTTGAAGCGTTCTTGGCTTGTCAGATTGTATTTTCTTGTTAAGAATTTTCGACACGTGTGGACAGAATGACATTTTCTACCATGAAATAAACGTATAAATATTAGAGTGAGAATGAAACTAGGTATTTAAGTAAAGAAAAATAGCGATTGTGCTGATTAAATCAGGCACTGAATCAGCTGTTTTTCAGCCGCCATATTAAGTGGGATAGGAAATCCGATGTAAAGACGACAGCGAAAAATGGTTTACGAAAATAGGTTTTCGTCTTCCGGAAGAGGTGTTGCATGTAAACGTAGTGCATGAGTAATCAGTTAACTCGTTTCTCTCACGTTTGTTTCCCAAACTGTTGCCACTGTAGTCCGAATCACGCTTGATTTTCTTGTAACGTGCTTTCATCTCTCCAAAATCAGAACTGAATGTCAATTTCTTTTTCATTTCTCTGTACCTCCGTCATTCTTGTCTGCAACGCCGATGCATGGGCTGTGGAACCTCTGCGACAGTCGACAGCAGCGGTTCGCCCTTTCACACCAGTGACAACGCGACACCTGAGAACGCCAGTACTTCACGATTTCCGGATCCCTGCACCACGCGTTGTGCATCCGCGATCGAGTGTGGTGACGGCCCCACCTCGACTACCTGGCGCTATAACGAGAAACGCGCCATCGGCCATTACGATACCCCAGCAACGTGAGACGCCAATCTATCCCATTCACCGCGGCGACAACAATGCTATTTATCCCTCTCCTTCCCTCCCTTCCTCCCTCTCCCTACCTCTCCCTCTTTTCACATCACACCAGCTCCCTCAATGAATTGTTAATGTGCGTATACACAGCAGAGCCAAACAGCAAAGCTGTTAGTAGGGCTGACTACCTACCGGAGGACCTGGGCGCGATGTCTGTTACCGCACTGGATATCCGCGACGATTGCGCTCAACCTGATCACGAAACAAATGAGGAGAGGTTGTTCTCAAAACCCGCCATTAATCGACAAGTGAGGAAATGATTCTGGTTAAGAGGCGGCTAACGTGTTGGTAATTTGATAGAATTTATTATAATTTAAAAAACAAAATTCTACAATAAATCTATTACTGCCTAGAGTTATGACACTTCCTGGCAGATTAAAAATTGTGTGCCGGAACCGGGACTAGAACCTGGGACCTTTGCCTTTCGCGGGCAAGCGCTCTACCGACTGAGCTATCCAGACAAGACTCACGATGCCGCCTCACAACTCTACTTCCGCCAGTACCTCGCCTCCTACATTCCAAACTTCAAAAAAGCTCTCCTGCGAACCATGCAAGACTAGCACTTCTGGGAGAATGGATATGGTGGAGACATAGCTTAGCCACAGCCTAAGGGATGTTTCCAGAATGAAACTTTCACTCTGCAGCGGAGTGTGCGCTGATATGAAACTTCCTGGCAGATCAAAATTGTGTGAGTCGTGTCGGGATAGCTCAGTCGGCAGACCAAAAAAAAATAGTCGGTAGAGCGCTTGCCCGCGAAAGGCAAAGGTCCCAGGTTCGAGTCCCGGTTCCGGCACATAATTTTAATCTGCCAGGAAGTTTCATATCAGGGCACACTCCGCTGCAGAGTGAAAGTTTCATTCTGCCTAGAGTTATATTGAAAAGGGTAAAGAAGTGTATGCTGTTTTCATAGATCTCGAAAAGGCATTTGATAGAGTGCGGTGGAATAAGCTGTTAGACATCTTGAAAAGGAAGGGAGTAAAGTGGAAGGAAAGAAGATTAATTGCAAATCCCTACCAGAAACAGAAGGCACGAGTACAAATAGGGAGAGGGATCTCTGAAGACAGCAAAATTGGTAAAGGTGTCAGACAAGGCAAGACAAGGTTGTCTCTTTCCAATTCCATTTACCATTTATCTGGAAGAAGTACTGGAAAGCTGTTTGGATGCGACAAGAGGCGTAAGGATAGGTAGGAGGAAAATTGATTGTATAAGATTTGCTGACGACATGGTCATCCTTGCAGAAAATAAAGATACACCGACTCAAATGCTAAATGATCTGAGTGAAGCCTGTACAGCAATATGTCATGAAAAGTAATAAAACGAAAACGAAAAGCATGGTCGTAGGTTTAAAGAAAAGAAAAGTGAAAATCAAGTTGGAGTCAGAAGTCATAGAACGGGTGACAGCATTCAAGTATTTGGGAAGTTGGATTAAGGAAGATATGAATTGCCAACAAGACATCAAAGTGGGAATGGCTCTGGCGAAAGAAGCGTTCCAGAAGCAAAGAAGACTCCTAACCAGTGGTTTAAACAAAGAATTAAGAAAGAGACTGGTTAAGTGCCTTGTATGGAGCAGAAACTTGGACATTGAGAAAGCAAGATGAGAAGAAAATTGAAGCTTGTGAAATGTGGATATGGTGTAGGATGGAGAAGATCAGGTGGCTCGATAATGTCAGAAATAAAGAAGTACTGAATAGAGTTGGAGAGGAACGCAAAAATGTTGCTGATGATAAAGAATAGGAAACTAAACTGGCTAGGCCACAGTTTGAGACGAGATTACCTTCTGGTAGAGGCAATTGAAGGTTGCGTTCCGGGAAAGAGAGGTAGGGGCAGAAGAAGGTACCAGATGCCTGGATGACGTTAGCAAGCCACTAGGGGGGGGGGGGGGGGTACCAAACAACGAAGATGATCGCAAAAGACAGAGAACAATGGAGGGATATACAGTCTAAACCTGCCGTACGGCAGACAACCAAATGATGAAATAATGATGATGCCTAGAGTTCTTCTTTTTCCTGTGCTTTTGTTCTCTTGCACGGGGTCGGCATGGTTAACCATGGGTTTGGTATGGTTAATTTCAAGGGATGGCTGCCATCGCCCCCCTCCCCCCCCCCCCCCCCAATTTACCGCCGAGAGGTATATCTCCAACAGTCTGCACAATAAAACTTCCTGGCAGATTATTGTGTGCCGGAACCGGGATTCGAACCTGGAACCTTTGCCTTTCGCGGGCAAGCGCTCTACCGACTGAGCTATCCCGGCACGTTTCACGGTCCGTCCTTACAACTCTACTTCATTGAATTACTTTACACAATTTTAATCTGGCAGTAAGTTTCTTATCAGTATACACTCCGCTGCAGAGTGAAAGTTTCAGCCTGCACATACTCTCTACATACGGCATATAAAAGCGAAAGGTCACTCCTCACTCACTGACTAAACACGAAATTTCGAAAACTACTGCAACTATGAAGTTGAAATTTTGCAGGCAAGTAGTTTATAGGTATAAGACGTCAACTAAGAAAGTATTTTGCGGTAGGACCGAATTAAGGTGCATAGCGGAGGGTATTTTTTCTACAAACTGACGAAATCTACACTTTTATCTCGATCTTCGCGAAATTTTGCATGTTTGACATTCAAAACAAGAAGGAGGTCACCGTCTACCTAAAATTCATACGGTGCATGAGGGAAGGTACCTTACAATAACTTAACTACCACTTCGCCCAGGCGACGTCGGGTTTTCCGGTTGTTTTACATATATCGAGCGAGTTGGCGCAGTTCGAATTCACCTCCGGCCATCCAGATTTAGGTTTTCCGTGATTTACCTAAATCACTCCAGGCAAATGCTGGAATGGTTCCTTTGAAAGGGTAAATTTCCTTCCCCACCCTTACCCAAACACTCCGAGCGTAAGCTCTGTGCCGGCCGGGGTGGCCGAGGGGACTGAGGCGCTCCAGTCACGGCCCGCACGGCCACTACGGTCGGGGGTTCGAATCCCCCCTCGGGCATGGATATTTGTGCCGTCCTAGTTCGTAAGTAGTTCATAAGTAGTTTGTAAGTTTAGGGACTGATGGCCCCGTAGTTAAGTCCCATAAGCTTAACAAACATTTGAACATTTCGTAAGCTCTGTCTCTAATGACCACGCTGTCGACGGGACATTAAACTCCAAGCTTTCTCCCTTCGTTTATATATGTAAGACATAGAATTTAGACGTTACCAGCTGTCGTATTTTCTCCCGCAGAGAGAACGAGATTAAACGTGATGTGATAAGGAAAGAATTATAATTTTCATACCCAATCAAGAAAATAAGTCATACTAAAATAAACTGTAATTGTAGTCGAACACGGTGGCCGAGTGGGCTGCGGCGCGCCAGTCACGGTCTGCACGGCCACTACGGTCGGGCGTTCGAATCCCCCCTAGGGCATGGATATTTGTGCCGTCCTTAGTGTTAGCTAGTTCATAAGTAGTTTGTAAGTTTAGGAACTGATGACCTCGTAGTTGAGTCCCATAAGCTAAACAAACATTTGAACATTTTATAAAAATAAAAAATTAACGGAAATGAAATCCATTTATTTAGAAAACCGCTCCATTCGTGTCTTACGTTGGCTGTGACGTCACTGTCGAACATGTTGCTGCCGCCCTCCTAACATTCATTATAGCAGAGATGTATTGTTTGGTTCGAATCCTCCCTAGGGCATGGGTGTGTGTGTTTGTCCTTAGGTTAGTTTACCTAGGTTTAAGTAATTTGTAAGCTACGGACTGATGACCACGCAGTTTGGTCCGATAGATTTACAAACATTTGTTTCAAGAAACATGTATTGTTTGGGGATTCACGTTTCGGAAAATGGTCTAAAATATTTTGTAGAGCCGCATTGTATAAATACATTCATGAAAACTCAATAAAACATGTTTCAAACAACGAAAAGAAGAGTAAAAAGGGTTGAAACATGCTTCATTCTCAATGGTCAGTGAGGCCAAACCGGTCAGTCTTGTTTGTCACTTGCAGCAGTCACTGGTATTAAGAGAATATCCAACGGCATCGAGATGTTGGGATGTAACTTTTGAAGATTGAGTTTAAGGATTCAATGGGCGTTGCGAGATAATGTTACTGGCCTAAAATTTTGTCGAGCAACTAATCGCCATCAGTACATGATTTCGTTTCCACAGCTAACTTTCATTTGTAATTTAAAAAATGTATTACTTCTTTATTTTCATTTTTTAAAGTTCTAAACTAGATACTCCACGTCGCAGAAACGTCTTGCATCTATTCGAGTCTTCCTATTCATAGATATGTGCACGGTGTCCAAAACAGTATCAAAAAACTCCACATCAAATTTATTTGGGTCAGTTATTTGTTCATCCACAGCCTCTTCTCCAAGAATTCGGTTAATATGTATTAATCGCATTTTTTTTTAAATAATAGCTGCGTATCAAGAACTGACAGCTATTCCGTTGCTGTTACAATAGCTTGTTCGAAACCCGTTTGTATGTTTTAAAATGAGAGCAACTTTTGTCAAGGATATCCATAAACTAGTTTGCGCTAGTTTGCTGCATAGGCGCTTCTTTGTTGTAGTTCTTGAAATGAATAAGAGGGCGCTGAGGTAGTCTCGACTCCCGTCTGGCACGAGCAGTGAGCTCAAAGATAATCTGGAGTCAGTACTGTGTATTACGAAAGCGTGACGCTCGACGCCATATTTGTGAACGTATATCTGACTCTATCTAGTTGTTAGTAGTATTTACGTACACCGAATTTAACATTATGACATCTGTAATCTCTTGTTCTAGTTGCTTTTCGAACAAAGTAACTCGAATACAACGGCAGCTACCTATGAACATTTTAATACTATTCACAAAATAGTTGAGACTTGTAATAAACCGTATACTCATGAAACGAAACAGCAGAAAACGGCATGGGTTTTTTAAAACGTGTACGTCAGTTATATTTTTATTCAGAAGTAGTGTTTCTACCACATTGCGTTAAATGGATAAATTGTTTTACTGTAGAAAGATGAATGAAGGTATAAAAACGATCAATTCGAGGTGTCTGACATAAGCGTAATTTCCAGTCGGTGGGCTCAAACGGAAATTATAAACAAGAGGCAAATAGAGAAATGAACACGAGAAGTAGCGTCTACAACAGTGTAATTTATTCATTAAATTGAATGTGATAGGAACTGACTAAAAATATAGTTCATCTATGGATATGAACCCTACTTCGTTTCCTTTGAGTTCTCTTCAAGCATAAACGACTCGAACTTTAGTATAATGTATTTATTAAAGTAATTAATCATTCATATCTTATTTTCAAAGTACGTAGAGTACAAAATAACAATACAACTTTTACGTACGGAGTTGCCAACCCAACAAAAAAAAAGTGTGTCACGATTTACACAGATTCAAAACACTACAGTTGTGTATCCACTGTTAATCATTGAGATCACTGGGCACGAGGCCTACGAGAAACAGAGGCTCCAACGCAGTTGTCATGCAACGTAAACAAGATAGTTCCGAGCCTGCGCGATCGCTAGCCGATTGGCCGGCCGCTGGGGCACACCCCACTGCCTCATAGCGGGCAGCCACTGAGCTAGCGATCGCGCCGACGTGGAACTACCTTGCTTACGTGGCAAGACGTCTGCGCTGGGGCCTTCCTCCTAAGCCACGATCTGGCACTTATGTCAGTCGAAGCTCGAGTGGAACATGGTTGATTGCATGCAGTAGGAGCAAACTTGTGTTGGCGTCCCTCGGCCCCGGTGCCCGGGGCGACCGTCCCGGTCGCCCAACCATAAAGCTGCGAGATTTCCCGAAGTCTGACGTAAATTGTTCGAGTAGCTCGAGTCGTGTTCAAAGCCAGCTCTAGGGAGGACACGCTTGGATGGTTTGTGTCAGTAAGCAAAAGAAAACAGGCATTAATAATATTGTCTTGCAATAGCGAATTTCTTTTAACATCACTGTATAAGGTGTAGATGTTCCACCGAATGATGACATATAAAAATTTGTGCTCGGCCGGGACTCGAACCCGGGTTTCCAGCTTTTCGCGAGCGTTCGCCTTAACCACAAGGCTACCCGAACACGACTCCAGGACCGACAAAAACTTCCATATGCCACAGTGACTGCACATATGAGTCAACTGCATCATCCCTCAGCACTCGTAGCTTAAACTGTATTCCCGCACCAGGGAGAATGAAAACAACGAGGCATTAACTTACGCTGTTATCGTCATTGCCTCGCTTATGCGTCTGTTAAATTACTGTATGGTGAGGAATTACAGTGATGATAATATATTGATAATATTATCATCACTGTAATTCGTCACCATACAGTAAAATCGGCATTGTCCTTTGAAATAAACCGCCGTGCCATTGCCTTTACGTAAAGCACGGAAAACCTAAATTAGGATGGTCGGATAGGGGTTTGGACCGCCGTCCTCCCGAAAGCGTTATCACGCTCGGTCCGACGCTACGAGCTTGCTGCGTTGGCAACATAACACCAGGCCAAGGCTCATAATCGACCACACTCATTATCTTGCAAACGGCTCGTTTGTTGCTGGTACGTTTCTGCTGGTACCAGCGAGTACTTTCTCCCGTCTCTGTTTACGTCGTTCATTTCGGTGCGGTGCGGCCGTCATCTCTGGCGCTGGCGGCTGCGTGGCGCCGGTCCTCCTGGCCGCCCCCGGCGGGGGTGGTAGGAGGGCGGACCACGCTTGCCATTTCGCGAGCCTCCCCCGCCGCGCACGCACGCGGGGGAAGCCGGGCGGCCATTTTGTGCGTGAGTGCGTTAGGGCCGCCCCAGGGGGTGGCGGTGGGAGGGACACGCCACCCCTTCCCAGCGCACACAAAACCGTCCGTTCTTCTAGTGCTAAACAAACTTTCAAACCGAGCGTGGTTGGCTGTAACAGTCAAAAATATCCGTTATTGTTTATTATTCACGTATGGAGCCGACAGTAGCACGCGAGGTACAATCAGTTAAATGTCGGTTTTGATGGTTCGCCTCTCTTTGCCCCCAAATTTGTTTCATCCTTTCACAATGAAGCTTATTTCTTTCAACATTCCAGGGTGTTCCAAGTCCGTTTTCTAATTTGCCTCTGACCAACTTTCTAGTCAAATATGTTTTACAATTATTGACATGGTAATTAACGGCCGTAATTCTACGAATCAATATATTTTAACATATCGGCCATTGCCAGGGCGAGTTTGAAAAAATTTTGTGGACTGGGATTCGAACCTGCATATCCCGCTTGGGGCTAGAGGTCGCCTTAACCAATTAGGCACGTTTCTCGTCCTTCCCAAGTTCTCAACGTATCGTACGCTACAAAGGAAGTGCCCCTGCCCATTGGTCAGGGGCGGATCAAGGGTTCGATTCTAGAGGGCGTCACAGCTCACTGATCATGTTTTCGATCATTGTGATCACCTTCCCACTACCTCCCCTCATGCTACCTGAGAATATACCTCACTGTCACCATCACTTTCAACATAAGTGTACGATTTTAAAAACAGTAGTCGTGTTAGTTACACTATTTGTAACTAAAGAACGTCTGAATCGACTTAGCTCCAAATTGGTGGAGAGGTAGCTTAGAAGCAAGAGACTGACATTGGATACTTTTTGTCCCGTTTGACCGCGTATTATATCAGAATTTGACAAAAACTGAAAGTACACTTGAAGCTGGGATCATTTTCTCGATTCTTCAACAATCAGATTATCCATTCGCTACTCGCTTAGCGACTAAATACGCTGTGACAGAACGAACAAATACTCCAAGGAGGTTAGAATAAAGGGAGATGGCGTTATGCACAAAAGGTTAAAACTATCAGACAGATTTAGCATGAAACGTTGTTTCTTTACAAGCCCCTCCGTATTCTTCTTACCTCCATGATGTTATCTGTAGTGATCATATCTTTGGAGCATTGCAAAGATAGAATTGATGTTATTTCGAGGGATTTTTGAGTGTTACAAACAACTGTATTAAGGATACGAATGAGCATTCTTGCAGTCATCTATACACGGGAGGGGGGATATAAGTGAATAACATCTAATTATGACATTTGAAATGGTTAATGTCATGTAGGAGAATAAAGGAAATTAATTCAGAATAAAAAATACTCCCGTAATTTTATGTACACTTCGCATCTAAATATAAAAATATTTTAAGTAAACAGATTTTCTTTTTGGGGGGGGGGAGGGAGGGGTCATGACCTCTATTCCCTCCCCTTGGATCCGCCACTGCCATTAGTTCCTGTTGCTCGTAGCCTATACTGGATTTCTGAAAGGGATCAAGCGCATGAATGTTCCCGCTTTGAAATTGTCAATTGCCTGTTGGTGGCATATATACAATTATCTATATTGTCCGAAAAGGACGGACACCATATCAATAACTGTAAAAAGTTCTCACAAGAAACGAATGTCAGCCGCGGTGGAGTGATCGAGCGTTTTGGCGCCTCGCTGCGGAGCGCGCGGTTGCTCGCCGTCGGATGTTCGAGTCCTCCCTCGGCATGGGTGTTTGTGTTACTCTTAGCATATGTTGGTTTATGTAGTTTGTAAGCTTAGTGACTGATTACCAACTTAGTTAAGTCCCTTAGATTAAGAAAGAAAAAATAAGCAATTGACAATTTTCAACACGGACGTATTCATACGCTCGATCCCTACCGGGAAACCAGTATGGGCTGCGAGCAAAGGGAACTAATGGGCTGGGGGCACTATCATCCCAGTGTGCTTTAAGTTGAGTATTTTGGTTGTAAGGGAAGCGCGCCTGTATAGCCTAATTGGTTAAGGCGGCCTCTAGCTCAAAGCGGGAAATCTGGGTTCGAATCCCGGTCCAGCACAAATTTTCAACTTCGTCGTTGAATTTATTTAAGTGCCATGAAACGGTGAAAATGTTTAAATATTTCGAATCCGCAGGCTTCTGTCTGAGTGCCGTTCTGTTTGTAATACCGGCTAGTTTAAGATACACCTTAATCTCAGCGATCCATTTAATTGGCTCAGTTGGGGCCTGATTTCTATTTTTCGTAGAATTCTACTATTATTTTTGTTAACCTTCTGTGCACCATTCTTTTAATGTGCCCCTTAAAATATTAGTCTTCTTTTTCTCATGTTACCACGTATGTATGTGTGTTCTCTTCTATTTCCTTATTATTTCTTAACCTATAAGTTTATCCATCAGTCATTTTCGGGCCTAATATTTTCCTAATAGCATTTCTTTCATTTTTTAAATTGCTTCCGTATCCTGCTTTCCATTGAAAATCAAAGTTTCTGTTCCATAATGACATAAAAGTTTGATACAATACTGTAGCGCCTAAGTTTACTGAATTTAGAAAGTGATATCTTTTATAAAGATTTTATTATAAGTATTTTTTACAGAGAACTTTATCTGCATCTTTTCCCGAACTGTTTTCTTGTACGAGTTCTCCCATGTATTTAAAATGAGAAAGGGGATTTTTATTTTTCCATATTTCGTGCTCAAAAACATTGGTGCTTGTGTGTTGAATGTGATTTATTCCGTTTTTTTCGAACGATATTTGTAGTCGTACTTTTCCCGCAACTTCTTTAAGAATATCTCTTTATGTCTGATCTGCGTTTATATCCCTAGTTAAAGTTTCCAGATCATCCTCAAAAGCGATGGAATCTAACATTACTTCTACCTAACGTGATTCCTCTCACCAATCTGTGTTTACCTATTCCAAAACAAAGTTAAACAGTAATTGGGACAGTCCATCTCCTTCTCTAAGATCAGTCATTATATAAAATGGTTCATAAATGGTATAATTACACGACTTAAATATGCTATTTGCTTTTGCCGTCTCTGTTGCACATTTATTAGTCGTCGTACTAAATCTCGCGAGATGATCACAAGGATAAAATCACAGAGATTAGAGCCCACACGGAAGCACACCGGCAATCTTCGCTAATACGACACAGATGTAACGCTGCCAGTGCCTACTTAGGGGGACGCAGAAGTGAAATCCAACACGACTCCAAACATCAGCGACACATAACGAACCGTCCAGCAGCAACTTACTATGTTGTCTCCAGACTACAATCCGACCATCGTTCTGGTGTTGGCAGAAACTGGATACTTCCGTTCGGTTGTCCATGTCTGTTCTTCATCGCACCATTGCCGGCGCGAGCACTCGTGGCCGTGACTCACTGGTAAATCCAGCAACGGACGTCTTGCGGACAGTCCACTCTCCTGTAAACGACGTGGAATGGCAGAGAGCGGACACTGTGTGTTGTTCAACAGACAGAATTTGTTACGATATGGTTCGTGAATTGACGAAGCTATCACTGCCATGACCACATTACGCTTGCTATCACTTGTAATGCTGAAACGAGGTTGGTGCAAAAAAAATGTCTATGGGACTTAACTACGGGGTCATCACTCCCTAAACTTACAAACTACTTATGAACTACTTACAACTAAGGACGGCACAAATATCCATGCCCGAGGGGGGATTCGAATGCCCGACCGTAGTGGCCGTGCAGACCGTGACTGGAGCGCCTCAGTCTCCTCGGCCACCGCGGCCGGCGAGGTTGGTGCACTCGGTCCCGTAGCTCCATCGGTCTACATCGCACTTATGATTAGGTTTGCACGATCACCGATTTGTCACTATAGGAAACTATCTTACCTCAGTCTCGCTCCAAATCGTGCACGAAACACGCACACTGCCTTCTGTGAGGCACACTAAAGCTCCTTAAGGAAAATAACTATACGAAATAACAATTCCAGTATGTCCACGTGCCCGTGAGTTCCTGTTGGTCAAAATAATTAGGGGATCAGTTGAAATGTCTACGTTCTGAAGTATTGTCATTGGCAGAATGAACTAAGATTGTTGGTTTTATGAAGTGGAGACAACAATAACAAATGTTCAAATGTTTGTGTAGCTTATCGGACTTAACTACGGGGTCATCTGTCCCTAAACTTACAAACTACTTATGAACTACCTTATACTAAAGACGGCACAAATATCCATGCCCGAAGGGGATTCGAACCCCCGACCGTAGTGGCCGTGCAGACCGTAACTGACGCGCCTCAGTCCTCTCGGCCAACGCACCCGACAGACAACAACATTATGGCAACCGAGATAGTGGTTATAACTAACAGATATTTGCTTTAGAGGGTGGGTTGGTGTTGACTTGTGTTTACCAAACACATTACACAAGCAGTTGGATTCAGATAGCGTAGTGAGAAGGTAGTGAACGCAACAATAATGTGACATACACGAAGCTACTGCATGGAGAGCCATGGGAAGGTTGTAAGCCGGACAGATAAAGAGGGAATTATTATATATTTTTGACGACGTTAGAGCGTCCAATGAATGAAATAAATCGCAATTTGCGATTAATTATGGCTTCATTGTACTAAGATGTGGTAATACGAAAAGAGACAGCGTGGCGAATGGAGATTTGGGTGTGAGGGAGACGTCCAGAGAAGAGACCTTTGCATTTGGGATGGTCATTGTGTCATCGGTGGTGGAGTGGTCAACGCGTCTGCCTCGTAAGCAGGACATCCCGGGTTCTAATCCCGCCTGGGCACAAATTTTCATTCGCCGCACTTTGGTATTCCATCTAAATCTAGTAAAGTGAACCCATAACTGATCGCAAGATTGCTATTTATTTCATTTTCAGACAAAGAGATAGTTGTCTGCAATTATTGCAGTGTCTCAAAGCGTAGTTGCTAGGCCCTGGACGCGATTTCAGACAACAGGAACCGTTAAAAAGAAGGCAGGGCCAAGGTCGTCCACAGGTAACATCAGAAAGAGATGACCGTTATCTGCGGTTAACAGTCCGTCAACACAGGAGGCTGAATGCAACTCAGCTGCAACGCACCCGCCAGGCAGCAACAGGACTGGCAATATCGACACAAACAGTCGGAAATCGCCTTCGGGAATGTAGCCTCTACGCACGGAGGCCAACACTGTGTGTCTCATTAAAACCACGATCCGTTTTGTCAGCAGATACAAGGCGAAGGAACATCAGTGCTGGATCGTAACGAATGACACCGGGTTCTGTTCACAGATGAGTCAAGATTTTGTGTTCCGTCGGACAATAGTCTATTCCTCATCTGGAGAGAACACGGAACGATACCGCTTATGTGCAGGAAACATCACCATATCATGGTGTCGGACGAATGTTGTGGACAGGAGTCAGTACTGGCGGACGTACGGGCCTCTATGTCGTCCAGAATGGCGCTTTGACTCTTCAGAGGTATAGAGACACCATCATTCGAGCATTTTAGTGCTCTACGCGGGTGCCATAGGAGATGGGTTCCTTCTGGAGGACGGTAACGCTCGTTCTAATGTTTGTATAGTCTATGGGACTTAACTACGGGGTCATCAGTCCCTAAACTTACAAACTACTTATGAACTACTTACGAACTAGGACGGCACAAATATCCATGCCCGAGGGGGGATTCGAACCCCCGACCGTAGCGGCCGTGCAGACCGTGACTGGAGATAACGCTCGTGCCTACACAGTTGCATCGGCGCACAAGATACTTCAAGCTGAGGGTATCGAACGAATAGTGGCCAAGTAGTTCACTCGATTGAGCATGTCTGGGTTGCACTTGGCATACACATTGCAGCCACACCAGCACCTTCCACAACGGTTGCAGAGCTGGATATTGCACCCTTGGAAGAATGTCCAAATATCCGTCAGAAATTGATTGATAACGCCATAATGTCCATTCCCACGCAGGTGTGCAACTGTGCAGGCTATCAGGGATGATCGGACACCATATTAGAGGGAAACGAGAATGCCTTTTTACTATTATGGTAGCTCCGCGGTACCTCGCTCTGAGTAAGCGCTTTGTAAACCTCAAGTAAAGAGTTCAGAGAGCAAAATATCGTTCTGTACCACACACAAATTAGAATTGTAAACAATATCTGAATAAAATACCGTACCATATACATGTTGTGTATGTTACCTCACCTGATCCTCTAATTATTTTCAGCAGTGTAAATCTCAATTGTTGCGATTGTTTATTGAGTGACTTTTACTTTTGTAAAATAGAACGAACTGGCTTTCAGTCAGTTATGCGTGTAATAGAGAAACCAAAAAATAGGTTATTGCCGTGGCGGAATAGCAGTGGGCGCTAAGACTCCTTGCTGCTTTGCGGGCGGCCGTTTGGCGTCGGAGGTTTGAGTCGCCCTTTGGCATAGGATAAGTTAGTTTAAGTAGTTTGTAAGTTTAGGGACCGATGACCAATGCAGTTAGGTACCATAACTTTACAAATATTTGAGTTTTTAGTAAGTTATTTTCTGACATGGTCAGGGTAGAGACAAGCAATCTGTTTCAATTCAAATTGGAAAACTTTATACAAGCTGTTTATCGTCAAAATTATGAATAAAATTTTCAACATCGCATAGTTTCAGCTATATTTATGACCCATCTTTGAATCCAAATGAAATCGTGCAGTTGCTTATTGAGGTATCTTACCAAGACACTGCCACATTTTATTTTGATCTGAGAATGGCTTACAAATAAAGCTTTAACAGGTAATAGCATATTAAATACCGGTATGTTATTATCGGCCTTGGATTTAGAGACCTTTTACAAAATCTTCTTGTTTAAAAATAGGTAAAATTAACAGTGGGTGTTCGTGTGAGGGTGTGTGTGTGCCTGAGTGAGTTTGAGTGTTACAAAAAATGTTGAAATGATTGTAAATCTATGGGACTTAACTTATTTGGTCATCAGTGCCTAGGTTCACAACTACTTTAACTTACCATAAGGACAACACAGACGCATGCCCGAGGAAGGACTCCAATCTCCGACGGGGTGCAACTGCGCGCTCCACAGCACTTGGCAATAGAATATCGGCCACTCCAAAGCGGCCGTGTGTTAGACACAGAGTTCTACTGATATTTGTACTCCGCGTCTACACATTGGTTTCAACGCTGGGGCCAACATACGCCAATATTTTCGCAAGAGCGCCCACACATTGGAGCCAACATTCAGTTGAATTCGTCGAGAGCCAACGTAAAAATATCTGACGCACAAATCGCGAGCGTTTCATTAACGCTTTTAAGTGTGAATAATCACATTTTGCCATTTCAAACAAAAACAAAAAAGGAAACATACGTAAGAGATGATGGAGTGTGTTGTATCTCTTCCTACCGAACATTAATTATGAAATCAGTAAGTTTTAAAATGGGTTACAAGTAATCGATACACATTATTAAAACTTACACCTGCTACTTTAAACAACTGAACTTAAAGAAGAAAGATAAGTTTTAGATGGATGTTATACCAGCTTAAGTTCTTTTGGTATTGACGCTTCGATTTCTTGCTACAGGAGAAATTTTCAGAAGCCTAAACTTTTTTTAAAAAATAACCATTTAATTGATATAACTGGTAGTGCTTGAAGTTTGCAAAGCAATACGTGAAACTTGACAGGAAATGTTGGATAATGTTAATTTTTAAAACTGCATTCAGTAATTGTGCCAAAGGTCTGAAATTTCACTGATCGCTCCTAAGTTTTGCCGTGGCGTTTCGATCTTTGTGGTTGCTTTCATGATTGAATCACTTTGTGATACAGTTCTAATATTTACTAAGAGATTTTGAAAGTTTAAAATAAACGGCGACGAAGAACGAAGGAAGAAAGAAACAGTTTCGTGACGAGCAGACGACAATGATAGAATAAAACGTTGGCTCCATTGTGTGTACGACGTTCCATATTGGCCCAACGTCCTTTGATGTTTGGTCAAAGTACCGACAAGCTCCAGAGTCGTACCAACGTTGGCGCCGACGTTGGTTCCAATGCTGTTTCACCCATCCATACATTGGACGAACACTGTTGGCGCCAACCAGTGGCGGATCCAAGGTCATGATTCCACACACACACACACACACACACACAAAAAATCCCTTTTGTAGAAACATTTTTGTTATTACATACGAAGCTTGTACGAAAAACTATGGGAATATTTTTTCTATAATTTAATTTATTTTTCTACATTACATTAATCGCTTCAAACATACATATACATATTGTTCGCTTATGATAACGTCTCGATCCCCCCTCCCCCCTTTCTCACATATACGATTGAAATAATCAACATTTAGTATAGTAGATATTTACATAATGTTACTCTAATAAGGTAATTCAAGTGTAATAGTTCTTAAATTGCAAGGTAAAAAGTATTTTCTTCCGATGTTAAAGTCGATAAACAGAGACCTGTAGTAACGGAATGGTTTGTCTTCACTGCTGTAACAAATTTGGAATCAGTAAAATACGTGAAAATCGGTTCATAACCCGAAACCTAGGTCGTAGAATTAAAGTTTTGTGAAACAAGGCAATAATAAGTGCTCAGTTATTTAATTTGAAATGTTTCACTAAGAACCGCCGGTAGAATCAATCAACATAATCAACATTTTTCTGCTTAATACAATCATTTAGACACAGTTTGCACACCGAACTGCAGTCAATAACAGTTTTTTATGGAACTGCAATTTATTATTATGCTGAAAGTGTGGCACTTTCTGTCAATAGGACTTTAATCGCTAACCTTCCTTCCGTCAAGTTAGTGGTATATTATTATTATAATAATAGACCGTCTTCAGTCACAATAATTTTATTGTTTTTATTGTCCGACGCGTTTCGGAGCTATAACTCCATTTTGGAGGACTCTATTAACGGATATTTGTGTTACATCTGCTTCAGTTTTTCACCTAACGGTTGTTAGTTTTTGGCGAGAATGTTGCCGCAGGCGTTAATGTAAGGATCTCATAATAAATATACAGTGAAGTATTGTGAATTGTTACCTGCATTTGTCGAGATGAAATTATCTCCTGCATTGGTGAAATAACTTCCGCACTTGCACAGAATTTTACAACACATTTTTTGCAACTAGCATGTTTATGCTGGTACTTTAAACATCAAATTCATTAACTTATAGATATGGAGTACTGAAGTTATAGTTACAATCATTTGTTCTGATTGACAAAGTAGGTTAACAAAATGATAAAATAAAGTAAACAACATTTTCAACATGACAGTCATGTGTAGTTCTTCTACCGTTAGGTGAAAAACTGAAACAGATGTAACACAAAAATACATTAATAAAGTCCTCGAAAATGAAGTTGCAGCTCCGAAACGCGTCGGACAATAAAAACAATAAAATCATTGTGACTGAAGACGGTTTATTATAATAATAATACATACCTAACCTAAACGGTACAGTCACGGACAGCCCATGGCGAAATGTCGATTAATAATAATGTTCCTTCCTTCAATTTTTGTGCTATTTTCTGGCGTAAGCAAATTGTTAGGTATAATAACGATTACTATTACATTACAATGTCACATATTATGGAGAAAATGAATTTAAAAAAATATATTCAAATTATTAAATTTACTTTTATTAAAATCATACACATATATGATCCGTTGAAAGTGAGCATATCGAAAGGTATATTTTTCAGGTACGTGGGGAGAGGGACTAAAAACACGAACTGAACCTGGACCCCTCCAGAATCGAACCCTCGGTCCGCCTATGGCGCCAACGTTGGTTTCAATGTGTGGATACGGACCTACTTTACTTGTCTCTTGTCACCAGCAGACTTGAGAATGAGTTGCTTGCTGTAGTAACAGGTGAGACAACAGTTAATGCCGCCAAGGAGGAAGCTGCCTTGCGGCGGCGCACACGTCGTATTCAGGAGAAGGAAGGGAGGATGTGGAGGGTGAGGATGAGGGGGATGAGGATGAGGAGGGTAGGGGGTAGGGGGAGGATGTGGCCGGCTGCTTGAGGCTGCGCGCTCTTTGTGGCAGGCGGGGCGCCCGGGCTGGCCGATCAATACGTCGGCAGCAGCGCAAGGCGTCTGCCGAGCAGAGGCCCAGCAGCTAGCAGCCACCTGCCGCCGCAGAAGTCGCTGCGCGCCGTCTGCCGAGCTGCCTGCCTCAGCCACCAGCCGGCTCCTCGACATCCACCCTGCATCTACATGTCTACATACATACTCCGCAATCCATCGTAAGCTGCGAGGCGGAGGAAACACTGGACCACTACTAGGCATTTCCTTTCCTTTCCACTCCCAAATATAACGATGAAAAAAAAATGCCTATACGCCTCCGTACGAGCCCTAATGTCTCTTATCTTGTCTTTGAGATCATTACGCGAAATGTAAGTAGGCGGCAGGAAGGTCGTACTACACTCAGCTTCAAATTCCGGGCCGGCCGCGATGGCTAACCGGTCTGCGGCGCGCCAGTAACAGTCTGCACGGCCGCTACGGTCGGGAGTTCGAATCACCCCTCGGGCATGGGTGTTTCTGTCATCTTTAGTATAAGGTAGTTCATAAGTAGTTTGTAAGTTTAGGGACTGATGACCCCGCAGTTAAGTCCCTTAAGCTTAACAAACATTTGAACATTTTCAAATTCCGGCCTTCCAAATTTCCTCCACAGAAATTCATGAAAAGAACGTTTTCTTTCCTCCAGTGATCCCCAATTGAGTTGCCGGAGCATTTCCGTGACATTTTTACAATGGTCGAACCTACCAGTAACAAACCTAGCTGCTCGCCTCTGAACTGCTTCTATGTCTCCCAAACACTTCAGCAATACCCAAGACGTGATCGTACAAGCGTTTTATACCCGGTCTCCTTTGCAGATGAAGTACATTTTCCCAAAATTCTCCCCGTAAACCGAAGTCGGCTGTCCGCCTTACTCACAACTGCTCTTACATGTTCATTCCATTTCATATCGCTCTGCAATGTTACGCGTAGATATTTGAACGACGCGACTGCATCAAGAAGTTCACTTCTAATGTTGTATTCGAACATTATGGGATTGTTTTTCCTACTCATATGCATCGTATTACATTTTGAGCTAGCTGCCATTTTTCATAACAACTAGAAATTTTGTCTAAGTCATCCTATATGCTATTACAATCAATTAAAGACACCACCCTCCCATACACTACACCATCATTAGCAAACAGCCGCAAATTACAAGTTACTCTGTCCACCATATCATTTATATAGATAGAAAATAAAAAAGGCGGTTCTATCACACTCTCCTGGGGCACGCTTGACGGTACACTTCTCTCTGATTAGCACTCGCTGTCGAGAACAAGTACTGCGTTCTGTTACTTAGGAAGTCTCGCAGCCAGTCATAAACCTGTGAATCTATTCCATATTCGAGGGGTGTTCAAATGAGACGGTACGAAACATCTTAACAACCAAACCGGTTGGACTTTGAATATACCGCTTTGGAGTAACATAAAACAACATCTAGGGACGCGAAGCATGCGTCGTTACCTACCCCTAAAAATTCAAGGCTGGGCTCTCAGCACGTAAGGTAACAATAATCGACTTTATAGTCGTCCGAGGTCCGATACTCATCAAATTCCTCGAGCACGGAGAAATCATTAACAGTGGCATGTACTGTGAGACACTCCGTAGTGTCGCGGTGGAGTGGCCGAGCTTTCTACGCTGCCGAAGGAGCGCGCGGGTGCTCGCCGTCGGAGGTTCGAGTCCTCCCTCGAACATGAGTGTATGTGTCGTACTTGGCGTACGTTACTTCAAGTTAGTTTGTGTGTAACCTTAGCGACTGATGACCATCTTAGTTAAGTCCTTATATTTACAAATATTTGAACACCGCATAGTCAACGGAAGTCAATCAACAACAAATATCTTCATTGCTGTAAAAAAAAAAAAAGTTCGCGATTCCAGGGTGTCACCACTGGGCCACACCGTTCGGTTTACTTGAAGAGCATACACTAGTACACACCATCTGATGTGCTTTTATTACAGTATTCTAGTAGCAGATAGTGGAAGAGAATACAAAGTGCGCGTCATCTGATATGCTTTTATTACAATATTCTAGTAGCAGACAGTGGAATACACGGAACACGCCACCTAACGTGCTTTTATTACATTATTCTACTATCAGATATTGTATACATCTTACAGCGGGACTAATGACCGAGCTGTTTAGTCCCCTCTAATTCCTCCAACAACAACAAAAACATCTTACAACGTCTCCACAAAGAAAATCACTATTTATGTAAGGTTGATAATCATTACATTCAATTACTCCTAACTGTTTGGTGTTTACAAACTTCGTCTAATAGTTAACAAGTAAAAAAGACAATAATATATTAGAAATACTTTTAAAAATTATCACATGATATTTATTTTTTTAATGTTTGTTCAAAGTATTTTTTAAATTTCTGTTTCGGCTTGTATCGTTGTCTACTCCTTCACACACATTTTAATTGTTATTCTAAGTATTACAGTACTATAAACGTTCTCAAATAAAGACGGCGTCAGGTACCAACAGTCTGAAAGCTTAGTTGTGTATGTGACTGTAAGCAGCTGGCCCAATTGAACCATGTCACGCACACCTGACAGGCCATTTCATGTATTTTAACTTAAGAAAAATTCAGATCTATACAGTTGTAATATTTTTGGTCTGCTTTTCTAATGTCTGATTCTTGGAACTTGTTTTTACAGCACTGAAGATGTGCATTCAACGAAAGAAGTCGATATGCGATTTTAAATAATTATTTTGCATCATACCACCAAGCGGAATTTTCTATTATAATATTTTGGTGGTTGGCCACACAACCCATTACGGAGTCGCCATACTTAATGAACAGAGTTACCGTGGGAAAAAATTGTTTGTAAAATTATGAGACCTAACTGCAGTGGTCATCGGTCCATAAACTTACAATCTACTTAAACTAACTTATCCTAAGAACACCCCCCCCCCCACACACATATATATATATATGGAGGACTCGAACCTCCGACGGCGAATGGCCGCGCTCACTGTAGCGAGGCGCCTTAGGGCGCACGGCTATGCGGCCGTGGCAGTGTAGAAAACAAATTCGCTTCAGTTGTATAAGGACTTTTTACCTGTTTCGGGACGTTGTAGTCCCATATTCATGTGTAAAATAAACGACGCCATAGAGCAGGGATGGGCGCGTGAACTGCCGAGAGCACTGAGGTAACTTTCGCTGCCATGCGAGCGCGATGTAGCGCAGCTCAACATCTCTTACTCGCGTACAGCGCCCAAAACTGCCGATGATACACCCATCAGAAAGCTGACGGGTGAAGTTGTAGTAGCGTTACGAGTATTCTTTGCACTGGTAACCACTGCAGAATAAAAATACAATGAATACTTACGGTGATATACAACATTTGCATAGTATTAGAGGAGGTTTTCCCTTAAAGACTAATCTCGTGTTGCACAAAGGTCCCATGGAATAAGTAATTTCAGTTCATACCAATTCTATCAGATAGAGGCACGCGACACAACGTTAGGAACAAAGAAAGAAAAATATTTCCATTGCGTGATGCTGTAATGAGTACGGCAGCATGACAAAATAATACGTTCCACAGGTTGGCAGCAGATACTTTCATTCAGTTCATTAGTGACGCAGGAGAGCGACAGAGATTAACACTGATCGATAAAGGAGAATAAAATATCATTTCTGTCAACTTAATTTTCTGGTCACATACGCAACATAGACATAAAATAAGAAACAGAGAATACACGCATTTTTATTAAACAACTCGCTGAAAACCCGGCGTTGCTCCAGTATTCATTCATTCTATCCACCTCTTTCTTCTGTCCATCTCATTCAGTCCCTTCTCTCCGCCCCTCTTGTCTCCTCTCTATCGAATCTTCCACTCTCTCTGTCTATCTCTTACAATCTCTGTCTATCAATAATTACACGTGTCTACCAAATATGACTGTGAGCTGTGAAACGGTGAATTTGTTTCTACTTCCATGGTAATTGGTCAATGTTCAATGTTCAAATATTTGTAAACGTAAATCCAAACAACTGAAATCAACTACATAAATTAACTTGCGCTACCTTACTCTATGCTAAGGTGAACACGCACACCGTGCCTTAGGAAGGACTCGAATTTCCGACGGGAGCGGCCGCTCAGTCCGTACCATGGCGGCTTTAACCACTGTTTCAGCGTGAAGAGAAACAAATGTATTAACACATTATAAGTTCGTATTAACACATTGTAAGGTACCCTCACCCACGCATCATACGGTGGCTTACGAAAGGTATCCCATGTATTAATGCAGGGTATAGGCTGTCTCCATTCCAAATGTCATTTACATCCCTCCAGCCATTTCAGCGTGAAGGCGTAAGAAAAGAATGAACTAATTGCAAAGTAACCTCCGTCATGCATCATACAAAGTTAATTTTAGTATAACCTTCGCGCCAGTGCAAGCAATGAATTGGCAATGTTTCATCGCAATCTGATGTACGGTATGGTCGCGCATAAAATACGGACAAAATGACAAAGAAACAAACATTAATTTGTATATATTAGATTATTAACTTAATACATATACAGAGTGTCCATAAAGTCCCGTTACAACTTCAAAATTTTGTTATCAAAGCAGCTGTTGAAATATTTTAACAAAATTTCATTTATTGTAACCACTATTTACTATAGTTGTTATATAGACTAAAATTTTGTGTTTCAGATACTCTGTTGACGGAAAGAATTGAAACTCCATTAAATGGCAACTCCTAAAGGGAAGGGACAATGAGTGTCGTGGTTTATTGAGATAAAGTAGGACGTTCAGACTTAACGAAACTTCAATCCTCACATGGCACAAAACATTTAAGGAGACAGGGACAGTGTTGGATAAATGGAGGAGCGGACGACTAAGAACATTCGAGGAAAACATCGATCGCGTTTTAAACGTCTTCACTCGCTCACTTACCAAGTCCATCCGCACTACTTCCAGACAGTTCCAAGTACCACGTTCAACTGTGCATAAGGTCCTCCACGAGAGCCTACGGTTGTACGCTGTTAGAGACACTTGAACCAAATGACAAGCCAAAACGGACAGAGTTTGCACTTCGGAGGATGAATGATTTCTCAAGCTAGTTGTTTCAGTGACGATGCAACGTTTCCTGTTTCTGGGACGTTAAAATGGACACAATGTGAGAATCTGGAAATCTGAATACCCCTATGTCACTAGTCAGCTTCACCGCGATAGCCCAAAATTGAATGTGTGGTGTTAATCATGTGCAACCGAGTCAGTAATTACTGCAGATATTTACCTCAGGCCTTCTTACCAAATATGTGGCACCACAACTGAATGACTAACAACCAAATATCATTTTCCAGCAAGATGAAGAGCCACGACGTTGGGGACTACGTGATTGTTCGTTCCTCAATGACACATTTCCAGACATATTTATTGGGAGGGTTGGGCCAATTCGTTGGCAACCGCGTTCGCCCCATATCACTCACTTGGATTTTTATGGTGGTATGTCAAAGATATCGTGTATCAAACACAGATACGGGACACTGCTGACTTGCAGCAAAGGATTTGTAATGTAATTAACACCACTGATGACGCTATGCTACAGCGAACATGGCAAGAAACCGAGTACCGTCTTGATGTGCTTCGTGCAACTAAAGTCGCCCATATAGAGGTCTATTAAACACCGTCAAAAAAGCGTTTATAAGTACTGATTACAATAAAATAAATTTTGTTAAAATATTTCTATAACTCTCCGTCCGACAGGCCTCGAAAGGCCCTCTGGGTACTGCCCGGCCGCCGTGTGTCATCCTCCGCCCAAAGGCGTCAACGGATGCGGTATGGAGGGAGACGTGGTCAGCGCCCCGCACTTCCGGCCGTTGTGTCAGTCTTCGTGACCGGAGCCGCTACTTCTCACTCAAGTTGCTCTTCAGTTGGCTTCACAAGGGCTGAGTGCACCCCGCTTGCCAACAGCACTCGGCAAACTTTTCTTATTATTATTTTAGTCCTCTGGAAAACCTGTCGCCTTTGGTAACTTGTCTTCTCCGTGTCGTCCATTTCTTAGCCATTAATTGTACCCACCTTTGTAGGACTTCGAGAAGAACCCTTGAAGCCCACTGGCCTGTTAATACTATGATTATTAACCGTCGATTATAGCTATGGAAAGTCGAATTCTGTACCACGACGATGGGTCGGCAGCTCAAAAATGTCTGTAAATCTATCGGACCAAACTGCGTGGTCATCAGTCCGTAGCTTACAAACTACTTAAACCTAGGTAAACTAACCTACGGACAAACACACACACCCATGCCGCAGGGAGGATCGAACATCCACGGCGAGCAACCGCGCGCTCCGCAGCGAGGTGCTTTTGACCGCTCGGCTACTCCACCGCGGCGGTCGGCAGCTACTACGTAGCCCTAAGTAATGAAAATCATCTCTGATGCAATCTGTCTTGGTGAGTAATGATTGAGTCGTTTCCTGACTTGATCTTGTATGGAGTCCAGTTCCAGTTCTTGATGAATATCGACAATGCGGGCCCACCGTGGGGCTTTGAGTATTATTCGACAACAACGGTTTGCATCTTTTGAAGCATTTGTACTTTTGTGGCACTGGTGACGCCCCAAGATGAGCAGCCATACAAAATCGCGGAGAGGACGGTGGATTTGTATAGTTATAGTTTCGTTCTGGTGGTTGCATGTGAGCTATCTAAGAAGGGATAAAGTGCATGGACGAGGTTACTGCACTTATCCCCTTTTCGCTGGATATGGGTTTTAAGAGTTTGTAGTCCAAAACAACGCCTTAGTATTTAACTTCTGTGGTCCAGTTTAAATCGACACCTTGGAGTTGAAGTCTGTTCCGAAGTTCGGGTCGCTGGCTGGTGAACATAATAGCTCGAGTTTTGTCGGCGTTTGGTTTGATTCTATTTGTCTAAGCCCAGCGCTCAATGTGACGGAGCTATATTTGCATTCTGATAATCGATGCGTTCGTACTCCGGCTACTAGTAACAACCGCAGTGTCGTCAGCAAACTGCGCCGACAAGGTGTTTTGTTCTGTCGGTATGTCAGAAATAACACGGTGGGCGAGAGCAGCGAATCCTGTGAAACTCTCTCATGTCACTGACGAACACTAGAATTACAACCATCAGTTCGGACTAAAAAGGTCCTGTCTGTTAAGAAACTAGCAAAGAGGCCCACAGAACAGTCCGAGGTCACCTGGAAGTCGTGTAGCTTCATCAGGACATTTTCTTTCCAGGCCCTTTCGTATGCCTTTTCTACGTCAATAATCACCACCGAAGTATAGTAGCCCCCATTCATGTTGAATGCAATAAATTCAGTAACTCGGAGGAGTTAGAGCTCCGTACTGAGGGTCGTCTGGAAGGCGTGCTGTTCGAGTGGAATGATATTATTTTCGGTCAGAATTGGTCTGGGACGATATAGGATGGTCCGTTCAAAAACTTTGGAAAGTGTGGAAAGTAAACTGATTGGTCGATGATGTTGAGAAAGGTTAATGTCCTTGCCAGATTTGGGTAGCGGAACAGTTTTTGATACCTTCCAACGTGACAGAAAATAATTCAATTGGAGTCATTTGTTGTAAATCCTGGTCAGGAGGAACAACGGACTGCGAGGTAGATGTTCGTTGGCCACCCCATCGGGACACGGTGCCGAATCAAGACTCAAATTTTTGATGATTTTACACACTTCTCACGGTGTAGTGAGAGTCGGTTGGTGGGTGCTCTCAGTGTGCCAGATGCTTGCAGCCGACGTAGTGACTCGAACATGATTACGTTCCAGACGATCTTCAGGGGTTCATTAGTGTTTTGATCTTCAAACAGCCCAGCGAAAATTTCCGACTTGTGTAAGGGATCCCTCGATCGCTGTTCTTGGAACTTTTTGTTGCTATAATGAACGAACCAACTCCCAGTCGTCCTTGTTTCGGTGACGGAAAAGTGGCATTCTATCTTTCCATTTTAGAATACGAAATTCGACGGCGCATTTCCTGCCAGTCAGTTGGATCACGGAAGCGCCGCTGCCATCTCTTCAGGGACCAGTTTTTCAAATATTTAAGGTCCTGGAGGAGCTGTGAAATAGTTTTATAGCAATGCTCGTTCATTGCGATGTATACTGACGAGGGACGATAAGCCATTTTATTGCGATCAGTGAGGTATGTTTATTGTCTCTTCTACGTCATGGCCGTTCGCAAGTTGTATAGTAGGTCGTACAGAATTGTTTGTGGTCCCACATTGCGCCCAATTCGTAACAGTTTTCTTCCGAGATGACAATGGTGAGTGAACAGGGGACTGGGTTGTGACCTGATATGAGATCAGTAATCATTCTGGGCTGTGGATCGGCACGGATATTCTTTAACATAACTACGTCAAGGACGTCTGATCTGTGAGCCGTACCTTTTTGGGAAGTGTGTTGGATCTTCTGGACCGAGGGTAACTGGCTGTAGACGATCTTCTATGTCATAAAGGCGCCTGCCTGTCTGGTTTATCCTCTGAGAGTTCCATGCGTAGTGTTTAGCGTTTAGGTCGCCTCTTAAGAAGACTGTAGGAAATGCTTTGAATAAATGGAGAAGGTCGTCCTCAACAAAGGCTTTGTTTGGGATGATATACGCGACTACAAACGTATTTCTGCCGTGGTCCGTGCAAAGGTACACTGCAGTCGCCTCTATGGACTAGAAACGTGGAAGTGCTTCATTATGGTGAATAATATCATTTCGTAAAAAGACCACCGTATCTCCACCCCGCTGATTAGTGCGGTCCGTGCGGTAGCAGGTCATATTTCGGAGTCTAAAACGGACGGTGAACTTTAAATGCAGTTAGTAATAAATTATCGACATTTTCTCTTTGAAGAAAGTCCTCAAGCTCTGAGTTTTTGTTCCGCACACTGTTAGCGTGCCACGTACGTAGTGTAAAGGTGCTGTCTCTTGAGCAGTTTACGGTCGATACTGAGGAGCAAAAAAATTAAATACACCGTTTAAGATCGGAGAAATTTTCCGGTTAAAAAAAAGTTCAAATGTATGTTAAGCTTAAAGGACTTAACTGTGGGATCATCAGTCTCTAAACTTACAAACTACTTATGAACTACCTTGTACTAAAGACGACACAAACATCCAAATCCGAGGGGGGATTCGAACCCCCGACCGTGGCGGCCGTGCAGACTGTGACTGGCGCACCTCGGACCGCTCGGCCACTGCGGCCGGCAATTTTCCAATAATCGTCGGTGTGTTCATGACACGTTGGAGGGTGTCCTTGATATTCATGTCTTTAAGCTATTGAATTAACGGTGTAATACCTAAAAGTGATCCTATCCAGCCAAGGAAACCCATCTTTGGTGACAGTTGTGTGGATGTAGATGGTCGAAACTGCGGAGATGGTTTCCTTCTGGTGGACGATAACGCTCGTGCCCACAGAGCTGCCCTGGTGGACAGCATGCTGAAAGCTGAGAGAAATGAACGAATAGAGTGGCCAGTTTGTTCACCGGACTTAAACCCGATTGAGCGTGCCTGGGATGCACTTGGCAGACTCATTGCTGCCAGATCAGCACCTTCCACAACTCTCAATAAAACCGCAAACGGCACTAATACTGTCTATGTTATATTACATACTGTATACTAGAGAGTCACCAGGGTATAGATACAAAATTAGGAACAAGGCAAATTATATTATGAAAATAGAAAAAAATTTGGATCGAAACACGGTCGGCAATCGGAAAGGCAGTGCTTGAAGCTTGATCGTAAAAGCACTCAAATTTCTGCAGTACGTGTAGACTATCAGTGATAAAAAATATGTGTGTAGATTCTCTTTCACTAGACGGGAGTCTGCACGGCCACTACGGTCGGGGGTTCGAATCCCCCCTCGGGCATAGATATTTGTGCCGTCCTAATTCGTAAGTGGTTCATAAGTAGTTTGTAAGTTTAGGGACTGATGACCCCGTAGTTAAGTCCCATAGACTATACAAACATTTGAACATTTGAACTAGACGGGAACCTAGAGTCGTTTACATAGGAGCATTAAAAATTTTCAAATGTTTGCATAGTCTATGGGACTTAACTACGGGGTCATCAGTCCCTAAACTTACAAACTACTTATGAACTACTTACGAACTAGGACGGCACAAATATCCATGCCCAAGGGGGGGGATTCGAACCCCCGACCGTAGTGGCCGTGAAGACTGTGACTGGAGCGCCTTAGGAGCATCAAGTAATTGTAATATTTGAGTGACATTGTAATTATCGATATTAAAACTGCTCATTATTTCAGTAGTAATCACCATAACTGTTAATACATTCAATCTACTGTGAGACAAGATAGTCAATTCCTTCGTGCACAGATGTTTGCTGTTACCTACAGGTCCATGTTTTTTACCCAGGTGAACACATCTTCAAAAGAAACATACCGATGTCTATGAATGTCTCTTTTCAAGGTTCCAAAACATATGGGAATCGCATGGGGAGAAATCGAGACTGTATGGAGCACGTTTAACTGTTTCCCAACTCGGCAATAATTAGGCGGACTTTACCCTGATACTCAATGATGCCAATTATTGTTACCTTTGTCAACATTTCGGGAGGGGTTTGAACCCCAGAAACCACCACCCCTGGCTACGCGCATGGCACAACATATACGCGGCCGAGTTTGGAGATAAGCTACACATAGCCCATGATTGGACTACTGTGTTCCCGTTTGTCTATCGAACGGAACAAGATACTATATACAGACATTGCAGTTTAAACAATACAATTACTGGAATACATGATCACCTCAAAGACGAATCGCCGCGGTGGTGTAGCCGAGCGGTCTAAAGCACCTCGCTGCGGAGCGCGCGGTTGCTCGCCGTGGAGGTTCGAGTCCTCCCTAGGGCATGTGTGTGTGTGTGTGTGTGTGTGTGTGTGTGTGTGTGTGTGTGTTGTCCTTAGGTTAGTTTACCTAGGTTTAAGTAGTTTGTAAGCTACGGACTGGTGACCACGCAGTTTGGTCCGATAGATTTACAGACATTTGAACATCAAAGATGAAACTCCAACATATTAACATATTAACAAACATCACTTGTAACATATGCAGTTGTAGTATTTGTATTATAGAACCGTTAGTAAACAGCGAAAGACATTTGTAAAAGAATTAAGTGAGTGTTAATGTGAAGTGGTGGCATCTGATCTCAAGGAGTGTGACGTGGCGCAGCTACGTTGCTGGCACTGAGACTGCCGGTCACTGGCGACCGGCCGAGTGTTCGGCGCGCTCGGCCGAGCGCTGGCGATCGGTTCCCCGCAACCGGCGGAAGAGGACGCTCGGCCGCACACTCCCGAGAGCCAGAGGGGCGAGCGGGACTCGCCGGTAAAAATCGGACGTAATGCAACCTCTAGTGGCGTTATGGTAGGCAAATCGCTTAACAAAGAACCAGCAACGAACCTCTATCTGTATCGCAATTTGTTGTTTTCCAGTTTGAGTTCATATTTTCAACGGTATATTTCATATTCTGATCTATCTTGTAACGTATATATTTTTTATTTTTATTTTTCATGGGATATTTCCCGTTCAAATTTAGACACAAGAGTTTCAGAAAACTGGCGACAAGTAATAATCGATGTAAAGAGTCTAGTTATCATACATATATAAAAAATTGTAAATAAACGAAAAAACAGTATTTGAAATAAAATCACTTCCATTTCGGAAATTCAAAATGTTCAAATGTTTGTAAAGTCTATGTGACTTTACTACGGGGTCATCAGTCCCTAAACTTACAAACTACTTATGAACTACTTACGAACTAGGACGGCACAAATATCCATGCCCGAGGGGGGATTCGAACCCCCGACCGTAGTGGCCGTGCAGACCGTGACTGGAGCGCCTCAGTCCCCTCGGCCACCGCGGCCGGCCACTTCGGAAGTAATCCCATTAGTCTCCACTTGACGTCTAATGGAAGAAATACGTTATAATTATTTTTCCCTACATTTTACGTCGATCGCAGTCTATGCCCGAAGAACTCATTGATTCGTCGTTAGAAAACATCCATAAAATGAATAGACTATGTGTTGTACATACCTCGAACAGAGCAGGCCGTAGCCAGCGGTGTTTCGACCCCCTCCCCAATTTCGTCAAAAAGCCTACACCCAGGGTACCTGTGGAAAAAAAAAATCTTCGATATGTCCCTGGGAAATTGGTCTTATGAGATAACTTACCTTTCAGAACGAAAAATATCCAATTGATGGAGTAATGAAGGTGAAAATTCTAAGAACTGGATAAAAATCAGTTAACACTTTAACTCAAAGACGAACCAGCCTCATTGACAGCAAACTGTCTACTTAGAGCCTGGCAGGAGTGTATCTTTTATCCTGCAAGCCGTACAGAGCCTATGAGCCTTGGTGACGTGAGAGTTCAGTGATGGCCGGCCGCGGTGGCCGAGGGGACTGAGGCGCTTCAGTCACGGTCTGCACGGCCACTATGGTTGGGGGTTCGAATCCCCCCTCTGGCATGGATATTGATGTGATGTTTGTAGAGTCTATGGGACTTAACTACGGCGTCATCAGTCCCTAAACTTACAAACTACTTATCAACTACTTACAACTAAGGACGGCACAAATATCCATGCCCGAGGGGGGATTCGAACCCCCGACTGTAGTGGCCGTGCAGACCGTGACTGGAGCGCCTCAGTCCCCTCGGCCACCGCGGCCGGCGGGCATGGATATTTGTGCCGTCTTTATTGTAAGCTAGTTCATAAGTAGTTTGTAAGTTTAGGGACTGATGACCCCGTAGTTAAGTCTCATAAGCTTAACAAACATTTGAACATTTTAATTCAGTGACGCCACACAGGCGTGCGCCGTCCGGAAGGCAAGGCGGCCCTCACGCTCCAGTGGCGTGAGCCGTCACCAACGTGTTAATGGCTGCAGCAACCTCCCTGCTGTGTCTGCCCTAATTTCAAGCTTCCTACAGCCCTCCATGCCATAGCATCGGATAAGTCACGTTGTTGTTACGTTGTAGTACCTGCTCACTACACTACTAAAACCAACTGCTGGTGTAACTCGTTCGAATCCCCCCCTCCCCCCTCGGGCATGGATATTTGTGCCGTCCTAGTTCGTAAGTAGTTCATAAGTAGTTTGTAAGTTTAGGGACTGATGACCCTGTAGTTAAGTCCCATAGACTATACAAACATTTGAACATTCGTTTGGTAAACACTAGGAAGACAGCAACCACTTCTACAGCAACTTACTATTATTGCCACTATATCGGTTTCCGTAATGTGAGGCTCTGCATTCCTACGCTCCCCTAATTGCTTTTACCAGTGTATTTTCTCTTGCAGGCCACAGTGCTGCCTCATTTCGCAGCTGTTTCCCCGCGCCACATTCCCAGGTCGTGAGCTGACGGCGTGCACCTTTGCGTGTGTTCCAGCGGCGGCGACATGGCGACTTCTCGGCACGCGGCGTCTGCAGCTGCGGACGTGTCCCCCTGGCTGCAGCCGAGACTGTGCGAGGCGCCATTGGTGGAGCAGCTCGGAGCGCATTTGGCGATTGATGGCGGGCCCGGAATCAATATGGGTGGCGGTGGGGGCGGCGGACAATGCGGCCGCTGCTTCTGCTGCTGCTGGCTGTGTAGCGCCGGAATCACTCACACCGCCGCCGCTCGATACACACCTGACGGCCGCGCCTCTCCGGAGACCAGCACACCGCCCTAGATAGGACGCACAGTGGCGAGGCTGCCCTGCCTCCCGCAGAGTTTTATTTTGTTTCTTTATTTACGAGGCGCGTCCAGAAACTAAGTTCCGTTTGGTAATAAAATGAAATTGTACACAGATACAGAAGAAATTTTTATTGCACAAAATTCTACAACTCTTAAACTACTCTTCCACATAACTGCCGAAATTTTGCAGGCATTTGTCATAGCGTGGCACCAGGTTTTGTATACATTCTTCATAGAAATCTGCCGCCTGTGTCTTCAACCAGTTGGAAACAGTTTCTTTCAGCTCGTCGTCATTGGTGACGTGATGACCACCAAGGAAAGACTTGAGATGTAAGAACAGATGAAAGTCGCTAGGAGCGAGGTAAGGGCTGTACGGAAGATGGTCAAACACGTCCCAACCATATCCCTGTAGGAGGTTTTTCGTCACATTTGCAGTGAGTGGTCGTGCGTTGTCGTGAAGCAAATTTGTGGGAAGTCCATAGCGATAGGCCGGCCGCGTTGGCCGAGGGAACTGAGGCGCTTCAGTCACGGTCTGCACGGCCACTACGGTCGGGGGTTCGAATCCCCCCTCGGGCATAGATATTTGTGCCGTCCTTAGTGTTAGCTAGTTCGTAAGTAGTTTGTAAGTTTAGGGACTGATGACCCCGTAGTTAAGTCCCGTAAGCTATACAAACATTTGAACATAGCGATAGCACTAATTGAAAACCTACGGTTTTCCTGGATCTTGTCATCAATCGCGTGAACCAGTGCTTCTGTAACCAAAGGTGGACGCCCACTTCGTTCTTCATCGTGCACATCACTATGTCCGCCATTGGAACTGTTGGACCCATCTTCTCACCATCGAATCACTCATGGCATTTGGTCCGTAAATATCGCAAATTTGCCGATAAATTTCACTTTCCTCGCATTCAGAAACCGAATCACCGACCTGATTTTCAATCAACACCGACATTTCAAACAAGCACAACAAAGTGTACGTAACTGACAGCGATCTCCAAATGTCGCACGTTCTTCTCCTTGATACACATCGTCTACAGCGCATGTGCGGAACTGCAATCGCAGCGCTGCAGCGGAGATAAATTGAAACGGTCTGGACGCGCCTCGTATTTATTCGTGTCATAAGCGTTTCATAGAAAAGGTCAAAGACAAGAGTACAACTATGATACAAAACAAGAGATTATATATAAACAAATTACAAAACTATTAAATATAAACAGACCAAAAATTTGTAAGCTCGACGGCATTCTCCTTGGCCTGCAATAGGTCCTCCCGTGTGCAGGTTACTGGGCACTGAGGATAGCTGTGCAGGTGCTGCCGGATCCACATTCGCAGAGAGTTGATTGATCCCCGAAGTTGTTCTATCTGGCCATATTGTCCTTTGTTCTACCCACCCCGCTTCTTACTCTGTTGAGGGACTTCCAAGTTTTCCACGGCAGATTTTCGCTTGGGGGGAGGGCCGCCAGAGGTGGAATCCGTGTTGCGTTATCAGCATTTCTGGTCGTCCATAGGTTTTGTCGTGCCGTTGAAGGTGATGTACTGCAGTTGAAAGAAGTTTTCATAAAACTCTTCCTGGATTTCAGCCTGCTTGGGGGATTAATATTACAAAAAACAGTCTTGATCGCAAAAATTAACAGTTTCTATTTACCGGTATCGACCTGATGTAGGTCATCTTCGGAATAACAAGTAGCCCATGTAGCCAGTGCTGGACGAATTCTCTCCACGTCGCAAACTTTAATTCAGCTTCTGTGTTACGAAGATAATTGCCACTACTGCCAAGGAGAGAAATCGTGCTTAGACTATTCCAAGGCGACTTAATCGTTAGTGGTGTGGTGGTCTAACGGTAAGACGTCTGCCTAGTAAGCATGGAGGTCCGGGTTCGATTCCAGGCACAAATTTTAATTCAATGCTTCAGATTTATCAATTATGTCTTTGACATATTCGAGACAAAAATCCGTCTCAGGGATTGTTTATTTGTGTTAAATTGATAATTCATGTTGTTTTCAAAATGTTCAAATGTTTGTAAATCTTAACTACGGGGTCATCAGTCCCTAAACTTACAAACTACTTATGAACTACTTACGAACTAGGACGGCACAAATATCCAAGCCCGAGGGGGGATTCGAACCCCCGACCGTAGTGGCTGTGCAGACCGTGACTGAAGCGCCTCAGTCCCCTCGGCCACCGCGGCCGGCATGTTGTTTTCAAGTGGCGATCTACAGCTGCAGTATATTTAGAAAGAATCATTCTTGCGCCAACAGTTGTACAATATTTTTATTTATCACTACCGACTTCGGCACTGCCTGCCGTCCACAGGAGGTTGAGAAGGTATTGCACATCAATTATTACAGGAGTTCATTTCTGCCAAATAGGGAAACATCAGAATTAAAATTAGAATTACGATTGTTCATTGGAAAATGTCCTTTATCGTACATCTGCTGCTTGAAAGTAGTGACAATGACGCTATTATCCGTAATATAAAATTCATATAAATTTAAAAGCATTGGTATGTGTTCAGTTTCATAATTAACAGTTCATTATGAAATTCTTATATTGTTTTGATTTTGCCATATTTGATGATTGCAATATCTTTTCATTATTCTGTCGATGGCAGACAGTGCCGAAAGCAATAGAGTGCAATATGTAAAAATATTGTACAGCTGTTGCCGTAAAAATGATTTCTTCTAAATGTAATTAGCATTCTGACTACATTTAAGACTGAAGGTTTTGCACTTTATTTTCCTACATCGCTTTTCATATAGATTCTGATGACTAGTTTTGGGGGAAGGTGAATCCCGATCTTCAGATGGTATAAGGAGACTATATACCACTTTGTCAGACTACAGCAATGTAACATAAAACTTCATATTATTACAATATTGTCAAGAAAGGTGAAAAAAAGTCAACTGAGAAACTGTATGTACGACTGTAGTTTCGGTATATATATAAAGTGCAAAACCGCAATACAGAACAAATTTGTCAGTTATATCCATCCAGAGTTCCATAATCATAGCACTTAATGACTTACGACCTCTCTCTCTCATACAAGGTGCATAAAAATTGTATCACGAAATTTTTACCATGGATTTCTGATGCCAGTAGGAACCAAAATTACTAATAGTGTGTAGGTCGAAAACTCACAATTTTTAAACTATGGAAACTGGACGCCACTCGCTCTGTTTGGCCGCTAGATTGCTCTGTTGGCAGATGCTCTGGACAACGCATGATAGCGGCCAATCGGTTAGCGTGGCGCCAAGTATCTGTAGTTTAAAAATGGTGCGTTTCTCACCTACACAACATTGGTAATTTTATATAAAAAGAACAGTCTAAAGTGCAAAAACATTTTTTTTCCTACTAGTTTCGGACTTCTCTTAGATCATCTTCAGGAAATATAGCCCCACAACATCAATGTAGTTATATTTCCTGAAGATGGTCTAAGAGCGAAACTAGTCGGAAAAAAATTTGCACTCTACACTGTTCTTTATATTTGAATTTAAATACGAGTGCTGTTACCCAATAAATGAAACTAAAATGTATCCAAAAATATGTATTGGTAATTTTAGTTCCTACTGGCATCAGCTGTCCACTGTTGAAATTTCGAAACTTCGTGACACACACAAACACACACACACACACACACACACACACACACACACACACACACACAGACACAGACACAATACAGGGTGAATCACCTAAAACTTGCACCGCAAATATTGCGGAAACGGAAAGTGCGATTGATGTGCGGTTTTCACAGGATGGATTGGTAGTCAAGGACTCGTATTGTTAGCCAAAAACAGATTTTAAAAATACCTAGAAAGTGTATTTTTATGCAAAAATATAAATTTTCAAACGGAACAATGGTTGTTTCTATAACGCACTGGAATTTTTGACACCAGCTGTGTACAAAGAATTTTGAATGACATTTTATCACGTTTAGTTTGGCAACTACAACGATTCAAAGTTTTCGGGGGCGGAGGCTACGACAGCGTAACTGAGTGGCTGGTGGTCTTGATACAGTGGGCCGTGCGCCAAAGGCTATCCACACGGCCAGTCAGCTACACTATCGCAGCCTCCGCCCCCGAAAACTTTGAAGGGTTGTAGCTGCCAAACTAAACGTGATGAAAGTGTCATTCAAAATTCTTTGTACACAGCTGATGTCAAACATTCCAGTGGATGATAGAAACTACCATTGTTCCATTTGAAAAAAATGTAAGTTTCCATAAAAATTACACTTTCTAGGTATTTTTACAATCTGTTTATTGGCTAACAATACGAGTCCTTGACTACCAATCTATTCTGTCAAAACCGCACATCAATCGCACTTTCCATTTCCGCAATATTTGCGGTGCAAATGTTAGGCCATTCACCGTGTGTGTGTGTGTGTGTGTGTGTGTGTGTGTGTGTGTCACGAAATCTTAACCGTGGGCAATAGAAAATCCAGGTTGGAATTAATAATTAATAATATTTTATTTATTATTTTTAATGTATATTTATTTTGTTTATTGTATTTTATTTTTCTCCCCTCACCCGCCTCTCCATTCAATTCCTAAGCTGCATCTCGTTATTCCCATCTAACCCATCCCCACCACCGTGACGTAACCTTCCTATCCCCTTTCCTCCCGTCGCTACCCCGTCCCGTTCCGTCACCGATTTACTCGCCGCAGAGCGTGATTGGAAGTGCGGAGCCGGAGGTGATGGTTGTATGACTGTGTTGTGTGCCTGTGTGATTGCGTGAGTGTTCCATTTTCTGAAGAAGGCCATGGCCGATAGCTGAAACTGTTGTATGTTTGTGTCTTTTGTATGTGCCTGTCACAGCTCGTCGCCACGTCTTTGCAGTGAATACCGAATATGTCCTATGAAGACATGTCCCATTTTCGTTCGTTACATATCTGGAGTTTAAGACTATACACATCGATGAATGATTATGACGACAACGACGGACATTACTTACAAAAATGCTGTGTAGGAGCTATGGTGGTCAGAATGATGGTGGAACACATGACTGAGCCATCATACAGGAGATGTTCAAGAAGTATGCCATCCGTCTCAATGCACTTGTCAATGAATTAGTCGGAGTTCAAAAAAATGTTCAAATGTTTGTAAAGCTTATGGGACTTAACTGCGGGATCATCAGCCCCTAACTGACAAACTACTTATGAACTAGCTTATACTAAAGACGGCACAGACATCCATGCCCGATGGGGGATTCGAACCCCCGACGGGGAACTGTCTCGCGCATCGCAGCATAGCGCCTCAGTGCGCTCGGCCGCTCCGCTGCGGCCGTTGGATGGAGTGCTGTGTTACACATCGAGCATAACCTTTGCGGTCTTAAGCGCGGATAACTACGTCGGTGATGCTAGCGAGTGTCCACCTTCTTAGCGTACACATCCCCCCCCCCCTTTTTAGCAGCCCCGGAAAAAGAATTGTAATGGGGGGTAGCTCCGGTGATCTTGCAGTCAAGTTAATGGGTCCGCCAAGTCCGGTCCACCGTAGAGGTAATGGGTTATTCATGAACTGGTAAAGTGAGTTAGTGATCCATCATGCTGTAGCTACATTGGCCACCACGAGCTTTGACAAGTGCTTTGAGACGCGGTGGTAACTTTTTGAAAGCTTCTCGCGCTACAGATAAATCATCGATGTCTCCATCATTCTGTACACAACAGCGCCTACATAGAATTTCAATAAGTAATATTCACACGTCTACATATTCATTCAAGGATGTGTGCAGTCTTCAGCTCTCTCCAGTTCTTGCTAACTTGACACTCATCTACTATATGTGGCACAATAGACAGAAGACATAAAAATGTACAACAAGGAAAGAAATGCAACCGATGTTTTTCTCTCTTTTTCAGATTACCGACGCACCGACAGAACGCGCATGCGACAATGCTAACGAGTACCAGTGGCGTGCTGATCATGCAGTGACGTCATCTGGAGCGCGCGCGAGAATTACGCATCTGAAATAGACTTCCCTCCTTCCTCTCAAAGGCAACTTACAACTCCGGCAGGCTTTCGCCACAGCAGCAGCACAAAATACGAAATTAAAACTTCTTACACGTAATTTGCAACTTCTTAACGCAATTTCCGGCAAACGAGTGCTACCGAATTGGATTTCCTAATCGGTTTCGTTACCTTTTTTTCTTTTTCTTTTTTCCTCTGTTCTGGCAGCCGTTAAAGACGACAGCCGTTTTGGAGCGGGACGCGGTAGCTGGCTGGGAGAGGGGGAACCGAGTAATCAGTGCCTCCTTAATTCCATCAATATTCGGAACAGAAAACAGACACGACAAAACAGATAGCTATAACTGTTTTCTGAGTATCGTTAAAGATCAAGGGTTTCTTATAACAGCAACTTCTTACCGATCACGGAGATGTGGTTGGATGCAATGATTCCGCACGGATGTGATTGCGAAAAGAAGAAATACAAGATGCAAGTGAAAACAAGATAGTAAGCTGAGAAAAAAACGTACCTATTGACATGCACATAACAAACCGTTATATCATTGATTCTTTCTGTTTATCGCTGCTAAATGATAACGTTATTTAGAGGACACATTCATCACACATTAATTCATACTGATCATCAATGCGACAGTGTAAAAATTGAGGGATAAACATACGATCACAACTACTTCTTTACGCTGACAACTAGTACCGAGAATTACGAGAAGTTAAATATAAGGAGAGGCATTGAATTAAAATTTGCGCTGTGGCCGGGATTCAATGCCTCTACTTGTATTCAATACCTTTGGTATAACGAGACAATGTTGTCTCAAGGAATTGTATTATTTGTCGATATTTATATAATCTTGGCCTGAGGAACAAGGCGAGATTGTTTCCATTCGCTTTCTTTGCTGCGGTGCTATTCAAATATAGGAGAGCCCTGACAATTCGATACGCATTTCACGTGGAACATGAGGCAGAATTAAAGTATGTGGTGTGGAGGGAGACATGCTTTAAGACAGTCCGTGTAGTCGCTTTGGCTGCAACGCTGCGTTAGCCGAGTGGATTTCAGCGCGCCCGGTCAGAGAGCTCTACGCCTTCTGTTATAAGAAACCTGAGCTAAGAACTCGTCGAACAAGAACGAACAAACACGATCAGTGTCCGCAACGAAGAGAACATCCCATCAACAAAAAAAAAAAAAAAAGTCTAAAGCGCCTACCTGGTAAGTAGGAGGTCTCGGGTTCGAATCCCGGCCACAGCACAAATGTTAATTCAATGCCTCTCCTTATATTTAATACCTTTGGTATAACGAGACAGTGTTGTCTCAAGGGATTGTATTATATGTTGATATTTATTACGAGGAGTGTTCAAATGAAAAGGTACGAAACATCTTAACAACCAGACCGGTTGAAATTTTAATATGCCCCCTAATTCAAGACTGCGCTCTCAGCAGGCAAGGTGATGTTCACAGTCTTTTTCGATGTTCGAGATCCGATACCCGTCGAATTTCTAGAGTACGGAAAAACCGTTAACGGTGACGTGTACTGTGACACACTCCATAGCCTACGTAAGTCCATCAAAAGCAAACGGCTTGGGCTGCTCACGGAGGGAGTGAATCTGCGCCATGATAACGTACGTCCACATGTCACCAGGGTCACACAAAGTGTACTGGCCAAGTTCACGTGGCAGCAGCTTGAACATCCGCCCTACAACCCGGACCTGTCGTCCTGTGACTTCCATCTGTTTAGTGTGCTAAAGGAAAAAAAAAAAAGAAAACCATCTAAAAGGGAAACACTTCAACTCGAACGTCAAACTGAAGGATACAGTAGAGGATAGGGTGTTGTTACAGCCACAGTAATTCTGGGAACAGGAAATCCTATTCGGAAATAGCAATATTTGTTAATAAGATGCTTACTTGTGAAATACAACTTAATGAATTCTCAGACAATCAAGCGGAACAATTTGCCATTCTCAATAACCTTAAGTTAATAAACCAATTTCTTGAATATTGATAGAGGTGCAATAATTCACACCGATAGCAGGATGACTTTGAATTTGGTACGAAATCAGAAGATCCACAATTTCTTGGTTGAAGAAGTACTATGCAAAATCAGAAGGTTACAGACATACAACCGTCAGGAGCATTTCGAATGGATTGAAGCATATAGAGGGAAATGAGTAAATGAACTAGATAACTATCTCGCCAAAATAGCGGCTCGGACATGAAAATCAACACGTTACAGCAAAATACTTACAAGTGCGGTGAAGAAGAAACTCCGAGAGGAGTTTAGGGACAAATGGGTGATTGAGTGGCAGAGAACTACAAACGGGAAAAGCACTAAACCATATTTCCCTGAGATCCGATAACGTTTAAGGATTAAACTGCCATTATCTCAAAATTTTACAGCAATGTTAACAGGTCATGGGAAACTGAAAGCCTGTTATCGACGGTTCAGAATAACTGAAGACGCAACGTGCACACACAACAGAAATAGCCAAACTGTTGACCACCTGCTTCTCAACTGCCGTAACTTAATGAATGAGAGGGAACATCTCAGGAAATAAAAAAAAAATAATAATAATAATAGCTGACAAAGGTGGAGGATGGCTCGTCAGTGAATTGGATTTGGTTCGTAAAATCACTACAGACCTTTACAAATTCTCTAATTAATTACGATATCCTGCTGTATAAATCTCGTTTGGTTTCTTTATGTAAAGCGAAAAATCTTTTACAGCCAAAACGTCTTCTTTTGTAAATCCTTGAGACTTATGTATTGTGATTGTGTTTGCCAAAGTATCTAATGTAACCAGCTGAATGTAACCTTCAAAGATGTAATATTATTATGTAATGGGACATCTCGAATAAATAATAAAGTATGTATAAATAATCACATATATATAATTAAGGAGAATGATTATATTGAACAAGAGGGCACTATGCCAGTAATGTGTGGACTAGTTGAGTATTTGGATTTGGCAAAAGGCGTGCAAGAGTAGTCCTTGTAGACTCATGGTGACCACTGTGTCCGGGTGGCGTAGCAGTCAGCGCAATTGCCTTGTGAGCAGGAGAACTGGGTTCTAACCCCGGTAAGGCTAAATTTTTCAACGTTATCCACTGATATAACTTACTATATCTGGTACTAATATCTGTAATTCTTGTTTGTCGATACTCATAATGGCTGCAGGTTCTAAGATGGTTGGTGTCTGTTCTTTGGGACATATACAGGTTTACACAATAACCACTAGACAACTAGTTACAAGAAAATGTACACAATTTCCAAAGAGACTTCAGAGATGTTTTAATGAACATGGAAAGCAATTTGAACATAACAATAATTGTAAGTATTTTTTATATGCAATGACACACAAACTTCTGTTTACTTCAGTGTCTAGTGACTTCTTTGCCATGCAGTATATAATAATGAGTTGCCCACACTGCGTTTATATAGATATTTACTAATTTTCTCTTTCCTTGCGTAATGAAAAATTCTACATTATACAGGAATCAGACGGATGGTGTCTTATAGATTAACCGTGTCACCTTTTATCATCTGCATTGCTACCAACGAATTTCACTTCAGACTAGAACACTTAAAAATATATCTGAAAACTTATTTTTCATAAGATAAAATGAAAAATTTTCGTGTAAATTATCTATCCAATATGGTATTACCTGAGCTATATTGTAAATCTGCTTAAAAGGACAAAATATTTATGATAATAACTTGCAATAAACATTTACAGTACGAGATAACACAAGATGTATATTATTGAGAGCTTCCGGTTACTACACATTAACATTGACATTTTTGTGTTGTTTACCAAGAAATGAGAATTCTGATAAGATCATCGTTCAGCATCAAAGACGTGTTTGACGAAACATAGTGTGGCCAGCGATAACCGCTAAATATGAGATTAACTAAATATGACATGTCCACAGGGTCGCCTATTGTCAAACGCTACTAGTTTCATATTGAACGAAACGATGAAGTTAGAAGTTAGCCACAAGTAAAAACTGTTACGTCAATGATATTAATTTATAACTCCAGGATGAAGATGAATCTACAGAATCCATAATATCAAGGCTACATGATATACGACACCCACGGAAGGGAGAAGGGGTATGGGGGAGGGGGTGTAAGGGGAGCGGTTGTCAACATTTCTTTAGAATTTTCACAAAGGCACTCAGGAAACCGACGGAATTAGCTTGACTCCATATGAGGTTGCTGAAGAGAAATAAATACTCTATGTCAGAAGCTTAATACATAACCGTATTTCGTTCTGTATATGGCGCAATTCTCGGTGTAAATAAAAGCTTAAATATTTCTTTTAAGATGTACCAGCTTTTCCCTTCGAAAACTTAAACTCATCACTGTGGAATGACAAACAACAACCAGCACATGTGAGATTGTGAATCTGCCTTGATGCAAAACACCAGTTTATTTAGACACCCATACTAGTTTCAGCGCAAATCCCGCCTTCATCGGTGAGTTTTTTGTTTATTCTAGAAGAATGCAGAAATGACATCGTTACAATACTGTGAGAAAACGTTATAAGGGATACACTTTGTTTTCAGTACAAGTAGCACTATGTTGAATGTCCGTAAAGGTTGTCCAATTTCGAAGTAAGTACTGCTGTTTGTCTGACGATTCCATATTCTGCCAGTTGCGCTCTACGTAGACCAAAGTTAAATAGCAATGAAAAGACAAAGTAATATTAACAGTCCTGGCAACTATTACATGCATCTATCCTGATTATAAATTAAATTACGAAAAACCATGCCGTTGTAAGTGGTGCATTGTTCGAATCATGAATTATGGTTTAAATAAGTTGTATGAATCCTATTTACAACAGACAGAATTTACATGGCACTTGTGATGGTGGTTGTGGTGGTGATGATGATGATGATGATGATGATGATGATAGAGCTCGAGTGGTCATTAGACCCCTGGCTGGTTCAAGTCTAAATGTTCAAATGTTTGTAGAGTTTATGGGACTTAACTACGGGGTCATCAGTCCCTAAACTTACAAACTACTTATGAACTAGCTAATCTTAAGGACGGCACAACCATCCATGCCCGAGGGGGGATTCGAACTCCCGACCGCAGCGGCCTGCAGATCGTGACTGACACGCCGCAGACCTCTCGGCCACCGCGGCCGGTTGGTTGAAGTCTTTTTCGATCAGGCTACTTTAGTAAAATGGTAATGATGGAAACCCAACGCATATTCACTATCACTGAAAATCCAAAGTCCAACACAACATTCCATAATCAGCCGTCATCTCTTAGTCACTGGCGCTAATTAACTAACTTGGAGAACATGAAAACTTTATATACTGAGTGCGCTACCAACTATGTTTACCTCCTCTGACATTTCTGGGACAGGTAAAAATTTTCGAAATTTTGAACGCAACTATTTTGCTGTTTTGGTTCGTACTCGTAAAATTTATTTTTACCTATCAAGATGTAGAAGGACATGGCATTTTTAATAAGAGAAATGAGATTTGATATACTTTCACATAGTGATAGAACCATTGACAATAGGTGTTTGATGATGCCCTCTGAAACGACCCTTTTCTGAAAAAGTGCAAAATTCGAACGAAACAAAACTGTAGCTGCTTCAGTACGTTGGCAAATTGTTACGAGCGTTGACAACGCCAGAAGACACTCAGCATTTTGCGAACTCCTCGAAAACCATGTGTCAATTTATTTAACGTCTCTAAAAATACAGGCTGTTTCACGGTTAATAGCGAAAATTGATATGGATAATTGGAATATAAAAGTTCAAGAGGACGTTGCTACGCAAACGAGCTTTACACGAGAAATTACGTCTATGAGTTTACCAGCTAGCACTGTCCCGTTAGTTTTTTTTTTTTTTTTTTTTTTTTATTTAACACAAGCAACGATATGATTGTGAATTAAGATTATGATCTAGATAGTGCGGAATAAGTTTCATTAAATCCTATCGATAATCACAGAAACTGTCAAATTAGAGCATAGTGCCAATCTTCAGATGTGATACAATTTACGGAGCTGTAATGTAAATAAACAAGTGACTTCGCCAAAAGATATAAAGTAAACCATTTAGGCGAACGGAACTAATATTGTAACACAGATCACGCCATTTTTATATACATTACAATAACTTAACGCTTCATATGTATTAATCGAACACAAAAGGGAGGAGGTTTGTCCACAATATAGGGCTGACGTATCACAAAAATCCTATGTCATTATCTGTAGAAGATCTTTTGCATCGTTTGTAACTCCGATGAAGTCCAGGTACATGGAACAGAGTACCGATAAGGTAATAACACCGATAACACACTGTGTGGAGAAATCGCGCTTAGAGCGGTTTTCCATTTTCATTCATCATGTGTCTCCATTCACAACGACGTTTCCGCTACCGCTGTTATTCGGTGAAATCTTAGAACTTGTTAACCAGTGTTCAATGTCAGTTGTAGCAAACCCCAAGCGGACACTTTTATTCCAGTTGCCCCTGTAAGATATGCAGAATCCCCTATTGTATGGCAACCAAAGACGTTTACAGCAAATCGAAATGACAACACGAGTTCCTGCCATCCCGCAAGGGGCCACGCCGCACAAAATCAACCACGCGTGTCAAACCTGATTGGCCGAAGAACAGTTAAGAAGTCATCGTATACCACCTGGACACAGACTACATCGTAAACATAGAGACTGTAGCGTGTTCATCAGGTAGCAATGTTTCGATTCAGGAGATGAACAACGTACGATTTAGGACAAAGTTCCACGGTCTGCGAGATAGTGCCGCAAGACTTAATTGATAGAGCGGACAGCAAAGGAACTTTGAAGTTTAATGCACCAAGCCTAAGCTTCAACTTTATCCTTGTGCTTGTACTTCAACACCAAATTGAGCATTCATTTAATATATAAAAATGACTGTAAGATTATTATTTTTTTCGCATTTTACGCGCTGCCGCACCGTTGATCCGATAGAGAAGAAGCTTTGTCAAAGTATTACCTTGAACTTTCGTGAAGATTGTAGGCAAAAGTCTAGCATTTTACGTGACTTAGTTAAGGAGATATGACGCTATGAAAACAGTGAGTTGTATGAAAACTGCAGCATTATGAATGACAATTAAATTTATTCAAATGTTCAAATGTTTGTTAAGCTTATGAGACTTAACTACGGGGTCATCAGTCCCTAAACTTACAAACTACTTATGAATTACTTACAAACTAGGACGGCACAAATATCCATGCCCGAGGGGGGATTCGAACCCCCGACCGTAGTGGCCGTGCTGACCGTGACTGGAGCGCCTCAGCCACCTCGGCCACCGCGGCCGGCAATTAAATTTATTACTTCTTTACTACTACACGTATATATATATATATATATATATATATGCACACAATATCCATTTGTGCCGCTGAGTGTCCCCTACAAAATTATTTCATTATACGACTCATAGTTTAAACACTGAGACGCGTGGGAAACTGCCGCATTGTGCGTTAATCCTATTGCGATGAAACTTTGCACACTTGATCTTCAAAACAAGAGGAAAATCACCGGGTGCGTAAAATTTTTATGGCACACGACAGAGGGTTCTTAACCTACGAACTGCGATAAAATCTACGATTTTATTTTGATCTTGATGAAGTTATGCACAATAGACCTTCAAAACAAGAGAAACATCAACGTCTATCTATGAATTGATCAGGTGCATGGAGTAGTGTACCTTGCAATAAACTTAGGCACCACTTCATTGATCAGCAGAGTTATATAATTTCTCGCAGGTAGAAGAGGCAGTGGAGCTGAGGAGATGGTGGAGAAGGAATTGGACAGAGAAACGAAGAAGTGATTGGCAAAGAAAGGGGAAGGTAGGCAGATAGAAGGGTACGAGGAAACGAAGAGAGGTAAGATGAGCAGAGAGAGAGAGAGAGGGAGGAGAGGAGGAAATGGACAGAGAAGACGTAAAGAGAAGGTGGACAGAGAGAGAGAGAGCATAGGAAAGGAGACATGGGCTAACTTAAGACTGGAAGAATAAGTAGCTAGTTTATCGTAAATTTCACACATGTTACTCAAATGTTCGTAAAGTTATGTGACCTAACTGGAATAGTCATCGTTCCCTAAACTTGCAAACAACACACACACACCTTTGCCTGAGGGAGAACTCGAAACTCCGGCGGCGAAGTGTCGCGCGCTCTACAGCAAGGCGCCTTAGCGCGCACGGCTATTCCACCGCGGCCACCTGTTACTAAGGTTGAGGAATATTAGTGTCGCACTGTACCTACGCACGCCTATCATGTAATATCCCCACAACACGATGTTGCACAATTTTTCAGTGATGGCAGTATTGGAAGCGTCGATGTGAATAAATACAAATAAAAAAATAAAAATATACACTGCTTCACTCGGTTATTAAACGACAATAATCGCTCACCTGTCAAGGTGTTTGTTTCACTTTCACTTTCCACTGATGGTGACGATGCACCGCGGAGGTGAGTCAGCAGCTCCGGCAACTCACCTTGCACGTCACACCGCCCGCCGTACGCCTCGCGTCAGGAGTCACACCGCAGCTACGATCAGGTTACGTCCGCACGTCCGGCGGGTCGACACTTGCGGAAGTTGGCACTACGGGCAGCGCGCCAGTGTGCCACTGGGTCGAATCTACTTGACACGGCGGGACTGGCGACGGGGACTCCCCGCAGCAAGCGGCACTGGCGCAAGTAGGCGCGGCCCGAGGCGAGGTGAGGTGAGGCGTGGCGACAGGCGGCGGGCGACTGGCGCGGGGCGCGAACCTCGGCCGGCAGCCATGTTGGTCCGCGTCCGCGTCCGCATCTGCATACGAGCCCAAGGAGGAGGAGTCGGGTGCGCCCCCCGGCCCGGCCCCCCTTGTCTATAATAATATAAATACGAGGCCTTTGTGGGCCGCGCGTCGGGGCTGAAAATATTGAAGAGGCCCCTCCAAATCGCGTCGGTCACGCACGCTCTTTGCATACAATTAGAAGCGGCGCCGCTGCATTCGTTATTTGCGAGCCGCCAACGGACGGCATACATTTCGCCGCCGCCACTGCCGACCCAGACCGGATGGGACGGGATGGGATGGAAATGGGATGGGATGGGATGGGGTGGTGACGCGTCACGGCACGCTGCGCCGAGACAACTAAAGCCCACCCGACAGCCGCTGCCTCACAGCTTCGTTCATTTCCCACACTCTCATTGTACATGCACCTAACCTTCTTGAAAACATACTCCGGCGTAAAAATCATCATCACTACCATTAGAGACTGATTATGCCCTTCAGTGTTCAGGTTGGAGCAAAGTGCCCCTAATAAAATTCCTCCATGATACCGTATTCAGTGATAACATTGATGTTTGTTTTGTTTGTAAATCTATCGGACCAAACCGCGTGGTCATCAGTCCGTATCTTACAAACTACTTAAACCTAGGTAAACTAACCTAAGGACAACACACAGACCCATACCCCAGGGAGGACTCGAACCTCCACGGCGAGCAACCGCGCGCTCCGCAGCGAGACGCTTCAGACCACTCGGCTACTCCAACGCGGCGATAACAATGATGCCTCGTATGTTCTTTTCCTTCAAAATCATTTATCACCGAATCTAATTACTTTCTCTTCGATCTACCTGCTCTTACCTTCTACTGCTGAACTCATGAGTCTCTTAGATAACGTTTCTTCTCCCATATGTGTAACATGACCCACCACCTCAGCCTGTTCGTTCTAACTGCTTCATCTATTTTCTTACTTCGGGACATCCACAACCATCAATCTTCATTTTTAAATAATAGGATCTGCAACCGTTGTAATTTTAAACTTTTTATTTTATGCACTTCCGGAGTTTCGAGACCTATATCTCTTCATCAGGTGCATCTGCAAATTACAATCCATTAAATAGTGAAGTTTATCATGTAATAAAATGGCTACTCTACATCTTTAGTAAATAATTTTACTGAATAATTTTAGTAAAACTGAAGGGTAGCTATTTTGTTACATGACAGACATCACAATTTAATTGATTGTAATTTGCAGATGCACCTGATGATAATATATAGGTCTCGAAACTCGGGTAGTGCATAAAATAAAAATTTAAAATTGACAAATGTTGTGGATCCCATTATTTAAAAAGCTTCAGCTATGGTTACCGTTCCCAGTTTTTCCTTGATTCCATCATTATGGGCGGCCGCAGTGGCCGAGCCGTCTGCGGCGCGCCAGTCACAGTCTTCACGGCCGCTACGGTCGGGGGTTCGAATACCCCTCGGGCATGGATGTATGTGCCGTCTTTAGTATAAAGTAGTTCATAAGTAGTTTGTAAGTTTAGGGACTGATGACCCCGCAGTTAAGTCCCTTAAGCTTAACAAACATTTGAACATTTTAATATCATTATGGTGATCCTCCTGCCCTTGTTCCCATCTGTTAGTACTAGAAATCATCCTTTCTACTTTCATATCTGTAACCTAAACCTTATCAATAAGGTAACACGTATCCCATACAGCAAAGTTGGTCGAAAGATTGAGCGGTGCAGTGCTAGTTTAGTGTTCTTGCAGAAGAGAGTAAATAGTAGCTGAACACTCACTGCATTAGCTTTGATACCCCCTTGATCCCAGTTTTTTCACTGTGTTTGGAAGAATTTACCTTTATTTTGTACACAGCACGGTCTCAAAATGTTTATTTTCTACAAAATAGCATTGTAATTTTAATATTTTCGGATGGTAGCTTCACTGAGAGTCAAAAACGGACGAAAATAGTTTTATAGCACGGCTTTTCTATAAGAAACTGATAACTCCAAACAGGTGTTCTATCAAAAGTGGATAACTCCATCAGTAGCCAACCATAGAACAAACCTCGACAGGCAGGCGCACCTACCCCCCCCCCTTTTTTTTTTTACGGTTCAGGAATAATTTTGCGATAAGGACAATTTCTGTTTCCACATATACAAATGTTTTAAACATGTTACGTATTTTTCTTTTGTGCGAGAGTAACCAATCCTAAAATTTACATGTAGGCGACTCCATCCGAAATCGTGCAGAGCGACCACATTAAAATTATTAAAATTGGAAGAACCAGCTTTGGCCGCATTGCAATCTTTGTTTTTTATAAACAATACAAATCGATTTCGGTCACTGTCTGACCATCCTCAGTGCTGCAGAAAAGTCAAAAGAACACGAAATCAGCTTCTAGAAGTCATAGAAAAATTGAAAAACTTAATTAACAATATTCGAACGTATGGGCTATCACAATATGAAGAGAAGAAATACAACACAGTGTCATACCTAGCTGCGTGTGTGCTAGGTTTGTTAGCTAAGAAATCAGTTTATGTTTGACATTCTACTTATGTACTGTCTACTTGATGTTAATATTCAAAGTGCAAGTTTTTATGGTCCCATAGGGCTTGGATTCTAGGTATGACTCTGTGTTGTATTTCTTCTCTTCATATTGTGATAGTCTATACGTTCGAATATTGTCAATTACGTTTTTATAGAAGCTGATTTTGTGTTCTTTTGATTTTTTTGCAGCACTGAGGATGGTCAGACACTGACCGAAATCGATCTGTATTGTATGTATATCAAAAATAAAGATTTCATGCGGCCAAAGCTGTTTCTTCCAATTTTAATAATCCTAAAATTCATGACAATGCAACTTTTTATAACTGTTAATAAACATGTCGATTTGCTCATAACATTTATAATTTTTGTTCAAATCCTGACATCCTACCCGTGTTGTAAATTTTAAATTAAGTGACAACAGGGTCATTCTTAAAACCAAAAGTTCATAACGGTAAGATTCTAAACATTGCTTTTTTTAACAGTTACTAAAAGCTAATCTAGAAAAGCACAGATACGCTTTGGCTTAATTTGAAAAGTGGACAGCTCGAGTAGTTAATACAAAAGTCGATGAAGTCCACCTTTAACTCATTTTATGGAGACAACGGAAACTTGTAGCGGACCCCTCAGTCAGGCGGGTCAAGAGCTGAAGGAAATAAAGAACTTATATATGAGAGTGGTTTTTTTTTTCGACTTTTCGAGAATAAACTTGTTTTGAACACCATAAAATAAAATAATAATATTAATAATTGCTCGGCCCTTCTTTATATTAAGCGCCTCAGATAGGTACAAGCAAACTGCAAGGTACGCAATGGAACTGGATAGGAATGCGCAGCGTGGTACGACAGCGGAGGTGTCGTACTGCTGCTGCTGCTGCTGCGGCTGCAGATGCGTGTCCTTCCCACGTGCGGCCTAACGGTAGCCTAAGACAAAAAGCCCCTCCAGCCAGCAGCGGGGCCCCTCATCTGCATACCCACACAGCTGCCTGCCGCGGCCTACCCCACCAGGCTCGCGTCACACTCGTGATTTACACACATTTCTCGCAGATGAGCGTGGATTCGTCGTAGCTGCACATTTACTCTAAGCTCTTATTATACCTTGACAGATCCTATATTGCAACAGTCAGCCTCATTTTTAATTTTCTTAAATGTATAAGTTTGTTTTTCTCTGTCACTAAATCTACTTTCGGTGTTCTGCACCTGTTGAATCTTTGCTTACACCTGGTGCTTGTTCTCTGGCGAGATGTCACAACGCCACTTTATGGGGAGGAATTTCATGGACGACGTGTGTCAGTGAAACCCACGAAGGCACGTGAAGATAAAGTCGTAGTTACGTTTACGAGTTTGCAGTAGACTTGCCGATTCCATATTTCTGCGCAATAATGCCGCGATCTGTCTACCCAAGCGCAATCATTATCTGCTGCAATGTTCTCGAAATTATGTTCATTATCTAATGGAATCTAATGTAATGGAATGCAGTCCTATAAAATCAGGCGATGCTGTAGGAAGTAGATTAGGTAATGAATCAGTATAGGTGGTAGATGTATTTTGTTACTTGGCCAGTAAAATAACATATGACTGTCGCAGTACAGAGGATGTAAAAATACAAAATGGCAATTGGAAGAAAAACATTTTTAAATAAGAGGATTTACGAACGTCAAATATAAATTTAAGTGTAAGTCTTTTCCGAAGGCTTTTGTGTGGAGTGTTGCCTTGTACGGGAGTGAAAGATGGACGAAAAATAGTTCATACAGTAGAAGGGCAGAGGCTTTTGAAATGTGCTGCAACTGAAGATGGCTGAAGATTAGGTGGATGGATCACATAACTAGTGAGGAGGTACTGAACATAATTGTGAAGAAAAGGAAGTTTTGGCATACCTTAACTAAAAGAAGTGATCGATTCGCAGGACAAATTATTAGACATACAGGAATCGCGACTTTAGCATTGGAGGGAAGTGCGTGGGGTAAAAATCGCAGCGGTAGACCTAGAGACGAATACAGTAAACAGATTCAAACGGATGTGGGTTGCCGTTCTTATGAGGAGATGAAGAAGCTTGCACAGGATAGAATAGGGTGGAGAGCTGCATCAATCCAATCTCCAGACTGAAGAACACAGCAACAACAACATAATCTATGTACACGTCCGATTATTCTAAGTCTTCTTAAACAGATGCACATTCCAAATGTTCAAATGTTTTTAGAGCTTATGGGACTTAACTACGGAGTCATCAGTCCCTAAACTTACAAACTACTTATGAACTAGCTTATAATGAAGACTGCACAAACATCCATGCCCGAGGGAGGATTCGAACCCCCAACCGCAGCGGCCGTGTAAGACCGTGACGCACGACGCAGGCCTCTCGGTCACCGCGGCCGCCATACACATTTCATAAAGGAGTATAATTCGTAACAAACCTGCTTTCAATGCTAACAAGTGTCACATTTATTATCGAACACTCCGAAACGCACGAAATTATGGTTAGAAGTGGTCTACGATGTTTCCATGCAAACCTTTGCGTTCTATGAATCTCATTTAATGGAGAGACAGAAATTAATCAGATATCAGTATCATATCAGGAAAATTACACGTAAATATATAGACTATTGTCTATCATTAATTTTTAATCAAAAGTATCAAAAATACGCTGTTTAAAGTAATTGTAATAGCGCAAACACACAAATCCTACAGGCCTACCTGATACTGTTTATATTACTCGTGTGATAAGAGGTTCGGATGATCTAGTTAAAACAAAGTGCAAGAGAAAAATAAACACACGTCACTAAAACCATGTTTGTACATTCAGCATAACCTTTATGACTAAAGAGAAATATTTCTTATGCCAGAAAAGACTTCATTATGTTTTCAGATTGATTTTTACTCTCTATAGTACGAACCATCCTAGAATATTGCCCAAATGTTTTTGACACATACCGTATAGGACTAACAGGCGAGACTGCACATGTTCAGAGTAGAGCAGCAGGCATTACGCACGGTCGCTGGTTTGATCGACCCACGGGAGAGTTTCTCGCAAGTGTGGAAGAAACAAAAATGTTAGACAACTGAAGACAGTCTTTCTCCCCCCGCCCCTGCGGATTCGATATTTAAAACAAACCTTTATTCTTTCCTTGTCTGTCATAAGGGATGACGAAAAAAGGTCTCAGAGAAGTCTTTTAGTCTCTGAAGCAGGGGATTAGATAATTTATTTTTCTGAGGAGAGGGGGGTGTTCAGGTTTCGATTATAAGAAGTTCATTTAGGTCAGTAAGAGACAAATAAAAAAGAACAAAAAAAACATGCTTATGTCTTGGGAATTGGATTCCCACCCCCTAAGTTATCTACGCCACTGCTTTGGGGATTATGAACTGACATCCCGAGAAGAGTTTTAAAATGTTTTTGTAGGTTTTGATTTAAGAACTTCTTCTACTTTTTTTGTTGGTCTTTAAGTAGTCCCCATGCAGCCATCCACGTAAACAGCTCATAAAGACAGCCACTGGTATAGTTACAACTGAAGCTACCAACATCTCCACTACACCGCGAGAGCTTATCAAAGTTTCAAAAACTATTTGCCACCAGAGAAATCTAGGAATATTGTGTAGTTAGCATGAGGTAGAGGGGGGGGGGATATACAAGGGGAGGAAAGGAATAAATTTCTTAACTTTATTTTATAATTTTAACGTAAGAATTTCTAAATACTGGGTATTTTCTCAATATGTATTATATAATTTTCGGGAAATTAATTCTTTTATGTGTGAGAGGAGTAGTTTTATGCTTTAATAATAGTCGTAATGACTAAAACTTTTAATGAATAGCAAATGTTTGAAAAACATATGGTGGTAAATTAGCTGATGTATCACTTGTATAGTCTTGTGCCTACTTTCATTTGGTGTAGACGTCTTGTTATGTATTCATTTTAAAAGTATAATATATTGATTTGTTTACAAAAAAGTGTCGCAAACTTCATCATTTCTTATTCAAAACAACACTCCATACAATATCTAGGCGTAAACTATGACGAAATGCATGCCCTGAGATGTATAAAAAAGGAAGAGGATCATCGTATCCGCTCAAATTGTCTGTGATCAAAACATTTCATAATGAATACTAAAGTTAATCTATAGAAATTGACTAACATTTGCTTTTTTTTTCACTCAAGATTATTACAGTGAACGTAACTATATCTGAACATTATTCCAAAAACAAATTATTTAATTCTCACATATTTTATTATTTTCAACAATAGAACTGTACAATATACAAGAGACTCCTGTCAGACAGAAGTGACAACTTGAGGCTACTTACAGCGCACACCAAGATATTTAAGCATTGGCTTCCCACACTGTAAGCTCGAGAGGCCCAACGCGTACCGACCGGCCGCCGTGTCATCCTTCGACGGAAGGCATAAAGGATTCGGTATGGAAGAGTACGTGATCTGCACCACACACTCACGCTGTGCCGGTTTTCGCGACTGGAGACGCTGCTTCTCATTCAACTATTTCCTCAATTGGCTTCACAAGTGCTGAGTGCACCCCGCGCGCTAACAGCTGTCGGCAGATGCGGATAGTGCTTGACTTCGGTGATCTAGCGGGTGCAGATACCAATAGAGCCACTTCAGGCTATAGAAAGGCAGAAAAGGATGGCTACGACAACCAAGTTAGACCTATAGCTGTGTTATTACAGTAGGGGCGTTAAAGTCTGGTCACTTGACGTGGCGCCCGTGTTAAAGTTCAAGCACCTATGTATAAGTATGCTAAATATGGTGAGATTTGTTCTTCGGACGGTTAGCGGACTACTGTTCCCTTGATACTGCAGAGTGGTGTGCAGCTTGTCTGCACCGGTTTTCACCCTCTGTCTTCTTTCCCCATCGTCGGCGTGGCAAACACATTTGCGCGCTCTCGTGACAACCACACGAAGTAGTGAAGGCAGCAGAGGACAAAATAGGTAGAAACTCAAGACATACAAAAAAATATTGGATATCACAGGAAATACTAAATTCAATTGAAGAAAGGAGAAAGTATAAAAATGCAGTGAATGAAATATGCAAAATGGAATACAGACGACTAAGAAATGAGATTGACAGGAAGAGCAAAATAGCAAAGCAGGAGTGGCTAGTAGGCAAATGCAAGTCCGTAGAAGGATGTATAAATAGGGGAAAAGTAGACCGCCTATAGGAAAATTAAAGATACATTTGGACATGACAAGCAGCTGTATGAAAATAAAGAACTTAGACGAAAACCCAGTTATGAGCAAAGAAGGAAAAGCTGAAAGAGTATATAGAGGAGGGGCTCTACAAAGGAAATGAACTTACAGAAAATATTGTAGTAAGGGAGGAGGAAATGGATGAAGATGAAACAGGAGATACTATACCGAGAGAAGAATTTGACAGAGCTCTTAAAAGATATCAAGAGACCTAAGTCGAAACAAGGCCCCTGGAATAGATGACATTCCTTCAGAGCTAGTGAAGTCTCTTGGAGAACTAGCCATGACAAAACTGTTTCACCTGGTGTGTAAGATGTTTGAGACTGGCGAAGTACCCTCAGACATTAAGAAAAATGTAATAATCGCCATTCCAAAAATAGCAGGCGCAGAGATGTGTGAAAACTACAGAACCATGAGTTTAATAAGTCTTGGTTGCAAAATATGAACACGAATTATTTACAGAAGGATGGAAAAGCTGGTAGAAGTCGAGGAAGACCACTCTCTGTAAAACATTTCGTATATACATACGTATGTTTTTAAATCTATCGGACTCAATTGCGTGGTTATTAGTCCTTAGCTTATAAACTACTGAAACTAAGGTAAAATAACCTAAGGACAACACAAATACCGATGCTCGAGGGGGGACTCGAACCTCCGACGGCGAACGGCCTCTCGCTTCGCAGCACGACACCCCAGCGTCCACGGCTAATCCGCTGCGCCTAACATTTCGTATGGTGTATGCCAACAGACTTTGACGAAGTCTCCACTTTCATTCCAATCTTGACTAAGTTTTGAACAGTGAATTGCGATGCGTGCTCTTCAACAGATTTGACACCAATCTACTGCAGTGCCGAATCCAGGATATTGGTCTGGGGAAGGAGACTGAGTTCAGAGAAACTGATTTCTTCCAATAATAGTAAGGAAACGCCAACTAATATAAGAATATTTTCCTCATATTAGGAGGTTTTCCTCTTGGTGTGGGGGTGGGGGGCGGGGGCTACAGTCCCATAGCCCACGCCTCCATCCCCCTTACCCCGGGGATTTGCCACTGATCTACTGTTTTATTCAGATTTTCCACCCAATAACTCCCGAAAAAGAGGAAGGATGCTATCTAGACAAAATACCTGAAGGTGCTTGGCGGATATCTTTGAATAATTTTCGACGCCGTTTCACCGACTGCCATGAAAATTAGTAGATTCATTTAATTTTTCATAGATAGAGGAAGTAGAGATGAGCTGACAGAAAGGTGGAAGAGGGCAGGGGAGAGGACATGAAGGACAGCCAGAGGAGGGAAGAAGAAGTGGATTAAGAGAAGAATCAAATAAATAATTACCTAGGCAACGTCGAGTTTTCGTGTAGACTAATAGTACACAGGTTTTGCACTCCTCAAAGTCTGCTAGATAGACTCGCATCATGGGCCCAGGACAATGACTTGCAGGTAAACAACAGTAAAAGCAAACAGATGATTTCCAGAAGAGGTGGCAAACTCTCACCAAAAGTCACACTGGTTCTACAAGACAAACCACTTGAAGTGGTACCTAGCTACAAATATCTTAGAGTCACTGACCTCGTTCAACACCGCCTAGAAGACAAGCTCACAATACCTAAAGGCCGCGAACGCTAGCTGACTGGCCGGCCGCTACGCGGCGGTGGGCGTGGCCCAGTGGCCAGCCAGTGAGCTGGCGGCCGCCGCCTTTAGGTTATGACGTAGTCACGGCCAGTTGTGAGGCTTTGTCTTCTATGCGGTGTTGACTCATTCAATACTTATGTGAAAGGAAGAGCAACAGCATCAAAAAGTCTCAATAAAAACAGCGATGACATTATTAAATATTTGTAAATCTGTCGGACTCATCTGCTGGGTTATTAGTCTGTAGCTTACAAACTACTTAAACTAAGTTAAACTAACCTAAGGACACCCATGTCCGTGGGGGGACTCGCACCTCCAGCGGAGAGCGGCCGGGCACACTGCAGCACGGCGCCCCAGTGCGCACGGCTAATCCGCCGCAGCGATGACATTATTCAGAGCGGCCATAGCACCAACAGAAACTTCTGGAGTCCGCATAATGTGGGACAAACTGAAAGTCACGCTACGTAAAACGAATCCTGGGCATGGAGACGATGGCTCCTTCAAGGATTGCTTACGCTTCCACAAAAAAAAAAAAAAAAAAAAAAAAAAAAAGAAACTTTCTCCATAGAAAACGTCAGAATGCAAATGCGCCTGCCAAACACCCAGACCTACTGAACACACGCGCCAAATATTAACAGAAAAGCACAATTCTATCTGGAGCGACTTCGCCATGCTGACAGAGGAATGTAAAGAGGCAAACTACGAACTCCGACATTGCTTCCCATGGCTTCGTCCAGAAATTCTGTCGAAAGAAGAGCTTTCACCAACCACATAAAGGCTGTGCATGTGGTCTGTGCAACGAACTCTGTCAACTATAAAACAAAACAAAAGGAAAGTAAAGAAAAGAAAAGAAAGAAAAAGAAATGTTTGTAACACAACTAGGGCTAATGTAACTGTGATATGATGGGTTCAGAGCACAAGTGGCTTAACTCCACTGTTGGTTAAAAACGAGTTACAGAGATGTTTTATAACAGACAGACAGCTACAGTTCAGAGCTATAAGTACGTATCTCTGAGATTTCATCATCTGTGCATAGAGTGCTTTAGGAAGGGCAGGCATTGCTTTAACTGCAACCCGCCTTTGTTGAGAGTACAAAGTACGTATGTCAATGTGCATTAATGGAAGATGGAATCCGAACATCAGTAATAACTATTAATGTGTGTGTTTCATTGATGAAATTAGTGCAGGACCCAGATATGAAAATGGAAGTAATAAACCACAAATTTATGATACTGGCCTTATACATCTGCCTAAAGATTTAGACTTCGGTCTGACTGAATTAGAGAGTCGCAAGAAACAATATATATACTCAGCTGGTGATTGGATAGATATTATCCAAGAGTGTAAAAAGAAAAAGCCTTTTATTGTTCGCATAATGAAGAACAAGTTTGTCTCGAGGAAGGAGCTACTAGACAGCACAATGATCAGGAAAAGGGATACTGTTGGGCATTCCGTTAAATTGGCTGCAAGTCATTGGATGCATTTTGAACGGGCAGCGATATTTTCCTCGAGGTTTAAATCAAGTTTCCGTCAAAGTACAGAATTTCATGAGATGGATTTTCGTAATCACACGTTAGACAGACCACTTCAAAGCCTTGCATCAGTGACACACGGCAGACTTTACAAGACCAGGCGGACTGTGACAACCAACAAAAACAAGTATATGCTTGATCTTATAAAATTTATTCCTACTGTGTATCATACATTCTTCAAGAATTTGCCTACGAAAGTGTCTACTCGTCATTCAGATTCCCGAGATCAAATTTCGGGGCGCGGCGGAGCGGCCGAGCGCGTTGAGGCGCTATGCTACAATGCGCGAGGCCGTTCCCCGTCGGGGGTTCGAATGCCCCCCCCCCCCCTCCGGGCATGGATGTTTGTGCTGTAGGTAGTTCATAAGTAGTTTGTAAGTTTAGGGACTGATGACCCCGCATTTAAGTCCCATAAGCTTTACAAACATTTGAACATTTTCAGATTTCGGACGAGGAAAATGACAAACCTATATTCACACAATGTACTTGAAGTTACAGAGGATGACCGATAAAAGTGTTCAGTGCACAAACTACGTAACTCCTTTCATTTTTGTTTAACGAGTCATTTCCTACGCATTTCTTCTATGATATTCTGTTTTGTTAATATATTTAGAGACACGTTTGTGTATATTACCCTGTATTCATAAATACGAATAAATTATTCACATTAATAATTTTATACACTTCTTAATGAATGCTTCTCTGACTCAAAACTATCGTAGGTGGAGTTACGCTACTTGTGCACTGAACCCTTTATAAGTTATGTACATTGTGCATATATATATATATATATATATATATATATATATATATATATATATAAAGAACGTCTGAGTCGATTTGGCTCAAAATTGCAGGGGAGGTATCTTAGAAGCAGGAGACGGACATAGGAAGCTTTGTATTTAATATTTTATGTATGACACATCTATCTATATTAATCAAAATGAATTGCCGCATGTATGAAAGCGCATCTCTTTGACAATGGCTTCACCAATTTGGCTGATCTTTTCTTTGTTTTGTTCGTAATTCTCAAGACAAAGTTTATATGAAAGAAAATATTTGGAAAATCTACCGGATAATATTAGAATTTGAGAATAACTGAATGTACGCTTTCACCTCGGATCATTTTCTAGATTCTCCAACAATCAGCTTATTCATTTGCTACTCGGCTAGTGACTAAATACGCTGTAACGGAGCAAACAAATACACAAAGGAGGTTAGAAGAAAGGGAGGGCATTGCTTGAAGCCAGGGATTAACTGGTATGTAGGGTTAAATTTTACATCCGCTACACAGACCTAGCGGGAAATGTTGGCAACAGCCGTTGATTCCGGGAGATTGTGTTACGTCGCTGTTAGCCAAACGGGTGGTAGTACACAATTCCAACAAGATTTGCCGATTTCTTACCAGTACTACGTTTTTCGTTCATGGAAACACTATTGATTGTCCTGGTGGTTATAAGTGATTAGCATTTGTAAGACTGTTTGCTTTAAGGGAAGTCCATTTCACTCTTATACATGAAAATCATCATCTTCCTCAGCAAGTTTAATGTGTCTGAAGCTAAATTATTATGGGGATTTTCAAAATTATATCGTTTAGTATGAAAAGAAAACAACTGTCGCCAACTAAAATTTCATTGGCTGTCTCAAGCTTTGCCACGATTAGTCGGCTTCATTCCCACGACCCAACAGCTGTTGCCTGTGTCGCGGAATGTAAAATTTTACCGGTATGTAGCAATGTTGTTAATTGTGTTTCAATTAGATTCCTAATAAGAGTTCGTCAATCACTTACAGGTAAAGTAACTAACTAGAAGGTCAACTGTATGTATTTTTATGCCTACCCTTTGATGATTCACCGAAACGGGGACAAACACATACTGAAATGCCGGAGATTGTTTCGTCAGTTTGCCGTTGATATGTATGTTCGTGCAATAAAACCATTAAGAGTACGCACATTAAAGCTACTAACCTCAAAGATAGAGCAGCTCGAAAGTTCTCTCTATTAACCCGTTCCAATTGTTTTACCCAGCCTTTTTCACTTCTATTCCCAATCCGGGTCCCGATTGCAATAATCTATATCTATAAATGTGAATGTCTGTTCGGTGTACGTTTATCACGTCTGAACCACAAGACATAAAGAGCTAAAAATTTGTACAGTTACTAATGTCTACCCGGGGAAGGCTTTAGGCTCGGTTTTATTGCGATCGGATAGCAATTTATCTATATATATATTAATGTGAATGTCTGTTAGATGTACGCTTATCACGACCGAACGACAAGACGCAGAGGCTTAAATATTTCTACAGTTACTAATTTATACCTGAGGGAGGTTTTAGGCACGGTTTTATAGCGAACTGATAGATATTTAGTAATATGAAGAATATAACGCGAAATGCCGAAGAATAATTACTCTTTGAACATTATATTTACTCTTTGAAAATGGTTTTATTGGTTGCGTTGTTGCTTGAGGGTTGATAATCATAAAAGGGAGGAGTATATTGGGATGGAAAGTTATCGGTGTATGTAAAATTCTACGTGTGTGTGTTAATATTTCGCTCTGCAGCGAAAACTATAGAACGCAAACGAATGGGCTGTATGTAGTTGTTGTCCGAAGTCTCCCGTTGTACACCATAGCAGTTCCATGCCGACAGCTATAAGGGGGTGGAAGATATGGTGGTTGAAAGTCGTCAAATTAAAAAGAAAAAAAAATCGGACTGAAGGCCAGCGATGACGTCTGCGACTCTATAGGAAGGAGGTTATATACAGCGAAAAGTGATGGCACAGACCATATCTTTCGTCTATACGTGTTACAATGTCTTCAGCTCTTTCTCTGTAAGGATAAGCATACGAATAAGGAAGCAGTAAAAAAGAAATTTCTTTTAATACACCTCTTTAAAAAATCGATTTGACGTTTCGCGCATTAATCAAGTGATCGATCTGTGATATTATTACAATCATTATTGTTGAATTTCGTGATTCGATTGTTCGATACGTGTGCATTTTTATGTGTTGAGTAAAAATGTTTGTTTCTAAAGAAGGTATTGTGTTTCATTTCATCCTTGAAAACCAGTCTTATAGCACACTACTGAAAGATAGCTCATCTATTATAATCAACCTACACGCGAGAGGATCCGCGGGTTTAAGCTAGTAATAAATAAAATCAGAGAGAGGGAGATGAGGTGATAGAGAATGGGGGAATGAAGCGGATTTAAAAAGGGGGGATGATAGAAGGGCGGAGGAGATGGATATGGTATGGGGTAAGAGGGAGTGGTGTGGAGATAGAAGGAAGAGGAGATTGACGAAGGAAGGTGAGAAGGGGCGATGGAGAAGTAGATGAGGGAGGAAGGGATGGACATCGGGAGAAGAAGAGAAGAGATTAGGGTATATATCCCATACACATTAGCGACTGCGAAGCGTTGCCGGGTTTGCTAGTAGTAAATAATATGAAGTGTGCTACTGAGTACGTGTAATGGGAAGACGGTTGGTGTTGGATCCGGAAGCGTTTGCTCGGGTCTGGAGCGGGCCTCGTCGTCGCGTCGCGAGATGGCGGCCCTTTGTGCGGCTGATGGAGCCTTTTGAGGCGGCGCCGCCAGTTAGCGAGCCTCGGCGCCGGCCCCTCAGCTGCCGCCCCCGCCAGCGATCGTCTCGTCTGCGCCGCTGTCACCGACACGTGCGTGGATGGCGCCGAATCATGGCAGCCGTCAATAAACGCCACAACAGGCACTCATTTCACCCCCATTCTGGTCTCGTTTTTCTGTGTGAGAACCACGCTGAAAGCCAATTAAGTTATATTGGCCACCGTATTTTACGTACTTATATAAGATGAAGATTAACAAGAGCAAAACTAGGGTAATGGAGCGCAGTCTAAGAAAATCAGATGCTGGAGGAATTAGATTAGGTAACGAAGCAATAAAGGAGGTAGATGAGTTTTGTTACTGGGGCAGTAAAGTAACAAATGATGGTCGCTGTACAGAGGATATAAAATGCAGAATGGCAATGGGTAGAAAAGCGTTCTTGAAAAAGAGAAATTTGTTAACATCGAATATTGATTTAAGCCTAAGGACGTCCTTTCTGAAGGCATTTGTGTGGAGTGTTGCCTTGTATGGGAGTGAAACATGGACGATAAACAGTGCGGACAGGAAGAGGATAGAGGCTTTTGAAATGTGGTGCTACAGAAGAGTGCTGAAGATTAGGTGGGTTGATCGCGTAAGTAATGAGAAGGTACTGAACAGAATTGGGGAGATAAGAAATTTCTGGCATACCTTGACTAAAAGAAGGGATAGAGTGGGAGGGCATATTCTTAGACATCAAGGAATTGTGAATTTAGCGTTGGAGGGAAGTGTGTGGGGTAAAAACCGCAGAGGAAGACCAAGAGATGGATACAGTAAGCAGATTCAGACAGATGTAGGTTGCCGTTCTTATGTGGAGATGAAGAGGCTTGCTCAGGATAGGGTATTGTGAAGAGCTGCATCAAACCAGTCTCCGGACTAAAGACCACAACAGCAAAAACAACCCCTCCATAAGCAAAATAAAAAATAAAATTAAAATTAAAAAAAAGTTCAAATAACTAGTTAACCCGTATTGTAAAATGTAAACTTTCACGGCCGGAATGGTTAAAATTACTAAAACTTTCCGGGCTGTTATGCCGTGGTCTAGTGGATTTATTATTAAAACCCAACGTTTCGTCCCCGACTGCGGAGGACATTCTCAAGGAGGATCGTGGCACTTTTGGATGTCCGATTCACACCCTGGCTCGCTACTGACTGAAGCCAAATTCCGTCTACGAGGGCTCGCGCGCAGTGGTGTGACGTCTGATGTTTTTGACACGCGCGCGCAATTCGTCGTTGCCGATTGCCTCCGTCCGTTAATATCGTTCCATGGTGGAAGACTGTTACATTTCTTCTTCAAAACCGGAATCCAGGTAACATTTAGTTTCACGCCCTCCTCCATCCTATTGAAATTATTGGGGTGTTTTACAATTTCTATAGTCTCTCTGTACAGTCTTTCGTGTAGAAGGGAAGAGATTGACAGATCAGCTGTTGCTGAACATGTTTTTCAACCATGGGACCACCTTATTCAATTTCATAAAACTCAGGTTTTAGCAGCCACAAATGGATACCACGAAAGACTGTACAGAGAGGCTATAGAAATTGTAAAACACCCCAATAATTTCAATAGGATGGAGGAGGGCGTGAAACTAAATGATACCTGGATTCCGGTTTTGAAAAAGAAATGTAACAGTCTTCCACCATGGGACGATATTAACGGACGGAGGCAATCGGTAACGACGAATTGCGCGCGCATGTCAAAAACATCTGACGTCACACCACTGCGCGCGAGCCCTCGTAAACGGAATTTGGCTTCAATCAGTAGCGAGCCAGGGTGTGAATCGGACATCCAAAAGTGCCACGATCCCCCTTGAGAATGTCCTCCGTAGTCGGGGACGAAACGTTGGGTTTTAATAATAAATCCACTAGACCACGGCATAACAGCCCGGAAATTTTTAGTAATTTTTAGTTAACTCGTGTGAATACTTCGCATTTTGTCCTGAGCAGTCACAGATAGGTACGATAGTAACGGAGGAAAGGCAGATGCTAGTACATATGTATAAAATATGTACTTTGAATAGTAGTAAAAATATTAGTCTCATTGCAAGAAAATATCTTGTTGTTGTGGTCTTCAGTCCGCAGACTGGTTTGGTGCAGCTCTCCACCTTACTCTATCCTGAGCAATCCTCTTCATCTCAGAATACGTACGGCAGCCTATAACAGTTGAATCTGCTTACTGCATTCAGTACCTCGTTCTCCCTCTATGATTTTTACCGCACACACATCCTTCTAAAACTGACGATTCCTTGACATCTCAGAATGTGTCCCACCACCCTATCCCTTTTCTTAGTCAGGTCATGCTAGAATCTTGTGTTGAGTACCTCCTCATTCCACTCTCATGAATCACAGACGATGCCGTGGTGGGATGGCTTGCGTGCCTCAACGATACAGATAGCCGTACCGTAGGTGCAACCACAGCGGAGGGGTATCTGTGGAGAGGCGAGACAAACGTGTGATTCCTGAAGAGGGGCAGCAGCGTTTTCAATAGTTACAGGGGCAACAGGCTGGATGATTGGCTGAGCTGGCCTTGTCACATCAGCTTTTTGTCTTTTATTGTCATGTGGCGGAGCACCAGTGACGTCACAGCCTCCAGTGCAGGTATATAAGGACGACAGTCAACCATTTGACAATGGCCGAGGAGAACTTGGCCGAAACTTTGTGGACAGTAAACCACATGCCGCGGCTGGAAGTCCGAGAAAATTTTATCAGCATAACAGGTCGCGAAACAATCCATTCATATAAGAGTTCAGTTATTCCCACAGTGTAGTTGCGTACCTTTTAATTTAACGCCCCTCGTATGAGGACATCACGAGATGTTGGCGTATAATAATTCGACCAGAGACCATACCTGAGGGCCTGACGGACGTCTGCTTGAGGTTTCTGGCTGGAGCCTCGCCGCCGCCGCTGATGGCTGTGACTGCGGGTACAACGCATCCCAGCTCTGCGTCTTGCGGCAGCCGGCTGGCAGCGGCAGCGGCGGTATGCAAATCCCGGAAGGGCGGGCACCCTTTGTCTCGCGCGGCCCTTCCCGCCTGACCCCGAAAAACCTGTCACAAAAAGAGAGGTGCCGCATTACGCATGCGCGCGCGCTTTATGCCGGCTCCCCGCGCCCTTATTATGCGTAATATTTTTAATGTGCAGATTTGCATAGCATTGTCTCTGGCCAGGTAGACGGCGCATTGTCGCGCCGTAATTCTAGCCTGCGACTGCCGCTGCCCGGCGACGCACAGGGGTGGCGGGGCAGCTCGCTAGGGGAGGAACCCACAGCCGCGCACAGCAGCCAGAGCTGGCGCCGCTCTGGCCTGGGGAGCCCAGGTTTCCAAAGTCAAAATACGGGACGCTCATGGATAGCGAAAATCACGAAAATCACAAACGTGGTTTTTATCTCTTAAAGCAGCGTTGACAATATATCCCACTTCTGCAAAGTTAGTGCACTGATATCATCTACGTATATGATTTTTTTTAAATTTTTTTTTAAAGAAAAGAATTGTCAAAATTGCAAAAGAAGGAGTCAAAAGCAAACAGAGATTACTTTGCGGACCATTAAAGAAAGATCTGAGGAAAAGACTTGCCAAGTGTTATATCTGGAGTGTTGTGCTGTATGGTGAGGAGACCTGGACGTTGAGGAAGGAAGATGAAAGAAGATTGGAGGCACTAGAGATGTGGATATGGAGGATAATGCAACAAGTGAAATGGGAGGACCGAATAAGGAATTAGGAAGTATTAAGAAGAGTTGGAGAAGAAAGAAACATGCTGGACGTTATTAGGAAAAGAAAACGAAACTGGATTGGACATTGTTTGAGGAGGGACTGTTTACTGAAGGAAGGAATAGAAGGAATGGTGAAAGGAAAAAGAGGGAGAGGTAAGGCAAGATATCAAATGCTGGACAACTTCCAAGGAAATAAATATGTAGAAATGAAAAGATTGGCTTTGGACAGAGAAAAGTGGAAGAGGACCAACCCATGACAAGAAGAGGATCAACCCATGACAAGACCTGCCGCAAGGCAGAATACAATTGATGATGACATGAATTTGCGGGAGAGTGTGTTAGGCAGATCATGAGTGTGTAAGGTAAAAAGTACAGGAGAGGCAACCGAACCTTGTGGTAGACCGTTATTCAGTTTGCGGAATTGCTTCTGCTCTTTCCAGAGTACGTTTGTAACAGTCTGTTGCTTGTTTCGGTCAGAAGAGGCATCGATGAGATTTACTTCTTTAATACTCAGCTTTCTCAAATGTTCAAATGTTTGGAAATCGAAGGGACTTAACTGCTGCGGTTATCAGTTGCAAACCACTTAACTTACGCTAAAGACAACATGGGTATCGAAAATCACGATAGCAAATTTTTCCTTAATCTGTTTACGTGTTTTTTTTTCTCTCTCTCCTAAAACAGGGGCCATTTCTATTCCGCCTAATAGGACGCTTGTCTCACCACGCCAGACAACATAGGTATCGGATATTAAAATGTTTTTACATTTATGGTACGAAAAGTTCAGAACTTAAATAATAATCAGCCAAAGCCATTCGACGCAATTATCAAAAATTCTCGAGAAAAATGACTTTGAAATAGGCAAGCACGTGAAGGTACCAATGACTAAAACAGTTTGTGTAGCTCAGGTGGTAGCGTTCTGACTTCACAATCATAGAGTGGTTCGAATCCTGCAGTGACAGATATTCTCTCTCTGTCTCTCTTTTTTTCCGTTGTGTTAGAATTCAGTTAATTCAGACCATCATTACTAACAACCTTTGATGAAAAACAGAAAATTACGAAAAAAGAAATACATGCCTTTTTTTGTAAAAATTACCATGGAATATCGAAATAATGTACGTATTCGAACACAACAACAACAACAAAAAATTGTCACGTCGAGATTCGAATCACTGACCCTACGGTTGCAAGGCCATAATGCTACCACGTGAGCTACACTGACTGGTGCTACAGCTATTTTAATTATTGTACTTCCAAAACTTCAAAGGCAATATTCTCAATAATTTTTGGGAGTTGCGTTGAATGGCTTTGGCTAATTGTTATTAGAGTTCTGAACTTCAGATACCACAAATACATATATAAAAATATCTTATACCCTTGTTGTCTCCTTGTCAGACGAGTGGTTCGTCCGAGGCCAACGAGAAAGAAAGGCCGTGGCACGTACGTCAAAACGCGGCATCAGAGAAGGCTTGACACAACGCCATCGCTAGTTGACTGGCTGGCTGCTATGGGACAGCGAGCTGTGTCCAAGCGGCCAACCACTCACCTAGCGGTCGCTTTCACTCAAGCCTTCTCTGATTACTCGTCGTGGTGTACACGCCACGGTCTCTCTTTCTCGTTGGACGAGGTCTCGTCATCGTGCTGTACCGCTGACGTAAATGAGCTCTGTCGACCATATATCGATGTATCGATTTCATCGCGCGGCAACATAGTATTGAAATGTCTCAGCGTGTAAGCTGAACACTGCATGCAAATATAACTGTAAACACTCACAAAAAGTCAACTGTTGAAAATGTTTATAAATCAGGATAAAACTACCAGGTTTTTCTACCCATACTGCACTCATAAATGTTCTTCAGAAAACCAAACTTTTATTTAAACACCAAAAGTACATAAATTAAAATTATCTTCATTGTTTGGTCAAAATTTACTTCCTTTCAAGCACATATTACCTCCATACAAAGTCCAGAATATTTTTCATATTGAGTATTGACGTCAGGTCACCGCTCACAGCATTGACACATTATCCATTTTAGTAATGTAAAGTATTCATTGCTGGTTTAGCTCACGTATACTGACGAAATATATTTTCCACTTATTAACTGTTTCCATCAGTTCAGCATATAAACTTCATAACAACACAGACACAGACAGACAGCGTTCGCTGTACTAGTGTCTATATAATACAGTTTACGTAATAATTACGTCACATCACGTGACACACAAATCTCAGGGTTTTAGCATAATACGCTTTATATAACACCTGTATAATTATTTGTGTTAAATGGAGTCATTCCAAGTATTTTGTGAATATAATTACTCTTAGTCATAAGAAAAATTGCTAATATCATTATAAGTTGACGATCGGCAAACAAATGACAATCAACAGCCATTTCTTCTTAAGAATCTTTGAAATACATCGACTGTAATAGTAAACAAAATACAACATGGGTCAATTCCGACCTTAAGTGGTATGTTATACTAAATTCAACCTGAAATATACATCAGTAACAGTAATAAGGTGAGTTGTAGTATATTCCTTTCTTTAACTACAAAACAAATGATCAGTAAAACATTACAAAACAATTATATGTCGTCAGAATATAAATGCAAGGAGTGTTAAAATTAGAAGGTATGAAACGACACTGTGGGTATAATTGACGTCTTTATTCAGACTTAATCACCAGAGGTCTTAGCACAACTATCCTGCTGTTTAACGAGACAGATAAGTCCCAGTTTCCAGAATTCATGTGGCTGCGGTAAGAGCCAGTCCCCTGTCCACTTCGTCGTCCGAGCTGAAGCAACACCACCCAGAAGACAAGGCCTTACAACTGGCCGTGCCTACGTCACACCAAAAGGCCGCGAACGCAAGCTGACTGGCCGGCCTCTACGAGGCGGTGGGCGTGGCCCAGTGGCCTGCCAGTCAGAAGGCAGCCGCCGCCTCTCGGTATGACGAAAGCACGGACAGATGCGAGGTCTTGTCTTCTAGGCGATGTTGGCAGAAACGCTTCCATTTTTAGTGTCAGGGGGCAACATTTCCGGGCTGTAGGGTATATGCTCAAGCTGTTTCTACTTGGACTCAGCCAGAACACTTCGTGTGACAGTGGAGGCGTGTGGGCGCGCGTTATCATGGTGCAGAATCACTCTCGCCGGGAGCAGCCCAGTCCGTTTGCTCTTGATGGACTTGCGTAGCCTACGGAGTGTCTCACAGTACACGTCAATGTTAATGGTTTTTCCTTGCTTGAGGAAAGCGATGAATATCGGACCTCGGACGTCTGAAAAGACGATGAGCACCAGCTTGTCTGGTGAGGACACAGTCCTCAATTTTTTAAGGGGAGCTGACGACGCATGCTTCCCGTCTCTAGACGTCGCACTACGTTATCCTGAAGCAGCATATTCAAATTTCAACCGGTTTGGTTTTCAGATGTTTCGTACCTTTCCAGTTGAACACTCCTCGTATTAGACAATCGTAGGAAACGACAAAGTACTTTCGACAAGCTAGAATGTAGAAGTCATTGCCCCTTGTTTCACTCCCAACAATTTAAACTGTCTAAAATTATGACATATTCGCAAAAGTAACTGTGCTTTTGTCAATCAGAATACATACTTGTATTACATGCAGCAGTTAAATTTTAGGTTCCTGGCAACGATGCTGTATTTGGTTATTAGACTACCGATCAATGAAAAATGTTTATTAAAATTTATTAAATGCTGAAGTATTTATCCCTCGCAATGCACTGATATCAGGAACATTAGCCATCTGGCAAAAGAAATTTAGTGGTTTGCTTGGAGGACAATATTTTACTATTAACTGTTGTTTGTCGTGTAAACTAACCACACGTACGGAAATCGCCACATATCGGTATTGGAAAATAACAGCAAAATATTTTTTTTTTTTTTTCAAAATCAAATGGAAATATTTTTGATTATTGTAGAACACAATAATCTTATACTCACAAGAATGACACAGCATGATTATAAAAACGCTGAATTGGGTACAAAAAACAAACAACACTTCCAGTTTCGTATGCGCGCGCGGAATGCCGCGTGGTCTAAGGCTACGGAATCTGTGACGCCCGCCCCCCCCCCCCCCCCCCCGGAGAACCGACTCTTCCCGCTGACATGAATCTGAGTGTTGTCGTTAGTGTAAGTTAGTTTAAGTCTACGGACTGATTACCTAAGCAGTTTGGTCCAATAGATTTACAAACATTTCTATATTAGAACCAGTTTCGTACGCCTGTTCTCTAGCCTTTGCACCACCGAAGCATTCGCGTACACTGTAACATGTGTTATGTTTTCTGCTAAATTTTAACCGCATCGTTGCGTCGAAATGGTATTCTTTAAATATTTTAACACAGTGAAGTGCGTGTTCCGGTAATACCACGTCCGTTGCTTGCCTCGTGACATTTCGGTTGCTATTGTTATTGTTTTGAGCGGAGCTTTCAATTTTTGATTTTCGTTATAGTTGCTTACTTCAGACTTTCTTTACGTTAATAAAATACACACTAACACTGAAAATGCAGACTTGACAGTTTATATTTACCATGTATTTACGTTTAGCTTCGCAGTTATCGGTACGACTAAAAAGTTCGATATACCTCAGATGGTCGCTATACACTTCTTTACGTCACTGGCACGTCTCGATGACGAAATTTTCGCCTAAGCCTGGTTGAGAAGAAGGCTACCCGCTGGGCTGTGTGAGCGGAACATTTTGCAGAAATAAAATGCAGAGGCGCCACCTAGATGGCAGAACTGTCGCATGCGAAACACGAGACCGCCTTGTTATGGGGTGAATTTTGAACATTGTTCTATGTATGGCATATGTCTGCGACACAAATTGTTTTAAGAGGGAATTTTTTAGCACAGTTTTGATGAGGATATAAGTACTGTTACTCATTTGTTATGTTTTAGCAAAATGTTGGCTGGAATATTAACATCAATGTCTTTTTATAGCCTTTGATAATTGGAGTGTCTCAGGACCTACACGTGATTTCAGATAACAGGAACCGTTGAAAGAAGGCAAGGCCAAGGTCGTCCACAGGTAACATCAGCAATAAATGATCGTTATCTCCGGTTAACAGCCAGTCGAGACAGGTGACTGAATGTAACGCCGCTACAACGCAGACTCTAGGCAACAACTGCACGCGCAATGCAACACAATCAGTCCAAAATCGCCTTCGGAAATGTGACCTATACGCACGGAGGCCTCTGGTGTGTGTCAAATTAAAACTACGACAACGTTTAGCCCAGAAAGACTGGGCAGAGAAACATCACGATTTGAGTCGTAACGAATGGTACCAGGTTCTGTTTACAAACGAGTCACTGATTTTATATTCAGCCGGACAATGGTCGTTCCCTTATTTGGAGAGAACGTGGAACAACAATCTTGCTTATGTGCAGGAAACATCCCCGTCTAATGGTGGTTGCCGAACGGTCTGGGCAGCAGTCAGTATTGGCGGACGTACAGGCCTCTATGTCGTTCAGAATGTCGCTTTGACTGCTCAGAGGTATAGTTATCCTGCGATCTTTCGTTGTGCCCTACGCTGGTTCCATAGGAGATGATTCCCTCTGGTGGACGAGAACGCAGGTAGCTACAGAGCTGCACTGGTGGAGAACATGCTTCAAGCTGAGGGACTTGAACGAATGGAGTTGCCAACGCGTTCACCTGACTTAAACCCGATTCAGGATGTCTAAGAAGCACTTGGCAGACACATTGCAGCCACCCCAGCCAGCATCCGCAACGGTTGCAGAAGCGAACATTACGCTCACGGAAGAATGGCCAAATATTCCTCAAGAGCTGATTCATAGCTCATACTGTTGATGCCATGCGGGTGTGCACTGCCCGTCCGAGGTTCAAAATGTTCAAATGTTTGTATAGCTTATGGGACTTAACTACGGGGTCATCAGTCTCTAAACTTACAAACGACTTACGAACTAGCTAATACTAAGGACGGCACAAATATTCGTGCCCGAGGGGGAATTCGAACCCCCGACCGTAGTGGCCGTGCAGACCGTGACTGGAGTGCCTCAGTCCCCTCGGCCACAGCGGCCGGCCCGTCCGAGAATAACTTTTTCACTTTTATGGTAGCCCATGGTGTCTAGGTCTAAGTAAACGCCATGTGAACCTAACGTAAAGAGTTAGCAAAATATCGTACTGTTTACAATTGTAAAATACGTTACTATATGTATACTCCTGGCCATTAAAACAGCTACAACACGAAGATGAAGTGCTACAGACGCGAAATTTAACCGACACGAAGAAGATGAGACCGGTCTGTGCCACTCCGTCAGCTACAGTTGTTTTTCTGTCAAACATAGCTTGTACAAGTGTGTGTGCAGCGGGGAGTCTGGAAATGGCAGTCAATGGAATAGGATTGATGAACCAGGTTCAACGGCCGATCACTCATACCGACATCGTTTAGCACCTGCGATCTAGGGCGGAGATAGTTGAAATTCATTGTCATTGCGGTAGGTTGACATAGCTGCGTCTAGCAACGGATTAATACGGTACGTGAGTTCTCTCACAGAAAATTTAAGTTCAGTTTGTGTCTGATGGTCAGTAAATCCGAAGGTGTCACGTCGGTATTCCGTAGCACTAGTCTGTATGTTGAGAGTAATGTCATTTAATCTGATATACCAGTTTGTTTTAACGTGGATGACCTACTTCAATATTCTGTATCAGTGTCAACTCTTGGTTTGAATATGGTGTCTGAAGCGCTTTGGTCTAATGGATAAATATTTTATGAAGAATTACTTGTGCTGGTATCCATTGTGCAAGATTTAAAAATTTGTAGTTTTTTTTTCGGGCGATTTTTATGGTTAAGGATCTTTTGCGTCGAGGCTGTAACAGTAAACTGTGTGTACTCGACTTATTATAGTGTGTCATGATAGCCAAGTTCCGACCTGTCATAACTGTTTGCTTTGTGTAGGGATTTTATCTTCATGCTTCCTGTTTCAAAATTAATGGACGTAGTCACTAAGCATCTGCCGTTATAAGTGGGTGTATTCAGGTTCTAATTATGATTGTTTTCAGGTTGCCAAATGAAAGTTTGATATAATGTAATGCAGTGAAGGTACTTGAAACTACTGTTTCAAGGTATTAAGCAATTTCGAGCAAGGTTTGCACCGTGGTCACCACTTACCATGTAATGGCCAACTTCTCTGCGCAACACGTTAGTACTCATGTGGTAAAAAATGACTGCACAAAATGTTGTGAACTATGTTCAAAAATGTTCAAATGTTTGTAAATCTATGGGCCTCAACAGCTTGGTTATTAGTCCCTAGCTTACAAACTACTTAATCTAAGGTAAACTAACCTAAGGATAACACAAACACCCATGCCCGAGGGGGGAATCGAACCCCCGACGGCGGACGGCCGTGCACACCGTAACGCGACGCTCCGGTACGCGCGGTTAATCCGCCACGGCGAACTATGTATTATGTGTAAATTTTTATTGACTACCAACTGACTGAAGTGTTAAAAAGAACCGTTTTTGTAATGTTTCATAAGGCATATAAACTCAGCTCTTTGCAAATGATATTTTATCGGGAATAGAGTCGGCTCTCCTTGCTTAATCGGTATAAGAATTAGTATCATTTTACATTCTTGTGCAATAGTTGTACAGTTGTTTAAAATTTTATGTACTTAATTGTATAACTGGTTAAATTTTATAAATATATCTACGTGCATTTCATACATTTTGGAATATTAAATTCATATACAGCTATCTTAACTGTTCTATAAATATTGTAATGCTTGCGAATATTTTAATGTAAAGAAAAACTGTCTCCCTTTATATACTCAGCCCCGCTCCATTCTGTTTCACTTATTACGCTTATATTACAAGCGGGAGAAAAGCTACAATACAGCAGTGAACTCACCTTTTCCCGTCACCAAGAGTGAGTTCACACCAAGTAAATTTGTAATAATTGTGCGAAAATTTGGCATGACGTTTTCATTCTTTTCAGGCTCACATAAGCCAGCCGGATCATTATACTTAAGTACAGAAGAGTTTCAAGGACAAAGCTTACAACCCACGTGAGATAATTCAACAATAATCAAGATTTAGCAAATATGACAAGAACAACTCCGTAGTTCATTTGTTGTCCTTTCGATTTCAGCGGTGCCCGGGAGATAAACAGAAAAAAAGTACGGTAAGTGACATGTGACGAAGGATGTCTGAAAACGTGCGTGGGGAGAATCTGCTTGTGATGGAATTCACGCATCGATTGCAGAAAGCTTCCTGGTAGTGCTTCGGCAAAAAAATCGGAAGAGAGCGCGCGTGTCGCGATAGCAGGGCCACCGTGCGGCCGCTCCGCGAACTGCGCGCGGAGACAGCCTTGTGCCGCCAAACTTCAAAATACACAGTGTATTAAGACTGCTTTATAATCTGTTAGCTAGGCCTCAAATACCAAGAAAGGAATCTACATCTACATATTCAGATAATCTCATATGACAGTGTGTACCTGCATCACAAAAATGTTCAAATGTTTCCAAAGATACGGGACCGAACAGTAGTGGTCACCAGTCCCTAGACTTACAAACTTTTTAAACCAACTTATGCTAAGGACAACTCAAACCTCCGACGGGGATCAGACGCGCACTCCGCAGCAAGGCGTCTTAGAGCGCATGGCCACTCCCTTGCGGCCTACATCACACTGCAAGTGTTAGAAAAGATGTGCAGTGTTAGATTACTGTTAGACAATTGGTATCGTTTTTCAGTGCTTATTTACAGCTGTCCACATGCGTGCACTTGAGTTTTCTCAAGATTTTAATTGCAACTACCTACCTTTTTCATGGGATCTATCAATGATTAGTTGGGCAACTCCAGCTTCCAAAGCACTACGTGCTCTGTTTACTTTTCACCCAAAACAACTAAAACCAACTAAGAAAGACGATTGTTTTCATAACACTACAAGAAACTTCTCTCTTATATAATAACATATATTCCTAATATACGAAGGTACGAGATGTGTACAGGCGCTGCGGTTTATATTTTCTAAGAGTGGGGAGTTGTTCAAGTAGTCTTTATACACAAAAATGTTATGTTAGTTTGTGTATAACCGTTAATCTCCGAAAGTTTTTGACCGATTGCTTTTAAATAATTTTGACACAAAGTTTCATTGTAATACAGGAACGTTTCTAGATACACATTTCTTCAATATATTGTATAAAACCTATATGTATATTACTTTTGTAATTTTTCGTATCAACTTTTGCCCATTAGAAAATTTATATAAATTCATATATGACATATATTGTAAAATTATGCATATAAAACATGTTCATCTTCCAGTAGAACCTTATGTTAAAATTTCAAATCATTCGTCCAAGAACTGTCAGAGATAAAAGATTTTGAACATAACACTAAACATGGCTCTATGTTGGATATAGTTCTAAGAGGAGACAGAGGAGGAGGAGGACACTGATGAAGAGAGGGGGGGAGGGGACGAACAGGTAGACAGTGATGATGAGGTGGATATTAACACGCAGTTACTAAAACGAGAAAGGTACATTGCGACAACCGTTTCAAAAACTTTTCTGTACTTATAGCTCTATTCACGCGCTCTAATGTATGATCTGAAATGCATCGTACAGTAAGCTATCCGCTATCAAACTTGTTGAATAAATTGCGTACACATACTTGATGAAGAGTGTCATTTTAAAACGACTGTTACGAATTAACAAATGGTTAATGTTTTATTAGAAAGCTTAGATGCTGTGCTACCACGTGTCAAAAAATCAGATCCTTAAACAGTATCCTTTCTTCAAAATAGAATGAGAAGCGTTATGAAACTAGAAACTCACGCAGAATGAAAATTAAGCATTTTCGATTTTCACAAGCAGAGGAAAACATGTAAGGAAAAAATAAGTTGATAAAACCATTTTGGGTGGTCCTATATACCGTCAACAATTTTGACAGCGTAAAAATCGAAAAAGTGATTTCTCCCTTTTTCTCAGCCCGGTCCGATCGAGAGTAGCGATGCCCGCGCGGCTCAGTGTAAATATTGTTGTGACTTGTACCGGCAAGACCTTTAAATGTTTTTAAGCAGAGCACATAGGCCATCATGACTTGCAATTCTGCACTGATGATGTCCCATCATAGGGACGAAATCGATATGTTTTGAAGTTAAATAAAAGAAACATCTCACATCGCCTACCAAGCGAAAACCTGTTATTTCATTATAATTTAATCATGTTCTGGTGCATCTGGACACTCCTTATAGAGATGATGAGAAATACACACACACCATCTCTCTCCCTCTCTTACTAGATGTCACTCCCCTCATATTTACTGACACTATTCCTTCATAAGTACCTACTCTAATCAGTCTGCTTTATTTCCTATTATGAATTACTATTTTATGTGCTTCACTTAGACTAGAATGACTTATTCATATTCATTCAGAATATTACTATTAATTAACAATGAACTAATCCATCAATGATTTTCACTGTGCTAGGAAATCAATTCAACAACGTTTTGTTTTTTCCCTCCTTTACAGTCTCAACATACTTCCCCACCAATAGCACAACCCTTACTAAGTTTCATCACTCTCTTCATTTCAACTGATACTCATAATCAATCTTCATTATCTCTATAACACCCTCTCCTCCCAATAATTACACTTTACCTCCCCCTATTATTCATCACTTGTTAGATTATAAAATTAGTTTCTTACGTTAAGTCCTGTAATTTGAAGGCCTGTCCCTCCCCACTGTATAAAGTTGGATTATTTGCAAATGGATTCGAACTGAACTATATTATACTATAGGACATTGTCAATGCTATAGTGACTTTATCATACGTACTGTGTTGCAATTTACTTACTGTAATACCAGCTGCACTTCTACAACAACTATTTCTAGAAAGCTGCTTAACTTTTATGACCAAAGATCTGTCATTCCCATACACAGATTTTATTATTAATTGTAGCCATTTATCTGTTTATAGATCTTCTTAAGCTGCAAATAGTTAACTACATTATGTTTGGTATGCTATGACACATACCTTCCTACTTCTATGCTAGTTGTTAATACCGAAATATTTCGTCCCATGGAGCCTCCTGGCCTTGATATCATCATTCTTTAGATAGTAGTATATGAGTCTGCTTGGCGGTTAGTAGATCGGTTTATGTCTCTGTTGGGCAGTTAGTGTGCTGGTTTTGAATACTCGAAGATCCGTTTTCTTTTAAGATTACTATATTACGTGACCCTCTCATCCTATAACTTATTTCCCTTTTCTCTTAACGCCCACTAGATGGTTTATCCAAAGATGCACACATTAACAACTTAGTTACGAATTCTAGACTAATCTATGCACTTGATGTTCAGTGTTGTTACACGATGCTCTGAGTAAACCTATAGGGCACAGTTAATATAAGTAACTAAAACTTTTTCGTTTAGATAAACTTAATGCTTTGTAAAGTTCCTTATTTTATCAAAATACAGAAAAAAAGCGTATTAATGTTTCGAATTCTGTCACCTTTCAACAAAGCTTTATATACACTTCTTGCTCCTTTAATTCTGTGATTCTACTGCGTATTTTATGTTATATTTATACTTGTTTATTATTCTTAATTCTTTCCTGTACAGATACCTGAGGAAGGCAATATTGCTCGAAACCGGTTGTACATAAATCTGCAACACTGCAACAGGTAGCTGTTTTATTTTCTAACCTAAAAGTAATTTTCTCTCTCTATCTCTCTCTTTTCCTATCAGCGATGCTTATCGCCTCCGGTTCCCTCTGGCTCGCAATATAACTGACTTAATTTTCTTTCGCCTTTTTTTTTTTTTTTTTAATTTTATTTCCGGACAAACGAGAAGACGGAACCTCGATCGTAGTTCTTATAACACTCTTGTCTATTTTCGTTCTGTACGGACGTCTTCCATTGATGTATCCATTCAATGTAAGTATGATGCAAGTTGTTGATAAAATATATTACTTAAATTTAAAACGATTCCCTCTCTTTGGCTTTTATTTAAATGAATCCCTCCACGTCAAATATTTATTTTCTAATGTTTTCAGCTCCTCGACGTCCGTAACAGTTTAATGTTCAGACGCCATCACGATCGCTTCGCTTGTCTTCAAAATTTCACTCACTATTAGTCATTCTTATACAATACTTTGCTTGATTACAGAATCTGCAATCATTTCTTTTGTATTTTACGAAGCCAGATCATTTTTCCCTCTTTCTATTATTACCATTAACTTCATGTTTCATCTATAGTCGCCGGCCGCGGTGGCCGAGGAGACTGAGGCGCTCCAGTCACGGTCAGCACGGCCACTACGGTCGGGGGTTCGAATCCCCCCTCGGGAATGGATATTTGTGCCGTCCTTAGTATAAGGTAGTTAATAAGTAGTTTGTAAGTTTAGGGACTGATGACCCCGTAGTTAAGTCCCATAGACTTTACAAACATTTGAACATCTATAGTTATTCAACAATGAAAAGCAAAGTGAACTGTCTGAGCATTAGTCTAGTACGGAGAGTATCTCGAATAATATCATATTGAATAAGAAAAGATTAACATTTTCAGCTTCTGCAGTACGAAGCATAGGATCCAGCTAGATGTTTTCCATAAGTCTTATAACGTGCCGTTGCTTTGTGTGGTGCCCGACTTTAACATTCAATCCGCGGTGTATTTGGCTTAATGTTTATGAATGTTAATTTGTTGTGTTTTAACTACATTATTCAAAATTAACAATTCCGATACAACCAATCCTTTGTCCAAATTACAATCGTGGAATCAATTTTAACAACTTATGGCATGATACAAGAGCAAGGGTAACGTTAAAGAGTGTAGATTTCCATCGTCTAAATGAAGCATTTTTTTGTGGGGCACATCGGATAAATTAAAATTTCACTTCCTCGCAGAGATGCGAAAGAGGTGCAGGAAAACAGCACGCTTCGGACAACCGGACAGAGGCCTACCCCAGCAAACGCTTGCCCTGCGCCTCGGTTGCGTCAGGCGTACGCCATAGTTCCAACTGGAAAGCGTGCTTTACAAACGGCGGGCCACCTCTCCTCTGCCTGTCCTGCGTCAAGTCTGCGCCAGGCCTAAACCCTATCTTCCTTTCCTACATTTCTAACTTCAAAAGATAGGAAACATCAAGCCCTGTTGTTATGATGTGCTGTCTGGTTTGTTGCAGATCTCTGCGCAACTCAAGCCTGGTCAAGCCTCTTCATGCCAGAACAACCCACATGCATTTGAACTGCTTACTATAATTCGTCTGAGATTTTTACCCCCACACTTTCCTGCAATACTAAATTGACAATTCCTTGTGTCTTATCAACAGGTCGCTTTAGTCCATTTATGCCAGAATTTTTCTTTCTCCCCAACTGTACTTAGTATCTTATCATTAGCTACGCGATCTGGGCATGTACCTTTCGCATTCTTATCTATTATTGTGTTTAAAATGTTTTAATCTTCCTCTTGTCTGTTTATCGTCGACATTTCATTCGCACATTTCAGAATTGCTTTCTGAAAAGACTTCATAACATTTGGACCAATATTCGATTTAACAAATTTATTTTCTTTAGAAATTCTTTCCTTACAATTGTCATTTTAAATGTTGCATTCTGTTGGCGTGAAATAGAGGTTAATGTTGCAGTTGATTATAGATGCACCATCACTATTCACTATAGCTCTGCTCTATCATTTCGGTGCAGGCTTTCTGAATTAGTTTGTAGACAACGCCAGGGAAATATTAATATTACTGGAAAGTTAACAGTGTAAGCAAATATAATAGACAAATGTCAACTACTCCACGATGAAAATTGACACAAAATTTCCTCATTACTCATTCTAAAATGTTTCAGTGCCAGTCAGTTATGGCAATTATCTAATTCTAGTTATAATTGTTATTGCTTCATAGTTCTATACCAAGCGGTAATTAATATCTTATACATTAAAAGAATCTACGAAAACTAAAGTCAGTAGGCCAGACCAAACTACCCGGCCAACTTCCTTCATTTTAACGAAGGTATTCCTTCACAGATTTGTCGTCAAGTATCAGAATTTACATAACTCTAGCCTTACTTTTCTTTACTCAAATGCTATTTCCTTCTGTATATTTCTTATGAGGATGCCCGTGCTGTAAATTTAACTCAGTCGGTCAGGCCGTTCTATCCGACCGATATCATCAAAATGTTCAAATGTTTGTTAAGTCATCAGTCCCTAAACTTACAAAGTACTTATGAACTACTTACGAACTAAGACGGCACAAATATCCATGCCCGAGGGGGGATTCGAACCCCCTACCGTGTTTGTTAAGCTTATGGGACTTAACTACGGGGTCATCAGTCCCTAAACTTACAAACTACTTATGAACTACCTTATACTAAAGACGGCACAAATATCCATGCCCGGGGGGGGGGGGGGGTTCGAACCCCCGACCGTAGTGGCCGTGCAGACCGTGACTGAAGCGCCTCTCTCTGCTCGGCCACCGCGGCCGGCCCGATATCATCATTTTTGCTTTAAACGAAATGTATTCATTCGTAGATTTGTCATGAAGTATCAGGATTAACTTAAGTCTCTCCATCCTTTATTTTTATTCAGACAAGTTACCATTCTGTTCTTGCATTGAACTTTTAAATCGGTTTCTTTTTTTTATATCTTCGGTGGTAATTAAGGTACGCAGTTCTTTTAGACCTAACAACACTCAGCGGATCAAATTCCTTCATTTGTGCTTTTAAACATTTGAATTGATTGCTTCTGAAGAAAGCTATGCGTGATCATTCAACTTTTCTTCCTTTTTTCCCAACTTTTTTTTTTTTTTTTTGTCATTCCATTAACGATGCGAAGTATTCTCATGGTTCTTGTAATTTATTGTTAAAATCTATCTTAAGTCGCATGACATAATAGACACTTTGTTATCACGATTGAATTTTGTTACAGTAATTGGTCAAGACACGTCAGCACACCAAAAATGTTCAAATGTTTGTTAAGCTTATGGGACTTAACTACGGAGTCATCAGTCCCTAAACTTACAAACTACTTATCAACTAGCTTATCCTAAGGACGGCACAAATATCCTTGCCCGAGGGGGGATTCAAACCCCCGACCGTAGTGGCCGTGCAGACCGTGACTGAAGCGCCTCAGTCCCCTCGGCCATCGCGGCCGACGTCAGCACACCCATTCTGTTTACGTATACTTAGTAACACCCCTACATAACATGTTAGAGAAATTCACTTTCACAACTACATTTGCATCTAAATGCTAACTGATCGCCATTATTACTGCAGCAGCAACCACAATATGTTGTGCACTGTATTTGTTTTAAATGGAAGAAGATATCGGGATTCGAACCCGCGACACCCGCTTCCAGGCAAGCACTATAGTCACTAAGCCATCGCGATCTAATAGATATGGCGATTGCACTGTCTTAAAGCAAGTCTCCCTCCACAACTCAAACTTCATATAAGGTGAATTTAAATTCGTACACTCAGGCTTCGCTGCGCGATTCCTCACCTGCCAACAATGAAAAAATGTCTTGGACAAAATTTCATCCTGCGCATATTTCCGCCAGTAAATGGACGTCAAAGACTGAGATGGCAGTGTGCACCTTACGTCAGCGTGTTTCATAATCGCACCAAAAAACTTGTAAGGGGTGTATTAGGCGTCTTGAGGAACAAAATGAGCATGGAAACCCATGCCCGGAAACGTCATTCAACGACGCTACGGAGAGTCCAAGTTAGGCACCAGCTCCTGCCGCTAGACATCTCCTCCAGAAACTTCGCCGCTCTGTAGCGTCATTGGATGACTTTCCAGGCATGGGTTTCTCTGCTCACTTTGTTCCTCAAGAGACCTCCCTCATCCCCTAGACGTTTGTTGATTTAATTCTGAAACACACTAACGTATGGGACACACACCCATCTAAATCTTCGACGTCCATTTACTGCCGGAAATACGCGCAGGACGAAATTTTGAGAGAGACATTTTTTTATTGCTAGCATATGAGAAATCGCGCTGCAAAGCCCGAGTGCGCGAATTTAGATTCATCCTGTAACAGGGTGTCTCACCTAACGCTGTCACGTCAAATATCTCTGGAACGAAAAAAGATATTCAAAAACGGTTTTCACTAGCATGAATGTACGGCAGGGGCCTAAGAAATTAAATACTATGCGAAATCTTAAAACAAATACTATTTTCAACACAAACTTGTGCTTTTTAAACGGACACCTCCTATTTTTTCGTATGCAATCAATAGCATAAAAAATCACATAAACAATGGCGTTTATTGCATCGCAAAACGCCAATTACATCCCGAGATATTGCGACGCGAAGTTGACACTTGAAATAAATTAAGCGCACAGCTAGCGGGAATGACTTTGCATCCCGCATTGCATTCTGTCATTTTGCACTTCAGCAGTTTCAGTACTTTGTTTACGGGCGAGGCTTCATTTACAAATCATGGGAATGTGAATCTGCGGTACATGCACTACTGGTCCGAGCAAAATCCCTAATGGATTCGCCAAGGTGCTCATCAACGACAGTGGAGTGTCTATGTTTGGTGCGGCATCATTGCTGGCTGTATTATAGGTCCCTATTTTTACCGTGGGACATTAAATGGACAGCGATATGCATCTTTTCTTCAACACACACTATCGCTCCTCATGGAGGATCTAGGATTGGGAACTCGACTATCAATGTGGTTCCAACATGATGGATGTCCCGCACACACTGCAAAAGTTACCAGAGACGTTCTAGATGCGACATTTTCAAATAGGTGGATTGGGAGGGGAGGTACTGAGCGATGGCCAGCACGGTCCGCTGACTTGACACCATTAGACTTCTTTCTCTGGGGCGCAGTGAGAGACAGAGTGTATCAAGAACCCCAATGACAGTAGAGGATATGCATCATCGTATTGCTGCAGCCTGTGTGGCAATATCTTTAGAAACTCTACAATCTGTGCAACACTCTCTCGTTAAACGTCTCCAAACGTGTATTGATGCAAACGGACGGCACTTCGAACATATGTTGACGTAACACAGTTTCAATGGTCAAGATGTGGGTGTATTTTCTATGCTGGATGTAATGCAAAACAATACAGTTTCTGTGGGTGACAGGGCACTAGTAAATGTGTTTAGAATATTGAAACCATGTGTGTTATCTCTAATTGTAGCTCTACTTGTAATTTCGTTACAATAAACATACATTTACAATGTGAAGTAACTTTGCGTTGGAAGTGTTTCTTGTTCAGTTTTGTGGATTGTTCTACCCTTCCCATTACGTGAGCCCCTGACAGGCAGCGTGAGTTTCACGCTTGAGTCCCAGGACGTGCGCTAGCTGTGTGCTTAATTTAATTAAAGCGTCAACTTCGCGTCGCAATATCTCGGGATGTAATTGGCGTATTATGATGCAATAAACACCATTGTTTATGTGATTTTGTATGCTATTGATTGCATACGAAAAAGTAGGGGGTGTACATTAAAAAAACACAAGTTTTGTTGAAAATAGTATTTGTAAACGTTTTAAAATTTCGCATAGTATTTAGTTTCTTAGGCCCCTACCGTACGTTTATGCTGGTGAAAATCGTTTTTTAATATCTTTTGTCGTTCCAGAGATATTTCAGGTGGCAGCGTTAGGTGAGACTCCCTGTATACAGTGTGCTACAAAAAGGTACGGCCAAAATTTCAAGAAACATTCCTCACACACCAAGAAAGAAAATATGTTATGTGGACATCGGAAACGCTTAATTTCCATGTTAGAGCTCATTATAGTATTTCTCTTTAACGATTGATTTTGACAATCAACATGTGTGGGATGACGAGAATCCGCACGTAATTGTGCAATCACGTCATCAACACAGATTTTCTGTGAACGTTTGGGCAGGAATTGTTGGTGATGTCTTGATTGGGCCTCATGTTCTTCCACCTACGCTCACTGGAGCGCGTTATCATGATTTCATACGGGATACTCTTACCTGTGCTGCTAGAACATGTGCCTTTACAAGTACGACACAATATGTGGTTCATGCACGATGGAGTTGCTGCACGTTTCAGTCGACGTGTTCATACGGTTCTCAATAACAGTGACCGAGGATTGGTAGAGGCGGACCAATTACATGACCTCCACGCTCTCCTGACCTCAACCCTCTTGACTTTCATTTATGGGGGCATTTGAAAGCTCTTGTCTACGCAACTCGGGTACCAAAGGTAGAGACTCTTCGTGCTCGTATTGTGGACGGCTGTGATACAATACGCTATTCTCCAGGACTGCATCAGCGCATCAGGGATTTCATGTGACGGAGGGTGGATGCATGTATCCTCGCTAACGGAGGACATTTTGAACATTTCCTATAACAAAGTGTTTGAAGTCACGCTGGTACGTTTTGTTGCTGTGTATTTCCATTCCATAATCAATGTGATTTGAAGAGAAGTAATAAAATGAGCTCTAACCTGGAAATTAATCGTTTCCGGATATATGTCCACATAAAATATTTTCTTTCTTTGTGTGTGAGGAATGTTTCCTGAAGGTTTGGCCGTACCTTTTTGTAACACCATATATACATATCTCAGGACATTGATTTACTATTTGTATTTGTTTTGGTTTATTGTATTCTTTGTGATGGAAGTATGTGTGTTTGTGAATGGGTGTATCTGTACGTCGCGAGAATAATGTTAGTAAGCTGTAAAGAGACAAACAATGTGCTAGATATTTGCTTAAGTACGTCCGCTGAGTTTGCAAGCATTCTGTATCAAAGAGAATTTGAAAGAAATTACCTGGCATTTCAAGTAATTTTTAGCCAGCAAGTCGCTGTGGTATAAGGATTTCCTGTGTTGTTGAATTATTGTGAGTACAATGCACGCCGGAAACCCAAACGTATATTCAGGATGGGACGTTTACCATATAAGTAGATATTTGTCGATTGCAGTCAGCAGTCTACGTCTTCACAACATCCGAGAAATTTCTGACAACTGTCTCAACCCGCGTCGTGTTAGTGAATTAATTGCTAGCCATATAAAACAGCCGCAGGAACTTTTTACAAGTTATGGTTACCACTTTCTTTCCGGTATCTCTCGAGATGAGGTTTACAATTTACTTATGTTTGGTTATTTACTGCATAGGCTAAAAAGTACCTTCATTTTCAGGAATAGTAGTAACGTTCAGATAAATGAAACAGCCTACTCGGGTACTACATTGCTTTATTTGTCACAAAAAGAATACATTTATTTGCAATTCTGCATTACAAAATACCATCCACCAGATCCCAATGACTTAAATGTAACATCAGTCTTTTGACAGTGAATAATGAATAAAACAAAGTGTGATTAAAAAACTAGTTACGCTGACGTGAGGCGACAGCATGAGAGAAAACTACATGAAACGTGAGTGGCCGCTGTCAGGTGTGCTGCGGTTCACTGGTCGCCCTCTTCCAGGTAGGCGAGCTGCAGCTTCACCGGGGAGTACTTGCTGCGCAGCTCCTTGAGCACCAGCTCCTGGATGAAGTCCACGTCCTCTGGCGGGCAGTAGTCGTCTTCACTGGACCTGACAACAGAGGGGGCGCCGAGAGTTATCAACAGGACTTCCGTCCAAACGAGTACAGGTGCTTCAAAATGACACAGAATAAGAAATGTATGCAAAACTTTATAAAGCGAATATTTGCTCTTTCCAAATATTTATTTCTTATGTCTACATCCATCCCGTCTACCCATAAATATATGTCAGCACTTTATGATAAATCATTTTTTTCCAGAGCCCGACCTTTGGAACACAGTACTATAAACGCTTGAGAGACGGAAAGGAAGGGTCGAGGATGAGCCATGATCGGGTCGCTTGTCCACAATCACAGTGCGAGGGATGCTTGTGGATGATCTGTATCCCCGCCTTACACTAGCCCTGAAAGGCTCACGTTTCGCAACGGTTGCGGAGATGCAATAAAATGTTCAGATGTTAGGAAAAAATGTTCAAATGTTTGTAGAGCTTATGGGACTTAACTACGGGGTCATCAGTCCCTAAACTTACAAACTGCTTATGAACTAGCTAAAACTAAAGACGGCACATATATCCATGCCCGAGGGGGGAGGGGATTCGAACCCCGACCGTAGTGGCCGTGAAGAACGTGAATGGCGCGCCGCAAACCGCTCGGCCACTGCGGCCGGAATGTTAGGAAACCAAGAGAAATCAGTACCCAGAACAACCACCTCTGGCCGTAATAACGACCTTGGTACGCCTGGGCATTTCGCCAAACAGAGCTTGGATGGCGTGTACAGGTACAGATGCCCATGCAGCTTCAACACGAGACCACAGTTCATCAAGAGTAGTGACTGGAGAATTGTGACGAGCCAGTTGCTCGGCCCCCATTGACCAAACGTTTTCAATTGGAGAGATCTGGAGAATGTGCTGGCCAGGGCAGCAATCGAACATTTTCCGTATCCAGAAATGCCCGTACAGAACCTGCAACATGCGGTTGTGCATTATCCTGCTGAAATGTAGGGTTTCGCAGGGATCGAATGAATGATAGAGTCACGGGTCGTAACACTTCTGAAATGTAACGGCCACTGTTCACAATGCCGTCGACATGAACAAGAGGTGACCGAGACGTGTAACCAATGGCACCTCATACCATCACGCCGGGTGATACGACAGTATGGCGATAACGAATGCATGTGCGTTCAACGCTATGTCGCAAAACACGAATGCGACCATCATGATGCTGTAAACAGATCTTGGATTCATCCGAAAAAATTACGTTTTGCCATTCGTGCACCCAGGTTCGTCGCTGCGTACATCATCGCAGACGCTCCTGTCTGTGATGCAGCATCAGGGATAACCGCAGCCATGATGCTGCAAACGTCATCGAACTGTTCGTACAGATAATTGTTGTCTTGCAAACGTCCCCATCTGTTAACTCAGGGCTCGAGACTTGGCTGCACGATCCGTTACAGCTATGCGGATAAGATGCCTGTCATACGAGGCAGTTGGGATTCGTATTGCCTTCCTGAACCAAGTGATATCATACTCTGCTAACAGTCATTGGATCGCGACCAACGCGAGCACCAATGTCGCGATACGATAAACCACAATCGCGATAGGCTACAATCCGAACTTTATCAAAGTTGGAAACGTAATGGTACGTATTTCTCCTCCTTACCTGCGGCATCACAATAACGATTCACCAGGCAACTCCCGTCAACTGCTGTTTGTGTATGAGATATCGGTTGGAAACTTTCCTCATGTCAGCATGTTGTAGGTGAATGCTCTGAAAAGCTAATCATTTGTATATCACAGCATCGTCTTCCTGTCGGTAAAGTTTCGCGTCTGTAGCACGTCATCTTCGTTGTATAGCAATTTTAATGGCCAGCAATGTAGCTTCTAGCTCTCTCAGCTCGGCAGTTTAATTTTTACTACCTAAACCCGGGCACGTATTGCTGTGTTTCAGTCTGATATGAAATGGAATGGCCGGCCGCGGTGGACGAGCGGTCTGAGCGTGCCAGTCACGGTCTGCACGGCCGCTGCGGTCGGGTGTTCCAATCCCCCCTCGGGCATGGATACTTGTGCCGTCTTTAGTGTTAGCTATTTCATAAGTAGTTTGTAAGTTTACGGACTGATGATCCCGTAGTTAAGTCCCATACGCTTTACAACTATTTGAACATTTGAAATGGAATGTAGACACACCGCGAAAATACACCAACCAAATAAATATGTACCCTGTTGGGTGTTCTTGTGGCTATGAAAAATGAAACGCAATTCGGAAAAAAATTTACAGGCTGATTCGCGCAAAGAAGAAAAGAACAATCAGCCACTATTAATAATGCTACTTATTAAAAACATGCGCTGTTGCCGGTTTCGAACCCAAAGTTTCATTCAAATGTTCAAATGTTTGTAGAGTTTATGGGACTTAACTACTGGCTCATCAGTCCCTAAACTTACAAACTACTTATGAACTAGCTAATACTAAGGAAGGCACAAATATCCATGCCCGAGGTGGTTTCGAACCCCCGACCGTAGTGGCCGTGCAGACCGAATCCAGGTTCTGTTTACAGCATCATGATGGGCGCATCTGGGTTTGGCGACATCGCGGTGAACACACATTGGAAGCGTGTATTCGTCATCGACATATTGGCGTATCACCTGGCATGATGGTATGGGTTGCCATTGGTTATACGTCTCGGTCACCTCTTGTTCGCATCGACGGAACTTTGAACAGTGGCCATTACATTTCAGATGCGTTACGACCCGTGGCTCTACCCTTCATTCGATCTCTGCGAAACCCTACATTTCAACAGGATAATGTACAACGGCATGTTGCATGTCCGGTACGGGCGTATCTGGATACGGAAAATGTAAGACTGCTGCCCTGGCCAGCACATTCTCCAGATCTCTCACCAATTTAAAACGGCTGGTCAATGGTGGCCAAGCAACTAGCTCCTCACAATACGCCAGTCACTACTCTTGATGAGCTGTTGAATCGTGTTGAAGCTGCATGGGCATCTGTACCTGTACACGCCATCCAAGTTCTGTTTGACTCAATGCCCACGCGTATCATGGCCTTTTTTACGTCCGTGGTGATTGTTCTGGGTACTGATTTCTCAGGATCTATGCACCCAAATATCGTGAAAATGTAATCACATGTCAGTTCAAGTATAATATATTCGTCCAATGAATACCCGTTTATCATCTGCAATTATTCTTGGTGAAGCAATTTTAATAGCCAGTAGTGTATTTAAGAGCGCCCATATAATATTTTAGGGGAGAGGATTAATGCCGAGTCATACAGTAGATCCAAGCCCATCCCTGATTCAAAGTCCTGGTTCTAAAACAATGCTTTCGAATATTTTTTAAGAAGAAATTCCCCTATGTTTCTATTTTTTTTCCTCTCCCTGGCACCCGTTCGCCTTCCATGCATGGGCTCCGAGAGTGTATCTTTGCATCGTGAACTGTTAACTGAAGGGGGGGGGGGGGGTAAGGTACGGCGATACTTTACAGTATCGAACTGTGGCAAGCCCGACCGATGAGCACCCATTGGCAGGGATGCCTTTGATGATGGCACTGCAACTCACATTCCTACACTTGTGAATGTTCTCTTGCGTACATCATTTAGTGAGCATCGCGTGTTGAGCCGCCACTTCCGTCATACTTTTACCTCAAAGGTGCCCGAGGGAGGACTCTAATCTCCGAGGGCGAAAAACCGCGCGCTCCGCAGCAAGGTGCCTTAGAGCGCTCGGCCACTCCACCGTGGCTTAATTGTTTGTAAAATTTAAAATCTCTTTTCTTTCAGAAATTTAATGTATCTTATAATACAACATTAGTAGAAGAATAGAGCTTCATGGAACCTATTTATTGATTGATGAAAACAAACAACACATTAAAGATTAACCTCGTAGTATCAGTGTATTTTCAGTAAAGATTACTGTAATGGGAGGGGCAGAGGACTGTTTACGCAAGTTTAATAGAAAATTATAATATTTGTTAATTACTTTAGATTCATATAAAAAACTTTTTTAAATTACAATTTTCGGTGCTTTTCGCTGACTTTTACTCGAAATATACATTTTAAAGAGATATGTGGAAATACAGTCCTGAAACTAAATACATCAAACATGACTGTTTTCGAAGATTGCATTTACTGTTAAAATTTAAACTTTTGTGATAAGTTAAACTGAGAAAATGCAACATTTATGGAATATGGCACGAGACTTCATTACACACAATACATATTATTTTTCCAGATTTCAACATACATTGATAGTGACCGGGCCAAACATGGCAGCGCCATCTAGCGGGCTCTCTCTTTCCCCCCTTCAAGGTAGAAAAGTTTTGTTCTTTATAATTTTTTCGTTTGATGCTTATTTTGTGAGATATTTGGCCCGGTCACTATCAATGTGTATAATGTACCTGACTAGATTGAAATATTTCTGAAAGTGAGTATAGAATACTAGAAACCCTCCGCCCTAATCCCGTCCCCTTGGTATTGCTCGGATTAAGAAGACGTCAAAGTACAAAACTCATTTATATTAGCTTGGTCACAAAACATTTACTTCCGGTGTCAACAGACAGCGTCACATTCACCCATTTCTGCGCATGCGCAGTCTTCAGCAAAACCCGGAATTTAGAGCTCAACACTTGGCACTGCCTGTAGATTATTGACGTGACAAATTCTTTCTCATTAGCCGTGTTCCCACACATGCAGGGTCGGCTTTAGTGCCGTGGTGGAGTAGCCGAGCTGTCTAATGCGCCACGCTGCGGAGCGCGCGGTTGCTCGCCGTCGAAGGTTCGAGTCCTCCCTGTAGCATGGGTGTGTGTGTGTTGTCCTTAGGTTAGTTTACCTTAGTTTAAGTAGTCTGTAAGCTACGAACTGATGACCACGCAGTTTGGTCCGATAGATTTACAGACATTTGAACATTTTTTTTTTTTTTTTTTTTTTTTTTTTTTTTTTTCAGGCGGAACTTGGAGAACAGCCCGGTATTCAGCTACGGGGATGTGGAAAACCGCGTAAAAACCACATCCAGGCTGGCCTGCACTGCGACCCCCTTCGTTAATCCGCCAGATGGATTCGAACCGGGGCCGGTATGCCTCACCGTCTCGGTCAGCGGTGCGTTAGACTACAGGGCTAACCAAAAAAATGTTCAAATGTTTGTAGAGCTTACGGGCCTCAACTATAGGTGTGAAAGTGTGTTATGAAATGTTTGCGAATCGTGTAACTGAGGCGGAACTTGCGGTCTAAGGCGCCTCGCTGCGGAGCGCGCGGTTGCTCGCCGTCGGAGGTTCGATTCCTCCCTGGGGCATGGGTGTTTGTTTACCTAGATTTAAGTAGTTTGTAAGCTACGGACTGATGACCACGCAGTTTGGTCCGATGGATTTACAGACATTTGAACTTTTTTTTTCAGGCGGAACTTGGAGAACAGCCCGGTATTCAGCTACGGGGATGTGGAAAACCGCGTAAAAACCACATCCAGGCTGGCCTGCACTCCGACCCCCTTCGTTAATCCGCCAGGTGGATTCGAACCGGGGCCGGTATGCCTCACCGTCTCGGTCAGCGGTGCGTTAGACTACAGGGCTAACCAAAAAAATGTTCAAATGCTTGTAGAGCTTATGAGCATTAACTAAGGGGTCATCAGTCCCTAAACTTACAAACTAATTATGAACTAGCTAATACTAAGTAGCTGGCCGCGGTGGCCGAGGGGACTGAGGCACTCCAGTCACGGTCTGCACGGCCACTACGGTCGGGGGTTCGAATCCCCCCTCGGGCATGGATATTTGTGCCGTCCTTAGGATTAGCTAGTCCATAATTAGTTTGTAAGTTTAGGGACGGATGACCCCGTAGTTAAGTCCCATAAGCTTAACAAACATTTGAATACTAAGGACGGTACAAATATCCATGCCCAAGGGGAGATTCCAACCTCCGACCGTAGTGGCCGTGCAGACCGTGACTGGCGCGCCGCAGTCCGCTCGGCCACGCGGCGGGCCACGGCTAACCGAGCGGGATTACTGACGCGATAAATATGAATGGTTTATTCTCGTAAATGTGAAATTTAAATGTTCAGCTTTCCTTTTCTCGTGTTGTACTACAACAGCAGGGGTCTGGAGGTGGCTGGTATTGGTTTCCCGGCTAGCGCCACTTGGCTGCCGTGTTTTGTCGGCGCGCGGTCCCGCGGCGAGGCGCAGGTATATACAGGTATAGGCGCACAGTGATCGGGGGTCGGCCACCTGTCGCCTCGATCAATGGCTCGCACTCGTGGCCGCCATGAAATATTTATACAAACAGCGCCTCGGTGGCGCTGAATATTTATGGCGGCGTGGCGCGGCGCGGCGTGTAACTGAAACTGCGGCGGCCCGGAAACGCCGAGTAATTGTGGGCTGCGGGCAACCCTCGCCGCCGACACGGGGGCCGCTTTCAATATTTTGTCGATCAGCGATATTGTGAGAGCCCCGTAGCTGGACGCCTCCATTACCGGCGGCGAAATCGATACTGCTATTTCCCGACTGCTTCTCATTCAAATTGTTCGTCGCGTTTGTGTGTCCAGGTCACGGGGGCAAACCAGTAGGTCCATTGGTGTTAGGCGGTTTGCCTGGAATCTGAAATAGCTTATTTTAAGTACCGAGAGCACACTTCTTCAAGTGCGAAGGCAGATTTTCCGTTTTTTTTTTTCTTTAAACAAAAAGCAATTTCTGCTCATAGTAGCTGTAGCGCCGATTGGGTTTCGAACAGGGATTTCCCGCTATTCGTATAAGGTGTCTTGCTATTTAGGCCATGCGGATGAGTTTCCCACCCGACCTATTACTGCCATACTCTATTTCTGGGGGGTATTTCTTATCTGGGAGGTACCAGATTGACTTTATAAAGGTTTAGAAACCAGGTTTTAAATGTTCAAATGTTTGTGGAGCTTAAGGGACTTAACTGCGGGGTCATCAGTCCCTAACTTACAAACTACTTACGAACTAGCTAACACTAAGGTCGGCACAAATATTCATGCCCGAGGGAGGATTCGAACCCCCGACGGCGGCCGGCCTCGCGCAACGCAACATGGCGCTTCAGTACGCGCGACTAATCCGCCCCGGCCCAGGTTTTAAACTGTAAGACAAATCCAGGGGCAGATATGGACTCTGACCATAACTTATTGGTTATGAACTGTAGATTAAAACTTAAGAGACGGCAAAAAGGTAGAAAATGAAGGATATGGAATCTGGACAAAATGAAGAAACCAGATGTGTTTGAAGTTTCAGAAGGAGCAACGATTGGCTAAAACGCAGGGAAGTAATACAGTAGAAGAACATTGCGTAGCTCTGAGAGAGAGAGAGAGTAGTTAAGGCCGCAGAGGATACTGAACTTAATTGCTGAAAGGAGAATATTTAAAAATGTAACAAGTGAAGCAGGAAAAGTGAGTAAAACGTCTGAAAAATGAGGTTGACAGGAAGTGCAGACTGGTTAAGCAGGAGTGGCTTGAGAAGAAATGCAAGACCATAGAAGAATGTATAACTTGGGTAATGATAGATACCGCCTACAGGAAAATTTCTACACAAAAAAGCAAGGGAAGCAAAGAAGGGAAAGCTGAAAGATGGCAGGAATATACTACACAAAGAAAATAAACTTGAAGGCAGTATTCTAGAAATGAAACACGAAGTAAAATAATATTAGATAGGAGACACTATACTGCGAGAAGAATTTGAAGAGCACTAAAAGATAGGAGTAGAAAAAAGTCCCATGGAGTAGATGATGTTCAGTCTGAACTGCTATCATCGTTACAAGAGACAGCCAAAAAGAAATTGTTTCACCTGGTATGCAACATGTATGAGACAGGAGAAACACCCTCTGACTTCAAGAAGAATATAGTTATTGCAATACCTAAGAAAGCAAGTGCAGACAAATGTGAAAATTACAGAACTATCAGTTTAATAACTCATGGGTGCAAATTACTAACACGAATTATTTACAGACGAATAGAAAAACTGGTAGAATCCGACCTTGGGGAAAATCATTTCGGACTCAGGAGATATGTTGGAACACGCGAAGGAATACTCACATTCCGACTTATCGTAGAAAACCACAACAAAACAAAAAGAAATTTCTGCTCTTAGCTGCTGTAGGGTGCTGAAGTACATCAATGGTGACAGTTGAAAATGTGTGTCCGAGCGCGATTCGAACCCGGATTTCCCGTTATTCGTAAGAGGTGCCTTGCCATTTCGGCCACGCGAACAAGATTCCGCGCGACCTAACTTACTACTGCCATACTCTATTTCTTTCTTATATGTATGTAAATGCTGAGTCTTGCAGCAGTGTCTGTTCTTTCAGCCGAACGGCATGGAAGGCGAACCAAAGGCTACGTTTCATTGCCGGAACACTTAGAAGATGCAAGAGTTCTAAAGAAACTGCCTACATTACATTTTTGCGTCCTAATTAGGAGCATTGCCGCGCATTGTAGGATTCCCGGCATGTAGGACTGACCAACATCACCTAGAGAGAAGGCCGCGGCGCTCACGTGTGACGTCAGGCAGAGTAGGCCTCCATCGCGTAGCTCACTGAGTGGCCGCTGGGGCACGGCCCACTATGCCGTAGCAGTCAGCCAGTGAGCTACGCGATGGAGGCCTACTCTGCGTGACGTCACACGCGAGCGCCGCGGTCTTCTATCTAGGTGGTAGAATGAAACTTTCAATCTGCAGCGGAGTGTGCGCCGATATGAAACTTCCTGGCAGATTAAAATTGTGTGCTGGAACTGGAACCCGAACCTGGGACCTTTGACATTCTGGAACATGTTCGAATGTTTGTAGAGCTTATGGGTCTTAACTGTGGGTTCATCAGTCCCTAAAATTACACCATGCCCGAGGGGGATTCGAAGCCCCGACCGTAGCGGCCATGCATACTGACTGGCGTGCCGCAGACCGCATGGTCACTGCGGCCGGCGGTTTTTAAGCCTTAGGGACTGATGACGCCGTAGATAAGTTTCTTAAGATTTACAATTATTTGGACATTTGATTTTACTACTTCTAACCCACTATGACACCCCTTAATAGTTGAATTTCGAAAATACCCCAAATGTGCCTCTTAAATTTTAACCAAATATGCATATATCATTTTTTGTAATTCTGCGATCAAAACTGGCTTAGTAGCAACGTAGATTCAAAATATGTTTCACCCCCTAAATGATTAATTTTCTGAAAATACCGAAACACGTATATTTTTAATTCTGACCAAGAAAACATATCAATTTATGTGGTTGTAGCTTCAAAATTGCCTTAATAGCAAAATATTTTCGATAAACATCCCCTCTCCAATTTAACCTACTTGATGGTTAAATTTCCAAATATACCGAAAGATGTATTTTTTAAATTCTAACGAACAATACAAATACCAGTTTTTGCAGCTCTAGCTTTAAAACTGTCTTGACAACAGTGTGTTTTCGAAAAGAATTTTTGATCCCCTGTTTTACCTCCTTAGTTGTTGAATTTCCAAAAATATCGAAACTGCTCACTTCTTAATCCTGATCAAGAGTCCATATCCTAAGTTTCGTAGTAATAGCTTGAAATTTGAGTTAACAGCAACATATTTTTGAAAATCAATTTTTGCATCCCGTATCTCACCTCCTTATTGGTCAAATTTCCAAAACTACCGAAACCTGTGTCTTTTAAATTCGAACCCCGAATCGAAATCCGAATATTTGTAGTTCTAGCTTCAAAACTGCCTAAATAGCAACAGATTTTCGAAAAACATCCCCTCTTCAATTTAACCCCCTTTATGGTTGAATTTCCAAAAATACCGAAACACGTTTTTTTTTTTTAATTCCAACCATCAATACAAATATCAAGTTTTGCAGCTCTAGCTTCAAAATTGTCTTAATAGCAACGTGTTTTAAAAAAGAATTTTTCATCTCCTATTTTACCCTGTTACTTCTTGAATTTCCAAAATTACTGATACTCGTGTTTTCTTAATCCTGACCAAGATTCAGCATCTGAAGTTTCGTAGTTGTAGCGTACAATATGAGTTAACAGCAACATATTTTTGAAAATCAATTTTTTGCGTCCCCTTTTCTACCCTCTTATTGGTCGAATTTCAAAAAAATGCCAAAAAACGCATCTTATAAATTCGAACCCTGAATTAAAATCGGAAATTTTGTAGCTCTAGCTTCAAAATTGTCTAAATAACAACGTATTTTCAAAAAAAAAACTTTCATCCCCTATTTCACCCCCTTGCGGACAGAATATCGAAAAATCGCTACTTAAATGACGCCTACAGAGTAAGATCAACACCCTCTACAAATTTCAACTTTCTATCTTCAGTGGTTTGGCTGGGCGATGATGGGTCAGTCAGTCAGTCAGTCGGGAAATTGCCTTTTATATATAGAGATGACACAGCTGTAGCTGCTCAGGGGTCAACCTGCTCTCGAAGAACTCGCTGTTTACTACCATGACATCCACCTGAAACCCAATCTCGATAAAACTGTGATGTGAGTGTGTATGTGTGTGTGTGTGTGTGTGTGTGTGTGAGAGAGAGAGAGAGAGAGAGAGAGAGAGTGTGTGTGTGTGCATTCCATCTACGCAATAGGAAAGCAAGAAGAAAGTCGAGCATCACCTGGAAAGGGTGCGATTTGATTCACAGCTACATGCCAACCATGGGACTGGGAGACTGGACGACTCGAGTATTCGTTCAAATTCACTTCAGCACCACCTAAGTCTCCCGTACTGCCGAGTTGCTGGGGGTGTGAAATATAATAAAATCAATTTCATTGGCTGTGACTGACGAAAGCGCGCTTTTTTATGCAGTACAATATCTAGGACTTTAGCAGTGACACTGATTTTACAATTCAGTTTTATTATTACCGGTGGTACATGCATATAGTCTTGAAAATTTGTGCCTTTGAATTTTTAAGAGTTATCGTAATATTTGTAATATTGAAAACGAAAAACGTTGCGACATGCATCAGATAACTGAGATACGAATAGTTCAGTAAATTCACTAACTATTTTGTTGCATTATAAATTGTATGTGTGATTTTTCTAAGCAACATCTGCTTCCTGTTATTATGTGTTCTATACATCCCGGTCGAAGTGACTAAGAAAGTTCATTATAAATTCCCCAAATGAACTTTAACAAAAATGATTTTCAAGTTTCGTATCATGTTAATCTAAAAGAATACAAGTGTCAAAGAAGACACCTTTCATTTATAGTATGCTTTTTTCGCACTGTGCTATTTTCAATTAGTTTACACTTTTCGTTTTGTTCTCAAGCCTTTACTACTACAGTAGTTTCTTTACGTTGCTGAAGTATTTTTAGCAAGTATGGAGGACTTCTCCTCATGAGTCCTAGTTTTGAGACTCCCGTTAACAGCCGTGGCGGAGCGTCTGAGCGCATTGAGGCGCTCATCTACAATGCGCGAGGCCGTTCCCCGTCGGGGGTTGGAATCCCTCCTCGGGCATGGATGTTTGTGCTGTCTTTAGTATAAGTTAGTTCATAAGTAGTTTGTAAGTTTAGGGACTGATGACCCGCAGTTAATTCCTTAATCTTAACAAACATTTGAAATTTTAATTTCCCGTTAATATGGAAATGCAGGAATAAAACATATTCTCGCAAAGAGTGTGTGACTCAACACAAAATATTGTTTATTTATGCAATTCATATTCTGTGTTGCCTGAAAATATAACAAATAATGTTTTATTATGTAGAACTGATTCAAATATTTACAAACTTTTCTTCAGTTCCACTAAATTATTTCTGCCAAGCCACATATATATTTCCCAAACATAAGTTATTTATAATAGTTTAAAAACAATTACAGATATGATTACAGAAATGTTTTTCTTTCGGGCTTGTCCAAAAGAACAGACACTATATCTATAATCGCACGTATGTGTACAAAAGGCAAATGATTTCTGTGCGGATGCACAAGCACGCCCAATCTCTTGTGGAAGTAAGTCCAAGCTGCGCGCTAGAGCAAGTAATGAGAAAGGGGTGCTACAATCGTAGAGTACGATAAGCCGAGTATTTGGGCGGGGCGGAAAGCGTATCTAGGCAGTCTAAATGGGTAAGATGGCCGCCAACCCGAAACGGGAAATCCGAATTCGAATCCCGGTCAAGCACAAATTTTGAGCTTTGCCACAGAATACATTTCAATGCCCTGTAACAGCAGAGATGAGTGAATATTTCAAATTCCAAAAAATTATGTCAGTGGAGACAACTGAAGTGCAGTGTAGCTACCGAGGCAATAATAACTTGGCTGTTGTCAGTCACTTTGCCTTGACAGAGGAACAAACATCAGGTGCGGTAACCTGACCAGGTCCCTTGTAGCTTGCCGGTTTTGCAGGTATCCGAGTCGGACGCTTTAATCACTGTGCATCGGTACGTACGCATTGTTGGGTATCTGTCAGGACTCCATCACAGCTGCTTGAATGGTTGTAGCGGCAAAAGGAGCTGACAGGCTGTAAAGAGGATTTGTACACCTCTAAATAAAGAATGATCACTGATGCTCTTATCCGGAACTTGGTATACAGATTTTTCCATAGACAACAGATGAAAGCATCGAGTTGCCTCAGATACACTGGGTCCTTGTGAAGCATTCCACTCATATGTCGATCCTGCTCCCAGCATGCCTACAGTGAGATCCTGTGCGAATGGTTGAAGATGTGCACTGTGGTATATACTCGACCTTGACGTGTGGCAGTGCCCTAGAATGAATTGAATGTTGCAAACATTTTTCACCATTACTGCCAACAGGATTAAAGAGAAGAGTGCAGAAACAAACCTCCTGAACATCATCTGATCTTCGATGACGACGACAAATAAATGAAAATGAGTCGCTACAACCCCAGCTAATTAATCGCAAGGATTACACAGCGGTGGTCGAATCCGGCACCTAAGAATCCTTTAATAACTATTTCAATTGTTTTGACCTGTCAAATTTATACTGGTTGTGTCTGTTTTTACCCCTTCAATCACTATTTGTCTTCTTCTGTTTCTGTTCGTGGGTTTTGATTCATCAGTAGCCATAAGTTTCAAAAGGTAAACACTTACTCATTGTCTGAGAAAGTCCTACAGCTACAAATGCTAAAGACGTAGATTTGTCTTTCCTTAACCTATCTTCCAAGTCTTTACCTGAGTATTGCCTCCTCTGTTCTTACGTTTCTCCTGAATCCAAACTGATCTTCCCCAACGTCGGATTCCACCAGTTTTTCCGTTCGTCTGTAAATAATTCGTGTTAGTATTTTTCAACCACGACTTATTAAACTGGCAGTAGTAATTCGGATGTAGTATATGGAGGGGTTATACGACGGCAGTATTGTAGAAAGGGGAGATACAGTAGATGAAGATGAGATAGGAGATACAATACATGTAGGTACTGCATTCCATACACGTTGTTCCCCATTCACTGATTCGACTGCAATTATTGTGACGAAAACTTAACGTTCCCGTGTAGATAAAGTCGTCTTTCTGCAGGAGGACAGAACTTCTGGTCATTAGAAACCAGTTTTTGTTCTTAAGAGAAACCGACATTATTCAGCAAATACCTGTAGGTTACAAGAATCCAGGTAAGCGGTCCTTTAACGTACCATTTCATACCATAACTATTGATATTAGTTATTGGTAAAATTTACGTCAATAAATGCACTCCCTACTGTAAAAATTTTACAAATCAATTTTAATTATACTACCAGCACTGTTGTTGTTGTGATCTTCAATCCGGAGACTGGTTTGATGCAGCTCTCCACAATATCCTATCCTGAGCAAGCCTCTTCAACTCCACGTAAGAACGGCACCTACATCTGTCTGAATCTGCTTACTGTATCCATCTCTTGGTCTCCCTCTGCGATTTTTACCCCACACACTTCCCTCCAATGCTAAATTTACGATTCCTCGATGTCTAAGAATGTGTCCTACCAAGCGATCCCTTCTTTTAGTCAGGGTATGCCAAAAATTCCTTTTCTCACCTATTCTGTTTAGTACCTCTTCATTAGTTATGCGATCTACCCACCTAATCTTCAGCATTCTTCGGTAGCACCACATTTCAAAAGCCTCTATCCTCTTCCTGTCCACACTGTTTATCGTCCATGTTTCACTCCAATACAAAGCAACACTCCACACAAATGCCTTCTAAACGGACTTCCTTAGGCTTAAATCAATATTCTATGTTAGAAAAAATTTATTTTTCAAGAATGCTTTTCTACCCATTGCCATTCTGCATTTTATATCCTCTGTACTGCGATCATCGTATCCTACAGAATATCGTATTCATAAATGTAGTAAGACGGATATTTGGAGCACTGTTGTCGCAACGTGTAACAAAACTGAGCAGAAGTGTCCTGACTTCATATGTTAGTCTTTGGTTACACTGAGTTTTCTTGTCACTGTGAGAGCACCTATGATTGTGCAAATTGTTTATCACTAATGTATGAGATGCTCCTGGACTTTTTAGGAGGAAATGGTCGAAAAGGGGAGAGGGTGGGAGGACGAAATAGGCACGAGGAGGGGAGCAGACAAACAGAGAGAAGGAGGGGATGATCAGATGGGTAGGGAGAGGGAAGGGGAGATGGACAGTGTGTGGCCTACCTGATAGCCGGAAGGGGACTGAGGATACAGACTGTGGAAGACTGGACTGAATAACGATCCAGGCCAATCACTTTGTGTGCCAGACATTAAATATCCGGGCACGTTATCCATTATTAAATTAATGAAACTGCTAACAGAAATTAACGACCTACTGAAGCGGATTATTATCAGATAGTTGTGCATATAAATAGGTGGTGGCTGTTCTTTCGGTGCAGGATGAATCATCTGCCAGTTACCACTTACTAACTGATGTACAATAGTTTGTACGTCATACAGCGAAATCTGTCTCCGTAACTGTATGAGAATGTAAAAAGTAGCCCGTCACCAGTCGTATAACAGTCACAACGTGTGTTAGCGATGATGCAACTACAGATAACTATGGCTTTATTGAATCGTCACAGCTTCATGAACGCAACGCCAATAGAAATTAATTTGACGTTGAAGAATATTAGGGTTTAAATACCCACACACAGCGTGGTCATTAGGACGGAGCTCGGATTGTTTGTTTAAGGATGGGGAAGAAAATCGGCCGTGTCCTTTCAAAGAAACCATCGCGGCATTTGCCCACAGAGATTTGGGGAAATTCCCGAAAACCTAAATCTGTATGGCCCAAGGTGGATCTAAGCCACTGTCCTTACGAATGCGAGTCAAGTGTGTTACACACGGCACCTCGCTCGGTGAAAACAGATGAAGAGAGTTTGTTGTCGTGGTCTTCAGTCCGGAAAATGGTTTGATACAGCTCTCCACCCTACTCTATCCTGAGCAAGCCTCTTCATCTCCTCATAAGGACGTCAACCCACATCCATTTGAATCTGCTTACTATATGCGTCTCTTGGTCTCCCTCTGCGATTTTTACCCCACACACTTCCCACTAAAGCTAAATTTACGATTCCTTGATGTCTACGAATGTGTCCTACCAATCGATCGCTTCTTTTAGTCAAGGTGTACCAAAAATTCCTCTTCTCCCCAATTCTGTTCAGTACCTCTTCATTAGTTACGCGATCTACCCTCCTAATCTTCAGCATTCTTCTGAAGCACCACATGTCAAAAGCCTCTATCCTCTTCCTGTCTAAACTATTTATCGTACAAGTTTCACTCCCATACAAGGCAAAACTCCATAGAACATAGAAATGCCTTCAGAAATGATTTCCTTACACATAAATTAATATTCGATGTTAACAATTCCTTCGGCATCACCTGATTTTCCAAGACTGCATTCCATTGCCCTTGTTTTGTTCTTGTTCAAATGTTTGTAAATACCAAACTGCGTGGTCATCAGTCCGTAGTTTACAAACTACTTAAACTAAGGTAAACCAACCTAAGGACAACACACACACCTATGCCCCAGGGAGAACTCGAACTTCCGACGGCAAGCAACTACGCGCTCTACAGCGAGGCGCCTTAGACCACCCAGCTACTCCACCGCGGCGTTTTGTTCTTGTTAGTGTACATCTTATATGTTCCTTTCGACACACTGTTCATTTCGTTCAATTGCTCTTCCAGGTCATTTGCTTTGACAGAATTACAATGTCATCAGCAAAACGCAATGTTTTTATTTCTTCGCCCTGAACTCTAATTCCTTCTCCAAATTTCTCTTTGCTTTCCTTCACAGCTTGCTCAAAGTAGAAACTGAATAACATTGGAGAAAGGTTACAACCCTGTCTTACTTCCTTCCGAACCACTGCGTCGCTTTCATGCCCTTCAACTCTAAAGACAGCTATTTGTTTAATGTACAAGTTGTAAATAATATCCGTTTCCTATATTTTAACCCTGCTGACCTCAGATCTTGAAAGAGTGTACTCCAATCAACATTGTCAAAAGATTTCTCCAAATCTGTGAAAGGCAGAAATGTAGGTTTGCCTTTCCTTAATCTATCTTCTATCTTAAGATGGGTATTGCCTCCTGTGTTCCTACATTTCCCCTGAATCCGAACTGATCTTCCCCGAGGTCAGCATCTATCAGCCTTTCCATCCTTCTGTAACTAAGTGTTAAAAGTTTGCAACCATGACTTATTAAACTGATGGTTCTGTAATTTTCACACCAGTCTGCACCTGATTTTTTTTTTTTTTTTTTTTTTTTTTTTTTGGAATGGGGATTATTACATTTTTTCTTAAATTCTGAGAACAGTGTTAATAATATTAATTAGATTTAATTATCATCGAAATAACCTAACCGGGTCGATGCTCGAGAAAATTCAAGCAAGCTTCAGTGACGGTGTTTCCAAACATGTTCTTGGATTGGTTTACTCAAACCGAACAAGAGAACGATACAAAAATCGGACTGGATGGTATAGCAGGGTTTTATCTAAAGCCAACCGCTCAGCAGTCTCGAACGCTTTAGTTAACCAAACGGAATGATACTGAGCATACCGAATTACACCGTTTAAAAATTGTTTGCTGACACACATTACTCAGCATAACCTACCCTTCTACCACCCTTACAGACTTTTCAGATAGTTTCTGACCTCTTTCTCTCTCTCTCTCTCTCTTTCTCTCTAGCGTCAAATATCAGAAATGTAACGAAACTTAGTAAATATAAAGCTTAACAACTGTTAACAGAGTATTTTTTTCTTATTTAGCAGTTTTAACGATGAATGTCTGTTCACATTACACTGTATAGCGTATATTCAAATATGGAGTTCCAAACAACCTTATATTGCAATATAATTACATCGCGCATCTCCTACTCGGGATCAGTAGATGGAATAGATATTCAAAGAAGTTAGTAGCTTGTTTACAAGCCCCAGCAGGAAACAAAGCGTATACTTCGCAAGAGATTTTAATCATGGGACACATTAAAATGTGTGAAGGAATCCATCTTATTTTAAAAAGATTTCTTGTCTGATCGTTCGGCCCCATACCTCAGAGCCCTATTATGCGATATTTATACAGCGGTCTCCTTTCCAGACGCGCGTCCCACGCTGATAACTTTAATTACAAACCGCTCAAATAACAGCCGACTCTTCACATCCGGACACCGTGCCAGCTCTTTCTACACAACACGCCTAGAGGTTATCTTCCTGCTAAATACAGCCTATGAAACTTGTAACAATTAAAATTAGATAGCGGAATTACTATAATTTAAGTCGTGTTCCATCACGAGCCTCTTGCAGCTGTTCGTACGTACATAAATTTGCGCTCTTAGTCACTGAAGACGAATAGCTTGCCAGAAACCAGTTCGGATTTTGAAAGCATATAGAGAAACAGGCAAGTTGCTTTAACGATTCTACAGTAGTAACACAATAATTGTTAAAGGATTTCTTCTTACATACAAGTGCACACAATATATTTACGCCAGTTTGAGACTGGGAGAGCTGATCACTCTGGAGTATCACAATAGTGAACATGAACATCACTGATTTATAAATTAGAGATGGATTACAATGAAAATTAACGTAATTTGAAAGGAATTTGGCACAGATAAACACCGAACAAAAATAGTGTGTTATAGCCGTTAAGAGTCGCAAGAGTAGATGTTTACACACGTTTAACTATGATGCTACATTCTTAACAAAGCATTACAATCTCCAACTGTCATCATAATAATAACAGTAACTATTAACAATTAATAATATGCACAACCACATGTGAATATCGAAAAGGGTCATTCCCTGGAAACTCACTGGTGGTGATTAGGTGACCATTTCAGAATTTTCTCATATTTGTTGCATGGGTACCTACATGTCTTAATAGAAAAACTACCAAATATCATTGTCCTGTTTCTAACCATTTTTGAGAAACTCATGTTTGAACGCTGAAAGGCGTGTATGCGATCAACAGTAGGGCACCAATATCCCCATCTTCAGAGGTCTACTGCTTAGTGATGAATTGACCTATAGATCTCAATTTTTTTCTATGCATTACATATGTAGAGCACTAAGTTGATATATGATATAAAAAGTGAGAAACACCATTAAGAATTTTTTTATGAAAAATATTGAATATTGTCATGCTGTGGATTAAATTCACGATTTTAAAAAAATAACTCTGCTTACGAAAACAGTACAGCCCTCAATTTTGGTACTGTAGCTCTTCAGTTCTAGTTTTAAATATAAAAAATAATGGTAAGCATATTGCATTGCATTTAATAGTTCTTACTTTCAGTTAAAGTTGACTCCGTCAGGAAAAAGGTGGAATTTGATGAACTTCAAAGTCCTGGATGGGTATTTAAACACTTGAATCTGAACTTGATTTTTTGCTGACATGTTTACATATTTGGTAGCAATCTTAGGTGCAAAGAAGAATATCCTAACTCACTCACTTCATAGGTAAAAAATAACATTAATATGCGATACACAAATACCGTTCATATACAGCACTACTGGGTATAAAGAAATTGAAACCATTGGTATTCCTTGTAACAGTGTTCTTAAACTGTGTTTGGTTGACCTGAAGAACGAACTGCATACAAGTGATAGTTGAAAACAGTTGATCGCACACACATCTTTCAGCCTTCAAACACAGTTTTCTCAAAAATGGTTAGAGATAGGAAAGTGATATATGGTAGTTTTGCTATTAAGACTTGTATTTAGCCATGCACAAAATATGAGCAAATTCTGAAATGGTCACCTTATCATTCACCAAAATATCTCTGATTTTCCATGGAAAGACCCAAAATTGAAGTGTTGAATTGTTACCAATACTTGCCCTGCCTACCGATAAAGTCGTTGAATACATGTTCAATACATGTTGTGCCTCAAGTTCATATCACTCCTCACAGCCAGCGCACGAAGAAAATATAGTTGTTAGTCTTTTTCTAACAACTAAAGTAATTTTATGTTGGCGTGGAGATCAAATGAATTAGAAAGTCAATATTATGTTCAGCACATACCTAAGTGCTCCATGAAGAAACTGCCCACCTCTCGACTGATAAAAATACACATGCCTTCCATGTCACGGGTTAAGCGGACGCTACCGCTGGAAGTTCGAGTCCTCCCTCTGACATAAGTGTGTGTGTGTGTGTGTGTGTGTGTGTGTGTGTGTGTGTGTGTGTGTAAGTCTAGGAACCGATGACCTCAGCCGTTTGGTCCCTTAGTTGCACAAACTTTGAACTTTGACGCCTTGAAGAATTTCGTACAAATCGCCGTTCTATGCGGAGTACTTCGAGGTAATACATGTATGAAACTAATTGGGGGATGTCATGTAGGGAAACTAAACCAATAAGCACCAGAGAATCAGTGAGTGTCACTTTGCTACTGTAATAAGATCAGAATGTCGTTTCACATCAGTTTTTTAGTTTCTCAATAAATGTTCTCGGATTTTGATGGTTTTATTGAGTATAATAAGAAAGTCCAACATATAATTACAGTATGAAAACTTGAAACAAGTGATAAAACGATTAACTGGGGTGGTGGAATATTTTAGAATTCAGACAGGCAAGAAATAATTTTAGAAAATGAAACATTAAAACTAGTAGATAAATTTTCCGATTCGAGCAGTAAGATAACTTACGATTGCTGTTGTAGATAAAACACAAATTTTATAACAACAGTAGCAAGGAAACTTTTTCAGAGGAAGTTTGTTAACATCGAAAATATATTTACGTTTTGAGAAGTTTTTTCTGAAGACATATATCTGGAGTGTAGCCTTTTGTGCGAGTGAAACCTGGACGATATGAAGTTCAGACAAGAGGAGGACAGAACTTTTGAAAAGTGACACTGCAGAAGAATACCGAAGATTAGATGGAAAGTTCGCATAACTAATGAAATGGTACCCAACAGAATTGGCGAGAACACAAATTTGTGGCATAACTTGACTAAAAGAATGGATTGTTTGATATTAGATACTCTGGGACACCAAGAATTAGTATTGGAAAGAAGTGTGTGTGCAGGGGGAGGGGGTGGGTGAAAATCGCAGACGGAGACTGAAAGAAGAGAACAGTAAACAAGTTCAAGTGGATGTATGTAGCTGTAGTCATAAGGAGATGAAGAGGCTTGCACAGTTTAGAATAGCGTACGGAGCTGTACCAAACCAGTTGAAGACCAAAACAACAACAAAAGTAACAACAAAAATAACAACTTAGACTTGCTTAAATAAATATTTATTTATTTACTACATAAATAATATGAAATGACTGTGACAGTCAGGATACGACTACACACCCGATCTACTAAATGAAAACTACACATCCCTTTTCTTGTGTTGTACATAGCTGTACTTTTGTGCCATGACTTGGACCTGCTCATAGATCACTGTGAACTCGAAGAAGGGTGATTATTTCCAGTATCTAAGTTACCCTTCCTTCTGCTTCTTTATCATGAGTATAACAGCCTTATTTAAAGGTTTGTGTGACTATGTACCTGGTTTTATTAATACCCCAGAACCCAAACCGAAGCTCAGTCTGCCAAGACACTCGATCCTAAGCTTATTTAGGACTATTTAGAACAGAGGTGTAGCAACAAACAGCCCCACAGTTTTGTAGATAATCCATGATTGAAATCGACAAGAAACCGCAGACTTGCAAAAATAAGGAATACCAATACCCACAGTTCTTATGAAGTGAATCAATTACGTTATCGGTTTCGATACTCGATTATCTTTATCTTCAGTACCCTACGAAATACTAAACTATGAAATCCAACCTTTGGTGCATTGTATTGGATGATACCAGTATAATATACATGGTATCTATTCTTCTATTCTAATGCGCCACTGGTGGATATCCGTCGAAACACTAGAGGAAAAGCGCTGATTTTGTATAAGAAAGCTGTCCCCGAAGATTTCAGTTTTTTTTTTAATTACTCCGAATAGAGAAAAAATTATGTTCCTCGGCGAAGTGAGGCCCCTGTCGAAAATAACAGTGATATTACACCGTTGTATCATGATGTCTTCTGAAGGTGACTTAGATCGTGTGTGTTTATTTTGCAACCAAGACTTATAAGAAAAGCGGTTCTGTAATCCTTGTATCTTTCCAGAACTTAATCACTTGAAGATCAATGAAGTATGAGAATTAGAAATGAATCTTATTTATCACATCAGAGCCTCTTAAATTAGGAAGGCCTCAGACACATCAAGCAATTCGGCAGTTGAGAGACTATATTTTCCCTCTACCCCTTATAAGAAAAGTTCCTAAAAATAACGTTATTGTCTGAAACCAAGAATTTTGAATCACAATACTGTGCGTGAGGCTACAAAAGAGTATTTTCCTAGAACTCTAAGGAAAGAACCTTTTAAGACGGCCATTTCTGGACACAAAAGATAAAAGCCGTTCAACGGATGTGCAGTTGGTCGATAAATGGCGCGGTGAGAGCTATGTCAGATTCCCAAAATCACCTGCATTTTTTATTCGTATTTTTTCCGACTGGATACTGATAGGTATGGGTGAAGTAATGAGGAACAGAAACAAGGTACAACAATTAAATTTATTAATAGCTTGGATGTGTCAAGAATTAAATTTGTAATTCTGGATGGCTTGCAATGTCCCTTGCCCAGTTACAGTTCCTTTGCTTCCTATGAACCACCCCATGAATGCTATTTATTTTGCAAATATTAAAAGCAAATTCCTCGCGCAACGAGAAACATCTAATACATGCAGTCTTCACGGAATGATATCGTTCGGAAATTTGGCTATCTCTAATGAAAACGGTGTTCACGGAACGTTAAACCCTGATGTTCCTTCCTTTTTCCTTCGAAAATTTTGTAGACATGGCGCTCGGTTTAAACTCAAAAGTATTTTTTTAATTAATTGTAGCGCATAATACATATCGGCGTGTAAAGTTAATTATGAATTATGCTATGAAAAGTTGTTTCCCCTACGCGGCTTGAAATATCCACTTGGTTTCGATAAGCACATTGCAATTCTCAGTCCTCTAAAAGATATAATATATTAAGCCCCGCTGTAAGATGAGTATGGCGTGGTAGAACTGTCTGCCACTGTGTATGTGTTTGTGTAGCACTAGCAGCAGTATTATTACTCATAACTTTTTTTCATAAAACGAAGGTAAAAATTTTGATTTTTTTCTGGTCGAGTTACATTGATAAATTTATTTGCCTTCCTTCTCATTATCCGTTATTTATTACATTATTAACACTCATATTTGAAGCAATTTCGGTTACGGAAAAGTAGAGTTGCTGGAACCTAATCTGACACAACGGGTAGCTCTAAAAACCCGAAATAATCAACGAGAACTGACGTACCATCTGACAAAGAACATATACAATAAGAGATGTTCCTTGCGCATTAACAAGTTCAGACATTACCATGCTGTCATTCGACCAGAATGTCTGGTCCTGAACAGGACAGGCTTTAATGAAAATCTGAAATTTAAGGAGAAGAAGATCCGAGGAAGATAACGGGGCCAGTGAAAGTAGATTGTGAACACAGGGGACGGCACAATTGGAAACTGTATTGATAGACCAAGAAGATCACGGATGTAGTTAGAAAGAGACGTTTCACCTTCTTTGGGCACATTTGGAGGATGATACCCCCCAGAGTGACCAATCAGATTCTCTCGTACTGGCAGAGAGAAAAGTTGGAACCCCATGGTTAATGGAAGTGTCGAAAGGTCTTCAAGAGTTGGGAATAGTTGATTGCGACATCAGAGATAAAACGTCTTGTAGAATGATTTTAAATCAAGAAAGGTTCCAAGGTTCCAGCACAATCCACGCCGTAAGAAGACAGGTGCCACCTGGACGAAGGAGAGAAGCGAGGAACACAGCCAGAGAGTGTCCATGTAATAGCCAAATACCAAAGCACACTCCCAGCGAAAGAGTTAAATATCTTGGTCCTTAGTTTGCCTATTTGCCTATTCGGAGAGAGAGAGAGAGAGAGAGAAAGAAAGAAATATTTTCTATTTGCATTTGGTGATCGAACACAGGTTTTCTCCTCCCCACATAGATATTTTGGGAGCTACACCAACTGTGCTTTCGTTAGAGGCATTTATTGACAGGTTACAGGGTGTACATAAACACTTTCAATTATTTATTGCACAAGAACTAAATATTTTGTACACGGCATACCTGTCATTTTGAAGAAAAACACTGAAAGATGCTGATTTTTTATTTATTTCTTTATTTTTTAATTTATTATTATTTTTTTTCGTGTATACCGCCACAGCGAGTTTGGTAATTTGCCGACAGTCAGCGCTAGTCGCAAACATCTCGAGTTCATGTGCGGAGCTATCTTTCTGTATGTTGGAGTTCGACAAAAACAAGTGCGCTGCAAAAGTTCAACGGATGTTAAGATGCAAGTACGTTAAAAAGCCACCAACAAGGAACGCCATTTACCACTGGCACAGTAAATTCTTCAGGACGGATTGCTTGTGCCCGGCAACGAGAGGCGGACGTCCCAGAGTGAGTGAAGTGAATGTGGAACGCGTACGAGAGACATGTTAAGTCCAAAGAAATAAGTGTTTCGTGCAATGGTTTTGAATTTTTTTTCGCAGTTGCAACAACTGAATGAGGATAGGGATGGCATTGTTGATCGTTTAATTTTTACCGACGAAGCTACTGTTCACAGTAATGGGAAAGTGAACACGCATAATTGGCGAATCTGATGTACAAAGCATCGACAGGAATGCATTGAATTTAAGCGTGATTTCTCAAAGGTAAATGTTTCTTGTGCCTTGTCATGTCGAAAACTGTAGGGCCACTTTTCTTCACCGTTAGCGCTGTCACTGTATAATCCTACTGGAACATGTTGCGCCTGTTGAGTTTGTTTCCCAGTACATGCTTATGGGACTTAACTACGGGGTCATCAGTCCCTAAACTTACAAACTACTTATGAACTACTTACAACTAAGGCCGGCACAAATATCCATGCTCGAGGGGGGATTCGAACCCCCGACCGTAGTGGCCGTGCAGACCGTTACTGACGCGCCTCAGTCCCCTCGGCCACCGCGGCCGGCTATAGCACCTCAACTCGCAATGTGGCGACTAGCGATAATTACCAAACTACGCTGTGACGGTACACATGAATAAAAACAGAGAAACAAAAATGCACCCTTCAGGATTGTCTTCAAAGTGACATAAGTATCGTATCTGTACAATGTTTGGTTCTTGTGCAACAAATAATTGAAAGTGTTCCTAGACTTTATGAACACCCTGTATATTAATGTTGCATAAGCGGCAATCGTAACAGTTTTCCTGTATAACTACATCTACAGGGATACTCTGCAAGTCACAGTGAAGTGCATGGCATAGGGATCAACGAACCACATTATGATATTTCTCTACAGTTCCTTTCTCTAATAGCTGGCGAGAAAAAAGGAAAACCTCAATCTTTCTGTTTTCGATCTTATTTCTCTTAAATTTGATCATCATGTCTCCCTATGTAGGTGCTAACAATATATGTTCGCATTCAGATGACATTCATTTTCAAATGGGAAAACATGTGTTTGGACACCTCATAAATACTGATCTGCATCTACATAGATACTCTGCAAATCACATTTAAGAGCCTGGTAAAGGGTTCATTAACCACTTTCATAACATTTCGCTACCGTTGCATTCTCTAAAGCGCGAGGGAAGAAAGAACACCTAAATCGTTCCGTTTTCGATCTGATTTCTCTTATTTTATTGGGATGGTCATGTCTCGCTATGTAGGTGGGTGCTAACAAAATATTTTCACATTTATAAGTAAAAGTCGGCGATTGAAATTTCGCAAATGGATCTCGCCGCAACGAATAACGTCGTTCTTTTAATGATTTCCACCTCAAATCGTGCAACATTTCCGTGACGCTTTCCACCCCGTAACGTGATAAAACAAAACGAGCTGCCCTCTGAACCTTCTCAATGTCCTCCGTCAGTCCCACCTGGGGAGGGTCCCACACTGGGCAACAGTACTCCAGGAGAGAACGCTCAAGTGTGGTGTAGGTAGTCTGTTTGGTGGAGCTGTTGCATCTCCGAAGCGTTCTGCCAATGAAACGTAACCTTTGGTTCGCCTTCCCCACAACGTTTTCTATGTGCTGTCTCCAGTCTAAGTTGTACGTAATTGTAACTGCTAGGTATTTGGTAGAATTTACGACCTTAATGTTAGACTGATTTATCGTGTAACTGTAGTTCAGCGGATTTCTTTTAGCTGTCATGTGTATTACTTCACACTTTTCATTATTTAGTGTTAATTGACAATTTTCGCACCATGTAGAAATTTTGTCTAAATCGCTTTGCAGTTGCTTTTGATCCTCTGTTGACTTAACTAACCGATACACGACAGCATCATCCGAGAACAGTGTAAGGGAGCTATTCAGATGTCTCCTAAATCGTTTATAAACACAAGGAAGAGTAGGGGACCTATAAAGCTTCCTTGGGGAACGCCAGATGTCACTTCTGTTTTAATCGATGACTTACCGTCAATTACTACGAACTGTGTCCTTTCTGACAGGAAATCGTGAATCCAGTCGCACAATTGTGGGGATATTCCGTAAGCACGCAATTTCATTAGAAACCGCTGATAAAAAAACGCTCCTCTTTCAGTGATGAATCGATGTAGTCTAGTTTCATCGACTTGGCGTCATGAACTTTAGGGGTGCTTTTCTGAGAAACAAAGGGAAATTGTGTCATAACAGTCTTTAATTTCTATGTAAATAATGAAATCCCAAGATCGCAGTATTTCGTCTTTATTTATGAGAGACGATCGGTTTCGATGTACTGACATCATCTTCTGGTGTCTGTGACAACCCACCAGTACAATCCAACTGGCTATAGTATGTATTTATATAATAATGTTACTATTTAGAGCAGGTATGTGATGTAAACTGTTGACATATGTTTACCTATACATACAGTTATATGGCATGATCCTTTGTTGATGTTTTTTGTAACCATACATTTTATGTTCACCATTAGAGACCAGAAGATGATGATAGTGTACATCGAAACCGGTCGTCTCTCATAAATAAAGACGAAATACTGCGATCTTGGCATTTCATTATTTACAAAATACATTTATAGGATCGCTCCCTGCCATGAGCAAATTGTACTTTAATTTTTTTAATAATTTGCACTGTGTAGGCGTATAATCAGCAACATAATCAATTTTACTATTTTGTTGATTTTTGAAAATAAGTAAATAATAATTTAAAAATTATTGGCTGTATTTTAAAGTATTTCACAGAGTGGAGTAAGAAGTTCCGCCGCCCTCTTCTCACAGTCACGGCGGCTCTACCCTCGTGAGCCTGTGAGTCCACACTGGAGATCAGTAGCCCACGATAGATGTCACTAGGCTGTCGTGGTACAAATAATAATAATTTCTTGTGGTTCTTTGGTCTGGTACAAGTCTTTCAATTGAACGCCACTTCAGCGACTTGCATGTCGCTAGCCAACCCCAGTTGTCCAACCAGGGCAACGGGACCTACAGCTTGACGTGGAATCCGAACCACGAGGCTTTTCTGGCAACTCCTCACATCATTGTGAGGTGAAGAACGGGTCAAAACGTACACTGAAAAAAAAAAAAATCCGAGGTCCGACCGGATTTCCAATCGAGCACTTTCCAATCGGACCTGACTGTCACGGTACAACTTGATGAGATCGGGCAGAAGAGGGAACCTTCGGTGCCCAATCCCAGCCACGTGACAGATAATGCCACAGAGTAACATATACAGAGAAGCAGCCCTCCCTAAACCACTGTCCTACGCTCGCCTCGTTGTTCCGTAAGATGCTAGCAGGTGTCAGGCGGTTCGCTGGCTTAGGGTGCCTCTCGCACGTCAGAGGATAGCGTGGAGGGGAGGCTGAGGGGAGAGCTCGTGCCGCCTGCCACGAGGCCACGGCTGTGTCCGGCGTGCCGGCGTTCGAGGGGAGGTGGTGGTGGGGGCAGCCGCTACCTGCTGTCTGCTCTGGCCAGTTTAAAGGGCTGCTTCTGACCGCAGCGCCATCATGGGACATCTTACGGAACTGCTAGAAACCCTCCCTCCCCGCACCCCGGAGCGTAGGACCGGGCCCTTACGGAGGTTTCCCGTCTGTAGATATTTGTCTGTGACCGGGCCCTTACGAAGGTTTCCCGTCTGTATATATTTGTGATAATGCCAAAAGAGCCTTTTGTGTCTGAGGCCTGCCCCCTACTGCTAGTGTGAGGTACCTGGAGATGGTGACGATGGTGGGCTTGCCGGGCAGGCGGGCGAGCAGCGGGCGGAAGGTGGCGGAGACGAGGCGCTCGATGTCGGGCCGGGTGGTGACGTGGTGCGGCAGCTCGGTGTCGTCGCAGGTGCAGCCCGCGTCGTGCACCAGCGGCCAGTCCACCTGCTCGCCGGGGTACGCCTCCAGCACCGCCGACACCAGCTCGCGCACTGCAGACACCCTGCAACAACGCCGGCCACACACTCAGCAGTCTGCTCGGTTGCCTGCTTTTTTTATATTTTTTATTTATTTTATTGAAATCTTCGGAACAATGACAGGAGGGTGTCCATAATGAGGAAATCAAAGAAAAACTGGGAATGAACACCATAGATGAAGCAGTTAGGGCGAACAGACTGAGATGGTGGGGACAAAATTTCTAGTTGGTGCGAAGATTGGCAGCAAGCTCTCAATGTAGAAAAATGTAAGGTGACGCGCTAGAGTAGTAAGAACAATCCCATAATCTTCGAAAACAGCATTAGTAGTGAGCTTCTTGATGCTGTCGCGTCGTTCAAATATCTAGGCGTAACATTGCAGAGCGATATGAAATGGAACGAACATGTAAGGACAGTTGTGAGTAAGGCGGACAGCCAACTTCGGTTTATTGGGAGAATTTTGGGAAGATGTACTTCACCTGTAAAGGAGACCGCGTATAAAACGCTTGTACGACCATGTCTTGAGTATTGCTCAAGTGTTTGGGACCCGCAGCAGATCAGTTTAAAGGAAGACGTAGAGGCAGTTCAGAGACGAGCAGCTAGATTTGTTACTGGTAGGTTCGACCAATACGCGAGTGTCACGGAAATGCTCCGGGGTCTCAATTGGGGATCGTTGGAGGAAAGACGAAGTTCTTTTCGTGAATTTCTGTTAAGTAAATTTAGAGGGCCGGAATTTGAAGATGAGTATAGTACGATCTTGCTGCCGCCTACTTACATTTCTCGTAAAGATCACAAAGACAAGATAAGAGAAATTAGGGCTCGTACGGAGGCATATAGGCATTCTTTTTTTCCTCGTTCAATTTGGGAGTGGAATAGGAAAGGAAATGCCTAGTAGTGGTACAGTGTACCCTCCGTCACGCACCTTACGGTGAATTGCGGAGTATGTATGTAGATGCAGATGTTACACGCATGGGAGAAGCAAGGTTACCTAAGAGACTCATGAGATCGTCAGTGGAGGGTAAGAGGAGTCGAGGTAGACCAAGAAGAAAGTACTTAGATTCGGTGCAGAATGATTTTGAAGTAAAAGGCATAAAATCAGACGAGGCATCAATGTTAGCATTGAATAGGGGATCATGGAGGAATTTTATTAGAGGTACTATGCTCCACACTGAACGTTGAAAGGCATAATCAGTCTCTAATGATGATGATGATGATTGAAATCTTCATTTAGACTAGCTGCCTGTGGGTATAAAGCTGATCGTGAATTGTGGCCAATATTTACATCCGATTTAGTATATTACAATTTGTTCTCTTCTTATTTAAGTACAATGATCATTCTTACATAAACAATATTAGGCTGATTAGTATATTTATTGATAGTTTGGTATATTTATATTGAATTTAACTAGCTTAAACCCGAGGCTCTACTCGCGTGTTGGTTGATTATGATAGATAACCTACCTTCAAGTAGTGTGCTATGAGATCAAATCACACGTAAAAATGCACTCGTTTCAAAGAATCCAAACACGAAATTCAACAATAATGATTGTAATGATATAGATCGATCACTCGATGTACTGCGCGAAACTTCAAATCATTTTTTAAAGATATGTATTGAAAGAAATTTCTTAGTTACTGTTTTATTTATTTATTCTTATAGTTCCTTATTCGTATGCTTATCCTTACAGAAAATGTAACCTCCTTGCTATAGAGTTTCAAACGTCATCGCTGGCTTTCAGTCCGTTTTTAATTTTTTAATTTTTTTTTATAATTTGACGACTTTGAACAACCATATCTTCCTCCCCCTTATAGCTATCGGCATGGAACTGTTATGGTGTACAACGAGAGACTGCGGACAACAATTACACACAGACAATTGGTTTGCATTCTGCAGTTTTCGCTGCAGAACGAAATATTACACACACATATATAATTTTATATGCACCGATAACCTTCCATCCCAATATACTCAACCCTTTCATCATTATCAACCCTCAAGCAACAATGCAACCAATAAAACCATTTTCAAAGAGTAAATATAATTTTCAAAGAGTAATTATTGTTCCGCATTTCCCATTATATTCTTCAAATTAGGAAATATCTATCAGATCGCTATAAAACCGTGCGTAAAACCTTCCTCAGGTATACATTAGTAACTGTACAAATATTTAAGTATCTGCGTCTTGTCGTTCGGATGTGATAAGCGCACACCAGACAGACATTCACATTAATATATATATATATATATATATATATATATATATATATATATATATATATATATATATATATATAGATAGATAGATAGCTATCCGATCGCCATAAAACGGTGCCTAAAGCCTTCCCCGGGTAGACATTAGTAACTGTACAAATTATTAGCTCTTTAGGTTTTGTGGTTCAGACGTGATAAACGTACACCGAACAGACATTCACATTTATAGATATAGACTAGCTTAAACCAGCGGCTCCGCTCGCGTGTTGGTTGATTATCTATTTATCAGGAGCGTAAGTAGTGTAGAACCAATCATAGGTAAAAATGCACTCGTTTCGAAGAATCCGATCACGTAATTCAACAATAAAGATTATAATAATATCACAGGTCGATCACTTGATGTAATGCGCGAAACTTTATATCCATTTTTTTAAAGAGGCGTATTAAAATAAATTTCTTTTTTACTGCTTTATTTATTTAATCTTATATTTCCTTATTCGTATGCTTATCCTTACAGAGAAAGAGCTGAAGACATTGTAGCACACAGAGACCAAATATATGATCTGTGGCATCACGTTTCGCTGTATGTAACCTTCTTGCTGTAGAGTCGCAAACGTCATCGCTGGCATTCAGTCCGATCTTTTTTAATAATTTGACGACTTTCAACCACCATATCTTCCACCCACTTCGGACAACAATTACACACACATACTTCTTTCATTTGTTACAACAAATGAAAATGAATGCGGCATAAACGCCAACATTCAAATTTCTTGTGTATGTAATTATATTTCAGTTAAGCCGTTTTGGCAGTATCCCAGAATCTTTTTGTATATTCGAAAGTAAAAAAGATTAAAATAACGAAGAAGAAAAATTTCACTATAGCAGGACACGAACCATTGACCAAACTACAGATGTTCATAACATGACGCGTTAATCCTCGCGGCTAAACATGACATACCCTACAGAGCACTTCTGCTGTTGTATTAGAAGCTTCTTACAACTGTTACGTATTTCTATGGATATATTTTAAATAAATAACTTGTAATAAACATTTTGAAAAGTAGCCTATGTCCTAATCAAAGACATAAGAAATCTCTATATGAAATTTCATCTAAGTCAGTGCTGTAGTTTTAGCGTGATGCGGTAACAAACATAGAAACTTTCGCATTTATAATATGTATAGGATTATTGGTTAGGGAAAGATGGTTCTAATTAAAATAAAACTAATTTGGAAACAGGAAAAGTGGGGTGGTGTTACTAACTTAAATCTATGCTATAATTTTAAGAAGAGGTGAAAAGATAACAGGTTAGTAGTAAGTGGGGGAGAGAAAACTATTCTCAATGACAGGTCAGGGGCGGAGGCCTCGGAATTAACATCGAGCGCTGCGGCTCTGGCCAGTCTAATGTACAATTTATTTGTTCCTAAACAATTCTCGTTTAGTTATTTAGTCTTTGATAAATTTCTATGCATTCTGGCTGAATTATTTTGACTAACCCATGTGTAGGTTACTGTAGAGATGATTCAGAGATGTCCGACTCTGTGCTGGAGTCCTCATCAGTGTCTGTGCCTTCATTGCTCCTGCTGTGCCATAAGTTATGTCGTGTTCTGTGTACGTAGCGAGGTAGGTGTTGAGTGCATGTATTATTGTATTCGTGTTGTCTGGGGGTGGATATCTCATCGACAATCCGATTTAGTATCTCCCATGTGTCTTTGTCCTGGATCATCGTCTGTATGTCTTGCTCGTCTAGCACTGTTGCGTGATTTGGTGTTCTGTATATTGTACAGTATAAGACTGTCTGTTCGGGGGAGCCAAACTCCCCGCATGTGCATGGTACGGTGTCGTTGAGCCCCATTTAGTTCAAGTACGTGGAGTAGGGACCATGACCTGTCTGAAAGTTGACCAAAAAAATAAAAAGTTGGCTGGTTTAGTGACTGAAAGTACCAGTCTACCTTATAAATAAAAAAAATGTACTTTCTTAATCCAAAGACACTATAAAAATGAATATACATGTTGCATCCAGGACGTGCATCACTAAGATTCTAGGCGTTCATGACCCTTTACATAAAATGGTATAGAGATGTATAAAAGCAACGTTTCAGTTCTCTATATTGCTCGTGAGAACAGAAATTGACAAGATGTACGACAATAACCCAGACATTCTATATTTTTGTGTCAGATTGCTATATGCAGCAGCACCCTTAATATCCTGTGGCAAGTAGTCTTGCATCGATGCATACCCGTATTAGTCGTGGCATAAATGTTCAAATGTTCAAATGTTTGTAAAGTCTATGGGACTTAACTACGGGGTCATCAGTCCCTAAACTTACAAACTACTTATGAACTACTTACGAACTAAGACGGCACAAATATCCATGCCCGAGGGGGGATTCGAACCCCCAACCGTAGCGGCCGTGCAGACCGTGACTGGAGCGCCTTAGTCTCCTCGGCCACCGCGGCCGGCAGTAGTGGCATACTATGTAATAGATGAGGAGCAGCTAATCAAAACGTATATCGCTCACTTCCGGACCAAATTGAGTTTGATATGGTTTTAGGAGGTATTTTATGTGCTCTACACGCTACTGCATTCACATTTAATCGATTTGTATATTTTAACACTGAAGTAGTATGTTAAAAATGAATGGTTAAAACCAATCGTATATTGTCCACATCACTGAATGAATCAGAACATTGTAATACGGTAAAAAAGAAAAGTTCAAATGTTTGTATAGCTTATGGGACTTAACTACGGGGTCATCAGTCCCTAAACTTACAAACTACTTAGGAACTAGCTAACACTAAGGACGGCACAAATATCCATGCCCGAGGGGGGATTCGAATCCCCGACCGTAGTGGCCGTGCAGACCGTGACTTGCGCGCCGCAGAGCGCTCGGCCACCGCGGCCGGCAATACGTTTCATTTTGCTTCCCTTTCGTCTAATTTGGCAATTCTTTCAAGTTTAACACGTGTCAGGGCTTACAATGATTCAAACCATTATAGGGCATTGTCCCCTTCTGGCATTGTTTGAGCCAAATAGTTACTGTTAGCAGTGCACAGCGGCAGTATAGTGTTGTTGTTTCTGTGTATTGATCCCAATTGATTTAGAAAAATAATGTGTGGTTGCTGAGAAAGAGGATATAGATCGTGGGACAAGAAAAAGAATGAAGAAGAAATCAGAAGGAGAAATGGAAACTGGCACACACTGAAAAGAAGAAAAACAACTTTATTTTTTCGAGTTTGCTTTAGAAGTTCCTTGCAGCAGTTTCACTCCTGAACATATTGATTGTGATTGCTTACATGAAGAACCTGGAATGGACACAATGTAGTAAATTTACTGTACCCTATAATATCCTGCCTGTAACAGATTGTTATGTTGATACAGTTTTTCACAGTAATGTAAAACTATGTAGCATTCCTTGAAGTAAAAATTAATCTTATGTTATTATAAATGATACAACTCGTCTGAAGTGTGAATTTCTAATATAAGATAACATTTTAAAATATAAAAGTTAATGTGAAGTAATGAAGGTATGTTACTAAAAACGCATCAAAACGTTTAATGTCCTACAAGACGGATCAAAAACGTATATTGCCCGAAATAGAAATGGATTTTCTAACCTAACAACCTAACTAAAAATAAAAAATCTCTTGCAAGGAATATACTAGTTCAGTAGCTCAAAACGGATCTAACTGTGAAAACAGCTTAAAATTTTATTGAGTAGTTCAGCAGATACCAGTTTTTTGCTTCTCCTGAAAAATTTGAATCAACGGACATTATACGTTTTGATTAGTTGCTCCTCAGATCATCAAAAAACTGTTGGCCCAGATTGTTCTACTCCTGAACAGCGATTCGCTGTAGATGTCTCACATTGGTTGGTGGATGGTCTCGTCTCAAAACACCCAATATATCCCAGTGATGTTCGATAGGGTTCATGAATGGGAAAGAGGTTGGCCATTCTAATCTTGAGTTGTCGTTGTCATGAAGGAAAGCGTTCGTCTGAGGGTGTAATCCCTCTACCGTACAGCCGTTTGTTTGTCTTCTAGGACCACCAGTGGCGTACGAGGCGTACGGTGGCCTGAGATAATGCCACTCCAAAACATCAGAGAACTATCACTTTGCTGTACTCGCTGAACGGTGTGTCTAAGATGTTCAGGCTGTCCAGGCTGCCTAAAAAAAAAAAGTCTCCGACGATACGAGTCTCATCTGTGAATAGTACTTGATGCCAATTCTGACTAGTCCTTTCATCAAGCTAATTGGACCTTCTGTACCACGCTGCATAGTGTCTGCACTTCAATAGGCATGGGAAAGGGAGGTTGGCAAAGCTCATAGGTGACAGTGTAGTAGGGAGTGGGGGTGTCACTCATGGAAAAATTCCTGTAGTAGTTGGTGTTAGGGCTGCACCTTTTTTGGACTGAAGACAGCTGATAGGTATTCCTGCCTAAAGGACGTCGCCATGGATGTCAGGAGTGAAGTTCCAGGTCACACAGCCTATTACGTAAAGTTTGAATCGAAACACGACTTGCTCCGTGTGCACGAAAATCATTATTCAGTATGGTGGCGTTCCGCTCAAGGTCCTCCGAGCTTAAATCCGTAAGCAGCGGTCATAAGCTGCTGTGGTAGCCTTTGGGAGGCAAGAGCGAGGCCAGTCAACGACAGTTCTGAACATCATCGCTGTAGTTCACTCCAGGGCGTCCGGAAACTTCCCTTGATGAGAGTCCTTCCGGACACAAAGTAACAATTCGGATATGATAAGACTTCGCAGTTGACCATTTAGGCACGACAGAACTACAGCCAACATAAGCAATGTACTTTGTTCCTGGTGCTATGGCTGGAAGTCTTAGACACTCTTTCGCAATGTTCGCAATGACACTGCTCACGTGTGGCTTGTTACATATTTGTGAGAGTTAAGAGAGATGTGTAGACAGTCTAAAGAAGGATGTTCTTGATGAAATAAACACATTGAACGTCAGTATTTAGAAGACCATGGAACCAAAGAATTGCGAACAAGTGATGGCAGCACGTACAGCAATTGAGTTATTTTTCGACAGAGTCGTCAAAAGAAATGAGACACTTCTCATATCGAGGGAGCAACAGTTTATTCCTGCATGTTAGAAGTTTTGGCTGCGAATGAAACCAGTGCGTGACGTCTTCAGCTCTTCGGCGTCGTGAGAACGGTAGCCGGAAGACGTGTGCTATTCGGAACAAGAGGCCTGGAATGCATGTTTCAGGAGTTGTGCTGTTCCATGACAATGCTCGTTCCCTGAAGGCTCTGGCAGAGCAGCTGTTTAGCAGAAATTTTGCTGAGAGCTGTTTGAACATCGCCTCGCGGGAATGGCCGTGCGCTTCGAGGCGTCATGTTACAAATCGCGCGGCCACTCGCTTTGGAGGTTCGACCCCTCCCTCGGACATGGATGAGTGTGTTGTCTTTAGTGTTAGTTTCATTAGTTTCTAAGATTTGGGACTGATTACGAGAAATGTTTGGTCCAAAAAATGTTCAAATGTATGTTAGGCTTAAGGGACTTAACTTAGAAACCACTTATGAACTACCTTATACTAAAGACGGCACAGGCATCCATTACCGAGGGAGGATTCGAACCCCCGACGGACAGCGGCCTCACGCATCGTAGCATAGCGCCTCAATGCGCTTGGCCACTCCGCCGCGGCAATGTTTGGTCCCCGGAAATTACTAACATTTGGACATTTGATTGTTTCCGTTCCCTGAAACATTCTCTAGTTATACCAACGGTATCTTATCTTAACATGCATAAAAATTTAGGTTTTGTGCCTATATTCCACTCTGCAGCCAAAACTACACATCGCAAACGAATAGTGTTTGTATGTGGTACTTTGTATCAGTCTCCCAATGTGCGCTATGGTGGTAGAGAGTTGATAACGTTAAGTAAGTGGAAGTTAAAGTTACAGACTTACATAAAATTCTAAGTGTGGGTGTCAATATTTTACTCTTCAGCAAAAATTACACAATGGAGACGAACGATCTGTTTGTGTTGTTGTAGTACAAAGTCTTAGTTGTACACCATAGCATTTCCGTGTCGGTAGCTATAAGAGGGTGGAAGATATAGTGGTTGAAAGTCATCAGCTTATATAAAATTCGGACTGAAGACCAGCGATGACTTTTGACATTATAATAGGAAAGAGGTTATATACAGGGAAATGTGATGCACATTCTTTAGTTGTTTTTCTGCAACAAGCGTACGAATAAAGAAAAATAAGTGCATATTGCAGTTTGAAAAGTAAAACTACCGTTTCTAAAAGACAGAAAACAGCACTAAAATTGAATCTACAGACGACAGAAACTTGAAATTTGTAGACGTTGTTTATTTATTTCGATATTTACATCCCTAAGGGAATGAAATAGGGGATGAACGTTATTGGAAAATACGTTGCTATTGAGGCAATTTTGAAGCATTCCTTACACATAATTTCAAATCTTTACAAAACATTTCCTCGCAATACAACCCCAAAAAATTATGAAAAGAAAGAAATTTGTCGCTTCCTCCTGCTATTCACGCAGTGCAGGACGTTATAATTTATTAGCTACTTCTACCGTACTGATTATATTCGCGAGAAATTTTACAGAGACTATACACACATGCCACCTAACTTGTCTACGAAATTACATCATAGTACGCCACATACTTCGTGAGATATGAGGTCATAACCAAATATGTTCGCGAGAAACCTGCCATTCACGCATTAACTTCCGATTTATTACACTTTTACTACTTTTACTACTAACTCAATTCGCAACAATTTTGTAGACAGTATGCAAATGTACCACACAATGTGCCATATAAATATAGAAATTCTATCGTTATATGGCACATAGTTCACGATATATGACGCAGAAGACAATGAAATTCATTAAAAACAGCAGCATCAGGCATGAAGTCGTAATTTATTACAGCTTTATTAACATCCTCAACTAGACAATTCTGGAAAATTATGTTATTATAGGACGTTTATAGTTCAGAAGATATGTCGTCAAATCTGTTGAGCTGCATGAAAACGAAACTATTGGATAGAGAATAGGATAAAAAGTGACGGTCAGAAAGTGAAGGAGATGGAGCAACATACGGAAGGAATGAATACACACCCGGCCAACGCAGAGAAATGACACTTGTATCAAATGATTTTCATAGACTGAATCACATTTTGCACAACCATAACAATTCGTACTTCGTTAAACACAATTCACTGTACGCAGTACAGTACAGTTTCCACCACAGTTATCAAAACACAAATAGACAACAGTGAAAACTCTCACTATCCCTTGCAATTGTAGAAAGTACTTTACTACAAAGTCAAAGTGTCACTAATGAGACTCCTTTCATTTCCGGTATAGCATCCATGAGGAGGGCTTCCGGCGTTTCATGTGTAGTCTTCTTCTGTTGCAAGCATTCTCTAGATACCTGAATCATGCCAACAGCGTCGGGGCCACGGGCGTTATTCGCTTACTTTCGTACACAGTAACGATCGCATGGAACTCCTTGGGCTTATATCTGAAATTATCTACGTGTTGAGGTCTGGTATAAAGTCCTGAAATCCGAAGCACGATCCGATTCACGATAACATTTTATCGGATTTACGAAACAAAAATGTGGAACTGTGTCGTTCCGGAAGTCAAGGTATTCGGCATCAAACTAGGAGTCTTGCATTGCAGTGAAGGTACCTATTAAGACAAAACTATGGTTCACAAGATATCTTTTTGGGGACTCTCGATCGTTATTTAAGACAAAATCTGCAAAAAGTTGATAATTTGTGAGCATAAAACATGTTTCATAGTTCTAGACTAATTTGACATCAGCGATGGAGGCTACAATTAAGTGCATCTCTGCGTCCAACCCTATTTGATTTTCTTTCCATCAGCTGCGTCCTACGACTAATTGATGATAGAAGGGGAATGGTGACGCTGGGGAATGGGTCAATTTGTTTCCAATATGGGCAATTCCTTCTCAAATGGAACAGCAAGAATATTTGCACTTTTTTGTGAAGGTTCAATTTTCTGTTACCTATAGTACACAATACGTTAATAATTTATATAAATGTGAGTATGACAAACAAGTGATTTGATTCTTTTTATGGTCAAATTCACCGTAATACAGTAAAATTACGCTACTCTGACACTCGTAGTTCCGAAAGTATTCAAATTAAATTTACAAATAAAATTCATCAATAAGGTAATATTGCTGCTTTACAAGGTATTTTTATAACTTAAATTTTATATAACACTCATTATGTCTCAAACATTTTTCTGATAAACACCATTTTAAATAGTATAAATTTAAGACCAGTGTTTGTAACGATTTTTTGGTCTCTTCAAAGAGAACAGGAGAAAATAAGAAGCATTATGAACCGCGGCAAAAGCAGTGAATAATGCGAAGCCTTTATAGATTGCCTGCTATTTATGTTTCGCGCCTGTCCATCACAAGTTAAATACAGTGCGAGCTTAGATATTTATTATCCCACTGTTTTCTCCACGTTTCAAATAGGTTTATAAAAGCTATAACTAAATTGAAAGTGTAATAACCATGCGTTATGAAAATAGTATTTAAGCTTAATACATAAACACAGGTTTTCCAGACGTTATATTACTGTTACTGTCATATACCTCCATAAACAACATTCAAAATTAATAGTAGGTTTCTGGAATGCAATATAAAATTCTTGATCTACTTAGCAAAGAAGTTGCCGCGTTCGCAAAATTATCGATCTTTTAGACCGAAATCAATAAACATAGCAAACAGAACTTTATGGAGCTAGTTTTGATTTAAATTAATTGGGATATAAAAAATAATAATAATTTTAAAAAATACATCAATTGAATTTCTCATTTTTTGGTTCGATATAAAATCTTGGTAGAATCATATCCATTTCCTTTGACTCTGTGATAATGATATTTTAGGCTACTTCCTATTTCGCACACAATGTGTTTCTATGATGACTACAATGACGAATAGTACTATTAGCTCAGGCTGTGAAAAATTTCGTCACCGAACTTCTGAAAGTATGATTTCGATTTTAGTATTGACTACGCGTATCTACCGCGAAAAGTTGTAAAGGTGCTTCCACACTGAAAACCTACACCAACATAGAAAAACAACTATTGTAAGCTTGCCAAAACTGCAGCTTTTTTGAGTTCGGCGAATTAATAACTGCTACAAAGTTTTGCCAACAGTTTCAAAACCTTGAAAACACATTTCGGAGCTTTTATATTTTTTGTTATTTTCATTTTATTTATTTATTTTTATTGAAAAGCAATAGATATCCCGATTGTGAAGATATATTACCCCTTTGTGCTATAATTTTTCGTGTAATTGTTTGAATTGTTTGTAGAGGAAATAAAAAAAAACGCATTTGGTCCAAAAAGATCTACTGAAGAGAAAAAGCCACGGAACTTATTTTCTAATGAAGATAGGAAAAGCATATGTGGATTGTTCGAACAGCTCTTGAGGTTAATAGTATCACCTATTCACCGGAAAGACACAAATGTAGGAGAGTTCTTTGTCCACAACAGAATTGTAACACCACAACGTGCGAAAATAGCATATTAACTGAACTATTTTTTTCATCAATTCGTGTGTAACATGTGGCAATTGACAAGAATTGTCAACGGTGTTAAATTCCTAAAATTCCCCTAATTTGATTTTCGATATCGCGATTGTACTGTGCTTTCATATTGGTCAACTTCCTTTTCACATTTCACAAGCGGAGGTCACCACTTTTATACGAAACTTACGAAACTTCTTTCCACAGACCTTTTCGTTGGATTCTGTATACGTTGAATCATTGCGGTCTCACAGAGGTTTAGTGATTTCATTTTTTATTAAATACTCGCGAGTCGCCAATGCGAAAGGGACAAAGTAAACGGAGAAATAAACACAGCAAATGACACACCAATGCACAAGTCACCCCACACTTGCACAATTAAAGGAAGGAAAGGATGACTGTAGTACTGAAACGGCTGAATGGAGACAAGTGAAACTCTGACCCACACTGGGATTCGAACCCGGGTCTCGCTCTTCGGGTCAGCGGCTTCCTTAACCTTCTGGCTACCCGCGGTACGGCTGTAGCACCCCCATCGTCCACGCCATTTTATGCTAGCAGTGTCGGAATCAAGTACGAGGTAGAAGATTATTACCGCATCTGCGATGAAGTAATGAAATATCTAATGTCGTTGCGCAGAAACATGTCTGTATGAAAAAAAAACTTCACCAATCTATATACTCTGCTGTTTTGATCACAGACCATAGATATTACAAATAAGGGGTTCGGGTGTAAAAGTTGGTAAGTGACATTTTAGTGGTTTGGAGTTATCAGAATATGAAGTTTAATAATTTTACCATTTTACCATATTACATCTTTGCTTAAATTTGTTATGAAATATTTTAACTTTAAAGATTAAACTGGTAATGTTACAAAACGGAAATAATTTTTGTTGTTGAAACCCGAAGAAGTACATGACACACTGACACAAATTATATGGAAGATACCATGTTATTCATGTCGTAAAACGTAGGTACCATCTTTTTCATGGCATTAAATATCTTCTTGTGACAGGAATTTGACATTATGAAATTAGTGGATATTAGTTTAAACCAACATATTACTAAGACAATTTAATGTATTAAATTTTTTAACACTGTAATAGCAGAATTAAAATGCCTCTGTCACTTCTTTCTTCATTTGCTACTTTTAGTATCTTGTAATAAGCATGATGCACTTCCGGTATGTATGGTAAACAAGACAGGACAGCATTCAGTTTAGTTTCATCAATGTGCTTTGGAGCACTGCATAGGATCGGGGACAGTTTAGGACTTCGAGGAACTGCACTAGACAACCTCTTCTTCTGAGTAATACGATACCATTTCACCATAGTATGTATTACATACATTTCATTTTTTCAGGTTCCTCATAGCAAATAGCATCTGAATTTCTCTATACCGTGTATAACATGTTAACTACATTAGATACAATTGTTTATTTTCTTCGTTACTACTGCTGTCATTTTAATTTTCTGTCTCTTAGTAATTCGGATCTTTAAGAGTGTTATAAAACTCATAATCATCATTCAGTTACTCTTCTAACAACGGAGACTCGTCCAAATTTATCTCGCCGCCAAACTCCACAAAAACAAAAAACAAAAATTACAACAGCTGTTCACGTTATAATTTTATTTAGGCCACTAGTTTCGGTACATCAATTGTACCATCTTCAGGCCCCAATAGTAAACAGTTGGATAAGCTCTTCCGATTCATAAGGTTGAACCTCAACTAGCATCCGTTTTATCAACCTCCAGTATGTGTCAACGCTGCAACCATTAACTATCAGTTTGTTGTTTAGTAGGATGTTGTTGTTGTGGTCTTCAGTCCGCAGAGTGGTTTGATGCACGCTACCCTGTACTATGCACGCCTCTTCATCTGAGAATACGTTCCGCAACCTACATCCTTTTGAATCTACTTCCTGTATTCGTCCCTCGGTCTCCCTCTACGATAATTACCCCACACACTTCCTTCTAAAGTAAAGTTGACGATTCCTTGGTGTTTCAGAATGTGTCCCACCAACCTGTCCCTCTCTTACTCAGGATATGCCAGAAACTCATTTTCTCTCCAACTCTATTGAGCACCTCCTCATTAGTTACGTGATCTACCCATCTTCATCATTCTTCTGTAGCATCACATTTCGAAAGCTTCTATCATCTTTTTGTCTGAACTGCGTATTGTTGACGTTTCACTCCTATACAATGCTACGCTCCAGACAAATGCTTTCTAAAGGACTTCGTAACATTTACACTAATATTGGAAGTCAAGAAATTTCGCTTCTTCAGAAACGCTTTTCTTCCCATAGCCATTCTGAATTTTATATCTTCTTTACTTCGGCCATCATAAGTTGTCTTGCTACCCAAATAACAAAACTTATTTTAAACTGAAAGTCTTGGTAGAGGTATGCAACCTTCAATGTAATTTTTTTTATAATGATTCTAAAATTGATAGAGATTGCTTGAATAACCATTAGATGTAATCAGTAGATTATTTATTGTCAAATCACAACACGTTTCGGGCTTAACCCATCATCTGGTGATCGATATTATATAAATTTAGATTTGATGTATTCAAATTTGTTACGTAAAATATTATTGTTATGTATTGATAAATAAAAATAATTTGTCAATACATAACAACAGTATTTTACATGACAAATTTGAATAAGTCAAATCTAAATTTATATAATATCGATCAACAATGATGGGCTAATCCCCAAACATGGTGTGACTTGACAATAAATAATCTACTGATTACATCTATTGATTATTCAAGCAATCTCTAGCAGTTTTAGAATCATTATAAAAAATAAATAAATAAATACACTCATCTAATATTTCTATTACATCATTACCTAATCTAATTCCTTCAGAATCGCCTGATTTTGTGACACTAAATTCAACTACTTTTGTTTTACTCTTGTCGATGTTCATTTTATACCTTCCTTCCAAGACATTGCTCTTCCAGGTGTTTTGCTGTCTCTGACGGAATTTCTATGTCGACAGCAAACCGCAAGGTTTTTACTCCTTCTCCAATTCCGTCTCTTCTTCTCCCTGAACTTTAATTCCCTCTCCAAATTTCTCTTTGTATTCCTTCACAGCGCACTCAATATGTGTAGATTAAACAACATTGTACCACTACTAGGCATTTCCTTTCCTATTCCACTCCCAAATTAAACGAGGGAAAAAAAGCCTATATGCCTCCGTACGAGCCCTAATTTCTCTTATCTTGTCTTTGTGATCTTTACGCGAAATGTAAGTAGGCGGCAGCAAGATCGTACTACACTCAACTTCAAATTCCGGCCCTCTAAATTTACTCAACAGGAATTCACGAAAAGAACGTCGTCTTTCCTTCAGCGAACCCCAGTTGAGTTGCCGGAGCATTTCCGTCACACTCGCGCATTGGTCGAACCTACCAGTAAAAAAAAATTAGCTCCTCGCCTCCGAACTGCTTCGATGTCTTCCTTTAAACTGATCTGCTGCGGGTCCCAAACACTTGAGCAATACTCAAGACGTAGTCGTACAAGCGTTTTATACGCTGTCTCCTTTACAAGTGAAGTACATCTTCCCAAAATTCTCCCAAGAAACCGAAGTCGGCTGTCCGCCTTACTCACAACTGCCCTTACATGTTCGTTCCATTTCATATGGCTCTGCAATGTTACGCCTAGATATTTGAACGACGCTACAGCATCAAGAAGCTCACTAATAATGCTGTATTCGAACATTATAGGATTGTTTTTCCTACTCATGCGCATCACCTTACATTTTTCTACATTGAGAGCTAGTTGCCATTCTTCGCACCAACTAGAAATTTTGCCTAAGTCATCCTGTAAGCTATTACAGTCAGTTAGAGACGACACTCTTCCATACACCATAGCATCACCAGCAAACAGCCGCAAATTACAAGTTAGTCTGTCAATCATATCATTTATATAGATAGAAAATAATAGCGGTCCTATCACACTCTCCTGGGGCACGCCTGACGATACACTCGTCTCTGACGAACACTCGCCATCGAGAACAACGTACTGCGTTATATTACTTAAGAAGTCTTCCAGTCAGTCACAAATCTGTGAACCTATTCCATAAGCTCGTATCTTCTTTAGCAGTCTGCAATGTGGCACCGCGTCGAACGCCTTTTTGAAGTCGAGAAAAACACAATCCGCTTGTTGCCCTTCATCCATCGCTCCCTAGATGTCGTGTGAGAAAAGGGCAAGCTGAGTTTCACATGAACAATGTTTCCTAAAGCCGTGCTGATTCATAGAAAGAAACTTTTCCGTTTCAAGGAGATTTATTACATTCGAACTGAGAATATGCTCTACATGAAATTGATGTCAACGATATTGGCCTGTAATTGTGTGGGTTGGTTCTCTTTCCTTTCTTACAAACGGGAGTCACCTGCGCTTTTCTCCAATCACTAGGAACTTTGCGCTGAATTAAAGATTCGCGATAAATGCAAACTAAGTAGGGGGCCAATGCTGCAGAATAGTCTTTGTAAATCCGAACTCGTATTCCATTCGGACCAGCAGGCTGTTTCGTATTTAGCTCTCTCAGCTGCTGGACGTTAAAGGCATCTTCTCGTTTATTAACGAGAAGATTAACGAAATACGGACGAACTGGGCCTTACTCGTGAAGGCGTCGCTGACGAGTCTCTAGGAGAGCTTCCGCACACGTGACAGCTACAGACCCGGCGCCGCCTTGACAGAACGAGTGATTACAGTGTGACACATCAGAAGGACAATGAACTCGAGAGGACAAAAGCCAGATTTGTGCGCGACACAATAGCTGAGAAATGTGCTCCCGAGACTGCTCGCCGCCCTCTGCTGTTTCATTGTGGCCCTTAATAAAAACACGTAGCGCGGCAGCTATTCAGGCCGACAAGAAGACGTTGCTGCTCGTTCCGGGAAAGACGCGACGCGTGCGGCATCGGCACAAAGCGGCAGTCACCGCATTGTGCGCGGGACAGCGCCGTGTCGGCCGGGAGAGGGGCAGTGTCGCGCCGAGCCGGTCCCGTTACGGCGCGGCGGCCAAATTACAAGGGGACAGCGCCGGACAGCGCCGAAGACCGGCGGACAATGGGCGAGAGACAAAGGCGACAATTACGAGCAGGTGACCGGCGCGGCTTCCGGGATCAGCAGAGGTGACACCGCGGCAAGATACCCGGCGCTGCCCGACTGTCGCCTCCCACGCCGGACACCTGTCCCTGATGACGCCGGCGCTACCGGCCGCCCGAAACGACGCCGCCGTTTTGCTGCACGCGCGTTTCGAATACGTCTCATGTCTTACAAACAACGGACCGTAAACTACGAGAATTGCATTCACAACCGAGTATAAGATGAAGCATACAGATTTCTGTTTCGGCCCAGTATAGTAATGTGAAATTCTCGCTTTTCGCAACCGATCGCCGTAAGTATTTTTTTTTTTTTTTGATTTCTGTGTGTGCATTTCAATATTCGCACGCCTATTCTGTAGATTGTTGTTGTTGTGGTCTTCAGTCCGCAGATGGTTTGATGCAGCTCTCCATGGTTCGTCCGAACTGGGCAACTACTTCATGATGGTGATAACGGAAGAATCGAACTGGGCAACTGTTCCCAAACTGCCCCGTGAATGGCACGCACGAACTGCGCAACTTTTACCTGCTCCTGGCAGACCGACTACACAATCTCGCAAAATGCTTCCAAATCTGAACTTACCAAGTGCGCAACCTCTGCCCCGATTTGTAGAGTTCTTAAGGAATAATGTTAATACTGTGCCTGGTAACACGATATAAAAAAACCAACAAATTATATACAAATACAAAGATTTTATTACAAATTTCACACACAAAAATATTTGCACAAAACAAATGCATTTAGTTTGGCTCCTTTTCTGCTGACAGCTCTTTGGTGTGAAACGCACTTCACAAAGTCTAATTTATAAATTTCACCATTCCTAAGTAATTCTAATTTCTGTTGCAGGAAAGCGTGCCTGTTCCCGGTTTTGAGTCCGTTTGGATGGTGGTATTATTTTTTGCTGCGTTGATTCTTATATAGGTATCAGTTTGTTCATGCTTCAGACTTTTCACAAACTGAAAGATGTTTCAGTGAGGAGATTCACATGGCCGCGCGGGAGTAGCCGAGCTGTCTGAAGTGCCACGTTGCTGATCGAACTGCCTCTCGCGTCGGAGGTTCGTATCCTCCCTTCGGCATAGATGTTTGTGTTTCCTTTAGTATAAGTTAGTTCATAAGTAGTTTGTAAATTGAGGGACTGATGACCCCGCAGTTAAGTCCCATAAGCTTAACAAACATTTGAATTTGAGATTAAAAAGAATGTTCAAATGTTTGTAATTCTATCGGACCAAACTGCGTGGTCATCAGCCCGTAGCTTACAAACTACTTAAACCTAGGTAAACTAACCTAAGGACAACACACACACCCATGCACCAGGGAGGACTCGAACCTCCACGGCGAGCAACCGCGCGCCCCACAGCGAGACGCTTTCTTTGCGGACGCTGGTCCTGTTTGTTCGTTTTGGTTCTACGTGTTCTGTGACTCAGCTTTTTTTATTACAGAGAGCGTTTAGCCCTCTGACTGGGCGCGCTAAGCCACGGCGCCCGGCAGACCGCTCGGCTACTCCGCCGCGGCAATTTGAGATTCACTTGAAGCATTGAATCGGAAATGAAAGCTTTCGCAGGCGTTAGTCCTCCACAAGGAAGCGCAATCTGCTACCCAAACGTTTGGAGGAAAGGCTGCATCTTCTTCATCAATGTAGTTCACAGTTATGCAATCCGCAACTTTTGTGATGTTGTCGTGATAACAGCAAACCGCGAAGTTTTACCGCGGCATCGGCATCTATGTTCTTCTGTTGTTACAACTCTTCTGTAAGGTTTGAACTTATAACCGTCACAAATCAAATGCCAGGATCCCTAATAACAGGTTGTAAATCGTGACATTCTGCAGTATTATTCGCCTCCATGATTAAACTGAAGTAGAAAACGAAACACTATCTGATTCTATAGAGATGTCAGCGAGCTGGTGTCAGTCACCGGACTGACGAGATCAGTGAGGGCCAGGAAAGCATTTTGCCCAATTCGAGTGTGGGATTAACTGTGCTTCCCAGAGTATGCTTCCAATGGCCACTAAAAGTTGCCCTGTTCGGGTCTGCGCGCTCTCCACCCTACGACAGTGTAACATACACAGTCGCGATACTGATAGCTGTGAAAGGTGTTACCAACTGACTGTTGCAACGACACTGGCGCTCCTAGCGGTGGGCAAGCCGCCGTAAGAGTAAAGTCTGTCTGTAATAATGTTTATACGTAATTAACCAAATATTTTCTGTAATTTTAACATGCCAAGCATTAGTAAAATATCTGGAGACGTAAATAATAGTGAAATAATTGTAAAACAACCCTATTTCACTGATTCAGTGATATAAATAATAGGTTATTCAAGAAGAGATTCTTACGAATACGGATATATTTGCAGTTCATTCCGCTGAAAGTGAGTAGAATATAAACACAAGAGTAACATAAATTGCTGTTACGGTCTGTTCTTAGAAAATCGGCAGTTTTTCTGACGTGTAAAAATTCGGTGTGGAGTGTAATGATTCTTACATTTTTACACTTCCCTCGTGTTTTGTTTAAACTCATATACTTTTGAATATTATTACTTTTGCTTACAAAACAAATGGCTTGAAGTTTCATGTCGTCTGTGGTTCAGATGAAGCAACAATTACGGACAGATTTCTGCTTTGTTATGGAACGGTGTTTTTTGCTTTTGATGTTTTATTGTCGCGTACGTGAGGATTTTCCGTCAGCTACAGCTATGATGACAGATCTGGTACATTAAATATTGTAGGTATTGTATTCCATACAAGTTTCTTACTTTTCAACACTTATTTATGTGACTGGAATTGTAGTGACGAAACTTGACGTTTCTGATTAGAAAACCGACGTCTTTGTGCAAATGGTTGGGTTTTCTGTAGTTTTAAAGCCATTATGACCTTTTCTTCGACCGTGACTATGTTACAAAATTTAACAGGATAAATGAATTTTCCGCTACCAGTCACATTGCATATAACTGATAAATTATTTATTACGCTACATGTTTCGATGCTTGTGCCGCATCTTGAGGCTATTTGCATACATAAAACTATTACTACAGGTATATTATTCTAGTATAATATGTAGTGTAATATACCTGTAGTAATAGTTTTGTGTATGTCAAATAGCCTGAAGATGAGGCACATGCTTCTAAACATTTAGCTTAATAAATAATTTTAACAGCTATATGCGTTGTGACTGGTAGCGGAAAATTCAATTACCCTGTTAATTTCTGTAGATTATTAGCCATTTCTTGCTCTTAATAGAAAAGGAAAATCTCCATTAGAAACCGTAGATTTCAAGAGAATCTTAAATAACCCGTTCTCCGATGTGCCGTTTCATACCTTCCAATGGTGCTTACGAAACTTCATTAAGACAAATCTGGAGTTATTTTGTAGTTATTGCCGATTTTAATGTCATTACATAACTCCTCTGTTGTAAAAAGTGTGTTAAACAACATTATGCACACTCATCAGATATCGTATTCAGCAATGTAGCTTGCCAGCCGCTTGAGTGCTGCTGTCGTGGCGTATAACAACAACAAGTCGGATTGTATACAGGGTGATCAGTCAGTATAAATTTGAAAACTTAATAAATCACGGAATAATGTAGATAGAGAGGTAAGAATTGACACACATGCTGGGAATGACATGGGGTTTTATTAGAACAAAACAAAAACAAAAAAAGTATTGATAGACGCTTGAAAGATCTCTTGCGCGCGTCGTTTAGTGATGATCGTGTGCTTGACCTCCTAGGTCCCCAGACCTCAGTCCGTGCGATTATTAGCTTTGGGGTTACCTAAAGTCGCAAGTGTATCGTGATCGACCGACATCTCTAGAGATGCTGAAAGACAACATCAGACGCCAATGCCTCACAATAACTCCGGACATGCTGTACAGTGCTGTTCACAACATTATTCCTCGACTACAGCTATTGTTGAGGAGTGATGGTGAACATATTGAGCATTTCCTGTAAAGGTCGTCATCTTTGCTTTGTCTTAATTTGTTATGCTAATTATTGCTTTTCTAATCAGATGAAGCGCCATCTGTCGGACGTTTTTTTAAACTTTTGTTTCTTGTTTTAATTCTTATTATGGTAAACCCCATGTCATTCAAAGCATGTGTCAATTTTTACCTCTTTATCTACATTATTCCGTTATTAATTAAGTTTTCACATTTATACTGGCTTTTTGATCACCCATTATATTAGACTGTGACGCTACCACAGTCTGACGCTACCCTGTCTTGTGCAAGCCTCTTTACCTGAGAATATGTACGGCAACCTACATCCTTTTGAATCTGCTTGCTGTATTCGTTCCTCGCTCTCCCTCTACGGTTTTTACCCCACACATTTTCTTCTAATGCTAAGTTACGATTCCGTGATGTATCTGAATGCGTCCCACCAACATATCCCTTCTCTTAGTCAGGATATGCCAGAAACTCCTTTCCTCCCCAACTCTTTTGAGCACCTCCTCATTAGTTACGTGATCTACCCATCTAATTCTTCATCATTCGTCTATACCACCACATTTTGAAAGCTTTTATCATCATTTTGTCTAAACTCCTTATGTCCACGTTTCACTCCCATACAATGCTACACTCCAGTCGTATGCTTTCAGCATTGACTTCCTAACATTTAAACTAATATTGTTTGTCAACAAATTTCGCTTCTTCAGAAACGCTTTTCTTCCCATAGCCATTCTGCATTCTATATCTTCTTTACTTCGGTCGTCAGACGTTATCTTGCTACCCAAATAACAAAACTCATCTACTACTTTTATCGTCTCAGTACCTTTAGCATTAGCATTCCTTTAGCATCGTCTGATTTTCTGACACTACATTCTATTACCCCTACTTTACTCTTGTTAATGTTTATATAATATCTTCCTTTCAAGACACTGTCAATTCCATTTGATTGCTCTTCCAGGTCCTTTGCTGTCTCTCACAGAATCACTATATCATGAGTAAACCGCAAGGTTTTATTCCCCCTCCCTGGACTATAATTCCCTCTTCAAATTTCTCCTTGCATTCCTTCACAGCTTGCTCAATATAGATTAAACAACATTGGGGAAAGGTTGCAACCCTACCTTACTCCCTTCCCAATCACTGCGACCCTCTCAAGTATGTCCTACGACTCTAATAATTTCTGTCTGGTTTTTGTACAAGTTGAATATAACTCTTAGATCCCTATATTTACCTCTACTACTTTCAGAATAAATGTGGGGAATGAGTTTTGTTATTTGGACAGTAAAATAACAGATGATGGTCGTAGTACAGAGAATATAAAATGCAGAATGGTAATGAGAAGTAAACCGTTTTTGAAATTTGTTAATATCGAATATTAATTTAAGCATAAGGCAGTCCTTTCTGAAGGCAGTGGAGTGTTGCCTTGTATGAGAGTGAAACATGGACGATAAGCAGTGCGCACAGGAAGAGGATAGAGGCATTTGAATGTGGTGTTACAGAAGAATGCTGAAGCTTAGGTGGGTGGTTCGCGTGACTAATGAGGAGGTACTGAACAGAATTTGGGAGAAAAGGAATTTCTAGCATACCTTGACTGAAAGGAAGGATCGATTGATAGGATACATTTAAGAAATTAAAGAATTGTGAATTTAGCGTTAGAGGGAAGTGTGTGGGTTAAAATCGCAGAGGGAGACTAAGAGATGAATATAGTAAACAAATTGAAATGGATGTAGGTTGCCGCTCTTATGAAGAGATAAAGAGGCTTGTTCAGGATAGACTAGGGTGGAGAGATGCATCAAACCAGTCTCCGGACTGAAGACCACAGCAATAACAGTCTTCAGAATGTGAAAGAGTGTATTCCAGTCATCACTGTCAAAAACTTTCTCCAGAATGCTAAAAACATACGTTTCCTTTTCCTTAAACTATCCTCTAAGGTAAATCGTAATGTGAGTATTATCTCGCATGTTCCTACATTTCTCTTAAATCCAAACAGATCTTCCCGAAGGTCCGATTCCAGCAGATTTTTCATTCGTAAGTAAATAATTCGTGTTAGTATTTTGCAACCGTGGCTTATTAGGTACCGTTGGCAATATGAGTCGCCGCTTGGTCCTCTCAGCGAGAGAGTAATCCAGACGTTGTCCGCGAGCGTCAACCGGGACACACTCGAACTCCTCAACTTTTAATGATCACAAGAAGGGACTGGAAAATAGCCGGTTAATCCCTCACTCAAATTCGGCAACGATTCCTCCAGATACGCGGGCAGGCGGCCCCTCTCAGTGAACCACCAGGGACAGACTTATGGCTGCAAACATGTCCCTTCACCTCATCATCAACTGATTAGCGCCTCAGCAGACTTGAGTCTCGCTGTATCCTACAAGTTCATCTACATCAATACTGTTCTGTACTGTACTTCTGTTTTAAGAGGTTTATTCCCACGTACTTGGCAGATTTCGTTTGTACTACTGTTTTAATAGTTTATTCTATCATATTTGATAAATACCGTTGTTTAGTATTTGTCTTTGACTGATGTATTTCAAAACAAGTCAGAGACCGTTACTAAAGCTAGTTATCGGTCAGTCCAGTGCCAGCTGCCCCCAGTGCCACATCGTAAACAGCGCTAAGCTTACTTTCTCGCGCGTTTTATAACGGTGTATTCCACAGCTATTCTTGTTTATTTTGAAAACTGCCGGACTCAGTTTTGTTGATTTGTGTAGTTACCACAGACCACAGTTCAGTCAGTAGCCAGCCGTCTTTATTAGAGTACTAGGCTACTTAAAATTTGATTATTTAGGTTTCTACTTTCTGCTGTTAATTGTATCGATAGGAAGGATAGGATGTGTGCCTTCTGTGTGCGGACGCAGGAGGAGTTGGCCGTAGTTCGCGAACAGCTGAGCGTGCTGTTGGCTACGATCAGCCGTCTTCAGACTGCTGTCTCGGGGTGCAGCGATGGTGGGGAGTCTGGTGCGTCGAGTGGGACACCTCAGGTGTCTCATGCTTCGCTCTCTGTCGCTGCTACCAAGGCTCCTTCAGGTGTACCGGACGTCGTCGAGCTGCCTTCTCCGCAAGGGGAGTGGCGGGTTGTACGGCGTTCGCGTCGCTCGCGGCGGAAGGCCAATGTGGAGGCTGGACGTCCGTCCGCGTCCGTTTCTTCTGTGAGTGAACGTGTGGCCACTCCTTCAGCAGGGTCCGAGCAGGTGCACTGGGGGAGGGGATTATTAGTTATTGGGAGGCGCGTGATGGAGCCCCTTAGGCAGATAGCGTCGAGATCGGGAAGGAATTCCAACGTGCACTCTGTGTGTCTGCCGAGGGGCCTCAGCCGAGATGTGGAGGCGGCCTTGCCGGCGGCTATGAAGGGTGCGGGGTGCGGTCGACTGCAAGTCGTAGCTCACGTCGGCACCAATGATGCTTTTCGCTTGTGTTCTGAGGACATCCTCAGGTCCTACGAGCGGCTGGCGGAATTGGTGAAGGCTGCTGCCTTCGCACGCGGGGTGCAAGCAGAGCTGTCGATTTGTAGCATTGTTCCCAGGGTTGATCGGGGTCCTTTGGTTTGGAGCCGAGTGGAGGGTCTGAACCAGAGGCTTCGCCGACTCTGTGACAGTCATGGCTGCAGATCTCTGGATCTGCGTTATTGGTGGGGAATTGTAAGGTGCCCCTAGATAGATCAGGGGTGCACTACACTAAGGAAGCGGCTACTAGGGTAGCAGAGTACTTGGGGAGTGCACATGGGGTTTTTTTAGGCTAGGCGCTAACTCTGATGAGCAGCATTCAAGCAGCGAATTCAGGCCACGTTCGGAACAAAAATTCGAACATCAAAATATTAGCCGCGAACTTACAGAGTTCCCGAATTTGCCGCACTGCATGGAAGTTATTGCGCTCAGATAGTTTTAGGCACCGAAAGCTGGCTAAATCGTGATGTGGCAAGTTCATAAATATTTAGCGAAGCGTGGAATGTATATCGGAAAGATAGATCGGATACAATTGGAGGAGGAGTGTTCATCGCTGTGGACAAAGACATTGTTTCTACTGAGATCGAAGTTGAAAGTAACTGTGAAGTTATCTGGGCACGAATAACAGGTCTAAAAGAAGTAAAGTTAATAGTTGGGTGTTTTTACCGCCCCCCCCCCCCCCCCCAGTGCTGCTGTAGTAGTTTTAGAATCATTTAAAGAAAGTCTTTACCAGGTAGTGCATAGGTATCCGGGCCATGCAATATTATTAGGAGGAGACTTCAACCTTAAGAGTATAGATTGGGACCTCGCTAGTTGCATTTCAGGCGGTACAGACAAGCAGTCTTGCGAGCTACTTTTGGACACATTCTCCGAAAACTGTCTTGAGCAGTTAAACCGGCAACCCACGCGCAATGGAAATATTCTAGACCTTATAGCCACAAACAGGCCTGACCTCATTAACGATGTCTGTGTAGAGACGGAAATTAGTGATCATGATATCGTCATAGCGTCGTTGGTGACCAAAGTTCATAAACCAATCAAGAAGGCTAGGAGCGTGTTTTTGTTGGGAAGAGCCGATAAGCAAATGTTACGATTGCACTTAGAAAATGAATGGGCATCGTTTAATTCCGGGACTATGGATGTAGATGAATTGTGGACTAAATTTAAGTGCATTGTTAATAAAGGGTTAGAGAAATATGTGCCAGTAAAGACGATTAACGATGGAAAAGATCCACCTTGGTATAATAATAATGTTAGAAAGCTGCTGAGAAAGCAAAGGCTGTTGCGCCCTCGATTCAAAAAAGAAAATGCAAACGATGACAGGCAAAAGTTAGTAGAGATTCATGCGTCTATAAAAAGATCGATGCGCGAAGCATACAATAATTATCACAGCCACACTTTAGCAAAAGATATTTCCGAGAACCAGAAAAAATTCTGGTCCTATGTAAAATCGATAAGCGGGGCAAAGCCCACGTCACTCGTTGATCATTCGGGGGCAGTAATAGAAGAAAGCAAACGGAAAGCTGAAGTTCTAAATTTAACCTTTAAGAAATCTTTCACGCAGGAGGACCGCACAAATGTACCATCATTTGATCAACGTACTAATTCCAAAATGGGGGACATAGCAATAGGTATTTCTGGTGTGGAGAAGCAGCTGAGAGAGCTAAATACGAAAAAGTCTGCTGGTCCGGATGGAATACCAGTTCGGTTTTACAAAGACTATCTGCGGCATTGGCCCCCTACTTAGCTTGCATTTATTGCGAATCTTTAATTCAGTGCAAAGTTCCTAGTGATTGGAAAAAAGCGCAGGTGACTCCCGTTTATAAGAAAGGAAAGAGAACTGACCCACACAATTACAGGCCAATATCATTGACATCAGTTTCACGTATAGTTTTAGAGCATATTCTCAGTTCGAATATAGTAAATTTCCTTGAAACGGAAAAGCTTCTTTCCATGAATCAGCACGGGTTTAGGAAACGTCGATCATGTGAAACTCAGCTTGCCCTTTTCTCACATGACATCTTGCGAGCCGTGGATGAAGGGCAACAGGCGGATTGTGTTTTTCTCGACTTCAAAAATGCGTTCGACGCGGTGCCACACTGCAGACTGCTAACGAAGATACGAACTTATGGAATAGTTTCACAGATTTGTGACTGACTGGAAGACTTCCTAAGTAATAGAACGCAGTACGTTGTTCTCGACGGCGAGTGTTCATCAGAGACGAGTGTATCGTCAGGCGTTCCCCAGGGGAGTGTGATAGGACCGCTATTATTTTCTATCTATATAAATGATCTGATGGACAGACTAACTTGTAATTTGCGGCTGTTTGCTGATGATGCTGTGGTGTATGGGAGGGTGTCGTCTGTAACTGATTGTAATAGCATACAGGATGACTTTGACAAAATTTCTAGTTGGTGCGAAGAATGGCAGCTAGCTCTCAATGTAGAAAAATGTAAGGTGATGCGCATGAGTAGAAAAAACAATCCCATAATGTTCGAATACAGCATTAGTAGTGAGCTTCTTGATGCTGTCGCCTCGTTCAAATATCTAGGCGTAACATTGCAGAGCGATATGAAATAGAATCGAGCATGTAAGGACAGTTGTGAGTAAGGCGGTCAGCCGACTTCGGTTTATTGGGAGAATTTTGGGAAGCTGTACTTCACCTGTAAAGGAGACCGCGTATAAAACGCTTGTACGACCACGTCTTGAGTATTGCTCAAGTGTTTGGGACCCGCAGCAGATCAGTTTAAAGGAAGAATAGAGGCGCTTCAGAGGCGAGCAGCTAGATTTGTTACCGGTAGATTCGACCAATGCGAGAGTGTGACGGAAATGCTCCGGTAACTCAATTGGGGATCGCTGGAAGAAAGACGACGTTCTTTTCGTGAAATTCTGTTCAGTAAATTTAGAGGGCCGGAATTTGAAGCTGAGTGTAGTACGATCTTGCTGCCGCCTACTTACATTTCGCGTAAAGATCGCAAAGACAAGATAAGAGAAATTAGGGATCGTACGGAGGCATATAGGCATTCTTTTTTTTTTTTTTTTTTTCTCGATCAATTTGGGAGTGGAATAGGAAAGGAAATGCCTAGTAGTGGTACAGTGTACCCTCCGCCACGCATCTTACGGTGAATTGCGGAGTATATTTGTAGATGTAGAATACTCCGTCTATTTATTTATTTACTCGTTCGACACATAAAAAGACAATCATTCTTTCCTTAATTACAATATCTTTATACAACTATTTTAACAATACAAGTGTCTTATAGTCAAATACTCTCAAGCAACTTTAAGACCGCGTCACTGAATGTATGTCTTTCAAATCACTATCATAGTCGTACACGTCACACACGAGTAAATGGTCCATTGTTTGGCTTTCACCACACTCACATTCAGAGCTGTCTGACAGCCCCCATTTCTTCATTAGTTGCTCTACATCTGCCAACACCTGTTCTTACACGGTTCAAAGTTGTCCATAGTTTCCTTGGAAGACTGAATCCTTCGGTCGTCTTGTTGGGGTCATCCACCAAAATGCAGTTCTTGTGTGCACTGTAGCCCATAGCTCTTTCCAGACTGTTTTTAAGTTGAAGCCTTGAAGCTCATCGCCGGTTTTCCAAAAAGCTGCCCTGGATTTAAACCTGTCTGTAGCTATGAAATCTTCGTAGATAGGTAGGTCCAGGTTGCCTAGGATTTTTTGGCATGTTCTTAGGGATAGTTGTGATCGCCTGATTTCAGGGAAATACTCCGCTAATCTGATTTAACTGCATGGGAGAGGGTTCATCGAACCACATTTATGATATTTCTCTACGGTCCCATTCTCTAAAAGCACGCGGGAAAAATGAACACCTACAGCTTCCAGTTTCCGATATTTTCTTACGTTGATCATGTCTCCCAATGTAGGGTGCTAACGAAATATTCGGAGGAATAACTTGGTGGAAAGAATTTCACAAACAGATCTCGCGTCAACGAATAACGCGTTTCTCCCCTGTATCGCGACAATACAAAATACGCTGCCCTTCTCTGAACTTTCTCTAACCAGTGTCCAGCCAGTCAACTAGCGATTGCATTGCCTCAAGCATTCTCTGATGACATGTCGCGACGTGCGCGACACAGCCTGTCTTACTCGTCCGTCCCAACATATCAGAGAAGCCTGGAAACATCGCGACCGCCAGGTTATGTAGTGGGACGGATTGTTGTCTCCACTATGTCAGCTCAGTTTCGCAGAAGATTATGTTTATATTTTATGTTTTTAAATGATTTTTATGTAAATGTTAGGTGATTCTTAAAAGAGTGTTCGTATGTTTCTTTCGTCCTGTGCTGTGACAGCGATTCAACCTACGAGAACAACATCTTCGACGCTGAGCTCAAGGAGTAAACATCTGGCCACTTCAATTCGCGGGTTGACGGCCACGAGGCAAGAAGATGATGGTCTCTGCGGTTATCGTCGCGGATATTGACATTATTATTGAAACTTTTGTGGAACATCAAAAAGAACATAAAATCAGTCTTTGTTTAACTGTGAGAGCAATAAATGTCGTTTTGTCTCGAAAGTTAAGCAAGTGTCAACGATCATTATTTTGATATTTATAGAAATGTTACAAGAAATATATTCATTGACAGGAGCTGAAGAATTATCTACTGTCAAACTATTTTAAAATCTGAAAGAAGACATTTAGGTAAAGTTATTTTGTTTGGCAGATAAAGCAAGAAGTCTTATATTAATTTTTAGTATTTTAATCAATCGATCTTATATAGCAATCGATCATCAGTGAACAGGACTTGTTATATTTATGTCTATAGCAACCAGCACAACTATGAACTTCTGTTTGACAGTTCGATCTTTAAGGGAACTTAAAAACATTTATTTCAAAGTGACAGTTTTAAAGAAGTGCAAACCCTAGAATCATACGCTTCTTCTATCTGCACAAGGATCTGTCGTTGAAATTTCACAATACAGGAAGATTATATTGTTTTATTTTATTTTTTTCTTCTTTTTCTTGTTAGCGATCGGACGACTTTCGGATCCTGAAGTCTGACACGGCACATTAAAAATTTGCTATTTAGTCTCATGCAAGAAGAGGTCTACCGCCGCAGTGAGTGGCTGGCGCGCTGGGGCACAGCCCACTGTCTCATAGCGGCCAGCCAGTCAGCTAGCGATCGCACTGTCTTCAGCCTTCTCTGATGATGTGTCGTGCGTGCCACGGCCTCTCTTTGTCGTTTGCCTCAGCTCGCACGCTGAGACGTCAGAAACTCGGCAGGCTGACCACACTCGTTCAGATATACACAATCCATGTGCCAACGGCTGAAGACGCTTTGCTGTGAAGGGTGCGGCTGGCTCCCTGACGGAGGTTCGAGTCCTCACTGAGGTCTTTGGTGTGGGTGTTGTCCTTTGCGTAAGTTAGTTTACGTAGATTGGGAGTGTCGCGTCCCGGCACTGATCCCGGTTATCAATATAGAGTTGATTGGGTCTGCGTCGCGCAATCACGACGTTAACGACAGTGGGTGTTTGTATTCCCTTAACCAACTTCTATATCGGAGATGAGAGGGAGAAAATCTCCTTGGTATGTAAAGGGAGGGTGTAGGCTGTGTAAGTACAACTGGTGATACTTTATGTAAGACAGGGATATAAGAGAGGAGTTGGTAGACTTGACGTGAATGCCTTCAGATTTGCTCTAAATTTTTACTAATCACAGTAAACATGTGAGGTGTCAGAGCCTTCCCCTTATATGTACCACTCATATCCAGTAGTCTCAGCCAGTTTCGCAGTAACTCACTTTGACTTGCAACCCAGGAACTATGGTCCTATATTTTAGGAGACAAGTACTCCACATTGACTTGTTCCTACTTAATGATGGGATTCCAATGAAAAGTACAAGTTCCACTTAACCAACTGTTTCTGTTGTTGCCACTGGAGACAGTGAAGTGTTATCCGCCCCTCAGTAGCGGCTGCTACCCTCCACCGATTTCAGAGTGCTGAGTGCTGAGTGCTTAGTCTGCTGATGCACCCTCTGACGTCGGCTTCGACTGGTACTGCTCGCTGAGACTGCTATCTGTGAATGCCTACTGATGCTTTACGACGCCCTTGTATACTGCCTTTGAAGGTCCACGGGACCTCCGTTCCGGCTTTCCCTGTCTCGTGTCCTTGTTTTCTAGAACATTCCTCCGTCTTTAGCCCTGCAAGTGACTTCTCCCAGTACTGGAACTACAGGTAAAATCGGCCTCTTAAGGCTAGTTCACACGATAACACTAGGTTCCATGAAACTGCGATACTGGCCAGTGCGCATGCGCGGCAGCCGTTCGCGCAACTCGTTGGCGAAACTAAACAGTTTCGGCGCCTTCCAAATTTAGCGAAACTGATTGCGCGTGTTTTTAGATTAGGTTATAACCAATACATAACAAAATACAACGTAAAGGGAGGAACGGAAGAAATAATTCGGGTTTTGAAAGCATAGGTGTTTGTGAGATTTTTTAATGATGAAAATTTCAGGAATAAGCAGCGGAGTGTTAGTGTTCTTGAAGCAATTATTCATGAATTAAATATTGTTGGGTTGACTATTAGTGAATTGCAGACTAAAATACATCCAATTCGAAATACCTATACAAACGAACTATGGCAATTGTAATTTGTAATTTCAGTTCTGGTAACAATACTTCACGCGTAAAAGTTCCTTGCTTCTTTATTGCATTACTAACTCTCTTCAAAAGGAACGTGAACTGCTCTAGTGTCATTCTAAGTGGATTAAAATAACTTCTAGATTCTTCGATCACCATTTCTTTCAGCAAGGTCGCTGAGTAACCGAGCTGACGTCTGTTTTTAATGCAGTCACGAACCCAAACACGTTTCCTATTCTTTTTATTTTTAGTCCTATGCAGCGACTTCACACAGAGAAGCAATAGCTTCGCCTCAACTCTTACAGCTACCAAAACTTTCAATCTACGGCGACTATGGCGCTCACAAAAGAAAGAAACTAAAGTGTATAGTATTGGCGCCGTGTCTACAAACATACATGAAACCAGTTGCGCGCAATTCATTTCATGCAATGAGTGTCGCAACCTAGTGTCGTGTAGACTAGCCTTTACTGTCCGAGGTCCGGGTAAGTGTCCGCAACCCTGTTTATGACCTCGCGACTATTCGGGGTTGGAACACTTGCGGGGAATGACACTTGCGGGGAGTGACACTTGGGACCCTTGGGGCGGCTAATGGTTTTTCCTGGGTACAGGCACACCAAGAAGTCTAGCACTGCTGTGGTCAAGTTTCCACACTGTCAACATAATACGAAACTCAGTGAAATTGCACAACCCTTTGCAAGCTGAAGAGCAATACAGTAACTTGTTCTAACTCCATATTAATTCGTTGAGTGTTCCTCCTGAAAACAAAAAGGTATTTCAATAGTGATAATGTTTGGAGAGTTATTAAGACATTCTCTGCTACTACAAGAAGATGGCTTTCCACAGTCATACCTCCTAAAAGCATATTATTCAGAACACTAAGCATATCAAGACACCTGTGCAAGCAATAAATTTATTAGGTATCCTGCACTGATACGTTGATGTAATTGACCGCTATGTAATTAACCCCACTATCACGCAACTTCCATTTCTTTAAAAATAGCTACTATGCTTTTTAATAGGAGACGCAACCTTAAATCTTCAATTAAAAATGTTAATAATAAGTCAATGAGTATTTTACATACTTGAAGCGTTTATTCGTAGACCCCAAAACGGTTTGGCCGTATTCGAATACAAATACATCTAAGAAATGTATGAAATACGGAATGTGTAAGGGAATGTCACACACCGAAAATTGCTAAAGATAAATTCTGTTTTCTATAACCGTCATATAGAACCATTTTTACTCCGAACTTGGCATAAACGAACAGGGAGAAACAAGTCGCAAGACTTCCAGGAAAAATGAAGCGAAATTGGCAGCCAATAGTTGGTTATGAATTACATAGCCTATTAACTGTATAAATATAAATTATGGAATACGTGGAACTCCTGTTCAGTACAGTCAAAAAGGTCTAAGGTTATAGACAGTAGTTTACGATCAGATATCGGTATCACTCTCCTCCTCAAGAAGTCTATGTGAAGATTTATATTCAGAACATTCAAGAAAAAGGCTACTGTGGTGTTGAAACTACAAGCAGCAGCTCATTTACCCAGGAAGGGAAAACTTTATGGTGCCCGTAAATTTGAATGACTGTATCTCTTGTAGTAACATTCATTTTTTGATAAAATGTTAAAATCCAATATACCAGAATTTTGTTTTCCTAAACTCAGTGCCAACTTTTTTTGTCGAAATTTTTTCAGGAAGTATTCTTGACGTGATTTCATACATCTATGCACAGGTAGCGGCTGGAGGGCGTGGAATAGGGGTGGTGTATCGCTACTTCTGGAACACCCTGTCCACTACCTGCAACGTCCGGGTCTCCAGTCCTGTGAAGTTGGCACCACTTTTTTGGAAAATGTACATTTTTTTTCAGAGTTCTAGACAGATATGCAATAGTTCTGGAGTTCTCTGTACAAAATTTAAATAGTTCTGCAAAATTTCGCCGAAAAAATACGAAAAATTACCACAAAATTTAGTTTTTTCAAAATAATTTTTTGCCTAATTGTACAAACATAGTTCTGATCACATTCTAAACAGCTCTTAACGAGTTCTGCAGAAAATCCTAATGATATTTTTTGCCAAGATAATAGTTCATGAGCTAATTGCGTAAATGAGGGACATAAACTACACAAAATTGCGCCAGAGTCGTGTGAAGTTGGCACCCCTTTTTTCAAAAATGTAAATTTTTTTCAGAGTTCTAGACAGATATGCAATAGTTCTGAAGTTCTCTGTACAAAATTTAAATAGTTCTGCAGAATTTCGCCGAAAAAATAGTAAAAATTACCACAAACTAGAGTTTTTTTTAGTTTTTTTTAAATAATTATTTGCCTATTAGCGCAAACATAGTTCTGATCACAGTTCTAAATACCTCTCAAAGAGTTCTACAGGAAATCCAAAAGACATTTTTTCTGTACAGATTATACTTTATCGGATAAATGCAGTAATGTGGAATTCATTTTCACGTTACTGTAAATTGGCACCATTTTTTCGAGAAATACACATTGTTTTTGGGGTTCTGTGTACATATACTATAGTTCTAGAGTTCATGTGTATATTTCTATGTAAATGCCCGAAAAAAATTATGTTCACAATTTTGAATATCTGATAAGCTGTCTTATTTGTGCCCCTTATTCGAGAAATATACATTTTTCTTAGGTCTTGGCAGATATTCTATCCGCTGCACATTCATTACTGCTTATCGTAAACAAGAACTATTGCACATGTCCCTAGAACTCTGGAAAAAAAGTCTAATTTTTTGAAGAAAAAAAAACGGGTGCAAATTCCACAGTAGCATCTAAATGGATACTCCATTATTGTAATTATTTCATAAAGTATAATCTGCACAGAAAAAAATGCTATTAGGATTTCCTGTAGAACTCTTTGACAGCTATTTAGAACTGTGATCAGAACTATGTTTACGCTTATAGGCAAATAATTATATGAAAAAAACTAAAATTTGTTATAGTTTTTTGTATTTTTTTCGCGAATTAGTGCAGAACTATTTAAATTTTGTACAGAGAACTCCAGAACTATTGCATATATGCCTATAACTCTGAAAAAAAAACGTACATTTTCCAAAAAAGGGGTGCCAGCTTCACAGGACTCGGGTCTCCCCGCAAGTGTCTACACATTCCCTTTCCCCGCAAGTGTCACTCCCCGCAAGTGGTCACAAACTCGACTATTCTGGGGAGCACTATTTTCCCTCCTGCTCGCTGACAATCCGTGTGCCGTGAGGCACTTCCTTCAGAAATACTGGCTGAATCTTTACAATCTGTTTCCGTGGTTCTAACTAAGATATTCTGCGGTCTTGACAGGAGTGTAAGAGCCGAAGACTGCTGCATTTCGGACCGACATCTCTACAAACATTTGAGTTTTTTAGGGTCAGCGGTGCCTGTGCACTGTTCGGGGCTGTGTCCAGGTGCGCGGTGCGGCAGCTGTCGGTGTGCTGGACCTGCGGCGACGTCCTTCCGTGGGCGGGGTAACGAGCGGGTGCTAACGACGCCGGAGCACGCAACGCGCGCCGCGACGAGACGCGACGCGACGCAACGGAAAGCGTTTTCTCAGCACCGCAGATAGCCATCGCCCGCGGCCCCCTAAAGTGTAAATTAATGCCCGCTTAATTTGCAGCCCGATAATTTGTAGGAGCTGTCCTCGGGTGCGATGCTGCGGCAGATAGCGTCCGGCTGGTCGGCCGCTTCCTGCGTCATTAACGCCGCGTCCGGAAGTCCGCTACGTCTCTAGCCGCCGACCACTAGCAAGCGTTACTCGTCGCCGTTAACACGCACCTCTTGGAACTTTTCTCACCGTTTCTGGCCGTGCGCGGAATTTCACACGACGGTGGAAGATGCGTAGCGGATAACTCGTAGAGTAGGGTGAAGTGAAGTTACTCCGTGATATCATGTAACTGCGCGATAAACAGTATTTCATGTGTTACAACGTAGCCTCAACTCCAAGGGTTCCAGGATTTTGCCAGCATTGGCACAAGCATGCATGACTCTAGCAAGGCCTCACACGCTATCTTTCGGGCGTTCAAGGAAGTTTTAGACGTGTTCCTTCAGTGGTTACGTGAAAGCGGCCGGCCGCGGTGGCCGAGGGGACTGAGACGCTCCAGTCACGGTCTGCACGGCCACTACGGTCGGGGGTTTGAATCCCCCCTCGTGCATGGATATTTGTGCAGTCCTTAGTGTTAGTTAGTTCATAAGTAGTTTGTAAGTTTAGGGACTGATGACCACGATGTTAAGTCCCATAGAGAGAGAGAAAAAAAAAAAAAAAAAAAAAAAAAAAAAAAAAAAAAAAAAAAAAAAAAAAAAAACAACGTGAAAGCGAGTCACGCACAGGCAATGAAGACTCTAGTGAACATATCAATTTCATCCACGCAAGTGTCCCGGTGTATAAGTTCGATTTTAAAACCAGTAAAAGGTACGATATGAGAGATACGGTAGTGAACGCTGCAGAGGATCATATAGGCAAAAGGACAAGGCCTAATAGAAATCTCTGGATAACACATGACATACTGAACTTAATTGATGAGAGGAGAAAATATAAAATTCAGCAAATGAAGAAGGCAAAGGGAGTATAGACGTGTGAAAAATGAGGTTGACAGGAAGTACAGACTGCAGGACTAAGCAAAGATGGGAAATCTGAAAGCTGGAAGAAATGTATAGAAGGTCTGTACAAAGGAAATAAACTTGAAAGCAGTATTCTAGAAATGGAAGATGATGTAGAGGAGGATGAGAGAGGAGATATTATACTGCGAGAAGAATTTGACAGAGCACTAAAAGATTTGAGTAGAAACAAGGCCCCTGGAATAGATGACATCCTATCTGAATTGCTGGTACCGTTAGGAGAGCTAGTCATGAAGAAATTGTTGCACCTAGTACGCCAGATATATGAGACAGGGGAAATACCCTCAGACCTCAAGAAGAATGTCGTAATTCCAATTCCAAAGAAAGCAAGTGCAGACAAATGTGAAAATTAAAAAATATCATGGTTGCAAAATACTGACACGAATAATTTACAGACGAATAGAAAAACTGGTGGAATCCGACCTTGCGGAAGATCAGTTAGGATTTAGGAGAAACGTTGGAACACGGGACGCAATACATTACGACTTATCTTTGAAGATAGGCTAAGGAAAGGCAAACGTACGTTTTCAGCGTTTGTAGATTTGGAGGAAGCTTTTGACAATGTCGACTGGAATACACTGTTTCAAATTCTGAAGGTAGCAGGGGTAAAATATAGGGAGCAAAGAGTTATACTCAACTTATACAAAATCCAAACAGCGGTTATTAGAGTCGTAGGGCATGAAAGGGACGCAGAGGTTGGGAAGGGAGTAAGACAAGGTTGTAGCCTTTCGCCATTGTTGTTCAATCTGTATATTGAGCAAGCAGTGAAGGAATGCAAGGGGAAATTTGGAGAGGGAATTAAAGTTCAGGGAGAAGAAATAAAAACTTTTCGGTTTGCCGATGACATAGTAATCTTGTCAGAGACCGCAAAGGATCTGGAAGAGCAATTGAATGGAATGGACAATGTCTTGAAAAGAGGTTATGAGATGAACATCAACAAGAGTAAAACAAGGATAATGAAATGTAGCGTCAGAAAATCAGGCGATGCTGAAGTAATTAAATTAGATAATGAGGCAATGAAAGTAGTAGACGAGTTTTGTTACTTGGGTAGCCAGGTAGCTTCAGATGGCCGAAGTAAAGACGATATAAAATGCAGAATGGCCATGGGAAGAAAAGCGTTTGTAAAGAAGCGAAACTTGTTGACATCCAATATTAGTTTAAATGTTAGGAAGTCCTTTCTGAAGGCATTTGTCTGGAGTGTAGCATTGTATGGAAGTGAAGCGTGGACAATAAGGAGTTCAGACAAAAAAAAATGATAGAAGCTTTTGTAATGTGGTACTACAGACGAATGATGAAGATTACATGGGTCGATCACGTGACTAATGAGGAGGTGCTCAACAGAATTGAGGAGAAAAGGAATTTCTGGCGTATTCTGACTAAGAGAAGGGATAGGTTGGTGGGACACATCCTGAGACATCAAGGAATCGTCAACTTAGCATTAGAAGGAAGTGTGTAGGGTAAAAATCGTAGTGGGAGACCGAGAGACAAATAAAGTAAGCAGATTCAAAGGGATGTAGGTTGCCGAAAGTATTCTCAGATGAAGAGACTTGCACAGGACAGGTTAGCATGGAGAGCTGCATCAAACCAGACTGCAGACTGAAGACCACAACAACAACATGCATCATTCACATATAAAATTGACTTGTAAGTTAGGCCACGCGTTGACGGTGTATGACCTTAGCAATGGGTTGGTTTTTCTTAGGTTTGACGCTGAAATGGCACCAAAGCGGAACAAAGCGGCACATTCGTACACAGCTGAACTGCTTAAAGAAGTTTTGCGCATGGAGAATGAACGATGCACAATTTACAAGACTAGTAAATGTTTTGAGATCCCGTAGAGTACACTTGTGGATTATAGCGTGAAATTATCATCTGATTCAGATACTGAACTCTTTCCGAAATTGGAAAGACATTCGTTATGCCACCTGAACCTCTCGCTGCAGCTACCAAAAATGTTTCAGATGTTTGTATAGCTTATGGGACTTAACTACTGGGTCATCAGCCCCTAAACTTACAAACTACTTATGAACTAGCTAATACTAAGGACGACACAAATATCCATGCCCCAAGGTGGATTCGAATCCCCGACCGATGTGGCCGTGCAGAACGTGACTGGCACGCCGCACACCGCTCGGCCATCGCGGCTGGCTGCAGCTTACCAAGAAGCCTTCCAGACTACCAATATCTGCAACAGCTTTGCAAAGACTCGGATATTACCCTACAACAGAGATGCTGTTTCTGATTATGCACTTCTCCCTTCCTTTGCTACACAAGAACAGAATCAGGAGTTATCAGACAAAAAGACAGTTACTGTGGAAGATGTTCTAAAACTACCAGTGTGCGAAAAAAAGCGTAAAGTAGTAACACATGATCCTTCTGCAAAAATAATTTCACCTAATCACAACAAGCCATCGACATCAGAATCAGGAAACAGAAAACAAGGCTACTCATACTCATAGTTCAAAACAGTTCTCATAGGTCTATATCCAGACCACAGAAAAATGATAGTGGATGTGGTGCGTGTGGTGGTTCATAAGCAGATGATGTCAAGAAGAAAAATGGAACCAAATGGATGGAGTGCCAATTTTATAATGTCTGGAATCATGTGAATTGTAAGAAAGTTTTAGATTGTGTCTATTTTATGTGTGATGGGTGTGAAAACAGACAGTGAATAACAACAGCTCAGTAGACTTAAAACAAGTCCTGAAATTGTGCTTGTGCCTATTTTATGGATTTTTATTTTTTATTTTTTTATTTTACAATTTTTTCAACGTAGAATCTTTCAAAATTGCTATAAAAGATGACATATACTTTTACATATGATTGGAACGTTTACATTACATTAAAAACTAGTACTCTTAATAATAAATAACACCTATCACGGAGTAACTTGAATACTATCACGGCATTACTTCAATATCACGGCGTTACCTAGTTCTATCACCAAAATTTGTAAGTTAATTGCAAGAAATAACATGTCGATATTTTTAATATTTACCTCAGACATGCTTTGGAGGACATCCCTCTTTTAAATGACATAAATCAAAATAAGCATTGTATAAAGTTCTTGAATTGCTAACAAAGAAAGCTTAGTATCACGGAGTTACTTGATCTTACGCTACTCCAGAGACAGAACTGCAAGGAGAGAGACAAAGTGGTGCCCACAGGGCTGAGTGTGTTGTCTCATTTTTTAGATTATCACAATCGATCCCCTGTTATACTTCAAAATAGTTCATTCCCTGATGGTATGTCATCACTTATATGACATCGTGATGTAGAGTTATATATGAAGCACTCCATTTCATTCAAATATGTTCTTCACATCAAATGTTGCAAATTCCTGGAGTCCAAATAAAAAATGTACACGGTGGTCCTAAAATAAATGTCAGAAATGAAACGGCAGGTAGAGGGGACCGAAATGAGTAAATTTCGTGTATGAATGTGTGTCCGGTAATGCCATATTCCAGCGCTAGCGTGTACAGGACTATGAAAGAAAGGACACTGAAAAAGGAAGTAAAGACAAGAAATTTATTTATTGATAGTTCACAAGTTGTGCTCGAAAGACTGGCCACCAACATCAATACAAGATTCACGACGACGGTTCATGGATAGGAGTACATTAGAAAAGACGACAGGCATGTCGAGTACATGTGCAGCAGCAACAGACACTAGGATAATTAGATCTGACGGGACTCTCATACCCAAAGGCTTTCAATATGACCCCAAAGGATGAAATCCACGCTGGATAAATCAGGTGAATAGGGTAGCCAGGGAACTCGTTCGCTCCGATTTATCCACTACTGGACGTAATCTGTATCCTGACGTTTCGATTGAAGAGCGCTGGGGCTCCGGACAGCCAGTGGGACATCGTATAGAAGGTCAGGTAAGACCTCCTGTTCGAGATACCTGTTTGAAATAAATAATCCATCTAGCGAAGAGCTTCTAAACAGCGCACTCTTCAGCGCTCCCTTCCGCCTCGAGAGATCATTACCGAAAACACATTCCTATACGAAATCTGTTTATTTGGGACTCCTCTACCGCCGTTTCATTTCTGATATTTTTAGGACCACCCTGTATGTTTAGCCGGAAGGCGTATGGTGATAAATTCCTATAGCAGGCTACATGGAAGACTTGAGTCATCAGAATATTTCTCAGTCGTGATTTCTTAACTCATATGAAGTAAATTACTCATATAACCATATAAATCAAACTGTAAGCTATCACTGTAATATTCAGTGGATAAACACAAACTGATTTGTATTTTAAACTAGTTACTATAGGATGACGCAATATCTTTGTATCACTTGACATTTTGAACTTTCGTTAATCTGTACTACATCTGGCGAAAACAGCACAGATCGTACAAACTGGTCCTAAAACTATTCACAATTTATATAGGAAAAACCTGATTTTTCGTATTATTTATTCGCTGAAGTTTAACTATCTACGGCCACACTCAAGAAGAAAATGTTCAAATGTTTGTTAGGCTTAAGGGACTTAACTGCGGGGTCATCAGTCCCTAAACTTACAAACTACTTGTGAACTACCTTATACTAAAGACGACACAAACATCCATACCCGAGGGAGGATTCGAAACCCCGACGCAGCGTCGCGCATCGTAGCATAGCGCCTCAATGCGCTCGGCCGCTCCGCCGCGGCACACTCAAGAACAAAAGTGCACGAAAATAATATATATATTATAATGTATGCCAGAGTACTGAAAAACGACAATGTTAGAATTGGCCTGAGAAAGGACGAAGGGAGAAAATTGACAAAGAGAGTGCAAATAGAACCGAGAGACGGAAAGGGCTACCGAAAGAGATGATGCTCACAGGGGAAGAAGAAAACAGAGAGAAACTGAGAGAGAGAAAAGTTGGACAACGAGAGAAAGGGGAAGTGAAATTGAAGACGATTGGGGAAGAAGAGAGGGTAGAGTACAAACTTGACAGGAGTGAGGAGTACAGACGCTGAAATGGGGAAGTACGAAAGTGAGAGAGAGGAGGAGGATGGTATGAGAAAACAATCGAAGAATGGTGTTAAGTGAAGCCAACTGCCTTGGGAGAGGCTCTGTGAACGATATACACAAGCAGAAACGCTTTATAAAAGGAAAAAAAACTAGTTAGTTACAATCGATTTCGGTTTTACATTACATCGTGTTCTGATCACCCTATGATAACAATTCCAAATAAAATAGACCTATGAATACAACTAAAGGTGTCAGATTTAGTAAAAGTTATCGTCCCATTATCTGTTGAATCGGCAGAGGATTAACTAAGATGGGAGTGGGTTACAGTGCAGAGAAATGAAATTGACTAATTGTCTCAGGGGTTCAACTTATTGTTGCCCCACTCGGATATGCGAGCGGCTTGACGTGCCAATTATGGGGCACAGGAGTCACGTCTGGTTGGCTTCAAATCCGCTCCGTGGATTAACGTTTGATAAGCCCTTCATCATCAGCAGCAGAAGCAGCTGCCTTAGCGTGTATCATCTCAAGGGGAGGATGGATATGTTGTTATTTCAGAACTTCTGTAATGCCGTGGTATTGTCGGAAGGAAGGAATTCAAACATTAGGTTAGTGCATATGACGTAGTGATGTTTTATTTTTGCATGCTTTTATATCAGTTAATATATATGTATATATTTATCGTTTTTTATTTTGTATTTGTTGTTCACTTATGCTATTTGAATTAACATATTTTAATGTTCTCATTAAGAGAAGGTGGATGCTAGAAAATGGAGTGTCAAGGGGAAAAAATCATAACACATCCGAGATATTCTCCTATTTTGAGTTCAATAGAGGGGTTAAAGCTGTTGGTAAAGCCAAAATGATTAGCACCATGTGTTCGAGTGGACAGAGCCCGACAAGGAAATGGTTTTTTTCGTTTTGAGAACGATCGTTTTGATCTTAGTGAATCCCCATGTTTATAAAGATACATTAATCCAAAGTGTTGCACGACAGGATACTGGAGAACTGACAAATGTGATGGCCTGTGAACATTCCAACCACTATGCGACATTTGCATGCAACATAGGGAGAATTTTTACCACATGCCCTAAAACCAGCGAGTGGCCATATATACATCTCCACTTTCTCGCCATCAATTGACCCTTGAACAACAATCGTATCCTGTATCGTCTTGTTGCTAACGTAAGGGAAATGGAATCGTTGAGGCCAAACAAAGCATCAACACCATATCCAAAGACTTTTACGAATCTGCAACAGCGACGGTGTGGTGAACCACCACTTGTTTCTCTAGGTATAACCACTACTGCTAACATGTTTTGTCAACAACTGAGACGTCTTACAGACTCGGTACAAGAACAACGATAGGAAGACTGTAAAGTGATGCTACTACATGATAACGTCCGTCCGCATTCTACCAGACTCAGTAAATGGTGAAAGTTATTCTGCAACCACCTTATTCATCTGGCTTTGCGCTCTTAGATTTTTTTTATCTGCTCTGCTCTCTTTCGAACAAGTTTCAAGGAATTTCCTTTCAAGATGAAAATTAAAGGAATTCACTGCCTGTTGACTGAAATAATTGTTTATGTCCACAACCAGGTTTCGGCCTTAGGTCATTATCAAGTTCTGTGCATAACATTATTAAAAACAATATTAAAATTTTTTAAAAGCAATATAAATTACAGATATAGGGTACATTACAGGCAGAATGAGTTGGAGGTTACTTACATAAAACTCTGCAGATAGGTTTTTTTCTAAGTCATTGTCATGGCAATAAAATCGTTAGGACAATTCGTTAAGTCCATGTCACTAACATAAAATAGATGCCATATTTGCACCCTCATGTTTTTATAAAATAATCATACAGATGTGATTTCGTTATAACGTTACAAAAGCAATTGGTTGATCTATTTAAAAGGTGTGCCAAAGATTATTTCGAAGATATCCTACCATATTCGCGTTTGGTGTGGTATGTCTGGCAGTAAAGTGATGGATAGATGGATTATCTTTGAGGAATGGGTACAGTTATATTATTTACAGTGCATAAATGGATTGTTTGTTTAAGCTACCTGCAGACTACACACAATCGTGCAATACATGCTAGAAGCTGTCAAATAACCCCGCCCCCCTCGCCATTTTCCTGCACGCGTGATAGGTCCTGTTTGGAACATTTCTACGGTGATGATTGATTTGTGGCAATGTAGTGTGATGTTTGTGTATTATCTAGACAATGTTTCACCTTTTGGAGTGATAAATGCCTCACAATATATATATATATATATATATATATCCACATTTGCGTGATTGAAGTGCGATAACATGACTTAGACTTACAACTGTGTCGTCTGCAGGTAGCCTAAACATAACAATCCATCTGTGCACTGTAAATAATAACACTGTACCCATCCGTCAAAGGTAAGCCATCTATCCATCACTTTACTGCCAGACATACCACTCCAAACACGAATATGGTGAGATATCTTTTATAATTATATTTGTAATAATCTTTGGCATAAAATCTCTGTAGATCAACCAGTTGCTTTTTAACGTTATAACGAATATATTTTAAAGAAACATGCGGGTACAAATATGGTACCTATTTTATGTTAGTGACGTGGACTCATCATCTTGTCCTAACGATTTTATTGCCATGACAATGACTTAAAAAAAATAACTGCAGAGTTTCATGTAAGTAGCCACCACCTCATGCTAGTTGTAATGTATCCTACATCTGTTATATTGCCTTATAATAATTTTAATAATGTTTTTTTTTATAATTTTATGCATAGGACCTCATAATGGCCTTAGGCGGAAACCTGGTTGTGGAAATAAACAATTGCCGTATATTTCCGCCGATAAGACGATGGCAGAATCATAAAAAAGGCCCCAAAATCCGAGGTCGTCTTATACGACGGTAAAAAAAAAATATTAGACAGAAATTTAGTCTGAAATTGGTAATTTCGCAGATGTCCTGCGTAGCGCGGCTACGACCTCCAAACGATGTATATCGAAGCGGTTAAATACCGAAACGATACGTATCGAACAGGTGAATGTTATGATTTTTATGAATATGTCGTGATTTTAAAAGATGTGGTTACACAGGACCCTAAGAGTAATTTACAAGAAAGCGTACACTCGAAGTAGCTCGGCCTGAAATATATCTAACGTACAACTGTAAATCAATTTAGTGTTTTTGAACCGTAGATTCGGATTCTACGCGCCCTCACGCATTAAAAAAATCTCCTTGTTTAACCTATACCTAAGCTTCTTAAGGCTACGCTACAGGTAACGGTTTTAAAAGTGAAAGTTATGTTAGGTATAGGACAAACAAGAAAATTCTTTTTTAGTGCGTGAGGGCGCGTAGGGCGCGAATATTCGGTTCAGAAACCTTCGCTTATTCCATACATATCGTTTCGAAACGTATCGATTCGATATACATCGTTTGAAGGTCGAAGCCGCGGTATGCAGCACATCTGCAATATTAACCTGATGAATTTTACATCGAGGAGCAAAGATTTATGAAAAACAAAAATTTGCGCAGTTGTTTTTTTTTTTTAATTTTTGCTTTTCGAGCTTTATTAATTTACTGAGTGGACAAGGGTACATACGATAACCAATATGCCATAAAGCAGGAATAGAATTAATTATTTACAATTTCGCTTGTCAAAAATAATTTCTGAATATATCCAGAGTCGCAGCTAAACGATTAGGGTATAATTACGTACGGAGCAGTGAAAGGGTTAAAATATTTCGAAGCCATACGGAACAACTGCGGTTTCCTTCGAAATCCTTTATCTTCAGTTCTCGGGCAATTCCGTTTGTTTTCACCCGCATAATGTCGTCTCGACGAAAGAAACTACTTTTTTTCTAAAAACTTCGCGATCAAAAAAAGACATGCTTCTTCACGATTGGACACAACGTAACACTACACGCACGAAATTTCAAAAGGAGACCGCAAACACTGCAACAAAGGGTGAAATCCAGGTGTAGGAATCACGGTAAGTACTTATGGCGGTTTCTAACGGCATTTTTCGGAACTTCCTGATGCTTTGCTTCCAAATCAAAATCCCGAAAACTGAAAACTTTGAGGTCATTCAGATGTCTGTAAATCTATCGGACCAAACTGCTCAAAAAATTGTTCAAATGTTTGTACAGCTTATAGGACTTAACTACGGGGTCATCAGTCCCTAAACTTTCAAACTACTTATGAACTAACTAATTCTAAGGACGGCACAAATATCCATGCCCGAGGGGGGACTCGAACCCCTGACCGTAGTGGCCTTGCAGACCGTGACTGGAGCACCTCAGTCCCCTCGGCCACCGCAGCCGGCGACCAAACTGCGTGGTCATCAGTCCGTAGCTTACAAACTACTTAATCCAAGGTAAATTAACCTAAGGACAAGACACACTCATGCCCCAGGGCCGGCCGCGGTGACCGTGAGAATGAGGCGCTCCAGTCACGGTCTGCACGGCCACTACGGTCGGGGGTTCGAATCCCCCCTCGGGCATGGATATTTGTACCGTCCTTAGTATAAGGAAGTTGATAAGTAGTTTGTAAGTTTAGGGACTGATGACCCCGTAGTTAAGTCCCATAAGCTTAACAAACATTTGAAAATTTTTGAACATGCCCCAGGGAGCACTCGAACCTCCACGGCGAGCAACCGCGCGCTCCGCAGCGCGACACTTTAGACCGCTCGGCTACTCCACCGCGGCTTTGGGCTCGTCTTAAAGTACAGATATATGCTTAAACTATAAAATTTTTATGAAAATTTGTACCTCGTCTTATCTGAAGGTCGTCTTATCTGCAGAAATATACGTATTTCAGTCAAATGATGGTGAATTCTTTTTTAAAAAAATAATATTGACTAATACAGTTGAGTATCGTTTTCTGAGACGCTCTTCACCGTTGATACAGGCCTTCCGAGGACAATCAGCCGTTTGCGAATGATCGCGATGCAAAGATATGCAAAATTAAGCACGTTGCTGGCGCGGCGCGGCGTGCACCCGTACGCTGGCTTCGCCGCAGGTACCCCGGACCGCCGCCGCCGCCGCTGGCTCCGGTCCTGGCGGAAGCGGAGCGCAGTGTTCTCCGGAGGCGCGACACAGCGCGCCCGGCCTACCTGCATAATGAAGGAGGGCCGCTTCGCTTATTAACGGCGCTGAATGAGCGCCTTCTCATGCAAATGCCGCCGCGGTAACTCAAGACTTCCTCCGGCTATTCAATTAGCGGCCCTGGGAACGGCTTTGTGCCGCTCGCGTCTGCCGTGCCGTGCTCTACTCCGCTCGCGGCCTTGGCAGTCGTGCCCCACATTCCGCGTCCGTCTGCCGCGTCTCACAACAGTCCGTCAACACGCCGCACGGCAACGCCGCCACCGAGAACCAACTGCTCGGCCTCGGAGGAATTTTACCGGGACACCGGCGACAGCAAAAACAATGGAGTACGAGAAGCCCCAGCACTCCGTAAAGGAAGGAAGGAAGAAAGATTTAGGGTCTCAAGGCCCGTCGATATCGTGGTCATTAGAGACGGAGCACACGCTCGGATTGTTATTGTCAGGAATGGCTAAGGAAATCGGCCGTGATCTTTGAAAGGAACTATCCCAACACTTGCCACAGGTGATTTAAAGAAACCACGGAACACCTACATGAGTATGACCAGCGGCGGGTTTGAAACGCCGTTATTATTGTTTGTCTTTTTTTTTTTTTTCCAGATATGGTCTCCTACAGTCTCTTCAAACCCTACGAACAGGCGTCAAAACAAAAGAAACAAAACAGAACGTTCTACAATACAAATACTCCTGAGAACCATTCCCACAAATGGATAATTTCTGAAGAGCGAATCTTTCAATTTGTCCTCTTGACCATACCCAGTTCAAAATGTTTTCAAGCTTGAGGGACAACTGCGGGGTCATCAGTCGCTAAACTTACAAACTACTTATGAACTAACTAATACTAAGGACGGCACAAATATCCATGCCCGAGGGAGCTTTCAAACCCCCGATCGTAGTGGCCGTGCAGACCGTGTCTGGAGCGCCTCAGTCCCCTCGGCTACCGCGGCCGGCCGTGATCATCAGTCCGTAGCTAAACTAAGGTAAACTAACCTAAGGACAACACACACACACACACAAACACACACACACACACACACACATGCCCCAGGGAGGACTCGAACCTCCGACGGAGAGCAACCGCGCGCTCCGCACCCGACCCCACAATGTGATAGGGTGTGCTCAACTCTCTCGCTAGACACAGTGCCACTGTGCTTCCACACCCTCCTTTATTCTCCAGCTTTGGCACGGGGGCGCAGTGGTAACACACTGGACTCGCATTCGGGAGGATGGTGGTTCAAATCCACCTCCGGCCATCCAGATTTAGGTTTTCCGCGATTTCCCTAAATCACTCCAGGCAAGTGCCGGGATGGTTCCTTTGAAAGGGCACGGCCGATTTCCTTCCACATCCTTACCCAAACATTCCGAGCGTAAGCTCCGTCTCTAATGACCACGCTGCCGACGGGACGTTAAACTGCAGGCTTCCTTCCTTTGGCGCCGGGGGACTTCTTTCTGTTTGCCCGCCTTAATTCAGCCCTGAAAGGCTGACGCTTCGCAACGTTTGCGGAGGTGCAACAAGGCATGGCCTCAGTGCTTCTATCGATTCTACAAGAAGCGGTTCAAATGTTCAAATGCTTGTAAACCTATCGGATCAATCTGCGTGGTCATCAGTCCGTAGCTTACAAACTACTTAAACCTAAGTAAACTAACCTAAGGACAACACACACACACCCATGCCCCAGGAAGGACTCGAACCTCCACGGCGAGCAACCGCGTGCTCTGCAGCGAGACGCTTTAGACCGCTCGGCTACTCCACCGCGGCGTTCCTACTTTCAATTATAGTTGGCTCCATTAGCAAAAATGGTCCTATTTTTATGAACTTCAAAGTCCTGGATGTGTTTGTAGACAGCTGAATCTGAACTTGATTTTTTTCTGAAATGTTTACATATTTGGTAGCAATCTTAGAAGCAAAGAAGAATATCCTAACTCACTCACTTCTTAGATAAACAAGTCCTGGATGTGTTTGTAGACAGCTGAATCTGAACTTGATTTTTTTCTGAAATGTTTACATATTTGGTAGCAATCTTAGAAGCAAAGAAGAATATCCTAACTCACTCACTTCATAGATAAACAATAACATGAATATGCCATATACACATATTCATATACAGCACAACTGGGTATTAAAATTAATACTATGGTTATTCCTTGAAACAGTGTTTTTAAACTATGTATGGTTGACCTGAAGGACAGAACTGTATACAAGTGATAGTTGAAAAAACTTGATCGCATACACATCTTTCAGTCTTCAAACATAATTTTCTCAAAAATGGTTAGAGATAGGACAGTGATATGCGATAGTTTTTCTAGTAAGACATGTAGATACCCATGCACCAAATGTGAGCAAATTCTGAAATGGTCACGTTATCATTAACCAAAATATCTGTGATTTTCCATGGAATGACCCAAAACTGAAGTGTTACCAATACTTGCCCTGCCTACTGATAAGGTCGTTGAACACATGTTCAATACATATAAATCACAAAGTCAATATTATGTTCAGCACATACGTAAGTGATCCATGAAGGAACTGGCCACCTCTGGCCACCTTCTACAAACATTTGAACCTAAGGACAAACACACCCACCCATGCCCCAGAGAGGACTCCACGGCAGGCAGCCTCGCGCTCCTCAGCGAGACGCCTTAGACCGCTCGGCTACTCCACCGCGGCAAGAAGCGGTTGCTAACAAAGATGTCAGAAGTATATTGTATTGACGATTACTTTGAAGGCCAGTAAAGGTATTTAGTCAGTAACTCATGTTTCCTATATTTCCTGACACCATTCACCGAACTTTTCAGACGCACCTTGTAACTTTATGTCGTGTGGTAGGACGGTCTATCTGCATAGTAACGTTCCGACCTCTGTGAACGCGCTTTTTGAAAACTCACGCAGCCAGCCACTACAAAGTAGCACTCCCTGCGAAGCGACACAGATGCCCGCAACATTAAAAGCGGTGACGCGAGATAAAGGCGAGCGCTTCCGCAGAGAATGGGCAGATGTCGGAGGAGGTACAGATGTGTCTGCACAGCTGGGCGCCCGCCGCGCATTATGCATTCGCGCGGCGCCGCAAAAACAGAGCAGTCTTTGTCGTTAAGTGCGCTCACAGTCGCGATGAAAGCGACACCCCCGGGCGGATGCGACCGGCCGACTCTGGCAAATGGCTAACGGCGCGGGGCTGTCCGGAACCGCTGAGGATTAATCTAATGGGCTGCACAGCCGCAACTGGGACGCGCTATCTGCTGTCTCTGGAGGCGGGCGAGGAAGCGACTGCGAGGGCGTACCAGCCAAACAGGCTGTTCGCTCCCTGCTATCGTTTGCTTCTCATTTTGACACAGGAGAGGGTGCTCCACTGATAGTGACCGGGCCAAATGTCTCACGAAATAAGCATCAAACGAAAAAACTACAAGAACAAAACTTTTCTAAGCGCAAGCCCACTACCGACTGTGCTATCCCGACACGACTCACGATGCCGCCTCCAAACTTTACTTCTGCTAGTATCTCGCCTCCTACTTTCCAAACTTCACAGAAGCTCTCCAGCGAACCATGCAAGACTAGCACTCCTGGAAGAAAGGATATGGTGGAGACATGGCTTAGCCACAGCCTAAGGGATGTGTCCAGAATGAAATTTTCACTCTGCAGCGGAGTGTGCACACAATTTTAATCTGCCAGGAAGTTTCATAGCAGTGCACACTCAGCTGCAGAGTGAAAGTTTCAAATGTTTGTGTAGTTTAAGGGACTTAACTGCGGGGTTATCAGTCCCTAAACTTACAAACTACTTATGAACTAACTAATACTACGAACGGCACAAATATCCATGCCCGAGGGGGGATTCAAACCCCCGACCTTAGTGGCCGTGCAGACCGTGACTGGAGCGCTTCAGTCCCCTCGGCCACCGAGGCCGGCGGAAAGTTTCATTCTGGAAACATCCCTTAGGCTGTGGCTAAGCCATGTCTCCGCCATATCCTTTCTTCCAGGAGTGCTAGTCTTGCATGGTTCGCAGGAGAGCTTCTGTGAAGTTTGGAAAGTAGGAGGCGAGGTACTGGCACTGCCATAGGTCAAACGGATATCAACTGTATTATTATTATTATTTTAATATGTATCTCCCCCCATTTATTACATATTCCTACAGTACGTAAATAAATATGAATATTTTATTTGATGCACTTGTTTCGCTTTGTGATAGATGGCACTGTAAAATTCACATACATATTAGTCACAATTTTAGACGAACAGTGGATAGCAGGTAGCTTTTTTAAAATTAAAATACAGAACGTAGGTACGTTTGAACTTTATTTCGGTTGTTCCTATGTGACACAAGTACTTTCCTGAAATTATCATACATTATGAGAACGCATGCGGTAACCCTGCCCATTATTATCCCCAGATATGTCCCCCGTTTCGGACCGGATGAAACGTCATGTTGCGCGGTCTCCATGAGTAGTACGAAATCTATTCCAACTGAGGCACCAGGTGGAAATTGCGTGGCAGGGCATTCCGAAAGATTACATATGGCACCTCTACGATCGTCTCCATGGGAGAATTACAGACTGAAATGCTGCAAAAGGAGGATATATAAGGTACTAACGCCGACATTGTGCACTCTCTGGTGACTGTACTCACGAGCGTATGGGTCTGCCTGTGTGATCTTGTGTTGTACACATCCTCAAGAATGTGTCAATTTCCGTCTCCTGAGACAACAAATTCATGGTGCTCTTTTTTTAATTTCTCAGGAGTGTATTTTAAAACTATATTGGGCAACATTTTGATTTTCTTTTTCATACGTTCCTTCCTTGAATATCGAGTTTGACAGTCCCTAAGGTCTCCTTGTGAGTCTGGAATCCTGCTAAATCCATACTACGAGGCGCGTCCAGAAAGTAAGATCCGTTTGGTTGTATAAAACAAACGGGTACAGATACAGAAAAATATTGACTGTACAAAAATCTACAACTGTTAAACTACTTTTCTACAGAGCTTCCGAAATTTTGTAGGCAATTGTCATAGAATGGCACAAGGTTTTGTGTGCCTTTTTCATAGAATGTTGCCGCCTGTGCATTCAACCATGTGGTAACAGCTCTTTATCATCGTTGAAGTGTTGTCCACCAAGGACAGGTTTTAGGTGTAAGAAGGGATTACTGTCAAAAGATTTTTTTTTTTTTTTTTTTTTCACGATAATGCCTGACCTCACACACCGAATGTGACCAAACTATTCTTACGGAGATTTCAATGGGACCTGTTTGGTCATCCTCCATACAGCTTGGACCTCTCCCCTAGCGACTTTCATCTCTTCTTACACCTAAAATCTCTCCTTGGTGGTAAAACTTCAACGATGATAAAAGAGCTGTTACCACATGGTTGAATACACAGGTGGGAACCTTCTGTGAAGGATGCATGTTCAAATGTCTGTAAATCTATCGGACCAAAGTGCGTGGTCATCAGTCCGTAGCTTACAAACTACTTAAACCTAGGTAAACTAACATACGGACAAACACACACACACACACCCATGCCCCAGGGAGGACTCGAACCTCCACGGCGAGCAACCGCGCGCTCAAAAATCAAATGTTCAAATGTTTGTAGAACTTATGGGACTTAACTACGTGGTCATCAGTCACTAAGCTTACAAACTACTTATGAACTAACTAATACTAAGGACGGCACAAATATTCATGCCCGAGGGGGGATTCCAATCCCCGACCGTAGTGGCCGTGCAAACCGTGACTGAAGCGCCTCAGTCCCCTCGGCCACCGCGGCCGGCCAACCGCGCGCTCCGCAGCGAGATGCTTTAGACCGCTCGGCTACTCCATCGCGGCCGAAGGATGTTTTGTGTCCCAGCCTCGTCGCCGCTTTTGTGTCTCGTTTCCGTCGTAGGTGTCGGTGGCCGAGCAGAAAGAGACCGACACAGGAATGAAGGATGCACGCTTGTGCAGGTACGGAGGTGAGCAGCCAGTGGGACAGCAGAAACTAGAAACACTATAGTAAATTAGAACGAGATATATATTGCACAGAATTTAGACAATACTTAACTTTTACATAGTTCAGTACTGCAGAATGCTGATAGATAGTTGAGCTAGAGGCCTGCCTAGTGTCTGTCCGATAGCCAAGTTTTCACTGCTGCCTATCTGATTCCGAAGTGTTAACTGGTTCCTATCTCAGTCCCAAGTGCACGATATCGTTCAGTGGTGGCCACGAGCGGAGTTGTCGCAGAGGGCGCTCGTGGCTGACGTCGTAAGAACGCCGCGCCGTGCGTGCATGGCGGCGCGCGGCGTAAGTAGGTGGCGCGCACTTTGTACTTGCGCGACACCACAGGATGCATGAAAAAACTTGTGGCACGCTATGACAAGTGCCTACAAAATTTCGGCAGTTATGTGGAAAAGTAGTTTAAGAGTTGTAGAATTTTGTGCAATAAAAGTTTCTTTTGTATCTGTGTACAATTTCATTTTATTACCAAACGGAACTTACTTTCTGGAAGCGCCGCATATTTTGAGACCAATGGTCTGGGATTCGCTGGTTCGTCGTTACCAGCCGCTAACAACCCAGCTGTCAAACGCGCCCCGACCGTAGTGGCCGTGCAAACCGTGACTGAAGCGCCTCAGTCCCCTCGGCCACCGCGGCCGGCCAACCGCGCGCTCCGCAGCGAGATGCTTTAGACCGCTCGGCTACTCCATCGCGGCCGAAGGATGTTTTGTGTCCCAGCCTCGTCGCCGCTTTTGTGTCTCGTTTCCGTCGTAGGTGTCGGTGGCCGAGCAGAAAGAGACCGACACAGGAATGAAGGATGCACGCTTGTGCAGGTACGGAGGTGAGCAGCCAGTGGGACAGCAGAAACTAGAAACACTATAGTAAATTAGAACGAGATATATATTGCACAGAATTTAGACAATACTTAACTTTTACATAGTTCAGTACTGCAGAATGCTGATAGATAGTTGAGCTAGAGGCCTGCCTAGTGTCTGTCCGATAGCCAAGTTTTCACTGCTGCCTATCTGATTCCGAAGTGTTAACTGGTTCCTATCTCAGTCCCAAGTGCACGATATCGTTCAGTGGTGGCCACGAGCGGAGTTGTCGCAGAGGGCGCTCGTGGCTGACGTCGTAAGAACGCCGCGCCGTGCGTGCATGGCGGCGCGCGGCGTAAGTAGGTGGCGCGCACTTTGTACTTGCGCGACACCACAGGATGCATGAAAAAACTTGTGGCACGCTATGACAAGTGCCTACAAAATTTCGGCAGTTATGTGGAAAAGTAGTTTAAGAGTTGTAGAATTTTGTGCAATAAAAGTTTCTTTTGTATCTGTGTACAATTTCATTTTATTACCAAACGGAACTTACTTTCTGGAAGCGCCGCATATTTTGAGACCAATGGTCTGGGATTCGCTGGTTCGTCGTTACCAGCCGCTAACAACCCAGCTGTCAAACGCGCCGCGGCCGTGAACCGAGCTCCAAGCGACAGCGCCGAGCTGCCACTCAGCTCTGCGCCGTAATGACTTAATTCATGCAGAGTGCCTTACCCGTCCGACGCACCGGGCAGAAAAAAAAATCAGGAGCTTATTAAGCACGAGCGTACGCAGCGATGCCGAACCGTTTCAATTACAAAAGGCCGGAGCGCGCTAGAAAAAGCGGACGGACCGGTGGGTAGGCTCGCCGGTGCCCGTTAGCTAGCGGGTCGAAATTAGGCGGGGCGTGCGGGCGCTGTGAGAAAGTATAGCGTTTCCCTCGCCGCTGATGAGGCGGCCACAAAGGGGTGGCGCGCGAAGGGCGGAAGGGTCGCGCCATGCAGATGAGCCGGCTTGTTTTTGCTCGGCGCCGAACCGGGCCAGGGGGTCTTGAGAGAAAAGGCCAAATGTATGCGTATGCAAAGCGCCGAATCCGTTGTCTCACGCTGGCGCGCATACAAGGAGGCCCGCGCCGGAAGGGAAGGAGGGAGCCGCCGCGGCGGGACGGGACGGCACGGGACGCGGAAGCGGTGCGCCAGAATCACTGGCGCTCCGGACGACGACGCGGCGGCTGCCCGCAGACCACTCCGCGCGCCGCCTCCGCCGCCGCCGCCGTCGCCGCCAACAGGTAGGACCGCCGCCGAGCGCTAGCCTCCCAGCGGGACACTTGTTGCTAGCGGGCGCTGACCCTACGCCCTGCCGCGCCTTGCTGGTCGTATGCTTCCAATTCTACATCGGTGCGCAGGCTTTCGCGGGCAGTGTCAATTTCCCTTTTGATGTGCTGTGTTCTGTTTAATCGATGTATGTGTGAATGGACACTGCGGCTACTTAGATGCCAAAAAAATACGAGATGTGTGTACGCCGCCGGCCGCGGTGGCCGAGGGGACTGAGGCGCTTCAGTCACGGTCTGCACGGCCACTACGGTCGGGGGCTCGAATCCCCCCTCGGGCATGGATATTTGTGCCGTTCTTAGTTGTAGCTAGTTCATAAGTAGTTTGTATGTTTGGGGACTGATGACCCCGTAGTTAAGTCCCATAAGCTTTACAAACATCTGAACATATGTGTACGCAGTTGCGAATCAGCTGTGCATTTTATTGCCGCAGCAGTGTTCGTTCCCGTCAGACGTTCATGTCACAAGGCCGCGGCAGAATAGCCGTGCACACTGGGGCGCCATGCTACGGTGCACGCGGCCGATCGCCATCGGTGGTTCGAGTCCCCCCTCCGGCATTGGTGTTCGTGTTGTTCTTAGGTTAGTTTACCGTTTTTTAAGTAGTTTGGAAGCTACGGACTAACGACCAAGCAGTTGAGTCCGATAGATTTACAAACATGTAAACATGTCACAAGGAGATTTCTTTTTGTTACACCACAGAGCCTCGCGGGAGTAGTCGAGCGGTCTGGAGCGCCAAGTTAGGATCGCGCGACCTCCCGCGTCGGAGGTTGGAATCCTCCCTCGGGCATCGATGTGTGTGTTGTCCTTAGGTTAGGTTAACTTAGTTTAAGTAATGAAAACCATTTATTTTTCTTTTTTCGTCACAGTTGCAATATTTGGAAGCTGGTAACTAGTTTCGGACTTGTTCGCCCATTTTCAAACCGTATGCATTATTCCAACCATAACAATACACTGCATGAAGCAAATGTCATAAAATCTATACGTTGTCCACTGTTAAAACATGATTACTTTGTAATTTAAAATAGGTTAAAATAGATGTTGCGTTCACGGGTCTCCAACATGTACTAGGCGAATACGTTATTACTACACGTTGGAGGCCTGTGAACGCAACATCTATTTTAACCTATTTTAAATTTCAATGTAATCGTGTTTTAACAGTGCACAACGTATAGATTTTATGTCATTTGCTTCATGTAGTGTATTGCTACGGTTGGAATAAGGCATATGGTTTGAAAAGGGACGAACAAGTCCGAAACTAGTTACCAGCTTCCAAATAGTGTAACTGTGACGAAAAAAAGAAAAATAACTGGTTTTCATTACATATCCAGTTGCTGATCCTGTCCCAGCTTCACGATAAATTTTCATTAGTTTAAGTAGTTTGTAAGTCCAGTGACTGATGACCAACGTAGTTTGATCCCATAAGAAATACAAACATCGGAATTTGATTTACACCACTGTTTTTCAACCATGGGTCGCGACCCACTGGGGGAGGGGGGGGGGGGGGGTTCGCAAAATGGTGTCCTACATACACATGGATACTCTGCAAGTCACAGTGAAGTGCATGGCAGAGGGTTCATCGAACCAGTTTTACGATATTTCTTTATAGTTCTACTCTCTAGTAGCACTCTGGAAAAAGGTGCACGTAAATATTTCTGTTTTACATCTGTTTTCTCTTATGTTATTATGATGGTTATGTCTCGCTGTGTAGGTGGGTGCTAACAATATATGTTCGCATTCTGAAGAGAAAGTCGGTGAAAGAAATTTCGCAAATAGATCTCGCCGCAACTAATAACGCCTTCCTTTTAATGATTTCCACCCTAACTCATACATCATTTCCGTGACACTCTCCTCCCTATACTGCGATAATACAAATCGAGCTGCCCTTCTCTGAATTTTCTCTAAATCGTCCGTCAGTCTCACCTGGTGCGAATCTCACAATTCGCAGAAATACTCCAAAATATAATGCACAAGTGTAATGTAGGGAGTTTCTTTAGTAGAATTGTTGCAAATTCTAAGTGTTATGAAAATATTCCCTGCAATATTTTCTGTGGGTTCTTTCCAATTTCAGTTGTTCGTAATTGTTACTCCAGGTATTTAGTTGAATTTACGGCGTCTAGGTTTGACTGATTTATCGTGGAACCGAAGTTTAACGGATTTCTTTTAGTGGTCATAAGTATGACCGCGCACTTATCATTATTAAGGGTCAATTGACACTTTTGCACCATGTAGATATCTTGTAATGGTGCAGCTCTTGTATCTTCCGTGCTTGCAGTTTTAGATTTAAATAGGCCTTTTGCAAGAGACCTCGTTTTGTTTCAACACCCAAATGTGTTTCGGCATTTATTATGCTATCTTCCTTTTTTCCCTTTTATTTTCTAGAATAACATGTTACAGGCTGTGGAAATAAAATCCGCTACCAGTCACAATTATTGGCGGTTTATTAAAACACTACCGGTTTCGGGCTTGTGCCCATCTTCAGGTGTTTACATTCAGTGTTGTTGACTGTTTAACGAAAACGTAAATTACATTGTGCTTAACACACACACACACACACACACATATATATATATATATATATATATATATATATATATATATATATATATAGTTATCATATAGATATGCATACACATAAAACAAGTATGGTATGTGATTTACGTTTTATTTAAATAGTCAACAAGACTGAATGTTAACACCTGAAGATGGGCACAAGCCCGAAACCGGTAGTGTTAATAAACCACCAATAATTGTGACTGGTAACGGATTTTATTTCCACAACCTATAAGGAACAGTCACGGAGTTCCTCAACATCCATAATGGATAAAATTCACATAACATGTTACATATTTTTGTTGTTAAGTCATTTGGAGAAGTTGTTTGATTTGACAATTTTCTTAGGTATATTAGACCTAATTTATTTACGATACATACATTATGTCATTTGCAGGATTTGCTTCTGCTTTAATTGTTGAATGACAGGCTCTGAAAACTTGTCATTAACTGTGGTTTTGTCATTGTATTAATGTTTCACAATAAATCATATTGTATTTAATTGTATGAATGTTCTTACAACGAGACTAATCTTTGTTACTACTACGCAAAGTTCATTATATTTTTTGACATATGTACTTCCATCTACCTTTTCTCTATTACTATCTTACATCTCTGGGACTGATCAGGATAGAGTCCAAATTATTCGTACGGGTCAACTAGTATCGCTTAATTATGTAACAAAAATTTTAACAACAATAGCGTTTAATGCTTTACATTAATTGTAAAATGCGTTTGGAATTATTCGACTTTCTTTAAAAAATATCGTAGTTAAAATTTTGAATTAACTACTACCGTCATTTCATGAAAAAATAAAATTCTCTATAATGTAATTGGTAATATTTGGTATCATTCATTTTATTTAAAAATTGTTACAATTTTTAACACAAATAATAAAAATTAAATGTTCCCTGCCTATAGGATCGAACTCTAATCATCCATATGACTGTCATCTACGTTATTACTTGGGTTCAAATGTGTTCAAATGTTTGTAAATCTTATGGGACTTAACTACGGGGTCATCAGTCCCTAAACTTACAAACTACTTATGAACTGCTTCCGAACTAGGACGGCACAAATATCCATGCCCGAGGGGGGATTCGAACCCCCGACCGTAGTGGACGTGCAGACCGTGACTGAAGCGCTTCAGCCCCCTCGGCCACCGCGGCCGGCTATTACTTGAGCTATTTTACCTTACTACTAGAAACTACTCATTGATTAGGGTATAAGATATATATGGATTGCGCTTAAATGTAAGAGTGGACACACTTGACACTTAGTGCTAACATGTGAAGCCTCATCCTAAGCTGAATTTCTGGGACAGGAAGTTGTCCATGTAAGTCTTAACCCTAACGTCTTCTGTGAGGTTGCTGCATGCAGCCCCCATTGGTCCAGGGTGCGGCCAATTCCAGCCATTTCTCGCGGCCAGTCCACACACTAGAGGCACGGCCTGACGCAGCTGATCTTCTCCTATAAATAAATGTGTAGCATATGTAATTCTTGCTTGGGCCGGCAGCCGTGCATGAATACCGTAATGGTTAAAGCTGTCGCTCTCCAACATTGGGAAATCCGGAACCGAATCCCTGTCCTGCACAAATTTTCGGTTCTCACCGATAAAATTTCTCTTTTATAAAAACAGACGGAGCTTGTGCAAAAACACTAATGACCACCGGATTATAAACGCCAATCTTCCTTTAATAGAAACGGCTGTTTTACTCTTGGTCTGCCTTATTGCATTCAGTACCGCTCGGTCCTGCCTAGGGTTCGGTTATGCAACAGTGTTAGTTCTACGTCAACAGTGACAAACAGCAATATGTTTGCCTTTACTGTAGAAGAGTAAGCTGACGCGTATTTTCTCCGTGAGTTTGCTGATAAGGGATACTCGAACGCTCGAAACCGTATGAAACTAAGTTGAGAATAACAGTAGCCCATTAAAATATCATGGTACGTCTCATTTCCATAGAACACGTTGCATTCTACAACAAGTGACATTTTAATAGAGAGAAACAGAGTACAAAGAACATTACCGTAAGAGGAAAATTATAGAACTTCAATTACCATCGTATTATTACATTTTCAATCAACAGTTCCATAAACCCTTTGCGTGAAGTAATTTTAATAGCAAAAATCTCGCACATCCTAGACACCTGATAGTGATTATTTCATTCCTCAAATTGTAGAAGCTTGATTTCGATGAAGTGGTAAAAACAAAGTGCAAGAGATACATGATCGTTATTGCATAATCAAACTTCATGATTTGCAACTTTATGCACCAATGTAACAGCCCATGTTGCAATATTCTCGGCGAAAGGCAGGTTGTGAAACTGGGATGACTGATCATCATTTTAAGGTGTAATTAATGTGGCTTTTGACACTGGCCGGCTTGAGCGCGAAAGTGATACTGAAGTAAAAACGTGGCTTTAGAAAAGTGTCTTGATCTTTGTTTTAGCCACTTCATTGAAATCCCGTATCTGAACTAACATGAGATGTATCTTGTGTGTACGATACATGCTTTCTGCTCAGTTATAATTACTTCAAGCAGAGGGTGTTTGGAATGTTGATTGAAAACTTAATGACACTCGACGTCAATGATTTACGTATAATTTTCATCCTACGGTATTAATACATGGCATCTTGGTTTCTCTCTATTAAAAGGCCATGTTTTTAATGAGCGAGGTTAATTTCGGCATTATGGATTCGAGGCCAAATTGTCCCTTTTAAGCGCTGTTGTAGAGCTATTCCCGGAAAGACCACAGCCACAACACAGTAGCACCCGACGAACCGGATCTTTCGCTGTTACCATGTTTAGTCTTACACAAACGATTCTGAAAATTATTATTCTTTTTTCTTTTTTTGCCGAGAGACTTTCTACAAATGTCCTGCATGAAGGCGAATCGCATTTAATTGCATTGATTACCGCACTTCTCATTATTGCGTCAGCAATTCCGAATCTACAGCAGTAGGAGTAGCCCTCTAAACTACAAGCCTGTTTCATTGACGTCAATTTGCAGCAGCGTTTTGGAACATATCCTGTATTCAAATATTATGAATTATCTCGAACAGAATGATCAATTGACCTAAGATCAGCACGGATTTACAAAATATCATTCATGCGAAACACAACTAGCTCTTTACTCACACGAAGTGATGAGTGCTATCGACAAGCGTACGCAAATCGATTCCGTATATCTTGCTTTCCAGAAGGCTTCTGACACCGTACCTCACAAACGGTTTTTAATCAAATTGCGTGGTTATGGTATATCGCCCTAATTTGCGGCTGGTTAGGGGATTTCCTGTTGGAAAGGACACAGTTTGTAGTAATAGATGATAAAGCATCGACTAAAACAGAGGTGATATAAGGCGATCCACAGGGTAGTGTTATTGGTCCTCTGCTGTTCCTTATTTACATAAACGATTTGGAAGAAAATCTAAGTAGCTCTCTTAGGTTGTTTGCAGATGACGCCGTATTTACCGTCTAGTAAAATCATCTGAAGATCAAAACCAACTGAAGAAAGAGCTGAATAAGATATTACTAGGGTGTAAAAATTGGCCACTGACTCTAACTAATGCGAAGTGTGAAGTCGTCCACATGAGTACGAAAAGAAATCCGTTAAACTTTGTTTACAAGATAAATCAATCAAAAGTGAAGGCCTTAAACTCCCACAAAATACCTATTACTTCAGACTTAAATTGGAAAGAACACGTAGATAATGTCGTGGGAAAGGCGAACCAGAGACTGTGTTTCATTGGTAGAACCCTTAAAAGATGCAACAGTACTACTAAAGAAACCTCATACACTTCTCTTGGCCGTCCTTTTTTGAAGTATTGCTGCCCAGTGTGGGGTCCTTATCAGGTGGGTTTGACGGAGGACATCGAAAAAGTCCAAAGAAGGGCAGCTCGTTTTGTACTGTCAGGATACAGGGGAGACAGCGTTACGGAAATGATACAGGATCTGGGATGGGAATCATTACAACAACGGTGCTTATCGCTGCGGCGTGGGCTACTTATGAAACTCCAATCGCCAACATTCTCCTCCGAATGCGAAAATATATCGTTGGTTCCCACTTACATAGGAAGAAATGATCATCAGAATAAAATACGAAAAATCAGAGCTAAAACGGAGAGATTCAGGTGTTCTTTCTTCCCGCGCGCTATTCGAGAATGGAATGGTAGATAAATAGTATAAAGGTGGTTCGATGAATCCTCTGCCAGACACTTAAATGTGATTTGCAGAGTATCCCATGTAGATGTAGATGTGCATTCATTTTTTTTTTTTTTTACACTTTGAGGAGTTGGTGCTATTACTGGAACAAATCAGGGAAAATTTAAACAAATTCCCTGTGCCTGTTAGTCAATTACAAATGTGTGTGTTAATCACAAGAGCAACATTTCCCGGGAACACCTCTATTCAACTTATTTTGTCACATAAGACTTTACGACAATTCTCTAACTAATATCTGTGTCTATGTGTGACTATTTTGCGAACATAAAAATGATTCAATGGTCGGTGATTACCATGCCAACTGTGAACAAACTTCAGACAAAGCTTTCCCTATAGGCTATGCTGTTACAGAGCCTCTACGATTGATGTTTCGAGTATGTGACAAGTTTAATAATTAACAGGCTGTGATAACAATGTTGTTAACATTATTTCGAGGTAGGCCCATAACATACCGAATGTACTGTGCATACTGAAAACAGGTCTAGCATTGTTATTTGATTACATTGTATTTACGGACACGAAACTTTAATCACTTTTAGCTGTCAAAGAATTCCAAGTGATGATAATAATGGCAAAACTCAATAATCACAAATTTTACGTAGTTGAAGAATGTCTTTCCTACATCACCCTGCCGTCTCGCTCACAGCTTATTTGTTCTCGATTCCATTGTTGAAACATGTTGTATTTCAGTTTTCACTTGTAACTTGGAGGACAGTTTTATAGGCAAGCAATTGTCATTATAGACGATATACTTTTGGAATACTCTGACATGTTCAGTAGTCCGTGGATTCCTACAATCACTACAATGGTGTCAACAGATACAGACTACAAGCAGGATCAGAGAAAGACTATTATAGTAAAATGTATTATCATTTGTCCATGAAGAGCAAGAAAACTAACAAGTAATAGTCGAAAATGAATTCAAAGGGAAGGTACTACCGAATCCTTTGGACGTAAGAAACAACTTTTTTACCGTTCTTTTTTTAAGGCACTCATCTTCAGTGGTTCCTGTTTCGCAATTGAAATTTATTGACTGATTTTGCACAACATATTTTCCCTTACTGTATTAAGTATGTTCAGCAGCTTTTGACTCTCGCATTTTTATATAAGCACTATATGAATCACAAAAAAGTCAAACTAATTGCTTGTCACAGTATTGTTGTTCACTGCACGTAACCTTACTACGTGCTGTAAACTACAATTAACTTCACTGAAAGTGCTTAAATAAGAACCATTTGGAGCATATAAACTGTGTGATATAAAAACAATGAAGACACCCAACACAATCAGAGAAACAAACGCCTTCAGTTTCAAAAGAAGTCGGAGATTGTGAGAGGGTAGAATAACATCTGACTGGTTAAATTTTGGGCAAAATTAGTTTATATTCAGACCACTTCTGCTTGTCCAACACACGTTGAGAGCTTTATTGAGATTATTTTTGTTTTCCGGAATAATCGAAAATTGAGTACACAGTAGTATAGAAGACTGGAAGTTAATTTTTTGCAGTTTTATAGTCTAAACACACAGAAAATAAATGACAGTTGGTTGTTCCTTCTTTTTTTCATGTATTGAATAATGGTGTAACATTTACGTTCTGCGCAGAAGAAACCAGCGTCATATTAGCCTTAGACTGTAAGCTCATTTCTTACGTTATTCTATACTCGATCCAAATATTATTGGGTTCAACGAAACAAATTTGCTACCAGACGTTACTTTCTGACCAAAATCAGTTATGAAAAATAAAAAGGGTGTTGAATCAGTAATGTGCTATAAATTTACGAAATATATAAATAATGCTGGTGAAAATGACATTTGTAATATGATATTTTGAATATGAATATGTTGCGCATTTCTCCCAAAGGAGAATTTTGCCCTTAAACTTACTCACGTTTGAGCAATACGTGTGAGATACGGTTTGTCTGAAATGCGTTTTCAAACTTCGAGGGAAAATTCATTACACGAAAATAAGAGAAAAAATCCTGTAAATATACAGGGAATGGACAAAATAACATGATGGCCGTGTAGTATAATAAATCTTTTTGTAAGTTAACACCACTGCGAACGATAAATTCAACCCCCCCCCCCCAAATTGATTAAAAATATACTCCCTGCATAAGATTGTAGAAAGGAATGATAATATGTTATTCGGCAAGTTGGGTGTTCGAAGGCAAAAGCTTTACCTCACATACTGAGTGCAGAGATTGAGCAGCCGCCACTGTAGTAATATTTCTGTGCCGTATCCCACGTTTCTGAAGCTGCGCGATAATTCATAATATATATCCAGTTTATAAGGAGCGAAATGGAATCTCATTGACGCCTAACTTACGGTAATACATAGTAACGTCGAACTAATGATTAGTTCAATAGCCGTACGAAACACGAATATGGAAGACTGACTTAAATATTCAAGGAAGTGCCTGAAAATATATCTAATGACACAGTCAGAGGACCCAAAGTCCAATTCCGTACCTTGCAATAAGATGACTAAAGTCAACATATTCCAGCTGTGGCAAATACTGAAATGTTAAGATACAAAATTCGCATGTAGGGTTGAAAACCAATAAACTATTGCCGTTCTACTAATTTTTATTTACTTCGAATTAGTTTTCGGTTTATTAGGCCATATTTGTTTCCTGAATATGGCCTACTAAGCCGAAAAATAGTTCTTATTAAATAAAAATTAGTTAAAAACAGTTTGTTTTCAACCCTATATATGGAATTGCTCTATCAAGAAATGAAGGAATAATCCATACAAAAGATTTTACATTAGTATTCAGATGGTGTTGCATCCAATCTTTTTCACGCTCCCACTTGAGGTTCGAATATGCACTCGAGCTTGCGCCATTATGTTGTTCTTAGCATATGTTAGTTTAAGCAGTGTGTAAGTCTAGAGACCGATGACGCTAACACTTCCGTCCCTTTATTAACAAACTTTGAACTCCTTTTCACGTCATCCAGATTAAGTAATCCATGGTTCGTCTAAATCACATAAAACAAAGATATGCTACTCTGATAGCGACAAAGCCCATTTCCTTTCCGATTCTTGTCCAGTCTGAGCTTTTTCACTATCTCTCTCATTATCCGTGTTTGACGGGATATTGCCACGTATCATTTTGTATTGAGCATAACAATTTTTCCGTGAAAACTGCAAAACATGTAATGTTTGGATTATCCATCCGTATAACTGAATAATTTTGGAATTACTACAGTTCTTCATTGGTGGCTGCAGTTATCTTAACGACGTGAACGACATTTCTCTTTGTATCATGTTTGAATTCAGCCTCGGTTCGTTCCTCCAAACAACGAAGATACGACTCCGAAAATTTATTAAAAGTATAAAATGTTAAAAAACATTTTATTTTTAGAGTGATAACTGTCTAAGTACTTGGAGTGGATGCTTTGTTATCCAACATCGTTTGAACGTTCACTGAATTTTGTAAAATATGAGAATGCAAATCCAATCTACCGTTCATCTATCACCTAAGATTTTGCCATTAAGGCCGATATTTTGTAGCATATTTTGATATTGCATATAACGAAGGGCATTTTTGAAATGTGTGTGAAGTATGGCTGGAGGAAAGTATTTGTTAAAGGTATGTTAAAATCCCGAGTAAATGGTCTAAAAGTCTTGTCGATAGCAGCGAAAACTTTTTTCTCGGCAATATTACACTTCCACTTATTTTTGCGACCACTTACAAATCCCAGTGCCAAACAGTTTAACAAATACGTTTGTCATTTTACTGGTCATATTTATTGCGCTCAAACAGACCTAAGATGAAAGCAAAATACACGTATCTCCTAGACGGTAATAAAGTACAGGAGGTTGAAAAAGTCGCAAGTTGTTGCGAAACGAAGTCTAAATTCAAACATGTGTAAGTTCGAAAACTTACACATATTTTACGATGGGAAATAACTGTCGCAGTTGATATTCCGTATCTTCTAATCTCTTAAAAACTTCTTAAAACATATAAATAAGTTTATTTTAAAAAAGGTATTTATACCATGTGAATACGGATGATTTGAAAAAGCAATTTTCGAAATTTTATTAATATCATTCATCACAACGTTTGAAAACAAAAGCTTAACATTGCCAAACTTGAATAGCTTGTAGTATGAACATATTTTGTAAACTGTATAATTTAAGTGTGACGTACTTCTCGAAATGCACGAATAAGATTGTTGGCTGCATCCTGTGCAGTTTCAAATATAAACGGAACAATGAATCCTAGAGCAGTGATGCAGTGGTTATAGCTAGACGTAAGTGTTTCCCGGTTTCCCTCAATTGTCGAATGGCAAGACACGGCTGACATTCTTCCCCATTTTTGTCCGAGCTCTTACTCTACCTCTTAATTCGTCGGCCACAGAATGTGCATAAGTCACGGGATGCCACGTAACATCCTGTCTTGTTGTGTAATATAATACATTAGATGAAGACCCATTGAAGTCTCGTCACATCATGTCCTGTTGTATAACATACTCGTATTACATCAAGTACGAGAGGAAGTCAATTATTATCCGCAATTTTGTTACATTTTTGTTTATTTTAGTATTAATGTCGTTTAACGTTGATGTCGCGTGTTATGTTTATTTGTTGTTGTATCTTTGCAATTTTCTAGCTACTGGGTTAGTTTCGTTATCGCTGCCGTGCCATGGCTGTTCCGCTATGTATTTGCACCAAAGAAGAGCAACGTTCAGTGACTCGTTTTTTTTTTTTTTTTTTTTTTTGTGGTCGAAAGGCGTATCAGGGGCCGAAATTCATCGCAGACTTTCGGTACAGTACGGGAACAATGTTTTGTCACAACAGAGTCTACGAATGGAATGAAAAATTCCGAAATAGTCGCACAAGTGTTACGCACGATTAAGGATTCAGACGACTGTTTATCGGCACGAATGAAGAAACCACTGTGATATGATTCTCTTACACAGACGATTAACTATTGACGAAGTAGCACATCGTCTGCAACGGACTTGCGTTTCATGAGGTTTGTGCAAGATGGGTACCAAAACAATTCACACAGTAGCATAAACAAACGCGCTTGGACATCTGCTGCTCACGATGCTGAAACGCTCCAGAAGCTCAAATTTGAAGTACTGGATCATCCTCCACGTAGCCCCTTCTATCACTTGTTTGGTCCAAACAGATATTAAGAGGACGTCGATTTGCCTCAGACGAGTCAGTGATAGAGGCGGTGCATTCCTGGCTTGCAGCTCAACCGAGAACTTTCTTTCATGAGGGCATCAGGAAGCTTATACACCGATGGACCAAGTGCGTTGAAACGCAAGGAGACTATGTCGAAAAATGATGTTCTTGTAAGTTTCCTATTTGGTGACAATACAATTTAATAACTACTTTGCGGATAATAATTGACTTACCTTCGTATATGTCAGATTCTGTGGCATGGCAATTTGCATGTAAAGTTTTGGCTCATTGCACCGTGCAGTGACATGTAAAACATCATCCTTTTTGTGGCATGATATCCTGTGACATGTGCTATATCTTATTTTGATACTTGCTACATCATTGCTTGACACTGTTGTGATGCCACAGATGACATCATGACATATTACGCTCCATGATCTATCATAATGTAACACATTTTATGACATCGTGTTAATGAATTAATATCTCACTTCGTATAACACAGCTGCACCAAACCAATCTGCGGACTGAAGACGACAACAATGGTATATAATGTTGTGTGATTACACACGACTCATTTAATGAAATATTATGCAGTGCGTTAATTAAAGTGTTTCATGTTGTTATATCGTGTAATATGATATATGGCATACTGTCATACGATTACTTCTTATAGAGGCACGGACATGTCAATAAATTATTAATTATCTGCCAGATAAGTGGACAAGCTAGTTTTCCTCTTTCACATGTCTTAACCGGGACAAAGTATATTCGCTTTTGGTGTGCTGTGATAGGAGCATTTTGTTACTGTGGCAAATTATATTCACTTGTATTCTGAGAGAGATACTTGTGATGTGATCATGTACTTGAAAGGCCCCTTTATTATTGTTGCAGATATCTGCAATACAGCAGCGACTACACACATCTGTGCGAGATTACCTTATTACAGGTATCGAGGCACATAGGAATTTACGTTAGCTGCTAGTGGACATGGAATTAAATCAAGTCTTGTGGGGAGTTAAAAATCTCTGACGGGAGACATCATTTCATTTATTTCTCGTTTAAAGTCCGGCTGTCTTTTAATAAATCCTTTTCAAGCCCTGCATGCACAACTGTGCGGTTCTGGTTTGGCTCGTTTTATTTCTTTGTGATTCACACTAGGAAGTTCGGGCCTCCATCACAAATCGTGGATGGACTGTGGCAACGCGCGAAACGTGTTTTAGTTCTATGTTTCTACACTGTGTGGTACCAGAAGTCGGCAAACTTCCAATACACTTACAATGGCGGCAAGAAAGACTTGTTGACGGGGAGTTGATATCCTTGATTTGACATGTGAAGCTATCACATCTGACAGCTAGTTGATTTTATATAATCCTGTAATGTTAATATGTGATTTCCTTCAAAAGGCCCGTGCAGATCATAAAAATTTGTAGTAAAGGCCAAAACCAAACAATTGCGTGAGTAAATCTTTTTGAAAATTAATTATTATTATTATTATTATTATTATTATTATTATTATTATTATTGTAATGAATTATTGTGTGTATGTTGTGTCTTTAACGTCCCTCCCTATAAATAAAAACATGGCGTTTTGCCGATGACATTGTAATTTTGTCAGAGACAGCAAAGAACCTAGAAGAGCACTGGAACAGCATGGACAGTGTGTTGAAAGGTGCATACAATATGAATATTAACAAGAACAAGACAAGGGTAATGGAGTGCAGTCTAAGGAAATAGGGCGATGCTGAGAGAATTGGATTAGGTAACGAAACAATACAGGTGGTAGTTGAGTTTTGTTAATTGGGCAGTAAAATAACACACGATGGTCGCAGTACAGAAGATATAAAATGCAGAATGGCTATGGGAAGAAAACCGTTTTTGAAAAGGTGACATTTGTTAACATAGAATATTGATTTAAGCGTAAGAAAGTCCTTTCTGCAGGCATTTGTGTAGAGTGTTGCCTTGTGAATCTCCACAGCTTCAAAGTTCAGGACTATTACCTTGATATCTCGTGGATGTAGAATCTTCTTAAAACATAACATCTGCATAACCTGCTTATAGGAATCCCTACAATTCATTCAGAATACGTGCAGCTAGAGAAATGTTCTCTATTTTATGTGTGCGTCAAAATTACGGCAAGAACTCAGAGCAAACACCAGATATCTGAAAAGCTGTTTAATTTCATCACTTTTACCCTACAATGCATTACAACAATATGTACATCGGTGCCAAAACCGGCACAGTGGCGGCTTGGAAAGCTGTTACCAGACTGCCTTTTTCGATATTTGTGTGACCTCCTTTTATAGTCTGGCCTACAATACCATACATTGTTACAACTATTAAAGATATGAAAAACAATTAGTTTGGCCACGTTATGGCAAGGTAATAGCAGCTTTACATTCAAAATTAAGGTATTTATCAATTTACATCGATTAATAATAATCCTGCTTTCATATATTGGGCTGCGGATCTGAAATATGCTTAACTATGTAATAGAACAATACATCGTTTGTTTATACTAATATCTTGAAAAATAGTCAAGGGCAAATGTTCCTACCATGTACAGAATAATGAAATAAAGTATTAGTTCTTTTGCTGTATACTAGTACACGGGAGTATTTCATATAGGCTTAGTCAATCTACAATGCTGCCCATGTTGGCAAGTTCATATTCGAAATATTTGTGTTTTCATGGCCAGTTTCTACTCAAGTGTACTATAGAATACATCTCTAAGCATACTATTTCACTTTATGTTTTCCTAAAGTGCATATTAGCAGGTTTTAGTTTCATGGCCATGTGCTCTTGTTTATTTTCCCATTTTATGATGATATATTATTAGTTTGTTTTCCTAGCAATGTATGTATCTTCTCTTAACCATTACTTTATCTAGAAATCATGTTTCTTATATTACACATAATCTGAGATTACAAACTAGCATTTAACAGTTGAGGTTCTGATAAAATAATTAATTATTTGTTATTTGGGCGATGAAGCAGTAAACATTTAGCTCTGTAGCTCGCCTATTACAGCTCAAACTAATGAGGAGGTTCAAAACAGAATTGCGGAGAAAAGAAATTTCTGGCATACCTTGACTAAAAGACGTGATCGATTGGTAGGACACATTTTTAGACATCAGGGAATCATGAATTTAGCGTTGGAGGGAAGTGTGTGGGGTAAATATCGCAGAGGGAGAACAAGAGATGAATACAGTAAGGAAATGGATGTAAGTTGCCGTTCTTATGAGGAGATAAGAGGATTGCTCAGGATAGAGTAGGGTGGAGAGGTGCATCAAACCAGTCTCCGGACTGAAGGCAACAGCAACAACAACAACATTTAGTGCTTGCGACGCACTGCCGAGTTCTTATACTAGCTCCGGCGGTAGCCCATCCTGAGGTGAGGACCGACGCTACCTGTGCGTGTAATGTGAAGCGGCGCGCCGAGCGACGGCTGCTCTTGGCGGCTCGGTATGCGGACCCGCGCGGTGACTAATTAACGGATATCCATCACGTCACGTCGACAGCCAGGAAGGAAGCCACTCGCATTAACATGCAAATAATGATTCGTTTAAAAAGAGCGCCCTAATAACAGTGATCTGGCGCCCCGCACGCCGCATTACCATTAAACGTCCAGAATTCCACGGACGTCCGAAACGGTCAGCGCTCCTATAATAACGACCTCACATCTTTGCATAATCTCCGAATCATCAGGAGACGCTTACGATCGTTTTGAAAAATGGCGGGGGAATATAATTCACGGGATGTGCTGTAAAGTTAATTCCAGGGATTCTGTAATCATGTTTCCATTATAAAATACCGTTTCCTTTAGGTCATCAGAGAGAAGGTAACACCATTTAAAATATTATCATTCATAGCTGTCGGTTCTGATTAATATTTTATGTTGTGGGGTGTGTTGGTAAGGCGGCGGAGGTACACTTTTTACAGATACAATATAAATACTTCGTCTTTCGGCGTTGCAAAGAGTACAGTAATTCCCGTACGATTAAGTCCCAGACACTGAGTAATATTTCAGAGTTCTCTTAAGTCTAGATTTTTCTAATTGCTGTACATGAACAAGACACATTCTCAAAGTGTCTCATCTATACTGAAGTATTATTAATTTCAATGGAAACTTAAGTGTGATAAATAATTACTACACCCATTTTAGCTGTCCATACCGGTAATTATACATGTTGGTCAGCATTATCAATAGTGGTATAATAACTAATTTTTTATTTAATTTTTCAATCATGAATAATATTTTTATTTCCTTTTTCCATTTAGTGCATTTACTTATTACGAAATCTGATAACTACAAACGCAAACGACAATATCCGCAGTGAATAAATTATGCAGTTCTTCAGATGGATGTAGACCCATTGAATCTTCCACATTTTAAATGAGACAGTTAGGAGCATCAACTTAGGCTTTTGACTGTGTAAATCATGGAATTCTTCTGGATAAGCTTCAGTATTGTGGTATGAGTGGGTCAGTGCACAAATAGTTTAATTCATATTTAACTGGAAGAGTGAAGAAAGTTCAAATAAGCAGTTCACATAATATGCGAGAAACAGTTAATTCCTCCAACTGGGGAGCTATAAAAAATGGGGTCCCACAAGGTTAGGTCTTGCGTCCTATGCTGTTCTTAATATAATTATATTAATGACTTGCCATTCTACATTCACGAATATCCTAAGCTAGTTCTTTTTGCTGATGATACAAGTATAGCTATCAGGACTGACAAACAGGAATCAACTGATGAAATTGTAAATGATGTTTTCAGAAAATTATTAACTTGTTCTCTACAAATGGACTCTCATTAAACGTCGATAAAACCCAGTATATACAGTTTCATACAGAAAACGGTATGGCACCATTAACAAATATACACTTTCAACAGAAATCTGTAGCTAAGACAGAATATTCAAAAATTTTAGGTGTTTGCATTGACGAGGGATTGAATTAAAAGAAACACATTGAAGATCTGCTGAAACATTTCAGTTCAGATACTATGCTGTCAATATCATTGCAAAATTTGGTGATATAAATGTCAGTTAATTACCTTACTATGCCTATTTTCATTCACTGCTTTCATATGGAATCATATTCTGGGGTTATTCTACAATGAGTGAAAAAGTATTCATTGCACAAAAGCGTGTAATCAGAATAATTGCTGGAGCCCACCCAAGAGCATCCTGCAGATATTTATTAATATTTAATAATCGAAATCAGTTCAAAATTAATAGCAGTGTGCATAGCAACAACACTAGGAGAAAGGATAATATTCAGTATTCAAGGTTAAATCTAACTTTGGCACAGAAAGGGGTGAATTATGTTGCCACAAAAGTTTTCGGTCATTTACCAAGTAGCATCAAAAGTCTGATAGACAGCAACTAGTATTTAAAAAGAAATTAAAAGAATTTCTGAATGGCTACTCCTTCTACGCTCCAGAATTTTTAGATATTACTTAGACATTCCGCTAAAAATACATTAAAAATAGTATATAAAAATAAAAAATCCTTAAAATATTGAGAGTAATGTATAAATATCATTTATTAAACTGACACATACCACATAACTGCGTAATGTCGTATTTATAATGGAACAAGTATTAATCTGATCTAATCTAATCAAAAGCATCACATGCAACTGGAAATAGAAGTTTTCTTCCAGGCAGCTTCATCATGTTATTGAACTGATTATGGACGAGTGCATGGGGATCAACGACTGAGTGCGACTGTAGAGTTCAATATCAACATCGTCGAGTAAAACTCGCTAACATAAACGTTTATGGATTTGCTTCCACTGGCTAAAGAAGTATACATACCAAGGTTGAACAAGGCTGGTTGCGTCAGGCATAAAAATTGTTACCTTTATGTGCTTCTCTAGGATTACGAACCTGTTGGAGCAGTGAAAATGAATTCACACAGTGGCATCCATGTTTCAGGATTTGCAAGGTCCCTCTTCTTCTTAATGTGACCGGTTTCTATCGTGGTATAATCATCATCAGACCGTCAAAACTCCACGGTGATTTCTGAAGATAAAATGGTGCTGTGAAGGTCACTATGTCGCGAGGGTGAACTTTGCTCATCATGGAGATATTAAAGGTCTGATGATCATCGTACCGTCATTTATACCGGTCACCTTAAAAAAATTGTAAAAAACCATTTGCGATTTTGGACTATGTTTTTGTTAATTACCTTTATACTAATTGTATAGTCGTTGTTACCTATGAATAACGTTACAAAAGATGAAAACAAGGCACTTCTCCCAGTTTATAATTTTTAACGCATTTAGGTATGAAAGAAAGCAGGAAGCCCGCCTCCGTATGGTGTCGCTGCATAAGTAACAATGTTGTGGTGTACATATTTTTTATAGTTCACTACCAAAAATGAAAATTTATACACCCTCTTAGAGTTTTTCAATTAAGTCAAGATTTAGTGTTGAAACAATGTATATAGAGTACATGAAAAGATTGTAATTACAGATCAATAGCTCAAGTGGTAATGATGTACCTTGTCGATCCATGCTGAACCCACATATTATAGTCCGCTTCACGCAGGAAGGCGGGCTAGTTTTCAGCCGTTCCGCGCAACCCCCTCCATCACCGTACTGGCAGACAGTAATATTTATTCTCTAGATGCGTGCCAAGCCGCGAGTTACGCAATGTTTCTCCCGCAGACTCAACTGTTGGCACTCGGCCGTAGCTACTTCCCTTTACGCCTCTATGCGCGGGAGCACCTACCTACATGACGCCAACTACAGTACTTGGTATAGCCTCCATGTGTGGTATCCATAGCATCATACAGATGGCGAATACCGTCTTGTGGTACATTATTCCACGTCTGCTCGACCTTATCACGTAGTTCTCTAAGAGTCGTGGGTTGACGAGTCACATGTGTCAGTCGTCCCATCACGACCCACACGAGGTCGACGTTACAGCCCGGAGATCGTGCTTGCCATGGAAGTTGCCACACATCTCGCAAAGCACGCTGAGTTTCACGTGCAGTTTGTGGACGAGCATTGTTCTGTCGGAATAACAATGGCAAAAGAAAGGGTATTACAACAATCTGCACATGCGGTGCGCTGGTCAGCTTTCGCTCCATAAACACCAAACATGAACCAGAGTTGTAACTTATCGCATCCGAGACCACAAGGCTTGAAGTGAGGCCAGTGTGTCTTGGAAACTTGAATTTGAGACATCACTCGACAGTTCGGCATCGTACGCGCAAACGACCATTAGTTGCGTGCAGGTAGAAACTGATTTTCTCGATGAAGTCCACGGCCCATCATTCCATCTTCCATGTGCGCAGCGTTGGTACCATCTGAGCTGCTGGAGGTAGAGCGGGCCATGATCCGCTAAGAAGATTAAGTATCTGTTTTCGTTCAGTCGTCGGCGAGCCTTTATAGACCAATCAGATTATCGCCTACCAAACCAGACAAAACAATGATGGTGAATCAATATCGGTAATTGAGAACAAAGGCAACTTGTCCCACTTCCTGTACTCATTGCAAAACATACCTCCCGTTATAAGGGATACCTCAGCAATAAAAAATATAAAGTGTGGGAATTCAGGCTAAATTTTACACTTCTGCAAAAACCACTGGCAGAAAGTCAACACGAGTCGAACAATTTTATGTTTTAAGTGCTTGACCTTTCAGAAGGCAGTAAAGGTGCAAGTCATCTTCATTTTATCCACGCCACACCGTTGATTAGCTCGCGCCCATATACCGAGAACACTCCACGTGCTTACTGAGGCCGTGATTTGTAGCCGTGCTAACACCTCTTCTGACGCTGGTGAATGCAGTTTTCTTTGACGACCGCGTCCATCCGCCATTTGCATCTGTACATAAAAGTGATTGCCTCAGGCTTTATTGTAGGCCTTAAATGCGTATGCGCCATGCCATATCATCCCACTGGATAACTCATCTCAACTACACCGGTGAGTGGGGGTGAACATGTGTGGATCTAACAATCGCTGAACCAAAAATCGTCGAATATAGAATAGTTGAACTAATGTTTTTATAAATGGACACCCTATATTTTTTCTTCAGCAATCCATAGCATGAAAAATCACATAAACAATGGCGTTGATTGCATCGCAAAATTCCAATTACATCCCGAGATATTGCGACGCGAAGTTGAGCTTAAAATAAGCAAAACGCGCGGCTAGCGCACGTCCTGAGACTCAGGCGAGAACCCCTTCGTTGCTCAGGACGTGCGCTAGCCGCGCGTTTTGCTTATTTTAAGCTCAACTTCGCGTCGCAAGATCTCGGGATGTAATTGGAATATTTCGATGCAATCAACGCCATTGTTTATGTGATTTGTCATGCTATGGATTGCTGAAGGAAAAATATAGGGTGTCCATAAAAAGAAAAAAAACCATAAGTTTGTGTTAAAAACGCATTTGCTTTCGTTTTAGAATGTTTCCAAATATGTACATTCATGGGCCCTAGCCGTACATTGATAGCGGTGAAAATCGTTTTCCAATAGCTGTTATTGTTCCAGAGATATTTTAGGTGGACAAGATAGCTGGGACACCCTGTATATAAACTTACAGACAATGCCATTGAATGGCTTAAAACAATAAAAAATTGTATTATCTAATGCTAATTGTGTCTCATTTTATGTTGACGTCCCTTTTTAATATTTCGCCTTGTTAATGCCGAACGAATAAATAAAATAATAATGGGGATAATCTATTTTAATTCCTTTTCTGTGTGTAATTGTTTGAGGTGGCAAACATCATAGCATACCGGCTTATAATATGTCAAACATCGGTTTCCCCGGCGAAGTGCAGACACCCGACCTGGCGTTGCCTCAAGTCGTTTCATGTCCCATGCACGAATACTAAACCATGTTGTCTCTATGTTCGTCCATAATTGCATAATCGTTAGAGGCGCAGGCTGTCCTACATAAGGTGACATCTCGATTATGTCCCACATATGTTCGGTGGTATTTTTGCCTAGCCATTTCGATGGTTAAATCATTCGTTGGAATTGTGCAGAATGTTCTTAAAACCAAACGCGAACGACTGTGCCCCGGTGACGTAGCGCATTATCAATATAATGATTCCATAGTTGTTTAGGAATTCCACGGATGAAACTAGCCGAAAATATCCATTTATAGTCAAAGATCGGTTCAGCTTGACCAAAGATCCCAATCCATTCCATGCAGAAACAAGTCACACCGTTATGAAGCGACTTCCAGTTTGCACAGTGCCTTGTTTACAACCTGGATGACTGGGTGCGGTCTGCGACATACTCGAACCGTACCATCAGCACTTATTAAATGAAACAACGACTCAGCTGCGAAGGCCAATGTTTCTCAGTTGTCTATGGTCCAGCGGTAAAGTCACATATGTGTGTGTGTGTGTGTGTGTGTGTGTGTGTGTGTGTGTGTGTGTGTGTGTGTTCCTCGGCGTGCAGCCGTAATCACACCGGAAACCTTTTTACAAGAACCACAGGAGTTTAAAGGTCAGCTCTGCCAATGTTACGTTCTTTTATAGCGCTATCCGTACTTGTGCAAGAATTTTGTGCATCATCTCAACTCCTTTCATAACAACATCCGGTTCACTATGGAAGTAGAGCAAAATGGATGTTTTCCTTTTTAGCCCCGGTGGAATAGCCGAGCGGTCTAAAGCGTCTCGCTGCGGAGCGCGCGGTTGCTCGCCGTGGAGGTTCGAGTCCTCCCTGGGGCATGGGTGTGTGTGTTCGTCCTTAGGTTAGTTTACCTAGGTTTAAGTAGTTTGTAAGCTACGGACTGATGACCACGCAGTTTGGTCCGATAGATTTACAAACATTTGAACTTTTTTTTTTTTTTTTTTTTTTTTTTTTTTTTTTTTTTTTTTTGCCTTTTTAGGTTGTTTTAGTTAGAAGAAAGAATGATGGCTCTTTGGGACACACTGTTTATCGGAAACCAACTCATACTGATTTATATTTACAGGATTCAAGTCGTCAACATCCGTCGCAAACCAGTAGTGTCCTTAAGACACTTGTTCACAGAGCTCACACAATAACAGACACTGATAGTCTGTCACAAGAGCTAGCTCACCTCCAGAAAGTGTTTCGAGAAAACGGATTTCCAACCACGAAATAAATGTGGCGCTGTCAGTTAGAAAGAAGAACAAGAAAGTGAAGAACGAAGAGAATACACCGGCAAAATTCTTCCTTTTCTTCCGTTTGTGGGTAACATTTGTTTTAAAACAGCAAGAATTCTCCATAATTTTCAGGTGAAAGATTTTCGCCCAGCATCCAAAATTTCAGACTTGCTTGGTTCGGCTAAGGATAACTTGCTGTTACGAAAGATTTGCGTCAATAAAGTTCCCTGTCAATGTGGTACGGCTTATAGACGCCATACTACGCGCACCATTGAAGAACGTTGGAATGAACACAAACGCAGCACACGCCTTTTACAGCTAAGCTGGTCTGCTATTGCTGACGTTTTATTTCTATCGGAAACTGTTTGAGTATGACAAAAGGTTAATTTTGACTATAGCAACATGTTTTTGGGACTCCATTATTGAAGAATCTGTGCCGCGGAAAATCTGATGGCCCGGGACCGTGGCTACCAATTTGATAAAGCGTGGAATCCGTTATCAATAAAATTTACTCAGATCGAAGACGACAGAGAGAACGTCGGCTGTACAGGGGACAATTGAATTCCGCGGCTCCACCAGCGATGGCACTACCGTCCGGCAGTGTAGCCTGTCTGCTTATAATGTTTTGACGCATGCGCTGTAATCGCCCAGTTTGCTACACGCTGAACGCTCTCATCAGTCTTCCACGAGTCACCTCAAGATGGTTAGCAGGTGTCTGGCCGAAATATCGTGTGATGTATTATATGATGATCGGCCGAGTACCCGAAACTTCTATGAACGTTCTATCCACCGGGAAAATTTTAAAGTTCCAGGGACCCGGGAGTTTACCCCCATGTTTAGTTACATCCTGTATTGCAGAGGCCATCATCTACTAGACTTGCGCATAATAGTTCGCGATCGGGAGCGCTCACTTTAGTTCGCGGCTCTGCCGCGAACTAGTTCGTTCTTTTAGTTCGTCCGCTCACAGTGACGGCTGAGCGGCGTGGTCTGCGCATGCAGGTGGAGGGAGAAGTTCCCCCACCAATTGCTTCATGCGCTTGCTGCTTGAGCTGCTAACGATATCACGCAAACCAAAAGAAGCAGCTTGTGGATAATTTCTCGCGTTTAAGTTTAGAGTTAACTCTATATCTTGGCATTATGGTATTTATTAGTCAGATATTGCATAGTGCAGAATACTTGAAAGCAGAAATTTTGTAGCACTGAAATATGTAATCTAGCAGGCAGACGCTAAACTCGAAATGGCTCTCAACAGCAGAAGGCAAACACTTGATTTTTAATTCTGTTCGCGACCTATCGCGCATATTTTAGTTCGCGATCTATCGCGCCTATTTTAGTTCGCGTCTTATCGCGCATACTTTATATTTTAGTTCGCGACTTATCGCGCGTATTTTAGTTCGCGACCTATCGCGCCTATTTTAGTTCGCGACCGGTAGCTCTCCTTTTACTTCGCAGCTCGGCCGCGAAGTAGGTCGCTCTTTTTAGTTCGTCCGCTCGTTTTGGCTTTTGCCACCGCTACTAAAACTATAGCTGAGCTGCATCTCAGATCGAAATGACGGCAACTGGCAGAAGGGAATCACGCGATTCTGCGCGCTCTCGCGTCCTCTCGCTGTTACCCGTCAGTCTTCGGAAAAGGAGCGGGCGAACTAAGAGGCGAGGGATCTGCGAACCAGTTCGCGCAGTTCGCCTGTGGGAGCGCTCTTCCGAACTAGTTCGTACGCGAACTACACAACACTACTGTGTACCCGAGCCGGCCGCGGTGGCCGAGCTGACTGAGGCGCGCCAGTCACGGTCAGCACGGATACTACGGTCGGGGGTTCGAATCCTCCCTCCGGCATGGATATTTGTGCCGTCTTTAGGATTAAGTAGTTCATAAGTAGGTTGTAAGTTTAGGGACTGAAGACCACGTAGTCGAGTCCCATACGCTCTACAAACATTTTAACATTTTTGTGTACCGGAAACTTCTATGAACGATCTATCCAATGGGAAAATTTTAAAGTTCCAGGAATCCGGAAGCTTACCCACATGTTTAGTTACATCCTGTATTGCAGAGGCCATCATCTACACTTCGTGAAGAGGTAATGGATTGGACACTCGTCGAAACGTGGGGGAATTTGAATGCATCTACCCGGATGGAAGCCCCAGAAGAATTCATCAGCAGTGTACGCTGGGAGAGCCAGCAACCACAGACCTCGTATTTTAAAATCTCCTCTTTGTTTGCCATTTGTCTATCAGTGACGGTGTTTTCACCCTCGAAGTGGCCACCATGGCGGCGTAAAAGTGCACTCGGCGGTTCGCTCCGCAGACTGCAGACACTAGAGTTGTGGCGATTCGTCAATGAGTCGTTCATTTGAACGAATACAAATAAAGAATCGTAAGAATCGAATCGTGATCCGGGCGAATCGTCGTTCAAAAGAATCGTCTGTCTCGTGACGATTCTAAGTTACAACGATTCACGATTCGGAGGCGACTGCCGAATCTTGCCTAATCGTGCCGAATGCAGGGGAGAAGAGGGGGGACGAATCGCCATTCAAAAGAATCGCCTGTCTCGTGACGATTCCAAGATCCAACGATTCTTGATTCGAAAGCAAGTGGCGAATCGTGTCGAATAATTACGAAAGCCAGAAAGCGTGTGAACAAAGGAAGCACAGAACGAATATCGTGAGCTGTTAATTATTAGCCTATTCACGAATTACAGATGACAGAAAAAAAAAAAAAAAAAAAAAAAAAACGCAGCCGATAAATACGAATATACGTCTTTTATACAGTTTACATATTATGTATTTAAACGAGCAATCCTTACACATATTTCGCGTATCCCGGAAATGGTTGTACCGATTTTGAATTATATTTTGTGTTTAGGGAGGTTTAAGCGTTTCGAGTTCATCTACGCAGTTGTAGATTTGTAAAAACTCAATTTTACAAAATTATTCTTTTTATATAAAAAGGCGATTTTAAATGTTTTTAAAGCCATCTCAAAAATCTTTTTTACCATTTTGGTTTTTAAGTTTTATCAGATTTCCTGAAAGAAACCGATTTTACAAACAAGAAACATTTTAATAAACGTGAAATTCTTGCATCTCAAAAGAAATTTTATATTTAGAGACGGATTTTTATTTTCAATGTTTATTTCGTGTTTCCTTAAACTAATTGATTTTACATAATAATTATTTTATAATTATTAGATATCTGTTAATTACCATAGATTTAATTAAATTTATATTTGAATGGCCGAAGTATTCAAACAGAAGGGAAAAAAAATTATAAGGTTACAGCAGGATTCGAAATAAGTGACCTACGTTCACTAAACCTACAACGCTACTAAATGAGATATGATGACAGCAGAAATAGTTGTTGGTGTAATATGTATTTATAACCGCTCGCAAAACTTCAGACTATTTTCTCGAGAATTTTTGAGAGCTGAATCGAATGGTTTTGCCTCATTATTATTTTAAGCCTGAACTTTACCCACCTCTTCTGCAAGAAGGAAGTAAGTACCGAGACTAAGTTAGCAGTGTACCGCGCTATCTTTCGACCAACTTTGTTGTATGGAAGTGAAAGTTGGGTGGATGCAGGTTACCTCATTCATAAGGTAGAGGTTACAGATATGAAAGTAGCAACAATGATTGCAGGTACCAATAGATGGTAACAATGGCAGGTGGGTGTCCATAATGAGGAAAGCTCAGAAAAACTGGGAATGAACACTATAGATGAAGCAGTTAGAGCGAACAGACTGAGATGGTGGGGTCATGTTACACGCATGGGAGAAGCAAGGTTACCTAACAGACTCATGAACTCGGCAGCGGAGGGTCAGAGGAGTCGAGGTAGACCAAGAAGAAAGTACTTAGATTCGGTGCAGAATGATTTTGAAGTAAAAGGCATAACATCAGACGAGGAATCAATGTCAGCATTGAGTAGGGGATCATGGAGGAATTTTATTAGAGGTACTATGCTCCAGACTGAATGCTGAAAGGCATAATCAGTCTCTAATGATGACGATGATGATGATGATGACGACTTTACCCACCATAAATATCAATAAATCCGATACCCATATTGTCACCTTTTCGGCATTTTGTAAGAATCGTGCCCGTAGCAGACCAGAAAGAATCGTGAGCGAATCGTAGGAACAGATGAAAAAGGTTAAGATTCCAACTTCCATGACACATACATGTATTGCCATCTATGAGCAAGATGTAGAAGTAAGAATCGCGTCAATGCAGACTAAAGAATCGCGAAAGAATCGTGAACGAATCGTAGGAATCGATTCACAATGTGGTGTCGCACAAGTCTGAAGTGCGCGCCACCTACTTTCGCCGCGCGCCGCCATGCACTCACGGCGCGGCGTTCTTACGACGTCAGCCACGAGCGCCCTCTGCTGCTATCCCGCTCGTGGCGACCACTGAACGACATCGTTCACTTGGAACTGAGATAGGAACCAGTTAACACTTCGGAATCAGATAGGCACCAGTGAAGACTTGGCTATCGGATAGGCACTAGGCCGGCCGCGGTGGCCGAAGGGGCTGAGGCGCTTCAGTCACGGTCGGCCGCGGTGGCCGAAGGGGCTGAGGCGCTTCAGTCACGGTCTGCACGGCCATTACGGTCGGGGGTTCGAATCCCCCCCCTCGGGCATTGATTTTTGTGGTCCTTAGTTGTAGGTAGTTCACAAGTAGTTTTAGGGACTGATGACCCTGTAGTGAAGTCCCTTCAGCTTAACAAACATTTGAACATTTGAATAGGCACTAGGCAGGCCTCTAGCTCAACTATGTATCAGTATTCTGCAGTACTGAGCTATGTAAAAGTTAAGTATTACTAAGTCTCTAAGAAATATATATCTCGTTCTAATATACCCTAGTGTTTCTAGTTTCTGCTGTCCCATTGGCTGGTCACCTCCTACCTGCACAAGCGTGCATCCTTTATTCCTGTGTCGGTCTTTCTACTCGGCCACCGACACCTACGACGGAAACAAGACACAAAAGCGCCGCGCCGAGGCTGGGACACAAAACACAATGTGGGATCGAATCGCAAGAATCGATTCCTAAAAGAGAATCCTGTTGCGCTGCCCAACTCTAGCAAGCACGCCGGCCGCTCGAGGTGCGGGCAGGCGGGCAGCCCTCCGCTGTGGGAACATCTGCCGGCGCTGATGAGTTTCTAATGACGCGGGAAGCGGCGCGCCCGCGCCCGTTAACAACGCGTCATTTAAACACACTCCTCCCAAAACAATGATTAGCTCGGTGGAGCGATCGTCCTTTTGTGCCCGCGGGATGAGCCGACGCCTGATTACTGTCTTGTGCGCCTCCGCCCACGCTAAGCTTAATCCCCGCCAGCGCCTGGCCCACGTCCTGCACAGTCTTTGTGGGAACACCTCGCTCTCTGTTCCGCGCTAGGCTTCGCCCGAGCCGCCACCCTGCTCTTCTCCTCACCTCTGCAGCTGCAGTGTGTTCCGAGGGCGTAAACCGCTACACCTTCAAGCTGCGTCTGAAAAGTTCGGCGAATGGTCTCAGGAAATGTAGGAAACAAGAGTTACAAGCAAAATACCTTTACCGGCTACAGTCAACTTCGGACGTCGGTTGTACAGCTATTGGAAACTGACAGCAAACTCTTCTTGTAGAATCGCTTTGTTGGATCTCCGCAACCACTCACACACACACTTTTTACTCACTGCTTCAAACCATACACTTTCACGCTTTCATAATTGCTTCACGCCTCCCCAAGTTGTTCCAATGAGTTTTCGAAAGGATGGCATTTCTGGCTTTCTAGTTTTTGTTTTATATCCTCTATATGGGCTCTGTACGTTACAGTGTGATCAAGCTTCTCCAAGGTACAGAGGGTTATCTTCACTTTTAATAGTCTGTTTATCCTTATAGATGTTTTGCTATCTTCTCTGTTATTGAGATGCATGTTTACACTGACTGTTTTGCCTGGATTGTGTTGACGATGCCTATTAGTGTAATATCGGTGCATGAGGTTTAGATCTTCGTTCAGTTTTTGCTGTATTTCTTCTAAAGTTTTACTTTGATAAGCTATTGCCATATTGTCCGCATATATAAACGTGCGGGATATAATACTGCACAACTCCACCTCTATTCTTCAGAATGACACCTTGGCAAGGAAGATAGTTATTGTCCCCAGAGCCGCCGGCCGCGGTGGCCGAGGGGACTGAGGCGCTCCAGTCACGGTCTGCACGGCCACTACGGTCGGGGGTTCGAATCCCCCCTCGGGCATGCATATTTGTGGCGTCCTTAGTATTAGGTAGTTCATAGGTAGTTTGTAAGTTTATGGACTGATGGCCCCGTAGTCGAGTCCCATAAGCTATACAAACGTTTGAACATTTGTCCCCAGAGCTAATTATTACATTGTATGGATTGCATTTTATTTAAGTAAAATAGGCAAGCTGTTTCTAAAAGGAGTGAAAAGTCCATAACAAGCAACTGTCACACAGAATTCCAAACTCTTATTCCTCAGCGTCCGGCGTTAGGCGTCACTTGACAGATTCATTTAACAGGTCGCCAGGAAAGCAGGCACCTAAAGCAGATATACTATACAGTGCTCTACAGGCACCCAACTCGTCATCCGCGTGGACACAGTAGCGCGTATTCGGGGCGAGACAACACCAAGGAGTTTCCTCCACATTCGCTGCGATTCCAGTGTGTCGCGTTTGCCATTGCAAATGCTCCTTTGATACGTTGTCGCGCAGAGGGCGCCACATGTGCACGCTGCAAATTCTGATTCAGCTTGCGTCAGTGTGTTAAAAAACAGGAACAGTCTTTTATATTGCACCGTGCGGAGCGGACGGCAAATTTATTGCTTTTCTTGGGACGAAAGGGCCAGAATACACTGTGCTCACAGGGCAGCGGGCGAAAGTGTTCTCGCTGCTCAACTATTCTATGTTCAACGATTTTTTTCGAATCAGCGATTGTTAGATCCACATATGTTCACCCCCATTCATAGGTGCAGTTGAGATGAGTTATCCACTGAGAAGTTATGGTACGGCGCATACTCATTTAAGGCCTACAATAAAAGCAGATGCAATCACTTTTATGTACAGGTGCAAATGAGGGACAAACGCGGTCGTCAAAGAAAACTGCATGCACCAGCGTCAGAAGAGGTGTTAGCACGGCTACAAATCACTGCCTCGGCAAGCACTCGGAGTGTGCTCGGGATATGGCCGCGAGCTCATCAACGGCCTGGCGTGCGCAGAATGAAGATGACTTGCACCTTTACTGCATTCCGAAGGGTCAAGCCCTTAAAACAAAGAATTGTTCGACAATCCCTGGGTCTCGCTCGCCGTTTTTCCACAGTCTAATATATAGTCGCGACACTCACTACTGTGAAAGTTGTTACGAACTGACAATTGCTACAACACTACCGCTCCTAGTGGTGGGCAAGCCCCCAAAGGAGTGAAGTTTTTTTTGTAATTATTTCTTTACACCTACATCTACATACATACGTAATTAAGGAAAGAGTTAGTATAATATTTGCGTTACAAGCATTAGTAAAATATCTAGAGGGATAGATAATACAGAAATTAATGTAAAAACAGCCGACTTAACTGATTCAGTGGTATAACGAAGAACTTCGCCATGAACCAATACCACGAAAAATCTATATTTGCAACTTATTCCGCTGAAAGTAAGTAAAAAAAATTTTCAAATGTTTGTAAAGCTTATGGGACTTAACTGCGTGGTCATCAGACCCTAAACTTAAAAACTACTTATGAACTAACTTATACTAAAGACAACACAAACATCCATGCCCGAGGAAGGATTCGAACCTCGGACGCGAGAGGCCGCGCTATACGCAACGTGGCGTTCCAGACCGCTCGGCTACACCCGTACGACTGAAAGTAAGTAAACATAAGAGAAACATAAATTTCTATTATGCTCCGTTATAAATATCATAGATAATTTCTTGACGCGTATCAATTCGATATGGGGTCTAGTGATTCGCACATTTCTAGGCGTCAGTCGTCTTTATTATACGCGCATATTCGTTCGTGTGACTAACTTAGCTTAAGAATACAATTTCTCGAAGATTCTTGCCGTTTGTGAATCAGCTGTAGCAGTAATTGTGGAATCGGGTTCTTCTTTGTTGCTTTTTGTTTTCTTGCCACGCCTGTGACGTTGTTCCTTCAGCTACAGCTGTGGTGGCTGATTTGGTATGTTAAATACTGCAGTTATTGCATTCTGTATTCGTTTCCTACGTTCCTCCCTCACCTACGTCATTGGAATTGTAGTGAACAAACGTTAACGTTCCTGAGTAGAAAATCGACGTATTTCTGCCAATGTGCAGGTCTACTCGTGTTTGATACCCATTCTTCATTTTTAATAGGAAATTACATTATTCATTAAAAGCCTATAGGTTACAAGAAAATTGTAAATAAACTGTCCTACACTGTACCGATTCATACCTTGTCAGGGATCTTAGGAAACATAAGAAAGATAAACGTGGAGCTATTTTCACGATCCGTTACAGACATGTGGATAAGAAAATGTTCAAATGGTTGTTAAGCTTATGGGACTTAACTACGGGGTCATCAGTCCCTAAACTTACAAACTACTTACGAACTACCTTAGACTAAGGACGGCACAAATATCCATGCCCGAGGGGGGATTCGAACCCCCGACCGTAGTGGCCGTGCAGACCGTGACTGAAGCGCCTCAGTCCCCGCGGCCACCGCGGCCACTGTGGATAAGATGCCAGTCATCTCGACTGCTAGTGATACGAGAGCTAAGTTATGGCACTGCATACGATCCTTAATGTTAAAGGTATTATTAAAATCAATATGTTGTTGTTGTTGTGGTCTTCAGTCCGAAGACGTGTGTGCCTCTGTAACTTATAAAATAATAGGTGACGGGAAATTTTAATGCGGTAGGTCAACAGAAGAAATGTTGCACTTTCTGCGGAGCTATGAACATAGTTTATTGTATCATTTTCCAAAGAGTTACAGCACAGAGATATAATTTTTAACTGGAACAATAGTATTTTCTATCGTGCATTGGATTCGTTGAAACCAGCTGCGCCCAAATCAATTTAAACTACATTCCTATCACTGTTAGTTTGGGAGCTACAACCCTTCAAAGATTAGGGGGCGGAGGCTACGACAGCGTAGCTGACTGGCTGGGGCCGTGCCCCAGGGGATAGCCACTCGGCCAGTCAGCAACGCTATCGCAGCCTCCGCCCCCGGAACTTTGAAGGGTTGTAGCTCCCAAACTAACAGTGATAGGAATGTAGTTTAAATTGATTTGGACGCAGCTGGTTTAAACGACTCCAATACACGATAGAAAAAAAAACATTGTTCCATTTAAAAAGTTATAGCTTTGTGCTGTAACTCTTTGGAATATGATACAACAAACTATGTCCATAGCTCAGCAGAAAGTGTAACATTTCTTGTGTTGACCTACCGCTTTAAAATTTCCCGTCACTTATTATAAGTTACAGAGGCAAACACACTTCGTGAAACACCCTGTATTATTCATACATCAAGATAACAGTAGACATTTAAATGATTCTGGAATGTTGCTATACAATGATTTTAGTCGTGCAATGTGAGGAGAACATGCGCTCAAAGTCAAGGGGTCAGTGGAATGGACAGTAGAAATGGTGCTCATGTTCAAGATGCTGCAGCACTCCTCCCTGTCGGTGCCATAATATCGTCGGGCCCCCGCGGCAGCAAGAGCGTCCAATTCCCGCAACTCGAGACCTTTCCCTTTCACTGCCTGCCGGGGTCGAGCACGTGTTTGCCGCTCCAGCAGCGTCAATGGTGGCGCCAAGTTAAATAACGAACCGACTCCCTCCCTGCCGGGCAAATCTCTTACGAGACAGAAGGCAGCAGATTGAGGCGGGGCTTTGATTTCACTTCTCAGTGCTTGTTAAAGCAACCTCCACGACGGGCAATTTTTTCTCGTTACTGTCAATCAGGCGTCCGCCGTAAACTGAAACAGGCTGCTGCTTATTACCCCGGCTAGTTAAAGGCAGAAATGAAGAAATATAACACGCCCACTTTAGGAGCGCCGTGTATGTAATTTCGAGGTGACGCGGGGAGTGCCACCCTTCTAAGGAGAAATGAAATGCGCGGGGACTCTGATCAGACACGTAATGACCCGAGGCAGGCACGCAATGAGTTCGAAGAATTCCGTCAGACATCAAGGGAGAGGAAGAAGACGCTGTGCTGGGGTTCTCGTCTAACTACCGGCCTCGCTGCAAGACGCTCGTGTTAAGGGGCTACACACCTTCAGTTTAACTGCGCAGTTTATCACGTTTCACGTCGCGTCAGAGCGATAAACTGCGTGAATTCCAGAGACCACTGTTCAGTTTAGACAGGCCATACACCCGCGCGACAGACTCGTATTTTCCGACGATAAACTGCGCAGTTCTCGCTCCACACATTTCTTATCGTCACCGGTCACCCGAACCTCAACCTGTTGTACACCACGATCCTAATGGGGTGAAATACACACGTTTGGTTTTTAATCGAATGCAACGCGAATCCGTATGAGCTTTCAGATACAGACTAGAAGTGTTTCATATTCCAGTGGCGTAAAAAAAAGGTAGCCACATACCATGCCTCACGTGTCTCGGGGCAGTTTAGGACGAAAATAAACCTCTCAGCCGTTCTTGAAGGAGAATCATACGAGCCTCACAAGCGATACATCACAGCAAACTGCTAATCACCGTCAGTCATTTCTGTTTTATCATCGCGAACTCTGCAAGGAATGTCCGAGAGAGGAACATAGAAATAAAAAAAAGTTCAAATATTTGTTAAGCTTATGGGACTTAACTGCAGGGTCATCAGTCCCTAAACTTACAAACTACTTATAAACTAACTTGTAATGAAGACAGCACAAACATCCATGTGCGAGGGGAGATTCGAACCCCCGACGGGGAACGGCCTCGCGCATTGCAGCATAACGCCTCAGTGCGCTCGGCCACTCTGCCGCTGCACACACAAATCGAACGAGGTGGTACTGTTGTTATCAATCTGCACTCGTATTCGGGAGGATGGCCTTTCAAACCCGCCAACGTAAACTTCGATTTACGTTTTCCGTAATTTTCTTAAATCACTCAAAATGTTCTTAGCCAAAACTGCTAGACATACAGACTACTTGAACTAATTTACACTAAGGACAACACATGTACTCCTGCCCGTGGGAGGCCAAGTCCGTAGCATGACGCGTTAGTCCACGTGGCCATTCGGTGCGGCTCTGAAATCACTTCAGCCAAATGTCGGAACGACCGATTTCCTACCTCCATCCTTAAGAAAACAGTACGAACTTGTGTTCCGTCTCTAATGACCACGATGTCGACGGAGCGTTAAACCCTAATCATCCTTACTTCTTTAAACTCAGAATACATCATTCCCGGGCCGGCCGCGGTGGCCGAGGGGACTGAGGCGCTCCAGAAGTTATCAGGTCAAGAATTTCCAATAAATGAAATGAACTTCAAGTCCGCAGATACCTATAGTCCAACCGAATGCATCTCTAATAACATGTCGTAATAAAATTGGTACCACGATAAGAGAAATGTATTGAGAACCTTCAAAAATGTTCAAATGTTAGAAAAGTTAGGGACCAAACTGCTGAGGTCGTCAGTCCCTAGACTAACAAATTACATCAACTAACATTAACCTATGCTAACACATCAATGCTCGAGAGAGGACTCGAACTCCGTCGGAGAGCGGGAACGGAAGACGCCTTGGACCTTACTGCCATTTCCCCGCGGCTATTGGAAACTTTCTTGACTATATAGCAAAGTAGGTAAATGGTTTATGTTCCTATGTGGATTTGTTTTATTATGTACTAGCTGAAAACCCGGCGTTGCCCGGGTATTTATTTATTTATTCCTGTCATATGTATATATTCATTTTATAAGGGCTGTATGTCGTAAATGTCTTGGGAATACAATTGGTAGTAAAGACGTAATAGAATAAACTTGGTTCGTGATGGGGCGGTTTTCCATGAATGTTACTGTTTATGTGCTCATATTTCATGAACTACGTGCGTACTGTGATACAATTTAGAGGATGCACTCAACTGTTTGCGTGTATACTGTCTGTAAAATTTCCTACGGCTACAATTTGTAGTGTTCAAATTATAAATTGTAACGTCATACCGAGAGCCGTAGTTTTACTCCATAAAGAGCGGAAAACTAGTAAGCGAGAAACTTTTTTTCCTTTCATCATATTACTATGGTTGCCAGCGAGAAAAAGTTTAATAAAGGTTTGAAATTATGTTTAAAGTTTGTTGCAAGTCGCTAAGTACTATCATTCTCATACAGTGTATTTCGAAAGTCTCGCTGCATTATATGGTATATTTTTGCGATTTCTATTGGTTATGACGTAATATCTTTTGAACCATGTGCCGTATGTGATTCTTAACCATGCAGCAATAGTTACCTCACGGTAAGGAATGTGTGTACCAAATTTGCTTGAAATCGTTACAATGGTTTAGGAGAAAATGACCAGCATTGTCGCAAAATGCAGCAGTTTTTCACGCATGTCATTGTTTATGACGTCATATCTCGTGAACTATATATCCTGTGTGATTCTCACACTTACGGCGACTGTCCTCGTGGATTGAAGCTTACGTGTACAAAATTTCATAAAGATTGGAACAAAACTGTTCAAATGTTCAAATGTTCGTATAGTCTATGGGACTTAACTACGGGGTCATCAGTCCCTAATCTTACGAACTACTTACGAACTATGACGGCACAAATATCCATGCCCGAGGGGGGATTCGAACCCCCGACCGTAGTGGCCGTGCAGACCATGACTGGAGCGCCTCAGTCTCCTCGGCCACCGCGGCCGGCACAAAACTGTAGATTTGTATGCAACACGTACAAATACACGGACACTCTGCTTTATATATTAGAAGATTAACCCCTTTAGAATAAAATTATGTCGCGCAGGAGTGACCATGCGCTGTAAGACGCCTTGTTGCGGAGTGAGGGAGGTTCGAGACCACCCTCGGGATAACAGTGTTTGTGTGTTGTCCTTAGCGTAATTTACTTTAAGTAGGTTTACATGGCATGTTGCGCCAATGGAGAGCGATCTGTTTAAATGTTGATAAAATACACCTTCACTGGGTTGTTCCGCCAAACTATTTCAATGATTAATTCATGCCGCGACGGAGTGGCTAAGCGCTTTGAGGCGCTATGCTCCGGTAAGCGAGGCCGTTCCCCGTCGGGGGTTCGAATCCTCCCTAGTGCATGGATGTTTGTGTTGTCTTTAGTTTGAGCTAGTTTATAAGTAGTTTGCAAGTTAATGAACTGATGATTCCGCAATTAAGTCCCATAAACTTAACGAACATTTGATCATTTTGGTTAATTCATCATCTTCAGAATGGTTTACAAGGTCTTCACTTAGTAGCACATGTCAAAGAACGAGTTTCTCGTCGAAATGTGAAATGAATAAAAAAATGGTCAACCTGTTAAAAAATACGTCACCATACTGGATCATCATATTAGATTAAAAGATAAAATGTGACTGACTGAAATGGATCATTATATTAGAATAAAAGGTAAAATGTGAAATGTGACTACTTCTGATGTAAGTAAAAGACAGACTGTCTTATACTTGCATCAGAAGTAGTCACATTTCACCTTTTACTCTAATAATACGACCAATTTGGTGACGTATTTTTTTAACATCTTGATCGTGTTTTTTATTGAACGCATATCTCAACGAGAAACTCTTTATTTGACATGCGACACTTTTATACTTACATCAGATATAGTCATATTTTACCTTTTAATCTAATAATACTGTCTATTTCAGTGACGTATTTTTTAACACGTTGACCATGGTTTTTTTAATACATTTTATATATCGACGAGAAACTCTTTCTTGACATGTGCTCCAAGTGAAGACCATTCTGAAGATGATGATTTAATCATCTGAAACCGGCCAAAGAAAATAAATGCATTTTATCAGCGCTCGTGGCGTAAAAAGCTAAAGAAGTTGTTTTTTTTTTATTAGTTTAAGTAGTTTGTAAGTCTAGGGGCTGATGACCACTGCAGTGTGGTCCCACATTATTACCAGCATTTGAACATTAGAATAAAATTATTTGGAGCTACTTTGGGATCTTTTGAGGCATTATTCTGACGTACAGAGAGACGGTTTTGTGTGTGAAACGCATACGAGCGCGCGTCCACGCGTGTTGCAGCGCAGCGCCGGGCGTCCATGCGGAGCGTCGGCTATGGCGCGTGCCCCTCCGCCATTCGCCGACGCAGCGCGGCGCCGCGACGCCCCACCCGCGCCGCCGCCATGTTGGACGCCTCCACACGTGACGCTGCCATCATGGACGCCGACGTCGGCCACAGTCGGCTCACCACCACCGGCTTCACACGCTCTGCATGAACACCAGCTCTCTGCACCTCGCACGTAAGTGACTGCAGCTTGGTATGTACCACACTGACTCAGCAAATGGTACCGAGGGAGGTGGCACAGTGGTAAGACTCGCATACAGGAGGATGATTGAAATCCACCTCCGGCCACCCGGATTTAGGTTTTCCCTCGTTTTCATAAATCGCCCCAGGAAAATATGGGGATGGTTCCTTTCAGAGGGCACATCCTATTTTCTTCCCCAGCCTTACCCATAACTCCCAGCCTGAACTCCGACTCTAATGAAGAAGCTGTAGACGAGACGTTAAACCCTAATGTTCCTTCTTTCTGTGTTTATTTAGGCATATATCTCACCTGGCAAAATTAGGACCTTCAGACCCTTACACCTAACCAGGCTTACTCAAAGTGCGGACAGGAAGAGGATACAGGCTTTTGAAATGTGGGGCTACAGAAGAATGCTGAAGATTAGGTGGTTGGATCGTGTAACTAATGAGGAAGTCCTGAACAAAATTGGGGAGAAAAGAAATTTCTGGCACACCTTGACTAAAAGAAGGGATAGATTGGCAGGACACATCCTTAGACATCAGGGAATCGTGAATTTAGCATTGGAGGGAAGTGTGTGTGGTACAAATCGCAGAGGGAGACCAAAAGATGAATACAGAAGCAGATTCAAATAGATGTAGATTGCCGTTCTTATGAGGAGATGAAGAGGCTTGTTCAGGATAGAGTAGGATGGGAGCTGGCATCAAACCAGTCTCCGCACTGGGGAAAAAATGTTTAAATGTTTGTAAAACTTATGGGACTTAACTACGGGGTCATCAGTCGCTAAACTTACAAACTACATATGAACTAGCTAATACTAAATGTTCAAATGTTTGTAAAGTCTATGGGACTTAACTACGGGGTCATCAGTCCCTAAACTTACAAACTACTTATGAACTACTTACGAACTAGGACGGCACAAGTATCCATGCCCGAGGGGGGATTCGAACCCCCGACAGTAGTGGCCGAGCAGACCATGACTGGAGCGCCTCAGTCTCCTCGGCCACCGCGGCCGGCAGCTAATACTAAGGACGGCACAAATAGACATGCCCGAGGGGGGATTCGAAGCCCTGACCGTAGTGGCCGTGCAGACTATGACTGGCGCGCCGCAGAACGCTCGGACACCGCGGCCGGCCCGCACTGAGGACCACAATAACAACAACATATTAAAATAATCGTATCGAAGGCTATTATTTGATTTTTCGTGAACAAATTTTCAAGATGTAATGCACGACCACAGTCGGCTAAGACTGCTGATCAAATATGACAGAATAAAAGTTGGTATCGAAAAGGAAAAATACTCCTTTCGCAGCACAACAAAAGCCGAATATCTCTCGGCCAGAATCAAAGGTGTGAAAGTAGCTTCTCAATTTGCCTCGCAACTTAAGAAATATTTCAATAAAAAATCTTGGATATATTCGCGCTTTTTATGAGTTAATTGTAACTCGTAATTCCTCACTGAGGACTCGAGAGAGTGAGAGGCGGAGGGAGTGTACCTGTAGAAAGTGTTCCGGAGTGTTGACTCAGTTATCAAAATGTTCAAATGTTTGTAATTCTATGGGACCAAACTACGTCGGCCATCAGTCCCTAGACTTACAAACTACTTCAACTAAGTTAAACTAACCTAAGGACAGCACACACACATCCATGCCCGAGGGAGGACTCGAACCCCTGACGAGGGAGGCCGTGCGATCCATAACATGGAGCTCCAGACCGCTTCGCTACTCCCGCGCGGCGGTCAGTCATCCTTAACTGCAGTGACATGTAGTGTCAGAAATATTTATGTTTTCAGGACTAATTATTGAACACGATGTCAGTAGGCCTTTACTAACGTTAGTGTGTTTGGCAAAGGAAATTAAATTACAGTAAGATACCTTTCGTTCTATTGAATGTAAAATATCTTTAGTAGTCTGAAATGACAGATATATGTGTAATTTGATTTCATTTACAGATCGATAAACAGTTCTTTAAAATTTTTCTGTAAGATGTTGATTTTCTTACTTACTGAAATTTTGCCTCACATCATGTAACGCCGACGTGTTGCATAGTACAAGTAATTTTTTTTTCTTTCTGCGCCAATGTGTTTCGTTTTAGCTTGCACTTCGTTTTAGAACTAAACATCGTTTTCGTTTTTCTACAACCGATGTTGCACTACTTTTCTGTAACTGCGTGTATAGTGTTCTTTGGAATGTTGCCAACATCGAAATGTTTTCTTACTTTTTTACTGTTAATTTTAAAGTATGTTGACGATTGATATGGGACGAATATCTTAGAAACTTCCATAAGTAAGAAAATAATTTTTTATTAATAAATGTAAAAAAGTGTTTCTGATCTCTAAAACAAATCAAATCGTGTATAACTGTCGTTTCAGACCAATGAAGACAGTTTTCATTCAATAAAATGAAACACGTCTGTTGGAAAAATATCGCATCTTATTGTAGTTTCACGGACTGACAAATATTATCCCTCATAACTGTAAAGCAACTACGCATATTATGGCCACAAAAATGAAATATTAAAGGTAATGATATAGGTAGTTTTTAAAAGTCACAAATATCAATGATTTATACAAGCAGGCTAATTAATCGTATGAAAATTTTTACAAGGCTGGAATTAGATCTCAGGTCTCCTGATCAGTGGGCAGTAGCGCAAACCATTTACGCAACCCTGACACACCTCCATCATGAGCCCGAATTGTCACCTCCCCTAAAGCTCCAACAAAATTGTGAAGTCTCTCACTTGCAAATGGAATAGCACCTCCACACAGATCGAAACGGAGATACTGATACGTTGTTGCATGTACCCAGAGCCTTGTAAACTACTGACCATTCAAAATGCAAAAGCCTGAAAGAAACCTCCAAACGTGGTGAAATTTTCAGCTGTCAGTTTCCGCATGCCTTGTAGAGAGCAGCCAGAGTCGTTCGATTGAGTTTCTGAGTTCGAGCAAGGAAGAACAGTTGTCTTTAGAGGTTGGGGATTATCCTTCAGAGAAATCGGTGATCGTATCGGACGTGGCAAATAAAGGAAACGGTTATGAGCTTTTGGAGATTTGCGATTAGTGTACGTTTGTTTGTAATAGTAAATCTCGGAATCTTATCGACGTACTGATTCAAAATTTGTATACAGACATATAGAAACACTCAGAGGACGGTGTTGCAGTCGGCAAGGCATATATAAGACAACAGGTGTACGGTACAGACGTTAGAACCGTTAGTGCTACTACAATGGGAGGTTATCACGACTTAAGCGAGTTTGAACGCGGGTAGCCATTAGGTGGGGATTTTCCCCTGCGACCATTTCACGAGTGCACTGTGAATATCGGGAATCCGATAAAACATCACATCTCTGATATCGCTGCGAAAGATCACACAGGACCGGGGTGACGACTGCAGAGAATCGTTCAGCACGATTGAAGTGAAACCCTGCCGCAAATTGCTGCGGATTGGAATGCTGGGCCATCTGCAAATATCAGCGTGCGAACCTTCAACGAAACATCACAGATATGGGCTTTCGTAGCCGAAGGGCCACTCGTGTACCTTTACTGAAGCCTTACGTCTCGCCTGGGCCCATCAGCATCGACATTGCATGTTGATGAATGGAAACATGTTGCCTGGTCTGACGAGTCTCTTTTCGAATAGTATCGAGCGGATATACGTGTACGGATATGGAGACAATTACACGAATTCATGGACCCCGCATGTCAGGGTACTGTTCCACTCGTAGAGGTTTTGTAATGATGTGGGGTATGTACAGTTGGAGTGATATGGAAATCCAGATACGTAAAGATACGACACTGACAGGTGACACGTAAGGTACGCATCCTGGCTGATCACCTGCATCCTTTTCCGTGTCCATTGTGATCTGCAATTCCAGCAGGACAATGCGATACCCCCAGAAGTCCATAATTTCCTCAGAGGGGCTCCAGGAATTCTCTTCTGAGTTTAAACGTTTCCTGTCATGAACATTATTGATCTGAGATGCCTTACAATTTGCTTGCTGGTAGGACGGCCCTGCAGGACGCATGGTGTCAATTTCTCCAGCACTAAAAAAATGTTCAAATGTTTGTATAGTCTATGGGACTTAACTACGGGGTCATCAGTCCCTAAACTTACAAACTACTTATGAACTACCTACAACTAAGGACGGCACAAATATCCATGCCCGAGGGGGGATTCGAACCCCCGACCGCAGTGACCGTGCAGACCGTGACTGAAGCGCCTCAGTCCCCTCGGCCACCGCGGCCGGCTCTCCAGCACTACTTCAGACATTAGTCGAGTCCATGGCACGGCTTGTTGCGGCACTTCTGCGTGTTCGCGGGGCCTGTACATGTTATTAGGCCTGTGCACCAGTTTCTTTGGCTGTTCAGTGTAATACGTGCATTGCAACGTACGCCGGGTTACAGCTAGTACTTCATAAATAAATTGTGTCAGCCGCGCGCTATGGGTCGGGTGGTGTAAATGCGTCTTATTAAAGACTGCGCGGATATTCACGCCGGAGGTTCGAGTCCTCCCCAGCAATGTTTGTATGTGTGTTTGTCCTTAGTATAACTTAGTTTAAGTAGTTTGTTCATCTAGGGACTGATGATCTTAACCTTTTTTTTTTTCTCTACATGCCTCTTGTAAGGTCGAACATTGTCCTACAAGAGACATGTAGAAAAAACTAGATCGAAAATCAACACACGAAATGGTATAATCCGCAAACTTACCAACTCACTGGGGAGCAAATCCTTAAATTCTGCGTTGATCATCCCTGGCTTTGTGTTTTGCTCCAGCTGAATGCTAGATACAGCACTGAACGATTCATGTCGATTAAGTACGGGATGCCTGAAGCCTACAAACCGTCATCTCCTTTATATGTGTTCCGGAATAGCTCCCCCCCATAGATCAGGCGGCAAACGTTGGCGATGGCTGAAAGAAGCAGACAATGCGAGGATAATAGGCATCCCCTGTTCGGACATCAGCCAATGGTGGCAAGATTAAAATCGAGGAAAGATTTCATTCAATTTGGACATCCACTAAATGAAAGTCAGTCTACAACCAGGGAATCGATGTGGACACAGAAATTAGAAAAATGCAGCTTGCAATGTTGCAACATTAAAGGAAAACTTCCGGCTGGATCTCAACTGGATTGGAGAGTCTGGAAGAGTCTAAATAGACTTAGGTGTCGAATGGGAAGATCAAAGGATAACCTGTTCAAGTGGCGATACACAATGTGGAGAAAAACAAAGAATGACACTCCTGCTGAGCTGTCCATCTTTGCCGGCGCCATGCACTTTCAAATACCTGTGGCTGGCCAACGACGTTGCAGTGAAGTGTGCCGGACACTGGAGTGAGATACGAGTCTGCTATAGACAATAATGACGAATGATGTGTGAAAATCGTGACTGTATTTGTGAATATATAATTAGTACTTAGTTTTATTTGTAGTCTAGTATATGTAGTCTATTAATTAATTACAGATGTAGCTCAGACACGATTAAATAAATAAAAGCAGTATGGTCCGATAGGTTTACACATTTAAACATTTTTTACAGAGTCCGACCGAAACATGATTTCTAGCCGAAACCGTAATCGAATATTCGGCTTCTCTTGTAGTTTCGGCCTAAACATAAACAGTAAAACTTCCGTGATTAAGTTACGATTTCTGTATATTTACATTACACCACAAATCACTAGCTTTTCCATATTTTCCAAGACCTCCTCCCTGTACCAAATCTTCTTGAGTGTGTGTAAGCCTAATCAGGAGTCCTTAGAAGATGTTATGGAAGGCGAGGAGGCTTGCCGGCCGCGGTGGCCGAGCGGAGTGCTGCGCGCCAGTCACGGTCTGCACGGCCACTACGGTCGGGAGTTCGAATCCCCCCTCGGGCATGGATATTTGTGCCGTCCTTAGTACTAGCTAGTTCATAAGTAGTTTGTAAGTTTAGGGACTGATGACCCCGTAGTTAAGACCCATAAGCTCTACAAACATTTGATTTTTGCGAAGAGGTTTAGACAAATCGACGGTACTTTTATTAAAGTACTTCCAAATTGGATTCTTTTCTCCTCGTTGTGACATTTTCTACCTAAAAAAAAAAAAAATAAAAAAAAATGAAAGGAATTATATAATAAGTAAACTGAACTCGGTACAGTGGACTCTTGATATTTCGAGTCTCACAATTACCAGTTTACCATAAATACGAACGTCATAAAATAAAAAGAAAAACAACTGCAGGTGCATTCTATCTTCACAGAAAAAAGCACTCCACCAAACAGTGAAAACACTTTAAAACCTTTAGGCTCCAATATAAATGACTATTTGAAAACATTATTTTAAAAAATGTCATATTTTTTACATGTGTATTCTTTTCAAGGTCGATTTTCTTCTTTTTCACACCTTAATTTCGATAGTTTGATGTGATTCCGGTCTCGTTCACCTCGAATTAAAGAGACTACTGTATAGCTACCACAAATTCCACAGTCATGCATACCTTCCTGTAGTCTTCAGGTATACAACAAACATGCCGAAAGATACTACGAAATGTCAGAGCCTCAACATGACTACCACAACACAAAATTCGCAGAAAACAATAATTTTTTTGCATCCATAGTAGCCTTTACGATTTTGAGACTTACGTTGCCACGTTCACTTACGTTTTTTGCAATCAACAAACAACTTTGCATATCTCCCTTTTCGCATTCCTGAATACAAAGCGGCTTCAATCAGTGCTGGAAATTATTTCGAAATATAAAGTCACAGTTACGACTAACAGTCAACCAGTTTACATGGACTTCCAAAACCGGATTTCGTAAACCGATTTCCAAATTCCGCTTTTGTTTGGTCATATAAACACTCCAAAATCGATTCTGTAAATCCGTTTCTGTAAAGAGGTTTTCCATTTCCACAATCGATTTTCGTGCCCATGTAAACTCAACCGTTTTTGAAGTGTTCTTGGCTTATCAGATTGTGTTTTCTTGTTAAGAATTTTCGGCACATATGGACAGAGTGACATTTTCTGATGTGAAATAAAAGTATAAATATTAGAGTGAGAATGAATCTGTGTTTTTAAGTAAAGAAAAATAGCGATTGTGCTGACTAAATCAGGAACTGAATGAGCTGTTTTTCAGCCACCATATTAAGCGGAGTAGGAAATCCAAGCCGGTCGCAGTGCCGAGCGGTCTGCGGCGTGCCAGTCAAGGTCTGCATGGCCGCTTCGGTCGGGAATTCGAATCCCTCCTCGGGCATGGATGTTTGTGCCGTCTTTAGTATAAGCTAGTTCATAAGTAGTTTGTAAGTTTAAGGACTGCTGACCCCGTAGTTAAGTCCCATAAGCTGTACAAACATTTGAACATTTGGAAATTACGTCTAACCTGACCAATGAAGAAGGAAGGAAGGAAGCTTAGGGTTTAACGTCTCCTCGACAGCATGGACAATACAAAATACGCAGAAAGTAATCATTTGTTTACTTTCATAAGTAGCCTTTACGATTTTGACCTTGAGAGTGCTAGTTTTATTTGACATCTTCACTTCCGTTTTTTGCATTCGACAAACAACGTTACATATCCAAATTTTGACATTACTGAAAACAAAGCAGCTTCAATCTGTTCTGGAAAGTCACAGTTACGACTAACAGTATGATTGACGTCAGTGTAAATTTACGCAAACTGAACAGGAAAAGGTATGTACTACTTGATCAATGTTTCCTAAACCCATATTAGTTCTTATGTTCAAATGTTTGTAGGGCTTATAGGACTTAACTACGGGGTCATCAGTCCCTAAATTTACAAACTACTTATAAACTAGCTAAAACTAAAGAGCCGCGGCGGAGTAGCCGAGCGGATTTTCCAGACTCGGGACATTACCCACAAACGAAGACAAACGCTGTGAAATGGATATGTGGACATGCGGTTCACTACTTGTTTGTACATGGAGAGAAAAACGAACTCGATTTTTGGAACTTTCTGAACGAACGACATTGCACAGTTGTCCGCAATCCAAAATACGGGCAATATTTCTCAAATTTTCTTTATAGTGTTTTTCGTAATCCACCCAGAAGCTGGGGTGTTCCTGCCATGAATTAGTTGATACTTACATTTTCTTTTACGGTTAAAAAAAAAAAAAAAAAAAAACTTCAAATGAAATAATACACTTCATTTTTGTAGCTACACTGAATGTCCTTTAATTTTTTTTCACCCTTATTATTGTTCCCCCTATTAGAAATAGGTTAGTTGCACTGGGCCTAGGATAAGATAGGGCCAACGCCTGAAGTGGAGTAGTTTGTCATTTATTTTATTTTATTTTCTAGGGTAAAAGTGGCGGTGGCAAGTAATTCTTAAAAAAAAGGGGACTAAAAAAAAAAAAAAAAAAAAAAAAAAAAAAAAAAAAAAAAGCGGTCTAAAGCACCTCGCTGCGGAGCACGCAGTTGCTCGCCGTGGAGGTTCGAGTCCTCCCTGGGGCATAGGTGTGTGTGTGTTTGTCAGTAGGTTAGTTTACCTAGGTTTAAGTATTTTGTAAGCTACGGAGTGATGAACACGCAATTTGGTCCGATGGATTTACAGACAGACAGACAATACTAAAGACGGTACAAATATCCATGCCCGAGGGGGAAGTCGAATCCACGAGCGTAGTGGCCGTACAGAACGTGGCCGCAGACCGCTTGGCCAACGCGGCCGACTATCAGTTCTTAAAAAAAAATTCCTTTCTTTCAAAGAAACTATTAATAAAACTTACCAGATTAAAAATATGATAACCCGTTTCATTACGTACAATACTGAGTAAGTTAAATTGTTACTAACATAGTATAAGAAAATCATTATTAGATACGATTCCGTAGTAAAGTGGTTAACAACAAAATACCCACGGAGGAGAGACTCTTAGCAGTTAAACGGCGCACCGTCAACTGAAGTAAAGCGTTATTGTTGACTGAATCCATCCAGAACGCTATCAGATTTTGTCAACAAGTCCAAAAAAGCTAATTTCGGCCAAGCCGAAAATTTGGTTGATTTCTGGCCGAAACCGAAGCTGCGGTAAACACCAATATTTTGGTCGAAACTGGCCGAAACCGAATCATTGGTTGGTCCTTAATTATTATTATTATTATTATTATTATTTTGTATATTGTTTTTGTGGTATCGCACAAGTCTAAAGTGCGCGCCACCTACTTTCGCCGCGCGCCGCCATGCACGCACGGCGCGGCGTTCTTACGATGTCAGCCACGAGCGCCCTCTGCTACAACTCAGCTCGTGGCCACCACTGAACGACATCCTTCACTTGGGACTGAGATAGGAACCAGTAACACTTCGGAATCAGATAGGCACCAGTGAAGGCTTGGCTATCGGATAGGCACTAGGCAGGCCTCTAGCTCAACTATATATCAGCATTCTGCAGTAATGAGCTATGTAAAAGATAAGTATTACTAAGTGTCTAAGAAATATATATATCTCGTTCTAATTTACTCTAGTGTTTCTAGTTTCTGCTGTCCCACTGGCTGGTCACCTCCTACCTGCACAAGCGTGCATCCTTTATTCCTGTGTCGGTCTTTCTACTCGGCCACCAACACCTACGACGGAAACGAGACACAAAAGCGGCGACGAGGCTGGGACACAAAAGTTTCATATGTACATGTGGCGTCTGATCCGAAAGAACAGACGTTACTTGTGATCCTGCAGTTGTTGTTATTATTTAATATTCATAGAATATATGACATCAACTGCGATTGGGCAAAGCTGAAAATGTGTACCCAGCCGGGATTCGAACCCGGGTCTCCTGCTTTCTAGGCAGTTACGCTGACCCCTACACCACTGGGGACACAGTAATCACCTCACCTGCAAGGACTACCTAGGCACGCCTCCCGTCAGATACAAATTCCCAGCTTCGCCCTGCCCACAGTACTCAAACTCGTAGTTATGAAACTAATTCCCGAAAGAGTAAGGGCTTCAACTTGCCCACCCGTCCCCACTAACGAGAGGATCATTTCCCGTCACCTGCATATTATATATGTACGCGCGAGAGATGAGACGCAGCATCTCATACGTAGCCGTGAGGTAGGGATTTTCACCTGCTACCGTTGCACGAGTGCACAGTGAATATCGCGAATCCGGTAAAACATCAAATCTCTGATAACGCTGCGGCCGGAAAAACATCATGCAAGAACGGGGCGACGACTGAAGAGAATCGTTCAACATGACCAAAGTGAAACCCTTTTTCAAATTGCTGCGGATTGCAATGCTGGCCCATGAACAAGTGTCAGCGGGCGAACCAGTCAACGAAACATCGCGGATATGGGCTTTCGGAGCCGAAGACACACTCCTGTACCTTTACGTGTACTGAAGCCTTACGTCTCACCTGGGCCCATCAGTACCGACATTGCAATATTGATGAATGGAAACATAGAAATGAGACACCTTTCGAATTGTATCGAGCGGTTAGACGTATACGGATATGGAGACAATTACACGAATTCATGGACCCTCCATGTCTGTGGAGGAACGTTCAACTCGTGGAGGCTTTGTAATGATGTGGGGGCATGAACAGTTGGGGTGATATGGGAATCCTGATACATAAAGATACGACACTGAGCGCTGTCGGTCATTCTACTCGGCCACCGACACCTACGACCGAAACGAGACACAAAAGCGGCGACGAGGCTGGGACACAAAAGTTTCAGTTGAAGATGGATGGAGTCCAGAAACACTTATCAGTGTAAATAATTTATTACGACGACAGGAGTCGGTTGCTGTGTTTGTTGGAGTAATTATGATGGTGTGTTTCGGCTGCTAGTGGCCTCTGAGCCCGTCCTACTTTGGCCAGAAGCCGGCGCGCCGCGCGGCCAGAGCTGAGAAACCGCGGCCACTAAGAGGGAGCCGCCGTTATTGGTTATAAAGAAGCGCGGAGCGCACTCCTCCGTGAGATCAGAAAACAGGCTTTTCTGAAGCTCCGCGTTAGTACGCTAATCTGATCAGCGCGGGGCGCACCGGCGAGGCCTCTTAGCCGGCAAAGGGAAAAAGGAAGAGGAGGCGATGATTCGGCGGTGGGCAGCTGCCTGTGCAGGCAGCAGCCGGCAGCCGGCGGGCGGTCTTATTAATCCGTAGCCGCGGGCGCGGCGCGGCTCGCACACACTGCCGGCCCTAACTTGAATATCTTATTAGGACTTAAAAATCAGCATACTGCCGTCTGGCGCGCGCGCGCGGCCGCCCTCCCCCGCAAACTCCGCGAATCCGGCCCGAGGGGGGCGGAAAGCAGCGGCGGCCAGACGCAGAGGAAAAGGAAAAGGAGAGCGAGCGAGCGAGCGGGCGGGCGGCCGGGGGAAGATATATAGGCGCCTGCCGCTCGGCAAAGAATTTTTTCCCTTCTTTTTGCCTTCTCTTTATCCCTCGGCAGCGGAGGGAATGCATTAAGAGGCAGTTACAAGTTTCGGCATAATGAGATGGCGGGCGAGCGCGCGCCCAGACGCAAGCGCACGCACACACACGCGCACTCGGACGCCATTCTTCTTCACAACATAATTTGCGGGGACTCGCGAGCTAAGCTGATTTCGCCCGGCGCATGTCGCCGGCTGACGGATGGCGATAGAGGGCGCGCAGATTGGGGGCTGTCTGGCCGGCGATGCATCACTGGCGCTCGGCGCACTCCGCCTTATTAGTCAGCCCAAGAGCGCGAGAGCGTCCGCACTCTCGCCCCAGTCGCCCGTCTGCGGGCAGGTGCGCTGGCAACTGCCAGTGCAACAGATCGCCGTCGGCACACATGCAAATTTCTCACTTACGAATGCGCCGGTGCGAAGCCTCCGTAGGTGGAGTAGTGATTAGCACGGTGGATACGCATACACAACGATGTCCAAATACTTGTCCTCCATCTTCATTGATGGGCATCCAAAACGTAACAGCGAGAAGAAAACCGAGCGAGGTGGCAGTGATATTACACTGGAGTGGCATATGCAAGGACAGTGGCTCAAACCAACACATCCTACAGTCTGTGTCACGTCACAGTGAGAGGCTACAATCACTAGATGCCTGGCTGGCCGCTACGAGACAGCGGCCAACCATTCACACATAGATTCAATGGAAGAATCCTAAAGAAGTTCAATCCGAAAACAAAGGAAGTAGGTTACAGTACACTTAATATTCATAGAATATATGACATCAACTGCGATTGGGCAAAGCTGAAAATGTGTACCCAGCCGGGACTCGAACCCGGGTCTCCTGATTTCTAGGCAGTTGCGCTGACCCCTACACCACTGGGGACACTGTGATCACCGCACCTGTGGCGTCTGTTCCGAAAGAACAAACGTCACTTCTGATCCTGACGCCACATGTATATATATAAAATGCCGGTGACGAGCAATGATCCTATCGTTAGTGCGGAGGGGTGGGCAAGTTTGAAGCCCTTACTCTTACGGGAATTAGTTAAACTACGAGTTTGAATACTATGGGCAGGGCGAAGCTGGGAATTTGTATCTGACGGGAGGCGTGCATGGGTAGTCCTTGCAGGTGCGGTGATCACTGTGTCCCCAGTGGTGTAGGGGTCAGCGCAACTGCCTAGAAAGCAGGAGACCCGGGTTCGAGTCCCGGCTGGGTACACATTTTCAGCATTGCCCAATCGCAGTTGATGTCATATATTCTATGAATATTAAATAATAACAGCTGCAGGATCAGAAGTGACTTTTGTTCTTTCGGAACAGACGCCACATGTATATACAGTACACTTGTTCGCCCACAGCTTGAATACTGCTCACCGGTGTGGGATCCGTACCAGGTGGGGTCGATAGAGAAAGTAGAAAAGATACACAGGAGAGCAGCGCGCTTCGTTACAGGATCATTTGGTAATCGAGAAAGCGTTACGGAGATGATCGATAAACTCCAGTGGAAGACTGCAGGAGAGACGCTCTGTCGCTCGGTACGGGCTTTTGTCGAAGTTTCGAGAACCTACCTTTACCGAAGAGTCTAGCAAAATACTGCTCCCTCCTGCGTATATCTCGCGTAGAGATCGTGAAGATAAAATCAGAGAGAGTAGAGCCCGCACAGAGGCATACCGACACTCTTTCTTTTCGCGAACAAGACAGGACTGGAATAGGAGGGAGAACCTATAGTGGTACTCAAGGTGCCCTCCGCCACGCACCTATTGGGTGGCTTGCGGAGTATGAATGTAGATGTAGCTATAGTCGGGCTGGAATACGATGATCCCTGGCTCCGCGTACTGGGCCGGGAGACCGCCCAGCCGGCCGCGGTGGCCGAGGTGACTGAGGCGCTCCATTCACGGTCAGCACGGCCACTACGGTCGGGGGTTCGAATCCCCCCTTGGGCATGGATATTTGTGCCGTCCTAGTTCGTAAGTAGTCCATAAGTAGTTTGTAAGTTTAGGGACTGATGACCCCGTAGTTAAGTCCCATAAGCTGTACAAACATTTGAACATTTTTTTGAGACCGCCCCAACCGCAGAAACGGAATGTAACCATGTTGTCAAGTAGTTAGTTCGCTGCCTGACAGTATAGCTTAACGGTCGGTGCTGTCTGACAGAACTGGCAAAACTGCAGAGCGCAGCCGAACGCGCGCATGCGCAGAGCAAAGCTTGCGTTTGACTTAGTCCAATGTCTTCTGCCGCAGCCGACGCTCAAAGCTGATTGGTGCAACCACCAGGGATCATGCTAGCAGCAGCCAGTGCAACAGATCGCCGTCCACACACATGCAAATTTCATTCTTACCAGTGCACCGGTGTGAAGTTTCCGTAGCGCGGAGTAGTGGTTTTGCACAGTGGATACGCATACACGACGATGTCTAAATACTCGTCCGCCATCTGAATTGATGGCCATCCAAAACGCAACAGCGAGAAAAACACCGAGCAAGGTAGCACTGATATTACACTTGACTAGCATATGCGAGGACGGCAGCTCAAACCAACTGCTAGAGACAAAGGACCCAACAGTCCGTGTCACGTCGCACCGTGAGTCCACGATCACTAGCTGACTGGGCCGCGGTGGAGTAGCCGAGCGGTCTAAAGCGACTTCAATGATCAAGGTGTCGACGAAGCGTTAAATACTAAACTGCCTTCTACAGCGACAACAACCGGTCACTGCCAAATATATACAGGAGATATAACGTTTTACAAAGACTGACTGATTCATATTACGGCCCCATATGAAGTGAGAAAGTTGATTAAATCAGTACTGAGTACTATCGCCACTGACGACATCAACTGAATCGTCAGTGAATCAAAGAGGCTCTAGGTGTCTCGGAAGGTGTATAACAGTCCATGTTGCTCCCATATATTGCCACGGCAGAATAACGGTGCGCACTAAAGCGCCTTCTTCGGTGCGTGCGGGCGTTCGCCATCGGAGGTTCGATTCCTCCCTATAGCGCGCGCGCGTGTGTGTGTGTGTGTGTGTGTGTGTGTGTGTGTGTGTGTGTGTGTGTGCGTGTTTTGTTCTTTGGATACGTTAGTTTAAGTAGTTTGTACGTTTAGGGAGCCGAGCGGGAGTATTCGAGCATTCGAGCGGTCTGAAGCGCCACGTTACGATTCGCGCGGCCTCCCGCGTCGGGGGTTCGAATCCTCCCTCGGGCATGGATGTGTGTATTGTCCTTAGGTTAGTTTCACTTAGTTTAAGTAGTTTGTTAGCTTGGGACTAATAACCCAGCAGTTAAGTCCCATAGGATTACAAAGATTTGAACCTTTTATTATTATTATTATTTGATTGAAATAGGTAGTTTTAGGATTGTCAAGGTCGGTGCAGTACAAATTTCTCTTTCATTTTCCTTTCAACTGTATTTGGTCGTACGCCATTTAAAAATAAGTGGTGTAAAAAAATTAAATTGGTACCTTTCAATGTTAAGTTAGGAGCATTAAAATATCTTGGGATAAGAAAAAGTATTAAAAAACTTAGTCTCCAATTTTTTATTTTTTCATTTCATTTATTGCATTTTTCAAGACCGTTGCCTGGTATTCTAAACCGAGTCCCATATATTACAATTTTTTATACAGTTCTTTTTTGTTACTTTTAATTTTGTATTACATGCAATTTTCAAAACGTAACTTAAGAAAAGAAACCTAATTACTACTGGACAGATAAACCAAACTCATTGCTGAAGAAGAAAGTGTAGAAAGATAGCAAAAAAATAGTCATAGAGTATTGTCCCTTCGCCAGATGGGCGATTAGTATCGCGGTATCGTCAGTCTGTCTGTGTGTTTTCGATTTTGCTTACAGTTATGCAGTCTTATTATCTTCCTCCTCTAGCTCCTTTAAGTTACTTCATCTGTCTATTCGTGTTGTGTTTCTACCGTGTCGTGTCTATCAGTTTATTGCATATAAGCGCGGCGGCGAGTCTGAAAGAAGTCTTTGTATTGTTGTATGAAAATTTAGTCTGTTAGTGCATTCAGTAGTTTGTACTGCTCTTCATCTCTGATTATTTTATAGATATTTTCGTTGATGTCAGTGTTCTCTACGTATAGTGCGTTTCTGGTGTCTGTGATGTCTGTCTGTGGTCCGCATAGAAAGACCATTCGATTTGGAGTTCCTTCTTCTCCACAAGTTGACGTTGGAGGTGGTTTTTATTAATTCTTTTTAACTCTTTATTTTTAATGATACAATACCCGCTACTAACTTATAAAATGGGTCCTATTTCCTGCTTTTTAAAATACTTAGTTAGAAAAAAATTATATTACAACCTATCCTATTTTTTTTCTATTATTTCGTGTTTGTGTTGCGATATGCAGGATGTTCGCTGTTTGATGTTGCTTGTGGAAATCTCTTACTAATCTAGAATCCCCCGTGTGTGCCCCCCTCCCTCCTTCAGTGCTCACTGGTGTGCCAGAAGTTCACGTGTTTGTCTCAGATACTTAGTTGGCGAAGAAACCGACTTGAACTGTAAGACTGTATCATTCAAACTAATTGAACAAATAATTGAGCTGCGCGGGAATGGCCGCGCGGTCTAAGGCTTTCTGCCACGGTTTACGCGACTGCTCCCATCGGAGGTTCGAGTCCTCAATCGGGCCTGTGTGTGTGTGTGTGTGTGTGTGTGTGTGTGTGTGTGTGTGTGTGTGTGTGAAGTCTTCACTGTAAATTGGTTCAAGTACTCCGTAACTCTAAAGACCAATAACTTAACAAGATAAATCCCTTAATCTGCAAACTTTTAAAACTAATTTTACGCCTCTACTCTTTACAGAATCGTTCGTTTTATTTATTTTCAGCAAATAAACATCGATGGTCCGAGTTCGCAGTAGTTGGAGGCGGCCCCGGTCCCGTTCTTCCCGCTGTGGCGCAGACGGGCCGTGAGAAGTGGAAGGCAGGCGATGTGAGTGTCAGGCGGTAATTTCTGGAGGGAGGCGGTTCCCTCCTGCGCGAGCCACCCTCCGTTATTCCCCTCACAGGCGAGAGCCTGCCCTCCGGTTTTCTCATCACTTTGTGACGGCGGCAGTCGGGAATCTGGTTGAATAAGCTACACGGGAGTTATGAAAATTTGAATTAATGTAATATCCAGCAATTACAGCCGGTATGCTGATGACTGCACACAACAAGGAGGTAAAGCAGCCTAGCGGCAGACCAACACTGGAACATTGCTGCAACTATTGCAGTCTGTTAACAGCAGATCTCGTTGTTTTGGCACTAAAAATGAGTTACGATGCTAACACCTTGTATGTAGCGCAAGCACAGTCGAAATATTCAGTCGTTAATATATAAATACGCGAAGTGTAAATTAATCTACAGATTATTATATTACTTATATAAGGGTACCAATGAAACTTATCTAATTCTAAAGGGGCTTTGTCATAAATGTGTACCATAAATGTACGCAACCGTTTAGAGTGGTAAAAGAAAGTAGAAATTTTCGTGAGAAGTACAGGTCTAGCACGACAGCCACCTAGCTAAATTCAATCAAAAGTGAAGGCCGTAAACTCCACAAAATACCTCGGAATTACTACGAATTTAAACTGGAAATAACACGTAGATAAAGTCGTGAGAAAGGCGAACCAAAGACTGCGTTTTATTGGCAGAACCCTTAAAAGATGCATCAGAACTACAAAAGAAACTGCATACACTACGCTTGCCCGTCCATTTTTGGAGTATTGCTGGGATCCTTATCAGGTGGGTTTGACGGAGGACATCGAAAGAGTCCAAAGAAGGGCAGCTCGTTTTTTATTGTAATATACAGGGGAGACAGCGTTACGGAAATGGTGCAGGATCTGGGATGGGAATCATTACAATAACGGCGCTTATCGCTGCGGCGTGGACTACTTACGAAACTCAAATCGCCAACATTCTCCTCCGAATGCAGAAATATATTGTTGACTCCCACTTACATAGGTAGAAATGATCATCAGAATAAAATACGAGAAATCAGAGCTCGAACGGAGAGATTCAGGTGTTCTTTCTTCCCGCGCGCTATTCGAGAATGGAATGGGAGATAAATAGTATATAGGTTCGATGAACCCTCTGCCAGGCACTTAAATGTGATTTGCAGAGTATTCGATGTAGATGTAGCGGTAAAATGGATGGAATCACGAGATAGACTGTGAAAATTAAAATTTTACGATAACGGAATATCGGTTTTTTTTTTTTTTTTTTTGTCATCGCTGAAATTTAAAAAAAACTGAGTTTTGTTCCTTTGTAAGCACAATTGGCCGAATTTAGGCCACAGGTAATACTATTTTCAATATATATGTCAGCAACAGCTGTTGAAATTCTCTATTCAAGACGCAACCAGTTTCACAAAGTAAATTTGAATTTTCAGGTGCTTTCTGATCACCTCATTCCCCAACATTAATATCGAAGTTTTTAGAAAGCTTCTCATTCGTAACTTGGGTTATAAGTAAAAAGTTTTAGCGTGGTTATTAATGTGGGGGAATGAGTTTATCCGCTTCTGTAAGAGATCGTTTTAATTAATTGGCCAAAAAACACCCGAAGATGATCATTTATTTTGCTGAACCGGTACTGTCTCGAATCAAGAATTATAATTGTCGGAACGGACCAATTTATTGAAATAAAGTTACGAAGCGTCTTGTTGTGTGAACCTGAAGAAAGCTTGCAAATTATATGAATGTGAATACTGATTTTACCAAAACAGACTTAGGAAAAGCGTCGAACTTATGAGATAAACGGTCTGAAATCATGATAAGATCTCAGTATCTTTATAAAACCGCACCCTTTCATTACTGTAACTTGAGGCACATTAGCAAGTTTAACAGTCTGCACTATGAGATTCACTTAAGCAAGTCTCAATATTTATCAAAATTATAGTGACCTTTTAATGTGTATGGTGTGTGTACTTGCACCCGAACATATTTTCTTTTGGTTAATTGTTTTAAGGGTTACTAATTTATTTTTCTGTTTCTTTGTATTGCTGGTTCTAAGTGAATTTTAAGCAACTTATTTTCTATTAAAACTAAAATAATTAATATTCTTAACAAATAAAAGACAACTGCAAATTTGGCCTATGTGTCACAGAACTAATAGTTAACATTTTTAGTGTATGCTATTAATTTTCGATACTGTTAGTTTTACATAATTCACTGCAGAAACCAAGCACTGAGTTTTGTTCTATGCATACTTTTTCAGTAGCAAGAATTCTGCTAAGCTTTGAGTGAATCAGTCAAATACATAACTATCTGCAGCTAATGGGTACGAAGCGAAAACTTAAATTTCTTCACTGAAATATGTAGAAAAATAATCCGCCGTCAGCTGTGTAGTCATCTATGATTTAAACCATTATGCATACTGTATGGAACACTCCCAGCAAACTGTTAGTAATACTTGGACTCTGAAGTTCATGACCTCTTTACATCGGTGTAATCGAAGTAGTCTTAATTTACACAGCTTCAGGCCTACCAGCTGTAAAGCAATAATTAAATTATGATTACCTGACTTTTACGTTGAGTAGGAGAATGAACTTACAATTTTATTAATTTATTTCTCTCCACGTTATTACCGGTTTCGGAAGTTTATATTGCTATCTCCAGAGTCTTCACAGACACGGCACATTGTACCATTAAGTTATAGTGAATGTTCATGTCATCAACGCCAGAAAATACAAAACACATGGCTATCTTTTCCGTGAGTTTTAACTGATTGTGACGATGACTAAATGACCATTCACTGCTTCTGTCGGTCCATGATCTGAAGATAGGAATTTAATCTGCCTAAGCAGGTATTATCAGTGTAAGTACGTATTTCTTTGCAATCGTAACTGATAAAGTTTCCCAATATAAGGATTACATTAATAATGATACGTAACTAAATAGTGATCACGGATAAAACCCAATGATGTTTTTTTGAAAACATCATGCTTCACTTAATCATAAAATGAGACACGAACATACCTTTGAGATAATTCACGTAACTATTACATGATGTAAAAATACCACTCACAGACTTTTTCTAACATTATAAAATGAAAAACGAAAACATTTCAATAACAGTAAAAAAAATTGACAATAGATTTGCCCCATATTCTATGTTAGTCATAAGTAAGGATTTAAAACCAATGAGCTTGAAACCCGTTCAAAAATATGCAGTATATATTTCATTTTCATTTCATCTACTTTACTGTAAGCACACTGACGTTGCAACACGGTTCTGAAGCTTTGTTGGAACGATGGATCAGTCTGCCTCCTCACATGGAAGTGACTACGTAGCCTACTATAAAGTGCAACTTAATAGCGTGATGTACCAAAGTCAGTTCTGACCGCTTACTATACCAACAAAAATAATGCTTTTAGGTTGTACCAAACCGTGATATCTTTACCAACTTCCTTTTATACTGCAACAGAGAATGTATTGTTACGTGCAAAAACATTTTTTGTTTGAACACACTTCCTGCTTACATAATAAAGAAAGCAAGGGGTTTGCAGTAAAAGTAATTTATTTCACAGCTTCAAAGATGAAGAAGTGCTCATAGCGTCACTGGATGGTGTTTTCCGAGATGGATTCCTGATCAATATATAAGTCCTCGAAGTTTGTAACGGAAATTTACGAACTTCCTGCGAAGGACAACAATCAGTTTGAAATCGTTTATGAGTGTGTGTGTGTGTTGTTCTTAGTGTAAGATGTTTTAAGTCGTTTGTAAGTCTAGGGACTGATTGGATACAACAGTTTGGTGCACTAGATTTACAAACATTTGAACATTTTTTTTAAATCGTATCACATCAAACAGTATTAAACCTTTACTTTGGCAAAGCCTCATCACACAGACCTCCGACAATGAACACAATAAAAGAATGAAACTCAACTACCTAAATAACTCGAAATAAATGTAACAGAGACCTTCAATCAAGCTTGTAACTAATATTTTTGTCTAACTATCGTAATGAAAAGGAAGTGTTAAATAACAGTCTCATCACCAAGAGGAACAGCGTAACAGCCTATTAGCGAGGTTCTTTTGATCTGATTGGAATGATATTGTAATAAAATCGTCTTTCCTCGGCCGATTAGGGGGAGGGGGGGGGCAACGATTCCAACAACCGTTTATGGCGTAACTGACGATAAGCTCAGGGCAGCTGTGTCGGGAATCACAGAGAAGCAACGCAGGTTAACGACTCTCTTCACTGCTATTAACGCGTATAAAAACCGTTATTCAAAGGCGTACAAACTTACAATGCGGTACTACAATGTTATCTACAAATTTGAGATGTACTTCTATAGGATAATATTGAAAGTTAATGAACTGCTGAGATAACAAATGAGGGCGTTCGTCGCATAATCGGAAAAAAAAGGAACATACGGAGATCACCTACAAGATGAAAGAACAGGATGATTAGACTTGTGTTAAGACATCAGGTTGGTACGAGAGGAAGCTGTCGAGGGTAAAAATATGGAGGAAGACAAGCTAGAATGCATGCAACAAATATCTGTGCTCATAGGATGCTACTCTGTAAAAGGCGCAGGAGCAGTTGATTCTTTCCCTAACTGTTGTTGTTGTGGTCTTCAGTCAAGAGACTGGTTTGATGCAGCTCTACACCTTACTCTATCCTGAGCAAGCCTCTTTATCTCCTCATAAGAACGGCAACCCACACCCATCTGAAACTGCTAACTATATTCGTCTCCTGGTCTCCTTCTACGGTGTTTACCCCACACACTTCCCTTCAATGCTAAATTCACGATTCCTTTTTGCTAAGAATGTGTCTACCAATCGATCCCTTCTTTCAGTAAAGATCTGCGAAAAATTTCTTCTCTCCTCAACTCTTTTCAGTATCTCCTCATTAGTTACGCGATCCACCTGCCTAATCTTCAACATGCTTCTGCAGCACCACGCCGGCCGCGGTGGCGGAGAGGACTGAGGCGCTCCAGTCATGGTCTGCACGGCCACTACGGTTGGGGGTTCGAATCCACCCTCGGGCTTGGATATTTGTGCCGTCCTTAGAATTAGTTAGTTCATAAGTAATTTGTAAGTTTAGGGACTGGTGACCCCGTAGTTAAGTCCCATAAGCTATACAAACATTTGAACATTTTGCAGCACCACATTTCAAAAGCCACTATCTTTTTCCTGTCCGAAGTGTTTATCGTCCACGTTTCACTCCCACACAAGACAACATTCCTCACAAATGCCTTCAGAAAGGACTTCCTTGTGCTTAAATTAATATTCTATGTTAACAGATTCCTCGTTTTCAAAAACATTTTTCTTCCCACTGCCATTCTGCATTTTATATCCTCTGTATTGCGTTCAACATAATAGTTACAAATATTGAATGATATAATAAAAAATCATCACTGGTATTACCATCACAGCTTGTTTTGGAGGAATATGTATCTAATATGACACGATATATTACGACTTCCATATGCGAGTAACTGCCCCGTGTATGAAACGAAGTGTACATTATAATTGCAAGAAAAGAACTGCGCACGACGAAGGAATTCTTCAGACTTATTACAAATTGATATTCATACAGGTATCGACGGAAAATGCAAAACTGTGAACTTTGACGGCCGAGGGACGTGTGGCCGTGAGACGCTGCAAAGGAAAACAGATTCTAAGCAGGGTATTTTAGTCTCAGCTGCAACATCGACATTTGAAAAAATTTGTGCCGGGGCAGGGATTCCAACCCGGAACCTCGTGCCTACTAGGCAGTTGCGTTACCCCTTGCGCCACCCCCAGGCACACGGGCTTAACACACCTGCAAAAACTAACCAAGCACGTCACGTACCCCGCCCGACAGAAACCTTCGTATGTCCCAATACTTACACCACTGTACTGCATTGTTCGCAGTATTCCGGCCATGAGTCCGGTCCTCGAGGGCATTCGCATTGAAATATGTGTCAATCCTCGAGCTGGAGACTTACAATTAAGAATTACCGCAATACTATGCACTGGTGCTTGCATTGCAGATACGACTGGACGAATTGGCACTTCTGGTTTGTGGAGCTTGGGTAAGCCCTACGATTCATTTGTAGAATACACTTCGACACATACTCAAGAAAAATGTTGGAGCATTTGTTTACTAACTTCTTAGCCTATCTTGCTGGTGGATCTTTCTCTTGTTAAACAACCAGCCTTCACGAAAAGTGGGCCGGCCGCGGTGGCCGAGGTGACTGAGGTACTCCAGCCACGGTCAGCACGGCCACTACGGTCGGGGGTTCGAATCCCCCCTCGGGCATGGATATTTGTGCCGTCCTAGTTCGTAAGTAGTTCATAAGTAGTTTGTAAGTTTAGGGACTGATGACCTCGTAGTTAAGTCCCATAAGCTTAACAAACATTTGAACATTTGAACGAAAAGTGGAGTGCAAAACATCTACATCTACATCTGGATGGGATACTCTGCAAATCACATTTAAGTGCCTGGCAGAGGGTTCATCGAACCACCTTTATACTATTAATCTCCCATTCCATTCTCGAATAGCGCGCGGGAACAAAGAACAACTACATCTCTCCGTTCGGGCTCTGATTAAACGTTTTTTATTCTGATTATCTTTTTATACATATGTAAGTGGGAGTCAACAATATATTTTCGCATTCGGAGGAGAATGGTGGCGATTGGAGTTTCGTAAGTAGCCCACGCCGCAGTTATAAGTGCCGTTGTTGTAATGATTCCCATCCCAGATCCTGTATCATTTCCGTAACGCTGTCTCCCCTGTATTGTGACAGTGCAAAGCGAACTGCCCTTCTTTGGACTCTTTCGATGTCCTTCGTCAAACCCACCCGATAAGGATCCCACACTGGGCAGCAATACTACAAAAAAGGACGGACAAGCTTAGTGTTTGCTGTTTCTTTAGTAGTTCTGTTGCATCTTTTAAGGGTTCTGCCAATAAAAGGCAGTCTCTGGTTCGCCTTTGCCACGTTCATTATCTACGTGTTCTTTCCAGTTTAAGTCTGAAGTAATAGTAATTCTTAGGTATTTAGTGGAGTTTACGGCCTTCACTTTTGATTGATTTATCTTGTAAACAAAGTTTGTAAACAAAGTATGTAAAGAGTGTCAGGCATACTATAGTGGTAAATCTTGGAGATAAATTTGCATTATACTCAAAGAACACCACAGATGCTGGAAGTTAAGCACGGTAGATTCATCTTTTACGAAACACTGCTTAAATGCAAATAACAAATACATTATAGATGTAGCAATACTACACTCGCAAGAAAAGGGTGTAGAGCTGACTCAGTTACAAATATTAGAAATTAAAAGACAGATGTATGCATCCCCACAGGTACTGTTGAATGAGCAGACTCAATTCAATTATTCCTCCTTTTTGGATTATGGATGATATGATTTCACATTCTAATCTTAGGCACAATTTCATTAAAATGTATATTTATCCACGTTGTTGTAAATGCTGTGCTGTTGTATTTGGTAATTCATAGTAACGTTGTCAAAATTGTCGCAAAGGTAATCTGTATGTTAAGTCAGGAACAGATAGTCTCGATTTTATGACATGTTTACCTTTGGTTGGTTATCATCTTTAGGATCAGTAATGAGTTAAGTACTTGAAAATGGGCTTATACCCAAATCCTAGGTCTTGCAGCACCAATAAAGTTTTTGAAACGAGTTTAAAAGCTGTTTTCTTTTAGTGCCACAGTCGTTGTTAATGTGCGCCTGTCGTTGTCAGGTAACTTCGGCTCTCGGCCATTATTTCTCGTCGCCATTATGCTTCACCTTGTTTTTCGTCCGCTGTCATTACCGAGAACACCGTCGCCAGTGAAACGCTAAACAGTGTTCCCCCTATCAGCGCGCCACCGAGTTGGCCTCTCTGGAAGTCTGAGAGCTCACGCATTTCACCAGACTGTCGCAGAACAAACCGTATACTACAGGGTAACATCCAAAACGTCTTGCGTTAATTGAGCCCTGCGGTCGCGTCTCCCACATGGGTGTCGAGAAAATCGGCTTTTAAGTTTTGCAAGTAAGCTTAAGTACCAATAATTAAAACACATGTAGCGTCTGTAGATGTAGTTTAGGTGGACAAATGTCGGGCACCGCGACTCAGAGCGCCCGGTCAGAAGGCTAACGCCCTCTATAATAAAAAAGCGGAGCCAAATATTCAACGAACAATAAAGAACGAACCGAAATACCGACCGCAAATCATAGATCTACCAAAAAAGTCGTAGCGTTCTGGCCTTCTAATTGTAGGGTCGATGGTTCGAACCCTGTCATGACAGATTTTTTTATTTTTCTTCGTTGTGTTCGAATACTTGCACAATTTTAATGCACCAAGTGGGAACTCCAGATGGCTAAGCGTTTAGGAAATAAAAGGAAGAAAATGGCTGAGCCAACAACACTCAGAACAATAACGAAAAAAGTCGATCAGGAACAAAACTACTCAGAGAGAGAGAGAGAGTAAGAAAGGCAGAAAAAGCGGTAAGAAATCGGATTTTTATTGAAAGGTTGAGAGTTCGATTCCGCCCGGCGGCAAATATTTTTGGTTTCATAATGTCAAGTTTATTTTTCTATGGAGACATTTAAAAAAAAATCATGTAACTGCAAAAGGGCGGCGTTCATAACGTGCGCAAGATGCAGTCAAAATTATTACTTCTCCTGTTTCTTCGATGAATATCACCCCGGTACATGTAATTGATCTACTGCAAAAGACTGGAAGTATCGATTTACATACACGACGTCCCCAGGTATGCGGTAACTACAGTCACTTTTTAAATGTTTGTAGTCCGGTATTTCATTCAACGCTCTTTCTTTTTCGCTTATATAAATTAATAAAATAACCTAGATGATGTTGCGGTTAATTGTGACGTCAGTCTACATCTACATCAATATTCTGCAAACCACTGTGAAGTGCATGGCAGAGGGTACGTCCCACTGTACCAGTTATTAGGTTTTTTTTCTTTCAATTCCATTCACGTATTCAGCGTGGAAGAATGATTGTTTAAATGCCTCCGCGCGTGCTGTAATTAATCTAATCTTTTTCTCACGATTCCTACGGGAACAATATGTAGGTGTACGCATTGCAAAGGAGCAGTGTGGAGTTGAACCCGCGACCTTCTCATACAAATCCGATCCTTTACCGCTGAGCCAAACACCGCTTCATAAACACGCCGTCGCAGGGACAGATGCATATGGTGATAGATCGGTATCTACATTTCCTAAACGTTTGGCCATCTCGATTTCACACTTGGGGCACTTTCGTGTCTCACTACGCCCTACATGTACCACTAATTAGGACGAATTCGGCGATGACGAGTAGGCGTCCTCTCCTTGCAAGTCATTCTGTATGCTGTTCCAGACAATCGAAGACGACGCCATCCCACATACCCCAGCATCATCAGCAAACAACCGCGAATTGCACTTTCACAAAGCGATAACACTGGACATGTTCTATATAAATGTCCAGAAACAAGACTACATGATGGTGTGTCCTGACCCTTCATACAGAGTGTGCCTACATTGCATTAAGTATAGCACTGATATCCGAGTGCTGGGAGGCGTCATTGTCTGTTTAGAGATGCCTCTTGTCAGGGGCTGGGCAGGTGCATCTTCCGCGGCCCTATCCGCTGCCACCTCCTCGGTCTGGACTCGCCCCTCCCCAGACCATTTCGCCAGGCTCCCTGCTTTTTTAATGTATTCAGCAGTTTCCATCACCCAAGTTGCGAACGTGGGGGTCCGCGCCGGGGGCGGGGGAGGAATGTTTGCCGCAGGCGCCGAGCACAAACAGGCGAGCACGCGAGCCAGAATGGAGTTATCGGCGAGGCAATCCCGCCGCAGACGTGCGTGGGGCCGCCAGCCACTCCCGAGCTCGAGATATCGAACTCGCGATCGATTCCCTCCGTGCGTGGCGCGCCCGCCGGCTCACGGGACGGGGCGGGGAATTGCGCCGAATGGCAATAAGCAGTGGAGGGGTGGGGGGCTGCCCGGGGGTGGGAGGCGCGCTCGGGAAATTAGGGATCAAGGAATAAAATAGCAAGGGGGCGGTGCGGGAGGGTGGAAAGACAGGCACGTCACCCCCGCGGGGCGGCGGTGGGGCGGAGAAAAGAACGCAGAAATAATGTCCGCCATCTTTGTGTCGGCGCGGCGGGGGTGGGTGGGCACGTGAGCACGCGACGCGTGTGCCCGGGGGGAGGGACGCCCGCCGCCCCTCCACCAGCAAGGGCTGAGCAGGAAAAACCCAGCTGCCGCATACCTCTCGAGCGACGTTTCTCACCGCACGTAAGAAGTTTGAGCATAAAGCCGAAGCATTGTCTTTTAACGGGGCGTCGAGCAGAATTCAGTCTTCACACGGATTTGTATTTACGTGCAAATAGCTGCCACCATCCTTACCAGACAATGAGTTCTCAGATCTTTGGTCCTCAAAGCACATATTATTTCTGACGAAAGTGATCTGCAAGACGAACTTTTCCATTTATAAAGAGTATTTGAAGCCGAGGGGTATTCTACACAACAAATACAAAAGATACCGCACATCAAACCAAAGGAGACCACAAAGAATGCGGAAGAAGAAGCAGAAACATTTAATTCTTCGTTTGTGTGGCCATAATGTCCGTAGTTGCTTTCATAACTATGAATGGCAGTGATTTTCCGTCTTTTGCAACTACAATAAAATGCGATTTTTTCACACCAGACGCGTTTCGTTTTATTGAATGTAAAACATCATCAGTGGTCTGAAATAATAGAAATCTACAGTTTGGTTTTTGTTTAGATCGAAAACAGTTCTTAAATGGACCCTGAAAAGTAGGCCTAATGTTTGGTACTTACGGAAATTTTTGTCTTCTTTTCGCTTCACATCATGGAAGCCGGTCTGTTTAGTGCAATACCGCCGGTTCTTCATGCTGTGTCGTTTTCGCTCACAGTGAAAGTAGTGAGAAAACGACACAGCATGAAGAACCGGCGGTATTGCACTAAACAGACCGGCTTCCATGATGTGAAGCGAAAAGAAGACAAAAATTTCCGTAAGTACCAAACATTAGGCCTACTTTTCAGGGTCCATTTAAGAACTGTTTTCGATCTAAACAAAAACCAAACTGTAGATTTCTATTATTTCAGACCACTGATGATGTTTTACATTCAATAAAACGAAACGCGTCTGGTGTGAAAAAATCGCATTTTATTGTAGTTGCAAAAGACGGAAAATCACTGCCATTCATAGAAACATTTAAATCTATGATTTTCCTGCCATATGTGGAAAGCCTCTCGTCGAAAATAGGACGGAAACTCAACGGAAACAAAGTGAAAGTGGTTTTTTCGTCTTCCAGCCAAGACAGCTGCACTCCTGGGTTCTGTTAAAGATGCTCCGAAAATCTGGAGTTTACAGGATTCCCTACAAATGTGGCGTTTCTTACATCTGACAGACAACTCGCACTGTCCAAGAAAGGTGTATGGAACAACGGAAGTACCACGGCTTTTACAGCCCACCAAGTCGGCAGTGGCCACACTATGTTGTACGACATCGTCGAAAATTTGGCAACTGCATCATCTTTTTGTTCAAAATGTTAAGAAGTCTATAAGTTGATTGAAGTTCGCTTGGCGACGAACTTAATTAACAGATGGTATGGTTTCAAATTATATAAATCATGGAATCCGGCACTGTCTGTAATAAACTTACAAAGACATCGTCTAAGTGCAGCTCACAGTGATCAACCGCGGAGCCATAGATTTAACTCAAAGAGTTATGCACTTCTTTGTCGCCGACCAACGTCTCTGGTGTTTATGCATTTGTGATCACTTACGCAACTGCGCGGTTCGCGAGCTTAAAAGGACTAAGCCAGCGCTGGAGCGTTAGACTTAATGCTCACTCTGAAGATGGCTGAAACGTTACATAGCCAAAATATTAAAAGAAGGAGGGAAATTCTTGAGGTAATCTACCAGAAATTTGATTCTTTCGAGATGTGTGATTACTGTGACAAGCTGTGAGCATTCGGGTCGTAATGACGTAATTGGAAATAAAGCGTGGTAAGCATAAGGGATAGACTGGTAGGACACATTTTTAGGCATCAAGGAATTATGAATTTAGCGTTGGAGGGAAGTGTGTGGTATAAAAACCGCAGAGGAAGACCAAGAGATGGATACAGTAAGCAGATTCAGACAGATGTAGGTTGCCGTTCTTATGTGGAAATGAAGAGGCTTGCTCAGGATAGGGTATTGTGGAGAGCTGCATCAAACCAGTCTCCGAACTGAAGACAGCAACAACAACAACAACAACAAGCATACTGGACTTCGACTCTGGATAATAACTGTTTAAATCCCCGACTCCCAATTCTGATTTAAGATAAACAATATAATATTTTCAGCTGTCTGTTGGTAGAAAAACCTTTGAGCAATGAATTTAAGATCGATTTTTCTTCCTCAGATGGGATAAAATGTATACGTCGGTCTAAACGTAAGAAAATCATGTGAGGTAGCAGGTTCTCACAGTAAAATGTGGTGGTAGGAATGTGATGTTATGGGTTTGCTTTTCAAGATGTGGTGTTGGTCCTCATGTTAAAATCGGAGTAAAATGGACCACTTTACATATCGAAAAATACTGGAAGCATATATGTTATCACACCCGAAAAGAAATATGTCCCGTAATCTATTATTTCAAAACGATAATGATCTCAAAACTTCTTAACAGTGAAATTCAGGTTTTGTAATGGCCGAGTCGAATCAGTATCTGAATCCTCAAAAATATTCCAATGTTTGTATAGCTTATGGGACTTAACTACGGGGTCATTAGTCCCTAAACCTACAAACTACTTATGAACTAGCTAACACTAACGACGGCACAAATATCCATGACCGAAGGGGGATTCGAACCCCCGACCGTAGTTGCCGTGCAGACCGAGACTGGCGCGCCGCAGTCCCCTCGGCCACCATCTCAATCTTATTGAACATTTCTGGGATGAGCTCGACCAACATGTTAGAAGGAAAAAATATTCCATTGTGCAGACATTATTTGAGCTTTCAACGAAAACAGTTTGGTCTCAGATTTTTGGTATGCTTTCTGCATAGCTTCGTTGCTCTTTATACAGATTGGTATAAGCTGACTGCGCAACCAGCCCAACTGCTAAAATACGCACTAGGCTCTGTTTCGGCGCCGGCCAAACCTCTTGTGTGCCCCAAAGAAATACGTGCCGAATACTGCAGCAAAGCAAGAGTACTGCAGCAGAGTCCAGTCTCGGGTCGTCTTTCAGCTGACAAGTGACTAAAGGCGTGGCGTGCGAGCGCACGATTAGGAATGGCCTTCGCGTGACGGAAGCATTTAGCGGTAATACCACTCCGCAGCGTACCACACTCAGATTTACTTGCAAGATGGCCCAGTGGAGAGCCCGTCAAACCCTGAGAACACATCAAGCACGAAAACAAAATAAAGAGTATTGAACTGCGAATAAGAAGCGGAATAGAAACAGTGAACGGTCCAAGCTAAAGATACGCAATTGGAAGATCTGAGGCGTGATAGTTATGTCATCACGGAGCTGGACAGCGAAACGGTGTATTCAAATGTGCCTCGTGCTTCCAGATTAGATTAGATTAGTTTTTTTCTGTAGATCCATGTTGAGGAGATCCTCGTGGATGTGGAACATGTCAAGAAACTAAATTTACAAGCTGAATAATACACAATACTAATAATATAAATACAGATACATACATTTTTAATTTGTTTTGAGCTGATAATATAATAATACTAATATAGTATGAATACCGATACATGCATCATTTGGTACAATTTAGAAATTCACTAATGGAGTAGAAGGAGTTGGCCACTAGAAAGTCTTTTAGGCTCCTCTTAAACTGATATTTATTTTTAGTTAAATTTTGTATACTTGATGGTAAATTATTGAAAATGTGTGTTTCTGAGTAGTGGACCCCATTTTGAACTAAAGTAAGCGCTTTTAAGTCCTTGTGTAGATCATTTTTGTTCCTAGTATTGTATGTATGAACTGAGCTGTTTGTTGGGAAAAGGGATATAATATTTCTGACAAATTTCATTAAGGAATAAATATACTGAGAGGCAGTAGTTAATATATCCAGTTCTTTGAAGAGGCTTCTACAGGACGTCCGTGAATTTACTCCACAAATAATACGTATTACACGCTTTTGGCCTCTGAAGACTTTTGACTATCTTGAAGAGTTACCCCAAAATATTATACCATATGACATTATGGAATGAAAGTACGCAAATTATGCAAGCTTTTTTATTTTTATGTCTCCTATATCTGGTAACACTCATATTGAAAATACAGATTTGTTGAGTCGTTTCTGCAGTTCTGTGGTGTGCTCCTCCCAACTGAATTTATTATCAAGCTGTAATCCCAGGAATTTAATACTGTCAATCTCTTCTATCTGCTCTTGTTCATACTTAATGCATATACTGGCTGGAAATCTCTTACATGTTCTGAACTGCATGTAGTGAGTCTTTTCAAAGTTTAATGACAATTGGCTTTAAACCATTTATTAATGTTCATGAAAATATCATTAGCAGACCTTTCTATACCTTTGATTTGTGGAAATCCTTTCAGCAATCAGTCGTAAAAAATATATTTATTTATTCGCAAATCTAGATTTCGACCACTGTGTGGTCATTATCAATGCTAAAATAAATACAAAAGAACCAGTTAGAATAACATACATGTCACATTATAAGCCAATTGTACAAGTTTCAGTTAAAGTCAATGATAAAAATACATACCTTAAAAACAATTAAAATACTTAAAACACCTCGACGTCCACGTTGAAGGTTGCGTTTGTACTGACGTAGCTGTTACAATTCTTACACAGTTGACGTCAGCATGCGTCCTTTGCGACTAAGGCGCCCTCTTTAAAGTTTCATATAAACAACAAATTTATATGATGTATGTTTATGGTAGAAATAGTTACGTTTTACTGTAATTTTAGTAGGCACTTTAACTTTAAACTGTTCTTTATTAATGAGTCTCGTTTACTGTTTATATATAATTGATAGTAAAATGTGTACTAATTGGTGTCTTACAATATATAGCAACTGTTTTAAAATATTTTATATAAAATTGATGACCTGTTAATAATTTTGTTCACAGTCAAAATCATAAAATCAAATGATGTCAATTTTAAAAGTTGCTGTAGTAGTAAGTACAGTCGTCAGATGGTGCTAGCCAACGTCTATCCCAAAACTGGCTTAGAGCGTTTATATTATAACTTTATATATAAGACAATCATTTGGGAATGTACAGAGAAATGCAGGGATTTCCCCTAACCCAGTACTCAACTGTATAAACCAGAAAATCACGCAAACACTGAACGCTGCTTTGATAATTTTAGACAAAGAATTTACAATGAAAACTACTCGCGTGCCAGCCTTTACGGGTAATTCTCGCCTTTATCGCGTCTTAATTGAAGTCTTGCCTGGTTATCCTGCTTCCGCAAAGTAAATTTCGCCATTCAGATCGATGATATCTAAGGGATGTACCCTCAGTCTTTCACTATACAGTGGTTTTGGGAGTATAGCCTACTGTATATCAAGATGTAGATGTAAATGTGGACTTAGAGGTTATTGTTAAACACCGCCAGCTTCTATATAGTGACTGCATGGCGTCGCTACTTCCACTAAATTATTTCTTTAAGGAGTAGGGAGAAAACTATTTTTTTTCTTCGATAATTTTATAGGAAAGAAAGGAAACCAGTAGTTTGGACCTAGCAAAACACAGTTACACCCTAAAAGTCATTTTACTCACTGCATGCACTGAGAAAGAAATAAAGGAAATACGGCACAAATTCGAAAAGATACGTCCAAATAAAAAAAAGCAATAAATTTGAGGCTACCGATGAAATGTGAATTTTGTCAGTATCGGCAAAGAACTTGGAAGATCTGATAAACGGAAAGGATAGTTTAAGAAAGTACAGCAATTAATCGCAATTACTTTTTTTCACATCTAGATTTAAGAACTATATGACTATTTTCAATGTAGTAAAACGTAAAGTACATTAAAACATTACACTTTCGTATGTGTATACGAAGGAAGTATAATGTTTTAGCGTACATACATTTTAATGCACTGAGGCTTGGTCATACAGTGACGGAAATCTACATTAATTAAAAACTTAATTACGAACATTTGCTGCAGTCATTTGAAACTTGAAAACACTATGTTTAAACACCCGGCAATTCGAAATGGAATGAAACTTTGTGTATCGAAGAGAGGCAATAAAATATCAGTAAAAGTAAAATTAGAGAAACGAAAATATAATAGAACTAAATCGCGTGATACTGGGGAAACAGACTTTTGTGATAACGGTTAACATTCCAAAGAGTCAGTCGATGGTGAATAGCGTCGATTTAAAATAGAATGACCACTGAAGTCATGATGTGGATCCACCCACAGCACAGATATTGTTGTGCAAAAGTGGAAACTCTAGACCGACAGCTATGTACAGAATAGCTACCAAAACTGAATACAACGTTGTGCGCGTCCTTTATGAGAAATGAACTACTATCTTCGTGAGCTGCACTAGCAAGATGATAAAATGCTGTAAGAATTAAATGGTTTATGAAAACTTCGAGTTGAGTCAACTCACAAGTGTAACACGCACGAGAATCAAGAACTTATTAACGGAATGTGAGTGTTTATTTTTAGCAACGCGAGCTATTATTGGTGGAGATTCCCGTCTCTGGTCCTGCCGCACCGATACGACGACATTAGTAAGACGATCAGAGTAAATATCAGTGAAGTTATCTCACAGCGGACGATGATGGTGTAAAATACCGGTGCAGTTAGTGAGGGCTGAGAGGAAAATGCAGATTTCGAAAGATTTGGAGACTTTCAGTCCACTCTTTTGATCATAAAACTTAAATGAAAAATATAAATAAATGCATATACACATAGAAACGTATGTATATAATAGACTAGTATAACTCAAAACAAGTTGTTGATTGTTTCAGGTATCAACCTCCAGCCTGGTGCCTCAACGTAGACAGCTCGCTGCGCTTCCTCTAGCGATAGGCTGGAAGGTCCAGTTCACCACTGGGAGATAAAGCTGCAGTCATAATCTCCTATCCAGCATCATCACAAATGCACAATAAAAGGGCACATTAATAACTTGAGTACAATTGTTACACTAGTTACTTGAGGGCCCCAAAAAAGGGACGATGGTAGAATATATCGTCCCATCAAATTTAGCTATAATATTTTATTTATTTTCATGTTTATTTATTTAGATGAGGATCACAGAGCCACCTCTTGGTATTTTTGAAATTTTCTAGGGCTTTACAAAATAAGGTTACATTTCTTTGGATCCTTTTGTTGTTCAGAAAATGATGTATCCTTCTTTTTAGATAAGATTGCCAAATTAGTGATTAATAGTTGCAAAAATTTCGTTTGCTTGTTTGCGTTCAACCTGCATGCTAAGCAAACGTGCTTTAGTACTTCCTACTGTTACTCGGTCACCGTCACAGAACAAGCGACTTTCACCTTCCACAACGTACACCTTCGCCCGAGTTGTGACAGTAAATTACGTTATATTTCTGCTTTTCCTGTGTCCCTATAAATCATCAGTATTGTGCCTCTTGTTACACCAATTACACCAATTTTAATTACGGGAGCGTCCACAGTAAAAGCATCTACGGATCGATTCCCGCTGTTGTCACATTTTTTTAACGTCTATACGTGGATTAAGGAAGTGACACTATATAATCTTGGGGAATGGACGAAACTGACGTTTCGGCCTTTAAGGCCGCTGAAAAATTCTCACGCTTTGCCAATCCCGACCAGGCTCATTCTGTATCCGAACACAACGATTTCGACGCATTTTGTGGAATGGAATGAGAAATAGCCGATAAAATGGATCTTTCTGACACATTTAAGCAACAATTTACTGTTACCCTGAGTATTTTGATACTGGGTTGCTTGTCACGTCCTGTGAATGCACACCTACTGGAGCAAATATATAAGAAATAATTTAAACTGAAAGAAAAGAACATTATGAAAGATGTCTACGAAAGACGAAAATTTAGTCAAACCTAGTAATGAAACACTTGTAGCAACTGCGAGTCAGAAACCCTGTTACAGCGAAACCCAGTTACAGTTATGTATTCCTGAGACTGCTTCTTTTGCTATAGACGATCAAAATTGATTTTGCAATTTATTGATAAAGAAGAGGAAGGAAGAAGGATTAGGAAGGAAAGGACTGAGAGTGGCTGCTATAGGCCATTGAAATGAAGCAATGGCGACAAGTGAAAATGTGTGCCGGAAGGAGAATCAAATCCGGTTCTCCCGCTTCGGGCCAGCGGTCGCCTTAACCCTATTGGCTATCCGTGCTCGCCTCCCGTCAATCTCGAATTCCCGCAAGTCGCACGCTATGGCTGTAGACCCCTTTCGTACCCTCTTACACTCGCCATTAGGGATTCCCGAGCGAGGTCGATCGTATGAGCGCATTTGTAGTGAAGTAATTGAAGCTAACGCCGTCTTCGCGTGTAAATGTTAATTATATTGGTGTGGTGTCCGAAAGAACAGACACCACACCAATGTGATGAAGTTCTAATTTGAAGCAATAATGTAGAAAATATCTAAATCTTCATTAATTACGGGTTTCGACAGACCTGGACAACATTCATCAAATCTTGCACATATTAACAGAAGCGTTGAAACAGATATGTTTAAATAAAATATTATTTACATTGAATTAAAATTACGTTCGGAAACCATTAGGTGTGTGTATGTGAATGGGCTTCTGTTTGTGAGTAGGTGCAACAGTTCCTGTCTAGACTGGTACAGCACTGTGAATATAGAAACTTATCTGAATGTCCGTGAATAAAGTAAAGAGTAAATATCATGATTAATGAGGCTGGCATCGATTGACTGCTCTATGTATGGTCCTGTTAGTGCGCTTAACCATCCAGAACATCAGTCTGGCTAAATAACAGTCTTATTAAATGACAAGTCCGGTTGTAGCTCAAAGTAGAATTCGTTAATTAGACAAACAAATAGTTCGTTATTTAAACACAGTGCACACTGATACTTAACGACTGTGATACCGAGTATAAATGTAATCATGATTGGAGTGACAGAAAATCTAACAGAAATTGGTAGCAACAGAATACCATGCACAGATATACCGTATAGTGAAAACACGTAAGCTGAAAATTATGAAATTCATTAACTATTTAAAGCAAAGATCGAAGTTTCGTTTACAGATTCAAACCGGACTAAGTATGAGTTCTGTTGCGTCCTTAGCAGTAACCGATGTGTGTGACGACACGTGCTGAGAAGAAGACTTACTTTCATTAAAAATAAATTATTGTGTTATCATCAAGGGGCGTAATTAATATTAGCATATGAAGCACTTTTCACGATTGGCAGGAATTACTGGCATCTAGCTGAAAATCTAGTTGATTACGATTTTTTCTATAACGGAATCTAAGAACTAAGCAAACGGGATACTGAGTGCGTACAAAATGTTTAACCGACACATAACAATCTGCCTCCCTGCTCGAAATACCAATCATGAATTAAAAAAAAAAAATGTTTTCCCTCACCCTTTTCTACTGACAACAGCACTCTTCATTAGCAAATTAAATCTTGTATGCAACCAACAGTTATACCAAGTGCAGTCAAAAACCTGAATCTACTCTACCGCTACTACTAAAACTTACAATCTGAGACTTCTTGCTTATAATGTTGGGGAAATTCATTATTCAGTACATGAATGTCATAAATCTCTATAAAACATATGAAATTTTTAGATATGCAAAAATATCCTTTTCACTGACAACAACTTTCATCTAAGTGCAACAGTTATAAAAATTACTGGCTTTCAATTCAAAAAAGGAAATAAAGCTATCGTCTGAAATAGTGCTTAATAAAAATAAGTGATCATGGCTGATATAAATGAAAGAATAAAAATTGTAAATTCAATTTGGTTATTATTATAATTTTCAAGCACCATCGCTATTATAATGAAAAATAAGACCGAGGTTACCAACTGCTAACAACCAACAGCCACGCTGTCTGACGGGCCACACACTAACTACTGCCTACGTATCACAGTCCGCGGTAACAGACCTCTCTGGGCAGTCAGCGATAGTAACAAAATGTGGTGTAGCAAACTTTCAGCATTACTGGCAAAATTGTTAACGACTGTTAATATGTCCAAGTTCTGAAGACAGTAACACAGGTCTGCCGGAACAAGTAATAAAAAAATTGCAGTGATCTTGAGTTGAAAACGTAACTGGAACTCAACGAGACATTGACAAACCGGCCCTTAGTTTAGTTGATGAACTAGCCAAAATCCGCGATCTACGTCAGATCAAAAGGCCAACACAGTTCTGCTGGTTCACTTACAAGGAGAGTGGCTAAGTCGGATTTCTTTTCATGAATCTTCATTTATGAATGGAGTGAAAAGCACGTCTATTAACTTCGTGTACGGTTTTTCAATAAAACATTAAAAATAATTTTTACAGATTTTTGGAAAGTCTACTGCAAGGAAGTGAAATAATGGATGAAAGATTTTTTTCTGAAAATATAATGAACTATGTAGGTCTTTTGAGCTAGTTCAGTAAGAATTCTTAAATAAGAGAACATCTTGTTTTCAAAAATTTTCATTTAAATGACGTATTTCACCCGGTTAGGGCATCTTCAGATATCTGACAAAGAAGAAAAATGAACCAAAACTTACAATATTTTACATGACAATATTTAAAAAAAAAGCTACAAAATAATGCTGAAATCGGTAATAAGGAATTGTAATAATGTACGGTACTATTGTTTTACGTACTCTGTGATATAACTTGAGATATCTAAGCGAGTTTATAAACACCCGCGACTTCTAAACGATCAGTTGATCTCAAAAGACCAGACATATTTCCATACTTTTATGGGAATTTTTAACTAATATTTCTGTTATATATATTGGCATCCTTTCAAATTTGTGTCATATGATACTGGGTATTTTATGTAAATGGTGTCCATATTTGAAATTAACAACTGTTATCCGACCGACCCAACCCCTACAGTTGTCGTATAAATGCGTTGAAGACCTACTCTATGGTACAGGAGCATCAGATGAGATAAATCTCCGAATATAAATTATTTCAATAGTCATTCAGCTAAACATTGTATCAATTGGTTTTAACAGTCAATGTTACCGCAGATTAAGAGATTACATTATTACTGTCTCTGTAAAATATCCCCCGGCTGTATTTTAATCTAAACACCGTATATCACAAAGTAGGTAAAACGTCAGTAATGTATATCTTTACAATTCCTTATTACCGATTTCAGAATTTTCTTGTAGCTAAAAAAATTTTTTTTTTTAATATTGTAAGTTCTGGTTGATTTTTTTCTTCTTTGTCCGATGTCTGAAGATGCCTTAACCGAACGAAACGCGCCATTTAAATAAAAAAAAAATTGCGACCAAGACATTCTTTTTGTGGTGTCGCACAAGTACAAAGTGCGCGCCACCTACTTTCGCCGCGCGCCGCCATGCATGCACGGCGCGGCGTTCTTCCGACGACAGCCACGAGCGCCCTCTGGTACAACGCCGCTCGTGGCCACCACTGAAGGACTTCGTTCACTTCGCACTTGGCACTTCGGACTGAGATAGCAACGAGTTAGGACCTTCGTAATCCGATAGGCACGAGTGAAGACTTTGCTATTGTACAGGCACTAGGCAGGCCTCTAACAACTATGTATCAACATTCTGCAGTACTATGTAAAAGTTAAGTATTGTTACATTCTGTGCAATATATCTCTTTCTAATTTACTCGAGTGTTTATAGTTTCTGGCTGCTCCCCTCCGTACCTGCACCAGCGTGTCGGTCTCATTCCACTCGGCCACCGACACCTACGACGAGGCTGGGACACAAAAGCGGCGACGAAGTTGGGACACAAAACTTTTATTCAAGAATTCGACTTCAAACGGTTGCTGTACCTCATCACGCAAAAATGGAATGGGAAGACTTTTAGTTCAGTAAAAAGAACGCTTCCGAAATGAACGGTTACGTAAAAGAAACTACTTTTGCTATCTGTATTTGGCAGAAGTGCCCGCAGGATCCGTTCCTTCAGACACACAAGCGCGGCTGTAGGACATCTGCACTGCTTCCATCGTTAATCGCTGCGATAGAAGGAAGAAAGGAAGGAAGCTTTGGTTTTAACGGCCTGTCTACAGCGTACTTACTTACTTTACATGCCTGGGTCACCAACTATACTAAATATTTCCAATTATCAGCCACATGAATAGCTTTGTTATTTGCTTCAATGAGGTCTGTTACTTTTGCCTATTTTTTGTGCGCTTCATTATGATGATAATCCTGTACTGCAGCACAATCACAGGAGTCGCTCTCCTTGTAGACCCACTTCCTCGTGTTCGTACTGCATCGTGTGACGACAGTTCTTACGCGATTAAGCGCGCTCCATGTCGGAAAAGACAGGTGATTACCAACAGCCAAGTTGTTCTCTAGGCTTTATTAGCGACGGATGTACCCTATTTTGCCATAAATTTTGTCGTCTTTTTCCGACGGCACGCCTAAAGGTTTGGTCACTTGCATAAAACTACGCCGAGACTTCAGTCGCCTGCACTGTGATTGGTAGCCGTATAGCGGATGCCTAAATTATCATCACACTGTTTCCTCCTTTCGGATTCAGCTGCGATTTGCCTTCTGATGGGGGGTGGAGTGTGGTGTCGCACAAGTCTGAAATGCGCGCCACGTACTTTCGCCGAGCGCCGCCATGCAAGCACGGCGCGGCGTTCTTACGACGTCAGCCACGAGCGCCCTCTGCTTCAACTCCGGTCGTGGCCACCACTGAACTGCATCGGTCACTTGGGATTAGGACAGGCACTACGACTCATCAGTAGGCAGGCCTCTATCTAGTTAATCTATGTATCTGCATTCCAATAGTCTGCTGGCCTAAAAGTTAAGTATTGTAATACTTCTACGAAATATATATCTTGTTCTAATCTAGCTTAGTGTTTCTAGTTTCTGCTGTCCTACTGGCTGGTCACCTCAGACTCTGTACCCGCACACGCGTGCATCCTACTATTTCCCTGTGTCGGTCTCTCTCTACTCGGCCACCGACACCTACGACATCCGGTGGCAACGAGACACAAAATGGAGATAAGCCGACAATCGGCTAAATTTGCTGAACTGGGGTTTCTTTTAGGCAGGCAGACATTACGCGAACTGTCTCATTAACTGCCACGTCAACCTATTTGGAGTGTGCAGAGTTTTACCAAAGAGGTGCTGCATACTGTGCTGCTGAAAAACACAGTGCAAGAGCCGATGTTCTTAAAACATAAGACTGAGCTTCCCATTTCGTACAACTAAGTTTTCGGAAATCAAATGTTTGTATAACTTATGGGACTTAACTACGGGGTCATTAGTCCCTAAAATTATAAACTACTTATGAACTACCTAACACTAAGGACGGCACAAATATCCATGCCCGAGGGGGGATTCGAACCCCCGACCGTAGTGGCCGTGTAGACCGTGACTGACGCGCCTCAGTCCTCTCGGCCACCGCGGCCGGCTAAGTTTTCGGATGATATTATTTCTCGCACAAACCTTTCCCATAAAAATTTTAACAGTGTTTCCGGAAAGTCAGAGTCCTATCAAGACGGATACCCAAATATTTCTGCGAAACATCATGGTTCAGCTCCTGGCCCTACCATAAAACTTTCAAATGTCGATTTGCGTCTTTATTTTTAAGGTGGACGGCACATACTTGAGTTTTAGATGGACTTGTTTTCAGAAAATTATCATTTTATTACGCAGTTAAATCTTCGAGCGCTCTCGTCAGTTTCCCTTCCACTTCGTCAAACGATTTTCCTTGTGCAGCCACGGCAGTGTCATCGGCATATATAAAGTTTCTCGTCTCAGGCTGGTCGTTCGTGTAGGTATTATACAAAATTGGCGATAAGACACTGCCTTGAGCTAGGCCATTCATTTGCCTTCTCCAGCGGCTATTTCCCCCTTGTAGCATCACATAAAATGTCTGTTTTGAAGCAGACATTACATTAATGGGAGTCCTTAGTCATATTATAAAATTTAACAAGCAGCCTTTGATGGTTCACAGTATCATACGCAGCCGAGAGATCTATAAAAGCGACTCCAGTTGCCCGTTTCCTTTCGAAACCGTCTTCTATGTGTTGGGTGAGGCTGAGTACTTGGCCGAAACATTATTTACCAGGCCTAAATCCTGCTTGTTCAGTTATGACAGCGTGGTCACTAGAGACTAAACTCACGCTGATATTTTTGGATAAGAATGGGGAAGGAGACCGGCCTCGCCTTTTCAGTGGAACCACCCCGGCAATTGCCTAGGGGCTGATTCAGGAAAGTCGCGCGAAACCTAAATTTAGATAGCCGAAGGTGGATTTGAACCTCTGTCCTTCCGAATAATCACGGCCACTGCACGTCGTACACCTCTCAATCAGCTGATGAGTCGCGAAGCTCACGCTTCTGCAGAATGAGTTTTACCCGCTCTTTCCTGCAGACAGAGACCGAAAGTGCCTCCTCGTCAGGAGAGAACCAGCTCTTCAATTACAAGAGCGGGCACGGCCGGTAGTCGGGGGACGGGGCAGATGTCAGAGAGAAAAGTCGACGTTATCGGCTGCTCAAAGAGCAACCACAGGCCGCCGTCCTCCGCGCTCCATTTACTAAAAAACAAAATTACTCTTCTCTCATCCCGTATCCTGGGGGAGTTTGCTTTCCAGAGAGGAGACAGAGAGGGAGAAGGAAGGAAAGAAAAAAAAACCACAGGTCTTTTTCCGAGCCGTCTGCAAATATAATAAGATTGATTTCTGATTAAATTCCAACGAGTGTGGAAAGAAGCCGTTCGTTCACAATTAGACGAGGAGACACAATTGGGATCACGACATAATTGAGTGAGTAAGTTGCTTTTTTCACGGAAAGTAGCCGGAACTTTGTCCAGGAATTAATCTTTCCCCGGAGCCGTGGCGGGGACGTAATTACCGGAGTTTGCCGGCTGAATGGAAGCGAAAGGGGCGGTGGAGGGGGGGCGCCGCCCGGCCTAATTAAATTACGCCCTGTTTAACGCGCCGCCCACTTAACCCACTGGCCCGCCGGAAATATCGGCCTCAAACATTAATCGCGACGCGTCTGGGAACTCTTGCACCATGCCTACAGGTCCGGGGGTAGCCTTCTTCTCACGCAAGTTATTTTAATTTTTTCAATTTCTATTTATTTATTTATTGTCTGTGTGTATGTGTGTTGCTGACTCAAGACGTGCCCTCTTTGAGGGCTTATTCTTGTTGTGTGTGAAGTATGTTTAGGGTTTTACATCACTTTATTTATTTATTTACATCACACTTTGGGAGGTAATTTGTCCACACAAAACGGGTCCTTTCTTCCTCTGGGGTTAGGTCTCATTGGGATCTAAATTTTTGCATTCTTTATTGGTGGTCGTTGACGTTGTAGGGGTGATGGTACAACATGAAGCATCCGATGTAGTCATCGTTGGTCTCTCGTCCGTTGGTGTAAGGTTATGGTGGGTGCCATCGGATTCAGCGACCGGAGGACCTTATCCTTGGGCCAACGCTGTGGACGTATTAGCCCGGCGCGGCGCTGCGGAATTGGCAAACTTCCTCTCTCATCCTATCCACTTTCGTAAATAGTTTGGTAGCGTAGTCTTCGACTTTTTCCTTCAGAGATTTTTCTCGAACTGCGATGTGCAATTCACGGGTCGTCGTGTAGCGCGGTGCCTCCAAGGTCCATCGATTCAGGGCAGGTTCTAAAGATCTGATGTTTGAATCGCAGGCGACTCCCCATGCTGTGTAGTCATACATCAATTTCGGTTGCGTCATCGATTTGCAGAGACGGTATTTGGTTTTGATTTTCAGGTTTCTACTGGTGTAGAGAGGCGCTAAGGCATTCATTTTCAGCGTGTTCTTCTTCCAATCTTGTGTATTTTCCTTAAAGGTGAGTGAGTTGTAAAATATCACCCCCAGATATCGTGCGGAAGGCGCCCAAGGTATATTCTGGACTCCAACCTTCAGTGGTGTATGTAAGCCTGGACTACGTTTCTTGGTGAAGAGCACAGCTGTCGTTTTCACAGTGTTGATCGTTATTTTATTAAATTGCGTCCACTCCTCCATGACGTCGATCTGTCGTTGCGCTCGGGTTATCAGTTGGGTCGATGATTCTGCCAGATATGACAAAAGCAGTGTCATACGCGTTCTTCTGGTGTTCGTAACGCGACTGTTACATAGAAAATCCGGTCTTGGGGAAAGCTGTCGATAAGGTGACCATAACAATCCGGTAGCTGCGTTTGGCAGTATAACTTTGTTATCAGATTGTCCCGCCACATCTTGTCGTACGCTTCTTCTATATCGGAAAAGACTCCAACTGTTGATGCGCGTAGGTTAAACTTGTGGCGGATTTGTTCTGTCAGCCTACTGAGTTGCAGTTAAGCCGATACTTTGGGCTGAATTCCAAATTATTCCGGCCGAATGGTTTCCATGTCATGCGGTCAGCGGGTCAGACGGGCCAATAGCACTCTTTCCAATATCGTCCCCAATATTGGCAGAAAGCGTATCGGGCGGTGGTTTGCTGGTTGGGCGACATCCTTGTGAGGTTTGGGTATTGGGACGATTTCTCCGTCATCCGAGCTGCGAGAAAGTACAGGAGAGCGTCACGTCATCATGGTGTAGCGCTGGCGAAAATAAGATCTTCCGACCGACTATCAATGTATCGACCTCAGTGATATTTCAGCACGCGACACAATCATTTTACATCACACGAAGGTTGGAACTTGGCTAGACCTATTGATTCGCAACCGATACAAAAGCGTTACATGTTTGCACCTGTTACTGTCCTTCAAAATAGTTACCAACGTTGTGTAGAACTCGTTGCTAGTGATGTGAAAGACGTAGTACACGTTACGTAGCCTGTTCTGTTGATGGTGCGAATGGAGTGGTCTGCTGCTTGTCGAATCTCTAGAAAAATTCTGAAGCGGATGCCACGAAATGGTTTCTTCATCTTCGGAATCAAATCAAAGTCTCAAGGACTTAATTCCGGGGAGTATGATGGTTACTACAGTACTTCCCAGTCCCATCGACCGAACAGAGCAGCCACAGCTTGCTCTGTATGCCTCCGCGCATAGTCGAGCAAGCTGATGGGTCGGTTGCGCAGAAAGTGTTACCGCTTCTTCCGCAAAGCTGATCGTAGGTGATGCTCCAAAAACGAACAGTAATACTATGTACTGACGGTCTCCGTTATACCTGTTTCGAAAACACAGTGACACCGTTACGTTAGACCGCTCGTTCACAAGTGACTGTGTTTCTCTTCATTGTGCCGGCCGCGGTGGCCGAGGGGACTGAGGCGCTTCAGTCACGGTCTGCACGGCCACTACGGTCGGGGGTTCGAATCCCCCCTCGGGCATGGATATTTGTGCCGTCCTTAGTCTTAGCTATTTCATAAGTAGTTTGTAAGCTTAGGGACTGATGACCCCGTAGTTAAGTCCCATAAGTTCTACAAACATTTGAACATTTTCTCTTTATTGTGCGCACGGGACGGGTGAGTTCATTTGCTCGGAGGTAAGGTAGGTTTGGATGCCGGCGTGGCTAGTGTCCGGACACCGTAGGTTTGTCAACAACGTGTGCTATCAGCGACAGTAGTAGATTCCATTGCATAGTGTCTCCATAGAACTGATTGCCACTATTGAAGTTCCATCCCTTGTATATAAAAACAGTCTGGAGCGTAACATTGGTTATTTATTACCAACTAGTTTCAACCCAGTGTTGGGCCATCTTCAGGCTGTTTCTCAGTCTCTGTCTGTGATAGCAGACTCGTAGCTCCTATACGCTCCAAACCATCTAGGAGAAACACACTTAATATGGCCCAACATTGGGTTGAAACTAGTTGATGATAAATAATCAATCTTGGGCTCTAGGCTGTTTTTATACATGTAATTATCATCAGGGTGCTCTCATTCCAAGGAAACAAAATGCTTCCAAAAAATATGTGTACATCATTTGAATATCAAATATTCGTAGACCCGACACCCTGGCATGTCGAATAGTGGTATCAAGAAAAGATTGCCTGCCGCGGTGGCCGAGGGGACTGAGGCGCTCCAGTCACGGTCTGCACGGCCACTATGTTCGGGGGTTTGAATCCCCCCTCGGGCATGGATATTTGTGCCGTCCTAGTCAGTAAGTAGTTCATAAGTGGTTTGTAAGTTTAGGGACTGATGACCCCGTAGTTAAGTCCCATAGACTATACAAACATTTGAACATTTTTTTGAACAAGAAAAGATTGTGGGAAAAATACAAAACATTTTCTTCACTTAGTGTCAATCACAAAATAATATTTGTGACAACACTCTTTTACTTAATATGAATGAAAAGGTTTTCTAATATATTTTAACTGTATCATTGCGTCGACATGGTATACTATAAATGTTTTTAATACAGTGAAGCGCGTGTTTCGTGTAATATATTTCGGCAGACAGTTTGTTGTTGTGTTCAAATATTTGTCAAGCTTATGGAACTTATACTAAAGACAGCACAAATATCTATGTCCGAGGGGGGATTGGAACCCCCGACGGGGAACGGTCTCATCGTACGAAGTTTCGATACGTACGTGAAATACATAAGAACATTCACAATGAAGACATTCTGACATTTTATGCCTACATGTATTTGTATTCACCTTTGTAGTTAAAGGTACGACTACAAAGATCGATATGGTCTATATGGTCTACATAAGCTTATTGATGACTATGCTACGTCACGGTGACGGAACGGTCGCCTGAACTTGGGTGAAAAGTAGACTGTTCAGGTTCAGGCCCTTTAGAGTGAAAACATGCCTGCTGTTGGCGCTTTCATTTTCAGGCAGTGTTTACAACTCAGCCGATTGTCGGCTGATTCCGGTCGATTTTAGGAACACAAAACCGAAAAATAATCTTGACAGTTTTCTCGTATTGTGTGCATTTCAATAAGTTAAACATAATCAAGTACATCAAATCGAGGAAAACTTCCAATCTTAACGTTTGAAACGGAAAGTGTACATCAGTGTGTGTAGCCAGTTTACGGACGCTTAATGCAAAACCATTCAAAACCAGAGGTCTACGCAGCAAACAATGGAGAGATATTTGATCGAAGTACATGATCTGGTAATACATGAATAGAAGACGTGATAATGAATGCAATAAAAATGAAAAGCGAAATACATGTAAATGCTAAATGAATTACTTAAGTTCCTTGCTCCGTAAACTGATGGATCCAAACATGGGGACTCAGTCGGATGTTCCATTGTTTTCCTCAACCGTATTGTCAAGATTCGGCTCCCCGAGAATTACTCTGTTTTCTCTGCAGAGCTCCATGCGATCTAGAGGACACTAGAGCAGTTACGTCGTGCTCAGGGCAAACGATTTCTGCTTTGCTCTGATTTTCTGAGCGCACTACAGGCGTTAAACGAGCTGTATTCTACTCAGACCTTACTGCATCATATACATGACTAACTGTCCTTCCTTCAACGTCGCGGGAAGGTGGTGTGGTTTTTCTGGGTGCCGGGCCTGCAGCGCCCCTGATGTGACACATGGCCTGTTACCTTGCGGGATATTTCTTCCTTGTTGCGGCTGCGGTCCCTGCAGTTGTGGGAGGAGGCCTGGCTCTCAGTGAGTGACCTAATAAGCTGCGTTTCCTGAAGCGTCTGCACGGCCACAACGGTCGGGGGTTCGAATCCCCCCTCGGGCATGGATATTTGTGCCGTCCTTAGTATAAGGTAGTTCATATGTAGTTTGTAAGTTTAGGGACTGATGATCCCGTAGCTAAGTCCCATAAGCTTAACAAACATTTGAATTTGAAGCTCACTGTCCGTCCGTGGCGTTCCTCCCACCGACCTCTTCGGCGGGATGAAGTCGCCATTACACGCCTCTGCATTGCGCACTGTTCACTGACCGACGGTTTGTTACTCCGACGAGAGGAGTCCCCGATTTGTGATGCCTGTGGCGTGCAGATAACTGTCCGCCACATTGTAATTGAGTGTGATTTATACCATGCACAGAGGACAGCGTCAAATGTTCGTGAGATTTGCTATTTTAGGTAATGACAAAGCGAGTGTGAGAAAAGTTTTAAAATTTTGTGATTTGTCTCAACTCTGGCCTATGCTTTTAGGCTGGAGGTTTTAACAATGTTTCAGAGTGGCTGGTTCACCCTTTTTTTATCGTTGTGGTCAGCCCGCCATTGTTAAAAAATGTTCAAATGTTTGTACAACTTATGGGACTTAACTACGGGTCATCAGTCCCTAAGCTTACAAACTACTTATGAACTAGCTAATACTAAGGACGGTACAAATATCCATGCCCGAGGGGGGATTCGAACCCCCGACCGCAGTGGCCGTGCTGACCGTGACTGGAGCGCCTCAGTCACCTCGGTCACCGCGGCCGGCAGCCCGCCATTGTCATCTGCTTAGTTGTTTTAACTCCCTCTCCAACTTTTCTCACGGGGTACTTTTCTCAGCTTCACCTCTAGCATTCACCTTTTGTATTTTACTTCATCTGCACATGTTACTTGGTGGATTGTTATCCATTCTTTTGTTGTAGGCTTCTTTCTTGGTCTAGCCGTCGAGCGCCCAAAACGCCTATCCATCCATCCAAGTTCCTTGCTAAATATTTGGAGATGATAAAAGATAACAGCCTAATTGGAGATGAATGCAAAGCACATAAAGCTGGAAACAGAAATGTACGGGGGGGGGGGGGGGGTTGGAGGGGAGCCATAAGGCCTATATCCGACTGCTGTATCTGCAGATGCTAGTGATGAACGGGGATGAAGCTACTTTTTTCTAGGTTTCGAGGCGGCACCCGGACAACTACCATGTTATATTCTTATATGGATCAATTAAGAAACTGCAAGACACGGAATAGTCACTGGTAAAAAACAAAATTTTGTTTTTGGGACTAAACGGCGAAACAACGCAGCCTGTCGGCAGTAACACGTGTGACACGTTTCGTTTCGTGGCCACTGATGATACCGAGGAGAAGCCGACATTTTGGTGGAAAGGTCACCGCCGTGGTATTTGACGACATTCTAGCGGTAGCTCGCCATTTTGTGGTGGCCCTTTATCCACGTCCATTAACAAGTGAGATGAATGCCGCATGATTCACACGCGGGATACGCATATACAACGGTTTCGTGTTATGAAGGATAATTGCACAAATATGCCCAAAATGGCACTTGCCAACAGCGATCATGTAAACTAAAAGAACAGAACAAATAACACGGTTAAAAAGAAAACATGGCAAATTCGACCTTTCAGCGTAGAGCATTGTGTAGATGTTGTCTGGTTGTGCGCGCTTATATTCCTCAAACGTCTGTCGCACTGAGACAAAAAGAAAAGAAAAAAAAATCCAAATGTTTGTAAATCTATCGGACCAAACTGCGTGGTCATCAGTCCGTAGCTTACAAACTACTTAAACCTAGGTAAACTAACCTACGGACAACACACACACACATGCCCCAGGGAGGACTCGAACCTCCACGGCGAGCAACCGTGCGCTCCGCAGCGAAACGCTTTAGACCGCTCGGCTACTCCACCGCGGCACTGAGACAACCACGCAGAATCATATTCACTGCCTGTGTAGCAGACAAACACTTCGATTAATCAGAACATCTGGTAACGGCGTTATTTTAGGTGTATAGGGAAGTGAAACAATGGTAATTATGTAAAGTGCATGGATTGGGAAGGGAGGAAGACAGGGTTGTAGCCTTTCTCCAATGTTACTCAATTTGTACATCGAGCAAGCTGTGAAGGAAAGCAAGGAAAAAATTTATAGATGGGATTAAAGTTCAGGGTAAAGAAATAAAAACATTGCATTTTGCTGATGACATTTTAATTCTGTCAAGAGACAGCAAAGGATATGGAAGAGCAGTTGAACGGAATGGACAGTGTGTTGAAGGGAGCATATAAGATGAACATTAACAACAGCAAAGCAAGAGTAATGGAATGCAGTTTTAGAAAATCGGGCATTGCTGAAGGAATTAGATCAGGTAACGAAACAGTAAAGGTGCTAGATGTCTTTTGTTGCTTGGACAGTAAAATAACATACGACGATTGCAATACAGAGGATATAAAATGCAGAATGGCATGGGAACAAAAGCGTTTTTGACAAAGAGGAATGTACTAACATCAAATATTAATTTAAATGTAAGGAAGTCTTTTCTGAAGTCATTTGTGTGGAGTGTTGCCTTGTACGGGACAGAAATATGGACAACAAATAGTTCAGACAGGAAGAGGATAGAGGCTTTTGAAATGTGTCAGTTTCTCTCTGTCAAACAGAGAAAATTATTCAATTTCCTTGCAGTCATTCTTCTTCTTTTCATTTTTCAACCAGTGACACCTCTTTCTTTTCCCTATCTTCGTTATTTTTCTTCTACACTTGCCGCTTCTGCAGCATATGCTGGCAGCGGTAACAGTTTTTCTATTTTTCTCGTTTGCATAAAAGAATATAACTGTGTGTCTTTTTGATATTAGTGTATGCGATATTTACTTCATAGTTATATCTAAATATTGGATAATATTTTTATGTATCATGCTTATTTATTGTAAAATTTTTTGTTAGTTATACCAGGATAAATAAAGAAATAAATGTTGTACATCAGTTTTTTTCCAACATCTGCCACGTTACTTACAGTTCTTTTACCTCAAAAACGCAACTAAGTTCATGTGATTCACGTAGATTACATACTATTTAGTTGTATTTTGTGACACTGTGCAACACTACCCGAGATGAAATTGAAAACTATGACTTACAATAAATTTCAAGAGGAAAAGAGGGCAATGGCACGGAGCTGTTGATAGATGTTCAGACTTTTATTAGAACACTTTACTGTCTCTTTTTATCTTATATGTGTTAATACTAACATTTTATGACTGATTATGTCAATTTACCTTGTTCTTACCTTGTTTACGTTAAAAATTTCAATATAGACATAAATTGCTCAGATTATGTTACAAGTCTATTTACACACACACACACACAGTGAGAGAGAGAGAGAGAGAGAAAGAGAGAGAACAGACAGAGGAAGTGAGAGAGGGACGAGAAGGCACCCATCTGATATATCAAACATTCTGTACATAAATAAGATTCTACACAAAAATCAAAATTCAAATATTTGTAAATCTAAGGGACTTCTTAACTTCTGTGATTATTATTTCCTAGGCTTTCAAACTACCTAAACTAACGTAAACTAACCTAAGGCCAACAGACAACCCATGTCCAAGGATGGTCTATAAATTGATGTTGTAATTCAATACGTTTTTAAACGTCTACATTGATTGTTATTAATTTAGTGGTAAACCATTTTCAGAAGACAGTCAATTAGAGCAAAATAGATCTAATGGATGGAAACGTTTTAAGTTCGCAGAAATGCCAAACATTTTCAATGTTCCTCATGTTCCACCCAGGTTAACTATTCAAAGATCAATTTAAAGTCTATGAACAGTTCAAAATAAAATTCAAAGATTTCAGAAAAGTGTTGATAACAAAATGTAGGATCGTATACGAAAACGGAGTATCTGATATAAATGATCGATAAAATGCGGAGAAGTTGCCTAGAAGTCACACCACATATATGTTGCAGCAAATAAATTCAACGATTTTTAAAACCACATTAAAAATAATTTCCTAAAAGCAGATTAATTTTTTATCGAAAGTCTATATATGCCTTTTGATATGTGTATTAGAAAGAAAACAAGCTATATTTCCAAACAATAACAGCAGAAAAAACCTCCACCTTTCAGCAGCTCACAGTATTAATGCTCGGAATTAAAATGGAGATTTTGCTGTTCCTACAGTAGAAGTTGCTGTGCATGCCCGTTTATATACGGGTGCCCTAGTCGTGGCACATATGTCAAGTTACGGCATCAGAGAAGGCATGAGACAACGGGATTGTTTACTGACTGGCTGGCCACTGGAGCACTGCCCACTGTTTCATAGCGGTGAGCTAGTCAGCTAGTGATCACATTGTCTCAAGCCTCCTCTGGTGACGTGACGTGATGCACGCGCCACGGCCTGTCTTTCTCGTTGGCCACAGACAGGATGCGATTGCTAGCTTACTGGCTGTGCGCTACGTGGCAGTCGGCTGTGCCCCAGCGGCCAGCTAGTTAGCAATGGCAGCCTACTCGGTGTAACGAGACACGGACTGTTGTGGAGGCCTTGACTCTAGGCGGTGTTGGCCAGACGGATCCGTATTCCACAATCTGAAAAAACCGAGTTACATGAGAGAATGCTGCCGCTCGCTTGCAGTCGTGTTCTCCTTGCAGGGCCACAGTTTCCTGCTCGCTGACCATCCGTCAACCGCCACAGCCATGGTCGCGTCAAGAATGTCACATCAAGTGCCATCGTACAGCAGGAGGCCAGCCGAACATTATTTTGAAGTAAACGATCCATCTGACGGAAATTTTCCAATGAGATGAGAAAAAATTATTCACAACAGCGTAGAGTGGCTGTCCAGTACCGCCGATAGTCACACAAAAGGACGAAAGTAACCTTACATACAAGCTTTTGGAAAATAACTCCGTCGTCAGTTGGAGAGAGGAAGGAGGAGAAAGGGAATGCAAGGAAAGAGTTAGTGAGCTGAGGTAAGCGCTGTTCAGACACTCTGTATCTTTCAGTATTTTTAAAGTAAAATAAAGACTAATGCACGCTGCCAAAGGAGAAGTTTGGCTTTTTCACTTTAACGGAGAACCCACTCCACATGCCCATTATATATTCCAACATTGCGAAAATCAGAAAATACAAAATCAGTTGACCTGGAAAAAACTGTAATGCTAACAGAACTTGATTTGAGAAAGGAAAACATTCCTTTCTAAGGAAAAGAAAGTTGCATAGGCATAAAATGCCTCTTTTATACAATAATGTCCAAATTTGAAAGGTAATTGGAATGAAAACAAATAGAGATACTAGTTAATGGAGGACAGTGGAAAGTGAAGGTGTCAATATATATCATTTTTACCAATTTTGCTTAACCTTATCTCTCTAACCCCAGTCACTATTTTGGAGAGGAAAATAATTTGTTTCTATTGGTAATATTGGAAATGATCAGATTATCATTTCATAAACAGATTCATTATGGAATTTTCGTTATTATTATTCAAAGTGAGTAGTAGGGACTAACTTGAGTAAATTAAATGTTTGGCCTTGCTTTCGATATATCTTACAAGCTGACCCAACAGATAGAAAAACCAGTCCGTAGTCCAGTGTACCCAGGAGGCCCGAGTTCGATTCCCGGTGGGGTTGGAGATTTTCTCCGCCGGGGATCTGGGTGTTGTGCTGTCTTAATCATCATTCCATTATTATCATCGACACGCAAGTCTGCGAAGTGGCGTCACATACAGACTTACAACGGGCAGGCCGAACACAACCTCAGCTGGAGTCTACCGGCCAGAAATGCTACCCGATCATCATCAGGAGAGAATAAGGTTAGCGACTGACTGCAAGAATAAATCTGGCAAATTCATAAGCTAATGTGAAGATATGATCTGTAGCCATTTACTTTCTCTTGCATATTTTTATTCTCTAAAATGTCTTTACTGTGTTGGAAGAGCATTGTGTAATATGCAGTATGAGTAAAACATAGAGCATATGGTCCGGTGAACAAGTATCCCGCGGGAAAACTCCGCCCATATTTCCGTCTAAAATCTGATTGGCATTTAAGAGTCCGCCAAAACCCTCCAGAATTTTTATTAATACTTAATATACTGCAATTAAATACACTTGTGTATACAATGTAATTATCTTATATTAAGCTATGTTTCTGTTTTTAAAACGTCATTTAAGTATTATTTTAGTAGCAAGATAACAGGCGTAATACTCTAGAATGTTCCGTTGGCGCCAAAATGTAGCTACAGGCGCAGAGTGTTACTCCTGCCGCAGTCAGTCGACCTAAGCGCCTCACACCGTGAACATCTTAATGTCGAGCTCGATGCAAGGCTCGATGCAAATCGCATGCGAGTTTCGCGTAAAAATGTTTCATATTGTTAAATGTTTGTGAATCTTAAGTATACAGTTGTGGCTTACTGTAACGGAACAGTGAATTATAAATAAAACAAGAAAAGCAAATAGCATCCCAAAATTTCGGGTGACACATTTCATTTTAGAATCAAAGCGTAGCCACATGATACTACTATTTCAGCCTCGCATCAAGAAACTACGAATCCACGACCTGAGTGCTGCTTCTTCGAAAGGGATAACAGCAACGAAAGAAGATAGCAGTGTTTTCCCCCTTGCTTTTGGTAAGAGTTACTCAGTTTAGGAGTAATCGCACTGGTTAGCTCGACCGAAGTGCAAAGGAGGGACCTCATCATGGGGGAACCGCCTTATTTTTTTATTATTATTAAAAGAGAAACTTTCGAAACAAGTTGCACCTCTGCCTAAAAGATTACCTATTGCAGTCCTTTGCTGTCTGGAACAAAACAGAATCTGTTGTGTGTATAAAAAGTCATGTCTCCGATCAATATGGTAACAAAGAAACCGTTCAGTCTGTGAATGTAAGGGTTAAAAATAGAACCATAGGCACAAAACAAAAGGAAATAAAGGCTCCGTTTAGAATAAGAAAATTGGAAACTAGAGTGAACAGAAACGGTCGTTTTCACACCCTGACGAGGTAGGAAGCATCTACATCTACATGGGATACTCTGCAAATCACGTTTAAGTGCCTGGCAGAGGGTTCATCGAACCATCATTATACTATTTATCTCCCATTCCATTCTCGAATAGCACGCGGGAAGAAAGAACACCTGAATCTCTCCGTTCGAGCTCTGATTTCTCGTATTTTATGCTGATGATCTTTTTTCTACCTATGTAAGTGGGAGTCAACAATACGGCCCCTCACGTGCAGTGCTTTTCTCTATCACAAATAGGAAAATTGGCATGATGTGTCTTGGTAAGGGTGAAACAAGGAAAAAAGTTGGAATCTTTCGTATTCACTTTTAAATAATTAACTTTCTGGAACTTTAAAGAGAATTACCTCATCTTTTTCTCCTTTTATCCCGCCGTACTACTCTCTGTGCTCAATACTAAGTGGTGTCCGCCAAACGACCAGTGCAGAAATGGAGCTGCAGACGGCGACCGGCCCGGGTCCAGTGGAGGCACGGTCCCGTTCAGCGGGAAGGCGCCGTCAATTACTCCGGCGCTGTGGGGGTGGGTGGGGGCGTCGCTGGCGAGCAGCAGTTAATTCCGGCAGACGGCCGGATTCAATCGGCGGGAAGTCACCGCCCAATGAGGCGTCGCGGCGCCCGGGCTCGTTACGCCTTCCCAGAATCCTAATTCCGGCCGGTTGACACAGTCTCCAGGTCGTTAACAGCTTAAGCTGCAATCTGCATAATTGATCGACAGCCGCCGACGCGCCGTCCGGATTACAATATGGCGGCCGCTTTGGCGCTCCTCATCGGAAATCGCGGCCCGCTGAGAGAGAGAGACAGAATAAAGGGAAAGGTAACACGCAGAAACCTCCTCCGGCACCGGCCTCCGGAGAGACTGCAAATGGAAAAGTGAAGTCGTTAAAATTCATTTCTTTGTAGTCTCCCGTTAGCTCGGCTCCGGCTTTGTCTTCCGAATATCTGATGCGCCCGTTCAGACTATCGGTGCCGAAATATGGTTAGGAATATAATAACAACATTTTTGTTATGTTAAACGTACCGTCGATAACGAGGGCATTAGAGTGCTCCGGCTGAGGCATTATTGGACGGTATTCTCTCCGAATACTTGTGGAGCTGTACAAGAAAAGCTCGAAAAATTTACGTCAGGAGGACTCTGTCGTTTCTCTGATAAGGCAAGGTAAGTGTGCCGTGCCATTCGAAAGCGAGTGCTTACCGGCAAAACAAATCTCGTTACACGGGTATCGCACCAAATACCTTCCCTGAAATGATCCTGCAAGTGTAGAGTGCACGCAGGATAAATTGGCCGATAGATGCGCATATGGCTGGTCAAGTGTGGGAGGGCAGTAGTGGTGGGGGTAGTGGCAGGATCAGTGAGCGAGCACTGGAGGGGAAGTGCCCAGCTCACTGGCCGGCAAGCGGAAATGGACCGATGCGACCTCCCTTTCCGAACGAAGGAATGTAGTCGCCTGGCGCTTCAGTTGAAAACTTTTATCTGCGCATCGTCCACCTCATCCTGCGTGGAGTCTAATATCTGACGTATTTGAAGCCCCAGTTTTTCCCCTAGCAACCGATGCCTTAGTAATATTTGATAACGTTCAACTACGTCAATGCGGATTAAATTACTCAAATAATAGTCCTACGTTTTTTACAGTTTGATGTAAATCAAGACCCGTTTCGCGTTTTAATGTTTCTTCAACTGAAGTAAAATGCATATTGGGCACCGAGAAGCGTAAGGAGCTGAGGCGTACAGTCATACATCTTGATATATAAAAAAACAGTCTAGACCGCAGATTGGTTATTAACTACCAATAGGTTTCAACCCAATGTTAGGCCATCTTCAGGGTTTTTCTCCAAGATGGTGTGGGGAGGCGCAGGAGCTGAGAGTCCTCAGGTGCTGTTATCTCAAGATGGCCCAACATTGGGTTCAAACCGGTTGGTAATAAATAATCATTATTGCGCAATAAAATGTATTTATAATTGAAATTAACACAGTCTACATCACAGATTCGTTATTTTTATTTCATGACCGGTTTCAGTCAACTTAGACTATCTTCAGATGACTAGCACCACCTGCCACCATGGTGCTAGTCATCAGTAGATGGTTTAAGTTGACTGAAACCGGTCATGAAATAAAAATAACAGTTCTGCGATCTTGACTGTTTTAATTTTAATTTTAAGCATTGTAACGATCGCTGTTCGCTATTATGATTTCTAAAATTTATGTTTTTTATATATTAAATTATCATCACAGCGCTGTCATCCCAAAGAAATGTTTTCCAAAAATATGCGTCTATTTTGAGATTACAGCATGTATACTAGTTACTGTCATCAGATGTTCAGATGTTTGTATAGCTTATGGGACTTAACTACGGGGTCATCAGTCCCTAAACTTACAAACTACTTATGAGCTAACTAATACTAACGCCGGCACAAAATCCATGCCCGAAGGGGGATTCGAATCCCCGACCGTAGTGGCCGTGCAGACCATGACTGGAGCGCCTCAGTCCCCTTGGCCATCGCGTCTGGCTAGTGTCATCTGAAAAAGACTTGAAATCTCCCGTGGATGAACATCTTTATATATGAAAAGAAATAGCTGTGCTTAATTCTCGCTCAAACGAAGAAATAACTTTGCCGATTTGAATAATTTTCCTTTATTTTGCCCGCTTGAATACCGGGATGGTTTAGAAAAATAAACAGGACAATCGCAAAGGAACGACTGAAAAAGGAATATAATCTAAAATCCCGTTAACAACAGTTTGAGAACTGCATACACACAAAGAAAAAGGAACACACTGCTACTCCTTTGATCAATGACATTATTAATACGTGAACACGAAAGTTGAAGTACCCCTGTTTAATCTTAACTTTCTTATATACAAAGAGGAATGTCCCTTTTGTGTATGTATTTCTTTGTTTGTTTCTTTGCAATTTATTGAAATCTACAGATTTATATCGATCTTTATGAGATTTTGTAAACTCGACTTTCAAATGATGACGGAGGTCACTGTCTACATAAAATTTGATACGGTGGATGGCGGAGGGTATCTACATCTACATGGGATACTCTGCAAATCACAATTAAGTGCCTGGCAGAGGGTTCACGAACCACCATTATACCATTTATCTCCCATTCCATTCTCGAATATCGCGCGGGAAGAAAGAAAGCCTGAATCTCTCTGTTCGATCTCTGATTTCTCGTATTTTATTCTGATAATCATTTCTACCTATGTAAGTGGCAGTCAACAATATATTTTCACATTCGTAGGAGAATGATGGCGATTCGAGTTTCGTACGTAGCCCACGCCGCAGCGATAAGCGCTGTTGTTGTAATGATTTCCATCCCAGATCCTGTATCGTTTCCGTAACGCTCTCTCCCCTGTATCGTGACAATACGAAACGAGCTGCCCTTCTTTGGACTCTTTCGGTGTCCTCCGTCAAACTCACCTGATAAGGGATCGCATACTGGGCAGCAACACTCCAAAAATGGACGGACAAGCGTAGTGTATGCAGTTTCTTTTGTAGTTCTGTTGCATGTTTTAAGGGTTCTGCCAATAAAACGCAGTCTCTGGTTCGCCTTTCCCACGACATTATCTACGTGTTCTTTCCATGTTAAGTCTGAAGTATTTTGTGGAGTTTACGGCCTTCACTTTCGATTGATTTATCTTGTAAACAAAGCTTAGGCCTAACGGCTTTCTTTTCGTACTCATGTGGACGACTTCACACTTCTCATTATTTAGAGTCAATTGCCAATTTTTACACCATAGTGATATCTTATTCAGATCGTTCTGCCGTTGGTTTTGATCTTCAGGTGATTTTACTAGACGGTAAATGACGGCGTCATCTGCAAACAACCTAAGAGAGCTACTTAGATTTTCCCCTAAATCGTTTATGTAAATAAGGAACAGCAGAGGACCAGTAATCTACTGTTTTATTGCTGTCTTCAAGAAATTGTGCACACCTGGGCATCAAAAGCAGGCGCTGGTGGTCAGGAGGGATAACTGGAATAACGGCTACGCTGTGAGGTGGCGCTAGTTTCTGCAGGTGGCAGCTGCGTGGCCCGCTAGTGGCGCGTCGCTCGCTCCTAATGGCGATAACTGCCAGTCCTGCTGCGTCACACAAAAAGTGGCGCCAGCCACAGGAAGTTGCAACAGCGGGACGCAGCCGTCAGCAGGCCGACACTGCTACCGCGCCAAAAAAATGGCGAGCACCGCTCCGCACCAAGGAGCGGCGACCGGCGTGGACTGGCGCAGTGCCAAAGCGTCAGAAACACGAAGGAACAGCGCGGCTCAAAATGTCATCTGAATGTTAACACTTCGTTTCCGTCGTTTCCCTTCTACTTGGTGGTGTAACGTTCTTCGTATTTTGAGGTAACTTTCTGTTTTTTAAAATATTGATGATGATTATTGATGGTAGGCAATTGCGTAACTTTAGTCTTCTTCGGTTCGATAGTCTAATAGGCTATTTTGTATTTATCTTCTACTTCAGAAATTTAGGTTAGTACTCATGTCTGATCGATCGAATTGAATTATTGTTTCTTATTTCACCTGAACGTACTGCGAAGTATTACTTTCCTGAGCCTATTTAATGTCCTTAGCTTTATTAAAACGTTTGACATAAATATTAATCTAAAGATTCTGAAACGCAGCATAAGCCTCCCACAAAAATTAACAATCGAAGAGAACTACCATATACAGAAAGCCATAATAGAAAAAAAAGAAATAATAAATGAATACGCAGCCCTCTGCGACGGAACCATATTCTCTGCCCTCAAAGAACTTACAGAAAACCCATAAACACACACACACAGACAGACACACTAAAACGAAAACAACATGATTCAAAAACTCCCGCCCCCACCACAGTCAGCTGTTCTTAACACTACTCCCAGAATTCAACTGCCCACCATCTTGTTTTCATAACATAAACATTGAGTGAAGTGAAAGTGACACAGTGCCTGTCCACAACACGAAAAACAGAGCACATCCATCAAAGTAAGCGACAAAAACTTGCCATAAATACTTACACATTTTGTTATAGAAGCAGTAGCTACAATAAAACTAAACCAAAACACATAAACTACGTCCTGTATTTTCGTAAAAATGCCGATATTTACAAGCTAACCATTCACCACATTAAAGAGACACGATTTGGTTTTCAGATGACAAACTGTCAAAAAATATCAGTGACGTTTTGTGAGTTGAAGAACCACAAACATAACTACATGTGGTATTAAGGTAGGCCTAGCATACCTATAAAAATAAGAAACGATGTATAGTAGTCTCACAATTATCTGTAGTTTTTACTGTTAATGTACAAAAGTAACAATCATTTCATTGTTAATTTGAATTTGACAGACAATACGAATTAAATATCCCACTCATGATGCCGCAACGCCAGCGAAACATGTATGGGAGAAATCAAAAAACATTTGTGTTTGCTCAAGGCGGACCTTACCTATAAAGCAAATACAGATTCTTTATCTCAGGGGTTATATATTGTTATGAAAGTTTATCTTTTTTATCTGTCCCGGCAGTTCACTAAAACGAAGTCAGTTACACAAGTACTAATTTATTTACACCTTTCATGAAATAGTCTTTGGAAGTTTGCTTTTATTACGGTTCATCTCGCTAAATAGTGGATTAAGTAAATTATACTACATATTGCGATCTGTCACAGTCGAAGATATTCATTTAAGCACTGTTCAAAATATCATTGATTTGGTAAAGGTTCTAACTACGGATGAACTCTGTTAAGACACTTTTTAAATCTCACATGTTTCTAAGTTCTTCAAAATCACACAGTACACAATAAATGCACTTGCACAAAGACACTTCAATAATTCACAGTTCGGCAACTATATTTATCACAGTTAATGTTTTACAACAGAATCTCTGATATCTCTTACAGTTCATATTAACTTTGATCTTCTTCAATAAAGTTCATAATGAAAGTTTTAGTACTCTTCATAAAACAGTTATTCTGATCTACCTAACATTGATCATTATATGTTCGGGAGGCAGAATTTTTATAACTATCTTCAGAAGCCTAACCCGATCTAAAGTCCGTAGATATTACTGTCGCAAATCGCGACACTTTAGAATTATTCACCTGATCCTATCAAAATCTCAATACTTTACAAGAAATGAATTTGTCGCAAATTAACAAGTTCATAACTAAACCCATAGTTAAACTCATAATGAGCTAATCGCGTAGACCTAACTCATAGGGAGCTGAATACATAGAGAGAGAGAGAGTAACATGACTGAGGGTACTATTTATACTAGTTTTCCAACAAAAGATGACTGTAATTTAGTGTGTTTTGGCTAACTTATTCTGTGGCCTTGGCTATTCTGTATTCCAAAGATATGAACTGATTTCTTTTAAAATAAAATAAAAAACGTGAATACTGTCTAGTAAAAATTAATAAAACTCAAAATTGACGGAAATGGCTATTCTAATGTTTTGATCGCGATGTAGTGTTACAATAGCAAGGAAAATAATTGAAGCCCTCAATATCACAACTGCACAAGCCCACTTCATGACACTACACGAGTCTAATATAAAATATAAAAATATAAAATAAATATAAAAATTGTCTTTCGGTTGTTGAAGTAATCTCTTGGCTGTTGAAAGTAAATTATTTATTTTAATTTCACAACATGTTTTATCTGGTGAGCTGTCAGTAGAAAACATATACAACCAATAAGTCAAAATTATTTGCAATTTACAATGAAAGGCAATATTTTTATACAGTAATTTTAAATTATTTGGAAATACGTACTCGTACTAACAGACCTCTGGGGCATTTAAATAATTTAAATATACAGTTGTTAGTGTACATGTTATGTAGTACCATATACGAGGTTCGTCCACAAAGTAAGTTCCGTTTCTATTTCTATCCGCGGCAGGGCTACGATCGGGCTTCCGAGCATGCGCGGCAGTTATTGTGACTCAAAAGGAAGTCCTGTACGCCATTTTAAGATCGCTGCTGCCGACGTGTGCTTTGAAGTGCTTCTTTATAATGTCAACCGTAATGGAAAATGCCTCCGCGTGTGAAATCAGATCCGTGATTCGTTTTCTAAATGGAAAGAAAGTTAAAACAAAGGAAATTCAGCGGCAAATCTGCGAGGTTTACGGACAAAATGCAATGAGTGATTCAGTGGTTAGAAGATGTGTCAGACTGTTCAATGAAGAACGTGATCAAGTGCACGATGAAGAAAGAAGTGGCCGCCCGTCTGTGGTTACCGATGAACTGGTTCATACATTTGAAAAGAAGATTAAGCACAACCGTAAGTTTATATTTAGTGCCCTTGCTGTGGAAGTTCCTCAAATCTCAAGATAACTAATTCATGAAATTGTTACTGAAAAACTGAAATTTCGAAAACTTTGCTCACGTTGGATACCCAAAATTCTACCGAACAACACAAAAAACAAAGGATGGGCAGTGCACTTCGGTTTTTGATACGCTACTAACAAGAAGGCGATGGTTTTCTTTTTCGGATAGTCACGGGGGACGAATCTTGGGTATCATAAGACACCCCTGAAACAAAACGGCAATCAATGGAATGGAGGCACACTTCATCCCCGCTGTCTTTTGGGACAGAAAAGACATTATGATGATTGATTTCTTACCAGGAGGTCCAACAATCAATGCACATGGTTACTGCGCGACCTTTAAGAAATGGCACCGCGCAATACAGAATAAGCACCGAGGATTATATCAAAAGGTTTTTTTCTGTCAAAGGTGTTTCTTTTTTCCCACGATAATTCCTGACCTCACACGGCAAATGTGACCAAACAACTCTTTCGGGAATTTCACTGGTGCGTGTTTGATCATCCTCCGTACAGCTCGAACCTCGTACCTAGCGACTTTCATCTCTTCATTCCAATTTTAATTCTCTGTTTGCTTCATTATTGTTCAGAAGACATAAACAAGTCTGTGTCTTTGCTGAACTTGGTCCGGTAGATGTCCCCCTTTGAGACATCATTTTGTGCCTGGGACATTTTTCGGTAAGATTTCTATTTCTCTAATTATTTCGACTTCTCAGTTTAAATGGGACACTGTATTCGTCTCAATGATGATCATATCAACTAAAGTTTCTAACATTTATTCTATGTTCTGGTGTTAGTTACAATACTACACAAGTCCAGGACTTGTGTTGTTACGGAAGTCGCCCCATGCGTATGAATGGATTACAATGATGAACTCCTCCAAGAACATTAACACTATTGATGTAAAACAGAGTATAACAATCGGCTTCAAGAATGTCCAAAAAATGAAGAGGACAATCGCCGTCACAAAGATAAATGGAAGGTAACCATTTAAAAAGTGATAAAATACAGTTCAAACTTCATTACTACCAGAACAACATCAAGTGGTTTTGTAAGTGAAACAATTTTCTTGAAAGTCACCATTGAGAGAGGTATACATTTGTTCATATATTTATAAATCTGTTGAACCAAACTGCAATGATCATCAGTCCTTAAACTTACAAACTACTTAAAATAAACCCATGCCTCAGGGAGGGCTCGAACCTCCGACGGCGAGCCACCGCGCGCTCCGCAGCAAGGCGCCTCAGATTGCTCGGCTACTCCACCGCTGCGTTGAACTAGGTCAGTTGAGAAAGGAATATGTGACTGAACTACCAATCAAAGTTCTTAAAGCGAAAAATATTACTAAATACCCCTCTTCTGTTCACCATAAACATCGTTCTTACTTTCAAAACCTTGTTGACAAATGTGGGACGATTAGACGTTTTAATATAGAAAAGTCAGAAGACGAAGTCTGAGACTCAAAATGTGGATGTGATTTACGGTAAGGTGTGACTTATGTCTATTTTGTTGACAACAAAATAAATAGAAATCGTGCTTCACTTTAACTTTTCAGGGGTGGTGGTTATCGATATGAACTACGTCTTTCACAACGTCTGGTTGGCAAATGGAGCAGCAATTTTCATTGTGACACTGTTTGCTAATGAGAGAGTTATCGATAGGTCTGCTGCCACATCTGGTCACCAGGAGTTTAAAAATACGTGATTATCACTGATAACCACCGCCCCTGAAAAAGACTCTTGTACAGTATCTCTACGGCATCATATTAGCGAGGTTGCTAAATTTCAGGGGAAATCTTTTATTTTCCGTAACTAAACATTTGCGTACCTACGTTTCTATGAACTTTATTCTTTAGTTTCATTTGTAGAATAACATATCGAAATGTTCGCATAGCTTCGTGAATCACCCTGTATAGCACTTGCAGGTGTCGTTAGTGCACCTGCACTTAACTGCTAATCGTTCATATCTCTCAGAGCGGTGGAGTGACCGAGCGTTCTAAGGCGCCTTGGTGCAGAGCACGCGGTTGCTTGCTGTCGGAGGTTCGAGTCGTCCCTCGGGCATTTTCAAAATGTTCTAATTTTTGTAAATCTATGTGACTTAACTTGGAATATCATCAGTCCTTAGGCTTACAAACTACTTAAACTAACCTAAGGATAACACACACACACACACACACACACACACACAAACACACAGACACATCCATGCCCGAGGGAGGATTCGAACGTCCAAAGGCGAGCAACTGCGCGCCCCGCAGCAAGGCACCTTAGAACGGTCGGCCACCGCGGCCTTCGGGCTTGGATGTGTTTATTTATCCTTATGTTAGTTTACTTAGTTTAAGTAGTTTGTAAGCCTAGGAACTGACAACCGTAAAAGTTATGTCCCACAGATTTACAAACATTTGAACATTTGCATGTCTCTCGTCGTTGCAAATGTCAACCACTTTGATGCCTCTCTCAGGACAGTGTATTTGGGTTGGCGGACGTGTAAATTTGACTCAGGTCGCTGTATGGACCCTTCTTGCTGGGCTGTTGACCTCAGAAGGCCGTGCGTGAGGGTAAGCCGGTGCGTCGTGAGTGGTGGTCACGCGAGAATTGCAAGCCGAGAGTCGGAGAGTCGCGGCCACGTCCAGCTCGCCTCGGCGCCTCGTGTTTCCGGACAGGGAGGGACACCGCGGCAAATATTTGGCGACTGGAAGGCGCGAAGAACAGCCGTAATGGAATTTGCTGGCGGCGTGATTACGCGGCCTCCAAATGGAAGGCAAACAGAGCTGACGGCCCGCTAATTGCACGAGTGGGCTGTGCTGTGCTGTGCTGTGCGCGTTTACACTGGCGAGTGGGCGTGGCCACCAGCACTGGCCGAGGGGAGCCGCGTTCTTCACGCCAGAGCGGACGCAGCGAACGAACGTCGGCGAAAAGAGTACTCGCTTTGCGGTGAAAGGTCCAAAGACTTTGTAAAAATAACTAGGCTTCCTAAAGGCGCTGGTGTCGAGAATAATTTGAACCAATTGACTTAAATTGGAAGGAACACGTAGATAATGTCGTGGGAAAGGCGAACCAGAGACTGCATTTTATTGGCAGAACCCTTAAAGATGCAACAGAACTACTAAAGAAACTGCATACACTACGCTTGTCCGTCCTTTATGGAGTATTGCTGCCCAGTGTGGGATCCTTATCAGGTGGATTTGACGGAGGATATCGAAAGAGTCCAAAGAAGGGCAGCTCGTTTCGTATTGTCACGATACAGGGGAGACAGCGTTACGGAAATGATACACGATCTGGGATGGGAATCATTACAACAACGGTGCTTATCGCTGTGGCGTGGGCTACTTACGAAACTAGAATCGCAAACATTGTCCTCCGAATGCGAAAATATATTGTTGACTCCCACTTACATAGGTAGAAATGATCATCAGAATAAAATACGAGAAATCAGAGCCCGAACGGAGAGATTCAGGTGTTCATTCTTCCCGCGCGCTATTCGAGAGTGGAATGGGAGATAAAATAGTATAACGATGGTTCAATGAACCCTCTGCCAGGCACTTAAATGTGATTTGCAGTGTATTTCATGTAGATGTAGAACTTTCGGCCGGCCGCCAGGATAGCGGCAAGCGTCAGATAAATACGAGTGTTGTTAGGATATAAATCGTGTTTTATATAGCTATTGCGGTATATATACTCAGTTGGTAGTCATGTCTGTATTGTTATTGCAGTATACATCAAGCACGATTCTGAAGAGCTGCTCAGCATTGAAGTAAATAAACCGATGTAAGAAAGGAATAAAAAGAACGAATACCTGTTTTCCTTAGCCCCACTACTTGCGTTCAGAGATAGGGGAAAGTCGGGTATATTTAGGGGGACATGAAAGGAGCTTCCCAGAAGAATGTGCTGTTAAGCTAGAATCACATTCGGGCGTCCCCTGGGTAACGGGTTTTTCTTGCCGGCCAATCCTTCCAAATTCAGGGACATCAAGGCATAGCTAGTGTAATGACTAGTCAACATAGGACCATTTCAGGTCCAATCATGACTATTATCTCTGTCAATATCGAGGGTTTGTCCTTATTCAAAGAGGAACTGATAAAATACCTATGTAAGAAACATAAATATGATGTCCTCTGTTTCCAAGAAACTCACAGAGAGAATATCCTTAATCACCCAAAAATACAAGGCATGCGTTTGGCGGCAGAGAGGCCCCATCGTCAATATGGCACTGCTGTTTTTGTGAAGTCTGAAATTCAGGTACTGTCGACCAGCGTATCAGACATAAATGACGTAGAGATCGTCACAGTTGAACTTAAAAACAGTACCATAACATATGTGTACAAACCACCACTAAGTAACTTCAACGTCAATGTAACTCAGAAGCATAATAGTACAAAAATAAATTTTGTAATTGGCGATTTCAATAGCCACAGCACTACATGCGGATACCCTCAAGATGACGAGAAAGGGATGGCGGTTATCAGCTGAGCAGAGTCCAACAAGCTAGCTTTAATGCACGACCATAAACTTCCACTCTCTTTTAATACTGCCAGATGGCAAAGGGGATATAGCCCTGACCTAATTTTTGCTACAGAATCTGTAAGTCAGCAATGCATAAAAACAGTATGCCCACCTATACCAAAAACCCAACACCGACCTATAATGTGCCAAGTTCTGACTGCTGTGAGACCAGTTTGTGTACCATTCCGCCGAAGGTACAATTTCAGGAAGCCGACTGGCTAAAATATTAGGAAATCTTGAATCGCGAGGTAGCATTCTTACCTCCTAACCCTGACTCATATGATAAGTTCACAGATGCCGCAGCCCTCTTCTAGGCTAAGAATGTGGAGAAACCTTTCTTTACATCTGCATAATTTTTTTTAAATTAATATGTAGGTATTTTATGATGTCTCTGACACGAATAAGTAAGTATTTAGAAAATGTTCAAATGTTTGTAGAGCATATGGGACTTAACTACGGGGTCATCAGTCCCTAAACTTACAAACTACTTATGAACTAACTACAACTAAGGACGGCACAAATATCCATGCCCGAGGGGCCATTCGAGCCCCCGACCGTAGGGGCCGTGCAGACCGTGACTGAAGCGCCTCAGTCCCCTCGGCCACCGCGGCCGGCAAGTATTTAGAAAACAAACATATTTGTTGTGCTCCTCTACTTATCAAAACTTAATATTTCTCCTTTGCGTCCCTATGATTTAAGCCCGTGCATCAATAAGGTTTTTATTTTATTTTATTTATTTATTTATTTATTTATTTATTTATTTTTTTTTTTACATTGTGACCTAAAGTAGATTCAGGAAAGTTCAACATCACAGCGGCGCCTTTAACAGGCTTACCACTGCTTACACGCTGCATTGCCTCTTTCAATGATTCCTTGCTGCATTTCTGTCACACTGTTTACCTTATAAAATGCGTAATGCGTCATCTTAACCGCAACCGACATTTTGGATTCAGATTTATACACGCACACAGTCTTACAAAATAAATTGATTAAATCATCAAAAATCCACAGGGTTCAATGAGAATCAACTCATATTCATTAATTCAAAAGTATTACTTTCATGAAGCTTATTTAAACTGCAGGAAAAATTGTTGTCAACAAAACAATGACGAAGCGGTTCATTTCAACAGACATGTCTGCAGAGCGCGCTAAGGCAGCAATACCATAATGCACGTTCCACAATCTGGAGTTATCAGAGAAACTGAAGCCGGCCGTGGTGGCCGAGGGGACTTAGGCGCACCAGTTACGGTCTGCACGGCCACTACGGTCGGGGGTTCGAATCCCCCCTCGGGCATGGATATTTGTGCCGTCTTTAGTCTTAAACGATTTACTTTAGGCAGTACTGGTGGACAGGAAGTTCAAAAAACTTCATTTTACGATTGTGTAAAATAACTATTGGGGGCACGAGATCAGTTGCCTCAATGCATTTCGAATTTTTGTTCATGAAATTAATATTAGAAACTTGTAAGAAAAAATATAAAGGTCATCTGCTTTACATTTAGGTATAAGAACTGAAACGAGTTTGAAAAAGTGTGTATAGTTCCATATATGACTGACACATAGCCACACTGATTGCTCATTGTGAAGTTGAACCCAATGATGATAGTTGCTGATTTTTGAGCAGTTCACGCTGTAAGGTATTTGGCTTAAAGTATTAAAAATCTAATATTCATGCTAGATACCCTAATGCTAAGGTTAGGTGCACTTAGTTATGAAAATATTATGGCATACTTCGTATTCTTAAAAGAATTTGGAAGTGGCTGGTTGCTGTATTCACAAGGTAAGACGCTATTTTACAGTTATGTATCTGACGGGAAATATTCATTTTCGGTCGATTTTACTCATTAGCTGTTTCAGGCAGCCATGTTTCTTTTTTTTATGCTAAAAAAATATCTGAATATTGGACAATGCAGCGGGTACTCAAGCAAAGAGGTTAAGAAACTCTTTCGAAATTAATGTTTATACAAAAGTTTCACCATCGTAGAATATACTGAGAAAGTGGCAAAAAATCGTCTCTGACGATAAATTCCGTTCATATGCTGCACTTAAAAAGCTAAAAAAACTAAATATTATAATTCGGTATGTTTAGATAGAAGAAACACTGTTGGCCGATTTCTACACCAATTCTACACCAATTATATATTTAAATGAGACACAGTTTTCTCGACTTAAATCAAATGACTGCACTTTCTAATCAAAAGCGTCTTACGCACATCTAAAGTTCACGCGGAAGTTTGCTACCATAATGGCCGCCGAGGCGCTCTTCGGTTTGCTCACTTTTCGCAGTCAGCCGCTTACGGGATTGTGGAGCTTCGAAAGGTCCGTGAGCAGCGTTCGTTCGGCATTCACAAGTGTTCACTCGTCATTCATCGGTTCATCAAAGTTATGTTCGCTTTCGCATCGCTTCGGCGCTCGCGCCGGTGTAAAAGATGCAGAACGGATGAAAGTACTATTTTAGCAGACTGCAGATGCCGAAAAAAAGACCTCCACGTATAAAATACTGTGAACGTAAATGAAGATATTTATCTGCGTCTACCACTATAACATAAAACGAACACTGACGTGTCTAATCATAACGTAATCTCATGCTCGCTGCACAAGGGTAACGTTATAACAATTGTACCAGGTTGATATAAAACGAACTGTTCGGTTCTTTAGACTGTATAATAATAACAACAAAATTGCAAGCTAGATCCACAAGAGAAACTTAAATATAATCAGATAGTGGATATAGGTCGAGGATTTTAATTGAAATACAATACTGGCCATTAAAATTGCTACACTAAGAAGAAATGCAGATGATAGATGGGAATTCATTGGACGAATATACTAGAACTGACATATGATTACATTTCTACGCAATTTGGGAGGATACATCCTGAGAAATCAGTACCCAGAACAACCACCTCTGGCCGGCCGCGGTGGCCAAGGGGACTGAGGCGCTTCAGTCACGGTCTGCACGGCCACTACGGTCGGGAGTTTGAATCCCCCCTCGGGCATGGATATTTGTACCATCCTTAGTTGTAGGTAGTTCATAAGTAGTCTGTAAGATTAGGGACTGATGACCCCGTAGTTAAGTCCCTTAAGCTTAACAAACATTTGAACCACCTCTGGCCTTAATAACGGCCTTGATATGCCTGGGCGTTGAGTCAAACAGAGCTTGGATGGCGTGTACAGGAACAGATGCCCATGCAGCTTCAACACGATACCACCGTTCATCAAGAGTAGTGACTGGCATATTGTGACGAGCCAGTTGCTCGGCCACCATTGACCAGACGTTTTCAATTGGCGAGAGCTGGAGAATGTGCTGGCCAGCGCAGCAGTTGACCATTTTTCGTATCCAGAAAGGCCCGCACAGGACCTGCAGCATGCGGCCGTGCATTATCCTGCTGAAGTGTAGGATTTCGCAGGGATCGAATGAAGAGTAGAGCCACGGGTCGTAAAACATCTGAAATGTAACGGCCACTGTTCACAGTGCCATCGATGCGAACAAGAGGCGACCAAGACGTGTGATCAACGGCACCCCATACCATCACGCCGGGTGATACGCCGCATGCTTCCAATGTGCGTTCTCCGCGATGTCGCCAAACACGGATGCAACCAACATGATGCTGTGAACATAACCTGGATTCATCCGAAAAAATGACTTTTTGCCATTCGTGCACCCAGGTTCGTCGTTGCGTACACCATCGCAGGCGCTCCTGTCTGTGATGCAGCGTCAAGGGTAAACGCAGCCATACTCTCCGAACTGTTAGTCCATGCTGCTGCAAACTTCGTGGAACTGTTCGTGCAGATGGTTATTGACTTGCAAGCGTCCCCATCTGCTGACTCAGGGATCCAGACGAGGCTGCATGATCCGTTACAGCCACGCGGATGAGATGCCTGAATTCTCGACTGTTAGTGATACGGGGCCGTTGGGATCCAGCACTGCGTTCCGTATTGCCCTCCTGAACCCACCGATTCCATACTCGGCTGTCATTGGATCGCGAGCAACGCGAGTAGCAATGTCGCGATACGATAAACAGCAATCGCGATAGGTTACAATCTGACCTTTATCAAAGTCGGAAACGAGCTGGTACGCATTTCTCCTTCTTACACGAGGCATCACAACAACGTTTCACCAGGCAATGCCGGTCAATTGCTGTTTGTGTATGAGAAAGCGATTGGAAACTTTCCTCATGTCAGCACATTGTAGGTGTCGCCACCGGCGCCAACCTTGCGTGAATGCTCTGAAAAGCTAATCATTTGCATATCTCATCATCTTCTTCCTGTCGATTAATTTTCGCGTCTGTAGCACGTCATCGTCGTGGTGTAGCAATTTTAATGGCCAGGAGTATATATTCCAAGACTGGGACATGAGACGTAAATTATGAATGAAATACCCAAGTTAACTGTGAGATATTCTGCAAATTTATTGGTTTACGAACCGGTTTTCGACTGTTACTCCACCATCAGGTAAACATAACAAGTTTAAGTTTTAAAGATCCTTAATTGTTACCTGATGATGGCGTAACAGCCGAAACTGGTTCGTAAACCAATAAATTTGCAGATTATCTCACAGTTATCTTGTGTGTTTCATTCATAATGTATGAAATATTCCGTCAAGAACCGACGGAACAGTCAGTGACTAGGTCGTAAATTAAATCATTTGCTTGTGCCTGCTTGAGGTAAAACAAACTGTATAGCTCATAACTTTGTACAACCATAAAGAGCCGGCCGCGGTGGCCGAGGGGACTGAGGCGCTTCAGTCACGTTCTGCACGGCCGCTACGGTCGGGGGTTCGAATCCTCCCTCGGGCATGGATATTTGTGCCGTCCTTAGTTGTAGCTAGTTCATAAGTAGTTTGTAAGTTTAGGGACTGATGACCCCGTAGTTAAGTCCCATTGACTCTACAAACATTTTTTGAACCACAACAAAATTCCAAGCTACACAATGTGATCAAAAGTACAGGAATTCCATACCGCATCAGGATTCACTACAAGTACTATGACAGGCGGAAGGTGAGAAAACTTTAATTTCATGGTCTAACGGCTGCCCATAAGCCACACATAAGAAGTTGAAGCCGAAAGACGCCTCGCTTGATGTAAGGAGCGTAAACATTGGACGACCGAACACTGGGAAAACATTGTATTGAGTGACGGATCGTGGTGCACAATGTTTGGATCCTATGGCAGTTTGGGGTATGGCGGATGCCCATTGAGCGTCATCTGCCACCGTGTGTAGTGCCATACCTTGTTGATTTGCGTGGCACAACTCTACATTGATGATTTAAGCACATTCTTGCTTCTCACTCTTGAAGATCAATTTGTGGATGGAGACTGCATCTTTTAAAACGATCGAACATAATGCGCGGTCTTTGGTGGAGTGGTTACACGACACTAACATCCCTGTAATGGATTGGCCTGCACACAGTCCTACCTTGAATCCTACAGAACACCTTTGGGATGTTTAGGAGCGCCGACTTCGTGCCACTCACCGACGTTCATAGTGCACCTGCACGAAAGTAAATATAAAGATTTGTTTGTATCAGTATGACATTAAACGAACAGTTCAGTGTGATGGTAACGTAATTTCATACTACCTACACAACAGAACACTAACTGCTTAACAAACCTCGATTTCTCAAAAGATTAATATGAACAAGTAACAGGTTTACCAAAATATAAACTACTCCTCGCAACGAGTAAACAGCATGTAAACAAGCTCGCACTTTCGAATGTATATCCATGAGCCGCTCGTGCGGACTGGTAGCTGCAATTCCGTTAATAGTATCCTGCCAGTACGTATTTACTGCTTATCCAAAATATCAGAAACTTTTTTTTTTTTTTTTTTTTTTTTTTTGGTGCTTTACTGCCATACACAAAAATCATGCCTGATTTCACTGTTTGCCATCCACACTTCTGATGTCCCACTACATCCTAGCAGATGCAATCTGGAGAGTACAACATAAGCGCCAAATAAATATACACGCAGCGTTCGCTCGAGCTCACACACTCAATGCTCGTTCACCAGAGTTCTCTTCTGATCGTCTAGTGTAAATGCTCATTCGTAAGTACAAGCGAATGAAGTGAACACTAGCGAATTGATCTCTGGGATGCACGTTCGCTTTCGTTCTTTTCGGTGTAGAGGCTCCATTAGACAGTCGTGCCGTCTGGTCTCTTGCAACTGGCCGCTGCACGAAATATTTACCGAATTTCACAACTAATAATCTAACTTAACACGTACTTGATAATTATACGAACCGCTCTTTAGATCATGGCAAGCACCGTCAAACAACTCTCCGACTATGTAGCTACTATTCCATTCTAGAATATCGCACATGACGTGACAACAGTTCAGTCTCTCCGTTAAAGCTCTAATTTCCCTTACATGCCTTGCCACATACTTGCTGGTATGAATACGTTCGAAAACGACGCTTGCAAAAATTAATTCTTCAGGAGCACTATATACAGTTCTGTTGATTACAGAGATAAGAGGAGAAGCGTTTTGAATAGCTTTTGGCCTGGCGATCTTTTATATACCTATCAGAAGAATGTGCGTAACGGGTCAACATTCACAAAGTAAAAATTTAAACGCTACACACTTCTCGCAAGTCAGCCGAATTGAGCAAAACGACGACACTGTAATAGGCTTCTTCTCTGATTATGACCAACCGGGAAACAAAGAAATAGTAAAGTTTGGCGCTTAAAGATTGCCAGATCTGAATAAACACAAATATTCAGTACCGTGTTGCCGGCCTCGGTGGCCGAGGGGACTGAAGCGCTCCAGTCACGGTCAGCACAGCCACTACGGTCGGGGGTTCGAATCCCCCCTCGGGCATGGATATTTGTGCCGTCCTAGTTCGTAAGTAGTTCATAAGTAGTTTGTAAGTTTATGGACTGATGACCCCGTAGTTAAGTCCCATAAGCTTAACAAACATTTGAACATTTGAATTACCGTGTTAGAACAAAATCAAAGCCGCGGTGGAGTGGCCGAGCGCATTGAGGCGCTATGCTGTGATGCGCGAGGCCGTTCCCCGTCGGGAGTTCGAATCCCCCCTCGGGCATGGATGTTTGTGCCGTCTTTAGTATAAGGTAGTTCATAAGTAGTTTGTAAGTTTAGTGACTGATGGCCCCGCAGTTAAGTCCCAAAAGCTTTACAAACATTTGAAAATTTTGGGGGAAAAAAAAGAAAAAAAGAAAAGAAAAGAAAAATCAAGTCCGTCGGGGAAAGGGCATTAATTACCAACTTCACGACGTCAAAATCTAAACTCAAATAACAGAAAATAATTTCCAATGAATAATTAAGCACCGGAGACCATATTACTTTAGCCAATAACAACACTTTACATAATAAGACAAGACCATCAGCAAGCAGAAAACGGAGAGAAACAAGATTCTAAACTACCCTCACAGTCTAACATCTACAATCGCGACACTCACGTCTGTAAAAGTTGTCACCAACTGACAGTTGCAACGACATTAGCGCTCCTAGTGGTGGGGAAGCCGCCGAAGGAGTGATGTTTGTTTATAATTATTTTTCTAAGTAATTCACTAAATAGTATAATTTTGCGTTACAGCCAATAGTAAAATATCAAGAGACATACATAATACGGAAATTAATGTAAACACAGCCGAATTCGACTGGTACAGTGGTATAAAGAGCACCTTCGGCATGAAAAAATACTTACGAATATGTGTATATTTGCTGATTACTCAAATCAAAAATGTTTGTACAGCTTAAGGGACTTAACTACGGGGTCATCAGTCCCTAAACTTACAAACTACTCATGAACTACTTACGAACTATGACGACACAAATATTCATGCGCGAGGGGGGATTCTAACCCCTGACCGTAGTGGCCGTGCAGACCGTGACTGGAGCGCCTCAGTCCCCTCGGCCACCGAGGCCGGCTTCTGCTTACTCCGCTGAAAGTAAGTAGAATATAAACGTAAGAAAAACAAATTTCAATTATGATCTGTTGTTACTCTCACATGGAGATTTTTGACACGTAGCAAATCATTGTGGAGTCTAGTCATTCGCACGTTTTTACACCTCACTCGTCTTTCTTACACGCGTATATTCTTATGAGCGTAATTATTTTTGCTTAAAAAACAATGGTTTGAAGATTCTTACCGTTTGTGGTTCAGCTTTAGCAACAATTGTGGAATTTTTGTCTTCTGTGTTGGAAAAGATTGATTTTACCGATTTATTCTCACGTCTGTGGCGTTTCTCCTTGAGCTACAGCTGTGATGGCTGATTTGGTACGTTAAATAATGTGGTTATACGATTCTATATACGTTTCTACGTTCCACCTTCACCGATTTTACTGCAACTGTAGTGAAGCAACTTTAACGTTTCTGAGTAGGAAAACGACGTCTTCTCGCCAAAGGGCAGGTCTTCTAGTGTTTCCTACCTATTTTAATGGAAACTGAAATTATGAAATTATTCAGTAAAATCTTCAGATTACAAGATAATTGTAAATGAACAACCCTTTCGTACCTTGTCAGGGATCTTAGGAAACCTAAGACATACATGTATGGAGATATTTTAATTTATTACCTATTTTTATGGCACTACATACCTTCTATAACGTAATAAGTATGTTAAAATCAATGTAAACGATATTGTTTGCATTCATCCAATATCGTATTCAGAAATATAGCTTTCTGACAACTTAGAGCGCTGCTGTCCCAGTGTATAACGAAATTCTACAGGAGTGTCGTGAGTGTATTATATTGGGCTGTGCTGTTCTTGTTGTGGTCTTCAGTCCGCAGACTGATTTGATGCAGCTGCCTATGCTACCCTCTCCTGTGCTAGTCTCTTCATTTACATCCTTTTGAATCTGCTTACTGTATTCGTCCCTCGGTCTCCCTCGACAACTTTTACCCCACAAGCTTCCTTCCAATGCTAAGTTAACAATTCCTTGATGTCTCAGAATGTGTCCCACCAACCAACCCTTCTCTAGAAAATGCTAGAAATTGCTTTTCTTCCCAGTTCTGTTGAGCACCTCCACATTAGTTCGTGATCATCTAATCTTCTTCATTTCGAAAGCTTCTATCATCTTTTTGTCTGAACTCCTTATCGCCTAGGTTTCACTTCCATACCATACTACACTCCAGAGAAATGCTTTCAGAAAGGACTTCCTTACATTTAAATTAACGTTGGATGTTAACAAGTTTCGCTTCTTTAGAAACGCTTTCCTTCTCACACCCATTCTGTATTTTATATCTTCTTCGGTCATCAGAAGTTATCTCGTTACCAAAATAACAAAACTCACCAACTACGTTTATTGTTATCATTACCTAATCTAATTCCTCCAGCATCGCCTGCTTCTCTGGTACTACATTCAATTACCTTTGTTTTACTCTTGTTATACTTTTTATACCTTTCTTTTAAGACACTGTCTATTCCCTGTAATTGCTCTTCCAGGTCTTTTGCTCTCTCTGACAGAATTATTATGTCGCCAGCAAAAGACTGTGCTACTATGCGGAAAGTAGCAGACGCCTGTTATACGCTCGAATTTCACAGCTGAGCTTCTAGCCCTCTTATTAGGCTGTACTATACATGCGCCGACACCGTTCTCCTTCCTATGCCATCTGCTCTGACTCCCTCAGCGCCATCCAGAGTCTGAGAGATCCTTTTTCGGACCATCCTGTTGTGCACCGAATCAACCGCTCCCTTCAATTATTAGCTGCCGACGGCCCTCGCGTTCACCTCCTGTGGGTACCTGGCCACGCAGGCGTGCCTGGTAACGAGGCTACTGATGCCGCGGCCAAGGCAGCAACTCTCCTAACTCGGACAGCTACGTACTGTGTCCCATCGAATGATATTCGAGGGGATCTTTCCCGTCGCCTTACATCGTCGTGGTATAATGTGTAGTCCTTGCTTACAAATAATAAGCTTCGAAACCATTAAATCGCTCCCGGTGGCTTGGAAGACCACCTCACGCCGCTTGCGACGAGAAGAGGTCATCTTGGTTCGGTTGCGGATCGGACATTGCCGGTTCAGCCACCGCCACTCGCTAAATGGTGACCCCGTACCGCTGTGTTCCTATGGTCACCCGCTGACGGTGCACCATATTTTATTGTCTTGTTCAAATTTTACTCCTGTTGCCGCGGTGGAGTAGCCGAGCGGTCTAAGCGTCTCGCTGCGGAGCGCGCAGTTGCTCGCCGTGGAAGTTCGAGTCCTCCCAGGGGCATGGGTGTGTGTGTTGTCCTTAGGTTAGTTTACCTAGGTTTAAGTAGTTTGTAAGCTACGGACTGATGACCACGCAGTTTGGTCCGATAGATTTACAAACATTTGTAACATTTTACTCCTGTTAGGATTACACTGAATCTACCGGATACAATGGAAGAAATTTTAGCTGATGACGCACGATCTGTTGCTCGAGTATTGAATTTTATCAACTTGAGCTATTTGTCGAAGAACATTTAGGTCTTCCTTTTGTTGTATTTTATCCTATGCTTTTAGCTGATTTCATATAGGCTTCTTATCCTTGAGTATATTTCAGTTTTGATTCGGGTGATAATGACATCAGTTGTGCACCTTAAAAACACATTAAAAAACGGAATGTCGACGGTCACTTGCTTCAGCTACGGTTACATTAACCATCTAGCAAAATACCGCCCTCCCACCGCCCCACCCACATACACAGAGACGTTGCATCCATCTTTTACAGACTTATGCTGCCAGCGCCGCTCAGTGATCACCAGCTGGCGCCTGACTTGGCGGCAGCTCCAGACCTGGACGACCCCGCAGTGCCTCGCGCCTCGCCAGCCGCGGAGTCAGCTCGGCGCGCGGAAGTGACGCTCCGCGGCGACGCCGGAAGCGGGCGCGCCCCGCCCACCCGCCATGCTCGGCGGCGTCGCCGCGGGCCAATCAGCGGGCCAGCCGGCTGAAATTGGAGCGCAGTCCAACGGAACGGGCCGCCCCCAGCGCCAGAACAATGCGCCACTCAGCCGGGGGTCCGGCCGAGCGAGAGCGGATGCGCGGTGGGGACTCCGGCGAACACACGGCAGCTGCGAAAACTAGGCGCCGGTCGCTGCGTATGATCCCCATAACGTATATGGCCAGCGAGTTACCACTTGTTGTTGTTGTGGTGTTCAGACAAAAGTCTGGTTTGTTGCAGTTCTGCCCCCTCGCATGCAAACTCGGCAATGGCATAGGTGATTTCTCCTTCTGCTTGGGGAGGGAGGAGCACTCAGTCCTGTTCAATCATTCAGACCAACAACTCGGAATTAGGAAAGCCAGTCATGAAGAAATTGTTCCACTTGATATGCACGATGTATGAGACAGGAGAAATACCCTCAGACTTCAAGAGCCGCGGTGGAGCAGCTCAGCGGTCTATAGCGTCTCGCTTCGGAGCGCGCGGTTGTTAGCCGTGAAGGTTCCAGTCCTCCCTGGGGCATGGGTGTGTGTGTGTGTGTGTGTGTGTGTGTGTTTGTCCTTAGGTTAGTTTACCTTAGTTTAAATAGTTTGTAAGCTACGGACTGATGAGCACGCAGTTTGGTCCAATAGATTTACAAACATTTGAATTGAGACTTCAAGAAGAATATAGTGATACCAATTCCGAAGAAAGCAAGTGCAGACAAATGTGAAAACTACAGAATTATCAGTATAACAACTCATGGTTGCAAAATACTAACACGAATTATTTACAGACGAATGGGAAAACGTGGCGAAGATCAGTTTGGATTTGGGCGAAATGTAGTAACACGCAAGGCAATACTCACATTACGACTTATCTTAGAAGATAGATCAAGGAAAGGGAAACCTACGTTTTTGGCATTTGTGGGTTCTGCAGAAACCTTTCGACACTGTTGACTGGAATATACTCCTTCAAATTCTGAAGGTGCCAGGGGTAAAATACAGGCAGCGAAGATTTATATTCAACTTGTACAAAAGCCAGACAGCAAGAAAGGGTCGCAGTGGTTGGGAAGGGAGTAAGACGGAGTTGTAGCCTTTCTCCAATGTTGTTCAGTCTGTACATTAAACAAGCTGTGAAGAAATACAAGCAGAAATTTGGAGAGGGAAGTCCAGGGAGAGAGAATAAAAACCTTGCGGTTTGCTGATGACATAGTAAGTCTGTCAGAGACAGCAAAGGGACCTGGAAGAGCAATTAAACGGAATGAACCGTGTCTTGAAAGGAAGGTATAAGATGAACATTAACAAGAGTAAAACGAGGGTAATGGAATGCAGAAAATCAGACGATGCTTAGGGAATTATATTAGCTAATGAGACAATAAAAGTAGTATATGATTTTAGTTATTTCGGTAGCAAACTACTTCTGTCGGCCAATGTAAAGAAGCTATAAAATGCAGAATACCAATGGGAAGACAATCGCTCCTGAAGGAGCGAAATTTTGCTGACATACAATATACTTTAAATGCTAGGAAGTCCTTTCTGAAAACATTTGTCTGGAATGTAGCATTGTATGCGAGTGAAACGTAGACGATCAGGAATTCAAAAAAAGTTGATAGAAGCTTTCGAAATGTGGACTACAGACGAATGATGGAGATTAGATGGGTAGATCACGTAACTAATGAGGAGGTGCCCAACAGAATTAGAGAGAAAAGGTGTTTCTGCCATATCCTGACTAAGAGAGGGGATAGTTTGGTTGGACACATTCTGAGACGTGAAGGAATCGTCAATTTAACATTAGAAGGAAATGTGTGGGGTAAAAATCGTAGTGGGAGACCGAGGTACGAATACAGTAAGCAGATTCAAAACGATGAAGAGACTTACACAGGACAGGGTAGCGTTGAGAGCTACATGAAACCAGTGTGCAGACTGAAGACCACAACAACAACATCCCAATCCAAGATGAACTGTAAAAAGTCTCAATTTATAGAAATAGGACACAGCATGCATCATAACTTACTAAAAAATAATAAATAATGAAACTCATGGAGAAGAAAGTCTCATGACAATGACGGAGAAAGACCTCGGGAGTAAATAATAACAACTCTCAACTTCTGTATTTTTAATGTATTTGGTGTAAACAATCATATCCGATATACGTTTCATTTTCTTCAAGTAGTACATGAATCTGCAAATATAAATATTAAAACAAATATTAAAACATGTAATAGACACTATTTTTGAAACATACAAGTCGTCATATCTCAGCACTTTATAAATGAGTCTTATCATTATTTTCCCCAGAGATTTTCAATTCTAGAAAAGTACAAAGTACTTATCGGTTTCTTTTCTGTGTTTATATCGCTTGCGGAGATCATTTCAGCTGCAAAAAACAAATCTGAAATGTTTTAACAGCCCTCATTTAAGACGAGTAAAAAGCACGACAGACAAGCAGGAACAAAATAACAGAAACCAGACATCGAACATGAATTACATAATTCCAGAATACCTCGTTGCAGGTAACATTTCAACGGAATTCAATATCACATTAAAAAAAAGATGTAAATGAAAAATAATCCTTAACTGGTTACCTGATAAGTAAGAAACCAAGATCTTTCGGATGCTTGCCTCTTGTTTGAATTGGAAAAGAAGAAAGAGTCGAGTTTAACACACCGTGGACGACGAGATCATTAGAATCTAAGCGCAAACTTGGATTGATCATGACTAGTGAATCTAATCGATCAACAAAATTGACATTCATATTCACAGAATATATGAAATCAACTGCGAATGGGCAAAGCTGAAACGTGTACCCAGCCGGGATTCGAACCCGGGTCTCCCACTTCGAGGCAGTTGCGCTGACTACTACACCACTGAGGACACAGTGATCACCGCACCTGCAAGGTCTACCTAAGCACGCCTCTCGTCAGACACAAACTTCCAGCTTTACCGTTCCCACAGTACTCAAACTCGTAGTCATTTTGTACTAATTCCCGTAAGAGTAAGGGCTCCAAACTTGCCCATCCCTCGCCACTAACGAAAGAATAACAACTGCAGGATAAGAAGTAACGTCTGTTCTTTCGGAATAGACGGCACATGTATACATATAATATGCCAGTGACGGGCAATGATCCTTTCATTAGTGGGGAGGGGTGAGCAAGTTTGGAGCCCTTAGTCTTGTGGGAATTAGTACAAAGTGACTACGAGTTTGAGAACTGTGGGCACGATAGAGCTGGGAATTTGTATCTGACGGGAGGCGTGCTTAGGTAGTCCTTTCAGGTGCAGTGATCACTGTGTCCCCTGTGGTGTAGTGGTCAGCGCAACTTGCCTAGAAAGCGGGAGACCCGGGTTCGAATTCCGGCTGGGAACACATTTTCAGCTGTGCCCATTCGCAGCTGATGTCATATATTCTGTGAATATGAAAGAATAAGAACTGTAGGATCAGAAGTGACGTCTGTTCTTTCGGAATAGACGCTATATAAAATTGACATTGTCCGATGTAGAGATTACATCAAATAATGACAACAAGAAGAAAAGCTTCACGTAAAGAGAGAAATTTGTTAATTGTGAATAAAAACTTAAATTTTGGGAAGCCTTTTGCAGTCGTATTTGAGTGGATTGTTGTAGCATTGAACGAAAGGTTATGGACGATGAAGAATTCAGACAAAAAGAAGGTTGCTGACGATTACGTGAGTAGAATAGGTAACTAGTACCCGAAGGATATCAAACCGAACTGAAAAGAACCTTAACACATACAATGAAATGGATGTTAATTTCCTAATTTAGGGAAACCGGAATCGTATTCGCCGTCACTAGCACTTTTGGCAGGCGGCAGATGCACAGATTTGTAAAAGTGGTAACGATGAAATGTCGTCGGAGTGTTTACATATCTATGTGTTTGCATACGTATTTCTGGAACAGCTACATTGGCACTTCAGTGTACATTGCATACCCGTGAACGAATTTCCCTTAAACGCGCAGTTGTGCCTTAGTTTGTCAGCGAAACAGGTCGCAGATGCAGCAGTCGTTAAGTATTCGTGGGGATATCGCCGGCCGTCGTCAGGCAGTAACAGGTACGGCGCTGTGCAGGGGTGACCGTCTCGAGACAATTGGAGAGGAGGACTACTGCCTCCACTACTGGCGAGGCCGCTCGTTAGCCGCGCAGCAGAAAGAGGCCCGCGCAATTTAGCGTCCCGCCCGCTCATACGCGAGCCTCTCCAAAATGAAATTTCCCTCCGCCGGTAGCGGCAGATTTTTCTGTTGGTTAAACAGAAGTATAATAAAATAATAATAATAACGTCGCAGACAGCGAGGCGGCCGAGTCGTAGCGGCAGTGGGGGAGGAGTAAGAGGGGGCGCGGGAGGGCGGGAGTCCGCTTGCTGGATTTAATGAGCACACGGGACACAAAAAACGCGCAGAAATATCCGCCGCACGGCAGCCAGCGCCGAGTGTATTTTCTGAAGGATCTTTCTTGCTCGTTACGCGTGCGCCGCCGGCCCTGTCAGGGCTGGGGGCGGGGGAGGCGGAGGCGGCCCGCAGTCGCACTGCCAAACGAGGCCGCCTCATATTTCCGGCGTTCGGTTCCCTCCGACGAGATAAATTATCAGGCGAACCCTGCCCGTACCGTAACAAACGGCAGCCGTAATCACAACATCTCCTCCTCGGCGTACGTACCGCGACCGACTCTCGCTTTAAGGATACGTCTACGAGGGGCGTTCAAAAAGTCCATGCAAAAATAAAAACTGCTAACGTGTTTGGGGAAAATATTTTTATTTTTCATCATATTCTCCGTTTCGCTATGAGGAAAAAAGCGTTTCTGAAGAATCGAAATCTCTTGATATCCAATATCATTATATAAATACGCTAACACGAAAATCGTGGTACAGATTAGTAATTTATTCGTACAAGAAATCCAATGAAAGTTACATAATTCTAAAAATTGTTTTTCGTAGATTTCACGAATATAAATATTATGTGTGCATTCAGCCATTAAAAGTGGTAAAAGGAAGTAGAAATTTTCCTATCTACAGCTTGGATCGAGTTCTACATTCCCCAACAATCAGCTCGCTGATTGGCTATTCGCTTCGACCAAAGACGCTGTAATGCAGCGTATCTACAGTATTAAAATAACGTATTAAAATAAGTCAATATCGAAACATGGAGTGCTCCCAACTCACTTTCTTGTGCAGTTCAGATGCTTCATTTTCGCAGTGATTAAGAGTGGTTAAAGCAAATGGATGTTTTCATATGAATGCCGATATAAAGGATGATGCGCCGAGAGAGGCATCCAGCGGTGTTCGGGTGGAATTACGAAGTCGAGAATGCCGATATAAATGATGATGCGCCGGGAGAGGCATATAGCGGTGCACGGGTGGAACTACGAAGTCGACATGTTGTCAGCTCTGGAATTCTGCATATCGAAGTATCGAAATAACGTTATTTCTTGGCGTTGTATAAACGAACAGCGAAATTGTAGTTCCATTTAAAATATTATGCAAATGAAAGTTAGATAATTCGAAAATGGCATGAGAAGTATACCCTTCCATTTTTATTTGTTGTTATTGTGTCACGCATTTTCCTTAACAGGTAAAATGTACCTCTCAGTGCCGGTTAAATTTTACCAAATATCCCAGCGGCCTCCTACGATAATGTTGGCAACAGATGCTGAATAGTGAGAATCCTGTGAGTCTTCATTTTAGCCAATCGCTTGACAACGCTGATGTTTTCTCATGGAATCTTCGCTTTACGAGGGCAATTATTTATACTGAGCGGACGGGGGTACATACAAGAACCTGTCAACCATAAAGCAGGAACAGCATTATTTGTTTACTTCATGGTCTGTGCGATACACTAATCGAGTCATTCTATGTGGTTTGAATAAATGGGCAAAGATTTTCTATCGTGTTATTGATGTTGCCAACATAATCACGCGAGGCCACCGACATGATACGTAAAATTTTACCCCCAGTGACCATTGTAAACACAATTGGTCGATTTTCGACCACAGGCAATACTAGTTAATTAAAATGTAGGAAGTCCTTTCTGAAAGCATTTAAGTGGAGCGTAGCATTGTATGGGAGGGAAACGTGGACAATAATAAGTTCACACTAAAAGAAGACAGAAGCTTTCAAAATGTGGTGCTAACGACGAATGATGAGGATTAGATGGGTAGATAACTTAACCCTTTCAGGCCCTGCACGTACAATTGTGAGGTTCTAGTTTTTCTCGCTTTATTTCTCTGTTATTCACGCTCGGAAACTCCGGCCTGCATCACACAATCGTAGATGAGCTGCGGTAATGTGTGCAAAGTGTTTTAATTCCATGTTTCTACACTGTGTGGTAGGACTATCAGCTGTCGGCAAACTTCCAGTACACTGGCGGCAAGAAAGACTTGTTGACAAGGTGTTGATATCCTTGTTTTGACAGGTGAAGCTACCATATCTGACAGCCAGTTGATTTCATATGGTATTGTGATGTTTCTATGTCATTTCTTTCAAAGGCATGTTACTGGTAGATGGTCCATATCATAAAAAGTTGTAGTAAAGGCCCAAAACAGATAGTTGTGGGAGTACATTTTTAATGAATTTATATTATTTTTTGTAATGAATTACTGTGTGTTTTTTTATCTTAAACGTCCTTTTCTATATTAATGTCACGTCAACTACAACTTTGGGTCTGAAACAGATAATTAATGAGGAGGTGCTCAACAAAATTGGGAAGAAAAGGAGCTTCTGGTATGTCCTGACTAAGAGACGGGAGAGACTGATGGTACACATTCTGACACATCAAGTATTCGTCAACTTAGCATTAGAAGGAAGTGTGTGGGGTAAAAATCGTAGAGGGAGACCGAGGGATGAATACAGTAAGCAGATTCAAAAGGATGGAGGTTGCCGGTCGTATTCTCAGATGAAGAGGCTTGCACAGGACAGGGTAGCGTGGAGAACTGCATGAAACCAGTCTGAGGAATGAAGACGACAACACCAAGTCTCCTATTACACTTACACTTTAAACGAAAGTAAAGTTATATTCCACTACCGTTTCAAAAAAAAAAAGTTAAATATTTCCGAAAATTGCGAAAAAATGTAATGTAAGATAAAAATATCGGAACCCGATATTTGCTTTTTGATATCGTTATATCGATATTTCGACGATAAAAATAAATAGATATTTATTGTTATTTTTTTAAAATATCGATATTTTATCAATGGTCCTAGTTAGAATCCTCTTTCCAATAATTTTGTGACCACAACTGCCGCGGTATGAGCCCGTGCATTGTCGTGATGGAAAAGAACTTTTCTGCGGGCCAATCGACGGCATTTTTCTTGCAGCTCGGTTTTCAAACGGTCCAAAAATAATGAATAATATGCACCTGTAATAGTTTTACCCTGAACCAGATAGTCGATGAAACTTATTCCTTGCGAATCCCATAACCTTTCCGGCCGAAGGACTAGTCGTCGCCCTTTTTGTTCAAAGTCTCCCTTTGTAACCCATTGTTTATGCTGTTCTTTGATCTCAGGAGTATAGTAATGTATCCATGTCGCATCCACAGTGACGAAGCGAGGCTTAAAGACCTGCGGATTCTTCCTGAACAGCTGCATATCTTCCTTGTAACACATCACACGATTCCATTTTTGGTCAAGCGTGAGCAAACGCAGCATCCATCTTGCGGACAGCTTTCTCATGTCAAATGTTTATGCATTATGCACCCATTCATTCGAGATGCCCACTACACTAGAAATCTCACGCACCTTAACTCTTCTGCCATCCATCACCCTATCATCGATTTTATCAACGATTTCTGGAGTCGTAACCTCCACAGTGCGTGCAGAATGTTCAGCATCACTTGTGCCCGTATGGCCAATCCGAAAATTTTCAAACCACTTATAAACTGTTCTAATCTAATGGAAGGTGCAGAGTCTTCATAATGTTTATCAAGCTTCTCTTTATTCTCATGAGGCGTTTTGCATTTCATAAAGTAATGTTTAAGTACCACACGAAATTCTTTTTCCTCCATTCATTGATAATCACTGGACTTCCTTGATTCACACGAATGCCAAACACAAAGAAATAGTCCAATATGGCTCAAACTTGGTGTGCGTTCTTTCCAAAGATGCTCCTAACTAAACATGACCTCGATGCTCGCCGGTGGTGCCATCTCTCGGACTTTGCGTGGACTTTTCAAACGCCCCTCGTATAACTACAGGGGGAGGGAGGGGGAGGGGAATGGTTCGAGAGGGAAGGGGGGTTCGACATGACCTGGGGGTAAGGAGCAAGGATGGATTACTTAAACTAAAAGATCGATTTTGCATATCATTCAAGATCGATCCCTATGCATCGATTCTGGATAATATCGAAACGAATGAGATCGATTCGTCGATATACAGGGTGGCCCCAAAATATGCATAGTTCATCAACAGTATCCGGACACCTGGCTGTAAATGACTTACAAGTTCGTGGCACCTTCTATCGGTAATGCTGGAATTCAGTTTGGGTTGGCCCACGCTTAGCCTCGATGACAGCTTCCGCTCTCGCAGGCATACGGTCAGTCAGGTGCTGGAAGGTTTCTTGAGGAATGGCAACCTACTTACAGCAGAGGACACCGTGCTCTGTGTCAGCGGTTCCTCTTGGGAAACTCCTGTCCATTGTAATTTGGTCGAGCAGATCCTTACGACTTTACGAAACTAGCTCGGGTGTCCAAATTTCGGTTATCAGAAGTGCACTCGTGCTTGCCTGATAATCTATTTTTAGTCTGGGTCAATGTCCCAGAAACAAATTGGTTCCAATCCCCCGTTCCGACCTAGGTTTTCGGGAGGTTTTCCTCGGTTGTAAGGCGTATGCCGGAACTGGTAAGCCACTTATTCCCAATTAGGATCCCCCTTTGCCCTACTATCAGCTTGTCTGATACTGGCTGAATAGAACCGCGACTCTTTATGGGCCGTATGTCAAACAGCCCGCTCCAGTCATCGGAGTGGAGAATGAAAAGAAGAGGCCCATTCTTCACGGAGTACTGCACTGAGGACACTTATCCATGTAGGTCGGATTGCCTGGCACGAAGTCGGCTTTACGAAACATCACAAAGGTGTAGGATTCAAGTCAGAATTCTGCTCACGCCAATACATTACAAAGATGTTATTGTCGTGTAACCAATCCGCCACAGGCCCGCCACAATGCTCGATTGTGTTGAAAATGCAGTCTATATCCCCAAATTGCTCTTCAACAGTAGGAAGCAAGAAGGTGCTTAAAACATCAAAGTAGGGTTGTGGAGTGATAGTGCCACGCAAAACAACAAGGGGCGTATCCACCTGCATCAAAAACAGGACCACACCATTACACCACCAACTCCGAATTTTACTGTTGGCACTACACACGTCGGCAGATAACGTACTCCGAGCATTCGTCATACCCACACCCTGCCATCGGATCGCCACATTGTGTACCGTGATTCTTCACTCCGCACAACGTTTTTCCACTGTTCAGTAGTCCAATGTTCATGCCCCGCCGCGGCGAATTGGCCGAGCGCTGTAAGGCGCGTTGATACGGATCGCACGGTTGCTGTCATTGGAGGTTTGAGTCCTCCCCCGGGCATGAGTGTGTGTATGTGCCCGCGCGCGTGTGTGTATGTTTGTGTTGTCCTTAGCATAAGTTAGATTAAGTAGTTTGCAAGTCTAAGGACTGATAAACGCACAATGAGTCCCTTAGATTTACAAACATTTGAACATTTGAGTACTGTAATTTCTCCAGATCGCTTTTATTTTCTAAAACATGACTGCTTTCGGGACAGCTGCCCATCTTCAGATCAAATTTATGAAGTTACAGAGTAACCTATCCTGTGATGAACGAATGTTCACAGTCGTTTTACAAGACAATGCCCATCCGCATACTGAAATCCGCGTGACCTCAGTGCTTCGAGCGATTCCACAAGAAGCGTTTGCTGACAGCTTCCAACAACTGTACAACCCATATCAGAAGTGTATTGTAGCCATTGGTGATTACTTTGAAGGCCAGTAAAGGTATTTGGTTTATAGCTCCTGTTTCCTACATTTTGCGAGACCAATCACTGAACTTTTCAGACGCACCTCGTATATCTCAATGGACTTTACCACCTTCAAAATAGCGTTTAAATATCTCAGGAACTAAGCCATCGAAATGAGAACACCTAAGCAAATTCATAACATTTGCTGCAAAAATGGGGAATGCAAACGCTTTGACGTAATGCATCAATCTGATACGTGATCGAGATTCATAAAATACTCATCGATCTTGGATTTTAAACTTTTACAGTACATTTTCACGATTCTTACACACCTTGAGCAGCGCTACGGAATAAATAAAGATGAACGCGGGCGCGCCTACGGCGTGGCGGCGGCAGTGTCCGTCGTCAGGAGGCGATGAATGGCAGCCACCGCCTGGCGCTAATGAGCGGCCGCGGGCCGTCGACGGCAGCGCCAGTGCCAGAGGCAGCGGCGGCGGCAGGAAGCGCGGCTGCGGGCTCGTTAGGCGAGTCTTGCCAGCTAATGGCGCCCGCCAAATAGCCGCTCTCATTTCCTACGGCCGACTACCACACCCCACGCACACTGGCGTCGAGGCCTCAAAATAAACTTGGTCCGAAAATTTTTCCTCCGTGTTCGTACACCCACTTTCTAATTTTCTTTTACATGGGGAATGTAAAGTTTTACGATGTTCTTTATTATATCGAAGCAGTGTTCAAAAATTAAGACATCTTCCGATTTATCTAATACTAGCTCGCGTGTTGGTTATGATAGATAATGCGCGAAACGTCAAATAGATTTTTTTAAAGAAATGTATTAAAAGAAAATTCTGTTTTACAGCTTAACTTATTTATTCTTATATTTCCTTATTCGTATCCTTACAGAGAAACAGCTGTAGACATTATAGCACGCATAGACCAAAGACGTGGTCTGCGGCATTACCTTTCGCTGTATGTAACCTCCTTGCTGTAGAGTCGCAAACGTTATTCTGGCCTTCAGTCCAAATTTTTTTATAATTTGACGACTTTCAACCACCATATCTTCCACCCCCTTAAAACTGCTATGGTGTACAACGGGAGACTTTGTACAACAATTAGACACAGACCATTCGTTTGCGTTTTGTAGTTTTTGCTGCAGAACGAAATATTAACACACACACACACATACACATACATAGCATTTTATATACACCGATAACTTTCCATCCCAATATACTCCACCCTTTTATCATTATCAACCCTCAAGCAACAATGCAACCAATAAAACTATTTTCAAAGAGTAAATATAATTTTTAAAGAGTAATTATTGTTTCGCATTTCACGTTATATTCTTCAAATTCCTAAATATCTATCAGATCGCTATAAAACCGTGCCTAAAACCTTCCTCAGGACTAAATTAGTAACTGAACAAATATTTAAGTCTCTCCGTCTAGTCGTTCAGACGTGATAAGGTTACACCGAACAGACATTCATATATAGATAAATAGCTATCCAATCGCCATAAAAACGTGCCTAAAGCCATCCCCGGGTAGGCATTAGTAACTGTACAAATTTTTTAGCTCTTTATGTCTTGTGGTTCAGACGTGATAAACGTACACCGAACAGACATTCACATTTATAGATACAGAAGATATAAAGCAGAGTGTCCGTATGTTTGTACGTGTTGCATACAAATCTTCAGTTTTGTTTCAATCTTTATGAAATTTTGTGCACATATGCTTCAACCCATGAGGACGGTCGCCGTAAGTGTAAGAATCACATACAATATATAGTTCACGAGATATGACGTCATAAACAATGAGATGCGCGAAAAACTGCTGCATTTTGCGACAATGCTGCTCATGTTCTCCTAAAACATTGGATCGATTTCAACCAAATTTGGTACACACATTCCTTACCGTGAGGTAACAATTGCTGCATGGTTAAGAATCACATACTGCACATGGTTCAAAAGATATTACGTCATAACCAATAGAAATCCCAAAAAATGCCATATAATGCGGCGAGACTTTCGAAATACACTGTATGAGAATGACAATACTTAGCGACTTGCAACAAACTTTAAACATAATTTCAAGCCTTTATTAAACTTTTTCTCGCTGACAAGCATAGCAAATTGATGAAAGGAAAAAAGTTTCTCGCTTACTACTTTTCCGCTGTTTATGGAGTAAAACTACGGCATTCGGTATGACATTACAATTTATAATTTATACACTATAAATTGTAGCCGCAGGAAATTTTACAGACAGTATACACACGTATAGGTGAATGCACCTTCTAAATTGTATCACAGTAGGACACGAAGTTCATGAGATATGAGCACATAAACAGTAACGTTCATGAAAACCGCTCCATCACGGACCAAGTATTAATCTATTACTTCTTTACTACTAATTGTATTCCCAAGAGACTTTACAGAAATACAGCCCTTATACAAATGAATATATACCTAAAATGGCAGGAATAAATAAATAAATACCCGGGCAACGTCGGGTTTTCAGCTAGTTGACAAATAAAATCTAACAGATCACTTCTTTTCTGTTCATACATAACCTAAAATCATATTTACTGACAAAAGCTTATTGTGTAACTATCTCATTCAATAAATACGATGTTCGAAACAATTATGGAATCAGATATTATACACAATATACATAGGTAGATATTGATTACCAATGTAATTTGTGTGTGATACAGTACGATATTTTGCTGTCTTTACTCTTTATCTGACGTTTCCGTGGCATTTACTTAGAACGATGCAACAGGGATCTACCGTATTAGCCTATTAGCCGGTACAGTTGTACACCTGGGTGGCATGGACAGTATGAGGTTATCAATCAGCTCTTGAGGGGTATTTGGCCATTCTTCCATGAATGCAACCGTCGTAAGAAGTATTGGTCTGGTTGCAGTGCGTCTGGTAAGTGTATCGCAGACATGCCCAATTTAAGTCCGGTGAACAAACTGGGCACTCCATTCGTTTAATCCCCTCAGCTTCAAGCATGTTTTCCACCAGGGCGTCTCTGTGAAGACGAGCGTTTTCGTCCACCGGAAGGAACCCATCTTCTACGGCACCAGCGTAGGGCACAACAAAAGGTCGAAGGAACTCTCCTCTATACCTCTGAGCAATAAAAACGCCATTCTGGACGACATAGAAGTCCGTACGTATGCAAATACTGACTCCTATCGACATCAGTCGTCCACCACCATGATATGCTGATGTTTCTCCACGTAAGCAGGATTGTCCCGAGTTCCAGGTTCTTTCCAGTCCGGCTGAAAACGAAATTTTGACTCATCTGTGAACAGAACCCGGCACACATGTTACGACTATAGTCCTGATATTTCTCTGCCCAGTTTCCGAAAGCTAAACGGTGCCGTGGTTTTAGTTGGACACACATCAAAGGCCTCTGTGCATAGAGGCCACATTCCCGAAGACAACTGCGGATTATGTTGAGATTGCCGGCCGCGGTGGCCGCGGGGACTGAGGCGCTCCAGTCACGGTCTGCACGGCCGCTACGGTCGGGGGTTCGAATCCCCCCTCGGGCATGGATATTTGTGCCGTCCTAGTTAGTAAGTAGTTCATAAGTAGTTTGTAAGTTTAGGGACTGATGACCCCGTAGTTAAGTCCCATAGACTCTACAAACATTTGAACATTTTGTTGAGATTGCGCTTACAGTTGCTGCCTGTAGGATGCGTTGCATCTGAGTTGAATTTAGCCCCGTGTCTCAACGGGATGTTAAGTGGAAGTTCAAATGTTCAAATGTTTGTATAGTCTATGGGACTTAACCACGGGATCATCAGTCCCTAAAATTACAAACTACTTATGAACTACTTACGAACTAGGACGGCACAAATATCCACGCCCAAGGGGGGATTCGAACCCCCGACCGTAGTGACCGTGAAGACCGTGACTGGAGCGCCTTAGTCCCCTCGGCCACCGCGGCCGGCGTGGAAGTAACGGCTATAACTTACTGATGTCATACATGGACGAGTATGGCCTTGCTTTCCTGTTGTCTGAAATCGCGTCCAGTTCTGGAAATTACACTACGGGAAACTCGAAAAGCTGCAGCCACCTCACTCAGTGACCGTCCCGTCTCCAACCATCCTATTGCTCTCATAGATCCGGGTAAGTCAAATTGTTGTTTAATTGTTCACTGCACTATCTGAACCCAAATACTTTTGTAATCCGTTTGGGAGAGTAATCAAAAGTCAACACTCATCCCCCTGTAGCAACTTTCTGTTATTACCACTTTATCGGTTGCGGTAATTATGTCTCCACTCCATAGAAGACGTCGAATATTTCTTTCTGCCGATGACGATACTTAAGAACCTAGATATCTCAACTGATCTGCTAATCCTTTTGACCAGTGTAGTTGCATTAACCCTTGCATGAATGCAACATTACACACTAATTGGCTTACTGGTCTAATTTATCCTATTCTTCAATAATGTTCAAATGTTTGTAGAGTCTATGGAACTTAACTACGGGGTCATCAGTCCCTAAACTTACAAACTACTTATGAACTAGCTACAACTAAGGATGGCACAAATATCCATACCCGAGGGGGATTCGAACCCCCGACCGTGGTGGCCGTGCAGACCGTGACTGAAGCGCCTCAGTCCCCTCGGCCACCGCGGCCGGCCTCCCATTCTTCAATGACAATTCTAATTAACTCCAGTAGGTTTCGGAAAATGGTCTGGACGAGTTCGCACCGTTTTCTTCAAATTATTTCAAGCATGTTCAATGGGATTGACATCGGGGGAACATGCAGGCGACTGATGAAATCGTTGACGATGCTTGTACGAAGCACTGAACAGTCGTCGTGTATGAATACGAATTCTTCCCGGAAACGGTGATGAAACGGTTCGACTATAGGTATAAGAGTGTCAACCCTGTATTGCGGAGCCTTGAGCTTGTTCTTATGCAACAACTGTGCCAGAAATTACCACGTGATATCCGCCCAAAACATCACCGATCGGCCAACTTTATGTACTCAATTGGCGGTTCAGCATACAGCGTGCAGCGTTACCTTCACACACGATGCTGACAGTCATCTGATACCAGTCATATGTGGCATTCATCTGTCAAGAGCACTTTGAGACAATTTTGTATATTCCATTCGTGGTGATGTTTCCTTATATTTTTTGACCGAAGAACCAGGTTTTTCAAATAATATCAAGGCAGTTCTTGCAGGAATATCTTTATGATAAACACAGGTGATAGTAAACGTATCTTGATTTGCGTACGTTCTCATGTATTCACATGAACGTAACCAAAAGTTTCATAATTTCTGAACCATGCACAATGTCTCTCCATTAAAGTAGTTTGATGATTATCGACAGTACCGGCAAAAGCACGTAAACGCTCTACATTGTAAATACCGTATGTTGGTTATTTTTCTTGGAATGCTGTTAAACGTAGCATACATGTGGTCACCTTAATATACGATACTTAGATCCACCGTGCTATGCAACATTGCTACGCAACTTGACCTCGTGGAACCAGGCATCAGGGTCGCTAGCACAACCTCAGTAATGCACGTTTATACGCATGCGCAGGTGCCATGACATCACTGCCTCGTAGGTCGTATATATACGGATTTAATACTCAACGTGCACAGTTCACTGCCTGCACAACTACGTGTACTGCATGTTTACGTGCATATCACAGTAGGCATGACATTTAACCCGTGCAACCATAAAAGATTTTGTAGCTTACTCTCTCGCTCTCAAATAGCTGCACCTAAACGTTATTTCCGATTAAAAGAGAATATATTCAAAACACGTGACCCTTGGTACGATTTCTAATAATTAAATGTTACTAAATGACGCATGGGCGGAAAGGGCAGGAGGTGATCCTAACAACATAATATTATTTACAAGAATGTTCAGCATTGTTGTGTGATTAAAATCCTCAAGTCGAAAAGCAAAACGTTCTGGTATTTTTTCTCTCGCCTTTGTGTTTGCAACAGATTATGGCTCCAACAAAGAAGGAAGGAATCATAGAGTTTAACGTCCCGTCGACAGCGTGGTCATTAGAGACGAAGCTCACGCTCGGATATTTTGGTGAGGATGGGAAAGGAAATCAGTCGTGCCATCTAAAAGTAACTATCCCGGCATTTGCATGGAGTGATTTAGGGAAATCACGAAAAACCTAAACCTGGATGGCCGGAGGTGGATTTGAACCACCGTCCTCCCGAATGCTACTCCAGTGTGTTACCACTGCGCCACCTAGCTCGGTTCTGCAACAAAACCATTTATATCTTATTTGTCACATATATTTGCCCATTTGTGCCGAAAATTCGGGGATTTCCGAAGATGTGATTAGGCAGGAACTTAAGAATACAGCTTAATATTTACTACATTTATCATTCGTCACCGCAGTGCTTAACGACAGATGTTGTATTCCCACAAGAGATCGGTCGTACGTATGCCTCCACACAAGATATTGTCATTCACCTGTTTGAGGCATACAGCTACAGCTCGGAGCAAGTAGAAAGGATGGACAGGAGCCAATAAAATCGTAATGTGCCGTAAGTTGAGAATTCGGGCAGGAAGGGAAGCATGTCCAGGTACCCTAATGGTTAAGGCGACCGATGGCTCAGAGTGCGAAATCCTGGTTTGAGTCTCTGTCCGGTGCAAATTTTCGGCTTGGCCATTTAACTGAATGCCCTGATATAGCTGAGAAGGTGAAACATTTCTAATTCACAAATTTACGGCTGTTAATGTCAACCACTGGTATCTGTTCTTTCGGACACCATATCGTAATTGTATGTATGCCTTACAGAAGCAAATGACATAATCAGTTTGTGTCATTCCATGTCACATAAAATAGCATTTTTCTATTCAATGATTATTAGGGTATTCAATTTACCTCTATAGGAAGCAGCAACTGATAAAGAACTTAAAATACTTCAATACATAGCATTCAGAAACAACTTTAATCCTGAGATTGTCACTCAGTTGTATAAGAAACAATTACGCCAAAAGAAGACGAAACACACAAAGACATCCACGTAGCCAGACAAGACAGAATACAAAGCGAATTTTTAATACATACGCACAACATACTTCGGTAAAATATCAAACAAAATTAACGAACTTTTCAAAAACACTAGAATTAAATTAGTCTTTGGTACTAATAACAATTTAAGATCAAAATTACACTTTGCATCCCTCTGAAATTCCCCATACTTCGAACAAATTATTTATAAAATGACATGTGACAACTGTAACAGTTTACATTGGTCAGCTTCATTTCCTCACAAGATTTCGTGAACATGTAAGAGTAAGTGAAAACAACGCGTCAAGTTTCTATACATATCTCAGAAACGAAAACCACTCAGCACTTCGAAAATACACTTACGATATTACACAAAATACCAAAGGGAATAGAAATGAATATGATGGAGGAATTTGAAATACATATTCACTCTAAAAATTATCCGAATGAAATACTTAATGAACACACCGATTTCAAACATAAAAATTATCTAGTTAATTTATTTTTAATAGAATATGAAATTATTCAGTAAAATCCTGAAGGTTACGAGATAATTGTAAATAAACTGTCCTGTTATGTATTGTTTCGTAGCTTGTCAGGGATCTGAAAACCTAAGAAAGACGAATGTGAAGCTATTTTTAGGTTGTTACCTATTTTTATGGCACTAAATATGTTCCTTAATGTAAGAAGTATGTTAAAATCAATATGAACGATACGATTCGCACTCATCCAATATCGCATTCAGTTATATAGCTTGCCGGCCGCTTGGAGCGTTACTGTCGCACTGTATAACAAAAATCTGTGGGAGTGTCGTGACTAGGGGAAAGTCGGGTAACATGACGACATTAACGTATATTATATTTTTTTCTGACTCTTACGTAGAAATCAGATATTTTATTTATGGAAAAACGATTGCTTATGTATCTCCTTTGTAATAAAGCTCTTGAACGTTTCTTAAGACTGAAGATTTATTAGCTAGACCTGTTTTTGTTAGTGACAGTACCCTTCGTCGACTTGCCCTACAGGTAGGGTAAGACGACGAAATGAACATTTTATTTAAAAAACAAGACTTTTATTGATGCTTATCTACTTATGAAAAGAGAGACAGACATAACATTTCTCCTTTGCATCCCTATAATTTAAGCCTGTACACTGAGCAGAGTCTACTTCATCAACATAAAGTAGCTTCAGGAAAGTTGAACTTCCTAGAGGCGCCTTTAACAAGCTTACCATTTCTTACACGCTGCATTGCCTCTATCAATGATTCCTTGCTCCATTTCTATTACCCTGTCTTCCTTATGAACTGCATAATGCGTTATCTTAACCGCAGACGACATTTTGGATTCAGACTTATACATGCACAAAGTTTTACACAATAAATTCATTAAACCGTTATTAAAAAATCCGTAAATCCACAGGGTTTAAGAGTAATCAACTCATATTCATTAATACAAAAGCATTACTTGCATGCCATTTAAGCCGCAGGAAAAAATGTTACAAAAACAGCATCCAATTCCGAGCCTCTGTTGTCAACAAAACAAAATGACGAAGCGGTTCTACTTAAACCGACATGCCTGCTGAGCGCGCTTAGGAAGTAACACCACAGTGCATGCAGCACCAGCCATTTAGTTATCGGAGACATTCAAAATTCGTCATCTTAGAGTCCTCGTCAACTTATCTGACCTTCCCCTTTTTGGCGGAAGCTCGTCATCGCACCACAGCATACCTACCTTGAAGGGTTATCACTGATCTTTGCAGAGTATTGACTTACGGACACACTTCACTCAGTGCTACATCAGTACATTCTGACACATGTGCTTGATTTTAAATATTAATTTGTTTATTTTATGATACACCCGTTTCAACCTCTTTTCAAAGTCCCTTAACAAGTCCTCTGAACTATCACGTACTTCATGATCCTCCGACGTACACTCCTTAATTACAGATTCCAGAGCTAGCTCAATTAACGAGTTACCGCTTCCGTATACAAGTTGCAGGCATCCCTCTTACCAGAAATTACGTGGCGTCTTTATGACGTCACTGAGTGCTCCCGCGGGCAGATATGCACTCGTAATTGCCCAATAAAAGCGAGGCTGCGGTCGCTCGTTACGCACTTAAGAACTCTGATGCTTCCCGTCCAACCGCGAGACATCCCATTTCCCCCTCCCCCACTCAAGTTCGGGCCCCTCACAATGAAACCGGTTCTGTACGCAAAATTCCCTCCATTTTCTGCAGCAATAAAAGGGGTAATTTTTAGCCCCTTATTTGGTTTACATTCTTGTTATTGATTTTATCCATCATTATCGCAAAAAAAGATTCAGGAATTGCAAATTAGTTGCAACCCTTACATCATATTATCTTGAAATACGTTACCTACGATGTGTCGGAATTTAGAGGAAATGGATTTTATCGTTCTGCAGATGCGGATGAAGGACTCACGGGAGAATACAGACGGCAAATAAAACTAAAATCGCATCATTACTTCAAAAGTTCATTGGCCTGATGTAGCAACAATGAATCCATATTTGAACTGAAAAGCACTCTCTGTTGCGAATTACAATATTTATTACTTCTAATGCGTTTCGCGCTTTCGGCACATCATCAGAAAATTTTAGTTCATTCTGCCGATGACAATACTTCAGAACCTATATGTCTAAATTGGTCCCGTAATTGTTTTGACCAGTGTAGTTGGCCTGAACTTTGTTCCACCAAGCACCAAACTCCTGATTATGGAACCCCAGTCAAGGCGTTCAAGGTAGTTCAATACTTCTTGTACGTGAGTCGTTTGCTTTCTATATTCCGTGGATACTTATTACACTTTGAATCCATTATGTTTACAAATAATCATACCTAGAAAACGGTTGAGTCTTTCGCAATACATAAAGGCGGCTTTAAAGGCTCAGAATTATGCGTTCTGTTGGCTAGAACAACTGAGTTTATTGACAAGGCTATCCAACAAATATTGCATTTTCATTGGCTGAGGTCAAGGAACGCTTAAAAACGTTGGTATGGAGACACTATAACAACCGTTTCGAAGCGTGGGCGTACTACTAGTTATGGGTTATGATGATTTTGTGTGGCATTTTTGGCCATTAGACCCAATCTTGGATCGTGTTCGGCCTTCCTGGTGCAAGTCTTTAGGTGACGCCATATGGGCGACCTGTGCGTCGCTGATTATGAAATGACTAGCTGTAAACCCGGCATCATCCACCTCTTTCTCTCCCATCTCTCTGTTCGTTTCCATCTTTCCCTCTCTTGGCAAAGCTTTCTGTACTATGCAATCATTTATGTAACCAGTATCATCCTCTTGGTTTAAAGATCATGTGTACAAAAATTCATAAAGGTTGGAGCAAAACTATGCATTTGGTAAAATTCCGTAAGTTAAGCATCCTCCACCATGCACCGAACGAAATTTTATACATACAGTGAAATTCCTCTTGTTTTTAAGGTCAAGTGCGCAAAATTTTGCAGCGACGGGGCGGCCGAGCGCATTGAGGCGCTATACTATGACGCGAGATCGTTCCCCGTCGGGGGTTCGAATCCCCCTCGGGCATGGATGTCTGTGCTGTCTTTAGTATAAGCTAGTGCATAATATGTTTACGGACTGATGACCCCGCAGTTAATCCCATACGCTTTACAAACATTTGAACATTTTAGCAAAATTTCATCAATATCGGAACAAAACTATAGTTTTCTATGTCATAAAAACCCAAGGTAAATTTGTAAAAACGCACTTTGTTGTTGTCAAATATTCCAGTTTTATTTCATACAACTCTTGTTCTGAGAATAATGAAAACAACAAAAAACTGATCTGTGAAATCGGTCGAGCCGTTCTCAAGTTATGGCGCGACCAAGGTATTTAGGGACCCATTTTTATGTTGCAAAGTACCCTCCCCCATACACCGTATGAAACTTAAGGTAGACGGTGTCCTTCGTCTTGTTCTGAAGGTGAAACGTGCGAAATTTCGTGAAAATCGGAATGAAACCGTAAACTTCGCGAGTCTGTAGGGGAAGTATGCCCCGCCATGCACCTATCACAAAATGCTTCCTTAGCTGACGTTTTCTACCTGTAAATTACATTCGTGCCAAATTTAAGCTTCATAGGTGACGTAGTTTTCGCGATTTCGTGTTTAATCAGTGAGTGAGTGCGTGTGTTTTCGCTTTTATATAGATAGAGATACAGAAAACATATTGCTTAATTTTGGATGCAAGAGATTTAAGGGAGACATGCAGACAAAAATAAATAGTAACATGCAAATTTGTAATGCCAACTTTATTTGATACAAAGTAATGGCTGATGCGACAGTTTTGTGGCATCTACAGCGAATCTGTTGGGAGCGAAAGACTCCTTTTCGTTTCATTATTTTGTGTGTGTGTGTGTGTGTGTGTGTGTGTGTGTGTGTGTGTGTGTGTGTCGGAGGGGGGGGGGGAGAAGGAGGAGGAGGAGGAGGTCAGTTACAAAACGCTTCATAAACGTCCGAAATTACATGCAAACTTTGTTGCAGGTCCCTAACTACTATCATTTCCAATAATTGACGCATAAATCTGGGTATTCTCACGCGGTGGCCTCTCATTATTTATGACGTCGATATCTCCTGAGCTGTGTGTCGCACTCTTTTGTTTTTGAGTCAGGAACCTTCGTGGGCGTACGGTGAACAGTTCACCAAAGTTTCATTGCAATCGAATGAATGGTTTATGAGCACATAGAGGACATACAGACAAACATACAGGGTGTCCCAGCTATCTTGTCCACCCAAAATATCTCTGGAACAATAGCAGCTATTGGAAAACGACTTTCACCGGTATCAATGTACGGCTGGGGCCCATGAATGTACATATTTGGAAACATTCTAAACCGAAAGCACATGTGTTTTTTAACACAAACTTATGTCTTTTTTAAATGGACACCCTATATTTTTCTTCAGCAATCTATAGCATGACAAATCACATAAACAATGGCGTTGATTGCATCGCAATATTCCAATTACATCCCGAGACATTGCGACGCGAAGTTGACGCTTGAAAACCCGAAATGCGCTGCTAGCGCACGTCCTGAGGCTCAGGCGTGAACCCCATGCTGCTCAGGACGTGCGCTAGCCGCGCGTATCGCGTATTTCAAGCATCAACTTCGCAATATCTCGGGATGTAATTGGAATATTGCGATGCAATCAACGCCACTGTTTATGTGATTTGTCATGCTATGTATTGCTGAAGAAAAAATATAGGGTGTACATTTAAAAAATGATAAGTTTGTGTTAAAAAAACACATCTGTTTTCGGTTTAGAATGTTTCCAAATATGTACATCATGGGTCCCAGCCGTACATTGATACCGGTGAAAGTCGTTTTACAATAGCTGTTATTGTTCCAGAGATTTTTTGGGTGGAGAAGATAGCTTGGACACCCTGTATATAGATGATGAGGACAACACAACACCCTGTCTCCGAGTGCTGAAAATCTCCAACCCGACCGGGAATCGAACCCGGGCACCCTGCGTGACAATCTACCACGCTGTACATTTTATTTATTTATTTATTTATTTTTTTTTTTTTTTTTTACTACGGATGCGTGCCTAGTTATGGAATAAAGCTCTTTGTGCTACCTTACGACTAAAAAGCCAGAATCGAGACACAGGCTGCTGCAATGATTTCGTCCAGGCGAGTGCGTGACTGCAGCAGTGTGCTGCAAGCTGAAGGCAGTCCCAACTTGTCTTTCTCGAGCTCTCTCCTGCACCGCCCCCGCCCACGCGGGATGGGCCTGCGCCTGCAGGAGTGCGTGCTTTCGTCGCCCGCCGGCGCACGCGACGTGCGAGGTGACTGCGGACGCCAGTGCGTGCGGCCGTCGCGTGCCTGCGCTGCAGCTGCGCCGCCGCTCTCACGTCCAACATTCATGAGCCTCCTGCCCACCTGGCCAGCCGCGCCGGAGTCAAAGTTCATCGTGCGTCAGCGCACCAACAGTTGCCGACTCCCGTTTTGCGGAGAGATTTCGTAACCACTTTATTACAGGTACCGGCGGGGACATCTGCTACACGAAATATTCATTCTCACAGAGGGGGAGCCCACTGCAACGGGCAACGGCCACCGTACGCAAAGTAAACTGTTAATTAGGAATTTATTTTTTTCCCTCGTGTAGCCTACTTGTCCACTGAGGGGTAGTTCGTGGCTTCCGGCAGCTGCGCAACGCTTTTACTGTGACACAAAAAGAAATTCGGACAATTTCTCTTTTTAATTTCAAGACTTTGTAGTTTTACAGTAACTTACGAACCATTCCCAAATGTACACTACCGTGATTTCGGGCAGTTAATAAATTCCCCATAGAGACTTTCTCTGCTGAGAATTATTCTTTGGAAAGGAAGAATATGTTAAGCCGTTGTGCGAAAAGCTATTAGTAAGAAATTTCGGGCATACCTTGACTAAAACATGGAATCGACTGATATTCTTGTTATTGTATTTTTAAAGGGGACTAAACGGCTGAGTTATCAGTCCCCTGTTCCCAGCAAAGAGATCACATCATGTGATTTACAGTTGAAGGGATCGACTGATAGGACACATTCTTAGACATTAAGGAATCGTGAATTTAGCGTTGGAGGGAAAGTATGGGGTAGAATTCGAAGAGGGAGACCGTGAGACGTATACAGTATGCAGGTTCAGAGGATGTACGTTCTGCCGGCCGCGGTGGCCGAGGTGACTGAGGCGCTCCAGTCACGGTCAGCACGGCCACTACGGTCGGGGGTTCGAATTCCCCCTCGGGCATGGATATTTGTGCCGTCCTAGTTCGTAAGTAGTTCATAAGTAGTTTGTAAGTTTAGGGACTGATGACCCCGTAGTTAAGTCCCATAAGCTTTACAAACATTTGAACATTTGATGTAAGTTCTAATTTAGAGATGAAGAGGCTTGCACAGGATAGGGTACTGTGGAGAGCTACATCAAACCAGTCTGCGGACTGAAGACCACAACAAAGGCCGGGCGTGGTGACCGAGGGGACTGCGGCGCGCCAGTCTCTGTCTGCACGGCCAGTACGGTAGGGGGTTTGAATCCCCCCCCCCCCCTCGGGCATGGATATTTGTGCCGTCCTTAGTATTAGCTAGTTCATAAGCAGTTTGTAAGTTTAGGGACTGATAACTACGGGGTCAAGTCCCATAAGCTCTACAAACATTTGAACATTTGAACCACAACAACAACAACAACATTATCAACTATATAAATCATCATCTTCAGATTTTAGAAATTAACATCACTTAAAAAGTTTTCACGCTTAGTACAACAAGTCTCGAGCGGTCTGGAGCGGCACTTTGCAGATCACGCGGCCATAAGGTTTACAAACATTTGCAACAAGTCTTTCGTCATAATACTCATATAAAAGAAAAAGGTCCTACTGTTAAAATAGAATATAAATGTAAAAATAGTTGACAACATACTGATCGTGACAACATACGTCTAGTCTCTAACCAAGTAGGAGTTATACTTGATGTCAAAATGCGATGAATTTTCCTGGTATGGGAGAGGAAATGAGACGTATTTACTTTCAGTGTTCTAGTAACACTTTGTACTTGGTAAAAAACTAGATATGATTGGCACGGTCAGACAGTGCTAGTTCAACATCCAGGTACGATAAAGATCATTGACCTAAAGTCACAGAGCAATGTCTTAGCAGAAAAAAGTGATAAAGTGAGTAATGTTACATCTCAGAGCAGTAACTCGCTTTGTTTTCTGAATAAGTAACGTATCTACAGACATGATTACAGAATTAACACACCTTAATAATTTATTCAGAAAGCAGTATTTGTGCCCAAATAAAAGACAGTAACCTGACAATACCCACAGATATCCATTAACTAGACCGGAAACCTGACGCCGCCATCTTAACTCATCCAACGTTAAGGAGCGTGTATAGCTACGATACGACTAATGGAAGTAGAATAATGTAAGCTTTTAGAGCTTATTCATACAAGTTTTACACTTAAACTAACATCTGCGTACTAGTTAAATATATAAATGGTAGAACTGTGTTATGAGACGAACGTATTTAAGATACTATGCTGTTTTCGTACGAAATTTCATACGAATAATGACATTTGTAGTCGACGTCAAATACCACATTAATCTCCCAGAACTTTTATTGTGCCAAACTATTCACAGAAAATTGTTCTGAACTGGTAACAAATTGATTACAGCCGGACACGACGCATTTATTCAACATTAAGTAAAAAATTCTACAGGTAGTGCAGTTTTTTTTCTTATTTATTATGACTGTTCTTATGACGCCCTGTAGATTGGTAAAATGGTGGCAAGAGCAAACTTCTGACATCAGTGATAATGCGTGTGCTATTGCCAATCTACGTGACAATCTCAAGTGACAAATAACTCGCGCAGCTTATGTGCAAAGGATACGCGGTAAATTTTGAAGTAAGCGTCTATCGCTTTGTTCATAACTAATTTCATGGGAAGTACAAGTACATGTAAACAAACAGAAAGACATCATTACGAAAAAATGTAATTTTTTTGTAAATCTGTTCATATGTAACGTGTCAGATATCACTACATGATATGATTCATTGATAAGCAAAATATTTGTTACTAAGACGAGAAATACTGCATCAAATTGCTGTAAGGCTGACACTAAAGGTAAAAATTTTACGTAACTCTGAATCATTCATAAGTAGAAATTAGGATTAATGTGATAATAAAGATGACTTCTCATTCCCCCTCATATGGTACAGTAACAGATAAAAATATTATCACATTTCCATCGCTTTGAAAACCAAATTAAAAGAGGTAATAAGGAAAGAATTAGAAATTTAATACCTAATATAGTAAATAAGCCCTACACTACTACAATAAACTGTAATTGCGATCACGGGAATAAACAATGCACGACAGAGACACCCCATAGATGGAGACACTAGAATTCTATATCGCGATTGCTATCTCTGACTGATACATTCGTTACTGTTTTTACTTATGTTCTGCACCCTAGAAACTACTACAGTCTGCATTTCACACTTGTAATTTTAATCCCCATAGTACACAAATTACAGTGTTTAATTCAAAAATAGTTTACTGCGCAACAGCGAAAAGATTTGTGAACGTGTGAGCACACTATCGCTCTAAGCTAGATAGCGTCGGATCGAATGTTCGAACAGATCCCGAAATTTCCAAAACTGTGACGTAAATTGATCGAACATTTAGACTCGTGTTTAAATCCAGCTCTAATAAGCAGAAAGTAATCAAAGGATAACAGTCGATAGTGAAAAAAGCAGCACAGAAAACAACCAGAGATAACAAAAATCAGTAGCCACGCCGATCTTTAATAAACTTAACTCTGCAGTAAATGTAGCGCAGCAGTATTAATTATAGTAATTAAAAGGCTTGTAGTTTTAGTGGGAAAGCAAAGCGAAGCGAATTATGTAAGAGCCGTGAGACAGTCTCTTCCCGCGAGCGTGAATCTCGCAGCGTAATGTTGCTCATCGTACCTTAATATGATCACGTGGCTGTTCCTCCACCTCGTTATCGAAGGCAAAAGCGTTGCTCGCAGAAATTCGTTCACGTGTAGGCTGAGGTGATTCATTTTTTCCCGGGTTTCGTCACTAAAATATTCATTGTAGCTTTATGTTTATTAAGAAGAAAACCGCCTTACATCACGTCAATAACAAAACCTTTATTATTGTCAAAGAGAAAAAAATCAGTTTCATTCAGAGATATACTACGTCTTGAGCAATGATATCTATACACCATGTAGACCTATGTATAACTCTGGTCTCTGAGCACAGAAGCGTAGCGTCTCTGCAAGTGATCTAAACAATCTCGATGTATAATCCTGTTGTCTGAACATAGAATGGCAGCGTGCCATTGTATTGCCCGCTTTGTTTTAATTTGCCAAACAAATTTTCATCAGTTATTACATGACCAAGAATTGCTCCCTTACCTTTTAATTTGAAATTTAGGTAATTTCCAAGGAAGTTTACACTCGAAGTTGTACGGCCGGAATCGATATAAATGGAATATCTATTACGTCAGTATCGGCACGCGTCTTATTAAGTGTGGAGAACGTAATTCATTAGTGTGTTATAATTAATAAAGTGCATATACAACTGCTAGAGTAGGCCCTACTTCAGCACGAACACTTCGCTCATTAATAAAGTAGGCCTAAGAAGTAACTTGTTTGTTATCGTTAGATTTCTAGTAATAAAATGTATTTCTACGTTATTATACATTATTAAATACACGTATTCACTTATCTCGCAAGTGAAGTAACTTCGTTATCGTTAGATTTCTAGTATATTTTATTATCAGTAGATTTCTAGTAATAAAACTATTTGAACGTTATGATACATTAGACAAACATTAGATTTACATCGATTCCTTCCTTACAACTTCGAGAGTAAACTTCCTTCGAAATTACCCAAACTCATGTCAATATGCGATGTAATAGGCTGCTAAGGGAGCGGAATCGAAAATTATTTTCTTTTCATTTTCTTGTGATACTTCAAAGCAGACATAGTGTAATTTGATAAGGAACAGAATATGAACATCTGTGGTTGGCACGCTCAGACAGCTGAAGTTCAATATCCGAATAGTATATGCCAGTCTGCTTGACGCGCATGCGCAATTCTGAAACTATGTTCCAGCAGCGCCTTCTTCCGCTTCTGGCAATTGAAGTGTGGCTGTATGGTGTTCGGGCAGTTGCAGCAAACAGCCAGATGCTACCCGGAAAAATATTTCTCACGTTATCAAGCTGCCAGATTCGCGTATACGCAGAAAGGTCTGCCTTAGAGCGGAGGTAGTCATCAGGTGACAAGTTTGTTTTTGTAGCGTTTTTTTTTTTTTTTTTTTTTTTTTTCGAAGCCACTGCAGATTCCACATGAAATCAGATATTTATCGTTTACACTTCTTCGTTATTATGAATGTAAGTAAAAGGTGCGGCAGCGTTCATAGTACAGCATTTAAAACACACCATCAGGCAGTAACTGTATTTTATTTATTACCTCATATGTCAATAAATAGTTAACGGTACGCCATTTACTATTGTGTAAGTCACTGAACATTGCGTGGATCACTTTTTGAATATGACTCCTGTAAAATGATGCCCCTCTCGACAGCATATTCAACTTGGCGTAACGTATTTCCTGAGACATTGCCGACGGCAGTTCTGACGCGATCCTTCAACTCGGTAATGATGGCACAACGTGTTCGGAACACTTCCTGCTTCAGGTAGCCCAAAGGAAAAAGTCTGTACATGATAGGTGAGATGAGCGAGGCAGCCGGTAAATGTCTGTCGCAAGAAATCCATGCAAATTCTGACTGTATGCGAGGTCGCTCCGTCTTGTTGAAACCATAATTGTTGCGAGTCCTTATCGATCATATCTAATTGTGGAAGAACGATGTCTTGCAGTATCTTTAGGCACCGTTCACTGGTGACAGTTATAGAGGACAGTCATCCTCTGAGGCTGTCATCTCAAAGAAGCAACTCCACACTACACTCTGACACGAGAATTGTGCAAGGGCTTGTGCAGTTCATATGGGTTTAAATCACTCCAATAACGAATATTCTGTTTATTCACTGTAACACATAACTTGAAATGAGCTTCATCTGACATCAGCTACTTACGAAACTCCATTCGCCAACATTCTCCTCCGAATCCGAAAATATATTGTTGACATCCAGTTACATGGGTAGAAATGATCATCAGAATAAATTACTAGAAATCAGAACTCGAACGGAGAGATTCAGGTGTTCTTTCTTCCCGCGCGCTATTCGAGAATGGAATGTGAGGTAAATAGTATAAAGGTGGTTCGATGAACCAGGCACTTAAATGTGATTTGCAGAGTATCTCACGTAGATGTAGATGTAAGACGGTGTGCAACATTTGCGGATTTTGGCGAAGGAGATCACGCATGGTTAAGCCTAATGTTCCCCGTGAAACATAATCACGAGGCCTAATTTCCTGAACAATCTGTAGGTTATATGGGTGAAAATGGAGATCTTCGTGCAATATTCTCCTGAATGACATATGCACAGTTTACGCATGACGACGAGCAGATCTTTTTCGGCTACGCAATACTGCAGCACGAACATTTTCCACGGCTACTGGTGTCTGCGCAGTTCTTTCACTTTTTCCCCGTTTGCCATTGCAGACGGAACCTGTTTTTCGAAATGCACGTAACCCACCTCACAATGGTCCGTCCTTCTGGAACTTTCCCATGACGTCCCAAGTTGCAATGTTGCCGCAATAGACGCTGGGTAGCAGTAACAGAGTCGTTATTCTTGAAACGGCTTGCAACAGCAAATGCACGATGTTGTGCACGCCACCGCTCGATATCACTGTCACACTCGAAATGGCAGCTCATTAGTACACTAATGCGGCACGAGATGGCGTGCATTCCTGCAGTACATTGTTCTACTACGCAGTTCAAATTACGCTATAAACGCTGCCGCATCCTGTATTGTAATTATTTATTTTAAATGACCTTCGCCTGCATAAGCGCCAAAGATATGTAATTGGTTAAAATGTGGAACTTGTAACTGCTCTTTATTCCAGTTATACAGCGAATCCGACTCTGATCTATTGTCGAACGACGAGGAGTGTGAAGTGATATATCGTGCTAATAACGCAGAAAACTATTTAGAGCATGTTGTGCCGCATTATAGCGACACAGAATTCCTGGCAACATTTTCATGTATGGCGTCATGTGGTTGAGTAGAGGGCCGAAAAATTGAGGAATTCTAAATATTACAGTTATCTGGCAGGAGGAAATAGGAAATTACTTCCACTACAGCAAATTCTGATATTTTTGTGGTTTGCTGGCCATGAAGCGGCAAGTTTTAGAGACATGGTAGACAGCTTCAATATCAGTACTAGTTCCTTGCATCGTGTCAGAGCGACCTACTTTGTTAGCAATTTAGGGATCAGTGCTATAAAGTGGCCAACTAATGAAGAAAGGGCAAAAATAACAGGCCAGGTGTGATTGGGGCAATCGATGAGACTCACATTAGTATAGACAAACCTACAGATGCCCAGTCGTATTTGAACAGAAAAAAACTTTTTCTATGCAGTTACTAATAGTGTGTGATGACACCGACGGATTCGTGACGTATTATGCGGTTTCTTCTGAATGAAGGGCCATGGCATCCCATAACAGTTGTTTTCTTTTCAGGCCCTTACCAAGTTCTTTATTTTTAAAACTATTGTTCTTAAAATTAACTCCCTGTTCCACAAGGGTTCCATTACAGTTGCTTGTTGTGCAGAACGAGGGTGAAAATTTAAGAAGTCTTCTAGCACTTTGAAGTCTGAAAAAAGGAATATAATTTCCGTATTCTCTACCATCAGTAATATTAACAAAAACAACAACAGGAACTCTTTTTTTTTTCTCTCACATTCCTACATTTCTTCCCCACACTTTATGAAATTACTGCTGGTACAAATATCTGCTATTCATCTACCACTTTGCGCGAGAAACAAGCGCCGGCCGCGGTGGCCGAGGTGACTGAGGCGCTCCAGTCACGGTCAGCACGGCCACTACGGTCGGGGGGTCGAATCCCCCCTCGGGCATGGATATTGGTGCCGTCCTAGTTCGTAAGTACTTCATAAGTAGTTTGTAAGTTTAGGGACTGATGACCCCGTAGTTAAGTCCCATAAGCTTTACCAACATTTTTGAGAAACCAGCCAGAAACAGTGCAAAAAGCGATCCAGCAATGTAAATATCAAACACGGGCTTTTACGCCATAGTAGCTGCACATGCGCAGTAACAGCTGTTTCTTAGCGCTTGACGGTGTCTGAACATTCTTACGTTTTGCACATAGCTTTGTATTGTTCGCTATCTTTTAATGTTGCAAACATTTTCATAATTTGTACGTAACAAGAAATTGTCTACTAACATTTTATTTTGAATTTAATTTCAATATGCAATACAACAGGATTAAATAATACATATTTTACTTTTGTGTTCCAGTAAAATTTCCTGGCGGTAGTGTTGTAATTTCGTAAGGCAGCTGAATTTCAACATTCAGGTTGTACAAATAGCAGTGGCCGTGACCCTATGCGAAGACATTAACATGAATGTTACAATGGGAACGAAGTATTATTTATTCCGTCTACACTCTACAAGGTTCATAACTAATACTATCGAAACATAAACAATTTTTCAACAATTTTTACGTGAAATTCACAGTCAAAGCATTACAGTAAGAGTCATGTAAAGATTCCCAGTAGTCTTATTAAAAACAACGCCATAATACAAAATTATAACTACTCAAAACACTATTACTGTGAAATTTTAATTTGATATATTACGTAATATTAAGTACATTTAACTTCCACATTCGTGATTTCATAAATTTCTTTAATACAGCAGTCTAGAACCTCAGGATGAAAGTACTGAAACTACAAAATTAAGAATATAAAAGTACTAAAATAACTATGTACCGATATGGAAAGATAAAATGGAGGCTTATACCTTTTGAGGGACTTTTACAAAAAAAGGAAGCACGGCTAGTTTTTAACGTCTCGTCGACAGCGTGATCATTAGAGACGGAGCACAAACTGTGCAAATCGCGACGAAGTTAACGTTGGTTGCGCCTCAATGCACTCGGCCACTCCGCCGCGGCTAACCGGGCCAGTGATCCTTTCTTCAGTGCGGATATTCATCAGTAGACCTTGGATTTTAGGTTCCTCATTAAAAAAGGCAATAAAAATTGTACATACACCATTTATGCAAATTTATGATCGACAACGCTAGTTTTATAGCACCTAAAAATACCTAATTTAGGTTAGTACCTGATTGTACCTAAATTTTAAAAATCTAATTAAATAAAATGATTTAATCCAAAAATACTCTCGTGGTCTTCGCAGATAAGAATTATGCAAATATTTTATCGAAAATTGTAATTTTATAGTACCAGTCAAATAAAAACTGTGTGACTAAAAATACTGTTCTAGCCTTCCTGGCTTATTTGTTTGCAATCGTTAGTCAAACGACAACGGCCTACGCCAAGCGGTCCTAGCCAACGCCACCTGGATACAATGTCTGTGCGCTGCCTGCCAAGATAGTCGTAACACAAGACAACTATTTGTCTTACGTAGCGTTGTACTGAGTCTGGAATATCTGCACGTTGTACAGTGTGTTTCGGAATCTTCTTAATGTTATATATGTGATTCAGAGAGAAATTTGTGTTGGTGTAAGATATTTATGAGCTATTAGTACGATATCTTACCGATACTGCCACCGCACAATACATATTAGGCATTTTGTCTCATAACAGAAAAAAAACTGCATGGAGAACACATAAAAAAGAACCTTTTGCAACACATTGTGCAACGTGCAAGTATTCCTAAACTCAGTGCAGCGCTACGTAAGACAAATAGTTTTCTGGTGTTATTACTACTCTTGGCAGGCAGTGCACAGGCCTTGTCTCTAGGTGGCGTTGTTCTAGCCCGCACTGCTCCGCAATGCGTTGTCGCTCGCTGTAAACCGTCAAACTGGCCGGCATGGCACGGAGGAGCCTGGTGATCTGCCTCCGGTGTCTTCCTGCCCTGTCAGAACAGCCCGTGTAAAACACCTGCACTGTCTTCATTCAGTCGGTCAGCATGCTGCTTAGATGTGGTGAAGTATTTCACAGCGACAGTGTAGTCGTGGGAACTGAAGCATGCCGAAAGTAGCCACTACCAAATCATATCTGATTCGTCAGTGGTTAGAAGAATTTCAGTTAATTGAAGGGAAAACTGTTTGAGTTGGTCGTTCATTTGATGTGTAATTTGTAATGGTAAAGTCGCCGTAAAAAAGTCGACAAAGCTTTATAATCACACATATTAATTCTGATACGCTGTAATTAACAGATCTTTCAGTTGAGTAACAGATCAGGTAAACTGCGACATACTTGTGATTTCACCCAGTGGCGGCTGGTGCTTCAGATGACTGAGGGTTCACTACTTTGAGTGACGGATCTTGACAGTGTCCCCCCCCCCCCCTCCACCGCTTGGAGTCGAAAGACACAATCTGGCGCACCTCTGCGAGTGGCGCCGGGAGAAAGTGGAAAGCCCCCCCTTTGCCCCCCACCTTATTTTTTTTAATAAATGTTCGTTAAAAGATCTGCTGAATGTCTTAACTCGGGTTGTTTGCGCTTCTTTCAAATCGAGCTGAGGCGTCGTCCTACCAAGCTTCTTTGTTTCACACTTCTCTCCCAAGCTTAAAGCTGAGTAATTTGTTTCTAAAAGATACTGAAAGTTACACCAAGAACATATGAATATCCACATGAACACTAAAACACACTAAGTAACTAATTACACTGTTAAGTGACTGTATCAAAATGAATCTTTTACGACGAAGAGAGAAGCTACTTTTGGATCACATGACACTGTGAACATCACCCCCTCCTAACTTTACGCATACGCAAAAACTGCTCTCCCCCACATCTTCTCAAACAATTAAACATTTGTTACAATGATGAGTATAAATGTCATTTACCCTCATAATCGCGACACATTCGCTAAAATGTCCAAAGATATGTGGCAAGTAACAATACAAAAGTCATTGTTGTTCCCTCATCTGTTAAAAATAAGATTGGGTTTCAAAAAAAAATTGCTTGCAATCGGTGTCGAATCCACTACCTTCGACGGCGAAACACAATGCCGCTAACCACACGGCTATTCTTGCTAGCTGGAGAGTAGTGGCTTCATTATTATTCATCATGGCATCTTCTGAAGGCCTTTACATTCGATGCGTCTTTAAGTCATAGTTACAACATATTTTACCAAATATGACGTGTTTGTGATGAATTTTCAAATCGCCAAAAACAAATATGGAGGGCGGATGTTACCTTAGTGAAGGATTAGCCGATGCCCAAGTCGAAGTGCGCAGTAGCTCCATTGTCTTTACTTCGGGACCATTCGTGCGTAACCGCCAGAGCTCGAGTGGCCAGGAGCTGTCGTCTCCACCTGCTCCAACGGCAATGTTAAAAGCGGCGTTTCCTCTCGCCTCTCCCTGCTGCGGGAGCGCCTATGTGATTCCGCCAGGGGGTTCAAAAGAGAATTTGAACCTCAGCCGCGCATGCACATTTCAACACTGTCGCAACTGCAACCTATATTAAGCAGCCGGGCTACAACTCGTATACGAGCAGCCTCCGCGACGTAAAACAATTCTCATGGGATAAAAATACTTTGAATTTGCATATAAAATGATCTGATAGAAGACCGAAACGAAGAATCATAGATTAAATACACATTTTTTTTTTTTTTTTTTTTTTATTTACTAACTTGTTTTCAGGACTTGCTTTCTTCTGGGGGGGGGGGGGGGAGAGGGCGGTCACTGAACCAGTGGACACATAGGACGCGCCGCCGTTGGATTTCACCTATGGCTCAACTCTGTATATACGCTTCCTTAGATTAGATTAATACTTGTTCCATAGATCATATATATATATATATATACGACATTTCGTAATGATGTGGAACGTGTCAGTCTAGTAAATGTTGTCTATACATGACAATTGATGAGGGATTTTTATTTACATTTTTTTAAACATCTTAATCGCCAAATTTTGCAATGATCGTGAGAGCGTACGTGGCTGAACTCAAACGTTTCAGGAAATCTTCAATATGTTTCTTTCAATTCAATCCCTCATCAATGCAAACACCTAAAAATTTGAATATTCTACCTTAGCCACAGATTTATGTTAAAAGTCTAAATTTATTAATGGTGTCATGCCATTTACTGTATGAAATTGTATATACTGGGTTTTATCAAAGTTTAATGAGAGTCCATTTGTAGAGAACCACTTAATAACTTTCTGAAAGATATCATTTACAATTTCATCAGTTAATTCCTGTTTGTCAGGTGTGATAGCTATACTTGTATCATCAGCAAAAAGAACTAGCTTAGCATCTTCGTGAATGTAGAATGGCAACTCATTAATATCTCTGTATATAAAAGGCAATGTCCCGACTGACTGACTGACTGACTCATCATAGCCCAAGCCAAACCACTGAAGATAGAAACTTGAAATTTGTAGAGGGTGTTGCTCTTACTCTGTAGGCGTCATTTAAGAAACGATATTTCGATATTCCGTCCGCAAGGGGGTGAAATAGCGGATGAAACGTTTATTGAAAATGGGTCGCTATTTAGGCAATTTTGAAGCTAGAACTACAAAATTTCCGGTTTTAATTCAGGGCTCGAATTTAAAAGACGCGTGTTTCAGCATTTTTTGAAATTCAACCCATAAAGGGGTAAAATAGGAGACGTAAAAAATTGATTGAATATCTTGCTATTAACTCAAATTTCTAGCTATAACTACGAAAATTAGGATATGGCCTCTTCATCGGGATTAAAAAGATACGAGTTTCGGAATTTCTGGAAATACAGCAACTAAGGGGCGATCAAAAATTATTTTCAAAACACATTGTTGTCCTGACAATTTTGATGCTACAGCTGCAAAAATTGGTATTTGTATTTTGGTTAGAATTTAAAAAATACGTTTTTCGGTATTTTTGGAAATTCAACCATCAAGAGGGTTAAATTGGAGGGGGATGTTTTTCGACAATCTTTTGCTATTAAGACAATTTTGAAGTTATAATCACATAAATCGGTATATGTTTTCTTGGTCAGAATTAAAAAGATACGTGTTTCGGTATTTTCAGAAAATTAATCATTTAGGAGGTGAAATATTTTTTGAAAATACGTTGCTACTAAGCCAATTTTGGACCCAGGATTACAAAAAATATTTGCATACTTGGTTGGAATTTAAAAGACACTTGTTGGGGTATTTTTCGAAATTCAAGTATTAAGGACTGCTATAGGGGATTACAAGTAGTAAAATCAAATGTTCAAATGTATGGAAATCTTAAGAGACTTAACTACGGGGTCATCAGTCGCTAAGGCTTACAAACTATTGAAGCTAACTTAAACTAACCTAGATTAACGTATGCTAAGGACAACACAAACACCTATGTCCAGGGGCGAATCGAACCCCCCGACGGCGAACAGCAGCGGGCACCGCAGCAAGGCGCCTCAATACGCATGGCCATTCTACCGCGGCTACAAGTAGTTTTACAACATTTCAGTATGATAGTACTTAAGCTATATCTATGAAAATTTATATTAAGAGGGAGAAACAACTGGTGCAGACCAACCAACCTACACATGCGAAGCAGCGGGCGTTGATCTAGTAAATATATATTAAGAACAGCAAAGGATTCGAGACCGAACCTTGTGGGACCCAAGTGCCTGGCTGACACAGAGCCGTCTGCCGGTACGTTTGGCAGACCAGGGTCCCACTGGAGGCTACTTGAGTTCTGTACCGACCTGAGCAGCCGCCAGCAGAAGAATTTCACCAACCAGCTGCAGCCTCTCCGCCAGGCGCAGAGCACCCTCGGCCCGGCTCCTCTTTGACGGCGCGATTCTGCGACTAATTTGGTTTTATGACAGGCCGGGACAGCGGCGCGCGGCGTATTTTAATGAAGCGGCCGTCCCGCGCCGAGGTAAATGTAATCAGACGGTAATGCCGGCTTAGACGGGCGGCTTGTTTACGGCCAGACATCTTGTTCACTATTTCACAGTCGGACGCGGCTAATTGGGCCTCCCGAGACCCAATATTTTGTCAGCTGGCGGCTTGTTAGCGGGCGGGAGAGAGGGGCCCCGCTGTGGCCACGCCCAGGCGGGGAAGTTGCTCAAAAATAAATGAAGATTGACGAATTAAGGGTCCCCGGGCGCCGCGCGGTCTAATAAGAGCTGCGGACAGCGTGTTCTACAGGATTTTGCCTTCCCCCGCCCCCTTTTCTTTATCCTTTGCTCTCTGAAAGACCGCGGATATCTGAAATGTCAACAGCCAGTTAATCATGGCGGAGCTACGTAAAACTTACTTTCTTTCCTTCCATGTTCCCGCCCCCCTCCCGGCAAAATACGTCACAGCGCCCCTGTCTCCGGCGGGTAAGTCGGGAAGCGCTATGTACACCGTGCTTTTCTCGTTTATCAGCCACCGTCTTAAAAACTGTAAATATATATGACAAATAAAGACAGTCTCATAAACGACGGCTAACTGTAAAGAATTAATCATTTTATTATTAACAAACCCACATAGGCATGTTAAGTACCACTCATTATACAGGGTGTCCCAGCTATCTTGTCCACCCAAAATATCTCTGTAACAATAACAACTATTGGAAAACGACTTTCACCGGTATCAATGTACGGCTGGGGCCCATGAATGTACATATATGGAAACATTCTAAAACGAAAGCAAATGTGTTTTTAACACAAACTTACGTTTCTTTAAATGGACACCTTATATTTTTTCTTCAGCAATCCATAGCATGACAAATCACATAAGCAATGGCGTTGATTGCATCGCAATATTCCAATTACATCCCGAGATATTTCGACGCGAAGTTGACGCTTGAAAATCCCGAAATGCGCTGCTAGCGCACGTCCTGAGGCTTAGGCGTGAACCTCATGCTGCCCGTAATCGCGATATGATTGACATGCGTAATCGCACTTCCATACTTATCAAGAGGTCCGAAACGAATAATACGGTCTGCTGGCATCCTGCATTAAAGTCGTACATTCCAGCAGGTATTTATCCCATAGGCTAGGGATGATGCGGTTCTGTAACATATCTGTGTACCGCAACGTTAGTCACAAAGTTAACTTCGCTTATCGTTAATCCGTTACTAAAAAATTTACTTTACTGTAGATCTAGACAGTGAACTATTCACTCATAATAGTAAAATTCATGTTGATGGTTTTAGTGAAACGAACAAGTGGACTAAAGGTTTTACCGTTGTTTACGTAAAAATGTTTTGATTTGGTCATTTAACGCATTCGATAAACCTTATTTGGGGTGTGCAGGATAAATAAGACAACCTGACTGGTGTATATCGATCGGTACTGGTTCATATTGTGTACGTAGACACATAAAACGTGCAAGAGGGAAACCATTATGTGCTTATGAGGGTTGATGGCAGCAGACCGTATTATTCGTTTCGGACCTCTTGATAAGTGTGAAAGTGCGATTACGCATGTCAATCACATCGCGATTACGGGCAGCTTGGGGTTCACGCCTGAGCCTCAGGACGTGCGCTAGCAGCGTATTTCGGGTTTTTGAAGCGTCAACTTCTTGTCGCAATATCTCGGGATGTAATTGGAATATTGCGATGCAATCAACGCCATTGCTTATGTGATTTGTCATGCTATGGATTGCTGAAGAAAAAATATAAGGTGTCCATTTAAATAAACGTAAGTTTGTGTTAAAAACACATTTGCTTTCGTTTTAGAATGTTTCCAAATATGTACATTCATGGGCCCCAGCCGTACATTGATACCGGTGAAAGTCGTTTTCCAATAGCTGTTATTGTTCCAGAGATATTTTGGGTGGACAAGATAGCTGGGACACCCTGTATATGCAAGAGCTGGATAATAAGTACGGAGGACTATCATTTTTCTGTGAAATGGCTCATTCACAGAGGCAGGTATACAGTAGTTACACGTACACACCTTCTGCCAAATGTTCGGAAGTTCTCGCATACATTAATCTCTTTACTACCTGGAGCTGAACGTCAGCTGTCTGGGTGTGCCAACAACAGGTGTACTCTACTGGTCAGAAGTTATGGATCACCTATCACAACTATCGATTTGTGGTTAACATAGAGATGTAGTATTAAATAATATATCATATCCCTGTTCTGATACTAAAACAAGCATAAACATGTAAACACGGAACGACTCTGTTGTGTGCAGCGCTGGAGTAGCCGAGCGGTCTAAGGCGCCTCACTGCGGAGCGCGCGGTAGTTCGCCGTTGGAGGTTCTAGTCCTCCCTGGGACATGGGGGTGTGTGTGTTGTCCTTAGGTTAGTTTAACTTAGTTGAAGTAATTTGTAAGTTTAGGGACTTATAACCAACGCGGTTAAGTCCCAAAAATTTACAAACATTTCAACTCTGTTGTGTATTTGACCGGTTCTCCGTATGGTGGAGCGCTGATGAGTAACGACAACAACACTGACGTGTCTTTACCCAAGACGTGTCCACTCGAATAGGCCTTATTTCTTCAGCTGTCTGTGTAGTAAGCAGTTCACATAGTTTTCAGTACAGTGTGTGCAGCTAACTGTGTGTATTTGTATCTGAACAGGTGCATACCGTATTACCTCCACACGAGACGGAAGCAGGAGATTGAAATTGAAAAACGCGCTGTAATTTTAGCTCTGCTTGACAAAGGCTATTCTAGTACGACAATAGCAACAAAAGTTGGCGTAGCCCAATCTACAGTGGTGTTACATTGCAGCGGTTCAAGAAAACCAATGCCAATGCAAGTGTTTCGCGATCTGGAAGACCCTATGTAACATCATACAGGGAAGTTCAGTTCATGTGTGTAAAGAGTAAACGCCAGAGGACTCGTACGGCACCTGAAATTCGCAAGGAAGTCAAAAATATGCGAGCTGCTCCTATCTCTGTCCCAACGGTGTAACGCCGTCTTTGAACGAAATTTAAAGGGCTGCGTAGAGATTCAAAGCCTTTAGTACGGATACAAAATAAGGTGAAAAGACTGCAATGGGCACTGCAACATAAAAACTGGAGCGTGCAGCAATGGTCCAAGGTGTTTTTCACGGATGAATCGAAGTCTGAAGTATTTGGGAGCCATCGTCGACTTCGTGGAGAACGGATGAACACACTGTTGCGACACCTACGGTGAAGCATGGTGGAGGGTCGATTATGTTGTGGGGATGTTTTGCGGATGATAAAGTCGGTATCTCCTGCGAATTAACGGAACATTAAAGAAGGAAGGATATCATAGGATCCTGATCAACAACGCAGTTCCACCTGGCAAGAGGCTTATTGGTCGTGGGTTTGTTCTGCAGCAGGACGATGACTCCAAACATTTTTATAAATTGTGTAGAGGGTATGTCAATAGAAAAGAGAAATATGGGGAACTGAAAATTATGATTTGGCTGAGTCAGTCACCAGACTTAAATCCCACAGAACTGTTATGGGATGAACTTGACAGGGAGGTCGACTAATGTTGAAGAGCTATGGAATAACGTACAGAGCTGTTGGTTTGAATATCTGCACAATTACTATAAAATTTTATTTTCAGAATTCCAAGAGTTTGTGTAGCTGTTCGGAGGGAAAAGGGTGGATACTTTGACGAGGCTAAAATATGATCTATATGATAAAGAGAGAAAATGTATTTTTGTTGGTCTATTTAGTTTTTACGACGTGTTCGTACATTGAAATAAAGTATCTAGAATTGTGCATAGGTAATCGAAAACTTTTGACCGGTAGTGTATATATTTCCTTACTTCCCAAATTCATATGACTACTACAAAATAAAACTAGAATACGTACAGAAAATATGTCTCGATTCGACTCCTATACCACCCTATATATCGCATATTGACTTAATGTTCATAACACAATATACGTAATTAATTAATTGCCACGTACAAACTAATGGAAGGATGGATGGAAGCTTAGGGTTTAACGTCCCGTCGGCAACGTGGCCATTAGAGACGGAACTCATTCTTAGAATTTTGGATAAGGATGGGAAAGGAAATCAGCCGCGCCCTTTTTAAGAAACCATGGCGGCACTTGCTTGGAGTGATTTAGAGAAAAACGGAGGTGAATTGGAATCACCGCCCTTCCGAATGAGAGTCCATTGTGTTACCTAAATTGATGGAAATTTGTTTGCCAAATTATAAAATGATGGGCAATCCAAAACCATGTGCAAAACATATGAATGTGCGGGCATGATGTAGTTTTATGCTCTGATACCAGAGTTGCACATCCAGTTTGTATAGAGGTCTTTGGTCGTATACCATATATGCATTTATCCAGTACTGGGCGCGCTGTTGCATGGATGAAGTCATGTCTCGAGTTGCACCGGATCCCTGGCAATTGTTATTGCCTTTTGGTAAAGAGATCATAATCAAAGGCCTGAAGTCGAGTGCGTACGGTCGATTTTGCAGGTTCTCCCACTGCCAGCAGATCAAGAGATCCCAGACAATAGCAGCTGTGTAGCACTGTGCACTGTGAAGCACAATTATAGGTTGCTGGTCCAAGATATATAGACGATTTTTTTTCTATTGCGGTCCTGGAAAACTATGGTATGGTCATCAGTCCACTTAAACTAATTTACACTAAGGACAACACACACACACACACACACACACACACACATGCCCAAGGGAGGGTTCGAAACTCCGGCGCAGTGACTACACAATCTGTGACATGGCGCCTCAAACCGCGCTTCCATTCCCCAGCGGCAAAGAATATCTTTAACTTCCGCATTAGTCGGCAATGAGCTGCTGAAAACTGACTACCAGCACGAGAGAATGAGTGTCTGAGCTGTAATTCTTTGAAAACATCTTATTGCATCACACATCTTACCAGATAGTTTTAATCTTGCACGCTACTGAGTTTTTTCGAGAATGCGTTACCTGAATTTCTGGAGCAAATGTGGTTTCATCTTGATGATGATGTAGTGCACTTTGATCGTCGGGCCAGAGCAAATGTCACGGACTAATACAGTGAGGGAATAATTGGATGTCCCTAGGTGTGTGCACTCACCCGACTTCAGCCTCTTGACTCCTTCCTCTGGAGTTACGGGAAGTGCGTTGTGCGGGCACCAGCAGTAGGAAGAGTTACTGAGAAATCTTACAGTGAGACAAAAAATGTTTTGTCGTTACACATTATGTGACGACGTCGGTGGTCAATATATTGAACGTTTACTCTAAAATAGTGAAGCCTGTGATCCTATTTACAGCATTTCAATTGCGGTCTACAGTTTAGTCAGTATACGTTGTCATAACTACTGTAGACTGCTGTTTAATTCAGCCTACTGGCTGAGCTGTATAACCTTTATTTCACATTTACGTTCTAGGTACCTTATACGATGACGTTCACAATCTTTAATACGGCATACAATACAACCTGTATGTAGTAAATCTAACAGGGATTTTGAGCCAGAAGGATTGAAACTAAACTAATACCGACAGGCCACGGAAGGCCCACTGGGTCCGACCGTCCGCCGTGTCATCTTCCACCAGAGGGCGTCACCGGATGCGGTATGGAGGGGGACGTGGTCAGCGCGCCTCACTCCCGCCGTTATACCAGTTTTCGTGATCGGAGCCGCTACTTCTCAATCAAACAGCTCCTCAATTGGCCTAAAAGGGCTGAGTGCACCCCGCTTACCAACAGCGCTCGGCAGAGCCGGACGGTTACCCATCCAAGCGCTATCCAAGCCCGACACTGCTTAAATTCGTTGATCTAACGAGAACTGGTGTATCCACTGCGGTACGGCCGTTGCCCTGAGAAGGATTAGAGACCATGGATTATCTAGGCTGCTTCCTCCACAGATTATGGGACACAAATCACATAGAAGTGCGCCGTGCTGCCTACGACGCAGGCGCAACCTAGTACTGATAAGCTCCGAGGGTGAGAACACATAATGAGAACTAGGTATCCCACCTTTCTCTTTATGCCACACAACTAGTCCCTACCACGTGGAGACCACTCTGCCATATATAAATATAAGTGGAAACACCGATAGCACTTCAATATAGTACATGAGAAAGTCGCCGCCAAGAGGAATCATCTGGACATTATGAAAGTGATATTAATCATTCACTGCTTGTAGGAATATAGCCGGTATGAATAAGTGTGTTTTAATCAATTAATTCAGAGATATAATTAACATATAACAGGACAAGAGTCCACGAAACACGCCTGTTAAGATCGAAGCTCACCGACAGTCTACTCAAAACTGCCGACGATCGGCTCAAGACTTTGGTACGAGCTGACAGACACTGAAGTACAAGACTAAATTTGGTCTGTTACCTTCGAATGAAATATTCAGTGCCTGATCTGGAAAAAAAACACATACAACTTTAATATATTATATGCGAAGTGTCTTCCGCAAAACACCGTAAATTTCTCACAACATTTTTATTGCTTATTGTGCTACATTTTAAGCAATGTCTCTTCAGATTAGTCTACTCCGTTAGCTGTACACCGTTTTCAACGTTTATCATTTTGTAACGCCTTTCGAAATAAACATCCTGCGATGATACGCAGGTTTCTTGTCGCAATGACACGAATCTCCTCTATGGTTTGGGAAATACGTGAGGTCTGAGGAACAGAAAGAAGTTTCCTGGGTCTAGATCCGGAAAGTTGGTTGGATGTGGAACAACTGGAGTCTAGCGAAACAGCTTGCCTTTCAGAAAGGACACAGTACATTGTAATTGACGGAAAGTAATATAGTAGAACAGAAGTGATATCTGGCGTTCCCCAGGAAAGTGTTACAGGGTCTCTACTGTTCCTTATTTTTGTTAACGATTTAGGAGACAATTTGAGTAGTTCTCTTAGACTGTTCGCGGATGATACCGTCGTTTATCGGTTAGTAAAGTCACCAGAAAATCAAAGGCAGCCGCAAAATGATTTAGATATCGGCATGGTGCCAAAAATTTTAATTGACCCTTAATAATGAGAAGTGTGAAGTCATCCATATGATCACTAAATGAAATCCTTTAAACTTCATTTCAACTATACAGCAGTCAAAATTGTAGGCCTTATATTCAACTAAATACCTCGTAGTAACAATTACAATCAACTTAAATCAGAAAGAACAATTAGAAAATATTGTAGGGAAAGCGAACCAAAGACTACGTTTCGTTTGCAGAACACACAGAAGATGCAACAGTTCTACTAAAAAAAAAAAAACTTTCTACGCCACACTTCTGCGTCCTGTTTTGGAGTATAGCTGCGCATTGTGTGATCCCCACCAAGTGGAACTAACGGACGATTTAGAGAAAGTTCAGAGAAGAGTAGCACGTTTTGTATTATCGCGATATAGGAGGGAGAGTAGCGTGGATATCATTAAAGGAAAGGCGTTATTAGTTGCGACGAAATCTATTTGTGATATTTCTTTTACGAACTTTCTCTTCCAAATGCGAACATATTTTGCTAGCACCATCTATATAGGAAGACATGATCATCCAAATAAAATAAATCAGATCGAAAACGAAAAGATTTAGGTGTTCCTTTTCTCCGCGAGCTATTAGATAATGGAATTGTAGAGAAATATAAGGCCGGCTCGATGAATACTCTGCCATGCACTTCTATGTGACTTGCAGAGTATTTATGTAGATGTAGAGGAGATGCATGATGTAACACGCAAGTCTGTTTTTTTTTTTTTTTTTTTTTTTTGCCATTTCGGCCCTGTTTACTGTTCATAGCATTCCTCAAACATATTAAAATGCCCTTGTTTACCATCTAAGATGCTGTTGAACATTGCTTTGCAGTTAACAAAAGCGTAAAAGTAATGGCATTTAGTGTTCACGTGATCGATTTAATGGCTGTCGTTCAATCTCTGATAGCCACAGCGAAACAATCCTAATGATACTTTGTTGTCTAAATTGGCTATGGGTGCTCACACAAGCCGCAATGGAAACTCCGTCAGTGCTGCCATATTTTATCACACCTCGTATATTGTATGTGTGAATAGTGAGGCGCATCATACGCATTTAGGTAAAACGACAGGTCTGTTTAGGAAGGAAGCAACATGAAAACATCTCAGGAGCTCGAAGAAATGTCTTCAGGATGCAAGGAAGGGTGACTGCATTTAACGTCCCGTGGAGATGGAACACAATCCTGGATTCTTTTTGGTTAAGACGTTGGCGGCTGATGCGACGGCTGTTGTTGGTGAGTCGCCTGTGCCGTTAACTGCGACACCGCTTGCAGTAGTTGCGTGATTTGCTCCGTCTGTAACTGAATAATTTCCATTAAGTTTGGGTTCGGGGTAGTGGCCATGCTGGCCGATTAGGCGCCGCGCATACAAGTAACTTATAACAAAACAAATGCAATAGGAAAGAGGACGCTCTGCAACAAAAAAAGTCCACAAAACACGTAACAGAATATGTTCCCCCAAAAATCTTAGAATAAGGGTGGGTGGGCGGGAGCAATTTCTGTGTGCTCCGTCGGTGGCCGAGTAGAAAGAGACCGAGACAGAAATAAAGGATGCACGCTTGTGCAGGAACGAAGGTGAGCAGCCAGTGGGACAGCAGAAACTAGAAACACTAGAGTAAATTAGAACGAGATATATATTTCATAGAGACTTAGTAATACTTAACTTGTACATAGTTCTTGACTGCAGAATGCTGATACATAGTTTAGATAGAGGCCTGCCTACTGATGATTACTAGTGCCTATCCGATAGCCAAGTCTTTACTGGTGATTCCGAAGTGTTAACTGGTTCCTATCTCAGTCCCAAGTGAACGATGCAGTTCAGTGGTGGCCACGAGCGGAGTTGTAGCAGAGGGCGCTCGTGGCTGACGTCGTAAGAACGCCGCGCCGTGCGTGCATGGCGGCGCGCGGCGAAAGTAGGTGGCGCGCACTTTAGACTTGTGCGACAAAACAGTAGTTATTTCAGTTTTCACGTGTGATTTTGTAAATTACTAGTGTTGAATATCGGGAATTTCAACTGGTTGTGAAGTTAGATCTTAATTTGCGCGAAAAGCGAATTTAGTTCTAGTGTTTTTGAAAGTTCGTGAATTTTAAATTAATCACAGAGTTTAGAATTACTAATTTATTTCATTATTTGTATGGTGTCTGTTCTTTTCAGACATGCTCGAAAGAACAGACACCATTTGTTGATATTAACGGCCGTAACTTTACGAATTCGAAATATTTAAACATTTTGATCGTTCCAGGGAATTGAAATAAATCCAATGACAAGGATGAACATTTGTGCTGGACCGAGATTCGAAACCCGACTTTCCGCTTTGGACTTTTTTTTTGCTCTATGGGTAGTTCTTTACCTTGCGGCGGCTGATCCTCTTTCTTCATTGTTGTTCGAGTTGTTCTTGGCTCAGCTTTTCCAATTAGGCTAGCCAGGCACGCTTCCCTTCCAATCCTAATTCTCACCTTGTACAACACTACGATCGTAGTGCCCCTTGCTCATTTGATTTCACTTGCTCGGAGCTTATATTGGATTCCCGGAAGGGATCGAGCGTATGCCTGTTGGGGCAGATATACCATTATTTATATGGTGATTGCGGGAATCCCGGTCAAGCACAAATTTTCATCTTTGCCATTGGATTTATTTCAGTGCCCTGAAATGGTACAATATTGAAACATTTCGAATTCGACTAATTTATCTGACCTGCGATGACACGAGTCAGCATTAATGATACGATTAGTGATGGTAAATTATCTGGATATTTTAAAGTTATTATGGGTGTTGCTTTTAGTAATAGTTAGGCCCCTAGCAAAATGTTTAAATACTTGTAATCTCAAGGGACTCAACAGGTGTGGTCATTGGTGCCTAGAGTTACAAACTACTTAAACTAATGTACACTATAGACAGTACACACACCCGTGCAGGACTTGAACCTCCGGCGGGAGCGGCCGCAAAGTCCACAACGTGGAGCCCCAGACTGAGCGGCCATTCGTGCACGGCTTCTTTTCATCGCTTGTGAAGATGGATGACACATGGATAACGTTCTTTAATCCTGGGACGAAGAGCTAATCAGCTCATTGGAAGCGATTTTCCATTGGTCAAATCAGACTCTTAAACATGCTTTCCCAAAGGCCATGGAATCATGGCGTCGTCGTTGTACTTACTTACTTTCCGTGTCCGGGTCACCAGTTTACATTTGCATTTTGTCATTTGCATATACACGGCCTTCGCCTGTGCAAGTTTCTCCCATGTTTGTGCACACAGTCAAATGTTGATGGTCCTGAACAGCGCCGCATTCATATGTCTCATCCTCCCTATAACCCCATCTTCTTAGGTTACTGTAGCCTTTTGAGACTCCCGTTCTAAGTCTATTGAGTGCCCTCCATTTTGGGTAAGGTACGTGGTGCCCAGGACTCAGTTCTTCCTTTGTATCGATCCGCTAGTGGTTGATGGACATACGCCACAAATTTAATCGAAATACTTCAGTCCTGGTCTCTAGGGCAGTTGTCGTCCGTAGAAAGCTTTTCCGAGACTTCAGTCTGCGCTGTTGCAGATGATGTTCGTCCGTATAAGGGATATCTATGGTCTGTGTCTTCTTTTTTTCTCTTCCCTAAGTTCGCAATAACACGTCTCCTAATAGGAGGTAGGGCAATGTTGATATTGGGTAGATTTTCTCGGTTGGTGGCGGTTTCAAGCAAACAGATAGAATACGGACAATCCCATTCAGAGCCACGTCGACATGCCTGTATGAGCAGAGTTCGTCCAGACTGGTGCTGCGTATTCTGCGGCGGAGAAACATAGCGCCAACGCCGAAGTTCTGACGATATGAGGTTATTTATTTATTTATCGTATGGCTTTACAAATGCAAGTGCGCTATTGACATTATAAATTTACATAACATAAGATATAAATAGAAATACACATATACATAATACTATGAACAAAACAAACACCAGTGATTATTAAATGTGGGCAAAGCTGAAATAAAAAAAAATGTTTGTAGAGTCTATGGGACTTAACTACGGGGTCATCAGTCCCTAAACTTACAAACTACTTATGAACTACTTACAACTAAGGACGGCACAAATATCCATGCCCGAGGGGGGATTCGAACCCCCGACCGTAGTGGCCGTGCGGACCGTGACTGGAGCGCCTCAGTCACCTCGGCCACCGCGGCCGGCAAGCTGAAATAGAATGACAGAATTCACTAAAAAGTTATGTCCAAACTCGACAGCCACTCAATAGCAGAAGGGCTGGTCTCCATAAGGTCTCTCCAGTCACCACAGAATCTTCGCAGTGGGCAGTCTTGCACTGTATGTTGTAATGTTTGTTCGTCACTTTCACAGTCACACGTCGGATTATCATTAGCACTCCACTTGTACAGCATGGATTTAGTTCTTGCATGTCCAGGTCTCACACGGTTAAACAACAGATTCTACGGGGAAGTTGCATTCCTGGGAGTTGTTCGCTGGGGTCCTCTATGTTGTGTTGGTTAATCTCACTATTGTTCCACTTAGTTTTCCAAGATTTGAGGCAGTCATAGATATTTCCTTGGGCAAGTGTTCCGCCTTCCCATGTTGGCACTCTTGATTTGAGGCGATATCAACAGTGGATATCTAGTATTGGTGTACCGGTAATACTATTGCCTTATCTGGATGATTTATTTTTTGCCATTCCTTAATTGTTGCCTGCTGTCTTCGGATTTCAGTCGGGGTAATGTTTGAGAGGACCTGAAGCCATTCTAGAGGTGTTAACTGTAATGTCCCTGTTATCGTCCTCACGGCTTCATTGAGCTGGACGTTAATCTTCTTTACACGGGCACTCCTACTCCACACATGGGCACAGTACTCTGCCACTGAATAGACATGCGATATTGCTGCAGCATGTAGTGTATTTGCATCCGCTCTCCATGTGGTACCTGCTAATCTCCGGATGATGTTATTCGAGTTTTCAGTTTCTGGCTAGTTAGTCGCAGGAGTTTCTTGAAGGTAAGTGACCTGTCAAGGGGTATGCCTAAGTATTTTGGAAATTTGTTGCGTTTAACATAACATGAGGTTATGACAAATGTTAACAGCTGCAAGGAAAGTACGTCAACAAATGACAGAAGTTTTACCGTTTTGCGTGTGGTTATTTCATGCGAAACAAATCGGCAGCGTTCTAACTTGGACGCCCCTTGTACACCAGCCAGATTCCATTATCCAGTGTGGTAGTAGCAGCCTCCCGACGACATCGCAGCTACTTGCTGTCTCTCGCGCGGGCTCGCTCTCCGCCACCGCTCGCTGCGGGGCTTCGGGTGCGGCGACCCCCGACACTGGTTCCCGGCGCCCCTAACAGGCTCCAGTTTTGCCGCCGAGCGAAAATACAGCGCCCTATAGCTGTCCGTACCCCGCTGGGCACCGGTACTGCGTTACCCGTCGATAAATAATCGGGAAATTCTTCGGCGCTAAAGGGCGAAGCCGACGTTTACTGAGGCGCATTACGTCAGCGCTGCAATAAGCAGTATTTATGTGGCTTTCAAAGGGAGAGGAAAAAATATGGAGAAAATAAGCTCGCCGGATCATCAATTTTTCCTCCTCTTCCGCGTCTGCTCTGACCTCACCGTACATCTCGTAGGCACTTTCTCGACTGGTCCACGTCTGCACAATATATCATTCCAGTCTCCGCGTTTAGTGTCGCAAAAAATTTCGAAATTTACCTTTCAAATCTAATGGGCATTACTGTATCGTGGTTACGCGTGATTTATCCGACCGCGAAGGTATTTTCATTTCGAACGGACGCTTGCTTGGGCCATTACCATTTGTATTCATTCATTTACGACGGCGATTTTGAATACTGTGCCACCAGCATAAGGCCTGACTGTCACCGGCCACGACGTCATCTCAGTATGAACGCCCGACAGAGACCAGAAAAATGGGTAATTTGCACTCCATTTTTAGCAAAAGAACTTTTTCGATGCATTTCAATATTTATGTCACAACTCCTGAATTATGTCTGTAAGTCGTATAATTTTAAAGGTGCATTCACACATGCCAGATATCCTATATGCAAATTTGTTGCGAATAGCATTAGTCGTTAAGAAATAATAAAACTTCATGCCTGATGTTGAAGTTTTACTGCACACCATTGGAAGGACAATGTGGTTTATGATGAGTGTGTCAATCACGACATGAGTCGTCTAGTTTCAAAAGCAGATAGATCATTTTTTTGTTTTCAGTTTTCTGTTTATGTTATATTCTGACTGTTAAAATACAGATCTAGCAAATAGCTTCTAAAAATATATATCTAATTTATATCACATGAAAAAGTTGGTATTGTTTCAAAATCAGATAGATCACTGTTGGGAGGTTCCATCTTGTGCCACAGAGTTAGTGTCTCAAGCTGCTGCCAGCTTAGTATTAGCAGCTGTTGATGTTTGTCAGTATTTGACTACTTTTTGTTTCAAAAAACGTGATTTTTTGTTTATATGACTTTATCAATGGAGAATCATCCAATACAGAGTCCTAAATCTGCTAGGAAGAAATACACTTCAAGAATATAGCAAAAAACTTCTTTTCATTCCAAATTAGTTTCAAAACCCACGAAGTCATAAATGCTGGCTTCAAAACCAGGCGAATCGAAAACTTTGGTTGCAAAACAACTTTCTTTGGTTTCAAAACCAGACAGATTCAAACATTAATTTTTTTCCTCAAAACCTAATACATGACATTTATACTGGTAATGTAGTCATCTCCTACCAAATTAAATTAAAAATACTGGTTTTGTAAGTGCATTATTGGTCTGAATATTTAGTTTTTCCTTGTTCCTGAAAAATTAGCAAAAAGTGACTTATTTGGTTTTGAAACTAGACAACTCCTGAAGCGTGCAACGTACAGTGATATAATTTTACAGGTTCAATCAGTGAGGTACGTAGATAGTGTCCGTTGCGAATAGAGCTAGTAACGAACTTAACGAAGTAAAATGTTTTTTGGGAAGTGTCAACGAAAAAGAAAGTTCAGCAAATATTTGAGATTATATGTGAAATTTATTTGAATTCACTAACTTGTCATTATTCAGTTATGGATGAACAAATTAAAAAATTTTGAGCGCCATCAGCTTCAAGTCAAACACACAGTATGGGCCTATATAATTGTAATATTTGACTTACTGTGTTAAACGCCCCATAAGGTTTTTCCCTATTAACTGTTAGATTATGGTAGCATTTAAATTAATTTGGTTACATAATCTATGATATTATATAAAATGAAACTGAACAATAAAACAACGAATAATTCAATAATTGTTGGCTTTATGTCAGGATGAGGCGAAGATACCTAGTGGAGCGCTAGAGGACACTAGTAAAACAGTATTAGCGTTCACAAGTTCATTCAGTCGTCACAATATTTTGTGGTGTAGGCGCTAGCTCGACAGGGGAGAGAGTGTCCGTATGTTTGTACGTGTTGCATACAAATCTACAGTTTTACAACTCCACAACTCCAGAAGCATCTACTTCTAAATTTCACATGCTGGATACTGTTCTTGGTCCGAATTCTGGAGTGTCCACTTCGTCTTCTTTGGTGAAAGAATTTCGGAAAGCTGTGTTTAATAATTCTGCTTTAGCAGTACTGTCATCGGTAGTATTAACGTTGCTATCGCGTAGTGAAGGTATTGTTTATGTTTTGCCGCTAGTGTACTTCACATACGACCAGAATTTCTTGGTATTTTCTGCGCCGAGCGATCTAAAGCGTCTCACAGCGGAGCGCGCGGTTGCTCGCCTTGGAGGTTCGAGTCCTCCCTGGGGCATGGGTGTGTGTGTGTTGTCCTTAGGTTAGTTTACCTAGTTCGTAGTTCGTAGTTCGTAAGCTACGGACTGATGGCCACGCAGTTTGGTCCGATATAATTACAAACATTTGATTTGATTTGTTTTCAGAAAATTCATTCAAAAGTAGTTCGGACGATGTTTTATATTTGCCTCCGGTTTTAAATATGTATTTATGCTAATCTATCGAGGGTAAATTAAAGTCGCCACGGATTTTAACAGTATGCTTAGGGTCCCTGTTTGAAATGTGTTTTAAGCTTTCTTTGAACATTTCGGCAACTGCATCGTCTGAATCAGAGGGCCAATAAAAATATCAAATTATTAATTTATTTCGGTTGTCAAGTATAGCCTCTACCCATACCAACTCACAGGAAGTATCTGTCTCAATTTTGCAGCAGGATAAACCGTTCGTAACAGCAAAAAACACGCCACCTCCGTTTTTATTTAATCTAATCTTTCTAAAGACAATTTGGTCCTTTGTAAAAATTTCTGCCGAACTTATCTCTGGCGTCAGCCAGCTTTCAGAATCTATAACGATTTGTGCATCAGTGCGTTCTACAGCGCTAGGTGCTCTGGAACTTTCCTAACACAGCTACGACAATTTACAACTGTTACACCAATGGTTCCTAGATCTGCATTCTTCCTATGTCTGAGACTGAAACCCATTTTGTGTGTTCCCGAGGCCCTCTAACCTAAAAACAGCCCAGTCCACGCCACACAGCCCACGCTACCCATGTAGCCACTTCCTGAGTGTAGTGGACTCCTGACCTATTTAGCGAAACCCGAAAACCCACCACCCTTTGGCGCAAGTCGAGGAATCTGCAGCCCACATAGTCGCAAAACCGTCTAAGCCTCTGATTCAGACCCTCCACTCGGCTATGAACCAGAGATTCGCAGTCAGTCCTGTAGATTATGCTGCAGATGGTGAGCTCTGCCTTCATCTTGCAAGTAAGACTGGCTGTCTTTACCACCTCTGATAGCCGCTCAAAACCAGAGAGAGAATCTCTTCCGATCCAAAGCGACACGCGTCGTTGGTCCCGACATGGGCCACTACCTGCAGCTGACTGCACCCTGTGCTCTTCATAGCATCCGGAAGGACCCGTTCCACATCTGTAATGACTCCCCCCACGGTATGCACACGGAGTGCACATTGGACTTATTCCTCTCTCCAGCAGCCATTTCTTTAGGTGGCTCCATTACCCGCCTAACGCTGGAGCTCCCAACTACTAACAAACCCACCCTCTGTGAGTGCCCGGATCTTGCAGGCAGAGGGGTGGCCACAGGACAAGCGAACCATCTGCGTTAGGAACATCCTCTGCCACAGACAGCGCCTCGAATCTTTTCGTAAGACTAACCGGGGAGGCCTCCAATTCGCTCCCCAGAGAAGTCTTACATCGCCTGACACGCGCTGAGGAGACCTCCCAATCCACCACGGATTGGGGGGCTACCTCCTCGCGGGCAGTGACCGGTCTGGCCACAGCCGCAGGCCGATCGGAGGGCACAACAGACGCACAGACGCACAGCGGCGCTCACCCATCGAAGTCTCAGGTGTTGCCAGTGAAGCCAACGCCGCCTGAAGCTGCGAGCGAAGAGTCACCAACTCGGCCTGCATCCGTTAACAGCAGTCACAGTTCCTAGACATTCTAAAAGCCTATGTATGTTCCAAATAAGTACGACTGTTGTGATTTCAACTGTGGGAGAATGCACTAAACTGTAACTTTGACGGGACTATAAGTACATGCACGAGAACACTATGCTGTTCCTTTGATGCGAAGCTGATTAAATATACGATCGAGGACACAAAAGTTTGATAAACAGTGAGCTTCGAAAAATATGTGCCTAACACTAAACTGTTTATTAACGGCGAATCTGAAAAATATACACGGAAGCTAATAAAATATCAACACTGATACGTTAATTAAACGCGATTCTGAATAAATAAACACACGAGCACACGAAATTCTGGTGAACTGTAAGAGAAAGCACGCACGAAATGTAAATAAGTCGCTTGATGTAAGAATCCGGTTAACTTACTTACACCAGTAATAAAAATTTATTTTCGCAGTAAATAATGTGTAACTGTGTTGTAAAAATACTCGTACAGTAAAAAACTATAGTTAAATTTAGCCCTAACAGAGCTAGCCGGTGAAAAAATAATTAATAAATCATTAAACCAATAAAAAATATTAATTAAAAATAAAATAAAAACTAGATACGAGTATTTTTACAGACGTCACGGCAGGGATTGTGCGACCGTTCCCCTCGGAGGTTCCAATCCTCAGCCGGCCGCGGTGGCCGAGGGGACTGCGGCGCGTCAGTCACGGACTGCACGGCCACTACGGTCGGGGATTCGAATCCCCCCCCTCGGGCATGGATATTTGGATATTTGTGCCGTCCTTAGTGTTAGCTAGTTCATAAGTAGTTTGTAAGTTTCGGGACTGATGACCCCATAGTTAAGTCCCATAAGCTATACAAACATTTGAAGATTTTTTTCCAATCCTCACTTTGGCATGGGTATGTGTTGTCCTTAGTCTAAGTTAGTTTAAGTCAGTTTAGGTAGTTTCTAAGTATAAGGACTGGTGACTGCAGAATTTCGGTTCCATAGCTGTGCAAACAATTGATTTTTTATTAAATTGAAAAAAAAAGTACACCGATGAGATTTCAAACGGATAGTTGCCAGACTACAAATTCAAAGGTCGCGGGTTCGATCCCCGTCAGGTCCTAGGATTTTTATCTGTCACTTTCCACTTCTTTCACCTCTGGCAGTATTGCTCATGTGAAAAATACCGAGTAGCACCGAGGTTCGGAACCCAAATTAAACTGTAGGTCCCCCTATAACTGGCTGGATAAGTCAGTTCGAAGGTAGGAGAAAGGCAATGGCATACCACCTCCAAACAGGACCATGCCTAGTAAAGCACTCTGGTGTTCAAACCAATCTTCGGATTGTTGTCTGCTTTACCTTTATCTTAGTTGATCGTACGTCTCTGTCGCTATACTTGCCACGTCGAAAGAAAAATAACGTTACAGACACAGCACTTACACTTAAAATTAAATACGGATTATCTCGGTAACTATGGGTTGGAGTATGAAAAGCCACCAAATAGGTAGGCAGGACAACTCGCTGTACAGCATACCTAACCGTGGTCTTAATACGTGATTAACAGATCAGACTGTCCTCTTGTAAGACGCGGAAGAGGAGTAGGTGGTTGATTTGGGGTTTCAGAGAAAAGACGGGCACGGCGGGGCGTACGCTGCAGTGCTGTGACACACGAGGCTGTACTTAGGTAGGAGGCTAGGCACTGCCCCCACTGCCCGGTCGTTGCCGTGTCCAGGGAGGCACTAATGGCTTTCCAGCCGGCCGCCAGCTGACCGCGGCCTCCTCTCCTGTAAAGAGCGGCCATTACACGCGCAGTTTGCCAATGGGAGTCAATTATGTGCGCCAGCCACCTCCCACCCTCTCCGAAAAGTCTTCCGTCGATGGAGGGCATTTAGGGGCACCCAACGAGCAAATAGCCCGAAGTCTCAATAGCAGCTACGTCCTCCGGACAGCGAACGATCTGCAACACACAGCGAGACTGTTACATGAAAAACTCCAGGGACGTCCACCGGTACACAAACTGCAGATTAGGCACCCACAGTCAATTGGCGGCGAGTGTGAGAGAATATCTGTAACCCCCTCCTGCCCACAGAGGCCCGTGGGTTATGATATCGATTAGTCATCAATGTTATCAACACCAATCAGCGACTCGGCGACGTACATTTTATTGAGTCGCCTAACAGTACACTAGAAAATGAAGAATATGTCCGATAGAATAGACGCCTTATATAATGTGCAAATGTTTGTAAAGCTTATGGGACTTAACTACGGGGTCATCAGTCCCTAAACTTACAAACTACTTATGAACTACTTACGAACTAGGACGGCACAAATATCTATGCCCGAGGGGGGATTCGAACCCCCGACCGTAGTGGCCGTGCAGACCGTGACTGAAGCGCCTCAGTCCCCTCGGTCACCGCGGCCGATATATATGTCCCAACTGACTGACTGACTCATCATCGCCCAGACAAACAACTGAAGACAGAAACTTGAAATTTTGTAGAGGGTGTTGAACTTACTCTGTAGGCGTCATTTAAGAAGCGTTTTTTCGATATTCCGTCCGTAAGGTGGTGATATAGGGGATGAAACTTTTTTTTGAAAATAAGTTGCTATTTAGGCAGTTTTGAAGCTAGAACTACAAAATTTCGGATTTTAATTCAGGGTTCGAATTTAAAAGACACGTGTTTCGGCACTTTTAGAAATTCAACCAATAAGGGGGGAAAGTAGGGGACGCAAAAAAATTTATTTTCAAAAAACGTTCCTCTACACTCAAATTTTAAGCTACAACTACGAAACTTCGGATAGAGAATATTTTGTCATGATTAAAAAAAAAAAAAAAAAAAAACAACGAGTTTCAGTATTTTTGGAAATTCAACAAGTAGGAGGGTAAAATAGGGGATGAAAATTTCTTTTTGAAAACACGTTGCTATTAAGACAATTTTGAAGCTAGAGCTGCAAAAATTGATTTTTATATTGTTGGTTATAATTTTAAAAATACGTATTTCGGAATTTTTGGAAATTCAATCATAAAGGGGGTTAAATTGGAGAGGGGATGTTTTTTCGAAAATCTGTTGCTATTTAGGCAGTTTTGAAGTTAGAACTACAAATTTTCGGATTTGGATTCGGAGTTCGAATTTAAAAGACACGTGTTTCGGTATTTTTGGAAATTCGACCAATAAGGGGGTGAAATACGGAATGCAAAAATTGATTTTCAAAAATATGTTACCGTTAACTCAAATTTCAAGCTATAACTACGAACCTTAGGATATGAACCCTTGATCAGGATTAAAAAGACACGAGTTTCAGCCTTTTTGGAAATTCAACAACTAAGGGGGTAAAATTGGAGAGGGGATGTTTTTCGAAAATCTTTTGCTATTAAGGCAATTTTTTAAGCTACAACCACATAAATTGGTATATGTTTTCTTGGTCAGAATTAAAAAGACAAGTGTTTCTGTATTTTCAGAAAATTAATCATTTAGGGGGTGAAAGAGGGGATGAAACATATTTTGAAAATACGTTGCTACTAAGCCAATTTTGAACCCAGAATTACAAACAATTATATTTGTATACTCGGATGAAATATAAAAGACACATGTTGGGGTATTTTTTCGAAATTCAAGTATTAAGGGGTGCCATAGGGGGTTACAAGTAGTAAAATCAAATGTCCAATTGTTTGTAAATCTTAAGATACTTAACTACATGGTCATCAGTCCCTAAGGCGTTCAAACTAATTAAACTAACTTATGCTAAGGACAACACAAACACGCATGCCCGAGGGGCGAATCTAACCCCTGATGGTGAACAGCAGCACGCATCACAGCATAGCGCCTCAATACGCACGTCCATTCTGTCGCGGCTACAAGTAGTATCACAACATTTCATTCTGATAGTACTTAAGCTATATCTATGAAAATTTATATTAAGAGGGACAAATATACGGTGCAGACAACCAGCCTAAGTATGCGAAGCAGCGGGCGTTAAGCTAATAACTTCTATAAATGCCGATGATGGGCAATGATGCAATCTTGAGTGCGGAGGCACTTCTAGGCCCCTACTCTCACGGGAATTAGTTTACAAAAACTAGTAGTTTAAGTTCTAGTGGACAAGGGTAAAGCTGAGAATTTGTATCTGAAGGGAAGCGTATCTGAGAATTCCATGCAGGTTTGGTGATTGCTGTTTCCCCAGTGGTGTAGAGGTCAGCGCAACTGCCTAGAAAGCAGGAGACCTGGGTTAGAGTCCAGGCTGGAAACACATTTTCAGCTTTACCCATTTGAAGTTAATGTAATACATTCCGTGAATATAAAAAAAAATGGAGAATGTACTTTATTCTCGGAATTTCGGAGAACATTCTCCGATTCGCATGAATAAAGCGAGTCGGAGATATATACTTCACTTGAGAAAGTTCTCAGGTTGAGTAAAAGGGTGGGGGAAGTTACTCAACGCAAAGAAAATCCTCAGATTTCGTATGAATATAACTAGAGAAGTTTCTCACAAGCCGAGTGCATTCCCCGTTTTCTGAAGTGAGCTCTCTAGCATACTTCGAGCTGAGTAACTTCTATTAAGGTCACGTTTTACTGTGGTTTAAGCTAAAAACAACAGAATTTGTGTTCCTCAGAAGGCAATAAAAGGTTCCTTTATACGTTGTCTGAAGAAATGGGAGAGAAAACAAAACGTTTATGCAAATAAAACATTTTGCTGACGAGTCGCTTCCTTTACAAAAATCATAACTGTGACGCTTCAAGCATTTTATATACTGACGAGAGTGAAGTCAGAGAGTTTTTACATTACTGCATTACAGACATGGAAATACAAGTGGATTGAGCTGCGTGTTTTACCTATTTGTTTGCAGTGCATATTTACAGTTGTAAATAGATACATAAGAAATTAATATTGTATGTTTTGAAATAGGGCCTTATGAGGTTGATTCCAAATGAAGTGCATCCCAGAAATTCACGATCTGTACCACAAAATAAATATGTATTGTTTTTTGTACTGCTCGTGTTCATTCTGCCCAAATCGGTTCGTCTATTTAGGATATGTTTTCTGACTTCGTTATCTTGATTTCTGTTATGATAGAAGTACGTAGGCACGACAGGAAAATTAATAACTGGTTAATTACGTACTTAGCAGTCTGTTTCTTGTAACAAAATGACGTAGCCTGTCGCATATGAGCAGACCATTGGTTGCATATTAAACAAAAAGTATCTCGTGTTAGAAAGTTGAAAGAAGCTAGTTGAAAGAAATATACGATTGACGAGGTGTTCTGTGCAGGGTATGACACACCGAGAACTTACTCAAGAAGGAGGAGAGCTAGCGAGAATGAACTTCCTGCTCAGACCATATGCTTTGAAGTTTTTATTCAAACGAAGTTGAGAACGTACTCAGATAATACTCTTCTGCTCTGAGAATCTTCTCCGGATCACTTTCTTCAGTGTATCGACTATGAAGGACCAGCCAGATGAGAGTGACAGTAAAGTGGTTCACTCTGCCGGATATGAAGCCGCCCCCATGTACCAAGCACAAGGTCACTGTTTGGTTACTGGGACACACTGCATTTGTAATTATCGACCTTCAGCTTGGGGATGGTGTGGCGTACATGGCTTACCTGTGGAACGCTCACCAGCAGACAAAATCCCTCGGAATATATGGGTAACTCTATAATAATTTCATCACGGTGGCACTCATTCATGGCTACCAACGAATGTTAAGGCATTAAACACAACTGCGTAATTCAACGGTATACTGAAGAGTTTGTAACATGTGACATTTCTTTTCCTACATTTATTTTTTTTCGATATCTTTTTGTAGCCCATGGATCTCCCATTACAATCAGACCCTTTTCGATAAGTCGTTGTGTTTTCTTTCTTCTTCTTCTTCCTTTGTTACATAACGAAAAAGGTGTACCCCTTACGTACAGTCTCTTCTGTTTCTTCTTCTTCTTCTGCTTCTTCTTCTTCTTCTTCTTCTTCAGTATTCAAATCTAAGATTGGTTTGCAGCAGAGCGATATTTCTCTCTTCTTTTTGCCTCTCTCTTCATTTAGACGTATGAATTTCCTTGTCGCGATGGAGTAGCCAAGCGGTCTAAAGCGTCTCGCTGCGGAGCGCGCGGTTGCTCGCCGTGGAGGTTCGAGTCCTCCCTGGGGCATGGGTGTGTGTGTTTGTCCTTAGGTTAGTTTACCTAGGTTTAAGTAGTTTGTAAGCTACGGACTGATGACCACGTAGTTTGGCCCGATACATTTACAGATTTTTGAACATGAATTTCCTTCAGTATCGTTCATGATCTGTTGAATGTATGACATCCTGGGTCGTCCCCGGCGATTTCTTCCCATAAAAGATACCACTGCTATTGTTCCAATGACGTTGTCGTGTCTTAGAATGTGGCCCACTTGTCTGTCTCTTCTTGTCTGGATTTTCCTCCACAGAGATCTGGTTTTCTGAATTTTTCTAAGCACCTCTTCATTTGTTTCTCTCTCTCCAGCTGATCTTCATCATTCTTCTGTAACATCACACCTGCAGAGCGTCTAGCCGTCTTCTGTTTTCTTTCCCCACTGTCCAGGTTTCGCAGCAGTATAGAGCCACACTCCAAACAAAAAATTTCAAGATAGTTTCGTTATTTTCAAACGGATATTATTGCTGGTAAGTTCTTTCTCAAATTAAATGCAATTTTGTCCTGCTGTATTCTGCTGACAATTTATTTCCAGCTGCTACCATCCCCTGTGATTTGCTAAATATGTAAATTCCTCAATCACTTTACTCCTCTCTTCCAAATCTTATTCTTACAGGTTCATATTCTGTTTAAGTACTGCATACCATCACTTTAGTCTTTTTCTTCTTTATTCTCATTTCGTACTGATTACATAATATCCTTTCCATTGTTCTGAGGACTTTCTCTAGCTCCTCTGTTATCTCAGTGACCACCGAAATATCATCTGCGTAACGCAGCATGTCGATATTCTGCCCATTAATTTTGATCACCATGTCAATAGTTTAGCGAACCTTATCTATAGCTTCCTCCATGTAAGAAACTCCTATTCAGTGGACTTACTTTTGTTCAAGTCATTTTCTGTTTTTCTTTCTTTTTTCCACTTAGTGTTACACTACGGATTATATATTTTTTGCCATTAAAGTGAAAAAGGATTTTCTTTCCCGAGGATTTGGGTTATTTCTCCCCTTTGAGAGATTAGAAGTTTATTTGTATGCATCTGATACATACCTTTATGTTCCGGCAAGGGAACTTTTCCGTTGTAGAAGGTTACCCTTTGGTTTCTTTGTTCTGGCAAAGAAAAAAAAATTGAGTTAACTCGTAAAAAAATTTTAATTAAAAAATTTTAAAAAAACTTGTAACTCAGAAAAAGAAATAAGAAGGTAGCGCCAAAATTTTCAGATACGGTACCAGTTAGATGACGGTTTTAACCTGTCCATTACTTACTGAAAGAAACTACGCTATCGACTGGATTGTCCATACTCCAGATCTGCTAACTACCGGGGATGGAGAAGATATTATGAACACGTAACCATATTTATTTGTAGGTAAGAAGTTGGCCTACCACTGACTCTGAGAACAGCTCCAACTCATGGAGGAATAAATTCGTAAAGTAACTTTACCAGAAAATTCGTCAGACGCGTGAAAGATGTTGGAACTATAAACCCCGTCTTACCTATATACTGCAAGAGTATGTTTTTCACAGTATAAATCTGAATTCAACACTAAATGCGGGGAAACAGAACCACAGTGGCAAGGAACATTGACGAATTTCGCATTAATTAGAGCTGCCAAACTTCACGTAACTAACTACATCACGAATTTTCGAGATTTTTAAATTTCGTATATTGACGTCAAAAATTAAGGTGAGTACCATTGGCAGTGGGGTACTATAGCCAAGTAAAAACGGTATTAGACAATGCACAGATTCACAGATATTGTTTCCTGCGCCATTCACAAATGGAACAAGGAAGTTAAATTGTACGACGCATCTTCAGATATGTACTATAATGTGGCTTGGAGAGTGAAAAAGTACAATGAACATTCGCAGTTAAAGAAATACTCTGTAATCTAATATTGTGCTAAAACGCCCTGTTAAATATATTTTGAAATTTATGTTTTCTCCGCCTTTTCTGGCATCAGTTTGTATTCGAAATTACGTCAACATCTTTCTTCGAATTCTGTAAAGAAAGGGAAAACGACGAATTATTTGTCTTTCGAGATTCGGTGCTTCTGTGAAATACCGACAGGCTCATTAATACATCGGTATAATTAATAGCACACAAAACGCACCTTAGCAGCAGGGCCGACTCCCGTCTGTAGGCAGCAGCCGCAAGGTGATATTAGTGCACGATTCTGCCGCTTGAGGGCGATGGGAGGCTGCGTTACTATGGCGACGCATCAAGCAGTATCGGCGGCCGCCGCTAGGAAGCGCTACTGGTAGGCTGGAGCCGGGAATGCGGGCAGGCCGGAGCGGCGCCTGGCACGGCGCTGTGTGGCCGCTGCTATCACACGACTGACTGCACGTGTAGTAATTGTCAAGGAAACAATAGCGACTTCTCGAACTTGATGAAAAATGCTGAGTATGCCTATTATTACTAATATGTCTTATTTTGTAGCATTAACTTCATCTCATTTAGGAACGAAGGTAATGAAAAACAGGTCTGAAACGAGAGCCCTAAGATCCAAAACGATACATTTTCTTTAATACCTATGACTGCACGGTATATTAATTTCAAATATAAAAAATCAGGTTTGAAAATGATATTTAAAAAAACAAAGTGTTTGTTATTTCCTCTCTTGGGAAATTGTTGACTGCCCTCTGGAATTTTCTTTAACCATTCAAAACGTCCCACAGAGATTCTGTGCATTAAAGACAGCAATTTTTTTTCTTTTTCTTTCACGTTCTTACAGGAAGGAAAGATACGAGAGTTGGAGAAAAAGTCATGGCACCCGTTTTCCTTCTCGTAGATTTGTGAAAGATAAAAAATGATCAAATGTTTGTAGATCTTATGGGTCTTAACTACGGGGTCATTAGTCCCTAAACCTATAAACTACTTTGAATTAGCTTATACTAAAGACGGTACAAACATCCATGCCCGAGGGGGGGGGGGATTCGAACCCCCGACCGCAGCAGCGGTGCAGACCGTGACTGGCACGCCGCAGACCGCTCGCCACCGCGGCCGGCATTTGTGAAAGAATCACAAACGAATATGTCATGGGGAAGTTCTGCAGGCATAGTGTGTATGTAGGAGGATCGTACAAACGTAACATCATTTGATCAACGCACTAACTCACAAATGGAGGACACAGCAATAGGTATTTGAGCTGTAGTGAATCAGCTGAGAGAGCTGAATACAAAAAAGTCTCCTCGTCCGGATGGAATACCAGTTCGGGTTTACAAAGAGTATTCTGCGGCATTAGCCCCTCACTTACCTTGAATTTGTCGCGAATCTTTAATTCAGCGCAAAGTTCGTACTGATTGCAAAAAAGCGCAAGTGACTTCCGTTTTCTGTAGACATATCAGGAATTTTAGACTACTTGTGCGTAACATTCTCGGTTCAGATTTGTGTGCGATTCCTTCGGAACAGGAGGCCGGACGTAAAATCTGTCAGTACCCCCAGATGCCGCCATCCAACTACTACAAGAATGCTGTTCTTTAAACTGACAGGTTAGTACTCGCTAATGGAATTTCAGCCTGCAACAGAGAGCGTGATCTGATATGAAACATCGTGGTAGATTAAAACTGTGTGTACCGAACTGCTATTCGAACCCAGGACCTTTTCCTTATCTGGGCACTCTTCTTAAAGTAAGCAGACAAGAGATACGATCCCCCACCACTGCAACAATTCCTGCAGTACCTTTCTCCTAATTTCGAAGAGCTCTCCCACATACATTTATGTAGTAGAATTTCATAAGGGCTATGGATGTCCCATCACGCACACATGATTATTTTTCGAGGTGGGGGGAGGGGCAGCCGGGGAGGGGGGAGAGAAGGGGGAATCGGAAAGCTAATTTACCCCTAGTGTTTTATATATATATATATATATATATATATATATATATATATATATATATATATATATATATATATATATAACGAGGGAAAATTACTCTATATATACGACGGTTGGAACTTAAATAGTGGCAACTATTTATTCAAAACTGATACAAAAGCGTTACATGTTTGCATCTGTTGCTGTTATCAGCGTTGTGTAGAACCCGTTGCCAGGGGTGTTGAAGGTGTAGTACACCGTTAGCAGAGTCTGTTCTGTCGATGGCGCGAATGTAGCGGTCTACTGCCTCTCGAATCTCTGGAACAGTTCTGAAGCGAATACCACGAATTGGTTTCTTCATCTTCGAAAACGAATAGAGCGGTCTAGCCGGCCGCGGTGGCCGAGGTGACTGAGGCGCTCCAGTCACGATCAGCACGGCCACTACGGTCGGGCGTTCGAATCCCCCCTCGGGCATGGATATTTGTGCCGTCCTAGTTCGTAAGTAGTTCATAAGTAGTTTGTAAGTTTAGGGACTGATGACCCCGTAGTTAAGTCCCATAAGCTCACCAAACATTTGAACATTTTTTTGAAGAGCGGTCTACTGCCTGTCGAATCTCTGGAACCATTCTAAAGCGAATGCCACGAAGTGGTTTCGTCATCTCCGAAATCAAATCAAAGTTACAAGGACTTAGGTCCAGGGAATATGGTGGATGGTACATTACTTCCCAGTCCCATCGACCGAACAGAGCAGTCACAGTTAGTGCTGTACGCGCCCGCGCATTGTCGTACAAAATTATGGTTGGGTTGCGAAGTAGGTGTTCCGCTTCTTTCACAAAAGTGGTCGCAGGTCATGCTTCAAAAACAAAGAGTAATACTGTACACTGACGGTATGCCGTGGAGGAAAGTAATGCGTTAGGATAACACCATCACAGTCGTACACGAGAATCACCATAACTATCACCATACGCACCTTAGACTTAAGCGACGACCAACAATGACGCCATTCGCTGGATTGGCGTTTCAGTTTTGGTTCGTACGATATGGCCCATGTCTCATCCAGTGTCAGAATGCGGCGTAAGAAAACCTCTCCTTTATGCTCACAGCGCTCCAAGTGCGTCTGAGCACCGTCGTATGCATCAATTACTGCATTTTCGTCATGTCATGCGAAACCCATCGTGATGCAATTTTTCGCATTTCCAAGCGTTCCTTCAGGATGTGAAGCGCAGTCGTATGCGTTAATCCGGTTCGTGGGCGATCTCGCGAATCGTCTGGCGTCGATCACTGTCCACTAACGCGGCAAAAGTATCCACTTCTTCTTCAGAGACGCTAGAACGACCTCCCCGATGCCTGTCTGCCACAGTTTACCGACCTTCGTTGAAGGCCTTAACCTGACGTACCACTGTTCGGTACGCCTCTTGAAGACCTAGATAACACTCTCGTGCTGTATGACCTCTGGTACATCAATCTTGATCTATCTCCATCGTCGCTGTTTCGAAAACAGTGACACCAGTACGTTAGAACGCTCTCTCACAAGTGAGTTTCTCTCAGTGGTGCGCAGGGCGGTGACATGGGACGGGCTAGTCCATTTGCTCGGTGGTAAGGTACTTATGCAACAACGTGTGCTATCAACGACAATAGTAGATTCTATTGCATAGTGGCCGGCCGCGGTGACCGAGGTGACTGAGGCGCTTCAGTCACGGTCAGCACGGCCACTACGGTCGGGGGTTCGAATCCCCCCTCGGGCATGGATATTTGTGCCGTCTTTAGTCTTAGCTAGTTCATACGTAGTTTGTAAGTTTAGGGACTGATGACCCCGTAGTTAAGTCCCATAAGTTGTACAAACATTTGAACATTTTATTACATAGTGTCACCACAGCATTGTTGCCCTGTTTAAGTTGCAAACCTCATATATCTTGGTGTTTGCACTCTTCAGCGTTTATAACAGTGGGCGACATGCCGGACTTTGAGGTGTACGATAGCGTATACGGTTAGCCACGTCGTTAAAGCGACCGCTGGCCTCAAGCAGGAGGCCCTGGGTATGAATCCAGATCCGGCACAAATTCCCCCTTAATGTCATTGAATTATTTGAATGCCTTAGTGCGGCCAGAGTCATCCTATCTTTCCTCTTCCTCCCACCGAGGGAGGTGGCACAGTGGACTCACATTCGGGAAGACAGCGGTTCAAATCTTGCCCCAGCCATCCAGAATTAGATTTTCCGTGATTTCCCTAAAGTGCTCCAGGCAAATTGTGGAATGGTTCGTATCAAAGGGGACGACCTATTTACTTCCCCATCCATAACAAATAACACTTGGAGTTCATGCTCTGTCTCCACTGACCACGCTGTCGACGGGACCTTAAACCCTGTCCCGACTTCCTTCTTTACATATACACTGGGTGCAATATAATCCATTTTAAATATTGATTGAGAAACCCTGAAACCGTTTTTCCTCTCGAATATGTCCGAGACATTAAAGATAAAGGTGACGCAATGAATTAAAATTTGTGGTGCGGCAGGGAATCGAACCCGGACCTTCATGCTTACTGGGCAGACGTCTTACCGTTAGACCACCGCATCTCTAACGACTAAGGCACAGAATTAAAATTTGTGACGTGGAGGGAAGTCGTGCTTAGACTATTCCTAGGCGCCTTAGTCGTTAGAGGTGCGGAAGACGTCTGCCTAGTAAGCATGGAGGTCCGGGTTCGATTCCCGGCCACACCACAAATTTTAATTCATTGCTTCACGTTTGTCTTTAATGTCTTGGCAGTATATTCAGTTCATCAAGATATGTCTACGCGCCGACTGTACTTTCTTGGATGATTATTTTCTAGCTACAACGTTGGAGTATAAAAACGCAGGCGAAACACTCATAAAGGATACATCTGAAGGTGTTAACGAATGGTGTAGATGCAAAGAAAATTAATATCGTCATTTGCATACGGTACAATTAACATGCCAAGTGTGGTTTGTAAGCGCAAGAAAAACCTTCGTAGACTTAAAACTCTACAGGCAATAGACTTTTTTTAAATCATCCATTATACATTACTACCATAATTACTAACGAAGTAAAGAGATGAGCTTGCATAATAAATTACAGTTTATACTCACAGACGCCCACTTACAAACAGAGCGTTAACGAGCAGACAGAGCTAACGTAAAACATTTCGTGCGTAATTTCGAGGCGGTGCCACTGGTAATCGAGATATAATATATTTCGTAGCTCTTAACCGAAAGAGTATCTGACATAATTGCCCGACGAGTACCTTTTACATGCGACAGCGAAAGAAAGAAGTAAAAGTTGGATGGACTGACAAGGCGAAGTGAACGGCGAGCGCGTGCTGATTCCGCAGGCACGGAGGGGCAGGGAGGCAGTGGCCCGTCGAGTTCTGGTCGCCGCGCCGTCGCGTGACTCTAATCGCTCGATAAACTTGGCGAAAAAAATTGGAACTTACAGCACCTGTGAGTCACTCATCACGGAACGTCGCCTGGCCTGTGTCCTTAGCTTCTCTCCTGCCGTGCAGACACCGCGGATGGGCCGCTCTTTCAAACTGGCGTAACCACTGGCACACCACTGAGACTGTGCACATGGCCGGCCGCGGTGGCCGAGGGGACTAAGGCGCTCCAGTCACGGTCCACACGGCCACTACGGTCGGGGGTTCGAATCCCCCCTCGGGCATGGATATTTGTGCCGTCCTAGTTCGTAAGTAGTTCATAAGTAGTTTGTAAGTTTAGGGACTGATAGCCCCGTAGTTAAGTCCCATAGACTTTACAAACATTTGAACATTTTTTTTGAACTGTGCACATGACACAATCGCATACCACTTCATAATTCTTCATCTACATCTACATAGATACGCTGCAAGTCACATTTAAGTGCCTGGCAGAGGGTTCATTAACCACTTCCATAACTCTTCTCTACCGTTCCATTCTCTAATAGCGCGCGGGAAAAAAGAACACCTAAATCGTTCCATTTTCGATCTGATTTCTCTTATTTTATTCGGATGGTCATGTCTCCCTAAGTAGGTTGGTGCTAGCAAAATATTTTCACATTCATAAGTAAAAGTCAGTGATTGAAACTTCGCAAACAGATCACGCCGCAATGAATAACGTCTTTCTTTTAATGATTTCCACCCCAATTCGTGCAACATTTCCGTGACGCTTTCCCCCCCCCCCCCCCCCCCGTAACGTGATAAAACAAAACGAGCTGCCCTTCTCTGAACCTTCTCAATATCTTCCGTCAGTCCCACCCGGTGAGGGTCCCACAAGGGGCAACAGTACTCCAGGAGAGGACGCACAAGTGTGATGTAGGCAGTCTCTTTGGTGGAGCTGGTGCATCTTCGAAGCGTTCTGCCAATGAAACGTAACCTTTGATTCGCCTTCCCCACAATATTTTCTGTGTGTTCTCTCCATTCAAAGTTGTTCGTAATTGTAACTCCTAGGTATTTGGTAGAATTTACGACCTTAAGGTTTGACTGATTTATTGCGTAATTGAAGTTCAGCGGATTTCTTTTGGTGGTCATGTGTATTACTTCACACTTTTCTTTATTTAGTGTCAGTTGCCAATTTTCGCGACAAGTAGAAATTTTGTCTAAATCGCTTTGCAGTTGCTTTTGATCCTCTGTTGACTTCACTAACCGATAAACGACAGCAAAAAGAATATATTGATTCCAATTCAGAAGAAAGAAAGTGCAGACATAGGTGAAAATTACAGAACTATCAGTTTAGCAGTAGATTTGGAGAAAGCTTTTGACACTGTTGACTGGAATACACTCTTTCAAATTCTGAAGTCAGCAGGGGTAAAATATAGGGAAAGGAGAGTTATTTACAACTTGTACAAAAGCCAGACCGCAGTTATTAGACTCGAAGGGCATGAAAGGGAAGCATTAGTTGAGAAGGGAGTAAGACAGGATTGTAGCCTTTCTCCGATGTTATTTAGTTTGTACATCGAGCAGGCGGTGAGGAAAGCAATGAAAAATTTGGAATAGGGATTAAAGCTCAGGGTAAAGAAATAAAAACATTGCGTTTTGCTGATGACATTGTAATTCTGTCAGAGACAGCGAACGACCTGGAAGAGCAGTTGAATGGAATGGACAGTGTGTTGAAGAGAGCGTATAAAATGAACATTAACAAGAGCAAAACAAAAATAATGGACTGCATTCTTAGAAAATCAGGTGGTGCTGAAGAAATTAGATTAGGTAACGAAACAATGAAGGTGGTAGATGAGTTTTGTTACTCGGGTAGTAAAATAACATATGACGCTCGCAGTACAAAGGATATAAAATGCAGAATGGCAATGGGAAGAAAAGCGTTTTTGAAAAAGAGAAATTTGCTAACATCGAATATTAATTTAAGTGTAACGAAGTCTTTTCTGAATGCATTTGTGTGGAGTGTTGCCTTGTACGGGAGTGAAACATGGACGTTAAACAATGCGGACAGCATGAGAATAGAGGCTTTTGAAATGTGGTGCTAGAGAAGAATGCTGAATATTAGATGGGTAGATCGCATAACTAATGAAGAGGAACTGAACCGAATTGGTGAGAAAAGACATTTTTGGCATATCTTGACTAAAAGAAGGGATCGATTTGTAGGACACATTCTTAGACATCGAGGAATCGTAAATTTAGCATTGGAGGGAAGTTGTGTGGGGTAAAAATCGCAGAGGGAGAAAAGAGACGCATATAGTGTGGATGTGGGTTGCCGTTCTTATGAGGAGATGAAAAGGCTTGCTCAGGATATAGCAGGGAGGAGAGATGCATCAAACTAGTCTCCGGACTGAAGACCATAACAACAACAACAATTTAACAAGTCATGGCTGCAAACACGAAGTATTTACAGACGAATGGGTTTAGGAGACAAGTAGGTACACGCGAGACTATATATTACGCCTTCTCTTATAAGATGGGTTAAGGAAAAGGGAAACCTACGTTTTTAGCATTTGTGGGTCTGGAGAAAACTATTGACAGTGTTGTCTTGAATACACTCTTCGAAATTCTGTAGGTAGCAGGGGTAAAATGAAGGGAGGGAAGAGTTATATTCAACCTATACAAAAACCAGACAGCAATTATTAGAATTGAAGGGCATGAAAGGCTCGCAGTGGTTGGGAAGGGAGTGAGACAGGGATGTAGCCTTTCTCCAATGTTGTTCAATCTATACATAGTGCAAGCTGTGAAGGAATACAAGGAGAAATTTAGAAAGGGAATTAAAGTCCGTAAGAGGGACTGAAAACCTTGTGTTGTTGTTGTGGTCTTCAGTCCAGAGACTGGTTTGATGCAGCTCTCCACAATACCCTATCCTGAGCAAGCCTCTTCACCTCCACATAAGAACGGCAACCTACATCTGTCTGAATCTGCTTACTGTATCCATCTCTTGGTCTTCCTCTGCGATTTTTACCCCACACACTACCCTCTAATACTAAATTCACAATTCCTTGATGTCTAAGAATGTGTCCCACCAATCTATCCCTTCTTTTAGTCAAGGTATGCCAGAAACTTCTTTTCTCCCCAATTCTGTTCAGTACCTCCTCATTAGTTACGCGATCCACGTAACTAATCTTCAGCATTCTTCTGTAGCACCATATTTCAAAAGCCTCAATCCTCTTCCTGTCCGCTCTGTTTTTCGTCCACGTCTCACTCCCATACAAGGCAACACTCCATACAAATGCCCTCAGAAAGGACTTCCTTAGGCTGAAATCAATATTCGATGTTAACAAATTTCTCTTTTTCAAAAACGCTTTTCTACCCATTGCCATTCTGCACTTTATATCCTCTGTACTGCGACCATCATTTGTTATTTTACTACCCAAGTAACAAAACTCATCTACCTCCTTTATTGCTTCGTTTCCCAATCTAATTCCTTCAGCATCACCTGATGACATAGTAATCATCATGTCATCACCTTGATGACATAGTAATTCCGTCAGAGACAGGAAAGGACCTGGAAGAGCAATTAAATGGAATGCTCAGTGTCTTGAAAGGAAGATATAAGATGAACATTAAGAAGAGTAAAACGAGGGTAATTGAATTTACTGCCAGAAAATCAGGCGATGCTGAAGGAATTAGATTAGGTAATGAGACGATAAAAGTAGTAGATGAGTTTTGTTGTTTGGGCAGCAAGGTAACTTCTGATGGGCGAAGTACAGAAGAAGCAAAATTTGTTGACATACAATATTAGTTTAAATGTTATTAAGTCCTTTCTGAAAGCATTTGTCTGGAGTGTAGCATTGTCTGGGAATGAATCTTGGACGATAAGGAGTTCAGATTAAAAGATGATAGAAGTTTTTGAAATGTGGTGCTACAGACGAATAATGAAACTTAGATGGATATATCACGTAATTAATGAGGAGGTGCTTAACCGAATTGAGGAGAGAAGAAGTTTCTGGCATATCCTAAGAGAAGGGATAAGTTGGTGGACATATCCGGATACATCACGGAATCGTTAATTTAGCATTAGAAGAAAGTTTGTGGGGTAAAAATCGTACAGGGAGACCGAGGGACGAATATAGTAAGCAGATTCAAAAGGATGTAGGTTGCCGTACGTATCCTTAAATGAAGAGACTTGCACAGGACAGGATAGCGAGGAGAGCTGCATCAAACTTGTCTGCTGAGTGTAACTGTGTGTGTGAGTATGTTTGTTAGATATCGACCGTTCACGAACGGACAGGTCCAAAGGAACGGTTCACCTAGATGAACTGAGGACCGAGGAACTACATACGAGAAACGGCAGTTCGCCGTTCATTTAGGTGCTCCTTCCCCAGGGTGACCAGACGTCTCGTATTTTACGGGGTCGTCCCTTATTTAGCCTGAGTGTTCTTTTGTTTCGACAAAGTAAATACGGGACGTATATTGTCCCGTTTTTTACTAACCGTTCCATATGTTTTGAAATAACGTGTTATTTAGTAATGTACAGTGTAGCCAAATGGAAAACAAATGGGGACACAATCAAACAAAACATAGGCTTTTATCTGCATCTTGACTGTATCTATGCATAACACACAATTCTTTCATCGCTTTGTCCATTTAACCATGAAACAAACTACTCATTGGTCCACATCCATTCCAGGACCACTTCTAAGAGGGGTTTTGCGCTTATAACCGAAGTGAATCTCGTCTTTAGCAAGCATTTACCCTCTATTCAATATCGTAGAAGGATCTCTGACATATCATCAAACCTACCATCGCTATATATTATGGTTTCGTTCTACCTTCTCGAAGGCCAACTTCTCTAAATTTATTTGCTTCTGTTCTACTGCCGTATGGTTACATTCGATAAGGACATGAGGAATATATTGCTCAATACAATGTTACCATGGTTAAAATTGCCTTAATTCTATGTATTCATTACTCGACATTTATTAAAAAGAAAACGCCCAGCCGGCCGGGGTGGCCGAGGTGACTGAGGCGCTCCAGTCACGGTCTGCACGGCCACTACGGTCGGGGGTTCGAATCCCCCTCGGGCATGGATATTTGTGCCGCCCTTAGTCTTAGGTTGTTCGTAAGTAGTTTGTAAGCTTAGGGACTGATGACCCCGTAGTTAAGTCCCATAAGTTCTACAAACATTTGAACATTTTGAAAAAGCCCAGATCGCTAAAACCTTTAATTCAGATGACCGGTTTTGGCGGGTTGGTGTTTTAACTTAACCGTTGGAGGTTCGAGTCCTCCCTCGGACATGGGTGTGTGTGTGTGTGTGTGTGTGTTTGTGTTGTTCTTAGGATAAGTTAGTTTAAATAGTTTGTAAGTTTAGGGACCGATGACCACTGTAGTTGGGCCCCATAATTTAAATAATAATAAAAAAACCTTAAACGTGATATCTCATCCTGTGTAGCAAGATGTTGGTGGCATTTTATTTATGTTACGACAAGCCAACAGTAATTCTGACGAACCAATACAGTTTTATTAGTTTTCCCGTGCTATGTGACTATGTAAATCAGATGCCAGTACAATCTGGCGAAACCGGTCCTATGAATGGAAGGTATTTAGTGGTCTCGACTGTTTTTACATAATCAACATTAGTAGTAGTAGTAGTAATCCACAGGGCTTTGCCCGCCTGACTTCATGCATAGACTTTATGATTAATGAAACTGGCGGTTTTCTTTTTATTTAGATGATTGTATTCATGTGTGATTGTAGTCTCCGGTTATATCCTAACTTGTGTCTTGATTGTGGAGTTGTATAGCTGAAACATGAGACCAATGTCTACCGAAATGATGAATGAGATGGTGTGTCAAAGAGGAAAGTCTTGTCCGGTTTTCTGACTTTATCTTCAGGCACGTAAACATGGATGGTACACCTTGCAGGTCTCTAATATGAGGGTTGGAACTTAAATAGTGGCAACTATTTATTCACAACCGATACAAAACCGTTACATGCTTGCACCTGTTACTGTCCTTCAGACTAGTCACCAGCAGTGTGTAGAACTTGCTGACAGCGATGTGGAAGGCATAGGCAAGGATTGTTCTGTTGATGGTGCGAATGGAGCGGTCTACTGCCTGTCAAATCTCTGGTAGAGTTATGACGTTAATGCAACGAAGTGGTTCCTTCATCTTCGGATTCAAGTCAAAGCCCTGTCCGGGGAATAAGGTGGACAGTACTCTACTTCCCAGTCCCATCAAGCAAACAGATCAGCCACAGTTTGCGCTGTATGCGCCCGCGCATTGTGGTGCAAAATGTTGGGTAGGTTGCGCAGAAAGTGTTGCCGCTTCTTTCGCAAAACTAGTCGCAGGTGATGCTCCAAAAGCAAAGAGTAATACTGTGTATTGGCGGTCTGCCGTGGAGGAAAGTAATGACTCACACCGTTGCGTTAGACCGCTCGCTCACAAGTAACAGTGTTTCCCTCGATTGTGCGCACGCCGGTGACGTGGGACGGTCGAGTATATTTGCTCGGAGGTAAGGTAGGTATATCTACAACATGTATTATCATTGACAATACTAGATTCCTTTGAATAATATCTCCACAGCTTTGTTGCCACTATTTATGGTCCAACTCTCGTACGTGTGTTTGGCGTGTATCGGTGTACACGGTGGCGCGAAGGCTTTTGCTTTATAATGAGTGTAGTTTGCACGGATGTGTGTCGGCTGCCATTAACCCTCTATACAAGCTTAAATTGGTTCCAACTGATAACTTCCCCACCAATTTGGAGCGGATACTGTTGTTAGTAAGACACGCAACCCTTGCTACATATCCTATCTGTTTTCCGAATGGCGCGTACAAAGCGTTGAGTCAATTCTAACATTCTGCTGGCCACACACATGGATTTATTCCTATTTTTTCAGGTAATGCAATATTCGGCCGATGTTACTTTAATCATGCAAGGAAGTTTAGGTTTTATTCGCGACCTTTATCGTCTCCATATAGTCTAATTTCATCGCCCGGAAATTTTGGCTCGCTGTTGCTGTAGAGCGTGCAAAGTGAAAGCCACAGGCAGCACAATGCGCCAACTACAATGTCGGTGGAAGAATGGATCGTAGATTTGCTGTATATGTAAGGTCCGCCTTGAGTAAACACAAATGTTTTTTTGATTTCTCCCATACATGTTTCGCTGGCGTTGCAGCAATATCAGTGGGATGTTTTAATTCGTATTGTCTTAATACCACATGGAGTTATGATTGTGGTTCTTCCACTCACAAAACGTCACTGGTGGATATGCGCTGTTTTTCGTGTTGTGGACAGGCACTGTGTCACTTTCACTCAATGTTTATGTTATGTCCACAACACGAAAAACAGCGCATATCCACCAAAATGACAAACTGTTTAGGTTTTATTCGCGACCTTTATCGTCTCCATATAGTCTAATTTCATCGCCCGGAAATTTTGGCTCGCTGTTGCTGTAGAGCGTGCAAAGTGAAAGCCACAGGCAGCACAATGCGCCAACTACAATGTCGGTGGAAGAATGGATCGTAGATTTGCTGTATATGTAAGGTCCGCCTTGAGTAAACACAAATGTTTTTTTGATTTCTCCCATACATGTTTCGCTGGCGTTGCAGCAATATCAGTGGGATGTTTTAATTCGTATTGTCTTAATACCACATGGAGTTATGATTGTGGTTCTTCCACTCACAAAACGTCACTGGTGGATATGCGCTGTTTTTCGTGTTGTGGACAGGCACTGTGTCACTTTCACTCAATGTTTATGTTATGTCCACAACACGAAAAACAGCGCATATCCACCAAAATGACAAACTGTTTAGGTTTTATTCGCGACCTTTATCGTCTCCATATAGTCTAATTTCATCGCCCGGAAATTTTGGCTCGCTGTTGCTGTAGAGCGTGCAAAGTGAAAGCCACAGGCAGCACAATGCGCCAACTACAATGTCGGTGGAAGAATGGATCGTAGATTTGCTGTATATGTAAGGTCCGCCTTGAGTAAACACAAATGTTTTTTTGATTTCTCCCATACATGTTTCGCTGGCGTTGCAGCAATATCAGTGGGATGTTTTAATTCGTATTGTCTTAATACCACATGGAGTTATGATTGTGGTTCTTCCACTCACAAAACGTCACTGATATTTTTTGACAGTTTGTCATTTTGGTGGATATGCGCTGTTTTTCGTGTTGTGGACAGGCACTGTGTCACTTTCACTCAATGTTTATGTTATGTCCACAACACGAAAAACAGCGCATATCCACCAAAATGACAAACTGTCAAAAACTATCAGTGACGTTTTGTGAGTGGAAGAACCACAAACATAACTATATGTTACGAATTAAAACATCCCACTGATGATGCTGCAACGCCAGCGAAACATGTATGGGAGAAATCAAAAAAACATTGTGTTTGTTCAAGGCGGACCTTACATATAAACTAAATTTATTTTGTAACCAAACACGGAGATTGAAGAGCTTTTCAAACCTCAAGATGAGTGGATCATAGACTGCAACTTTATAATTGTACATTCGCTGTGCGTCGTAACGGAGATGGGCTGTCACCCCTCGAAGAAATGAGCTCCCCGGCTGGCAGCTGTGGCGTTCCGAGTTGTCTTTGATACACAGCGGCTGTTACGTGCAACTCCCGTTGGTTTCGCTCTCGCTGCTTCGGCCCCTACGAGATCGCCTATCGGCTACCCGCGGTGCTGTGCTGCCATGTTGGTAGACTATGTGCCCAGACGTAACACATGTCCATCGTGCCGTTCTCCGAATTTTCTTCCGTATGGCCTAACTGATGGCTTACAGGGAAGTAGGTGTAATTACTTAAAGAATTAGAAAATTTAAAATCTTGTCATAACCTACTCATTAACAGGTAAAACGTTAAGTTTAAGACGATAAGGCAAGTCTTACAATTACAAACCTTTTTTTTTTTTTCTTTCATCTGACGGTAACCAAACATTAAAATTGTGATCATCCATTACCGAACGCTTAATTTGAAACATTTACAATATATTTTTTCTCAATTTCTACACCCTCCTTCCCCCCAACCCCACCCAAAAAAATTGTTGAAACAGAAAAAGTTTATCGTTTACGACATTTTTGCTGTTCATGCACTCAAACTCTGCACCTGGCATGACGTTTCAATTTATTACTTTTCCACTACTAACTCTATTTGCAACACACTTTGCAGACAGTAGGGGAAAATACGATAATATCGGGTACCTTTTGCTAGACGCGTGAAAGATCTCTTGCGCGCGTCGTTTGGTGATGATCGTGTCCTCAGCCGCCACTTTCGTCATGCTTGGTCTCCCAGGTTCCCAGACCTCCGTCCGTGCGATTATTGGCTTTGAGGTTATCTGAAGTCGCAAGTGTACCGTGATCGACCGACATCTCTAGGGATGCTGAAAGAGAACATCCGACGCGAATGCCTCACCACAACTCCGGACAGTGCTGTTGACAACATTATTCCTCGACTTCAGCTATTATTGAGGAATGCTGTTGAACATATTGAGCATTTCCTGTAATGTCTTAATTTGTTATTTGTCGGACATTTTTGCTGTTCATGCACTCAAACTCAGCACCTGGCATGACGTTTCAATTTATTACTTTTCAACTACTAACTCTATTAGCAACACAGACAGTAGGGGAAAATACGATAATATCGGGTAACTTTTTTAAATATAAGATTATGATTGAACTGTTCATTTGGTTATGGAAAGTAAGCTACACTATCAATAGGGAATATTAAAATAATATCCTTGAAAAAACTGAAAATTTAATCATTCAGTAATAACAGAACAAAGAATAACAACTTTCTATCCAATGGGCTCGCAGCACAGAATATATATCTAAGAGACGTCATATAATTATACCAATATGCTGCTTTAAAGTTTCTTCTTATAATGTTGTTATGGAACCATTTCGGCACAAATAGCCATCGTCAGACAATTTGCGAAATACACATAATTTTATATAACAATCATCGTAACTTTTAAGTTAGGCCTGTTTTTTCTATATAAAGTTTTTTACTTACGGCCATGTGACATCCTTGAACAATGTCTTGCTGTTTATTTACCAACAACGTGAACTTTTGTGTTACACTTATGAAATACTATATAAATATCGTTAAATAAAATTTTTAATATTTTTTATCTTGGTGTTCTGACAGTTGGCCAAAGATGTTACATGTTTACAGTTGGCAGTTGCTCGGGAATTTATTAATTTATATTGTGGTTTAAATGTCTGTGGTCTGTGGGTTATTATTATTCGATATCTATGTTAATCATAATTTTTAGCAGTCATATTCAAAAAACATCTTTGAGCGAGTATTAGTGAATTTGTACTGTTTGTTTCGGTTGATTTTATGGTGATAAGGCCGGCCGCGGTGGCCGAGGGGACTGAGGCGCTCCAGTCACGCTCTGTACGGCCACTACGGTCGGGGGTTCGAATCCCCCCTCGGGCATGGATATTTGTGCCGTCCCTAGTATTAGTTAGTCCATATGTAGTTTGTAAGTGTAGGGACTGATGACCCCGTAGTTAAGTCCCATAAGCTATACAATCATTTGAACATTTTTTATGGTGGTAGGGAGAAACAGAAAAACTTTATTTTGTGTGCTGACTCATAGTTAATCCGCAGAGCTGACAATGTATGCAAAAGATTGTTTACGATACTAACCATTCTAAACGTAAACTTTATCAATCATATCTGTCTCACTGAATACTTCACAAGAACAGTCGAGTGAGTCATTGCTCAATACGGCTCTTCGCCGTTTGGTTCTTCTAAATAACCTTGAAATTTATTGGTGGCTTATACTCTGGTAAAAACAAATCCGATCGTGATTAGGATAAAACTAAAAGTACAGATATTTAGCGAAGAACTAGGCAGTTTAACTAAAAGTGAAATTTCTGATCCAACTTTATACTGAAGCCAACACAGTAATGCTACAACAACCTCTTTAAAAGACCACACTAGTCGCTATGGACTACTGTAGACCAATTATAACTAGCACGAGGAGTTCATATTATGATCAGTCGCGGACGTAATACCTGATTTGAAACACTTCCTTCTGCCATCCTCTTAAAACTCTTCCCGAAACTCACGTATACACTAAACTTTCTCTCTTTCGGTAGTAAAACCATTGCTGTTCGTTATTTCACTTCCTCCTCTTTCTTTCACCATAAATCACGCCACTTGGTCTTCCATTATAAGTCATTGTAAATGCATTAATACACTCACTTTTCTCTCCCTCTTCCATCCCTTTCTCCATGCCCATTGCTGCTAGCAGCCATAATTAAAACCGTTCCGTTTCCTAATACCTGAAATGTGTGTTTGTTCTTTCATTACCTCTACTGTTTGAAACTTTTAATCTTTTATATTTAGTATAACTAGTGTAATATTGGAAATTAAAATATGTAGACAGCCTGGTTAGATGTAAGAGAAGTCTGAATGAACTAATCTCGCCAGTTTAAATAAAAGACTAAATCAATACGTGAAGCACAGGTAGAATTTCTGCGCAGACAACATTATGGGGGACATTATGTAAGCACTGGTTCCATCCGTATCATTCATTGTTCATTCAAAACCTTCGACGAGGAAATAACGACAGACGATTGAAGTTTTGACAATTGGTTAATTGAAAATCGCCAAATAATCCCATGTTTTACTCTTCACTGTTGAAGACACTTTCACTCTTCATGTCAGTAACACTCGCAAAGCCGGCCGCAGTGGCCGAGCGGTCTACGGCTTACCAGTCACCGTCTATACGGCCGCTGCGGTCGGGGGTTCGAATCCCCCCCTCGGGCATGGATGTTTGTGCCGTCTTTAGTATAAGCTAGTTCAGAAGTAGTTTGTAAGTTTAGGGACTGATGACTCTGCAGTTAAGTCCCATAAACTTTGCAAACATTTGAACACTCGCAAATCAAATGTTCAAATGTTTGTAAAGCTTATGGGACTTAACTGCGGAGTCATCAGTCCCTAAACTCAATAAAATACGTATAAACTACTCTATACTAAAGACGGTACAAACATCCATGCCTGTTGGAGAATTCGAACTCACAACGGGGAACGGCGACGCGCTTCGTAGCACAGCGCCTCAATGCGCTCGGTCGCTCCGCCGCGGCAGTAACACCTTTTTTCCACAATTATCACAGTATGTATTTATTCAGTCTAAATGAGGGACAGTGCTATAGCTCAATATAAAGAAGAGCTAAATGTATTTTCACACCCATGGGTGCTGTCAGATGCATCTCGTCTCTACAAATTACAAATCATCCAATGTTATGTATAAGCACAATGTAAAATGATACTCCACTTCTTCATTAATTGGCATACTGAAAATTTATTAAACTAAAGGTAAATACACTATTTAAAAAACTATGTCCATATTTGAAGCTTCAAAAAAATAACTTCTCCAAACTGTTAAAATGGTTGTTCAGTAATTCTTTCACTGCTAGGCGAGTGCCATTTAAAAGTTGCGGTTGGTTGATTTTCGTAACATAATGGGTATGGGATATATACCGTAATCACTTCTGTTCTTCCCTTCCTCCCCCCTCCCCCCTATATTTCGCCACCTCCTCCTCCTCCTCCTCCTCCTCCTATCTTTTCCATCACCTTCACACCACTCCCTCTTACCCCACACCATATCCATCTCCCCCCTCCCTCCTCTCTGCGCCTATATCATCCCCCCTTTAAATTCATTTCATTCTCCCATTCTTATCTTCTCCTCCCGCTTTTTCTGATCTTACTTATTTTTATTGCAATCGGGATCTTGATTGGAAATAGAAGTTAAAATGGATAGGTAAATCTATTGGAAATGGGTTATTGACAAACATTGTTCATTGACCCGAAGCCATGTGATGCTTCCTGCGCGTAATAGACTACTGGACCGTGGGGGAACGCCAAACGTTCAGTTCTTATCGTGACATGTTGTGGTCTGTTTTCTCGACGATCGAAATTATTTTGTGCGTAAACTGCAACTGAGCGAGTCGAACTCGACTGTACCCTTTGTTCCAGAGTCATAACGGATCGCACTTCAGAATTTCTTTCTCGATTTACCTCCAAGCGCGTCTCATATTCTCTACGATCACGTAGTAGGATTGCATTGCGCCTAAGCCGACCGATATTACGACGCCGCATTGGAGGCGTTGTGTAAAAACTAAACCACGATCTGTGCTCAGTTGGTTTGTAATAGTAAAGAAATACCACGAACTGGCATCAATTCCATCTTTGCAGTGCTCCAAAAATATGATCACCACCGACAACGCGATGGAGGTAAGAATAATATCGAGGGGCTGTTAAAGAAACAACGTTTCACGTTAAATTTGTCTGGCTGTTTTAAGCTAGAGTGCATAACGCCATCTCTCTTTATTCGAATCTCCTTGGCTCGCTCCGTTACAGCGAATTTGGTCGCTAGGCCAATAGCGAATGAATAAGCTAATTATTGGAGAATCTAAAAAATGATCCGAGCTGGGAGCGTACTTTCAGTTTTTCACAAATTCGGATATTTTTCGGTAGATTTTACAAAAATTTACTTTCATACAAACCTTGTCCTGAGAATTACGAACAGAACAAAGGAAAGAGCAGCCAAATCGATGAAGCCATTCTCGAGTTTTACGCTTAGCAACACATTTGGCGATTCATTTTTATTCATATAGATATGCTGATTACAATCTTATATATGGCATACAGCCATTATCAACATGATTTACATCAACAGCCGAAGAAAGCCCTCATGCTGTTGTGGAGACACACTTTCAAGAAAGCTTGTCTGTAAATGTGTGGCGTGGTTGGATAAACAATAAATTGATGGGGCTTGTAGCGCTACCGCATCGTCTTACCGGACCCCGTCATTTGCATTTTCTTGATAATGAGCTTCCAGCACTAGTGGAAGGTATTACTTTGGTTACAAGCAGGATTATTTTCTTCCAGTATGACGAGGCTCCTGTGCATTCTAGTCGTCAAGTGACACATCATCTACACCTCACATGACGTGTAAAGCCCCTTTTACACGAGCGACTTTCTTGTCTCGGTTGACTATTCGAATTGATTGTGTCGATTGCAGCGCCCCTGGTGTTTCCGTGTTCCATTTGTTTTGCGTGATCGTTTGCGTTTACACGACAGCTTCGAAATTTGTGTGTGCGCCGTCTGCTGTGCAGCCTTAGCGCTGTGGTTGTCGTCGTAATACTTCGTGTGATGATTTGCGTTTCAATCACAACCTTTTATGCAACATAGCGAAATGGATTAAATTCTTGTGGTATTGGTTACAGCAACGGTAGTAATCGCCGCCGCTTTGCAGGAAAGCAAAAAGAGAAAGAGCGCAGAGGCAGGAAGAGAAGCGTTTGGATGCAGAACACCCACTCTTTTCGCTCTGGCGAATTTTCTTTTAAGTCCGCGCCGTAATGTGACCGCAGAGTGCTAACTTTAATTTTACAATCTTCAGCTGTAGCTTTCGGCCAAACTGCTGATACTTTGTTCGTTACTAATTTGAGCATTTATTTACGTGCTTTATAGAAAATATATGGTGTTTTGAATGAGTATCTGCGGTCACCGTAACACACAGATATCAGAAATAATACTAGAGGCGGTTAAAAATACCTTATTGTGATATAAATGATGTTCTATTTCTACGAGGGCTCTCTCGTCTTCATAAGCCGAAATAAGAGCCTTAATGCTTTCTTCCATCCACTCGATTTCTAGAAAAGTCATGCACAATCAACATGGTTTGTATTATTTTGATGGAAAAGGTGACATAAAAGTGCCAGAGATTGCTCACTAGGTTTTTATTCCGTACTATGCTACTTACAGGTGCCTTCGCTGGCCGCGGTGGCCGAGGGGACTGAGGCGCTTCAGTCACGGTCTGCACGGCCACTATGGTCGGGGGTTCGAATCCCCCCTCGGCCATGGATATTTGTGCCGTCCTTAGGATTAGCTAGTTCATAAGTAGTTTGTAAGCTTAGGGACTGATGACCCCGTAGTTAAGTCCCATAAGTTCTACAAACATTTGAATTTGAACAGGTGCCTTCCTTGTTTACAAAACAGTACCTCGTCGCGTCTTCTGCTGGGCAATGCAACCGCTGCTTCTGCGCATGCGCAGTATTCGCCGCACTCGAAAATTTAGAACTCCACACTCGGCACAATCGAAAGATTATTGACGTCATAGTCGCACCCGCGCCGTGGTCAGATCCTGATTTACACGATGGCAGAAAAGCCGTCCGTGCTTCGAGTAGTCAATTTTCGCAAGGAAGTGGATCGTGTTAAGGGGCTTTCGATAGCCGCGTTCCACGTAGCCTAACTGCAGAGCGCGCCGCTGCTCTCCGTCGATGGTTCGAGCCCCCCCCCCCCCCTCTGGCATTGGTGTATTTGTCGACCTTAGCGTAAGTCAGTTTAAGTATTTTGTAAATGTAAGGACTGATGAGCAGAGTAGTTAAGTGCCATAGATTTACAAACATTTGATCCTGGATGATAAGTCGGTACTTGTGGACACGATTCTTGGTCAACAAGTCCCCGATCCTTACCACTTTGGATTTTTGCCTGTGGGGTTGGTTCAAAGGTCAATAACACAAAAATAAAATAAATACAAGAGCAGATTTGAACTTTCGGATTATGCATGGTGCAGCTCTCATAAAATAACATAAGAATGACCTCAGAAGACCTACGCGAGGTATTATCAAATAAAGTTAAAAGTCATTGAAGTTGCTGATGGGACTTTTGAAGATCAACTCTGAACGCCCTCATTTGTTTTGCTTTACTTTTTTTAGTTGCACCCTAGCAGCCGCATCTCGATATTTAATAGTAATTGAACACGTGTTATATGGCACATTTTATTGCACTTTATCTGTACTACCACCTCCTAAAATATTTACTATTCCATGCGAAATATCCTGTATACTTGACATTTTGAAGTTTCGTGGCGATCTATCATCTTATGAATTGCGAGATACCGGGTGATCAAAAAGTCAGTATACATTTGAATATCACGGAATAAGGTAGATAAGAGAGGTAAGAATTGGCACACATGCTTGGAATGACATGGGGTTTTATTAGAACCTAATATCTACCATTATCGGGTCCTTTTTCTTCGAGGAACTGCTACCGTGACGGGTGAGACGTACGCCGATATGTTACAGTATCGCATCATTCTCAGCCTGGTTGAAAAACACCTGCTGGAACTCCATATTGCTAGACGCGTGGAAGATCTCTTGCACGCGTCGTTTGGTGATGATCGTGCCCTCAGCCGCCACTTTCGTCATGCTTAGCCTCCCAGGTTCCCACACCTCAGCCGTGCGATATTATTGGCTTTGAGGTTACCTGAAGTCGCAAGTGTATCGTGATCGACCGACATCTCTAGGGATGCTGAAAGAGAACATCCGACGCGAATGCCTCACCATGTGCTGTTGACAACATTATTCCTCGACTTCAGCTATTATTGAGGAATGCTGTTTAACATATTGAGCATTTCCTGTAAAGAACATCTTGCTATGTCTTAATTTGTTATCTGTCGGACATTTTTTGAACTTTTTTTTCTAATAAAACCCCATGTCATTTCAAGCATGTGTGTCAGTTTTACCTCTCTATCTACATTATTCCGTGATTTATTAAGTTTTCAAATTTATACTGACTTTTTGATCACCTGGTATATTTAAAAATGCCAATATCGATTGCTTTATTCAGAGGCGACCGATTTCGGCAACTCAGGCAACCTCGATCTGGTGTTACCTCTCTGCAAGTCAATAAATTCCATTACGTGTATCACAGATCGTTTGACTCACAACGTGTACATCCATAAAACTGAATTCCATGACACATTAGGTTCTCAAAAAAAAAAAAAAAAAAAAAATACAAAGAATGAAAATAGTTGTGCAGTCACATATATTGTATTGGTACTCATACCTAGCTATTTTCTGTACAGCATTTGATATTTCATATTGGAGGTCCATTCCATAAGTATGGAACCTTACATCCTTGAGACGGCAACAGGAGCACAACCGAGTTACTAGTTGGAACAACCTCTGAAAAATGGCTCCTAATATGGATGTGTTGTTGAAGTCTCATACAGGCTTGTTAAATTTTTGCATCTCGTATTTCACTCCCTTATTGGTCGACTTTCCAAAAATGCCGAAACACGTATTTTTTAAATCATAACGAACAATACAAATACCAATTTTTGCAGCCATAGCTTCAAAATTGTCTTGACAACAGTTTTCGAAATGAATTTTTTATCCCCTCTTTTACCCTCTTAGTTTTTGATTTTCCAAAAATACCGAAATTTGAGTCTTTTTAATCCTGATCAAGAGTCCAAATCCTAACTTTCGTAGTTGTAGCTTGAAATTTGAGTTAACAGCAACATTTTTTGAAAATCAATTTTTTGCGTCCTCTATTTTACCCCCTTTATTGGTTGAATCACAAAAAATGCCGAAACACGTGTCTTTTAAATTCGAACCCCCAATCCAAATCCGAAAATTTGTAGTTCTAACTTCAAAATTGCCTAATAGCAACATATTTTCTAAAAACACCCCCTCTCCAATTTAACCCCGTTGATGGTTGAATTTCCAAAAATACCGAAGCACGTATTTTGAACGTCTAATCAACTATACAAATATCAATTTTGCAGCTCTAGCTTCAAAATTGTATCAATAGCAACGTGTTTTCAAAAAAGAATTTTTGATCCTCTATTTAACCCTCTCAGTTGTTAAATTTCCAAAAATACTAAAAATCATGGATTTCTAATCCTGACAAAGATTCCATATCCGAAGTTTCGTAGTTGTAGCTGAACATTTGAGTTAACAGCAACATATTTTTGAAAATAAATTTTTTGCGTCACCTATTTTACCCCCTTATTTGTCGAATTTCAAAAAAATGCAGAAACACGTGTCTTTTAAATTCGAACCCTGAATTAGAATCCGAAATTATGTAGTGCTAGCTTCAAAATTTCCTAAATAACTAAGTATTTTGAAAAAACGTTTCATCCCCTATTTCACCCCCTTACGGACGGAATATCGGAAAATCGCTTCTTAAATGATGCCTACAGAGTAATTTCAGCACCCTCCACAAATTTCAAGTTTCTATCAAATGTTCAAAATGTTCAAATGTTTGTAGAGTCTATGGGACTTAACTACGAGGTTATCAGTCCCTAAACTTACAAACTACTTATGAACTACTTACGAACTAGGACGGCACAAATATCCATGCCCGAGGGGGGATTCGAACCCCCGACCGTAGTGGCCGTGCAGACCGTGACTGAAGCGCCTCAGTCTCCTCGGCCGGCGAAATTTCTATCTTCAGTGGTTTGGGCTGGCCGATGATGAGTCAGTCAGTCAGTCAGTCAATCGGGACACTTCCTTTTATATATAGAGAAGAATATATAAGCTTTGTGAACATATCGGGAGGGTTTAGAACCTCAGAAACCCCCCTCTGACTAGGCTCGTGGGCAGGTGTAACAGTTTCTTTGTCTCTTTATGGTAAGAGACGAGAATTTGATTGACATGGGACTTACATTCTCCTGTAAGTAGTGTTTGCTGCGCCTGGCCAGAGCGGCCGCAGCACTGGACACGGAGCTGGGTAATGAGCGAGAGCCCTGGGGGTCTCTGACCAAGGGCCAATTAGGCGGCAGGGCGGTAGGGCCGGAATGCTACCTGCGGCCGCTCAACCCTTCCCTTCCCTCCCCTTCCCTCGGCGTCCCTCGCGTCCGCCCAGACGCTATCTCGCATTCCTGGAGAGCGGCGCGCCACGTTGCCACGACACTGAGCGCCGGAAGCGCAGCATCCTGCGGTACACACGTGGTCTCGGCGGGGTCCTCGCCGCCAGCTGTGGGCAGACACTGTGCCGCCGCCGCCGCCGCAGTTGTCACCTTCCGCTCTCCTGTCCACAGTGTAACGCTTACCAACGGGTCCAAAGCTACGAACAAATCACGTCAAACAAGAGAGTTTCTGAACTTCCGTGCGACGCCCTGTATAGATGGAAAGTGTTCGTTTCCTATTCTGTTAGAAAGAAACGAATATATCCAATTTTCTGTAATTATCAGTCGAAGTTGAACAGAAATAAGATTTACTATTACGGTACGTGTTTTCGTAAGTAAGGACCGATTTGCTGTAGACATTATTCGTTCTCGCGCGTGCGTCGTGTACCGGCATGCCTCTGGAAACAACTGTGCTCAGTTTAAGCTCTGTAGCTAACCTGTACGGTTCTGTTCTGTGCTTTCAAAATGTTTCAGACTATCAACTCGCCGCGAGTGTGAGGTTCGCTCAGTGATACGGTTTTTGTCAGCAAAGAATGTGTCTGCTGCAGCAATTCATCGACAGATTTGCGAAGTGTACGGTGATACTGTTACGAGTGAAAGCAAAGTGTTGGCTTCAGTCGAAGCGAGAATTCGTGAGAACAAGCGCTTCACATTAACAGGTCTAAGTTACGAGGTATGTCGACAAAGTAAGTTCCGTTTGGTTATATAAAACAAACGTGTACAGATACAGTAAAAAATATTTATTGTACAAAAATATACAATTATTAAACTACTTTTCTACATAGCTTCCGAAATTTTGTAGGCATTTGTCATAGCGTGGCAGAAGGCTTTGTATGCCTTCTTCGTAGAAGGTTGCCGCGTTTGTATTCAACCATGCGCTAACATGTTTTTCCAGCTCGTCATCATCGCTGAAGTATTGACCAGCATGGACAGGTTTTAGGCGTAAGAAACAAGTCGCTAGGAGCGAGACAGTACGCAGGATGATCAAACACGTCCCAGGAAATTCCCGTAAAAGTTGTTTGGTCATATTCGCCTTGTGAGGTCGGGCCTAAAATCTGTCCTTGGTGGCCAACACTTCAACGATGATGAGCTGAAAGAACATGTTTGCCACATGGTTGAATACACAGGCGGCAACCTTCTATGAAGAAGGCACACAAAAACTTGTCCCACGCCATGACAAGTGCCTACAAAATTTCGTAAATCATGTAGAAAAGTAGTTGAACAGTTGCAAATTTTTATACACTAAATATATTTTCTGTATCTGTTTGATTTATATAACCAAACGGAACTTACTTTGTGGACATACCTCGTATATATATAATTTGCCGATTACGAGCAATAATCCTTTCTTCAGAGCGGAGGCACTCCTAGGCCCTTACTCTTACGGGAATTAGTGCTAAGTGACCACGAGTTTGTGTTCTAGTAGGCAGAGTAAAGTTGTAAATTTGTATCTGACGGGAGGCGTGCTTGAGTAATTCCGTGCAGATGTGATGATCGCTGTGTCCCCAGAGGTGTAAGGGTCAGCGCAATTGCCTATGAAGCAGGGGACCCGGGTTCGAGCCCCGGTTGGGTACACATTTTCAACTTTACCCATTCGCAGTTAATGTCATACATTCCGTGAATATGAATAACAGGTCTCTCAAACGAGATTTATGACGTGTCGAGATCAGTGCTTTACAAAATTGCTTCTGAACACATAAAGTTTAGGAAATTGTGCTCCCGTTGGGTCTCGATACTCCTAACAGAGGACCACAAAAACCAAAGATTTGAGTGTGCGATGAAGTTCTGGACTCGTTATCACTAAGAAGGTGACTTCTTCTCGAGTAAGATTGTAACTGGAGACGAAACATGGGTTTCGCATATAACGCCCGAATCGAACCGACAGAGCATTGGTGACACATACACACACACACTACTGCTGCGGCGGAGCGGCCGAGTGCACTGAGGCGCTATGCTGCGATACGCGCGGCCGTTCCCCGTCGGGGGTTCGAATATCCCCCCCCCCCACCTCGGGCACGGGTGTTTGTGCTGTCTTTAGTATAAGTTAGTTCATAAGTAGTTTGTGAGTTTAGGTAATGATAACCCTGCAATTAAGTACCGCAAGCTTAACAAACATTTGAATATTATGAACACACACTACTCGCCTGTAAAGATGGAGGCCAAACAGACTCTGCCCCAGCGCAAAATCGTGGCGTCGGTGTTTTCGGATAGGCATGGTATTTTGTTGGTCGACTTCATGCAACGAGAAACCGCTATCAATCCAGAAGCATACTGCCAAACCCTGAGAAAGCTACGCAGAGCGATTCAAAACATATGACGCGGCATGCTGACAAAGGAAATTGTTCTTCTTCATGACAATGCAAGACCTCATTGTAGGTAAGAACCGCTATTTATTGGACAGTTTTGGCTGAGGAGTTTTAGACCACCCACCCTATAGTCCTGATCTTGCGCCGAGCGATTATCATCTGTTTCTCCACATCAAACAACAGTGGCAACCGTTACAATGACGACGACGTGAAAAGGGCAGTCAACTCTTGGTATCGGAGCAGGCGGCAAGGTTTTTTGACGAGCGTATTTTTTGGTTGTGAGGTATGATAAGTGTGTGAACAAACTTGGAAACTATATCGAAAAATAGAGTATAGTATGTACTTTCTGAAAATAAATTTACTTTTTTGAAATAACCTTTCGTTGTGTACTTATGTTCAAACGGACCTCATTTAAAAACACGCCTCCTATTACAGCAGTATCGCTTAACCGACCGTCCCTTATTCGACATTCCGTGTTATCAGACATGTAACACAATTTACATTGACGCCATACTCTAGTAGGTCGAAAAACAGTGAATCATGAGGTGTGATAACCAATTTTTGCCGGGATCCGGTCATTGTTGCAGTAAAGTTCCGAATGCATCCATTATAGTGCCATATGCCACGCCGTCATTGTTACCAGGTCCACCGAAAAATCGCTAGACCTTCCGAGTTTTTCAATTACTCCACAAAATACTAAATTTCCAGTGAAGATACCTTAATTTTCCAAATCGTCCTGAAATTTCGAACAAATCTTCCTAAATTTTCCAAGTTTCCTTCGACACCAATATATGCTGCTGCATAACACAGACTATATCAGTTCGGTCCATTAGCGAAGGCAGAATTTTGCTGTCGAGAGGGGGTATGAAGTAAAATACCTTGCTGCAGAGCGCGCGGTTGCTCGCCGTCGGAGATTCGAGTCCCGCGTAGTGTGTGTGTGTGTGTGTGTGTGTGTGTGTGTGTGTGTGTGTGTGGGTGTGTGTGTATTTTGTTCTTAGGTTAGTTTAACTTAGTTTAAGTAGTTTGTACTTCTAGGGACTAATAACCAGAGAAGTTACGTCCCATAGATTTACCAACATTTTGGGTGGCTGAGTGTCTTCACAGCCCACACAGAACTTTCCTCCCCCCCCCCCCACCCACCCTTTCTTTAGCCCTGGGAGAGCGCTGCAGCCTGGCTGCGCCACTGATTCGATCACAACGAAACATTGCATTAACAATCATCACCACTGTACTGCTATTGTTTGGTCGCAAGTACCGGTAAAGCCTAGGGTTACCAAAAGTCAGCGCTCAAAAAAAAAAGAGGACATTTCTAGAATTATACAAAAATGAGCATAAGATTATAAATTGAAATTATTAGAAACTGTGTTATCTTGTATTTTTGTATATGTAATTCCTTTATCTGGCCACCTCGCAACTTGTATTACACGCTAATTACAACCATAATTATTTCAAATTCTATGAAGTCATAAGTTGAGCTCGAATCAAGGACGACATCAGATGATGATAATCTAGAAAAAAATATTACAGTGTTGGAAAACAAGCTAAAATCTATAGAGTTAGCATTTATGAGAGTTCGAAAAAGTGTATTTTTGCACTTTTAAATTGAAGCAGTTGTATAATTTTAAAAAAAGAGGACACTTTCCAATTTTGCTAAAAATCCGCCCGGAACATTTTAGAGTCCAAAAAACAGGACATGTCCGGGTAAAAGTGGACGTCTAGTAATATATATACATGTGGCGTCTGTTCGGAAAGAACAGACGTCACATTCTGATCCTGCAGCTGTTATTATTTAATATTCGTAGAATATATGACTTCAACTGCTATTGGGCAAAGCTGAAAATGTGTACCCAGCCGGGATTCGAACCCGGGTCTCCTGCTTTCTAGGCAGTTGCGCTGACCACTACACCACTGGGGACACAGTGATCACCGCACCTGCAAGGACTACCCATGCACGCCTCCCGTCAGATACAAATTCCCAGCTTCGCCCTGCCCATAGTACTCAAACTCGTAGTTTAACTAATTCCCGTAAGAGTAAGGGCTTCAAACTTGCCCACCCCTCCCCACTAACGATAGGATCATTGCTGTCACCGGCATATTATATATATATACATGTGGCGTCTGTTCGGAAAGAACAGACGTCACATTCTGATCCTGCAGCTGTTATTATTTAATATTCGTAGAATATATGACTTCAACTGCTATTGGGCAAAGCTGAAAATGTGTACCCAGCCGGGATTCGAACCCGGGTCTCCTGCTTTCTAGGCAGTTGCGCTGACCCCTACACCACTGGGGACACAGTGATCACCGCACCTGCAAGGACTACCCATGCACGCCTCCCGTCAGATACAAATTCCCAGCTTCGCCCTGCCCATAGTACTCAAACTCGTAGTTTAACTAATTCCCGTAAGAGTAAGGGCTTCAAACTTGCCCACCCCTCCCCACTAACGATAGGATCATTGCTGTCACCGGCATATTATATATATACATGTGGCGTCTGTTCGGAAAGAACAGACGTCACATTCTGATCCTGCAGCTGTTATTATTTAATATTCGTAGAATATATGACTTCAACTGCTATTGGGCAAAGCTGAAAATGTGTACCCAGCCGGGATTCGAACCCGGGTCTCCTGCTTTCTAGGCAGTTGCGCTGACCCCTACACCACTGGGGACACAGTGATCACCGCACCTGCAAGGACTACCCATGCACGCCTCCCGTCAGATACAAATTCCCAGCTTCGCCCTGCCCATAGTACTCAAACTCGTAGTTTAACTAATTCCCGTAAGAGTAAGGGCTTCAAACTTGCCCACCCCTCCCCACTAACGATAGGATCATTGCTGTCACCGGCATATTATATATATACATGTGGCGTCTGTTCGGAAAGAACAGACGTCACATTCTGATCCTGCAGCTGTTATTATTTAATATTCGTAGAATATATGACTTCAACTGCTATTGGGCAAGGCTGAAAATGTGTACCCAGCCGGGATTCGAACCCGGGTCTCCTGCTTTCTAGGCAGTTGCGCTGACCCCTACACCACTGGGGACACAGTGATCACCGCACCTGCAAGGACTACCCATGCACGCCTCCCGTCAGATACAAATTCCCAGCTTCGCCCTGCCCATAGTACTCAAACTCGTAGTTTAACTAATTCCCGTAAGAGTAAGGGCTTCAAACTTGCCCACCCCTCCCCACTAACGATAGGATCATTGCTGTCACCGGCATATTATATATATACATGTGGCGTCTGTTCGGAAAGAACAGACGTCACATTCTGATCCTGCAGCTGTTATTATTTAATATTCGTAGAATATATGACTTCAACTGCTATTGGGCAAAGCTGAAAATGTGTACCCAGCCGGGATTCGAACCCGGGTCTCCTGCTTTCTAGGCAGTTGCGCTGACCACTACACCACTGGGGACACAGTGATCACCGCACCTGCAAGGACTACCCATGCACGCCTCCCGTCAGATACAAATTCCCAGCTTCGCCCTGCCCATAGTACTCAAACTCGTAGTTTAACTAATTCCCGTAAGAGTAAGGGCTTCAAACTTGCCCACCCCTCCCCACTAACGATAGGATCATTGCTGTCACCGGCATATTATATATATACATGTGGCGTCTGTTCGGAAAGAACAGACGTCACATTCTGATCCTGCAGCTGTTATTATTTAATATTCGTAGAATATATGACTTCAACTGCTATTGGGCAAAGCTGAAAATGTGTACCCAGCCGGGATTCGAACCCGGGTCTCCTGCTTTCTAGGCAGTTGCGCTGACCCCTACACCACTGGGGACACAGTGATCACCGCACCTGCAAGGACTACCCATGCACGCCTCCCGTCAGATACAAATTCCAGCTTTGCCCAATAGCAGTTGAAGTCATATATTCTACGAATATTAAATAATAACAGCTGCAGGATCAGAATGTGACGTCTGTTCTTTCCGAACAGACGCCACATGTATATATATAATATGCCGGTGACAGCAATGATCCTATCGTTAGTGGGGAGGGGTGGGCAAGTTTGAAGCCCTTACTCTTACGGGAATTAGTTAAACTACGAGTTTGAGTACTATGGGCAGGGCGAAGCTGGGAATTTGTATCTGACGGGAGGCGTGCATGGGTAGTCCTTGCAGGTGCGGTGATCACTGTGTCCCCAGTGGTGTAGGGGTCAGCGCAACTGCCTAGAAAGCAGGAGACCCGGGTTCGAATCCCGGCTGGGTACACATTTTCAGCTTTGCCCAATAGCAGTTGAAGTCATATATTCTACGAATATTAAATAATAACAGCTGCAGGATCAGAATGTGACGTCTGTTCTTTCCGAACAGACGCCACATGTATATATATAATATGCCGGTGACAGCAATGATCCTATCGTTAGTGGGGAGGGGTGGGCAAGTTTGAAGCCCTTACTCTTACGGGAATTAGTTAAACTACGAGTTTGAGTACTATGGGCAGGGCGAAGCTGGGAATTTGTATCTGACGGGAGGCGTGCATGGGTAGTCCTTGCAGGTGCGGTGATCACTGTGTCCCCAGTGGTGTAGGGGTCAGCGCAACTGCCTAGAAAGCAGGAGACCCGGGTTCGAATCCCGGCTGGGTACACATTTTCAGCTTTGCCCAATAGCAGTTGAAGTCATATATTCTACGAATATTAAATAATAACAGCTGCAGGATCAGAATGTGACGTCTGTTCTTTCCGAACAGACGCCACATGTATATATATAATATGCCGGTGACAGCAATGATCCTATCGTTAGTGGGGAGGGGTGGGCAAGTTTGAAGCCCTTACTCTTACGGGAATTAGTTAAACTACGAGTTTGAGTACTATGGGCAGGGCGAAGCTGGGAATTTGTATCTGACGGGAGGCGTGCATGGGTAGTCCTTGCAGGTGCGGTGATCACTGTGTCCCCAGTGGTGTAGGGGTCAGCGCAACTGCCTAGAAAGCAGGAGACCCGGGTTCGAATCCCGGCTGGGTACACATTTTCAGCTTTGCCCAATAGCAGTTGAAGTCATATATTCTACGAATATTAAATAATAACAGCTGCAGGATCAGAATGTGACGTCTGTTCTTTCCGAACAGACGCCACATGTATATATATAATATGCCGGAGCCAGCAATGATCCTATCGTTAGTGGGGAGGGGTGGGCAAGTTTGAAGCCCTTACTCTTACGGGAATTAGTTAAACTACGAGTTTGAGTACTATGGGCAGGGCGAAGCTGGGAATTTGTATCTGACGGGAGGCGTGCATGGGTAGTCCTTGCAGGTGCGGTGATCACTGTGTCCCCAGTGGTGTAGGGGTCAGCGCAACTGCCTAGAAAGCAGGAGACCCGGGTTCGAATCCCGGCTGGGTACACATTTTCAGCTTTGCCCAATAGCAGTTGAAGTCATATATTCTACGAATATTAAATAATAACAGCTGCAGGATCAGAATGTGACGTCTGTTCTTTCCGAACAGACGCCACATGTATATATATAATATGCCGGTGACAGCAATGATCCTATCGTTAGTGGGGAGGGGTGGGCAAGTTTGAAGCCCTTACTCTTACGGGAATTAGTTAAACTACGAGTTTGAGTACTATGGGCAGGGCGAAGCTGGGAATTTGTATCTGACGGGAGGCGTGCATGGGTAGTCCTTGCAGGTGCGGTGATCACTGTGTCCCCAGTGGTGTAGTGGTCAGCGCAACTGCCTAGAAAGCAGGAGACCCGGGTTCGAATACCGGCTGGGTACACATTTTCAGCTTTGCCCAATAGCAGTTGAAGTCATATATTCTACGAATATTAAATAATAACAGCTGCAGGATCAGAATGTGACGTCTGTTCTTTCCGAACAGACGCCACATGTATATATATAATATGCCGGTGACAGCAATGATCCTATCGTTAGTGGGGAGGGGTGGGCAAGTTTGAAGCCCTTACTCTTACGGGAATTAGTTAAACTACGAGTTTGAGTACTATGGGCAGGGCGAAGCTGGGAATTTGTATCTGACGGGAGGCGTGCATGGGTAGTCCTTGCAGGTGCGGTGATCACTGTGTCCCCAGTGGTGTAGGGGTCAGCGCAACTGCCTAGAAAGCAGGAGACTCGGGTTCGAATCCCGGCTGGGTACACATTTTCAGCTTTGCCCAATAGCAGTTGAAGTCATATATTCTACGAATATTAAATAATAACAGCTGCAGGATCAGAATGTGACGTCTGTTCTTTCCGAACAGACGCCACATGTATATATATAATATGCCGGTGACAGCAATGATCCTATCGTTAGTGGGGAGGGGTGGGCAAGTTTGAAGCCCTTACTCTTACGGGAATTAGTTAAACTACGAGTTTGAGTACTATGGGCAGGGCGAAGCTGGGAATTTGTATCTGACGGGAGGCGTGCATGGGTAGTCCTTGCAGGTGCGGTGATCACTGTGTCCCCAGTGGTGTAGGGGTCAGCGCAACTGCCTAGAAAGCAGGAGACCCGGGTTCGAATCCCGGCTGGGTACACATTTTCAGCTTTGCCCAATAGCAGTTGAAGTCATATATTCTACGAATATTAAATAATAACAGCTGCAGGATCAGAATGTGACGTCTGTTCTTTCCGAACAGAAGCCACATGTATATATATAATATGCCGGTGACAGCAATGATCCTATCGTTAGTGGGGAGGGGTGGGCAAGTTTGAAGCCCTTACTCTTACGGGAATTAGTTAAACTACGAGTTTGAGTACTATGGGCAGGGCGAAGCTGGGAATTTGTATCTGACGGGAGGCGTGCATGGGTAGTCCTTGCAGGTGCGGTGATCACTGTGTCCCCAGTGGTGTAGGGGTCAGCGCAACTGCCTAGAAAGCAGGAGACCCGGGTTCGAATCCCGGCTGGGTACACATTTTCAGCTTTGCCCAATAGCAGTTGAAGTCATATATTCTACGAATATTAAATAATAACAGCTGCAGGATCAGAATGTGACGTCTGTTCTTTCCGAACAGACGCCACATGTATATATATAATATGCCGGTGACAGCAATGATCCTATCGTTAGTGGGGAGGGGTGGGCAAGTTTGAAGCCCTTACTCTTACGGGAATTAGTTAAACTACGAGTTTGAGTACTATGGGCAGGGCGAAGCTGGGAATTTGTATCTGACGGGAGGCGTGCATGGGTAGTCCTTGCAGGTGCGGTGATCACTGTGTCCCCAGTGGTGTAGGGGTCAGCGCAACTGCCTAGAAAGCAGGAGACCCGGGTTCGAATCCCGGCTGGGTACACATTTTCAGCTTTGCCCAATAGCAGTTGAAGTCATATATTCTACGAATATTAAATAATAACAGCTGCAGGATCAGAATGTGACGTCTGTTCTTTCCGAACAGACGCCACATGTATATATATAATATGCCGGTGACAGCAATGATCCTATCGTTAGTGGGGAGGGGTGGGCAAGTTTGAAGCCCTTACTCTTACGGGAATTAGTTAAACTACGAGTTTGAGTACTATGGGCAGGGCGAAGCTGGGAATTTGTATCTGACGGGAGGCGTGCATGGGTAGTCCTTGCAGGTGCGGTGATCACTGTGTCCCCAGTGGTGTAGTGGTCAGCGCAACTGCCTAGAAAGCAGGAGACCCGGGTTCGAATACCGGCTGGGTACACATTTTCAGCTTTGCCCAATAGCAGTTGAAGTCATATATTCTACGAATATTAAATAATAACAGCTGCAGGATCAGAATGTGACGTCTGTTCTTTCCGAACAGACGCCACATGTATATATATAATATGCCGGTGACAGCAATGATCCTATCGTTAGTGGGGAGGGGTGGGCAAGTTTGAAGCCCTTACTCTTACGGGAATTAGTTAAACTACGAGTTTGAGTACTATGGGCAGAGCGAAGCTGGGAATTTGTATCTGACGGGAGGCGTGCATGGGTAGTCCTTGCAGGTGCGGTGATCACTGTGTCCCCAGTGGTGTAGGGGTCAGCGCAACTGCCTAGAAAGCAGGAGACCCGCGTTCGAATCCCGGCTGGGTACACATTTTCAGCTTTGCCCAATAGCAGTTGAAGTCATATATTCTACGAATATTAAATAATAACAGCTGCAGGATCAGAATGTGACGTCTGTTCTTTCCGAACAGACGCCACATGTATATATATAATATGCCGGTGACAGCAATGATCCTATCGTTAGTGGGGAGGGGTGGGCAAGTTTGAAGCCCTTACTCTTACGGGAATTAGTTAAACTACGAGTTTGAGTACTATGGGCAGGGCGAAGCTGGGAATTTGTATCTGACGGGAGGCGTGCATGGGTAGTCCTTGCAGGTGCGGTGATCACTGTGTCCCCAGTGGTGTAGGGGTCAGCGCAACTGCCTAGAAAGCAGGAGACCCGGGTTCGAATCCCGGCTGGGTACACATTTTCAGCTTTGCCCAATAGCAGTTGAAGTCATATATTCTACGAATATTAAATAATAACAGCTGCAGGATCAGAATGTGACGTCTGTTCTTTCCGAACAGACGCCACATGTATATATATAATATGCCGGTGACAGCAATGATCCTATCGTTAGTGGGGAGGGGTGGGCAAGTTTGAAGCCCTTACTCTTACGGGAATTAGTTAAACTACGAGTTTGAGTACTATGGGCAGGGCGAAGCTGGGAATTTGTATCTGACGGGAGGCGTGCATGGGTAGTCCTTGCAGGTGCGGTGATCACTGTGTCCCCAGTGGTGTAGGGGTCAGCGCAACTGCCTAGAAAGCAGGAGACCCGGGTTCGAATCCCGGCTGGGTTCACATTTTCAGCTTTGCCCAATAGCAGTTGAAGTCATATATTCTACGAATATTAAATAATAACAGCTGCAGGATCAGAATGTGACGTCTGTTCTTTCCGAACAGACGCCACATGTATATATATAATATGCCGGTGACAGCAATGATCCTATCGTTAGTGGGGAGGGGTGGGCAAGTTTGAAGCCCTTACTCTTACGGGAATTAGTTAAACTACGAGTTTGAGTACTATGGGCAGGGCGAAGCTGGGAATTTGTATCTGACGGGAGGCGTGCATGGGTAGTCCTTGCAGGTGCGGTGATCACTGTGTCCCCAGTGGTGTAGGGGTCAGCGCAACTGCCTAGAAAGCAGGAGACCCGGGTTCGAATCCCGGCTGGGTACACATTTTCAGCTTTGCCCAATAGCAGTTGAAGTCATATATTCTACGAATATTAAATAATAACAGCTGCAGGATCAGAATGTGACGTCTGTTCTTTCCGAACAGACGCCACATGTATATATATAATATGCCGGTGACAGCAATGATCCTATCGTTAGTGGGGAGGGGTGGGCAAGTTTGAAGCCCTTACTCTTACGGGAATTAGTTAAACTACGAGTTTGAGTACTATGGGCAGGGCGAAGCTGGGAATTTGTATCTGACAGGAGGCGTGCATGGGTAGTCCTTGCAGGTGCGGTGATCACTGTGTCCCCAGTGGTGTAGGGGTCAGCGCAACTGCCTAGAAAGCAGGAGACCCGGGTTCGAATCCCGGCTGGGTACACATTTTCAGCTTTGCCCAATAGCAGTTGAAGTCATATATTCTACGAATATTAAATAATAACAGCTGCAGGATCAGAATGTGACGTCTGTTCTTTCCGAACAGACGCCACATGTATATATATAATATGCCGGTGACAGCAATGATCCTATCGTTAGTGGGGAGGGGTGGGCAAGTTTGAAGCCCTTACTCTTACGGGAATTAGTTAAACTACGAGTTTGAGTACTATGGGCAGGGCGAAGCTGGGAATTTGTATCTGACGGGAGGCGTGCATGGGTAGTCCTTGCAGGTGCGGTGATCACTGTGTCCCCAGTGGTGTAGGGGTCAGCGCAACTGCCTAGAAAGCAGGAGACCCGGGTTCGAATCCCGGCTGGGTACACATTTTCAGCTTTGCCCAATAGCAGTTGAAGTCATATATTCTACGAATATTAAATAATAACAGCTGCAGGATCAGAATGTGACGTCTGTTCTTTCCGAACAGACGCCACATGTATATATATAATATGCCGGTGACAGCAATGATCCTATCGTTAGTGGGGAGGGGTGGGCAAGTTTGAAGCCCTTACTCTTACGGGAATTAGTTAAACTACGAGTTTGAGTACTATGGGCAGGGCGAAGCTGGGAATTTGTATCTGACGGGAGGCGTGCATGGGTAGTCCTTGCAGGTGCGGTGATCACTGTGTCCCCAGTGGTGTAGGGGTCAGCGCAACTGCCTAGAAAGCAGGAGACCCGGGTTCGAATCCCGGCTGGGTACACATTTTCAGCTTTGCCCAATAGCAGTTGAAGTCATATATTCTACGAATATTAAATAATAACAGCTGCAGGATCAGAATGTGACGTCTGTTCTTTCCGAACAGACGCCACATGTATATATATAATATGCCGGTGACAGCAATGATCCTATCGTTAGTGGGGAGGGGTGGGCAAGTTTGAAGCCCTTACTCTTACGGGAATTAGTTAAACTACGAGTTTGAGTACTATGGGCAGGGCGAAGCTGGGAATTTGTATCTGACGGGAGGCGTGCATGGGTAGTCCTTGCAGGTGCGGTGATCACTGTGTCCTCAGTGGTGTAGTGGTCAGCGCAACTGCCTAGAAAGCAGGAGACCCGGGTTCGAATACCGGCTGGGTACACATTTTCAGCTTTGCCCAATAGCAGTTGAAGTCATATATTCTACGAATATTAAATAATAACAGCTGCAGGATCAGAATGTGACGTCTGTTCTTTCCGAACAGACGCCACATGTATATATATAATATGCCGGTGACAGCAATGATCCTATCGTTAGTGGGGAGGGGTGGGCAAGTTTGAAGCCCTTACTCTTACGGGAATTAGTTAAACTACGAGTTTGAGTACTATGGGCAGGGCGAAGCTGGGAATTTGTATCTGACGGGAGGCGTGCATGGGTAGTCCTTGCAGGTGCGGTGATCACTGTGTCCCCAGTGGTGTAGGGGTCAGCGCAACTGCCTAGAAAGCAGGAGACCCGGGTTCGAATCCCGGCTGGGTACACATTTTCAGCTTTGCCCAATAGCAGTTGAAGTCATATATTCTACGAATATTAAATAATAACAGCTGCAGGATCAGAATGTGACGTCTGTTCTTTCCGAACAGACGCCACATGTATATATATAATATGCCGGTGACAGCAATGATCCTATCGTTAGTGGGGAGGGGTGGGCAAGTTTGAAGCCCTTACTCTTACGGGAATTAGTTAAACTACGAGTTTGAGTACTATGGGCAGGGCGAAGCTGGGAATTTGTATCTGACGGGAGGCGTGCATGGGTAGTCCTTGCAGGTGCGGTGATCACTGTGTCCCCAGTGGTGTAGGGGTCAGCGCAACTGCCTAGAAAGCAGGAGACCCGGGTTCGAATCCCGGCTGGGTACACATTTTCAGCTTTGCCCAATAGCAGTTGAAGTCATATATTCTACGAATATTAAATAATAACAGCTGCAGGATCAGAATGTGACGTCTGTTCTTTCCGAACAGACGCCACATGTATATATATAATATGCCGGTGACAGCAATGATCCTATCGTTAGTGGGGAGGGGTGGGCAAGTTTGAAGCCCTTACTCTTACGGGAATTAGTTAAACTACGAGTTTGAGTACTATGGGCAGGGCGAAGCTGGGAATTTGTATCTGACGGGAGGCGTGCATGGGTAGTCCTTGCAGGTGCGGTGATCACTGTGTCCCCAGTGGTGTAGGGGTCAGCGCAACTGCCTAGAAAGCAGGAGACCCGGGTTCGAATCCCGGCTGGGTACACATTTTCAGCTTTGCCCAATAGCAGTTGAAGTCATATATTCTACGAATATTAAATAATAACAGCTGCAGGATCAGAATGTGACGTCTGTTCTTTCCGAACAGACGCCACATGTATATATATAATATGCCGGTGACAGCAATGATCCTATCGTTAGTGGGGAGGGGTGGGCAAGTTTGAAGCCCTTACTCTTACGGGAATTAGTTAAACTACGAGTTTGAGTACTATGGGCAGGGCGAAGCTGGGAATTTGTATCTGACGGGAGGCGTGCATGGGTAGTCCTTGCAGGTGCGGTGATCACTGTGTCCCCAGTGGTGTAGGGGTCAGCGCAACTGCCTAGAAAGCAGGAGACCCGGGTTCGAATCCCGGCTGGGTACACATTTTCAGCTTTGCCCAATAGCAGTTGAAGTCATATATTCTACGAATATTAAATAATAACAGCTGCAGGATCAGAATGTGACGTCTGTTCTTTCCGAACAGACGCCACATGTATATATATAATATGCCGGTGACAGCAATGATCCTATCGTTAGTGGGGAGGGGTGGGCAAGTTTGAAGCCCTTACTCTTACGGGAATTAGTTAAACTACGAGTTTGAGTACTATGGGCAGGGCGAAGCTGGGAATTTGTATCTGACGGGAGGCGTGCATGGGTAGTCCTTGCAGGTGCGGTGATCACTGTGTCCCCAGTGGTGTAGTGGTCAGCGCAACTGCCTAGAAAGCAGGAGACCCGGGTTCGAATCCCGGCTGGGTACACATTTTCAGCTTTGCCCAATAGCAGTTGAAGTCATATATTCTACGAATATTAAATAATAACAGCTGCAGGATCAGAATGTGACGTCTGTTCTTTCCGAACAGACGCCACATGTATATATATAATATGCCGGTGACAGCAATGATCCTATCGTTAGTGGGGAGGGGTGGGCAAGTTTGAAGCCCTTACTCTTACGGGAATTAGTTAAACTACGAGTTTGAGTACTATGGGCAGGGCGAAGCTGGGAATTTGTATCTGACGGGAGGCGTGCATGGGTAGTCCTTGCAGGTGCGGTGATCACTGTGTCCCCAGTGGTGTAGGGGTCAGCGCAACTGCCTAGAAAGCAGGAGACCCGGGTTCGAATCCCGGCTGGGTACACATTTTCAGCTTTGCCCAATAGCAGTTGAAGTCATATATTCTACGAATATTAAATAATAACAGCTGCAGGATCAGAATGTGACGTCTGTTCTTTCCGAACAGACGCCACATGTATATATATAATATGCCGGTGACAGCAATGATCCTATCGTTAGTGGGGAGGGGTGGGCAAGTTTGAAGCCCTTACTCTTACGGGAATTAGTTAAACTACGAGTTTGAGTACTATGGGCAGGGCGAAGCTGGGAATTTGTATCTGACGGGAGGCGTGCATGGGTAGTCCTTGCAGGTGCGGTGATCACTGTGTCCCCAGTGGTGTAGGGGTCAGCGCAACTGCCTAGAAAGCAGGAGACCCGGGTTCGAATCCCGGCTGGGTACACATTTTCAGCTTTGCCCAATAGCAGTTGAAGTCATATATTCTACGAATATTAAATAATAACAGCTGCAGGATCAGAATGTGACGTCTGTTCTTTCCGAACAGACGCCACATGTATATATATAATATGCCGGTGACAGCAATGATCCTATCGTTAGTGGGGAGGGGTGGGCAAGTTTGAAGCCCTTACTCTTACGGGAATTAGTTAAACTACGAGTTTGAGTACTATGGGCAGGGCGAAGCTGGGAATTTGTATCTGACGGGAGGCGTGCATGGGTAGTCCTTGCAGGTGCGGTGATCACTGTGTCCCCAGTGGTGTAGTGGTCAGCGCAACTGCCTAGAAAGCAGGAGACCCGGGTTCGAATACCGGCTGGGTACACATTTTCAGCTTTGCCCAATAGCAGTTGAAGTCATATATTCTACGAATATTAAATAATAACAGCTGCAGGATCAGAATGTGACGTCTGTTCTTTCCGAACAGACGCCACATGTATATATATAATATGCCGGTGACAGCAATGATCCTATCGTTAGTGGGGAGGGGTGGGCAAGTTTGAAGCCCTTACTCTTACGGGAATTAGTTAAACTACGAGTTTGAGTACTATGGGCAGGGCGAAGCTGGGAATTTGTATCTGACGGGAGGCGTGCATGGGTAGTCCTTGCAGGTGCGGTGATCACTGTGTCCCCAGTGGTGTAGGGGTCAGCGCAACTGCCTAGAAAGCAGGAGACCCGGGTTCGAATCCCGGCTGGGTACACATTTTCAGCTTTGCCCAATAGCAGTTGAAGTCATATATTCTACGAATATTAAATAATAACAGCTGCAGGATCAGAATGTGACGTCTGTTCTTTCCGAACAGACGCCACATGTATATATATAATATGCCGGAGCCAGCAATGATCCTATCGTTAGTGGGGAGGGGTGGGCAAGTTTGAAGCCCTTACTCTTACGGGAATTAGTTAAACTACGAGTTTGAGTACTATGGGCAGGGCGAAGCTGGGAATTTGTATCTGACGGGAGGCGTGCATGGGTAGTCCTTGCAGGTGCGGTGATCACTGTGTCCCCAGTGGTGTAGGGGTCAGCGCAACTGCCTAGAAAGCAGGAGACCCGGGTTCGAATCCCGGCTGGGTACACATTTTCAGCTTTGCCCAATAGCAGTTGAAGTCATATATTCTACGAATATTAGACGTCTAGTAAGCCTAGGGTTTTTTTTTTTTTTTTTTTTTTTTTTTTTTTTTTTTTTTTTTTTTTTTTTTTTTTTTTTTTTTTTGCAATGGCTTCGAAAAGAAATGTAGTTAGTCCCTGTCGAAGATAAACTGAAGGTCGAGATTCTGATATTGGACGTGTATATGTAGGTGACTGGAAGAAAAACAGAGTGAAAATAGATTAAAATAGACATCCGAGGCATTACAAGACAGGGAAACAATGGAACCGTGTGGGTACGAAAGAGTTAGTGAGGCTATGCATATTTGGTTCACCTGTAATAGGGATAAAGGTGTTTTAATATCTGGGCCGAAATGTTCAAATGTTTGTTGAACTTATGGGACTTAATTGCGGTGTCATCAGACCCTAAACTTACAAACCGCTTATAAACTAGCGTAAACAACCATGCCCGAGGGAGGATTCGAACGTTCGACGGGGAACGACCTCGCGCATCGGAGCTTAGCGCCTCAATGCGCCACTCCACCGCGGCTTACCTGAGCCGAATTTTATTTTTTTTTTTTTAAGCCTTGCAGTTTCGTAAGGAGTTTAATGAAAGTGATCCTGATACTACAGCTAGAATTGGTTGCCTGGACCGCTGGAAGAAGAGGTATGGAATTCGAAAACTCAGTATTTGCGGAGAAACAATACGCTGTTAATAACAAATGAGTACACATCTTTGGAGAAATTTTTAAACAAAATTGAATATATATCAACCTCTTTCCATGTTTTTAAAGTGTATTGCACAATAAAAGTAATTGCTGTATCAGCTTTGCCAATAACAAGAAACCAGCAACAATTTACGATACTGTAGTTTCTTCTTTCCCTATTAACCGACATAACAGGTAATCCGACATCCCGGCGTCCCGTTTGAGTCGTGTAAGCGAGACTGTAAGGCATTATGTTTATTTTGGCCCACTTTAGATTAGTAGTACCAAATGTGGGCAGTTTGTGACAGCCTTTTGACAGCTCGAAATTTAATTTAAAACAGCGCCTTAATCGTTCAATAAAGACGAAAGGTCAAGGTCATTTTTTTTTCAAATGGTAACCCCCAATTTTTATTCCATATTCATATTCTACGTCAAAAGATATCCCTTTTGAGTAATAAATAATAGTAAAGGCACGCCTCAGTTATTAGCCAATAGTGGGGTATACAACCTTATTTGCCAGATTGTGAAAAGTTTTACATTGGCCAATCAGGCTGGGACATAGCAACTAGACCAAGAGAGCATGAACGCAGTTGGAAGTTACAAAATCTTGACTCCACTTTTGCTGAACATGTTCTGAGTGAGGGCCACAGTTACCAACCACAGTGCCACGTACTCCACTTGGCTAACAAAGGCGAAAAACTCAAGTCTACAAGAGGCCTTAGTAATAAACACATCTGGCTCACATTCCAGGCATATTAAATGATCAAACAGTCCTCAATACATCACCACTTCTGAACCCACCCTAATACTCAGAATTTCCAATACAACTAACCAGGCCTGTTTCATTTTATTCCTCCAAATCTTGTATGCTTATTTTATTTTACTCTGTTTCAGTCAGAGTATGTTTGTAATTAGTTTTAGTACTTTGGTCTTACAATTACTTCACTGGTATGAAGTTGTAAATCTACTTAAAGTTGGTACAGCCACTGTTTATCTACTTTCTATGTTAATACCAGTCCAGCTTTCCAATGTATCGCACCTGTATTGTATCATTCTTTGTTATTTCTAATATTCCAAATTATTCTGTACTGTGTCGTTACATTAATTCTGCATTTAATTGTGATCACTATAATTAAATGTGTTATTTTCACAGTTCCCAGTGCATATCTTCGATTTGTTAATCTTCACAATTCTCCAGTGCACCCAGTTAACCAAGTTAAGAATACATACACCCATGCCCGAGGGAGGACACAAACCTCCGACGTATAGCAACCGCGCGCTCCGCAGCAAGGAGCGTTAGAACACTCGGCCACTCCACCACAGCCATCCACGATCTCCACTGCAGCCGTATCAGTATTCCGTGCGAGGAGGACGGATGATACTTACGCGTCTGTCCTGAAATTGTGGTTATCTGGCAAAAGGTATATACACACAACACAATGAAAGATTACAGACTGTAATTTCGTTTTCACGGGACATGTACATTCTTATGTTATGCGCAAATTATTAAGATTTGCAACATGTCGGCCCGGGATTCAAGGTCAACAATGACATCGCGGCAGAACACCAGAAGACCTGACGATTAAAATGTGCGTGCGGCTCTAGCAGTCGCTATAAACCGAAGGCAATGGACCAGTGTAACTTAGAAGAAAATAAAAATGTTCAAACGTTTGTAAAGCTATAGGACTTAACTACTAAATCTACATGCACACTCCGCAAGTCACACTGAAGTACTTGACAGAGGAATCATCAAATCACTTTTATGACATTCCTCTATAGTTCCATTCCCTAATAGCTCGCGGGAAAAAGAAACACCTAAATATTTCTGCTTTCGATCTGATTCCCTTATTTTATTATGATGATCATGTCACCTTATAAAGGTGGATGCTAACAATATGTGTTCGCGTTCGGAAGAGAAAGTTGCTGAAAGAAGGTTCACAAATATCCTCCCCTATATCGCGATAATACAAAACGAATTGAACTTCTCTGTACTTACACTTAATAGTCAGTCAGTCCCACCTGGTGTGGATCCCACAATGCGCAGCAATACTCCAAAACATGGCGCTCAAGTGTAGTGACGGCAGTTTCTTTAATAGAATTGTTGCATCTTCTAAGGAAACTTAGAAAATTAGTCTTTGGTTCGCCTTCTCTAGAATATTTTCTACTGTGGTTATCAGTTCTTAGTCTAACAAACTACTTAAACTAACCTAAGAACACACTCGTGTCAGAGGCAGGACTCGAACATCCGACGGGAAGCAAACGCGCCCACTGCAACAAGTCACCTTGGAACGCTCGACTGTTCCACTGTGTTTGTAGCCTTTTCCCAATATTATTCAGTCTGTACGTCCAGCAAGCTTTGAATGAAAGCAAGCAGAAATTACCAATGACATTCTAATTCTGTCAGAGACAGCAAGGTACCTGGAAGAGCAAGTGAACGCAAAGAATAGTGTCCTCAAAGGAGTGTACAAGATGAACTTTAAAAACAGCAAATCAAGGGTAATGGAATGTAGTCTAAGAAAATCAATTGATGGTGAAGGGTCAAATGTTTGTTAAGCTTATGGGACTTAACTGCGGGGTCATCGGTCCCTAAACTTACAAACTACTTATGAACTACCTTATACTAAAGAGAGCAGAAACATCCAATTCCCGAGAGGGGATTCGAACCCCCGACGGGGAGCGGCTTCGAGCTTCGGACCATAGCCTCTCAATCCGCTCGGCCATTCCGCCGCGGCGATGGTGAAGGAATTAGATTAGGTTACGAAACAATTCAGATGGGAGATGATTCTTTTAATTGGGCACTAAAACATATCGTAGCGCAGATGATATAAAATGCAGAGTGGCAATGGAGAGAAATGCGTTTCTAAAAAAAAAAAAAAAAAAAAAAAAAAAAAAAAAAAAAAAAAAAAAAAAAAAAATTGTTGACATCCGAATATTGATTTAAGTGTTAGAAAGTCTTTTATGAAGGCTTTTGTGTGAAGTGTTGCCTTGTACGATAGTGAAACAAAGACGATAAATAGTGCACACAGGAAGAGGATAGAGGGTACTTCTTTTTTCTTTTTTTTAATATGGTGATACAGAGTAATGCTGAAAATTACATTCGTAGATCGCGTAACTAATGAGGAGTAATTTAATAGCATTGGGAGGAAGAGGAATTTGTGGCATACCTTGACTAAAAGAAGGGACCTATTGGTAAGACACATTCTCAATCCGGTCTCCGAAATGAAAATAAAAAAATAAATAAAATAAGTAAAATGTAGCGACGGGTGCAGTGATGTGGCCCAATGCTAACCACTAAAGACTAACTTTGGAACCAGATGCATGCAGCATGGATGGCTATCCCAAAGGCTGTCATTAACGAAATAGGAATAGGATAGGAAATGCCTAGTAGTGGTACAGTGTACCCTACGGTGGATTGCGGGGTAAATATGTAGATGTAACATCACTATGCATCTATACCATCACGGTATACGAGAGGAGTTGAATTGAAAAGGTATAAAAAGTCTGAACTCACAAAACCGGTTGAAATTTCAATATGCCGTTTGCTGATTACGTGGTGCCTCTTCTAGGGACGCGAAGCGTGCGTCGTCATCATCCCCATGAAAAATTGAACGCAGCGCCCTAAGCAGAAAAGGTGATGCTCACCGTCTGTTACGACGTCCATGGTCTGATACTCATAGAATTCCTCGAGCACAGAAAAACCATTGACAGTGACGTGTACTGTGAGACACTGCGTATTTTACGCAAGTGCATCAAGAGCAAACTGCCTGGGCTGCTCAAGGAGGGAGTATTCTGCTCCATGATAACGGGTATTTACATGTCCTCAGGGTCACACAAAGTGTACTGGCCAAGTACATGTCGGAGCAATTTGAGCTTCCGCCCTACAGCCCAACATGTGACTTCCATCTGTGTGGTCCGCTAAAAAAGTGGTCACAGTATAGCTCTGTTTATCAACCTTTTCGAATATGCGACCCTCTTTCAAGTAAAAATATTCTGGAGACACCCCCACCCCCACCTCTTCACAAACCGTATTTTGCTTCAGCTTTCATTCAAATTTCCCGAGGAAGTTTTTATGCGTATAGTTTTCGGAATGGAACACATCGTATTTTTACATGATTTCCAACAGGAAAATATATTTTGTTTAACGAGTGTTTTGCGTTTCATGCGAGACTGAGAAGTGAATTATGCTCGTTCAAAGTAGCCACTATATAGACAATTTGTAAGTAAAAAGCGCAGACTCCGCTGTAGAGTGAAAGTTTCATTCTGAAAACATGCCTTAACCTGTGGCTAAGCCATGTCACCACTATATCCTTTCTTCCACTAGTGCTAGTCTTGCACTGTTCGGAGGAGAATTTCTCTGAAATTTGGAAAGTTGGAGGCGAGGTACTGGCAGAATTGAAGTTGTGAGGACGGACGGTGAGTCATGTCTGGATAGCACAGAGGTCTTGCTCGCGAAAGGCAAAGGTCCGGGCCGGCCGCAGTGGCCGACCGGTCTGCGGCGTGCGAGTCACGGTCTGCACGGTCGCTGCGGTCAGAGGTTCGAATCCCCCCCCTCAGGCATGGATGTTTGTGCCGTCTTTAGTATAGGCTAGTTCATAAGTAGCTTGTAAGTTTCTGGGACTGATGACCCCGTAGTTGAGTCCCGTAAGCTATACAAACATTTGAACGTTTTTAGCATAGGTCCGAGGTTCGAGTCCCGGTGGCGGCAAACAATTTTAATCAGCCAGGAAGTTTCGTATCAGCGCACTCTCCGCTGCAGAGTGTAAGTTTCATTCTGGCATTCGTAAATAAGTATATCTTTATTTTCAAATTTTTCAGAATTACTTATGGTATCATGTCCTTCTATCCACTGCTTGGTTCCTGAAAACAGTTTTCAGCCTTTGCGCATATTCCTCATTCACATGCTGTATTATAAAAGATCCTATGATATATGCAATTCATAATTATAATAATAATTTCTTGTGGCTCACTGGCCTGGTGCTATTCTTTCAATTGGACGCCACTGCGGCGACTTGCGTGACCCTAGCCTACCCCAGTTATCCAACCGGGGAAAGGGGACCTACAGCTTAACGTGGAATCCGAACCACGTGTCGTTTCTGGCGACTCCTCACATCGTTGAGAGGTGAAGGACGGGTTAAAGTGCAAACTGAAAAAATCCGAGCCGCGGTGGAGTAGCCGAGCGGTCTAAAGCGTCTCGCTGCGGAGCGCGCGGTTGCTCGCCGTGGAAGTTCGAGTCCTCTCTGGGGCATGGGTGTGCGCGTTGTCCTTAGATTAGTTTACCTAGGTTTAAGTAGTTTGTAAGCTACGGACTGATGACCACGCAGTTTGGCCCGATAGGTTTACACACATCTTTTTTCTTCTTTTTTTTCTTGAAAAGTTCCGAGGTCCGACCGGGCTTCGAACCCGCGACCCTTCGGTTTCCAGTCTAGCACTTTACCCCAAGACCTCCGGGCCCGACAATTCATAATTAACGTTACACAAGGAAGTTCGTAATTTAAACATTAAATAAATTTCACTGAGGCACATGTTTACGTATTACTGAACACCTAGTTACTTTATGGTGCAAGTACTTTGAGCTGTGATGGCGAACCACAGGTTGAAAACACTGCAGTACAGGACTGGCTCTTGTCACAGCCACGGGAATTCTGGAGACAGTGAATTATTCGGTTCGTCAAACAGTGGTGTAATTGTGCTTCTGCCTCTGGTGATTACTTTTGAATAAAGACTTCATTATAGCCACACTGTCGTATCGTATCTTTTCATTTGAACACCACTCGTATCAAGGAAAGAAAGAGAAGGATTTGGCCGTGCCCTTTGAAAGAATCCCCCTATATTGAGGGTAATCACAGGAAACCAAAATAAGTTTAGGCTGACGGGAAGCTAATCCGCCGAGGCCAGTGAGCTGAGCAGGGAAAGAGACTGTCGAAGAGCTGGCGGCAGCTAGTAGCAGCGACTACAGTAAAACCCGGAGAGCCGTCAGAACAGCGGGCAGCGGGGAGCGTCACATCAAACAGCCGGAGCGAGCGGCGCCATTTGCGATGCAGAAAGTCGGTCCCCGCCGCTGCGGAATTCCATCAGCCGTCATGTCTGCGCGGCACGTGTGCACGTGACACAATGCACAATGTAGCGAGCATTTCATTTCCAGCGCGGCTCCCCCTGCCGCCGCCACCGCCGCCACTGCCGCCGCCGTCCCCCGACAAAATCGATTTTCTACCCGAGAAGTTGATTTTGTGCGTCTTCGCCACATGACGCGGCCGGCTTCCCGAACGGAGACGCCGACGGCGCCGGAAGTCGTACCAGACGAGGCGTCCCGACGAGCTGACAGCCCGGCGTCCTCGGTTCGACGCGGCTGCCAAGCGCAGAGTAAAGTGCATACACCGCCCCCCTCCCCCGGGACTGTGTGCTCGTCGCTGATAAGAGCGCAGGGCTGTCGGCGAGAAACGTTCCTCGTCTACTATCGCCCTCTCCCTTCTCCTTCCTTTCATTCTCTCTCTCTCTCCTTCTCCGTCGCCCCATCGCAGTACATGTGTACAAGGTGGATGTAGCATGTTCTGGTAAAAAGCAATAACTACTTCAGTAAGTAGTGAATGCTATGCCTTAATACATCCAAGCCATACAGAAACTATAATTCATATTCCCAGAAAGAATTTCGTAACATTGTCAGACTCGTAACGTTTAAAAGAAATTTCTCTCTCTCTCTCTCTCTCTCTCTCTCTCTCTCTCTCTCTCTCTCTCACACACACACACACACACACACACACACACACAGAGAGAGAGAGAGAGAGAGAGAGAGAGAGAGAGAGAGAGAGAGAGAGAGAGATATGCGGCTGTCGAGGGGTAGTTGTGTGGTGTGTGCGTGTGTGTGTGTGACCAGGTTTCTAAACGAGACCTCTTGATTCAATGTCCCTGCCTGACCCCTTCATCATGCTTCCGCCTCCCCCTATCGTTCAACCAACAAACGTGCTTGAATTTAATGCACATACAATTCCCTTGACTTCACTGATATTTGTTTATAAACAACTGTTGTTAAACATTACTCACTGACAATTTCTGAGAGAAAACGGAATGTTCTTTCTTGAAAATTCTTAATGCAAAAACATAGGATGTCGCAATGAATTGAATGCGCAAATTAGGATTTTTTTACATTAATAGGGGGCTATAATGAAACTTTCACTCTGCAGCGGAGTGTGCGCTGATATGAAACTTCCTGGCAGATTAAAATTGTGTGCCGGAACCGGGACTCGAACCTGGGACCTCATACCAGCTCACACTCAGCTACAGAGTGAAAGTGTCATTCTGGAAACACCCCTAGGCTGTGACTAAGCCACGTCTCCAACATATCCTTTCTTCCAGGAGTGCTAGTCTTGCTAGGTTCGCAGGAGAGCTTCTGTGAAGTTTGGAAAGTAGGAGTCGAGGTACTGGCGGAAGTAAAGTTGTGAGGCGGCATCGTGAGTCGTGTTGGGATAGCTCAGTCGGTGCAGCGCTTGCCCGTGGAAGGCAAAGGTCCCAGGTTCGAGTCCCAGTTCCGGCACACCATTTTAATCTGACGGGACGTTTAATAGGGGGCTGCTGGCGGCGGCGGATTCGGGGTACGATCTGGCAGGTGGCGGCGGTGGGGATGACCTCATCAGCAGCGTGGTCCCCTATGTTTACAAACAAACTTTCATGACTTACATAGCTGAAACATGAGTATTACACAGTGAGTACTGAGGTGTAAATGTTTATGTTCTAGTCTTCAAACTGGAGACTAGTTTGTTACAGTTCTTCACACCAGTCGATTCGGTGCAAGTCTATTCAGCTACTACAGTAGCCCATATCCACTTGAACATCTCTGCATCTCGTCATATACTCTGCAGCGTTTACCCCTCCTCAATCCTGTATTGACGCCTAGTATTCGTACCCGGTGTTGCTCAGGTATGTACGACGGGTGAAACTCAAATAGTGGCAACACTGTTGAAACACTATGCAATCGAATCTACTATTATCACTGATAGCACCTTCGAGCAAACAGACTCGCCCGTCCCATGTCAACGGCCTGCGCGCAATCGAAGGAAACACAGTAACTTGTAAACGAGTGGTCTAACGTAACGGCCTCACTATTTTCTCAAAACAGGAACAACGGAGTTAGATCATGACCGAATGTACCTGACGTCGCACTACACGACAGTGTCATCAAGGTCTTCAAGAGCCGTGCGGGGAATCGGATTTCAGTACAGAACGGTGGCAAGTCGGGAAAAGCCTTCAACTAAGGTCGGCAAACTATGGCAGACATGCACCCAGCAGGTCGTCCTGCAAGAAGTGCATGCGTCGTACAACCTGAACAATGTCTCATACCGCGACGTAATTTCAAATGTAGCATAATTCAGCGATATACGTGGAGACAGCCTGTAAATGTCTTGCAAATACAATTAGTAATGTAGCTCGTTTTACGAAATGCAAAGGGGAAAGTAGCAAGCGACGAAGATTTTTTTTTCTTTCCATCATGTTATTGAGGTTGTCAGCGTCCTAAAGTTTCGTAAAGGTTTGAATTATGTGTATAGTTTGCTGTCACTAACTACTCGCACAGTGGATCACTGAAGTTTCGTTATTCACTCGTCGCATGATGCGGTGTTCTTTTGCGCATAATTCTCATGAAATGTTGTCGTGATTTTTATCCCCACAGTGATTCTCACATACGGAGAGGACTACGTGTACTAAATTTGACTCAGATCAGTCCAGTATTTTAGAAGGAGATGTGGGTAAAACACAGTGACCTATCACTTAGTGAAATTATGACATACATTTCATTCCCATTCTATTCAATATCTCCCCATTAATCACGCGATATCTGACATCCAGCATTCTTCAGCAGTAGCGCATTTCGAATACTTCTATTGTCTTCTTGTCTGAACTACCTATCGTCCTCTTTTCTCTGCCATGCACGGCTATACTGCAGAGAAATGCCTTATGAATGGACTTTCTAACGCTTAAATACACATTTGTTGCAAAAATTTCTCTTTTTTCTGGGATGGCCATTCTACAATCTTTATGCCATCAAGTCAACAAAAGGTATTTTACTGTCGAAATAGCAAACCTAGTCTATTACTTTTAGTGCCTAATATCTTAATCTAATTCCCTCAGCAGGCCGCGGTGGCCGAGCGGACTGAGGCGCTCCAGTCACGGTCTGCACGGCAATTACAGTCGGGGGTTCGAATCCCCCCTCGGGCATGGATATTTGTGTCGTCCTTAGTCTTAGTTAGTTCGTAATTAGTTTGTAAGTTTAGGGACTGATGAAACCATAGTTAGGTCCCATAAGCTATACAAACATTTGAACATTTAATTCCCTCAGAATTCCTGATTTAATTCCAATACCTACCACTATTCTGGTTTTCCTTTTGTTATTGGGTTTTTAAACGTTGAGCATATTTCGTAAGTCTAGTGAATAAAATTGATATTGTAGTTTCGAACTGTATGACGAGTTTGTGTTATCAGGCTTAAGAGCAATGACCATTACAAAAATCTGTAATCTGTAATCTCTCTGTAAGTGAGTGTATTAATTCTGTACAAGATTTTTACGTAATTACATAGTAAGTGTGACACAAATTACGTTGTGTAACAACATGGCATTCTTCCATACAACATCCATCGACTTACCTTGTCTGGTCCGAAGTTTGCTCTTGTTTCCTGATAAGCCAAAATGTTCTTGTATGATGAAGCAATTCCACAAAGTTGATTGAGATAAATAATACTTTTGTACAGCTGTTGGTGCAACAGTGATTTTTTTTTTCCAAATACATTGCCGCTGTAGATCGCCACTTTAAAACAACCTTAAGAACTGTCCTTCAAACCAGCCAAGCCTCGTGGTTTGCGAACCGCATACAGACCCTCAAAGATGTGGTAATACCACAGTGAACATTAAATGAGGTTTCTCATAGTGCTTAATCGATTGATCTAAACTCCTCGTAGGATAAGCAACGATAAATGTCGTTGCATATTGCCAGCAAATTATAATGGGGAGAAATTAAAGAGTGTAATGCACGTGCAGTGTCCAAGGGAATGTAAGAAGGAATGTGAAATGCTGTTTATCATTTTGTGTCTCCTTAACTGAACATATATGTTAACAGAAACCACTAAAAAAGCTGTATTTAAAGTTCGCTACAACCATTTACGTTTTAAATGAACCTCCTCAAGCGAACGCAAGTTCCTCTAGCTATCGACAGTTCAAGACAGCGCTGCATGTTGTGTCTCGTGCATGTACTGATGGCTGAGCTTGTGCCAAACGGCCTGCTAAGTATTTCACTGTGCTCGGCGTGCATCCAGCGTGTGACGTTTAACCGTTATATGCAGTGACTAACATTTTTGTGCCATGACACATGCCACATTTCTGTCACTTTGTCAGAATTATTTATGAAGACTACTTCTGTTGATGATGTAAAGTTTTTAAGGAATATAAACGGCTAAGGTCATCAGAGAGAGTGTCTGCGTATAAAATTTGTGTGGAAGTATGAAAAAGTGTCGTACATATTTGTGCATCGTGTATCTGAAACGGGACACAGGAACCATTTCGGCATTCACCGAGTGGAACGTGGGAAACGAACTAAAAACCACATCCAGGTTGGCCAACACACTGTCTAGTCGTGACTAACCTGTTGGCAGGAGTCTATACGGGGCCGGAGCACTTTCCCATCCCGAAATCGTTCGTGGTCGTGTCAACGCACGAGATTAAACGGAGTGGACACGACTCATGGTGAACTTTCCGTTACAGATTGCTGTGCCGCAATAATAGTGCCTAGAATATAGTTATGATACATTTTATACTATTTTGTTTTGGGGATGTACTCTACAGCTCAGAACAATATCTAAATCTCGATACTGTATTCCTTTAGGAAGCTCGCGCACCGCGATTACAAAATAGGTATTATAAACAATGGCAATTGTATCACTCGTCGCATAGATTTATTAGAAACCATTTTTATTACTTCACATTGATAGGAATCACAGGGCGATCATCTTCACTGCCAGACCAAGCCCAGTCTACTCATTTTAAAATGCACGAAAATATCTCATAAGCGTAGACATTCACAATGTAGACAATCATTTCGCAGGTAAGATTCAAAAATTTCAATCTTACGTACCAACTGAAATGGTGTTCATTGTGAAGATTTGAATCTTGAATGCAAAATGAATTTGTCTTTATTGTGATCACTCATTTGTATGAAGCTGTATTTTGGTGCATATTAAAATGAATGCTTTTGCCTTGATATTCAACTGTCGATAATCACTCTGAGGACGGTATCCATATTAAGTAATAGTAAAACATTTCGAATCTATACGAGCATTGCCTGAGTTTCCCATGTTTTAATATCTGCATCCTCACACATACTCCGCATTCCACTATATGGTGAATGGCGGAGAGTACCAATACTAGCCATTACGTTTTCGATTCCACCGGCTAAAGGAGCGAGGATTAAAGACAGCCTAATGCATGTCTACGAGTCCTAATTTTTCTTAATTTTTTTAATCTATCGGACCAAACTGTGTGGTCATCAGTCCGTAGCTTACAAAATACTTACACTAAGATAAACTAACTTAAGGACAACACACACACACCCATGCCCCAGGGGCGACTCGAACCTCCGACGGCGAGCAACCGCGCGCTCCACAGCGAGGTGCCTTAGACCGTTTTTTGTCTTAACGCTCCTAACGAGATAGGTACGTTGCCGGCAGTCTGCTCCAAGTGACGGTTTTCTAAATAGGGGACGATTCGGTTGCTATATCGATGTCGTTATAAGCAACTACGCCAAGTGCCACATCACGGTACTGAGGAAATGTCTGTACTATTAATGAGTTCATACCTAAACAGTTACGTGTACAATACATTATGTACTTTGCTTTAACCTAATTTCGCCCTTTGTTATACCTGATAACAAATCACTACACATTAAGATTGTTGAATGATATACGGACTTAGATAAATGATTCAAAGGACTGACGTTTGGCGAACCTACTATACCAATTGCCAAGTGTCTTCAAAATCCTTTACAAGATGAAGTTCCTGGCTCTGTCAGTGTTGTATTTTTCCCCTTACTTCTGTTCCGGAGTTGCCAGACCTAGTTATAAATCTACCCTTCATAGCGTCACAAACGCATTCACACAAAATCTTCATAAAACACTGTGTATCGGTACATTAATTGCTTTAAAAACTGTAAACATATACCTCTCCACAACGTTCAGTGTACCCTAACAATCCAAGAAGACCTAAAAAGAAACGACGACGGGCTGAGGCTGGTTAACTCTCAACATAAACAGAAATATCAGGTTGCGCATGAACCTGACGAAGAGATCAGTTACGGTTCGATTACGGTATTTGGGACACACCTATAAAAACATCAACGTCAGTACAGTACTACAGAGTAAGGTTCCCGAGTGGTCTACAGAGTAATTTCAATATAATGGAGCTGTAGGAAAAGCAGAGACCAGGGTATGACTCGGTGGGAGAAGCCCTTTTACCTTACACTGGTGTATTGTTCGACAGTCTGGAAATTTCAACACATTGGAATAACAGGAAATACAGAGAGAGATTGAGAGATAACGCTTCATGGTATATTTCGTTTATATTTACCTGCTATTTAACTTATCTATATTTTGAACTATCTTAACAATGAACTGCCGAAGACGCCGTTTTCTATCAGTTTTACGTCTGTAATAGGTTTTTCAACTGTTAATCAATAGGATGTCCTCACTGATAATGATAGTTGCAGTCAAGCAATGTACTATAAGCTGAAAATCAGTTCAAGAGTGTGTTGAATTTATAGTTTAATTTTTAATTTGTAGAAAATTATTACTAATATTCAGGGTAGAATAGAATCATTCATTCTTACCTGCTGGAATCTGGTCATATCCTATAGTAACAACTGTCTCTGATTCATTATCCATTGAAGATATTCCTGAACATATTAATGTTTGAGTCTAGTGACAATTGACTTTGCGTTATGCAGGATGAAGAAACAATTTTCCTTTCCTCTTAAATACTGGTTGCTTATTGAAAAATATTCGGAGTAAATATTACTTATTTAAAACAGCATTGTAAGGGTAGCAGTATTGAAGGTGTACAGTTCCTGATGATCAGACCCTGGATTGATTTCCAAACCTGTCTGACATGTAACACTAATCGATTGTATGGGAATAGTATCATATCTTAATGTAATCTCTCTACCGTTAAAAGACCTGATGAGATAACCGCCGGTTTCTGGAAATCTAATAACATGAATGTACTTACCTTCCCAGACTTAAGTGGTCCCAGGAAAATTTCCAACTCAGGTACACACAGGAACTTCCTTTTCGCTTATACAAACTGTACTCACTCTTTCACTGACAATATAGCAGCTTGTCAACTATATTGTTAACATAAAATAGGTGACGCTACTCAAAAGAAAGATTTCATCAAGCCGTCTCTATACCTGTAAGGCTATAAACGTTCGACCTCTTGATATAGTAAGTCCTGTTTTCTTTATCTTTAGCCGATGTTTGAAAGATTTAACCATGATTAGTCCGTTTTTGATGAATGTAATGTTACATACTACATATCTATATGTCAATTACTGCTCTATTTCATGATTATAACAAAGATAAGTATGTAAAAATGTATATTAACACTACGCGTAAATTACATGTAACCGCTGTAAAACTATATAATACAGATTTCTTATTACGGCATTGTGTGCCAATTCTATTCTCAGTGGTCAATAATAATGGAGTGTAAACTAACTACTCACTACTGTTTCATGTTCATTTACTTACAACTTCACTGAATGTTAATTAAGTATCGTATACTTTTGATCAAACTTTTCATTTCCGAGGCGGCTGGAGTCTGATAGTTGTTTCAATTAAGTTGACTGGCAGCGTTCAGCGTAAGTTAATGCCATACTCCCATCCCATATTACGAGGGGTTCAAATGTGAACTTTCTATTCTGTTCAGTGGCGTAGATGATTTCAACTTCTGGGAGGAGGAGGGGTGGTTCAGTCGTGTTCAAGTACAACACATTCATTCAGATCAGCATCCAAGTCTAAGATAAATTGGCAAAGTGTTTTATCGTTTACAAATCGAACAAAGGATGCACTATGAACTAAAATATAGTGATCAAGAAGACGATCCAGTGACATGCTGGTGTCTCTGGGGGGAAGGGTTTCCGAAAACACCTCCCCCCGCACGAAAATCTATGGCCCTTCAGTTTTCGATGCAATTTTACGTCTGTGACGTTGAGCTATTTGAAAAAAAAAGAGTCGAATCAAAATTGCATTTTTTTTCTCATTATTACATATCAAAAGGGATGTCATGTATTAAAGACGTTGAACTTTTGAAATGACACATAGTACTTTGTCGTGATAAGGTATCCCCGTTAAATATTAGTAAAATGACAGGGGGACAAATTATACTTACCTTAACTGAATTCAGAATAGTGCTTAATAACAATTTATTTATAACTGTCAACAATGTAAAGATTCCAGTTACAGATCTATCGAACATCTAATAGTAAAATTAATTCGATTCTCAGTTTACTGTTTTGTAAGGAGTGTCTAATAAAAACCATTAATACATTATTGCGTACGTATTAATATGATTATGGCCACAGTGCTTGAACATTAGTGTGCATTACCAAAAACTGTCTGAACCTGACTATGCATTTAGACCTACATAAATGACAGCCTATGTACCTCAAACCCTGCAAGACCTGTCATATCACATTTTCTAGGAAGATTAAAATGCAATATTTATCTTATTCATCATTGCAATTGAGAATTATTTGCTGTAAGAACTTGTGTACGATGTATTACATCTGTGAGTATTAATATGTCGATCGTAATTCATTTTCAAATATCGGGAAGAATAATAGTGACTGTAAAAATATCTTTCATTTTTTTTCTTTCCTTATTATTTTATTCTATCGCATCATTTCAATGCTTGGTTGAAACTGTTTACTTCACCCGCAGGTACAATTTCCATAAGACTTCAGAAAACTGAACATAATGCCGAATCCACCATTAAAGACCTTTTAATACACAAAGGTATTGAATTTTGTACTATAATACTAACAGGTTGAATCTTGCGAAGTTGATGGAGCGGCTTTATTCTTTTTTTTTTTTTTTTTTTTCTTCTAGAATATATTACACTCGAAAATACTAAACTCAAATATGAGAAACGTTTACATTTCTTTTCGCAAATGTCATATCTGATATACTCTTGACTTACCTTCTATTTTTGAAACGTGAATAATAGTTGAAACTGAATACAAAGACAGTTTACATTTTCCATTGGGGTGAAATACTGTAGGTAACATGTTGTGCTTGTACATTGGAGCCGTGTGGAGCCGTCACATATCACAACTAATTATTTAAATAAAAACAAAATTTTAATATAACAGGTTTTTAAAAGGGTATCAAAAGTACAAATAACTTTTTCCAGCGCCATACTCAATCCTAACCACATACAGATAGTTCTGAAAAGTTGTGCTTGTTAATTTTTAATATCTTTGAAAATACTTGTAAGCTTTTATGAGAACACTGAGAATTGATTCGTGAATATCTCACTTCCTATTATGCATTACATACGTCCCACGGTTTTAGTTGAAAATCTTACAAGTATTTTTACAGAGATTAACAATACAACATCATAACTTTTAAGGACCACCTGAATGCAATTAGGAATTTATATATGACTAGAAGATAATATTTAATTATGGTCCAATTAAAAAAGGGATTCTATTAATAATTAAACAATTAAAATTATTTAGTTATTTTCTAAACTTAAGTCGCGCGCGTGTGTGTGTGTGTGTGTGTGTGTGTGTGTGTGTGTGTGTGTGTGTGTATGTGTGTGCGCGTGTCAAGATATTTTGAATATTTCGTTCTTCCTAAATAACTAAAAGAAAAATGCAAGCAGGATTAGCTTTTCATTATGTTTAATTCATTAGCAGCTTCGTCGCACTTGTACGCATATGACACAATATATTGCACCCATCGCGTTCTACCCTATTCTTAATATGTCCCCTTCTCTTTTTATCTCTCCATCTTCTCTTCGCTCTCCCTCCTCCTACTTAACCCCTCCTCACACTACTTAGCCGAGCCATTCTGCACTTATACCTCCTGAAATCCATTCCAATACTACCCACACAACACACCGATAACGCAGAGAGGCCTAGAAGTCAGGTGTTAGCAGTCTTTTCCAACTCTGCCCTTACGTCTGAGAAGGGACTGACAAGAAAATGAGTTAATATTGCGCCGTAATCCAGTTCAGAGCTGTGTTTGAATTTAAAAGTCTATAATTTATAGGGGAAGTTAGTTTAAAATCAACTGCAAAATTTGTATAAAATAGACAGTCAAGTAGGCAACCTAATACCAACCTGTTTACATAACTGTTACGAACGTTGTGAGGAATGGAAAGAGGAAAAAATATTGCACTGACTTCAGAAAGATATTTATTAGCACTCTGGTTACATGTACATTAACTTAAATTCTTGCATAGTAAATGTTACCATTTATATAGTGGGTTCAATTAAGAGACCTGACATATGATGCATCACAAATATTAACTTGCAGTACTTCAGACAAACCATTAATAGCTGTAGGTTATTGTTCATACATTAATTACCCTCCTTCATTAATAATTCTCCAGTACAGAACCAAAAAAAAGTTTTCAACACACAACTCTTTTGAATGTTTTATTAATGTCAACAACTGTTGTTTAGCAACTGTTGTTTATAGGTTAAAAAGGAGATAGCCACCAGTTGCAGGGATGCAGATTTATTGGCAACCGGTTTCAAACGATTATTGCCCTTATTCATGTATGTTAATTATGCCAAATATGTTCAATCAGAGCATTTTTTTATCAAAAAAATCCATTTTGAAAACCAATTCCAATATGCAGCAATTTCGTAATACTGGTAAAATGTTACATGCAATTTCTCGGATGCTATTTTAAACAAATCATCTTTTTTCTTTCAGCTACACCATGTGCAACTCACACCGAAGTACTACCCCTTCCCCCATCCGTCAAACTTTGAATAGAGCCGTGAATTCAGACTGTTTTAGATTACGAGGTGATGCTTTGGTTTGGCACCGAGCTGTTTCCTTGAAAGAAGCGAACAAATCCCCATCTTTTCCACCGCCTTTTGCTTTTGGCAACGTTTGCCTAGATCAAGGCACTTTACTCAATGTGCAGTCACCTCAACCTCTTACACAAGGAAAAGAAACAATCTCTTAAACTGTGGGCAGATAATGTTCAGTAAAGAGCGTATTTCTCAGAAGCAAGCAATAGGCTTTCTGAAAGGCTTAAGGCTGTTAGCAACAAAAAAGCAAGTTTGAAAACCCACATTTTTAGATCATTTTATTTTTATTTATTTAGTTCTCAGTACTATTCTTTTCAATGTCCGCTTACCTATTGTGTAAATGTTGGTCACTCCAATGAACTGAGTACTACACAGTGCTCTTAATGACAATATACAGTACAATAATAAGATGAAAGGGAAAAAACTCTGTATCATTTAGAGTTACTGAAAAAGAAACTTTCATGACAAACTGGTGTAGAAATGCAACAATTCATTTGAAGAGTTCTTGAAGGACGAATTGATAATTTCATTAGGATAGAACAAATGCTTGAAATTAAAATGTGAAATTTTAAAAATAACATCCAGTACAGTATTTTAGATCATCAAATATTCAAGAAAAACTCGCTTGATTTTTTTTCTTACCAGTGTCCTGTAATTTTGATGTTGTTGTTGTGGTGGTGGTGGTGGTGGTGGTGGTGGTGGTGGTGGTGGTTTTAAGTCTAAGGATTGGTTTTATGCAGTTCTACACGCTGTTCTATACCGAAATAGCCTCTTTAACCCTTAACAACTTATGCAAATCGACATTCATTTCAACATGTTTACTACACACACTTACCTCTAGTAGTAGACGGACGATTCCTTGAAGACTCAGATTTTGTCTTATCAACCGACCCTTTCTTTAGTCAAATGATGCCACAAACTTCTTTCCTCCCCCGATCCATTAAGTACGTCTTTATTAGTTACACGTACTGCCTATCCCATCTTCAGCTTTCTTCTGTAGTACACTTTGCAGAAACTTCTATCCTCTCCTTGCCTAAGCTGCTTATCGTCCTCTTTCACTCCTGTATAAAGCTCATCTCATATAATTCCTTCACGAATGAGATCCTAACATACAGATTTATATTCGTAGTTAACAAATTTCTCTTCGTCAGATAGCTTAACTTGCCTTTGCTGGTCAACATTTTACATTCGTTCTACTTAAAATAACTTCTACTACCACTCAATCAGAATAACCAAGTTCCCCGGAATATCTTGATTTAATTCGACTACATTCCATTGCCTTTGTTATCCATTTATTAACGTTCATCTTATATTCTCCCTTCAAGACGCGGCTGTCCACATTTTTCAACTGCTCTTCCAATTTCTTTGCCTACAGTGTTACAATCTTGAACTGTAGTTTCCCATCCCAATTAATCCTCGCTTATTCCTTCATAGCTTGCTCAATGAAGAAACTAAGTTGCATAGAGGACAGGCTACAACTCTGACTTAGTCTTTTCTCAATCGCTTCCCTTTCATGTCCTTCGACTTGTATAACTGTTGTCTGTTGTATGTACCTTTTGATGATAACCTATCGCACCCAGTATTTTACCCTGATACTTTCAGAAATTCAATTAGTGTATGCAGCTCAGCTACATATCTAAAGTCTACAAAAGCTACAGAAGTAGTTTTTTTGAAGGGACGGTATAGCCTCGCGTGTTCCACATCACTCCGGTAACCGAACTGATTTTACCGTAGTTTACTTTCCACTGTTCTGTAACATATTTGTGTCCGTATTTTGCAATAAGACTTATTAAACTGCAAGTTTGGTAATGTCCAAAACTATTAGCACCTTCTTTCTTCGGAACTGGAATTTTGAAGCACTTCGAAATTTCTTCCCTGACTTTGAATTTTTTGACATTTGTATTAGGTATATACCATATATTACTCATTTGTGGTTAACTATGTGAAACCAACGGATAACATATTACATGGCAGAAATTAAGGAACAAATATTTGTTGGGTCGTAAATAACGGATAGTTGGTGAACGTTTCCAGGATTTGATGTGTGATATTTTCAAAAGTGACGCGACCGCCTATCATAAGTAAATTTTACGGTTCTTCTTCGTAATAAACATACAGAACTATAATGCACAGGCTGACAAACATTTACAGGAACCACTTTGACAGGGAAACTGAGGCCTATAGATAAATTATAAAATTAGATCTGGATTCAGAAATGAATTATATTCCAAAAACAATGTTATTTATTTATGTAATTAGACCACTGCAATTTGTATGACCCACCATAGCTATGCAATGTTATCAATTACTGCATGATACCCTCAACTACGAAAATCTTACCCTTACATCATCTGTCGCAGATATAAAAAATTATGCTGCTGTTATTTCCATCCATCCAGACTTTTAACCTTTTAGCTATGCAATGTTATGTTAGCACGATATCCTCAACTACGATGACCATATCCTTACATGATCTGTCGCAGATATCAAGAAGTCTGCTACTGTTCTTACTATTCGTCCAGTTTATCGCAAAGATTTTTTCTTTCCCCCAACACAAGCTACGGCTTCTACACTTCTAGCAAAAACTTTTATTCTTCTAATATGTATGATGACTTACATTTTTCCAATGAGGCCGTATTAGTATCTAGGCGCAAGATTTGTGACACCCACATCAAAAGCTAGCAAGTGCATGTGGGACAGTAGAACTTTCTGTGACGGTCACTTGCAAGGAGGGGATCACCTGTTTTGTTTTGAGATTATCCCTTCAGACAGTCTCCAAAACATGGTTTGTTACGAAGAATATTTAGAATGATAATTACGCAGTAACGGCATGCGTTCTCATAATGTATGATAATTTCACAAATTGGAACAGCCGAAATAAAGTTTAAACGTACCTACGTTTTGTGTTTTAATTTAAAAAAAACTACCTGTTACCCACTGTTCGTCTAAAATTGTGAGCAATATGTTTGAATACTACAGCGCCATTTATCACAACGCGAAAGAAGTGTTCCGAATAAAACATTCATATTTATTTACGTACTAGACGAATATGTAATAAAATGGGGGTGCCTCTTAAAAAAAATAGCAGTTGATGTCCGTTTGACCTATGGCAGCGCCATCTACCAGCCAACCATAGCGCCATCTGTTTTCCCCCTTCAAGCTAGAAAAGTTTTGTTGTTTGTAGTTTTTTCGTTTGACGCTTATTTCGTGAGATATTTGGCCCAATCACTATCAATGGACCATCCTGTACTATTTGGCCACGATAACTTGACGATTTTGTTGGTGCTACCACAAGCGGAGAAAATCGACAACAATTGAAAGTTATTCTTTTATTTACATGCGCTGCCGACCTTAAAACGGTCCTTGACGCGAAGAATTAATGTACACATTGTTAGGGTAACGGTTCCAGCACTGCAGCAAGCAGCCGATGCTGGCTTCCGTTCGTGCAAGACAAACTCCCAGCAGCCACCGCGCGAAATGTCAAGTTATCGTGGCCAAATAGTATATATATAATGAGGGCGCTGTTTTCACAAAAGAAACAAAAATGTTTACAAAAATATGTAAATCATTTGTCACTTGGTAACGCAGTGGACATAAAGTTGACGCCTTCCTCTGTGCTACTAGTCGGACAGAAGTCACGGTCTGGCAACGGACTGCCGCAATTATGTGTTGGGGAGACTCAAGAAAGCGTCGGCCGTGCGCAGGACGCGGACGCGGCCGTTCACAGACAGGGCCGCCAACTGCACGCCACGATTGATGGCCGCGCCACTCGCAGACGCGGAGCGCGAATAATTGAATTAATTTCGGAGATACTGGATCCCGCACCGGAAGGACTCTACCCTTCCTGCCCCTGCGGTACAATGCGGCCGAAAAAGGGTTGGGAAGGTGCGGCGCGGCCCGTATTCAAATGGCGGCCGTTTGCATAGGTTTCATTATGCGGTATTGTGCGTCCAGGTAGCGCGCGGGCCGCCGCCGTACGTGGAGCAGTTAATTTTTTAAAAGCGCGGGGCGCGCGCTAGGGGTGCCCTCGCACTTGGCGAAAGGAGATCAGCCGCGGCCGGCTGGCCGATCGCGACCCCGACTAGTTTTACAAGCCGCGCCGCTTCTGTCTGCTCGTCCGCCTGTTTGAGCAATCTTGACGCGCACTCGACTCTTCGGCGTTGCCCGCGCGCAAAAAAGGATGTGGGCCCGCGGGGAACGGGATAACATCGGCCGGGGTTCGCTCAAATATTGACAGACGCTACCAGTTCGGGGTTCCGGTACGAGCGCGCGAGCACTTCACTCGTACGTTCACAATGTTAGAGGCTCGCTAGGCGTCGCATTGACAACCTGGGGCCGTCAGTAGCAGGTTGCGACACACACTCAAACGATACAACTTCGTAGGCCAGACTAAGGTTAGATAAACCAGTTTCAGTCGATAGGAGATCCCGCAGGGTTTCGTGACAGCAGAATCTACAATGAGAGAAATGGATGAAGTTCTAAGGACGATCAGGTACAGCACGGTCCCAGGAACAGGTCTACATCTACATAGATACTCTGTAATAGACTTGCGCATAATAGTTTCGCGATCGGGAGCGCTCACTAGTTCGTTCTTTTAGTTCGTCCGCTCCCAGTGACGGCTTAGTGGCGTCGTCTGCGCATGCAGGTGGAGGGAGAAGCTAGCCCATTCAACGACGCTACGGAGATTCCTAGTTAAAGGTACAGCTCCTGCCGCTAGACATCCCCTACAGCAACTTCGACGCTCAGTAGCGTCACTGGATGACGTTTCAGGGCATGAGTTTCTATGCTTACTTTGTTCCTCAAGACACCTCTCACATCCCGTACAAGTTTGTTGGTGTAGTAGTGTAATTCTGAAACACACTGACGAATGGGACACACACACCCATCTTAATCTACGACGTCCATTTACTGCCGGAAACATGCACAGGACGAAATTTTGTGAGAGACATCTCTTTATTGCTAGCATGTGAGGAATCGCGCTGCGAAGCCCGAGTGCGCGAATTTAGATTCACCCAGTATTATTAAGGTGACAAATGTTGTAAATCTATGGGACCAAACTACTGTGGTCATCAGTCACTATGTTGAAGGACTACTTACATTAATCTGCGGACAACACAACACACAAACACACACACACACACACACACACACACACACACACACACACACACAGCCCAAAGGAGGACTCGACCATCCGACGAGAACGGCCTCGGAGTTCCTGACAGGGCGTCTAGAAGCGTGCGGCGTTAAGGCGACTTCTGCAACCTCCATACATCTGTAAAAATTGCAGTTACACCATCTGCTGTATTGTTAATCCTTTATTTTCTAACTCCCTCTATCAATCAGACCATCACCACTGGAAATATTTCAACAGGAAATACAATTCATCATCATTTTAGACCGATTAAGTACAAAAGGAATTCATGAGAATGTAATGTCCAGTGCATACAGAGGTGGGTGGCAGACCTGTTGGGGAAGGCTGACTAGAGTGCAAAATGACTGTGCGTTTCATCCTACCCTAATTAAAAATTTCAACAACCTGCTTTCTTGCCAAAAATTTAAAAAATGTTCAGTCAACTACAAATCGATCCCTCAGATATCACAAAACTATAATTAGGGCCGTTGGTACATAGACACAAGACAACCATCTGTGGATGGAACGCAGATAAGCCTTTACCTAGGAATTTTGAGACCGCCGCTGTGTAAAAACCACAAGTTCATTCCTGCAAACAGTAAGCAGCAACATAAATAACGCCATTATCTCTTTCGAAATGACAGGTTGCTCTTAAGAAACAGGCAACAAACAATGTAAACAAGAAGTGTTACATATTCCAGGACAGCCGTCTAAGATGGAGCTATCGCTTCGCAGCCCATAACGTAATTATCCGACTACATAAAATTGTGTTGCTGTTTCTTTCTTTGCAATAATCTACTGGTACAACACTTACTTGTTAGAATCAGTCAGTTTCCTAATATGACACTTAGAAAAATATAAAAGTGTTTATTTTCTAAACTGTGTCATTTTTTTGCTGAATGTATTCCAATCTTTGACTAGGCCGTCAGTTTTTGCCAAAAACTGTCCCTTTAATACAATGGAGATTATTCCTTTACGCCTTAATCCAAGTTTTATCATCTTATTCTTTCTCCTTGTGTGTGTGTGTGTGTGTGTGTGTGTGTGTGTGTGTGTGTGTGTGTGTGTGTGTGTGTGTCGTCTTCTTGTGTCACAGCAGTGGATTATTGTACTGTTTATTTTACTTTTAGGAAAATGTTTCACGATGATTGCATACATTTCCTGTTGGTGCCCTCACACAAGAGAGAGTATATACCTGAAAGAAGAAAGGTATTCAGGTTTTATAGTATCTGGCCAAATATGAAGCTGCTTCTGTGAATAAATAAAAATGTAGATAAAGGAAACACTTTTAATAAATATGACGGAATCAATAGTGAAAGTGACACCTACTCAATGAGATAAATAGTACCAGACAAGGCATAAAGAAAAAGGGCCTTTTAAATATTACGTGTTTGTGTACTCAGAATAATTTTGCCATATTATACAATTTCAGTGGTGAATAGAGTGGAGAATTTACTGCACGACCTTTGCCAGTAATAGGAAAAAAGGGAAAAACATTCATCAGTCAGTAATCATTAACATTATGATAATATAGTGATAATAAAGATCGGGAATGATGAAGTACTTTCGAAACCGTAAAACTATATGCCGATGCTTTTAATTACAACAGCCAGTTTCACGAAAATTAAAAAAAAAAAAAGTTCAAATGTTTGTAAATATATGGGACTTAACTACTTAAACAAACTAACACTAAGGACTCCATATATACCCGTGATGAGGGAGGACTCGAACCTCCGACGGAAACGGCCGCACTGTCCGACCACATTACGCCATACACCACAGGGCCATTCCGTGCAGCCATGATGAAAATATCTGCCCCCAAGAAGCTTATCAGAAAGTGATGCTTCCACGTTTGCAACCACTGTAAGCCAGAATGAGAGTTCGTCAGTTAAGTTACAGCCAAGTGCGGAGCAGCTACATAACTGAAGTAAGAAAATTAAAATATGTACCATATGCTTATTCACAGAGCAACATTTTATTTATTTATTTTCATTTAGTGCTGTTTGGATTCCTCCACGAGCCAGGTTTTCGGCCTACCCTTTAACCAGCTTTGTCAGGTGCATTTTGGACAACACTTTGTGTGCAGTTAATTATAGTCCGTTGCAACATCCCACGTAGGTGATTTCCAATCCATGGTGTACAACAGCAATCAGTCAGAATAAATATTTATTCAAACCGTCTTGATTGCAAATGCAATCAAGACGGTTTGAAGAAATATTCCCACGTAGGTAGTTGTTTTTAATTAATGAAACACCGAACGCTGGGATTCCGTAAAACTCTAGACTATAATATTATTACCAGGAAATCAAAATTTGAAGATACATATTAATGGTGCGAATCCAGTTTTTGAAAATAAAATCTACATAGAGCTCTGCTGTTTAGAAGCACTTATTCATTTCTGACCTCCAACTATTAGAAATATTTTATGGTAATTTTTTTCATCCAATACGAAATTTCAGTTACCATTAACAAAATGTATCGTTATAGCAGTTTTGGGGCTCGCGTTTTAACAATAACGAAGAATTGCCACAGGCGAATCTACCTTTGAATAAGGAATAATACCCAGGAGTCTCAGTTGTCAAAACAAGATGAGGGAGTCGCTCATGTGAAAGGAAGTCAAGTCAGTTCTAAATAGCGACATTATTAACGAGTCAGTTGCTCGCCTTCGGAGGTTCGAGTCGTCTCTCGGACGTGTGTGTGTGTGTGTGTGTGTGTGTGTGTGTGTGTGTTGTTCTTAGGTTAGTTTAAGTAGTTTGTAAGCCTAGGGACTAATAACTAACGTAGTTAAAACCCCTAGATTTACAACATTTCTTTCAAATGTTTGTAGAGTCTATGAGACTTAACTACGGGGTCATCAGTCCCTAAACTTACAAACTACTTATGAACTAGCTAATACTAAGGGCGGCACAAATATCCATGCCCGAGGGGCGGTTCGAACCCCCGACCGTAGTGGCCGTGCAGACCGTGACTGGAGCGCCTCAGTCCCCTCGGCCACCGAGGCCGGCCAACATTTCTTTTTTTTTTTTTTTTTTTTTTTTTTTTTTTTACCATTTCAACGAAATTAATGTAGAAATATTAACTTCTTGACAGTATTCAATGAACTGAATTAGGGCCCGTAAAAAAACGTATTTCCAGTTTTATATCAGCCGTAAAGGCGTTCTAGATATTTTTCCATTGTGTTCTTTTTTTTTACTGTGGCTTGTTAACAATGATAATGAGAAGAAAAATATGTTGTGTAAGTGTGGGTACCAAACAACCACCGAGAATTTTATCATTTGTTGATAAAGCCGTTCCTACATGGTAACTTTCTGAAACACGATCTTGAAATGTATTGCTAAAGAAAAGAAAAGAAAAAGGTGTAACACCGATTTTTCGAGAAGTAAAAACCGCAATATTCCTTCCTTCCTCCGATAACTAATGTGTATACGTCCGTTACTCCACCAAATTCGTTCATGAGACAAAAAAATAAACAAATGTGTTTTTTTTTTTTTTTTTTTTTTTTTTTTTCCTGGACGGTGTGGATCATCGCGTTAACAGGTATACGGTCAAGTACACAATAGATAAGAGACAGTATGCAGGTAGTGTGTGAATAAGCTGAAAATTTGCGTCTGACAGGAAGTGTGCTACGGTAGTCCATATAGATGACCACTGTATCTGGGTGGCATAATGGAATGCAGAACTTCCAAGTGAGCTGAAAACCCGGGTTCGAATTCCGGTCCGGCAAAAATTTTCAACTTGCATCACTGGTTTCATACAATGCCCAATGGCGGTAAAAATCATTAATTCCTGTGCTTCTTAAATTGTCTCGCTCCACAGTATGCCGATTCAAAGTCGATCAAAATAGAAGTTCACCCCTTTGGTATCAGCATCCCGGACTCGCATTCGGGAGGGCAGCAGTTCAAATTCGCCTCCGGCAATTTTTTTTCCGTGATGTCTATAAATCACTGTAGGCAAATTCTGGGATGGTTCCACAGAAAGGGCACAGTCGACTTTCCTTCCCCACCATTATCAAAAGAATCAAAGCTTATGCTACATCTTTAAAGACAATGCTGTAGAAGCGCTATTAAACTCTAAACTTCCTTCCTTCCTTCATCTTGCGTAGGTTTACTAGTGATTATACTTCGTTCATCGTAAGAATATTTCGAACAAATACAGAGCGATGATTGGCCAACGGCGCGATTTTTATTTAAGAAGTACAGTCGCAGCCTCTCCAAAGGTCAGTTGTGTTGTGATTGTCGCACTAATACGTATTAACGGGACTGCTGGAGCTGCTCCTGCTCCGCAGCGAAACATGCATGTGAGACGTTAAAAAGTCGCTTCATGGATTCTGTTGTTTTTAGTTATTAGTGTAGCAAATTACAGTTCGAATATTGAAGAATACATTCCAAGTTCGCATACGTAAGGCATTAAAAAAAACAGACGAGAGTGAATAATGCCTTTAGTAGTTTCAATAATTAAGTATGTGGTTAAATTCGTACAAATTCATACATTGTGCAGAAAAATTATTCTGTATTTAAGTTACGAATGTTCGTCACTATTTAGTTAATTACAATTTTTTTACGTAATTACGAAGGCAAATTTCGTATTCTGTCTGGCTTCAAAGGAAGCGTGTTGCCGGAGTTACCGTGTTTATTATTTCACTCCGTTTAAAAACTGACTTTCTGAGCGATGTTGTTCCTCTGCTCGCCCCTTTCCATGTTTCTAAGCGTAATTCATGTTGCTGCAATTTATTTCACTTGCTAGCGGTTTCTGAGTTAAATGTGGTGTTTCAGCTGTAGCTTCGGAAAGCATTGTCGCAAAATAAAACTCACCCTTGTTATTATCCCGCGATACCCCTGGCTTCCAAATATTTCGCGTCCCTGAAGCAGAGTGCCGTTTAAAATGGTTGTTGTTTTTGTTGCTAGTAGGAGTTATTTTGGAAATCGCGTTTTCTTTGTATAGTTATTGAAGCAATAGTGTCAGTATAATGTTGGTGTTTTTGCAGAATTTAATTTACTTTGTTATTTTAAATGAATACTGATTACACGAGTGAGGAAGAGCATTATTATGTAATGTATTTTCAGTTTTTTTTTCTTCTCTTTTTTTAGGGGGTGGTCGCTTATAACTTGTGACAGAACTTTTTATCCACTCGGACTCGAACCCTCCTTAGATTTTCAAGATAGAAGTAAAAATGAACTGACCAAGTAATATACATTTTAAAAAGCGTAAACATACTCAGGGCTACAAAACGTCCCTTTTTTCCACGATACTCCTGGTTTCGGATTTAAAAATGAAGCGTTTCGAAAACTACTTTTTGGTGTTTTTTTTTATTTCAAAGGAATATTCTTATACCGCTTATTTCCTCTCTAAATGGTGGCGTGGACATATATTAACTGTTACTGATAAGCAATTTTTTAAATTATTATTGCACTTGTCAGGTTCCATCAATGGTCTTTATTGCGAGGTAACGCCGCTTTCCATTATTGCCTTAGACTTCAGTGCAGTAAAGACATTGTAGCTAAGTGGATGTTTGTCTTAGGTTCTTGTGTTAAATTCGTATTTGCGTGCATGTGAAGTGACCTCCATATGCCAAAGACAATGTTTTTATTTAGTTATTTTAATAAATAAATTGAATACAGTACCGAATATAGCATGTATTTCGGGGAGGGGGGGGGGCAGGACTAATGTAAAAGTAAGTTAAGTAATTTTGAGTAGTCAGTCCGTGATATTGTGTATCATTTTGCTGCTGATATTCCGAAGATAATTTGAGCTGAAGCCCCTTTTATTTTACTGTTGTCCAACTTTTTTTATTGTTGACGTTAAATCATAAAAATTTACCCACTTTTTATATTTATTATTTCGGAGCCAACCCAGCCTCTAATATATGTCGCGATTGAATGCAACAGTAATTTCCACAAGTATTTCCATTTTTACGTTTAAGAAAAGTGTCGATCATTTCCCGATTTATGATTCACAAATTGTCGCCGTTTCCAGTCTTTTTTTAGAATCATCCCGCTTTGTTAGCAACACATCTGGTTATCCACAGAAAAAAATAGGTGAAGTTTTTTAGTTTTGCTCAACTGTATTCAAGAGCGCTACGTTTCCGCTGTTAGCGAAATGAAAGCTAATGAGATTCCAGTAGACGCGAAAGAATACATAGTGTACTTTTCATTTTAAATAATGGGATCGGCAACAGTTGACTTTAAACTTTTTATTTTATGCAGTACCAGAGTTTCGAGACCTAAATCTCATCATCAGGTGCATTTAGTGAGTCCGGAAAACTGTTACATTTAGGAACAGATAAAAATAGTTGCTACATGGAACAGGCCAGGAGGCAGTGTAGGCAAGTTTGGCGCAATATAGGCACTCACAACGTAGGGTCGAACTGCCAGAGTACCGCATCAGCCCTCCAATGGACACCATAGCAGTTGAACTGCTTGTTGCATATAGCAGAGACTCACTATTTTAATCTGTTCCTAAGTGTAACGATTTTACGAACTCAGTAAATGCACATGATGATGAGATACGGGTCTCGAAATTCGGTAGTGCATAAAATAAAAAAAGTTTATTGTAAACAACAGTTGCGGATCCCATTATTTGAAATGAAGATTAGCGGTTGTGGATGTCCCGAAGGAAGAAAATTGTAGCCGGCCGCGGTGGTCGAGGGGACTAAGGCGCTCCAGTCACGGTCAGCACGGCCACTACGGTCGGGGGTTCGAATCCCCCCTCGGGCATGGGTATTTGTGCCGTCCTTAGTGTTAGCTACTTCGTAAGTAGTTTGTAAGTTTAGGGACTGATGATCCTGTAGTTAAGTCCCATAAGCTATACAAACATTTGAACATTTGAAGAAAATTGTAACGGAGTGTAATGTTTGCATCAAGTTAATTCTTATGGGGTATGGAGTACAGTAGTAGGTGTAGCCAGAACCATTTTTCAAGAGATCACGAATCCTACCCCTACCCCAACTCACGACCAAGGTGTGACCTTAGTAGACAGAAGGCAGACGCGACGAATTATTGCTCAGGAGTCCATGTCAGGACACGCCGAGAGATCGCCTGTAGCTCGAAATGGCGCGAGCGGCCGTTAGCTGGTGAGGTCGCCGTAATGACTGGCCTGTGGCCGCTCTAGGGGTGGCGGCGGCGCGCTCCGAGGGAGAATCGCGAGGGTGGGGGGCGGTCAGGGGGTGGGGGAGGGTGGGAGGGGGCGCCGCCGACGCCGCCGCCGCCATGTTGGCGCATGCGCAGTGGCGGCCGGCGCACCAGGGGGTCGGCGCGACGCCCGCCAAACCGCCGGCCGGTATTTAAAACGCGGCGTGTTAACTAGGCCAGGCAGGCGACACCTCAAGGCCAGTGTGCCCCGCCGCGGTCACCGGCCGCACGCGGCACACCGGCAAATGGCCAGAAGCGGCGTCGCCGGCCCCGGGCGACACCGGCGCCGCGCGCAAGCGCAGCCTGCTTCTTTTCTTCTACTTCTTCTTCTTCCTCCTCCTCCCCGTCCGTCTTACTCCCGCGCTCCCCCCGCCTCCCCCGCGCGCGTCGGTGTGCGCCTGTGTGCGTGTGTCGCCCCGTGTCGGTACGCACACGCCAAGGCGCTGGCGCCCAGCGTCCCGACGCCCGGCGTCGCCGCCATTCCAGCGCCGTCCGTCCGCCAGGAAACTTCTTCCTCTTCCTGGTCTCTCTGTCCTCCCGACGCCGGGGAGGCCAAAGGCGCGCTGACGCCTGTTCCGAGGTGAGTCACCGTAGAGTCGCAAGGCGCTAGGCTCGCCGTACGCATTACTCGCTAGTTTCGGCACACCTCCAAAGTCACTGTCTAAGCGAGCGACGTCACTGTCAAGTACCGGCGAGCGGACGCCCGGTTGCCGGCGACTGCTGCGGCACAGGGGCCGCTTCTGTAAGACTCCGCCTGAAACTGACAGAATCTCGTCCTCGGTTGCGTATCCAAGTCACCTTTGCAAAACCGTAAATGAAATAACTGTCCCTCTTTCATATACTAACCTTAAAAGGAAATACTCTCCTTCTGCCACTTTAGCAATTCGGTACTATCAGTATATTTACCTTCCAGACTAGGAGGCTAAAGACATAGTGCAGCGGTCCCGCTGGCCCATTCGACGAGGGCGGTCCCACACTTTGTGCCTCAGTTGCCCCATTAGATTTTTAAACTGTGGTTACAATGCAGTGGACGCAGTCGTGCTGCCCCATTTGACCGAAGCACTCTCACAACGGCCCCATTAGATACTTAAACAGCGGTGCTGGTGTGCTCCGGGCTCGCGCTGCCCCATTTGACCAGGGCTCAGCGGCCCGACTGGAGCTGCTCGCGCCCGCGGCCGGCCACGTGGTGCCCGTCTAATGGGGGACGTGCAAATTAGCGAGGGGAGGGCGCCGCGCATGCGCGCAGCCTCTTAACAGCAATTAGCGAGGCGGTGGCGGCGGCGGCGCTCCTGACCTCGCCTCGCGGCGCGGCAGTCTGCCGGCCGCGGCGGCCGCGGGCGCCGGCGCCGGCCTTCACTTGTCTCGCGCCGTTCGCGAACCCAGTCCACCTTGCTAAGCATCTGAAGGCGTACCACTTTACGGCTCGTCTCTGCCGTTTCACTCACGAGCGTTCCGCAAATTCCGCATACAGTCGAAAAATATGTTACCACTCCCTGGACTTATTACCAGTGAATCTTTTAGTGGCTTACTTATATTTATTTGCCTCAGGCCAACGTCCGTTAGCTTTAAGAAAGCTTTCGCTTGCTTACTAGTATATTGCTTTTACCGCTTATCACTGTTTTTTGAGTATTCAGATTAAATGAGCATGCCACCCTTGCGTATTACTGTAACGAATATAGTAGTATACATCAAATGCCAAAAATCGCTTTTTGTTACCAAAAGATAATTTCGGCAAAACTAAGTTGCCGTGATCTGGTTTCATGCCAAAGCATCTCAATAAGATACATCATAATTGTGAGCTCCTACACTGAATGCAAATTTGTGAAAGTTGTACTTTTTTAAATGCTTAGTCAACCATCAGCTGTTTATTGTATTTAGAACTTTATCGGTTTCGGATATTATCCATCATCAGAAGACTAAAATTAAACAGGCTGATTGAGAACTATATAGCTGAATTATTTTGTCAAGTAGGCTCAACCACATAGATCGTGTATAAAATACTAAAGTATGACGCGTTTCAAGGGTCAAGCCCTCATCATCAGATAAAATATACAGGAATCTTAAACCCAGAGATTCTTGTATATTTTATCTGATGATGAGGGCTTGACCCTTGAAACGCGTCATACTTTAGTGTTTTATACACGATCTATGTGGTTGAGCTACGTGACAAGATAAGTATACAACCGCAACCTCACATCCATTATGGATATAATTAAGACTATATAGCTGATCTGATGAACTAAGCAGAGATAGAACGAATACGTCGAAACCGGCAAAGTTCTAAATACAATAAACAGCTGATGGTTGATTATGCATTTTTTTTAAAGTATATTACGCCTGTTAACTCACATCAAAGTAAAAAATTTATTTTATTTTTATTTTTTGACAACCTGATACGTCAATGGTGTCATTTCTTGCATAAAGAAAACGAATTTTCTGTATGAATCTTCGAGCCTCATTTTGTGTCAATAAGAATACAACCGCCTACGTACAGAATTTATTTACAGACACTGAAATTGGTTTTGCAAGTTTAGAAATTTTAGATCTGATGGCGCCTAAACGAGGTAATGAATAAAGATAAATTTTAACGGTTGTATTCCTGTTAAGTGTATCACGTTCATGCGCTGACTTATTAATACATGTTATACAGATGATGGATTTTGGTGATATACACAAGCATGAGACTAGATAATAGCATCGTACTTTTGCCGAAACCGGTCGATCTTGTCTTTTTAAGTATACTATTGTATCCATAATACTACAGATCGTCCCCAAAAACTTGTAAATGTCACGTACATGTAGGCCTGCTGTTGCTATGTGTCATACCATAATGTAGAATGTAGAAAATTGATTATCATACATTCTCAGCTTCACAAGTCAAATAAAACAACTTAACTGCTGCCTCTTTCGAACAGTTTTGTCTCCATACTCACTTCATACATTACTTTAAGTGATTAAATAACTTTCTTACATATCTGACACAATACTATATATTTTTGGCCCAATCAAGATACACACTACTTTCTAGACTGCTGCTGGATTAATTAAATGTATCACATTCTATATCTTTATGATTATTATTTAGATACGACACGCACCACAACATAAATATTCGGTGCCTGTTTGTTGCGATAAACAATTTAATTTTTTATTTTCAACTGCTATTTTATCATTTTTGGTAACTAAAAATTAGTTACTACGAGGTGTAACAAAAATAAAAATCATTTTACCTCAGTATTTGATGTGATTAAGAGGGTCATTAATCTGATTTTTATATATTATCTCTACTTTATTGTACTTGTTGATGGTTGTGAATTAAGAAACCGTACGTCGGATCAAGTAAGTTTGGCTAAGTATAAAATAATTTACCAACAAAAAATATGCTCAGGTAAATAGACAATGGTAAGTTATGGGGCTGCAGAAGAGCATAGGTTACTGGTCTTATTCGCAAACACGTTGTGAGCATTTTAACTTCATATTTTGAATATCTACATTTTATCAGTATTAACGAAAGCAACATCAAAAATCAATGTGGCTTTGCAGTAAGGCTACATACAGTAAAGAACAGGGTCTTAACTGTGCAGTTTTACGCTTAATACATGAAGCACGCCGCTTTTCAGCTCCTAATGTATTACATTTTTTTTCACGTAACAACTTCGTGCGTTCAGTTTCAAGTGTAGCTAATGTTCTAAATTACACAATTTGATGAATACTCAGTTTATTCTTCACGGATCAACTTCAACGGATATAGTACATACTTGTTCGTTCGAAAAGAATCACACTTTTTCCTCGACACGGTAATTACTACTAAAGTAAGTCCTTTTGTACAGTGATTCGATAATGATGATGCATGGTACATATAGAAGTTAAAGTGGTAAAAAACTTACGTACCTAATGGCGTCACGTTTTCGAACTATGTAAAGTCAGCTGTTAGCACACGATGAGAAATGCATACACTTAAAACGAAAACTTGTTAATACAATGTAAAGACACACCAATGGGCGAATACAACAGTAAGATATCATTCATTTCACTTTTTCTTGTTGTAGATATTCGATTATTGAAGATTAACACACGCACGTAAATCAAGGTCAGTGAAGGGATACAATGCTGATACTGTGAGACTAAAGAAGAATCTCATTCGTTTTACGTTACTTTATAACTGCGCCAACAGTTGTTTTCTTACAATACTTAATGTGGATGTTTTCGCTTTTATTAGTTTTCGAAGTGAACGAAGACATGTTAATTAGCATCAGATTTCCCTCAAATGCTGCATGATAAGACGACGCATTTTTTTAAGTTAATTTACTGCTTGCTTCATAGAACAGTCACTATTGTAGATGACAAACGCGTCACGAAGCGAAGACTTTGCTGGTTTGCTGTATAAAGGGAAGAATTTTTTGTAACGATAAGCTCTTAGTACCCCAAAGCAACTTCAGTTCCTCAATACGAAATAGTTTGGAAAAAAATTATTATTTTCTTATGCACATAAATGTACTAATCGCTTTCTTTTGTGCAATTTAATCCGCCTATATAAGTAAGGTTCGAATTATTTCCAATCTTCAGACAGGATTCTTTGGCACCCGCTGTGTAATTTTCATTACTACTTGCGAGCGAGAAAATTATTAATAATTATTTTGCTGTCTAAATGGACATCTATCGTAAGACTATGGATTTATTCAGCGGTCGGCAGTGGCCTTTAGGCACAATGCCAGTATTCGCTGTCTGTAAACTGGATGGTCTAATAGGAAATCCTACTCCATATGCTTTTGAATCCAGGTGCCTCTCTTACCACTGAATCATTAATTTCATGTGTTACGTTTAGGTGAAAAAACAAAATCGTTGATTGACTACGGGAATTTTAATGCAGTCTGCACGGCCACTACGGTCGGGGGTTCGAATCCCCCCTCGGGCATGGATATTTGTGCCGTCCTTAGTTAGTTCATAAGTAGTTTGTAAGTTTAGGGACTGATGACCCCGTAGTTAAGTCCCATAAGCTATACAAACATTTAATTTTTTTAATGCAAATCTCTAAAAACAAGTAACAGAAAACAGCGAATAAAAGATTTAAATGACAACCAGAAGAGGAATCCAGTCGTTCTAAAAGCATAAAAGTAAATATTGTAATACTCGGAAACCGACTGGAAGATAGGACTATTATGCAGATACAAACTTTATTGTGGCGTGCCGGACTACAAAAAAGGAGATTCAACACGAAAATTCATTTTCTGATCTATAGTGTTTTAATTTAGTTCCTCTTCACTGGATTGATCAAATCTGTTTCCTATGAACTTACAAAGAGTTTTGAAACTGACTTCGTGAATTTTTCACACTATATCTTACTTATGTATTCGACCTAAGGAATTCCTTCGTAGTCTGTCTAAAGATGCTACTCTACGCACCAAGAACAAACTTTCTGCATAGGCATTTTGATAAATCAGCGTGTCTTAGAAGATCATGGAAGATACTAAAGTGTTTCTAACATATTTTTCCATTTTTAATATTTATCCTATGGGCTATCAATTTAATTTTAAGCGCATTTTCTTTCTTCTATCTACCGTTTTATTAACAATGGTTTATCGAGTTGAACGTTAACGAGAGGACTAATTGAAGGAGCTATTAGCGTTTCTATTGGGAAAGCACGCTAAAACTAGTCTCTTCCCGGGCAAGAAGTGGTAACCTTGTCGGGATATTATCGAACCATTCCGTACTATAACAAACATTATATTATTGCTCTCATTGTTTCACGTCTGTAGGACTACGAAAAATAAATCTCTTGCAATCCGAAGTGAGTTTCGAAATGCTTACGATATAGTAACTTGTTCAGCTCGCAGAACTTATGAAAATAACTGCGAACATACAGTCTTAGGAATCGATTATACAGCTAATGTGTCACAACGAGTACTCATAAAATAATCATGGAGTAACATCGACAGGAATATGAAATTTAACAACTTCGTGAAAGTAGTTCCACGCAAATGGAGGTCTTATGTTAATCAAATGTGAAATACGTTCAGATTGCAGTTTATACTGCAACACCACAGAAATGTATGGTGTGTAGGCTCGAATCGAGTAATATCGATGTTTGCTATCGAACGTACAAACCCATGAAGATGGCGCAGTGGTTATCGCACTGGACTCCCATTCGGGAGGTCGGTGGGTTCGATCATCCAAATTTTGATTTCCTCGCGTGATTCAACTAAATCGTTCTAGGCAAATGACGGAATGGTTCCTTCGAAATGGAACGGCCGATTTCGTTCCGCATATGTGAACCAAACCACCTTATGGAAAGTTGCTAATGACTTCGATGCCCAACGGACGTTAAACTCTAATCTTTCTTTCTACGTATACGGGGTACGCAGGTTTGTTACACACGTCACAGAGCGTTACATGATTTGTTATTAAAAACGAAAATGGAATTCTAACAAAGATATCTAGGTATCAATTTTCAGCGTAGCGTCTGTGACTGTTCTTCAGGCTTGATACATTCTCCCACTGTCTCTTATATAGACTATCTCATTCACGCCCTGACGCACAATTGCAAGGTTCTGGTTTTGCTCGCTTTATTTCTTGGTGATTCACGCTAGGAAGTTCGGACCCACATCACACAATCGTGGATTGACTGTGGTAATGTGCGCTACGTGTTTTAGTTCCATGTTTCTACACTGGGTGATACCAGCAGTCGGCAAACTTCCAGTTCACTTAGAATGGCGGCAAGAAAGACTTGTTTACAAGGTGTTGATATCCTTGCTTTGACATGTGAAGCTATCATATCTTACAGCCAATTGATCATGTGATATTATGAAGTTGCTTTCAATGGCATGTTACTGTAAGATGGTGTAGATCATAAAAATTTGTAGTGAAAGTCCAAAACAGGCAATTTTATGGGTACAAAATTTCTTTAATAAATTTATTTTCTTTTTTGTAATGAATTACTGTACGTTTTTTGTATCTTAAACCTTCCTCTCTATATTAATGTAAAATCACCTACAATCTAGGATCTGAAAGGTCTATTATACTTTCTGACGTACGAGGATTCATTACGAACACAATGTTTGTGATTTGTTGACCAGAGGTAGACTCATAGAAGCTGTTGATTGATACTCTGTTTTACAGTTAGTTCCATGATTGGGCTAGGAATAGAGCACAGTTCTAGGTTTGTACAATGTGGTATGGAAAGTCTCTCCAAGCAAGCATATCGGTTTCTGGACCCTACAAGTCTAGCGACTTTGCATTAAATTACTATCTGGTTTTCTGCCTTTGCTTAGTGGTATCAACCTACAATCCAGGTTGTGGGTCACGTCAGCAGAAGAAACAGCTTAATTAGCCAGGAATTGCTGCAAAAAACCCCTATGGTGTTTTCCAGAGATACCACGAAACCTGTCAATCACGAAATGTGTCTGCAACTACTACAGGGTAGAGCAGAGGAAACGCGTGTTTTTTGGGCCGCTAGTACGCGGCGATGAGAGCGGGTAGTGACCTTCATTGAATGTTGGCAGACTACCCATACAATGCACATCCAGTCGTTATGGATCGTAGAGCATCGTGTGTTCGCTTTCCAGCAGTACTTTAGAAACAATGATTCCGTAATCACAGTGCAACGTTTTTCCGTCAAAATTTTAGAGTTGGACGTGACCTGATCGAAATACTCCGATGAGTTGCAGCGTTTAGACGTACTGGATATGTAATAAAAAGAAACCACCTGGTCTTCCCCGTTCAGTTCGTACTCCGGGAAACGGCAGTTCTTGCTAGTTCGAAACGATTGGTTAGATCGATCGCTTCACCGCATCTTACACGATGATCTCAAGTTTCACCCGTACAAGATAATGATCGTCCAGCCACTTAGTAAAGCGGATTTTGTTCAACACAGAGATTTTTGTCGTGAAATGGACGAATTTTTTTCGTAATATGCAGATGCTACTGTCTTCATGAGTGATGAAGCACATTTTCATCTAGACGGTTACGACAATGTTCACAATTGTCGTGGGAGAAACCACATGAATTACACCCATGACCTCTCCACAGTTTAAAAGTAACAGTGTGGTGGTGCATTTCAAAGGTGGGTATTGTTGGGATTTTTTTTTTTTTTTTTTTTGAAGAGGAAGGAACTGCAGTTACTGTGACATCAGCGCGCTACGTTGTTATGTTAAACAGCATCCTTCGTCCAGAACTTGAAAGGCGTCAAGTGAACATATGATTTCAGCAGGACGGTGCCACAGCTGAAACGGCGAGAACATCCATGGGAGCGTTTCGGCAAAAGTTACCAGGACACTATCATCATGGTGATATTTACTGGTAACCTCGCTCACCCGATTTGTCGATATACGACTTCTTTTTGTGAGGATATTTAAAATCAAAAGCCTACATAACAAGCCTCGCACAATCAATGACCTGAAGAAGTCCATTCATCAGGAAAATGAAGCCGTGCCGAATGAAATGTTGGTGACAGCCATTCGTAACATTCGGGAGAGCATCCAGATTTGTATCCAGCAAGAAGGATGTCACAAGGACGTCACATCTCCAAGACATTATTTTTCGAACCTAATTAAAGTATGCATATTTCAAAACTGCATTTAAATGCTTGTTTTTATTATTTTTATCAAACTGTGTCCCAGTCATCCAATAGTGTAAAACATGCGTTTCCTCTGCTCCACCCTGTACAGTCTCTATAATAAGGCAAATAAAGACTAATCTACACTACGACACTAGATTGCGACATTCGTTTCATGAAATGAATTGCGCGCAACTGGTTTCGTGTGTGTCTGCAGACACGGCGCTAATACACTTCAGTTTCGTTGTTTTGTGAGTGCCATAGTCGCCGTAGAATGAAAGTTTTGGTAGCTGTAAGAGTTGTGGCGGAGCTATTGCTTCTCTGTGTGAAGTCACTGCATAAGACTAAACATAAGAAAAGGATAAAGAACGTGTTTGGGTTTGTGAGTGGACTAATAAAAGACGCCGGCTCGGTTGCTTAGCGACCTTGCTGAAAGAAATTGTAATTGAAGACCCTAGAAGCTATTTTAATCAACTTAGAATGTCACCAGAGCAGTTTACGTTCCTTTTAAACGGAGTTAGTAATGCAATAATGAAACAAGATATTGAAACTTCCTGGCAGATTAAAATTGTGTGCCGGAACCGGGACTCGAACCTGGAACCTTTGCCTTTCGAGGGCAAGCGCACTACCACTGAGCTACCCCGACACGACTCACGACGCCGACTCACAACTTTACTTCCGCCAGTAGTAGTAAAAAGATATTGTTATGAGTGAAGCAGTTACCAGAACTGAAATTACAAATTGCATTACGTTTCTCTTCTCTACAGTAGCTGTACCGTGTTTCAAAATCCACAATGGCCATAGTTCTTTTGTATAGAGGTATTTAGAATTGAATGTATTTTAGTCTGCAATTCACTAATCATCAACCCATCAATATTTAATTCACGAGCACTTCAAGAGCACTAACAAGCCACTGCTTCTTTCTGAAATTTTCATCCTTAAAATCGCACAAACACTTATGCATCGCATACATGTTCAAAACTCGAATTATTTCTTCCGTTCCCCACTTTATGTTGTATTTTGTTCTGTACTGGTTATAACCTAACCTAAAAAGAGGCGCAATCAGTTTCGCGAAAGTTGGAAGGTGCCGAAACTAAGTTTCGCCAACGAGTTGCGCGAACGCCTGCCGCGCATGCGCACTGGCCAGTAGCGCAGTTTCATGAAACGTAGTGGCGTCGTGTAAACTAGCCTTGAATGCCTCGCAGACATAGCGCCTTAAGAGACTGCTACACAGTGCGACTGCTACTCTCGTAGTTGCGCAAGTAACGAACTGCTGGAGTTGCCACACCGCCATCAGACGGGACAGGACGAGCTGTCGGTGCAAGTCGGCGCGTGGCCGTTGCTCGACACAAAAAATGGAAGCCGCGCGACACGCGTGGTTGCGCGCCTGACTAACGGAGCGGCCATGACGGGCAGAACGGCTACTGGCGCCAGTTAGCATGTCCGCCGCGCCAGTGCTGCTCCTCGTTAATGTTTACAAATGATCGGGATCAAGTGGGACACTTAAGCCACGTTGACGACGATTAATGTGTCCGCGAGACGTTTTACTTGTTCGCCATGCATGTTATGGAGGCACTAGTAGGAGAAAAAAAAGACACCTAAAAACGTGAAAAATTCTCGATTTACTGTATGAACAAGTAAGGCTTATATTTTTCGTCTTCTTTGTTAATCAGACTACCCTAGTTGCCAGAAAAGTCCTCAGATCAGTAGCGTTTATCAGAGTAATTTATGGGGTGGTTCACTTGTTCATTTATTTTCACTTCAACGAACATTTAGAAATGTTCAATGTTCAAATGTTTGTAAATCTATCGGACCAAACTGCGTGGTCATCAGTCCATAGTTTACAAACTACTTCAACTAACCTAAGGACATACACACACACACACCCATGCCCCAGGGAGGACTCGAACCTCCGACGGCGAGCAACCTCGCGCTCCGCAGTGAGGCGCCCTAGACCGATCGGCTACTCCATCGCGGCCCCGTTTGGAAGTAAAACGCCAACTTAAAAATACACTAGCTACATGAGTTACATTAACAGGCAATAATAACAAAAGCAGATGCCTACAGGATTAGTAAAAGGTTTGATTCCATGAAATCGTAGTACTTACGGAACTTAATTGCGGGGTCATCAGTCCCTAAACTTACAAACTACTTATGTACTACCTTATACTAAAAACGACACAAACATCCACGCCCGAGGGGGAATTCGAAGCCCCGACGGGGAACGGCTTCGCGCATCCTAGCATAGCGACTCAATGCGCTCGGCCACTCCGCCGCGGCACTGTTTACATATATAGAAAATGAACATCAATCAGTCGCAAATATTGCTTTATCGTAAGAGATCTATACTTCCATCATAGTGTGAAGGATTGTCATTGTATAAGACGCAGATTAAAACACACAAACGTTTTGAATATTCAAGCTGAACATTGAATTCAGAATGTAAACTTTATTTTTAACATGCGATCAAAACCTTTATGTTTTGATCTACATTTTAAGCACCGATAATGAATACACGGGAACCGAAATCTAGATCTGCAACAAAAAATAAATTACTGTTTATTACTTATCTGACATGAAACACAAGGTGCAAAGACTGTAATTTCTATAAAATGGAAAACTGAAATTAACTAAGCAAACACATGAACTACTCGAAGTCGCTCAGCACGACCAGACAAAAGGTGTATAAGATGCAACACACAGTGGCATAAGTGGGGACAGTTTAAGTTATTGCTGACATAAGCGGGTGTATAGGCCTACCTTGCAAGGCAGAGAAGAAAACTTTAGTTAAACCTAGTATATAAACGTCATGTTTGATCTTGACTTTTCGTTTTTCCCCTCTCTAAAAGAAATAATATATTTCCAATGATCAAACAAACACATTCATCGGTTTCAATCCAGAATGCCACAAAACACACGTCAAATAGTCGCTCTCTATTCTAAGGTTCTGGGTTACTTGTAGTTCACGACGGGCGGGGCGAAAGACTGGTTTATAGGAAGAAAGAAAAGGAAAGCACTTTTGGCATTCAAGGAGTCATTCCAGCATTCGCTTCAAGTACATAGGAAAACGGAAAAAACTACAGCTGAAATGACGGATGGCGAATTTACGCTGAATCCGTGTTTACCATTACACCACAGTCACCCTGAAAACGTGGTAGAAGAGAAAACAGTAAATTAAAGGAACTAGCAAGTATCTACTTTCATTAATCAAAAATAGGCTAGAGCTGAGGAGACAGGATTACAAAAACACAGTGTACTGATCCTTTTGCATCCTTGAAATAAGTCAAAAACATTATATTAATATCTTTGACTTTTTTAAGTCGTATCCTTCACTAGTGGAGTCTTTATAACGAGCACACGTGATTTAAGATCAGTAACGATTATTCTGGGAACGTATTTTCAAAATGGTAGCTTACCTAACACATTATATACTCTTGACAAAAACATTACGATTTAGGAAAATTCAGTTGTAGCATATCCCTGAAGTTAAAAAGTGATTTCATCGTTTAAAAAAACGAATTACTTTCCTAGTTCTCGATAGACAATTCGAAAATGAAAATTATCCATCTTTATGGAATTATTAATTGAAACAAACATTTCTATATTACTAACTAAGAAGAATGGTAACACTTTTCACACAATTAGCGTTTTTATTTTTTTTAAGAAACTGTCCTGTAATATTATACCTAGGGATTAAAAACAGGCAAAGACAACGGTTGAGGAATATTTATTGCGGCACGGGAGATAAACTTTACGCACAGACGCAATGGACGAGTGCTTCAAGGAATAAAAATAGCCAAAGAATTAAATCACGTCCATGTACTATACTGAATAAAAACTATTGATATCCGTCTTAAAAACATTTTGTTCATGGTCAAATAGACAGCTAACTTCAAAACACAAGACATACACACGCAGCAATAGCTGAGAAGATGGTGCGAGAAACAACATATATGCAGACATAGTGAAGGCTACAACAGTGTTTTCATTTGAAAAGGTTGACTACACATTTTAAGATACTGACAGGAATATGATAAAGGAAGACCAGTTCTACAGCCAATATACAGTATTATGTTACACACACACACACACACACACACACACACACACAAAGAACAACAGTTAAGAATACTGCGGTAACAATTGTTTACAGATAGCTAATCCACCAAGTATTTATCTACTTTGTGCTTATAGAAGCTGCATATTAAGGAAGAAGGAATGAGAAAAAGTTGAGAGATTAATATGTTTCCATGCATACAATATTGTAGGAAAGGAAGCGGTAGTGAAGACAAGAATAAAGAAAAGAAAAATAAACTACAGGTTAAAAATAGAAGTAATTGTGACTTGAGCTGCTCCTGATAATAAGGCAACTCGTGGTTGCTAATTCCCCTTAATGACTATGGTTAAATTCGTAATTACCCCGAGTCGAAGAAGTGTATTATTTGTCCCAATTTGTTGGAAATTACTTATCATTATAAAAGTGTAACTTTAATTGGAAAGTAAAAAACTACAGTAGCATTAGTAGAGCAAAACGAACTACGAGGCACGTAAAATACACGTCTCACTCTGCACTTGAAATGAATGAGGACAAGTTTCAATCCAGCTGCAACACAGCACAAGCTCAGTAAGTATCGATAAACCGTAAATGAGAAATATAGTCTTACAGTATCGAGCAAGCACGCAAGTATATGTCGGAGCAAACGAGTTATGCATTCCATTCCTGGAACTTGCACTGATCCACAATAATGAAGGGTCCACATATAGAACTAACTTCTACTGGTGTAAACTATTACTAGTCCAACAAGAAGGAGCAGGTGAGTAGAAAGATGCTATCTAGGTAAAGGCAATACTATTAAGGGAGTTTCTTTGCTAGCGAGCCTAGATTTCTCCTGTTCTCGCACTAGAATGGGACTGGTGAGCTGGCGGGTGAGCCTTGGAATACAGCACCTTACACTACCAACAGAAGAATAAAAATTGCCTTAACCAATCACTTTTATCACAATTCGCACAACACGTTTCGGAGGATTATACTTTCTTCATCAGTTTCGTCTGTTATACTTACCTGACATTTCTGTACGGCTTACGAGGCTATCTTAGTGGTAATGTTTTAGTTCTCGTACGAGAATTTTAATTGCATACACCGTTATTCATTTGGACCAATTATAAGGCTGTATAAGAGGAATATTAAATATTTTAGGAGATGGTTGTATAAACGAATTGCAATAGAAATGACATAACATGTGTTCAATTTTTATCGAGTACAGAGATACAGCTATTAGTATATAATCGAAACAAAATTAAAGAAAAGGGAGAAAAGGGCAATGAATCTTTCATAGGTTCTTGATAGATCATCATCATGTTGAATTAAAAACATGATTTTGTGTATGTTCAACATTTTTATTTTATATGTAGAAAATTGTCAGCAATCAGTCGTAAATATTTTGTTTATTCAGATATAGATTTCTACTACTGTATTATCATTATCAACGCTTAAAACAAACAATTAAAAAATTTAAAACTTTTCGACCTCCATGTTTGTGTGGCGTAACACAAGGGTACGAACGTAACCTCCAACATGGAGGACAAAAGGTGTTATATGTCTTAACTATTTTTTCAGCATTGATAATGATCACACAGTGGTCGAGATCTAGATCCAAATAAAATATTTACGACTGGTTGCTGACAATTTTCTAACAAATCACAAAAGTCATTTAACACAAGAGCCACAATGGAATCAAGCCTGATTTTTATTTTGCCTTACAAGGTCTCTAAAGTTACAAACAGATGTATCTCTGTACTCAATGAAAATCGGGCAAATGTAATATGCCATTTTATTGCAATTCGTCTAAGTCATAAATACCTTGTGTAGGTAATACAAGGGCATACAAGAAAAGTGGCATTATACAAGTAAGAGACATATCGCCTTCCACCAAAGCTAATGGTTAGTCATGTTAAAGGCAACAGCTTCACGTCATTCCACCACCTAAGGTTAGGAGACACATCACAGTAAATAAAGCAATGTACGACTTTCGGGTAAAGTGTGGGATTGTATTTAAGAGGAGACAAGCTCTTTTGCAGTGATATTTACGTAACACGATAACGTAACCCTTTAATGCATGACTTTTTATCTGAAGCTATAAAAATACCACAATTCATGTACAGTGAGTAAATACTATGAAAAATAATCAAAAAATTCCTTAAAATTATTATTCACTACTAGCAACAAAAAGTTCGTAGATTGTCAGCTATATAGTGCTTCCATGATGTAATAAATGCCACTATTATGCCTCTCATTTTTCCAGAAAGTAACTCATAATGCAACAGCCGTATGTGATTGACTTCTTTTACATGGCAATGGAGGAATACTAATGTAAACAAAGGCACATTTTAGGAGTAATTCAATGCAGCTAATAGTCGAAATTTATAATTTCTAGAATGAGCTGCTAGCATATGTATAGAAGCAGCTGTTAAATTGTGCGACGCTTCTCGCCGGGCTGCAGTGGTTATGTTGGCACCAATGGTAATGACGGCAACTCAGATGACCAATAAATGTTTTTTTGTGACAATTTCAATTAAAACGAAAATTATTTTGTTCTGAGCGGACAAGGGTACATACAGGAACATGTCAACCATAGAGCAGATACAGTATTAATTTTGCTGCTCGTTTTACTCGCAGCAGTAATATGTACTGTATGACTCGTGAGAAATATTAACGCAATTCTACACTTCATTGTTCATCTGTTGCCAACATAAGTACTGGAGCCCGGCGAGAAGCGTCGTGCAATTTTACCCAAGCAGCTACAAATGAATTTGTGGTAAGATTTGAGAGATAATGGAAAAAATAAGGTATGTAGCTGATCAGCTAGCCTATGCATTAAAGGGGAAACATCATGCCATGCATTAGGAGACACACAACACCAAATAAACCAATGTACTACTTTTGGGCCAAGTGTGGCACTATAAATGAGAGGAGATAACCTCTTTTGCAATGGTATTTACATAACACAGCAACTTAAAATGATGCCACCAGAGACACATCACTTCAAAATTAGTTTGTGTTAGTAAATACAGCATTTACGTATTGCACAACTACCGGGTAAAATGTGGCACTGTATATGAACGGGATAGAAGCTCTTTTGTAATCGTATTTACAAAACACACGCTTTCTAATCACTGAACGGAAGCAAAGGTGGCGTACGAGGAGCTCCGAAACGTGTAGTGGAAATCAGAATAATGTAATTGGTTAGTGGTAAGCGTATATCTACTGACACAGACACACACAACAGTGAGGTCAAGCTGAAATGTCCACACCTGAAGATGACAGTAGCATGCAAAGAGGTGGTACAGAAATCTGGCGTTACCGTGCAGCGGCAGAAAGCAGAGTCTACACTACGCATGCGCCGTCCCGGTAAGCTAGCGGCAGCGCGCGGCGGCTGGTGTCCAAGGATACGCAGCACAGGTAGCAGCGGCGGCGGTGGGACCACGACTGACGACTCAGCCAGCCTGCAGCCGGCAACGCACGCGGCCGCCGGGGCCTTGTAAACATGTAGAGTAGGTCAGCCGGGGGTTGGAACACGGCGCCGCCCGCCGGGGGTGACTGCGCGGAGGGGGAAGGGGTAGTAGCTAGACGCCGCGCCGGGAGGGGCGCACGTTTAAAATAATAATAATATTACGCACCGAAAAAAAAAAAATCTTTGCACGCAGCCCGTCCACCGCCCCTCCCCTCCCTCCACAGCGCTGCCCTCACTCTCCTTCCCGCCAAAAAACGGCGCGCCTACCCCCACCCCTCCGCCGTACATATATTATTTCTTATGAATACGCTTAAGCTCGGCCCGCTATTGATATACGTTATGTGTTTACCGAGATATGCATGATAAAGCGGGCAGGCCAACCCTTTCGCCGCTGCCATGCTCCACTGGCAAGGAAAAATGCGTTTCATTATGGCGAGGCGCACAAAAGCGGACCCCGCGAAGATGAGCCGTAGTTAACCTTGGGTGTTTTGTGCAGCGGGCGCGCACCCTGCACCGGGAGGAGCGCCCGCCACGCAGTCTGGCGTCGCGCGCCGGAACCAGGCCCCTACCTTACCCCCTCCACACCGGCCCAGGTCTGTAGACCTGGCTCTTGGCGTTCCCGACCATCCAACAGTTTCTAGCGTCCGGAAAAGTCTAGTTGTTTCACCGTCACACCTGATGCCGACAAAACTTCGGCGTTTGTTCGAGGGGTTGGGGGGTGGGGAAAGAGGAGGACCAGAGATTAGCGTCCCGTCGACAGTCGGATTAAGAAAGGGTGCGGAAAGGAAATTGGGCGTGCACAGTCAGAGGAACCGTGCCGGTATATGGCGGAAGGCGATTTAGGAAAACCACACGAAAAACTTAAATCTGCACGGTCAGAGGGAGGTTTGAATTTTCCCTATGTCCTAATATTTGCTCAATCTCGCTTGGTGATTGTTCACGGATAATTTCAGAGTGCTTCAGGATTAGCTGCAGTAGTTCGTTGTGTATTTCGTTTAATTATTTACACCAGGGGCGTTCATATTTGGTTCTGTTTATTATTCTTGAGACGGAGGGATTTAATTGTCCTCAACTGTATTTCGCGGTGGGGGGAAAACGTGGGTAGTATTCAACAAAATATCTAAAGCTGAAATTTTAACCCAGGCTGCATTCCATTGCTAAAATAAAAAATAAATAAAATATAAAATAATTTTTTTTAAATAGCAATAAAAAAAAAGCGCTATGGATGTGGCTCTCGAAAAGGGTCGGAGGGGAATTGGAGCCCCCCTTCCGTTATTCTATCTTAGAATCATTTATCTGTGAACCTATATTGCACCGAAAATATCCTCACACGCAGTACGCCTTCTTTGGGAGCAAATTTGCTCCAATCTCTTATGCTAAACTATTACTGTTCGTGCCTGTCTCGGGTTTGTTTATCCGGCAGTTTCAGTGGTACCTCACCAAAACGTTGTACATCGATAGTGTATCAACCAAAAGTCGATATAATTCATGCTCTGTCTTTGGTCCACGTGAACGTACATAAACTACAATAATAAGGAACACCTGACCTATAGAGAAGGGGAAGAGCTTAACTGTGAGAGCATATCATGTCGAGCTCCTGCCGGTAAATTGATAGAGCGATATTCGAAACTCCAGGGTTCAAGCCCTGCTCATAGCACCGTCTTTTTAATGCCGTAGCTGATCGTTGTTATATTGGGCAACGTGTTCCTGACATGTAAAAGGACTGTTTGGATTTATAACAGTGTGTTATCGGCACTTTGCTTCGTTTGTTTGAAAGTAGGAAATCTGTGGGGTTTATTCGTAGTTTCACAGAATAAACAAACACAATCGGAGCATTAGAATAAAGAAGCAACTGCATCACACGCGCAGTAGTATTAATAGTAATAATATGGAAAGCAATAGTAATAATGAAATAATAATCATAATTAAAGCAATAATACTAGTAATAATGATACGTTCATAGAGTTTAGGAATCAACACAAACACTACCACAGACGCACAGTGTCGTTCATTCAGGAACGAAGGTTTCACAGTAGTTCAAAGGTTTGTAAATCTATCGACCCAAACTGCCTGGTCATCAGTCCGTAGCTTACAAACTACTTAAATCTAGGTAAACTAACCTAAGGACGACACACACACCCATGCCCTAGGGAGGATTCGAACCTCCGACGGCGAGCAACAGTGCGCTCCGCATCGAGGTGCCTTAGACCGCTCGGCTAGTTCACCGCGGCTTCACAGTAGTGGTTGAGTACAAAGAAATGTGTGAAGCATATTACTTTTAGGCACCAATCACATTTGATAAATCCTATATTTGAGCATCCAAGCTGTAGACTGCAGAATGGATGCGAAGTCCTTCGGTTTTACTTGTCAGAAACATGTTGTTCCGTATAACACTCGGTGTATAAAGATGAAACACAATTTCCAAAGCCACTAGGGCTTGAACCCACAACCCTTGAAACGAAAAACGTTCGCTCTATCGACTTCCCCACGGAAATGAAATGATCGTATGGCATTTTCAGCCGGGATATCCCACGTGGGACTGTTCGGCCGCCTAGAGCAAGTCTTTTTACTTGATGCCCCATCGACGACTTGCATGTCGATGATGATGGGGACAACACAGAACACCCAGTCTCCTGCCGGAAATCGAACACGGGACACCTGCCTGGTAGTCAGGGTATCCCCCCTCGACATACTCACATTGGTAACCTTTTTCTGTAGGACAGGTGTTATTATTCGTGTTTACGCATGTTCCCTTGGGTGGCTGCATAATAACAAGAATACATCGAAATGATATGAATATCAACAATAATACATTTCCTTGAGACAATATTGTCTCGTTACACCAAAGGTATTAAACATAAGGAGAGGCATTGGATTAAAATTTGTGCTGTGGCTGGAATTCGAACCCGGGACCTCCTACTAACTAGGTAGGCGCTTTAGACCACTCAGCTAACACAGCGTTGCAGCCAAAACGACTACATGGACTGTCTTAAAACACGTTCCCCCTCCACACCACATACTTTAATTCTGCCTCATGTTCCCTGTGAATGCCTCTCCTTATAATATTGTCTCAAGGAAATGTATTATTGCTGATATTTATATCACCTCGGCCTGAGGAACAAGGCGGGATTGTTCCCATTCGCGTTCTTTGCTGGGGTGCTATTGCAATATAGGAGAGGCCTGACAATTTGATACGAATTTCACATGCAACATGAGGCAGAATAAAGTATGTGGTGTGGAGGGAGACGTGCTTTAAGACAGTCCGTATAGTGGCTTTGGCTGCAACGCTGTGTTAGCTGAGTGGTCTGAAGCACCTACCTAGTAAGTAGGAGGTCCCGGGTTCGAATCCCGGCCACAGCACAAATTTTAATTCAATACCTCTCCTTATGTTTAATATATCGAAGTCTTGTGCGATTCTCTGTCCAGTGGCGTAACTATGGGGGGGGGGATGAGGGGGATAGAACCCCCCCCCCCCCCAGAACCCGAAGCTGGTAGTCTGTCTGGAAACTGACTAAAATTTTGCTCGTCAAGCAGACCTATCCATCCCAAAGCCAAGTCCTAGTTACGCCACTGTTGTTAATATACAACGTTTGGTACCGATCTGACTGTCTGGCGTCTGGAAGTTTGGGTGTCAGTTGCGTCTCGGAACCAGTTCAGAATCGCAGTCGAAACCGAAGGCAAGTTACCGCTCAGGACCACCTCTGTAGCGCGGTGGAGCTCGATCAAGTTCCCGACATTCGGGATTCTCCAGTGCGGTTGCGAGAGTAAACTTACAGGTGGCGGAAGTTGACGGTCGAATGGGGCCAAAGTAGGCCACGGCGGAGTCTGTGTGGGGTGAGCGAGACGTTGGCGCGGAGGGCCGGGCCGGGCCGCGCAGGTAGAAGACGCTCCCCACGCGCCCGCCGCGGCCCCATTACACCCCACTTTGCGCCCCTGTAACATCCGTGCGCTATTGTGTCTTAAGGGCGTACTCCATGTGACAGTAACCGGCGCCCTCGCTTTATTTATCGACATTACTACAACAAGGCGAGCGCGGCGCGCGAGTTTTTCCACCATTTCTTTGTATAAATACTATCTCTCTCTGTCCCTCTCCTACCTTGCTTCACACATATATACAGCTTTTTTTTTCTACCCGCTATCGAGAACCGTCTCGGCCCTTTTGTGTTGATCGCCGGCTTCCTTTGTGGGCGACGACGCGGCTTTTGTGCTGCGTGTGATTACACGAACCGACCCTTCGAAAGGGTTATTTTATGCAATAAATCACGATGCTGAAAGCGAGAAGAAGCGCACCACTGCACACGATGTCCCTTTGCAGTCGCTCTCTCGCTCTCCGTCCTCCCTTCTAAAACTCTCTCCCTCCATCACACACGCATATATATACACGCACGTACTACGAATACAGAAGAAAAGACAGAAAGAGAAAGAGAGAGAGAGAGACGCACCGTTCTCGACGCCGCATTTTTTCCTGCTGTAATGCAAACGAATACATCTTCTTTTGTTGGCTGACATTCTTTATTTTTCCAAAAATAAAAAAGCGCCCGAGTGGCGGGGCGCATGCTCCGCAGCGGGCGCGCGCGCGCTGTGAGGCAGAAAGGGTTATTTTGCATGTTGCGATATATTTCACACTCCATCTACATTAAAGGCTTGCAGCGCCGCCGGCGCGTGGACTCGAAATATTGTGCAGCGGCGGCGGCAGCAGCGGGAACAAACACACGTGCTGGCCTCTCGCTCGCTATGTGCCGCTGCCGCTGCCGTTGCCGTCGACGCTGCCGCTGCCAGCGCGTTATTCCGGCTGGGCGGCCTCGCTGGCTCGACGCCTCATTACACATTTCGCAGCCGCTTTGCGGCGGAAGTGCGCCCTTATTTATGAGCCGGACAGACGGGACGGCTTGGCGCTCGCGATCGAGGGGCCCGTCGACGTCACGTTTTCCAGCCGGCACTCCGCTGCCGCGCGTGTTCGCAAGTGGTCGCGTGACCGACCGGTGCCGATAGGGACGTTGCTAGCCGCAACGCGAAATTAGCGGTCATTTACTCGCGGACGACCACAAAAAAGAAGAGAAAAAATAAGCGGCCGAGTTCCCGAATAAATAAATATTTATATTGAACAGAGTGCTGCCTGGAGGTGAGATGTGGTGGGGAGGGGTGACGCGGATACAGAAAACAGTTACGATGAAAAAAGGAAGGCATGCACATCAAGGTTTAATGTCCCGTTGACAGCCTGGTCATTAGAAGGCAGTACTCTCGCTCGGATTGTTTGGATAAGGTCTAGACTTGCCCATAATAGTTCGCGACCGGCAGCAGCTCTGCCGCGAACTAGTTCGCTCTTTTTTGTGTACCAGCCTCGTCGCCGCTTTTGTGTCTCGTTTCCGTCGTAGGTGTCGGTGGCCGAGTAGAAAGACCGACACAAGAATAAAGGATGCACGCTTGTGCAGGTAGGAGGTGACCAGCCAGTGGGACAGCAGCAACTAGAAACACTAGAGTAAATTAGAACGAGATATATATTTCTTAGAGACTTAGTAATACTTAACTTATACATAGCTCAGTGCTGCAGAATGCTGATACATAGTTGAGCTAGAGGCCTGCCTAGTGCCTATCCGATAGCCAAATCTTCACTGGTGCTTATCTGATTCCGAAGTGTTAGCTGGTTCCTATCTCAATCCCAAGTGAAGGAGGTTGTTCAGTGGTGGCCACGAGCGGAGTTGCAGCATAGGGCGCTCGTGGCTGACGTAAGAACGCCGCGCCGTGCGTGCATGGCGGCGCGCGGCGAAAGTAGGTGGCGCGCACTTTAGACTTGTGCGATACCACACTCTTTCAGTTCGTCCGCTCCTAGTGACGGCTGAGCGGCATGGTCTGCGCGTGCAGGTGGAGGGAGAAGTTCCCCCACCTAGCTACTTCATGCGCTTGCTGCTTGAGCCGTTAACGATATCACGCAAACCAAAAGAAACAGTTTGTGGATAATTTCTCCTGTTTGAGTTTACAGTTATCTCCATATCTTGGCATTATGGGATTTATTAGATATTGCAGAGTGCAGAATACTTCAAAACAGAAATTTTGTAGCACTGAACTATGTAATCTAGCAGGCAGACGCTCACCTCGAAATGGCTCTCATCAGCAGAAGGCAAACACGTGATTTTTAATTCTGCTACGCACCTCTCGCTATTGCCCGTCGATCTTCGGAAATAAAAAATCCAACGAACTTAGAGCGAGATACGTTCGGCATAATAGTTCGCGACCGGTAACGCATGTATTAGTTCGAGACCGATCGCACACATTTTAGTTCGCGATCGATCGCGCACATTTTAGTTCGCATTTTAGGTCGCTCTTTTTTAGTTCGTCCGCTTTTTGGCTTTTGTTACCGCTATAAAAGAGTTTTCATTTGTTATGACAGCTTTTTAATATAACGATATGTGTTGCCCATGCGTGTGGTATTACTTGTATGTTTGGGCAATGTCTATGAAACTACAGCTAAGCTGCATCTCAGCTCGAAATGACGGTAACTGGCAGAAGGGAATCACGCGATTCTGAGCACTCTCGCGTCCTCTCACTGTTCCCCGTCAGTCTTCGGAAAAGAAGCGGATGAACTAAGAGACGAGGAATCTGCGAACTAGTCGCGTAGTTCGCCTGTGGGAACGCTCTTCCGAACTAGTTCGTTCGCGAACTACACAAGAGTAGTAAGGTTGTGGGCCGTCCGCGGTGGGCAAGCGGTCTGCGGCGCGACAGTCTCGGTCTGCCCGGCCAGTACGGTCGGGGGGTTCGAATCCCCCCTCGGGCATGGATATTTGTGCATCCTTAGTATAAGGTAGTTCATAAGTAGTTTGTAAGTTTAGGTACTGATGACTCCGTAGTTAAGTCCCATAAGCTCTACAGACATTTGACTAAGGTTATGGAACGAAATCGGTCGTGCCCTTTCAAAGGAACCGACCTGAGGTGCTTTAGGAAAATCACGAAAAAACTAAATCGAAGTGACCGGAGGTGGATCTGAATTGCCGTCCTCTCAAATGCGAGTCTAGTGTGCTAAGCACAGTTGGAAAGGTTCAGATGAGAATCATCGGACTACCACTGATACGTTTCAGTAGGGGGTCCTGAAGGTGCTAGGTTTCACAGTGCACGATACTCAATACAACTGTCAAGGAGAACACATGGGTATTGGATTTTAGAATTTCGTTATATTTACGATACGTAAAGATCAGAACTTAAATAAGAATCAGGCAAAGCCATGCGACGAAACTCTCAAATATTCTCGAGAAAATCGAATTTGATGTTTTGACAACTACATGTAAGTACCAATAATTAAAACAGTTGTAGCATCTGTCGGTCTACCTCAGGTAGCAGCGTTCTTGCCTCCTAACCGTAGAGTCAATGCTTCGAAGGCCGCATTGAGACTTGCCAGTATGTGTGTGTGTGTGTGTTGGACCCGCAATCTTACATACCCCTTGAAGATATCCTCCACAGACGGGGACGAAACGTTGGGGCCGCGGCGGAGTGGACGAGCGGATTAAGGCGCTATGCTCCGATGCGCGAGGCCATTCCCCGTCGGGGGTTCGAATCCCCCCTCGGGCATGGATTTTTGTGCTGTCTTTACTAAAAGTTAGTTCATACGTAGTCTGTAAGTTTAGGGATTGATGATCTCGCAGTAAAGTCCCATAAGCTTCACAAACATTTGAACATTTTTCTTTGAAACATTGGGTTTTGACAACAAATTCAACTGACCACGGCACAACAGCCAGGATAATTTTAATGGACGCGACTCATGACTTTGCAAATAATTTACGTTTTCTTTCTTACAGTTCAATAATATTTTCATGCCCAGAAAGCTGTCATAGGGTACTTGGCAGAGGGAACCTCATGACACTATCAGTCACTTCCTTTCCTCTCCCACTCCCAAAATGAGCGAGAGAATACGCCTGCTTACACGTCTGCGTACGAGTCACAACTTCTCTTATCTTACACTTTAGGTCCTTAGAGACACGAACCTTTGGAATACACCTTTTTTGGTAGGTCTGAGCCACATATGCTGCCCATCGTCGGTATGGTACTGTTCAAATCGTGATTCCCCGGACCATATCGAGTTCCTGGCGACAGGAGAAAAAGTTCAAGCAGTTGTCACCCATTGCGTTGTGGTATCAGTCCAACCCATGTGCGGCGCCTGCACTCATAGCCCATGAAATTTATGTTCCTACCGATTCTACACTGGGAGACGTTTTATCAGTCGGAGAGAGCATTTAGCCCTCTCACCGATCCATGCAATTGATAGATGGGATGTAACCCATGAGAATTGGGAAGAAAAGATATTTACGGCAATACGTGACTAAATAGATGGTGTCAGGGAATTTTCAGTCTGCTGGTTCATTTTGCGGCTCGGTAGCAGAGTGTTTGAATGCCAGACTACAAATCTAAAGGTCGCGGGTTCGATCCCCGCCAAGTCCTAGGATTTTTATCTGTCACTTTCCACTTCGTTCACCTCTGGCAGTGATACTAATGTAAAAAATATCGAGTAGCACCGTGGTTCGGAACCCACGTTAAACTGTAGGTCCTCCTATAACTGGCTCGGTAAGTCAGTTCGAAGGTCGGAGGAAGGCAACGGCATACCACCTCCAAACAGGACCATGCCTAGTAAAGCACTGTGGTGTTCACACCAATCTTCGGATTGTTGACTGATTTACCTTTTCTTTTAAATTCAGTGTAGAGAGGGGGAATGAAAACTGTAGAAGGACACAAAGCCTCGAATACATTAAGCTAATTTAGTTGCATCTGGGTCGCAGTAGTTATCAAAAGATGAAAAGGCTCAGCATAGACTAGCATGAAGAGCTGCATCAATTCCGTGTTCGGACAGAAGAAGATAACAAATTATGAAAAACTATGAAAGCTGTCCCTCGACAGTCTCTCGCCACTGTTCGCGTTTTCCTGAAATTCTTTTTTCCAAGACAAGAACAAGCGAGGTCATTAGGTGCGGAGCTTTCGCAAAGAGGTCAGAAGAATGAAGCGGTCGGAAACATTCCAAAATTCGTGTCTTTTCAGCCTGTTACCGTGAACCGAGGTAGAGTAGGTTATAGGTTAAACTGACGCACGACGCTCCGTAACATATCGTGGACGGATTACGACTGCGCACTAAGACTCAGCCTCTGGTAGGACGTGTGTGCCTGGGACGTCAGCTCTGGCCCCAGGGAGGCGGGGGAGGGGCGGATGGAGGTGGCCGCCCTGATTACAGAGGCAGCCGCGCGGGTCTCTCATCGCTTCCGCCCTCTCCACAAGACCAGCCAGGTCGACACGACTCCTCATTTGGAACCTCACTGTGTCTGCGCAGGCCGCGTCCTCCAGGAAAAGGAAGTTGCCGCCACTGACACACGCGCTTTACATTCCTGACAACCACACATGGGGCACAATAAACGAGAAGAAAATAAGCTCACCCGCTGCACGAGATGTCCTTCAATTACCTTCCCTTTTGAGGTTTCTCTGAGGTCGTGCTGAACGTCGCTTTTGAAGTTCGACGTCTCTAACCGCCATTAAAATCACGAAGTCCTCTCTATTCTTCACTTCTCCTCATGTCTACATGTACACTCCTGGTCATTAAATTTGCTACACCGCGAAGATGAAATGCTACAGAGGCGAAATTTAACCGACAGGAAGAAGATGCTGTGACATGCAAATGATTAGCTCTTCAGAGGATTCACATAAGGTTGGCGCTGGTGGCGACACGTACAACGTCCTGACATAAGGAAAGTTTCCAACCGATTTCTCACACAGAAACAGCAGTTGACCGTCGTTGCCTGGAGAAACGTTGTTGTGATGTCTCGCGTAAGGAGGAGAAATGCGTACCATCACATTTCCGACTTCGATACAGGTCGGATTGTAGCCTATAGCGATTGCGGTTTATCGTATCGCGACATTGTTGCTCGCGTTGGTCGCGATCCAATGACTGTTAGCAGAATATGGAATCGGTCGGTTCAGGAGGGCAATACGGAACGCCGTGCTGAATCCCAACGGCCTCGTATCACTAGCAGTCGTTATGACAGGTATCTTATCCGCATGCCTGTAACGGATCGTGCAGCCACGTCTCAAACTCTGAGTCAACAGATGGGGACGTTTGCAAGACAACAACCATCTGCACGAGCAGTTCGACGATGTTTTGCAGCAGCATGGACTATCAGCTCAGAGACCATGACTGCGGTTACCCCTGACGCTGCATTACAGACAGGAGCGCCTGCGATGGTGTACGCAACGACGAACCTGGGTGCACGAATGGCAAAATGTCATTTCTTTCGGATGAATCCAGGTTCTATTTACAGCATGATGATGGTCGCATCCGTATTTGGCGACATCGCGGTGAAAGCACATTCAAAGCGTGTATTCGTCATCGCCAAACTGGAGTATCACCCGGTTTGATGGTATGGGATGTCATTGGTTACACGTCACGGTCACCTCATGTTCGCATCGACGGCACTTTGAACAGTGCATTTCAGATGTGTTACGATCCGTGGCTCTACCCTTCATTAGATCCCTGCGAAAACCTACAGCCGGCCGCGGTGGCCGAGGTGACTGAGGCGCTCCAGTCACGGTCAGCACGGCCACTGCGGTCGGGGGTTCGAATCCCCCCTCGGGCATGGATGTTTGTGCCGTCCTAGTTCGTAAGTAGTTCATAAGTAGTTTGTAAGTTTAGGGACTGATGACCCCGTAGTTAAGTCACATAAGCTTAACAAACATTTGAACATTTAATTTTGAAAACCTACATTTCAGCAGGATAATGCACGACCGCGTGTTGCAGGTCCTGTACGGGACTTTATGGATACGGAAAAGTTCGACTGATACCCTGGCCAGCACATTCTCCAGATCTCTCACCAATTGAAAACGTCTGGTCAATGGTGGCCGAGCAACTGGCTCTTCACAGTACGCCAGTCACTACTCTTGATGAACTGTGGTATCGTGTTGAAGCTGCATGGGTGTCTGTAGCAGTACACGCCATCCAAGCTCTGTTTGACTGAATGCCCAGGCGTATCAAGACGGCTATTACGGCCAGAGGTGGTTGTTCTGGGTACTGATTTCTCAGGATCTATGCACCAAAATTGCGTGAAAATGTAATCACACCTTAGTTGTAGTCTATGTGTCCCATGAATACCCGTTGATCATCTGCATTTCTTCTTAGTGTAGCTCTCATCATGTGAGTAAAGAGCTAGCTGCCTTTCACAACAATACTTTCTAACCCGTGTTGACTATGGGTCAAAAGGTCGTTCTCTTCGTAGTAGTTCATAATATTTGAGGCAAGTATATATTCTAAAATCCTGCTGCAAACCGATGTCAATGATATAGGCCTGTAATTCTGCAGATCACTCCTACTGCCTTTCTTGAATATTAGAGTGAAGTGTGCAACTTTCTAGTCTTCGCCTAAGGATCTTTCGCTGACCGAGCGGTTGTACATTATATTTAGGTATGGAGCTACTGTATCTGCATACTCTGAAAGAAACCTCATTGGTATACAATCAGAACTGAAAGACTTACTTTTTTTAAGTGATTTAAGTTGCTTTAATACTCCATGGGTATCACTTCTAAATTACGCAAGCTGGCAGCTGTTCTTGATCCGAATTCTGGAGTATGTGGTTCGTCTTCTTTAGTCAAAGAATTTCGGAAAGCTGTGTAAGGCAATTCTTCCTTAGCAGAACTTTCATCGCTAACATCGCAATTGCTATCGTGTAGTGAATGTACTGATTGTGTTTTGGAGCTCGTATACTTCCTCTTGATTATTACCGTTATAGTCCTTCCGTTTTCACGGTACCTTCGCTAAATTTCTATTCCAGTTGTGGTGACGTCAGGTTACAGATTGACAGAATGGTTGATTTTTAAGAACTGGTGCTAGAGAATGGAGGGACAAGCAACGAAATTAGTCGCGAAGAATAACATCAATAAATCGATGTCCATTAAAACCAAACACTGTTGCTATCACACTGTTCTTACAGAAGCGCCCAACGCAACGGAGACGTCGTGTTTAATTACTATCGAGAAAATAGAAGAGAAATGCTAAAACTGTTAAGTTTCTCTTCATAATCTGTCTCTTCCAATTATCAGTATTTTATTCACTTCGATTTCATTATACCTCCACTATCCGTAGGCCAACAGTGAACAGTGATTACATGAGGTTGCAGATTGATAACTTAGATTGTTTTAAAACTGAGCGCTAGTGATTGGAGGTGAAAGCTACGAAATTCCGAGCGACGAATAAAACATTAATAAATCGATGTTCATCAAATAAAGCTATATCACTGACACACACAATACTTCTGAGAGAAGTGTGCTGAGCTACAGAGACGCCATCATTAACTATCAACGTACAAGACAACGAGAAAACAGAACTACAGATACAGAGACAAAAAAAAATTTTGAATAAAAATTCGAGGCGATATCTGCATGCATAAAAACATTAATGAAGCCCAGCGATCCAAAATATGTTTGCACTGACATGCACCAGCAAATGATGTTACAACACTGTAGATAATTTCTCATAATTGTTTTAACTTTAATTCTATACTTCCTCAATTGTCGCTGCACCAAACAGTCATCGTGGTACTACACCCCAATAGTACCTCTGCCTGGTGGAGTTGGATACAGGAAACGAAGACATTTCACGCCATGTGGACTTCGAGATCACTAGGCATCAAACGCTGTCCCAATCTGGGCGAAGGTAAGCTAGCTGTTCTCCTTCAGTGAACCCTCTGGCATTAGTCGTAAGTAATTTAAGGAAACATCTAATGATAAATTATATTGCCTGAACATTTCAAGCATTGTGTCCAAACAAAAGGAAATATTCAAACACAGAACAATTTTATTTAGTGAGACGCGAAATGTCAGAAATTTGTTTCATATTGATTCTTTGCACAGTATTCGTATCTAAGGGACACGACTCTTAGTCTATACAGATATGTGCAGTAAATTTTCAACCATCAAAAACCAGAATTCCAGCATTGGATCTACAGTTTATTGATGCTACTCTAAATTCAAAGTCATCAGCAATAGAAGGCTTCCTTCATAACACCGTCGAGAATCTCGTAGTTAGACCATTCAACACAAAGCAATACCGGAGACAACGATACAGCTAATGAACAAGCACTTTACGATTTCCCGTTATAAAGTCACCAACTACTTTCATGGACCAGGGTTGAGAAACCTGCTGGAGCTTCAGCTCCTGGTCTCCATCGTTTCCTGGGTCGACCTGCATCCCTTCACCCCTTAGGTGTACATTAACAAATCTGCATTGTAGCATTCTTTCCATTCCTTGTTAAATGTGATTATTTCTTCTGTTACTGTAAACACTTCAAGCTTCTTACCCTATACGCTAGCTTATATTCTTTAACTGATCCGAGGAATTTCACTTCTTTCGGACGGTGATTCAAATCCATCTCCGGGCCATCCACATTTAGGTTTTCCCTGACTTCCAGAGAAATGCCGGGATGGTTCCTTTGAAAAGATACGGACGATGTCATTTCTCAAAATCAGAGCGTGAAATCCGTTTCTGATGACCACGCTACCGACGGGACGTTAAACTTCATCTCCCTTCCTTCCTCATTTGATTTACGTATTCCTTGCTACCCAAGTAGCATGATCAGCAAAACAGCAGTGGAAGAGAGAGTACTTTATATAAACAAATACAAATTAATATATATTCTCATTTGTGTATGTTTAGTTGTCTTTTTCTTTCCCGTTCTTTTTATTATTTCGCAGAGAAGGATAAGTCGCAGCTCAGTCAGTTAAAATGACCTGGTTCCTCGATTATTTTATGTCACAGTCTTGATCGCACCCATTGTTTTCCTCTGAATGGCATTACTTTGCTTTTCTCTCATTTTGATCAACTTGTTGTAGTTTAAAAATATATTTCTTAATTGTTCCTCTTGAGTGGTTATTGACATTTTTATACAATGCTCCTTGTCTAGTTTTATTCCTTTTTAGTTTTTGTGTTTCCTCAAATCACGTTTTAATCATTTCATTTCTGCCGTATACAGAAGGTTGGATCAAAAATTAATGTCTCCTACGTCATAAAATTTTAATAATGAACATATAACACCAGAATTAGTACGGATAGTAGCCCTGGTTGTACTCTGTACAACACTACTGTTCAACATTGTCACTAATCATCTTAGAACTCAGACATCAAAGCGAGCCTGGAAAAATTCAGGGTTTGAGTTATTGACATATAATTTTGAAACTGTTTCAACCTCACCTATGAAGGAAGTGTATGGGCCGTTTCAGTGGACATCAGCAACATTCGGCGATGGGTGCTGAAATTGCAGGTAAGACACGCAATGACACACACACACACACACACACACACACACACACACACAATCTACTACAGGCTGCTGCGCTGGTTAAATGATTTGAGGGGACAAAAAAATCAAATTTTTGTAAATCTATGGGATCAAACGGCAGTGGTCATCGGTCCCTAGACTTACAAACTACTTACACTAAGTTATCCTAAGGACAACGCTCACAACCATTTTCGAGGGAGGGTTCGAAACTCCGAGGGGGAGCAGACGTGCACTCCGCAGCAAGGCGCCTTAGAGCGCACGGTCACTCCCTCTCTGCTAGAGGGAACAAACTCTACGCAGTTCCCTATCAACAGCTCTAAAATCATTGTGAGAAAAGTGATCCAACAACCAAAATCGTTAATATTTCGACTGGTTTTGATGCCTCGGTTTACAATGACTGATCTGTACAAACGCTTGGTTGTATTTCGATCGGTAGCTGCAGGCATGTAATTCTCAACCGCAGAAGTTAAGAGAATAAACTTGGGGAAAAATTGCAATCTCCTACTTTGGTTATAATGGCATTCTTTATCCTGTCTTATTATTATTATTTAGTTCATTGTATTAACTTGTTAATGGTCTATAGCAAATGTCCTTGTAATAAATAAAGTGAAGATGAATAGTCGCGCGGAAGTGGCCGCATGGTCTGAGGCATCATGCTACTGCGCGGTCGCTCCCACCGGAGGTTCGAGTCCTCAATCGGGCATGGGTGCCTGAGTTGTACTTCGTGTAAGTTAGTTTAAATAGTTCCTAAATCTAGGGACTAATGACCATAGCAGTTCGGTCCAATACATGAAAAAACAAAGGAATTACAAACCTTACCTGGCCGTTGGCATTAAATATCAATTGGGATATGGTAAGGATGATAGTTTCTCGCCTTGAGCAAACGCAATTTATGTTTTTTATTCACTCAAACATGTTTCGGAGACGTACCTCTATCATCGGTGCGATTTTTTATTATTGCAGCCGTTAAATGACATATATAGAGCTTTAATATTATGACGACAGTTTTTAGGCTAAACTTCTTACATTAATGATACTTTTATAGGGGTTACAGGACATTTAAATGTATCATGAATGTAAGTAGATTAGCCTAAAAAAAACTGTCAGATGACACAATTTTAAAACTCTATATACGTAATTTAACAGATGCAATAATAAACTAAAAATACAAAATCTATTTGTATTCGCGTCAGATGGAGGTATAAAAAATAAAAATAAGGCTATCTAGAAATATACAGATCAAATCAAAGGCATAAAAGTAGAGGTATGTGAGTTTTAGAATTAACCCAAGGACGTAAGATGAAAAAGGCAATACCGTAATATTGCAAATGCTATATTTATTAACGTGCTTTGCCATTTTGGGACATCATCAGAAATGTGTACCAAGGAAAAATACCTCTATCAGTTATGGTTGCGATGTTGAAGCACTGGGAACTGTGCACACAAGCAACACTAGCTGCATGTGGCAGCCCATTACGAACTCCTTGTGGTCGCCCTTGATGGGAAATTATACAACTGTTCAAGTGTTTGTAAGGCTTAAGGGACTTAACTGTGGGGTCATCAGTCCGTAAACTTAAAAACTACTTATGAACTATCTTATACTAAAAACGACACAAACGTCCATGCCCGAGGGATGATTCGAACCTCCGACGCGGCAGAACGCGCGGTCCGCAACGTGGCGCGCAAGACCGCTCGGCTAGTCCCGCGTAGCATAACAAGCGTTGTCGCTAATTGTGAAAAATGTTTGTGTCTGAAACAGGTACTGTAATTTAAAACATCTGTAATTCTTTAATGAAAGTCCAGCTCCAGTTGCATTTATTGGTGCTTTGCCCACACTACCGGTTTCGGCCTCTATGTTAGGCCGTTTCAAGTGTGACAAACGTTATGGCATAGAGAAAGCAACGTCAAGTTCTCTATGGCATAACGTCTGTCACACTCGAAAATGGCCTAACATAGAGGCCGAAACCGGTAGTGTGGGCAAAGCACCAATAAATTCAACTGGAGCTGGACTTTCATTAAATTGTACCACAGTTGCGGCAACAGCAAGCATCCAGTCATAATGAAACTAATAATCTGTAATTCTCCTACTTGTTTTAATTATGTTGGAACTATAGTGTAAATATCCGTTTCTTCTACAGATGATCCGATGAAGGCAACTGTATATTACCGAAACTGGTCATCCAGACAATAAAATAGCGATCTTCGCACCATTTGGTACTAATTAATTAAGATCGCCCCTTAAAACACGATGAAACTAATTAAATAATTGAGTTGATGGAGATTCATATTCGCAATTGCAAATACATCCACTTTATTTTTATGACATAAATACGTAGCCGTAATAGAATGGGAGTGAGCTACATTGTCAACTGTGCGCGTCGCGGCGGGCAGCAGTGACCGGGGGCGGGAGGCGGTGGGTGAATGGCCGTGGCGCAGGCGGCGGGGGGCGAGGGGCGTGGCGGCGCGCCGTGGCCCAGTTTCGGCGCAAGACAGCGCCCGGCCTAATTTGCAGCCGCGACGTGACGCAACAAGTGTGCGCGCGCTAATTTGGCCGAGAGAGAGTGAGCCAGCCGCGCTGCCGTGAATGAGCGGCCGGCGGCTGGTGGGGGCGGCGGCGGCGCATGCGCAGAGGTGCCCGCGCGCAGCGGAGCCGCCTGGCTCGTAATTAGACGGCGCGCTCGATAAGACGGCGCTCAGCTGAGCGCCACGGCCACCAGCTGCTCCGCACCTGCAGCAGACTTGCCACTGCCGCCTGCCCTGACGACAATCTCTACTTCCTACTGGAAAACGCGTAGCACTGCACCAATACTTAAATTTATCCATGTTATATGGATATTTCTTGAGGTCTGCGACTGTATTTTATCATACTTTTATGAAATAATTAGTACTGCATCAGTAACTTTTTACTAATATTTAATTAGCACGACGTGTTTCGGCAGCATACTGCCATCTTCAGGTGCATTATACAGTTATTTATACTAACATGTATGTCGTTCACTTTGTGTGCCAGAGAGGTTATGGATCGAACAATAGACCTAAAGAGGAGAATAATTCTGCTAAAGGATGTACATTACGTGTGTATGATGATGAGTAATTACAGTATTATGTTTAGTTACATTTGTTTGGTATTTTTCATATTTTGTGGTCTGTGTGCCAAAATATGAAAAAAAAAACAAATGTAACTAAACATATACTATAATTACTAATCATCATAAACACATAATGTACATTCCTAAACAGAATTATTCTCCTGTTTAGGTCTATTGTTCGATACATAACCTCTCTGGCACACAAAGTGAACCACAAACATGTATAAATAACTGTATAATGCACCTGAAGATGGCAACATGCTACCGAAACGCGTCTTGCCAATTAAATATTGGTAAAAAGTGACAGATGCAGTATTAATTATTTCATAAAAATACTGCAGTAATATATTTGCTATTTACGTCGTTGTCTCAGTTAATGTTGTTGTTCAAGAACAAGGTGGTCCATTGATAGTGACAGGCTAAGTATCTCAAGGAATTACCATCAAATGAAAAAAAATGATGATAATAAATATTTTCGAGCTTGAAGGAGGAAAACAGATGGCGCTATGGTTGACCCACCAGTTGGCGCTGCCATATGTCAAATAGGTATCCCCACATTTTATTACATATTCGAATAGTACGTAAAGATATAGGAAAGTTTTAGTTGGCGCACATTTTTCGCTTTGTGATAGATGACGAGGTAATATTCTCATAAAAACACCCGATATCAGTTTGTTACAATTGATTACTTAAATAAGCTTATCCAATAATAATTAGACGGAAAAATTTTCGTAGAAAAAGTGGAAGTCGTTTTTATTTATGGCTATTGTGGTCAGAATGCCCAACAAGCTTGTGCTATGTATATGGATCGTTATCCTGAAACACATCTTCCAAACTGGGGTTGGGTTGGGTTGTTTGGTTGGCATAGGAGGACTAAACTGCTAAAGTTATCAAATGTTTGTAGAGCTTATGGGACTTAACTACGGGGTCATCAGTCCCTAAACTTACAAACTACTTATGAACTAGCTTATACTAAGGACGGCACATATATCCATGCCCAAGGGAGGATTCGAACCTCCGACCGTAGTGGCCGTGCAGACCGTGACTGGAGCGCCTCAGTCCCCTCGGCCATCGCGGCCGGCCCAAAGTTATCAGTCCCCCGGTGGCTAGCGGAAGGAGTGGAGAGGGGAAGAATTGAGGATAGCAAAGTTGGGGAGGGGGAAAGGAAATCAGTCCGAGAAGTAAAGAAGGAAGGAAGACTGCATTAGCTCGCGGCCCCGTGCAAGGCACGCACGTACTCACGAAAGAACCGAGAACCACCTGGGGGGAATCTTCCAAGTTCCGGACGTGTTGTCGGATAGTGAATTTATTTAAAGGAATCGGAAGTGTTCAGCCATAAAACAAAAAGCAACCAAGAACTGCAACAAATTATAATGCCCAAATAAGTGTGTTAACTGCATTTGAGGCTAATCTGCACATCAGTAGCAGAGAAATTGACCGAGAATCGGGTATTTCAAAAACTTCGATTTTGAGAATTCTAGATCATCATACATTTCACCCTTAATCATATTTCTATGCAGCAGGATTTGCATGGTGTTGGTGAGTAAAATTGTGTGCATTATGTTTTTGAAAATTACAGCACCCTCTATCAAAACGCGAAAAATTATTCCAAAAATTACTTATTTATTTACATACTATTCGAATACGTAATAAAGATGGTAGCACCTATTTTTTACAAATGCTGTTTATATCAATTTGACTTATGGCAGCACCATATAGTGGGCCAACAGTAGCGACATCTGTTTTGCCCCTTCAAGATCGAAAAGTTTCGTTCTTCTTCTTTATCTCGTTATTATTATTATTATTATTATTATTATTATTATCGTTTGACGCTAATTTCTTGAGATATTTGGCCCGGTCACTATCAATGGGCCACTCTGTATATGATGTCGACATGTACGAAAGTTATAAAGAATCAATAAGGTAAATCAGTCAAAAATCCAAAGATTGGTTTCACCACGATCGTGCCTTACTAGGCGTGGTCCTGTTTGGAGGTGGTATGCCTTTGTATTCATCTGGCCACAGTAAGAAGAAGAAATCATTAGGAATTTACGAATTTACTTTCGTTTCAGGGTGATACGGGAACAGTATTACAACTATAGCTGACGTTAATGGCGAAAATTATACTGAGTAATCTCGTCTTGCGACTCATCCTTTCAGATAGCCCTCTTGAGCATCCAGCTGTATTTACTAACAATATACCTTTCACATATTGCGTACAGCTGTATTTATTTATTACTTCCGTATTTTCACCGAGCGAGGTGGCGCAGAGATAACACACTGGACTCGCATTATGGAAGACGGTGGTTCAAATCCACTTCCGGCCATCCCGATGAGACTTAACTGCGAGGTCATCAGTCTCCAAACTTACAAACTACTTATACTAAAAACGGCACAAACATCTATGACCAAGGGGGGATCCGAACCCCCGACGGGGAATGGCCTCGCGCATCGTAGCATAGCGCCTCAATGCACTCGGCCGCTCCGCCGCGGCGAGCGTGAGCTACGCCTCTAATGACCACGCTGTCGACGGGACGTCGGCACAACCAAACGTGCGTCCTTTTCTTTCCTTGTGTGTCTGATATGGATAGATTCCAATCGATAAAATATGAATGACGTCGGAGAGAAAATGGCTACGTGTGTCCCCCAGAAGCAAAGAGATACGAGTAAAATAAAATGATGGCTTTTCTGTAACTGCAGAGCAGCTACGTCAGCAGTTCCAGTGACAGCGGCAAACGAAATTTGGACGCTTCGATTTTCGATTTCCGAAGACGGCGACTGACAGGAAAGTGGCAACCCGTCTGCTTCTCTCGTTCCAGCGCCGTGTATCAGGCGAACTGCCGGCGCAGGAAGCGGCAAAACTGCGTCCCGCGTTGTTACAAAATGTTCAAATGTTTGTAGAGATTATGGGACTTACCTAAGGGGTCATCAGTTCCTAAACTTACAAACTACTTACGAACTAGCTAACACTAAGGACGGCACAAATATCCATGCCCGAGGGGGGATTCGAAGCCCCCGCGTTGTTACACACGACGACCAGGAATGAAATGCTCATAGCTCGCTTACGGTATCTACTGGACTCCGCCACAATCGCATCGTTGTCCTATCTGAGACCGAGTGCCGTCTCAGAATTTAAACCGTAATCTACTTTCCTTGTTTCTTTCCAGTAACCTCATCGTAGATGAGATTTTAAACTACAATCTAAATAAGAGTTGTAACAAGATGTAATTTTTAGGAATTTCCTACGATTCAGAATTACTTTCTTTTCAAGATGATACGGCAACAGTATTACAACTATTACTAACGTTAATGGCCCAAAAGTATACTGAGGAAGTTTCCCTGCAACTCATCTCTTCAGACAGCCCTCCTGAGCATCCAGTTGTATTTACTAATAATATTGTTCACTTATTCCGCACAGCCGCATTTTTTTTTTTTTTTTTTTTATTTATGACTTCCGCATTTTCACTGCGTTACCTATTTCGAGGTTATACAGGGTGAGCCAAACAAAAGTGGCGTTAAGAACAGAGTTCCGGAGTACAAAGGAACCCAGCAGAGGAAAGGAGACACAGTATTGGCGCGTCTATAGCAGATACTGAAAGTGATCACCATTCATCTCCTGGGGTCTGGGCAGCGAGTCGGAAAGTGGATCAAAGCTCACTGCTGCATATGCTGCCATCTTATCTGAGATATTCTACGGCAGTTCTTCAAGACTATCAGGGTGCTTTGATACCCGTTACACCTGAGGATCCCCACACAAAGGGATCGCACACTGACCAGGTAAGATAACGTGGATGGCTATCTTGAGCCACGACCAGCGTGACCTCTCATACAGGGGCGGATCCAGGGCTGGAAGGGAGAGAAGGAGGGGCGGTGGTGAAAGAATTCTCATCGTCAGCTAAACGTTGGCTCAGTAGAAAGTCTCTAGTACCGGCCATCCCCTTTTACCCCACGCCCAATCAAACAAATGTCACAGTTTTGAAGACTCAGTGTAGGTTAGCGCCGGTGGCGACACCTACAACATGCTAACATGAGGATAGTTTCCAACCGATTTGTCATACACAAACAGCAGTTCACCGGCGTTGCCTGGTGAAACGTTCTTATGATGCCTCGGGTAAGGAGGAGAAATGCGCACCATCACGTTTCCGACTTTGATAAAGGTCGGATTTTAGCCTATCGCGATTGCGGTTTATCGTATCGCGACATTGCAGCTCGCGTTAGTCGCGATTCAATGTCTGTAAGTAGAATATGGAATCAGTGGGTGGGCAATACGGAACGCCGTGCTTGATCCTAAAGGCCTCGTATCACTAGCAGTCGAGATGACTGGCATCTTATCACCTTGGCTGTAACGGATCGTGTAGCCACGTCTCGATCCCTGAGTCAACAGATGGGGACGTTTGCAAGACAACAACCATCTGCACCAACAGATCGACGACGTTTGTAGCAGCATGGGCAATAAGCTCGGAGACCATGGCTGCGGTTACCCTTGACGCTGCATCACAGACAGGAGCGCCTGCGATGGTGTACCCAATGACAAATCTGGGTGAACGAATGGCAAAACGGCTTTTTTTTTTTTTTTTTCGGATGAAACGAGGTTCTGTTTACAGCATCATGATAGTCACATCTGTGTTTGGCGACATCGCGGTTAACGCACACACGAAGCGTGTATTCGTCATCGCCATACTGACGTATCGACCGGCGTGGTGGTATGGGGTGCCATTGGTTACACGTCTCGGTCACCTCTTGTTTGTATCGACGGTACTTTGAACAGTGGCCGTTACATTTCAGATCTGTTACGACCCGTGGCTCTTCCCTTCATTCGATCCCTGCGAAAACCTACATTTCATCAGGACCGCGTGTTGCAGGTCCTGTGCGGGTCTTTCTGGATACGGAAAATGTTTAACTGCTGCCCTGGCCAGCACATTCTCCAGATCTCTCACCAATCTAAAGCGTCTGGTCAATGGTGACCATGCAAATGGCTCGTCACAATACGGCAGTCACTATTCTTGATGAACTGTGGTATCGTGTTGAAGCTGCATGGGCATCTGTACCTGTACACGCCGTCCAAGCTCTGTTTGACTCTATGCCCAGGCGTATCAAGATCGATATTACGGGCAGAGGTGGTTGTAGTGGGTACTGATTTCTCAGGATCTATGCACCCAAATTGCGTGAAAATGTAATCACATGTCAGTTGTAGTATATTTGTCCAATGAATACCCGTTTTTCATATGCATTTCTGCTTGGTGTAGTAATTTTAATGTCCAGTAGTGTACAAAGTATGTCAGTTCCATGCGGCGGACCTAACCACTACAATAACAACGGGAAACAATGAATTGGAGGTGTGATCATACCTCAGAAACAGCCGGTTGCGTTTGTTGGTATTGAAACACACGATGATCAGTACCAACTTGTGCCATCCAGCTGTTTCTGAGGTATGTTAAGGCCCCCAATTAATTGTTTCCTGTTGTTGTAGTAGATAGGTCCGCGGTATGAAACTGACATATTGTGTATACTTTCCCAGTTACAGTGTTCTGATGATTCGCCAAAAGCACGAAACGCGTTAAAAATAATGAATATCATAATCGCAACAGAGACTGCTTTTCAGTACAAACTCTGGGAGACGCCATCTAGAGGCTTCGGCAGGTTGTTGTCGCCGGGCTACTAACCGCAGCGTGTGCTCGCTTTTCGCTCGATCGGCAAATTTCTGCGCCGCCCGTAGGAAACAGAGACGAAAGCCGCGAACGGCTGACAAGTGGATTATCCGGCAGTTTGCTCCCTCCTGGCGCGGCATTAAATTAGAAGTCTCGCGGAAGGCAAATTTGCGCTGGCGCCGGCGCTGCGGTGCGGAGCCTCGGGAGTCGCTGCGTTTGTTCCGTGTCGCCGCGGCCCGCCGGGAGTTATTGTATTGGGAGATATCGACTGAGGCGGCCATCGCGCGCGACACACGCGGGGATGTGGTTGCCATGGCGATGTGACGTCAGGCGCCGCACCGCGGGGGAGGGCAGCGCCGCCGTCAACCTGCATCACGGCGCGCCGGGGCGGGGGGGGCGGGGGGGGGGGAAGCGGGGGGAGGGGAGGGGCGGGGGGAGGGGGCGAGGGCGCCGGGGATGCGGGTTTGGCCGGGGAACTGTAGCGTCGCGACAACTCGCTTCAAACAAGCTCGTGGCTCAACAGCGGAGAAGCACTGCGATTTTGTTTTTCGAAATCTCGAAAATTGTAATTACAGAACTATCAGTTTAATAAGTTCAAATGTTCAAATTTTTGTATAGTCTATGGGACTTAACTACGGGGTCATCAGTCCCTAAACTTACAAACTACTTATGAACTACTTACGAACTAGGACTTCACAAATATCCATGCCCGAGGGGGATTCGAACCCCCGACCGTAGTGGCCGTGCAGACCGTGACTGGAGCGCCTCAGTCTCCTCGGCCACCGCGGCCGGCAGTTTAATAAGTCTTCGTTATAAAGCAATAACACAGAATCTTTACAGAAGAACGGAAAAGAATGTATAAATTGACCTCTGGGAAAATCAGTTTCGATGCAGTACAGCAGAGTGGCGAAAACTCGGCACTGGGTAACCCGACAGTCCGGATAAATCGGCCACACGCCCTGGAATTGTTCCGTGCTCGCACAATGCAGGATAGTACTGAAATGGTAGCGTGTGGCAGTTGCAGGCTATGTATGGGCCCAGTAATCATCTTTTCTTGTGCCACCTTCATTCTATTTAAGCATCCTTTGAGTTTGTCGGGCCCGGTGGTCTTGGGGTAAAGCGCTCAACTGGAAACCGAAGGGTTGCGGGTTCAAATGCCGGTCGTATCTCTGATTATTTCAGTCTGCGTTTTAACCCATCCTTCACCTCTCAACGATGTGAGGAGTCGCCAGAAACGACACGTGGTTCGGATTCTACGTTGAGCTGTAGGTCCCCTTTCCCCGGTTGGATAACTGGGGTAGGCTAGGGACACGCAAGTAGCCGAAGTGGCGTCCAATTAAAAGACTTGCACCAGGCCAATGAGCCACACGAAATTATTATTATCCTTTGAGTTTCATTAATGCAGTATGTAGACGCTTTTTCATACTAAAAACAGTCTTGATGGAAACTACGGGAGTGTATTTTTTCAACGTGTCGTTTAAAATCAGCTTGGGCATGTGGACAATAATGAACTTGGTTTCAGCAAACATCCATCACACAAAGGTAACGTTTCATTGGCAGAAGTATTCGAAGATGCAGCAGCTCCACCAAAGAGACTGCCTACATCACAATTGGGCGTCCTCTCCTGGAGTACTGTTGCCCAGTGTGGGACCCTCGCCAGGTGGGACTGACGGAGGACATTGAGAAGGTTGAGAGAAGGGCAGCTCGTTTTGTTTTATCACTTTACAGATGGGAAAGCGTCACGGAAATGTTGCACGATTTGAGGTGGAAATCATTAAAAGGACTTCGCTATTCGTTGCATCGAGTTCTATTTGCGAAATGTCAATCGCCGACTTTTACTTCTGAATGTGAAAATATTTTGCTAGCATCCACCTACAACGGGAGACATGACTACCCCAATAAAATAAGAGAAATCAGATCGAAAACGGAACGATTTAAGCGTTTTTTCATCCCGCGCGCTATTAGAGAATAGAACGGTAGAGAAAGGTTATGAAATTGGTTAATGAACTCTCTGCCAGGCACTTAAATGTGATTTTCAGATTATCTATGTACCCGTAGACACGCGTGACGGGGCCGCGTGCACATAATAACACAACGATTGTAATTACAGGAGTTATATGTGCTAGCAGTTCAATGTGGCTTACAGAGTATTTATGTAGATATACAAAGGCAAACTTACGGTTATAACTTTCATAGTTTTCACAAAGGCGTTTCACAATTTTGTGTGGAATACTGTCTACCAAATTCTGAAGGTATCAGCGGTAAAACATGATGAACAAAAAGACATATTCAATTTGTTCAGAAACCAAACATCAGTTAATACGAGTCGAATGGCATGAAAGGGACGAAGTGGTTAAAAAGGTTGACAAGGCAGTGCAGGCATTCAGTTAGCGTTGTAGCTTTTCCCAAATGTTTTTCAATCTGTGCACTGAAGAAGCTGTGAAGGAAAGTAAGGAGAAATTTGGAAACGGAAAAAAGTAGTCTCGCATATGCGGATGACTTAGTTGTCATGTCAGATGCGATTAAAAGGTTGCAATTTAATATTTCAGAGGTAGATCAGAGATGTAAGGGCTGTGCTATGAAGATCAGCACATCCAAAACGAACAAAACGAAAGTGGGAAAGAGATTAATCATATTGAGTGCAAATATGAGGAACAAAATTAGAGCAGTTGGACAGTTTCAAGTACTTAGGATATTTTTCTTTCAGGATAGCAAAATAGTGAAAGAACTGGAATCAAGGTGTAGCAAAGCTAATGCAGTGAACGCTCAGCTACGAAGTACTCTACGAAGGAAGTTAGTACCAATACTAAGTTAGCAGTGCAGAGGTCGATATTTCGACCAGATTTCTTGTACGGGAATGAAAACTGGGTGGATATAGGTATACTTAATAATAAGGTTGACGCTATAAATATTAAAAGTAGCAAGGATGATTGCACAGACTAGTGAATGGGGACAATGACAAGAAAGTGTCCATAATGAGGACATCGAAGAATAACTGGGAATGAATAACCTAGGTGAAACAGAACGAACAGGCTTAGATGGTGGGGTCATGTTACACACATGGGAGAAGCAAGGTTACCTAAAAGACTCATGGGTTCGACAGTGGAAGGTAGGAGGAGCAGATGTAGAACAAAGGGGAAAGTACTTAGATTCGATCAAGAATGGTTTTGAAGTAATGTGCTTGACATCAGACGAGACATGAATTTTAGGATTGAAGAGGGGGATTATGAAGGAATTTTATGAGGGAGACAATGCTCCAGACTGAACGCTGAAAGGTATAAGTAATCTTAAATGTTGTTGTTGATGATGATTAAACTTCTGGAAGAACAAATAAAAATTTTGCGGTTGGTCGATGACTTTGTAATTTTGTAGCAGACAGTAAAATACTAGGAAGAGAAGTTGAAAAAAGTGTAAAGGAGGATACAGTTGAATATTAACAAGAGGAAAGCTAGGGTAATGGAATGTAGTCGAATAAAATTAAGCGATGCAGACGAAGTTTGAATAGGAAACGACGTGCTAAAACAAGCAGTTGAGTTTTGTTGTTTGTGCAGTGAAATAACTTATGATGAATGGAATAGTGAAGATGTTTAATGCAGAATACAATGGGGAGCAAAGCATTTCAGAGGGGAAAAAATCTGTTAACATAGAATATCAATTTAACAACTAGGAAGTCTTTTCCTGAGGTTTTTGGTAGGACTGTAGCCTTGTATGGGGGATGAAATGTGAACGATAAACTGGACAGACAAAAAACGCATTAAAGGTTTTCAGAGGTGGTGTTGCAGAAGAATAGTAACCATCAGAAGGGTAATTCGCACATATAAGGTGGAGGTACGGAACAAAATAGAGGTAAAAAGAAATGTCTTGCATATCTTGACTAAAACAACGGATTGATTGGTAGGGCACACTATCACTCATGAAGAAATTGTCAATTTAGTATTTGTGGAGAAGATGAGGGGTAAACATCACAGGTGGGAATCAAGAATCTTTTTCATAGATGAAGAGGCTTTCACATTTTCACAGCATAGAGTAGTGCGGAGAACAGTATCAAACCATTCTTCGCTCTGAAGGCTACAACATTCTAAAAAATAAGATTTGCCTAAGATCACTTAAAAATCTTTAATACCGTTTTTGACAGAGCTATGCTACCGTCATCAGATCTTGTACATTAATCATAAAAGTTTATGATTTCTGAAGTCAGTCAGTGGCATTGCGTCATCCTACAGTAAAATGTAGACAGGAAAATCAGCGTGTCAAGTAAAAAAGCCATAAATAAATAAAAATACAAATCGTTTTATGCTGATAACACAGAATACTTAACCACTTTACATCGCAGTGGCGAAGAGATTTTTTAAATTATTGAAACACACTGTGATAGATCTGGAAACATTTCGAGAAAAGTAGGTATCTATTCTGCGAGGAACCATAACCCTAAGTCCTGTCCAGTTATGATATGGTTTGTTCCGTATTTTTTACTATTGCGTTGACAAATATATTACTAACATTCTACAACAGTGTACGAGATTCTTAGTCCCTTTTACGATAGCTTCCTCTGTAACACACACTTCCTGTGAGATACGGGGTAACTTTATGGCTTAATCTGTCGTGTGCAAGGAGATGAAGATTTACTCTCCGTGCCCTTTCCAAATTTGTATATCGTTAAGAACATGTTTACTTCGCGGAGTTCCTGAGGTCCCGTAACAGCTGTTTATTAGCGTTCATTGTATCGCGGGGGAGACGGGATTATGTGTGCATAAAGCAGATGTACACCGACCTTAAGAGGCATGAGGGGTGGGAGCAGTGGCGGATGCCTCCGCAGTCAGACCAGTACCGCGTGCGTCATGACCCCTGGTCAAGTGCACGCTGGCCCGTTGCTACCGAGTTATGACGCCTTCTCGTGTCGGAGAAAATTTCATAACGTAATTTCCTTAAACAGCCGCCCTAACGCGGCTTTTATTACACTCCGTAACACCATTTACAGCTTACGACATTTTATGGGGGCAGAGGGAGTTTTATAAAACGTTAACTCCCAACTTTCACGCTAAGTAGAAAGTCGCTGCCACTTATCGTAAGAGAAGATAATTTTAAAGACGCTGAACAGATGAAGGGCGATGACGGGAAAACTGCTGTTCTAATAAGCGTCAGTGGTTACCTCATTTTATAACGAAATTGATGTTTCACGCACTCGTGTAACATTCTGAAATGAATTCTGCAATATTTTGAGCCATAATAGCGATACTCTGGTTATTAAATATTATACACTGATGACTTTGACATGCTGAAAAATGACAAAAGTCCATTAGGTACACAATGATACCGAATTTCACATTGGCATATATAACTCTTTTAATTACATTCGTTCTGTTACTTATAGCATTAAGATGTAGTGAACGACCAGAAGAAAGTAATAATGAACTGATCTTCAGAACAAACAGACTGAAGTTTTGTCCACTTTATATCTTCAGGATCCATTACCGCCATTTATACCCATATTTCTCCAGTTTCCTAAGAGAATACCTACAGAATGATATGCCCGAAAGCCTGTAATTTGTCACTTTATTCGCTGACCGTTTCTGCTATATTTATTACTATCAGGTCTACTTTATTATAAATACCTAAAACATTCGTCTTTATGATGGCCCTGTATTTCATTAGTGCTTTTCCTAATCTTTTCCATTTTATGGTGTAATCCTTGAACTCGCGTGCACTGGAAAACATTAGATAATAAAGAATTTTCCACATATACGTCTGCGTGTACTGTAATTTGCTTGCTGCATTCCATCTTCGACCGGTTGGAAAGTCATATGAATGGCTGAATATGGAATTACGTAAGCGAGAGTTCTAAGGCGCCTTGCTGCGCAACATGCAGTAGCCTGCCGTCGGAGGTTTGAGTCCTCTCTCGGGCATTGGTATGTGTGTTTCGTTACGTTAGTTTAAGTAGTTTGTAGGCCCAGATGACCACAGTAGTTAAGTCCCATAGATTTACAAACAACTGAACATTTCTGAATTTACAGTTACAACTCGCTGTTTGCAATGTAACGAGGAGAGGGCATGTTAACAGTGTGCTACAGCTCTGTCATCGACCAGAATAATGCTCTAAAGACGTACAAGAGACATAGCACTTGGAGCACTTATACAGGCTGTAAATGATAACTGTTTACAATGTTCACATGTTTGTAAAGCTATGGGACCAAACTGCAGTGGTTATCAGTCGCCAGAGTTACAAACTCATTAAATTAACTTATACTACAACACCACCACACACACAAGGGAGGACTCGGACCTCCGACGGAGAGAAGACGCGCACTCCGCAGCAGGGTGCCTTAAAGCGCACGGCCAATTCCGCGCGACAATTACTGTTTACAGTGTATCGCAGTGGTGTAGGTGAAATCGAGACGAAAAAATTTATATAAGCATACTTGTACACTAGAAATCCGCGAAACATTTTCAAGTCTGCCTATGGTATAATTAAGCGTGCCATGCGAGATTTTGGGTAGCAATCTCTTATTCGTGCACACACAAAATGATTTTTGCGTAATTATTACCTCGAAATACTGTGGACTTTAACAGAATATTCTTACCGATGAAACAACTGTTGTAAAAAGGGTGCCGTTTGTATCTAATTGTAAATGTAATTAGTTTTTGCGTGACGTTTCTTTCTTTATTACCTTCGCCGCGACGGAATACACGTGCGCGCTGCGGCGCCCTGCTACTGTGCGCAGTTCCACGACGGAGGTTCGAGTCCTCCCTCGGGCATGGGTGTTTGTTGTTCTTAGGATAAGTTAGTTTAAGGAGTTTGTGCGTTTAGGGACCGATGACCACTGCAGTTAGTCCTATTACTTTACCAACATTGGAACATTTCTTTATTACCTTCTTAATAGAGTTTATATTAATAATGGTAGCTAAATCCGACTAAACCGGCGGTGTAAGAAAGCTATAGGATAAAATCCTCGCGCGAAGTGTAGTAACATGTAAATAGGTATTGTTTACACTCCGTATATATTAACGCCCGCAAAAATTAGGGATTATTTATTGAACGTCTCTCGAGGCATTTATTTGTCTTTTACTGGAATAATAGCGCTTTCACTGTTCTAGTACGATAATGTAGACATCCACAGCGTAAAGTGAGGCGTACCGTACTCGTGCAAACACTTAAGTATTGCTTTGAATATCAAGGCAGGCGCAAATGTTTTAAAGATGATCGGATGTCGAACAACGAATCGAGGAATTGTTTATCTTCTAATCTACAACTTAACGTTGACAACTCGTCGTACTTTATTGTTTTAGACACATCTGTGCGTTAAACATTGCAAACCTGCACACACAGTTTGTATCGATGCGAGAGTCTGTTGAGTTGCCATAACATCAGGCCGCTTACGTGAGGCGGCTCAAGCTGTGCGTAGCAGCCGGGCGGCAACACCGGACTGTGACGTATGCAAAGCACGCCTAATTGTGATGTAAAGCAGCGCGCCGCCGGCAGCTTGCCGAACTACGCCGAGCGCCTGTCTTCTTGCGCAGGCCGTATTGTAAGGACGTCCAGCTGCGACGTCAGCAAACATGTCAGCAGTGAACGTGGTCATGAACTGTTAGCGACTTCTTTTCGGGCCTGCAAAATTTGTTTCAATCTACATATCTTCCTCTTGACAAAGTTAATCCACACCAGGTGGTACTGAGAAAGTTCAGAGATGGGCAGCTCGTTTTGTAGTAACGCGATTCACGTTTAGTTTGGCAGCTACAACCGTTCTAAGTTTCGGGGGCGGAGGCTGAGATAGCGCAGCTAACTGACCCAGTGGATAGCCCCTGGAGCACCCTTACAAACACTTACAAAGGTTTGTAAGTGAAGATGATTGAATGGAAGACAAAACTTTAGAGTGTAGACAAATGAAGTGATATAATAACGTAGGGTTTTCGCGGTCATTATTGTTAAAATTAAAATTCTTCTGAGGTATTTGCCGCATCATGGTGATATATATATATATATATATATATATATATATAATCGCAAAAAAAATATATATATATATATATATATATATATATATATATATATATATATATATATATTTTTTTTTTTTTTTTTTTTTTTCCGAACGTTTCAGATCCGTTACAGGAGCCTAGTTCAGGATGTACTTACTTGTTTCCTCCTGTGTTTGTCTTATACATCCTATTCTGTCCCACGGGTAGCTCCAATTGGTTGAAATTTATTAGCGGGAAGGGAAGGAATAACTTTATTGGTGCTTGCATTGGTGTTTCTGATACGTGGAAATACGGGAGAAGATGCGATTATTGGTGTTTACATCGGTGGTTCTGATTGGTGGAAGATGGGCACTCTTGACATCGTAGCAGCAACATCACTACTCAGAAGAACTAGACCCACCAGGAAACTTCGCTTATTGCCGTTGTTGGCTAAAAGCGTACACCTTCCTGTTTCCCACCTATCAGAACCACCGATGCAAACACCAGTAAGCGCATCTTCCTTCCGTATTTCCACCTACCAGAAACACCAAAGCAAGCACCAATAAAGGCATTCCTTCGCTCCCTGCTACAAAAAATTCACCAGATGTACACGTAGGTACAGAATGGGCCGTATAAATAAAAACACAGGAGGAAACCAGTCAATGTTCTCTGATGAAAGCTCCTGTAACGGATTCGAAACGTTGGAGAAATGTATCATGACGCGACAAATAGCTCAGAAGAATTCAATTTTATTTGACATGATGCTAACCGGTCCTACCGAGAAGCGCTGTCCTACAGTGCATTTCATAAAGATTGACCCTTGACTTTGAACTCGTTTTCTGGTCGCACCTCAGGCCGAATATCGGTGTTTTATACCTCGCCGGAATCGTTGAAATGTCTACTTTTATTTGGTGTATGAGTATTACATTTTATTTGAAAAGGGGGCAACATACACGGTAATATTTAAGAGAAAGCGTGTTTTTTTCTGGCTTTATTCGGCGAACTTTAACTTTAAAGGGTGTACAGAAATCAGAGCATAATTAGAGAAAGGTTTCCTATGCACAGTTTAAAGATCGGACCTTGTTCTATTTACAGACGGAGTTTCGTTATTTTCTGATTAGTCGTTTTGTCCTAATAATAGTAGGCGTAGACTGCTGTAGTTCGCCTAATGATGATACGTATTAACAAGACGAAAAGGGTAAATGCAAGCTCTCTCCTTGCCTTTCAGAGCTGTTATATTTTTAGTCTCATAAATCTACACCAAGCGCAAATATCACATAATTAATTTATTCGCTTTTTCGTTCTTACGCGCTACGTGCTCGCGTGTGCTGTGTTGCCGTTCTTCGCAGTTAAATAGGCGCTTCTGGCGCATTGCAACAATGGCGGCGCGCTGGTGTGGCAACTACGCGCCGCAAAAGCGTCGCTTATACTGCAGCCACTAATGCAGTTGCTTTACAAACTCTTAACTGACAAACACGGAGACAATATATTAGTAATGACATCCAATGTGACCAACACAGGTTCAAGCTTAACAGCAGTGCTCTTTCCGTCTCAATAGCTACAATGGTAAGTTTAATCGCAGCTTCTTGCGTTTTACATTATACCGACGAAACGACCTATCAGAAAATAACGAAACTCCGTCTGTAGATAGATCAAGATTGGATCTTTAAACTGCGCAAAGGAAAGCTTTCTCCTATTTTACGGTCTGATTTCTGTGCATTCTTAAACTCGAAATTCGCCGACAAAAAAGCCAGAAAAAGCACGCTTTCTCTTAAATATTAGAGCGTGTGTCGTCCCCTTTTCAAATAAAATGTAATATTTATACAACAAATAAAAGTAGACATTTCAACGATTCCGGCGAGGTATAAAACATCGATGTTCGCCGCGCCATGTGACCAGAATATGAGGTCAAAGTGAGGGGTCAATCATTATGAAATGGGCAATAGGGTGCGACTGCGGCTGATGCATCTGGGTCGGTATACACTGACGTAGCGACTTGGTGCCCGCGCCCGACCAGAAGGCAACGGACGGCTGGTGAGAGCGAGTCGCACGCGTCGCGTCGACCTGAGGCAGGCAGCGGTTCAGGGGTGGCGGCGGCGGCAGCGGAGGCACAGTTCTAGCCTCCTCAGCTGCAAACAGCCCAAACGGATTTAAATACGCGCAAGACAAAACGGGCGGGACGCGGCGGCCCTGGCCCCGGAGGAGGACAGCAGAAAGGGCGCGCGACAGGGGCGCGTTTTTGTCGCTAACGAGGCCCGCGCATTTGAATACGCTACCTGGGCCGCTGCTTTACATCACAATTAGGCGCGCTTTGCATACGCGCAACGGCTGGCCCGGCGCCGCGCTCTGCAGGTGTGCCCCTGGCGAGGATTCCGACGCCGCAGCCTCTGCAGCCACACGCCGGCGACGCCTCCAGCCCCACTGGCGCACGTCAGGGGCTCTGCGGCTCCCCAAACCTCTCACTCTTTGGTTCCTGCCTGGAAGTCACAGGCCAACCACGCCGCGAGGTGTCTACGACGTCAGTGGTGTATACTCTGAGGTGTCAAAAGCCACGGGGTAACGACGTGCACAGAGTCAGTTGGAGGTAGTAATGTGCGTAAGATAAAGCAATCAACAATTTGAAGATGATATGAACACCAAAGAGCTTTACTACGAACGGTCCTGGTTAGAGGTGTACGGCGTCGCCTTCCTGCGACCTTGGAACTGACTTACTGAGATGTTGATAAGGAGACTCACATCTGCATATAGGGTGTTTCACTAAGTTCAAATGTCTGTAAACCTGTCGGACCAAACTGTGTGGTCATCAGTCCGTAGCTTACAAACTACTTAAACATAGGTAAACTAACCTACGGACAACACAAACACCCATGCCCCAGGGAGGACTCGAACCTCCACGGCGAGCAACCGCGCGCTCCGCAGCGAGACGCTTTAGACCGCTCGGCTACTCCACCGCGGCATTTACTAAGTGTGTTTGCCTCTGTAACTTATAAAATAATAGTTGACGGGAAATTTTAATGCGGTAGGTCAACACAAGAAATGTTACACTTTCTACGGAGCTAAGAACATAGTTTATTGTATTATTCTCCAAAGAGTTACACCACAAAGATATAATTTTTTTAATGGAACAACAGTTTTTTCTGTCGTGTGTCGGATTCCTTGAAACCAGCTGCGTCCAAATCAATTTAAACTACATTCCTATCACTGTTAGTTTTGGAGCTACAACCCTTCAAAGTTTCAGGGGCAGATACCACAAACGCTGCACATAATGCAATGCGCCTTCTAAATGTGGTGCGGCCGAGTTGTAACATCGCCGGTGTCACGTAGCGAGAAGCTTCCTCGATTCGTTGTTAGACTGCCGACTGTCGCCGCACACGGCCGTATACCCGACAGTTGGAGCCACACAAACAACCGGGGCTCAATATACCACAGTTACTGACATCGGATGACGATGGCATACACGAACAAGGAGTACGTTGACATGTTGCTGATGCTCGGCGAGTGCCGACATGACCCACTGAAGCAGCCTCGGCGTATGCCGTGAGATATCCTAGGCGAAGAGCCCCGGCAGCCATTACGTAGTTTAAATTGATTTGGACGCAGCTGGTTTCAACGAATCCAATGCACGATTAAAAAAAATTATTGTTCCATTTAAAAATTATATCTTTGTGCTCTAACTCTTTGGAAAATGATACAATAAACTATGTTCTTAGCTCCGCAGAAAGTGTAACATTTCTTGTGTTGAACTACCGCATTAAAATTTCCCGTCACCTATTATTTTATTAGTTACAGAGGCAAACACACTTAGTGAAACACTATGTACATACTCCACAATCCACCGCAAGGTGTGTGGCGGAGGGTACACTGTACCACTACTAGGCAATTCCTCTTCTATTCCACTCTGTACGAGCCCTAATTCCTCTTGTCTTTGTGATAGTTATGTGAAATGTAAGGAGGCGGCGGGACGATCGTTCTACACTCATCTTCAAATTCCGGCCCTTTAAATTTCCTCAACAGAATTTCTCGAAAGAACCTCGTCTTTCCTCCAGCGATCGCCACTTGAGTTCCCGGAACATTTCCGTGACACTCGCGCATTGGTCGAACCTACCAGCAACAAACCTAACTGCGCGCCTCTGAACTGCATCCGTTCTTCCTTTAAACTGATCTGCTGTCGGTCCCAAACATTTGAGCAATGTTCGAGATGTGGTCGTACAAGCGTTTTATATGCGGTCTCCTTTACAGATGAAGTACATCTTCCCAAAATTCCCCCAATAAACCTAAGTTGGCTGTCCGCCTTACAACTGTCATTACATGTTCCTTCCATTTCATATCGCTCTGCAATGTTACGCCTAGATATTTGAAAGACGCGACTGCACCAAGAAGATCACTACTGATGCTATATCCGAACATCGTGGGATTGTTTTTCCTGCTCACGTGCATCAACTTACATTTTTCTACATTTAGAGCCAGGTGCCATTCTTCACACCAACTAGAAATTTTGTCTAAGACATCGGGTATGCTATTTCAGTTATTTGAAGACGATACCGTCCCATACACCACAGCATCATCAGCAAATAGCCTCAAATTACAAGTTACTCTGTCCATCACATCATGGGTCATATCACACTATATTGCACTCATGGAAGAATGGCCAAATATCACCCAAGAGCTGATTCATACTGTCCAGTGTAACTACATCGGCCGTCCGAGGTGATCACACACCATTTTGGAGGGAAACGAGAATAACTCTTTCACTCTTATGGCAGTCCCGTGGTGTCTCTCCGCGACACCGTTTAGCCAGCATAAACTGAATGGAAGTTTCTAACACATTTAGATACAGTACTTCTAGAGAATTCGAAACTTTCGATGTTCCTACTTCTCTTCTGTGAGAGAAGGTAAGTGAGGTGAGAGTAGATAACCGTGGTGACGGAGGAGGGAGAGTGACGTGGAAATAATCGGTGAATTCTGAAAGTAGGTACGAAACCCAAACGAGCCGCTAGGAATGGCCGCGTGGTCTAAGGCGCCATGCTGCGGACTGGACGACAGTTGTCGCCAGAGGTTCGAGTCCCCTCACGGGCATGGGTGTGTGCGTTATCCTTAGTGTAAGTTAAAGTAGTTTGTAAGTGCAGGGACTAAAGATCATTGCAGTTTGGTCCAATGGGTTTACATACATTTGATTTGAATCCTAGACGAAGAACAGGTATTACCGGCTGTCGACAGCTGTCAGTCCAGTACATCGTCCACCTCAGACCACTAGATTAGGTCTCAGATATTTCCTTACGCACTGTTCGTGAAAAGATATATCTTGATCATCCATCTTCAGAAGCCTATAATTATTCCCGCGATAAGTCCCCTTTTAACTTTGCCTGCTAAGTGCCCTTTCCCCGTGTCAGCATAAAGCCTTAATAACAGAGCTTATTTGTGGATTCTCCGACCAGTTTTGAGCCAATAACGACGTGATTACCGGAGGCCGTTCGCCACAACAGTTTTAAACCACAGGCAGGCAGGCAGGGAGCCCTCCCGTCTGTGAACACGCACGCGACCGGCTGCGCTGAGCGGGCATATGCCTGCGGCCTATCTGCATATGAAGAGGGCCTCGGGTCCCGAAATGCGCTGGCAGCAGGGAGACTTCTCCAGGCACCGCGAGCCGTTTGACGTGTAGTGCCCTTGTTCGCCTCTGTAAGCCGCTCCGGGGAGCGGCACCGTTCAGTCCAGGTCGCTGGCAGCGGCTGTTTGCATACCAAAGTAAGTGGCTTGCCAGTTGAATTTGGACCTCTACGGGGACCGTTTTATTAGCTCGAGAGGGAAACATTGTGCGCGAGGCTGAAAAAGAAAAAAAAATCTGGTACTAAAACACCTCAGTGAGCAACAATTCGGTGCTCCGTAATTCCGTGTCAATAACAGAGTGGCACAGTGCAGTAGACATCGGCGGTTGATTCAGTGTTATTTGTGTTTCACACTGTTACACACTTTCGTTCAGCGATATACGAGGGTGGTTTTGATAAGTTGATAAGTCTGGTAAATTTGTAAGAACCGAGAGGGGAATTTTGGGCAAGCCTGATATTTCCAACGGATATTACAGCAAGTTTCGAACGGCAGCTGTTATTAGTTGATTGTTGCCTGTCAGCTGAAATCGTAACTGAGTAGTTAGTTCTTTAGGATGGAAAAAAATGAATTTGGTGTGGTCATTAAACAATTTTATTTGAAGGGTTAGACAGCGGCATAGATCAAATCTGAGTTGGATGAGGTCCATATAGGTTCTGCACCAACATCGAATTTGTGTTTGTTTGTGTAGCTTATGGGACTTAACTACGGGGTCATCAGTCCCTAAACATACAAACTACTTATGAACTAGCTAACACTAAGGAATGCACAAATATCCATGCCCGAAGGGGGGGGGATTCCAACCCCCGACCGTAGTGGCCGTGCAGACCGTGATTGGCGCGCCGCAGTCCCCTCGGCCACCGCGGCCGGCTCAACATCGAAGACCAGTTATTTTTGGATCTAAGGAAACGCGACGTAAACTTCAAGTAAAGAGATGAGACAACTAAATTTTGTTCTGCCTCACAAACAAGTTACAATTGTAAGCAATATTTCAATAAAATACATTACCATATGTATATTGTGATTGAAATATCAGCTGATCATGTAATTGTTTTGACCCCTCAGGGGGCTCACGGTAGACTTGCGGCCGCGGTGGAGTAGCCGAGCGGTCTAAAGCGTCTCGCTGCGGAGTGCGCAGTTGCTAGCCGTGGAGGTTCGAGTCCTCCCTGGGGCATAGGTGTGTGTGTTTGTCCGTAGATTAGTTTACTTATGTTTAAGTAGTTTGTAAGCTGCGGACTGATGAGCAGTTTGGTCCGATAGATTTACAGACATTTGAACATTTTGTAGACTTGTGCATAATAGTTCGCGATCGGGAGCGCTCACTTCGCCGCACTGCCGCGGAACTAGTTCGCTCTTTTAGTTCGTCCGCTCCTAGTGACGGCTGAGCGGCGTGGTCTACACGTGCAGGTGGAGGAGGAAGTTCCCCCAACTAGCTGCTTCATCCGCTTGCAGCTTGAGTCGCTAACGATATCAAGCAAACCAAACAGTTTGTGGATAATTTCTCGCGTTTAAGTTTCGAGTTATTCTCTATATCTCGGCATTATGGAACTTATTATTCAGATATTGCATAGTGCAGAACATATCAAAACAGAAATTTTGTAGCACTGATCTATGTAATCTAGCAGGCAGACTCTCACCTCGAAATGGCTCTCATCAGCAGAAGGCAAACACGTGATTTTTAATTCTGCCACGCGCCCTGTTGGTATTGCCTGTCGTTCTTCGGAAAATAATCCAGCGAACTATGAAGCGAGATACGTTTGTCATAATCGTCCGCTGCTCCTAGTTCGTCCGCTATTTTTGGCTTTTGCTAACGCTACTAAAAAAGCTCTTTTTTATGACAACTTTTTATATAATGAATCAGTGTTGCCAAAGCGTGTGCTATTACCCGTATTTTTGGGCAATTTGACATCAAATACTTAGGCAAATAAACCAGTTATTTACACGAATGGGTGATACAATGGTATTCAACTACTTTGAATACAGAGTACTCATACTACTTTATTTTTAAAATAGATTTTTTGTGAAAGTGAACTATGAAACTAAAGCTGAGCTGCATCTCAGCTCGAAATGAATGTAACTAGCAGAAGGGAATCACGCGATTCTGCGCACTCTCGCGTCCTCTCGCTGTTCCCCGTCAGTCTTCGGAAAAGGAGCGGACGAAATAAGAGGCGAGGGATCTGAGAACTACTTCACGTAGTTCGCCAATGGGACCACTCTTCCGACCTAGTTCGTTCGTGAACTACAAAAGACTAGCTCACGGTTCTTTCAGAGTATGTGTGTGGCTAGCACAGGGATCTGAGGTAATGCAGTCTTTCTTCCTTCTTTCCTCAGCATGTCTCACACATCAGCTGATTGTACAGACCACAATGTCACTCACCCAGTGCTGCATATCCTCATATGCTGGATAACAAGCCTCATGACGAGATGGCGGGTGTCTTGATAATAAATTTAATTATACTGTGCACTAAACAAACTCATGTTTGGGGAAGCAGCAGCTCACTAATCTTAAGTACCACGTCCTTTCCCTTCCTCTCCTTTCTTATCCTTATTCCTTTCCTTCCCCACCTTAGCAGTTTTGTCCCCCTATCCCAAACAACCGACAAACCTAATTGTTTTGACCGGCGTAAATGGCGAAAAATCGACAAAATGTGGTGGTGTTCAGAGGCCAGCGACACAGTGCTGCAGCACCTGTTCTCCGGAGCCAGCGGAATGGGCCTATCGCTGCCCATTCGAGGCGAATACCTGGCCGAGGCACCGGCTGACGAGGTGGGAGCAGGCGAGCAGGCGGGGAGGCAGGAAGCGCTCGGCCACATGCCTGCGGCCGGCCGCGGGTGCCACATGCTGCCGCGACCGTGGGAAAGCGCGTCTGCGCCGTCATTACCGCAGTCACAGCGGGCCACGCGAGCGCCATATGGCACCCAGCGCGCCCACGTGGCCGCGGGCACCGCCGCGCACCGCCAGCACGCACGACAGCCACCGCACTGCTGCAATCTCGGCCGCCGCTACCGTCCGCCCGCCGCCACAAAAGAACCGCAGCCTAACAACGGGGGCCCGCGCTCTAATAACCCGGCAAAAAACCGCCGTCCCTCAGACTCGGCGACAGACCACAAGACTGTCCCGTCCCTCCGCTCCATACAATTTTTTCTTCTTCTTCTTGTTTTGTGAGGAAGTGCTGCGGGCAGGGAGTTTGCATTCACATTTGGCATTCCGTTACTGCGTGATGTGGCTGCGTGGGAGTTTCCTTGCAGTCTGGCACGAAATCTTTTGCAACGAAAAAAAAAAAAATCACAAAGTATAAAGAAAGCAAACAAGCATAGTTCCGCATTCTGATCCAAAATGAGCGCCAATCGGACTCCACTGTCACAATTATTTTTCTTTGCTTTTGCACCACATCCGCTGTGTAGGCTTGGTTGTTACACTTCGAAATATTCAAACATTTCGACCGTTTCAGGGCGCAATGGCAAAGATGAAAATTTGTCCCGGACCGGGTTTCGAGCCCGGATTTCCTGCTTTGGGCCAGCGGTTTCCTTAACCAATTAGGCCGTTAATGTCAACAAATAGTGTCTGTTCTTTCGGGCATGTCCGAAAAGAAAAGGCGCCATATAAATAATTGGTTATTTCAAATTTGGCATGTGTATTAAGGAGTGTCCTGGAGCCCTTTCTGACTACACCCTATTACCTCAAGGTAGGAAACGTGTGTACCCTACTTTATTGCGTAAAGTGTTATGCAACGTGTAAGTGACCAAAAGTTATCAATACTTTACGGCTTCCAGGGTCTACGGAAAAACGAAACGCCATGCGTACTGGGGCGCCGTGCTGCGGTGCGCGCGGTAGTTTGCCGTCGGGGGTTCGAGTCTCCCCTCGGGCATGGGTGTCTGTGTTGTCTTAGGTTTGTTTAACTTACAAGGGAAACACCAAGTATGGTACCAATGAATTTTGATGAGTCGTAGGTATGTTGTGCGGGACCTCCTCCAGACCACCAACCTAAAAGGATTTGTTCCAATGCGCCTTAGTTTCCACGAAAATCGCGATCAAAGTCCAACGCCTAAGACCCATACCTGTACTGAGTCATAAAGAGCACGTGAGCAAGCGTGGTGTAATTAGCAAGGCGCTAGCATGTCGCGCATACAACCAGAGTTCAAAATCTGGTTGGTACCATTTTTTTTCACTTGTCCGAGGGTTGATTGTGCATAATTACATGCTTTAATAGCCACTCTTATGTTAATGCTTGAGTCATGATAATAGCGTATGTTAATTGCTCAATATGTATTGCGCACGATTATTTTATTTTATTCCTTATTTCGAAGCATACTTTTACGGCGACTGAAAGATCAGTAAACCGTCTGTATTTACCAGCTGTAACATTTGTGCAGTATTTGTTAGCTGCGTTTACAGTCCACGGTCCCAGTGTTGTAACACCGTAGAATGCAGTGTGCGTCCACTTGACGCGTCCCAGCAGATTATTATGCTGCGGCCAGGCGACTAGTCATTCGTAGCATATCGTTCACATGTAACTGTAATTCGGAGCATACTGATTGCCCTACGTTGTCGTATCGCGTCGGCGCAAAGGAACAAAAATGGCGGATGCGCATGCCCGTCTATATCCAGATGCCCTAACTCATACAATTCGTAAAATGTTGAACATGGAGGCTTGCAGGTTTAGGAAGCCAAGTTTACAACTTTGAGGCATTCCGAAATAGAGTTGCGGCGGTTAACACAGCCGGAAGGGGGGCTGTGGAGAGGGCAGGGAGTGACGGTGAAATGAACGATAGAGGTGGAGAGATTGAGAGTGAAACAGAGAGAAAGAGACGGAGGGAGGGGGGAAGGGAGAACAACATTTGTTGACCGCCACTGGGCTATAGCCGTGCCAGGATAGCTCACCCAGCCCCCACCCCCGCGCGGTAACCGGGCCGGAAAGAGTGAAAACGCCCGCGGCAAATGAAATGGGAAATTAAAAGACATTACTCTAGGCGCGCTGCGCCTGACGGCTGCCCGAGCACGCGCAATTAGCGTCGCGAGTATATCACTTTAACGGCCGGCCTTCATTTGGCCCGCGTTTCTGCCAGAAACGTCCCGCCATAAAAAACGCAGAGAAACCGCCCTTTTAGAGCGCGTGTAAACAATTTGTCTCGTTTCCGGGTCGAGAGGCGCGCGCGCAGCTCGGGCCCGGATGAGGCCAAACGGCCCGTTTTAAGTCTCCGCCCAAATGAGCCGTTGAAAATGTAATTCACGGCGCGGCGGAGCGGCGAGCAGGGCGTAAAACAACGCAGAGGCGACGCTAATGGGCGAAGAGCGGCCACGCCGCAGGAACGCAGCGGGTGTTAATTGGCGGACGACGGTCCGGAAGCGGCCACCGCCGATCCTGGCCCGCTGGTCAGCCGCCCGACTCGCGGTTAATTAAGACGTGCCGGCGCCAAGGCAGCAGAGGGAAGCAGAGCGAGCCAGCCGCGGCGTCCACCACAAAAAGCAGGCGGCTCGCGTGGCCGACACCTGTCTGCCCCAAACACCTGCCACCGCAACAGCTTTGGCCATTCGGATCGTTTAGTTTTTGCTTCTGGAAAACCGATGAAGAGATCAAATCTCGTTTCCTAAACGAGGCGCGGACACAGAAAGAGTAGTGGCGAGAAAGGGGTGGGGAAGCGGGTGCCGGCCGCGGTGGCCGAGAAGACTGAGGCGCTCCAGTCACGGTCTGCACGGCCACTACTGTCGGGAGTTCGAATCCCCTCTCAGGCATGAATATTTGTGCCGTCCTTAGTATTAGCTAGTTCATAAGTAGCTCGTAAATTTAGGGACTGATGACCCCGTAGTTAAGTCCCATAAGCTCTACAAATATTTGAACATTTGGGAAGCGGGTAACGTCTCGACACGCACTCTCCCCCCCCCCCCCCTCCCACACTCTCCAAATAATCATCTTGATGTTGAAACGCCCAGTGGCGTAACTACGACTTGGCTTTGGGGAGGGGGGGATAGGTCTGCTTGACGAGCAAACTTTTAGTTAGTTCAAATGTTTGTAAAGCTATCGGACCAAACTGCGTGCTCATCAGTCCGTAGCTTACAAACTACTTAAACCTAGGTAAACTAACCTAAGGACAAACACACACACCCATGCCCCAGGGAGGACTCGAACCTCCACGGCGAGCAACCGCGCGCTCCGCAGCGAGAGGCTTTAGACCGCTCGGCTACTCCACCGCGGCTTTTACTCAGTTTCCAGACAGACTATCATCTACCACTCCCGTTGAAGAAACTAATTCACTCCCATCCAATGAAAGCTTATGGTAAAACACTCCAAGTTCCAATCTTTACATTTACCAGATTGCAGTTATACGATGGTTTTCCTTTTTTTCCCCCCTTTTCGTGATTTTGGGGGAAGGGGGTTCTATCCCCCTCACTCCCTCCCCCATAGTTACGCCACTGGAAGCGCCTATCATCCGTGTTTGCATAATAGTACAGGATGGACTAAAATCAATATCGGGGTTGTAAGGTTGAAAACAGACAAACTGTTTTTGTTCTACTAAATTTTGTTTATTTACTAACTAGTTTTCGGCTTATTAGGCCATCATCAGGTAAACTGTTGACATGCGTCGACAAAGACGCTATTGCTTGGTTCTCAAACATGGTAAAACAATGATACAATACACAGATTACTTGGTCTTTGGATATGACATTTGTTAGAATTACAAACAATATCTGTTGCCATGCAGAATTATGTTCACGTAATCAGTGACCTCCTTAACATTTTTACATTGTAATTTGCGAGTGAACAGGGTGAAACACATTATATTTCAATATTTCGGGGTTGTAATGCACTACAGGGCTATTCAAAAAGAAGGAACAGATTTCAAAGATTTATATCTTCCAAACTAAAAAAGATAGAACAATATTTACAATGTTCCCTCGACAGACAAACATTGTAAAGTTTGAACATGAAACAGATCCCCTGAAGACTAATGTCTTGCTGTGTCATATCTCTTAACGAAGTCTAAGGGCCTCTCCTGTCCATGGGGGAAAACTGTGACAGGACTAACCTATTAAAATGGTTCAAAACTGGTTATTCCCTCAATTTGAATAGGATTCAGATGGCTTCAGCTTCATGAAAGATGGTTCCCCCACCTCATTTCTGTACCAACATCATCTGAATGACACCATTCCACGGTGTCGGATTGCCGCGGTGGAGTAGCCGAGCGGTCTAAGGCGCCTCTCTGCGGAACGCGCGGTTGCTTGCCGTCGGAGGTTCGAGTCCTCCCTGGGGCATGGGTGTTTGTGTTTCCTTAGGTTAGTTTACCTTAGTTTAAGTAGTTTGTAAGCTACGGACCGATGACCACACAGTTTGGTCCGATAGATTTACAAACATTTGATTTGGTGTTAGATTGGATGAGGAGCAGCAGAAGGTCAACTTCATCATCCATGGCCTCTCACGTTTCCGGACCTCACATCTTACGTAAAAAACAGTGTTTCGAAGCCCGCTGTTGCCTGACAAGTTTCAAAGTCTGCTACATTAAATTGTTGAGGCTGTGAATTTGATAACAGGAAACCAGCTGCTTCATATTTAGCAAGAAATGAGTCACAGATTCAATATTTGTCATGTAACACACGGTGATCATATTCAGTGCCGGCCGCGGTGGCCGAGGGGACTGAGGCACTCCAGTCACGGTCTGCACGGCCACTACCGTCGGGGGTTCGAATCCCCCCTCGGGCATGGATATTTGTGCCGTCCTTAGTGTAAGCTAGTTCGTAAGTAGTTTGTAAGTTTAGGGACTGATGACTCCGTAGTTAAGTCCCATAAGTTTAACAAACATTTGAACATATTCAGTGTATAACAATTTGACTTTTCCTCTTCCACGAACGTTGGAACTGTATTTGTATCTTTCATATTTTGAAAGCAACTTTAGAAATCTGTTCCTTCATTCTAAATAGCCCTTTATTTGTTACGGTGACCTTACCATTATAAATTATACACCAAATGAACGAGCAACTCAGTTTGACTTACAACTGTCCGTGCGCATGGGTATGCTCTGGTTCCCCTTAAATTAACTGTTTTGTGCTGTATTCCGGCAGAAAGTGTATGACCTTTCTTTCACTGAAACAACTATAGTTAGTGTTCCCTTTACTCGACCATTTGGAATAGATAATATGTATGTGGTTCAATGATTACTTAAGTAATAGAACATAGGACGTTGACCTCGATGGTGAGTGTTGTTCAGAAACTAGGGTATCGTCAGGAGTGCCCCAGCGAAGTGTGATAGGACCGCTATTATTTTTTTATCTATATATATAAATGATCTGACGGACAGAGTGAGTTACCATCTGCCGCTGTTTGCTGATGATGCTGTGATGTACAGGAAGGTGTCGTCTTTTGAATCACTAAGTTAAGCACCGTCGGCCGTGGTCAGTACTTGGATGGGTAACCGTCTGAGTACGTCACGTGCTGTTGACATTTTCCCCTTTGCTTTATGACAGAGGGGACAGAAGGGGTGGTGGTGAAAAGTCCTTCATCACCAGTTTTGCACCAATGTCCTGGATTAAATTCCAAACGACTCCGCAGTGTCTCATGGCGTGAGGACATGGGACACTGTTGGTGGTGATCCGTCCGTCGGACGGGGACGTTAAGCTCGGCGGCCCCCTTGGTGCTTTTCTAGAGGAGTAGGCAGAGTGCCGACACCGGGTTTCACCCTCTACCTTCTCCCATCATCTCCCAACACGACACTACACTACACTACTCACGCACCCATTACAGTCACCTACACTTAACACAGACCACTTCAGCACACAGCTCTCACACTTCGCGAAGAAAAGGTACCTGCTGCCGCGAAGAATAGGGAAAACCTTTCCAATTAGGCAGCTGAACCTACCCTTTGGGTCCCAGCCATTAACGCCATACGACGTGGCCAAACAAAATGTTGAAAAAAGTAAAGTGATGCAGATGAGTAGGACAAATAATCCGCCGCGGCGGAGTGGCCGAGCGGATTTAGGCGCTATGTTCCGATGCGCGAGGCCCTTCCCCGTCGGAGGTTCGAACCCCCCAACGGGCATGGATGTTTGTGCTGTCTTTAGTATAAGGTAGTTCATAAGTAACTTCCTGGAAGATTAAAATTGTGTGCCGGAACCGGGACTCGAACCTGGGACCTTTGCCTTTCGCGGGCAAGCGCACTACCGACTGTGCTATCCCGACACGACTCACGATGCCGCCTCACAACTTTACTTCCGCCAGTACCTCGCCTCCTACATTCCAAACTTCACAGAAGCTCTCCTGCGAACCATGCAAGACTAGCACTCCTGGAAGAAAGGATATGGTGGAGACATGGCTTAGCCACAGCCTAAGGGATGTTTCCAGAAGTTGTGAGGCGGCACCGTGAGTCGTGTCGGGATAGCACAGTCGGTAGTGCGCTTGCCCGCGAAAGGCAAAGGTCCCAGGTTCGAATCCCGGTTCCGGCACACAAGTTTAATCAGCCAGGAAGTTTCATATCAGCGCACACTCCGCTGCAGAGTAAGTTTCATTCTAGTTCATAAGTAGTTTGTAAGTTTAGGACTGATGACACCGCAGTTATGTTCCATAAGCTTCACAAACATATGAATATACTTTCTGTGTTTCAATGGCGCAAAATATTTGGCAGTCGAAGTAAGATAAAATTAAAACATACGTGGAGCGGGCATCGCAGCATAGTGCCTTAATGCACTCGGCAGCTCCATCGCGGCTCAACAATTTCGGCATCTGCATATAAAAGTTGTGGAAATCCGATTACGACAGCTAGTCTGTCGAAACTGACTCATATTCCGGTAATTGTTACTGATGTACCGCTATTCCATTTTCAATTAGTCCATATCCTCGCAAGTGATGAACGTGGGAAGAAGACTAAAAGAAGGGTGAGTAAAAGGGGTGAGCAAGTGCGGTGGTCCCGCGGCGGCAGAAGCGCCCCCCCGTTAATAGCCGCAACCTCAAATAGCGCGCCTGAGTGCTGAAAGGGTGCCTAGAGGCGCAGCCAGAGCGACTCGGACGGGCGTGAAGGCGACCAGCTGCCGCCGACGACCCAACAGCCCTCGCTGCACGACGAGGCCGCTACTAGGCTGCACGCTCCACGTTCAACGAAATTCGGAGCCTGCCCAGCCGGCGCAAACGAGAATCGTCCTGGCAGTTGACTGTCGAGGTCCTCGCCACGAAAAATGAGAGGTGGATCCAAACTGTAGTCAAGGTTACACTGTCGTTCTGTATAGTCCAATTTTCGTCTTCAAATTCATCTACATCACAAGGGATACTCTGCAAATCACCGGCGTTTTTCTTGAAACTCGGTTTTCAAACGGTGCAATAGCGATGGATAATATACACTTGTAAATAGTCTTACCCTTTTCCATGTAGTCGATGAGGATTATCCCTTGCGAATCCCAAAGGCTGTCGCCATAACTTTTCCAGTCGATGGACCGGTCATCACCTTTTTTTGTGCAGATCCTCCCGTGGTAACCTATTGTTTAGATTGTTCTTCGGTCCCAGGAGTATAGTAATGTCTACATCTACATACGATATTCTGCAATTCACATTTAAGTGCATGGTAGAGGGTTCATCGTACCACCTTTGTACTATTTATCTCCCATTCCGTTCTCGAATAGTGCACTGGAAGAAAGAACACCTGAATCTCTCCGTTCGAGCTCTGATTTCTCGTTTTTTCTTCTGATGATCATTTCTACCTATGTAAGTGGGAGCCAACAATATATTTTCGCATTCGGAGGAGAATGTTGGCGATTGGAGTTTCGTTAAATAGCCCACGCCGCAGCGATAAGCGCCGTTGTTGTAATGGTTCCCACCCCAGATCCTGTATCATTTCCGTAACGCTGTCTCCCCTGTATCGTGACAATACAAACCGAGCTGCCCTTGTTTGGACTTTTCTGATGTCCTCCGTCAAACCCACCTGATAAGGATCCCACACTGGGCAGCAATACTCCAAAAATGGACGGACAAGCGTAGTGTATGCAGTTTCTTTTGTACTTCTGATGCATCTTTTAAGGGTTCTTCTGGTTCGCCTTTCCCATGACGTGTTCTTTCCTATTTAAGTCTGAAGTAATAGTAAATCTAGGTATTTTGTGGAGTTTACGGCCTTCACATTTGATTGATTTATCTAGTAAACAAAGTTTAACGGATTTCTTTTCGTACTCATGTGAACGACTTCACACTTCTCATTATTTAGAGTCAGTTGCCAATTTTTACACCATAGTGATATTCAGATCTTTCTGCAGTTGGTTTTGAGATGTCTCCGGACAGCCAGTGAAAGTGAGGTAGTGCAACATCATGCTGAAATCACATTTCCTGACGGAAATTCAATGGCACATCTTCCAAGAACGGGTCCAGTACGTGGTGTAGGAAGACTAAGCATGCGGTACAAGTGAGCTTGGATGGAAGGAGGTATGATCCAATCACATGACCGTCCAGAATACCTGCCCACACGCATATTCCAAACATGTATTGAAATCCCTGAACATGTGTGGCATGAGGGTTCTCGTCCGCCCAGACATGGCTATTTTGAGCATTCAGAACCATTTATTTATTTATTTATTTTGTGGTTTTAGGGCGCACATCTGCTGAGGTCATTAGCGCCCAACACTGTCCATATTAAAGTCGAACCGGAGTTAGAACTTAAATGGCTTTCGCCATATTTGCAAATGTATAAAAAGTAAAACTCTGTTAGCAGAATGCGGATCATCAGCTAAAATATCAGCCATTTCAAATGGTAAACATACATCATGACCGAGACGATTAAAAAACGGACATTGCACTAAAAGGTGGTACACAATAAAAGGTTCATCACAGTGCTCACATAAGGGAGCAGGATCACCGCGAAGTAAATACTAGTGGCTAAAACGGCAGTGGCCAATACGAAGCCGGGCCAGGACAATCTCCTCTCGACCAGAGGGTCGAGATGACGTTGACCAAAGATCAGGCACAGCATTCAGAACCTGTTGCATGCCAGGACAGGGAACTGTCACTGTCCCTAAGCAGACGTTGACGAGTTACACATCTGAATTGATATCATCGTCGAACGGAAACGATACGTTTCCGGAGATGGGTTCCTATTCAAAATTTTATGTACTCATTACCCTCTACAAGTCCTAGAAGGTTGTAACGGAAATTTCCGACCACCCTGTTTAAGCGTCGATCCTTCAGGTAGTTGTCTACTGGTTTGATGTACGAGTCGGACAGGGGCGTGTCTTGAAGAAGACTGAACGTCAGTAGATCCCACCAGACTTTATCGGACGCCTTTCCCAGATACTGAAAAAGGCCCATCACCATCTTGCAACCGCACACCGTAACAACTGGACCACGAAACCGATACAATTCGATACGATTCTAAAGTTGACGTCCCATGATGAGGAGCGGGATCGCGTAATTTATTTTTTAATTTTTTTGCTCTCCTGTCCTCCCCTACAACCCACCTGTCACACTCCAATACAGTAAACAAAACTGAACATTCCTGAGATAAACTCAATACATAATCCCATTCAAGGTGGAATGGAAAGAAAAACACCCTCCAAGGAAAATGCAGAAAATGAAAAGAAACCTCCCGAGTTCTGACTGACAACGTTCACTTCCGTCGTGCTCAAGGAAATGATTATTGGGAACGGAAAGAGTCGTGTTAAACAAAGGTGAAGAACCAGCAAACAGCGGGCACAGAATTTACCGTGGCACAAAATACAAAAAGAAATGTCAAACACATATACAAGCAAAATATACAAAACCTTATCACAAAGAAAAATTAAAACGAAACGTAAAAGGAATAAGTGGGGTAAGCTATCTCCACCAATCACAACTTCCGTGTGAAGAAAAATGTGTTAAATTGAAAACCACCTTAATCGGAAAACGGAAAGAGTAGCCCGCCGAAGAGGCTGCAGTGAGAAAACAAAGACATCCTTGGTAAAAGCAAAAAAGGTACGATAATGAATGTTAACTAGGGGTGTCGACTGAAAAACGTCAATTTGTCAAAGGCCGAGCATCGTCTGGTGCCCATGAATCAATGTGGCAGAAAGGCATGTCGTGAAAATGGTTTGATAATTATGGTGTCTCCGCACTTGAAGGTGTTCTTCCCAAAGATACGCGAGATATGAGATAGGGTCTCGAAGCTTTCGCTGGATGACAGCGTACACAGTGTGCCCCATGAGCCACACGGTGGCATTGTGTGCAGTCAGTGGTGTGTGCCTGAAGTCAGGGGCCAGGGCCCAATCAACCGGAATTGAAGTCGGGGTTATCCTGTTGAGCAGCGCGACCATGTGCGGCAGAGGTCCCACACCTGTGAGACATTCCTGCAGAGAAAGCGATGTTCCTGTGTGTCGGGGGCGTCACAGTCCTCACATGCCGCGGATGCACGGAGGCGGATGGCTGCCTGACGCTCGTTGGTGGCCAGCTTGTCATTCACCAGGATGTACCAGGTGCCCGAGACATAGGACGGAAGAGCCGGATGGCTAATGTTGTTCCATACCTGGCGCCAGTTCAATGTTCAAATGTTTGTATAGTCTATGGGACTTAACTACGGGGTCATCAGTCCCTAAACTTACAAACTACTTATGAACTACTTACGAACTAGGACGGCACAAATATCCATGCCCGAGGGGGGATTCGAACCCCCGACCATAGTGGCCGTGCAGACCGTGACTGAAGCGCCTTAGTCCCCTCGGCCACCGCGGCCGGCTGGCGCCAGTTAACTAAGGGCTGTCGTTCGACCATTGTGTGTACCCTGTAACAGCGTCTAGAACGGTCTTTCCCGGGCCTCGCTGCAGACACCTCGGCTACTCCTCCGCAGTAACTGTTTATCTGCGGAGTGAACGCAGTGTTCGACACGAGCGCTCGAGTTACGGCGCGCGGCTGGCGGCTGGCTGCGAGATGCTGGCAGCCCTGGGAGGGTAGCGCCGACTCGCAGTAAATCCTCGGTGCGGGGGTGGGAGGGGCGGCTACATTTATCGGCGATCGCTGGGGCAGACAGCGGCGGCGGCGGCGGCGGCGGGGGCGGGCGATGCGTGTTCCTTGTTAGGCGGGGACGCGGATCTGCACTCCAGTACGGCGGGGCGAGATAAACCGAGGCGAGGCGAGGCGGCCGCGCGCTCTGCAGACGCCCCAGCCGACTGCCCGCCTGGGACGCGGCACGCGGCTCCCCAGCACCAGCGCTGCCCTGCTTCCCTGCGGACCAGGGAACGGCAGCAAATATTTTCCATCCAGCACTGTCTGCTGCAAGGGGCCTCCAATTTTATCACATCTCTGCACACGCGTCCTCCTCCACGTACTCCGTGGATGCGTGGATCTTTATCCCACGGACGTAGTGTTATTGGTCCTCTGCTGTTCCTTATTTACATAAACACACTGCAGACTGCTAAGGAAGATACGAGCTTATGGAATAGGTTTACAGATTTGTGACTGGCTGGAAGACTTCCTAAGTAATAGAACGCAGTACGTTGTTCTCGACGGCGAGTGTTCATCAGAGACGAGTGTATCGTCAGGCGTGCCTCAGGGGAGTGTGATAGGACCGGTTTTATTTTCTATGTATATAAATGATCTGATGGACAGAGTAAGTTGTAATTTGCGGCTGTTTGCTGGTGGTGCTGTGGTGTATGGGAGGGTGTCGTCTGTAACTGAATGTAATAGCATACAGGATGACTTAGACAAAATTTCTAGTTGGTGCAAAGAATGGCAGCTAGCTCTCAATGTAGAAAAATGTAAGGTGATGCGCATGAGTATTCTATAATGTTCGAATACAGCATTAGTGGTGAGCTTCTTGATGCTGTCGCGTCGTTTAAATATCTAGGCGTAACATTGCAGAAGGATATGAAGTGGAACGAACATGTAAGGACAGTTGTGAGTAAGGCGGACAGCCGACTTCGTTTTATTTGGAGAATTTTGGGAAAATGTACTTCACCTGTAATGGAGACAGCGTATAAAACGCTTGTACGACCACGTCTTGAGTAAAGGAAGACATAGAAGCAGTTCAGAGTCGAGCAGCTAGATTTGTTACTGGTAGGTTCGACCAATGTGCGAGTGTCACGGAAATGCTCCGGCAACTCAATTGGGGATCGCTGGAAGAAAGACGACGTTCTTTTCGTGAATTTCTGTTAAGTAAATGTAGAGGGCCGGAATTTGAAGCTGAGTGTAGTACGATCTTGCTGCCGCCTACTTACATTTCGCGTAAAGATCGCAAAGACAAGATAAGAGAAATTAGGGCTCGTACGGAAGCACATAGGCATTTTTTTTTTCCTCGTTCAATTTGGGAGTGGAATAGGAAAGAAAATACTTAGTAGTGGTACAGTGTACCCTCCGCCACGCACCTTACGGTGAAGTGCTGAGTATGTATGTAGATGTAGAAACGATTTAGGGGAAAATCTAAGAAGCTCTCTTAGGTTGTTTTTTTTGCAGATGACGCCGTCATTTACCGTCTAGTAAAATCATCTGAAGATCAAAACCAACTGCAGAACGATTTGAATAAGATATCTGTATGGTTTAAGAATTGGTAATTGACTCTAAATAATGAGAAGTGTGAAATCGTCCACATGAGTACGAAAAGAAATCCGTTAAACTTTGTTTACACGATAAATCAATCAAATGTAAATGCCGTAAACTCCACAAAATACCTAGGAATTACAATAACTTCTGACTTAAATTGGAAATAACACGTAGATAGTGTCGTGGGAAAGGCAAACCAGAGACTGCGTTTTATTGCCAGAACCCTTAAAAGATGCAACAGAACTACTAAAAGAAACTGCGTACACTACCCTTGTCAGTCCTTTTATGGAATATTGCTGCCCAGTGTGGGATCCTTATCAGGTGGGTTTAACGGACGACATCGAAAGAGTCCAAAGAAGGGCAGCTCGTTTCGTATTGTCGCGATGCACGGGAGACAGCGTTACGGAAATGATACAGGATCTGGGATGGGAATCATTACAACAACGACGCTTATCGCTGCGGCGTGGGCTGCTTACGAAACTGCAATCGCCAACATTCTTCTGCGAATGCGAAAATATATTGTTGACTCCCACATACATAGGTAGAAATGATCATCAGAATAAATCTTCGCCGGCGATGTAAGTCGTGCACTTGGAAGCACCAGATAGAGGCGTTCCGTTCGACGGACGAGCAGGCATGTGCCCTGGGCGGCATACGGCCGCGTGCACTCGATGCCCCGCGATAAACGCGCGCCCAGTTTACTTTGGCGCTGAGTAAACACCCGGCGACGGCGCCGTGGCGGAATTCTGCGCGCATGCGCCGCTGCAGAACTGAGCAAACAGAGACGCGAGGAATCTCGGCGGCCTCTCACGTGCCGCCTAACGAAGTGGCGCCCTTAAAACAATAAAGGAATGTTCCGCAGGCGGCGGCGGCGGCAACCGCGTTACGCGATTTCTGCTGCCGCAGCCGTAGCCGCAGCCGCGCCCAATTTCTGCGCTGCGCCGAATGTGAGGTGAGGTAGGAGCGGGCGCGCACGTGCCGGCCGCGGGCTACGGAATCGCGCATCACGTCGCGTTGCTCAATTCCGTTCCTTCTTTTTTTTATTTTTGTCTCCTAACGAAAAGATTGGTGAAAGAATTTCCTCAGAGTGGAGAGTTTAGCCGGAGAATTGCACACACGTTAAAATAATAAGAGGCGTTCTTGTTAACCATTTGGACGATCATGTGCGCGCAATAAATCTATCATTTCAAATCTTATATTTTGTAGCATCGCACAGTACAAAATGTTCAAATGTTTGTAAAGTTATGCCGCCCGCGGTGGCCGAGGGGACTGAGGCGCGTCAGTCACGGTCTGCAGGGCCACTACGGTCGGGAGTTCGAATCTCCCCTCGGGCATGGATATTTGTGCCGTCCTTTGTGTTAGCTAGTTCATAAGTTATTTGTAAGTTTAGGGACTGATGACCCCGTAGTTAAGTCCAAAAAATGTTCAAATGTTTGTAGAACTTATGGGACTTAACTACGGGGTCATCAGTCCCTAAGCTTACAAACTCCTTTGAACTAGCTAAGACTAACGACGGCTCAAATATCCACGCCCGAGGGGGGATTCGAACCCCCGACCGTAGTGGCCATGCAGCCCGTGACTGGAGCGCCTCAGTCTCCTCGGCCACCGCGGACGGCGTAGTTAAGTCCCATAAGCTATAGAAACATTTGTAAAGTTATGGGTCCTAACTGAAGTGGTCATCGGTCCTTAAACTTATAAACTACTTACACTAACTTATCCTAGGAACAACTTACGGACATAACCATGCCGAAGGGAGGACTCGAAGCTCCGACTGCGAATGGACGCGCGCACTGCAGCAAGGCCCCCTAGCCGCGGCCGAGCGCATTGAGGCACTGTGCTAAGATGCGCGAGGCCGATCTCCGTCGGGGATTCGAATCCCCTCTCGGGCATGGATGTTTGTGTCGTCTTTAGTATAAGGTAGTTCATCAGTAGTTTGTAAGTTCAGGGAATGATGACCCCGCAGTTAAGTCCCTTACGCTTAAACAAACATTTGAACATTTTTTTGAAGTCGCCCTAGCGGCGCATGGCTGTTCTACTGCGGTAAAAACAAGTACACCACTATCGATACTGACAGTCACGTCCACGAGAACAGCGACAGTTGGCAATATAACTCCCCACGTTACCGTTAGAGAGTGTCCACTAGGAACACTACTACGTGCTTCTAACCAACAGCGCCTGTAGCAGGGCTGGCCAAACGCTGCACACTGTGCAGATGTACTGCACAGGTGCGCACAAGTGAGGTAGCGAGCAACAACGGAAAGAAGGAAGGAAGGAAGAACGCTCAAGGTTTAACGTCCTGTCTCCAGCTTGGTCATTAGAGACGGAGATAACGCTCAGAGTTTTTAGGTAAGGATGGGGAAGGAAATCGGCCGTGTGCCCCTTTCAAAAGAACCATCCCGGCATTTGCCTGGAAGAATTTAGGGAAATCACGGAAAACTTAAATCAGGATGGCCGCAGGTGGATTTGAACCACCATGGTGGATTTGAGCCATCATCCTCCCGAATGCGAGCAACAACTACATCTGCAATCAGACACGAGTACATAATGTACCGGCGACGGCTCCACTTCCTGCTTTGCGACGGCGCAACATACCCAGTCTCGTTTACCCCTGGCGACCATGCACTACACGAACGGAAACGGCTGCGGAGTGGACGCCATATCTCGGAAGCTGCACGTATACCGCGAAAGTTGCATATGTGCAGAATTTCTGGCCGGCCCTGTCCTCAAGAGAAGGCCTGCGCGCTGCCTCGGCACGATACGGGCACCCCTTTTAGCCGCGGTGGAGCGGCCGAGCATTCTAAAGCGCCTTGCAGCGGAGCGCGCAGTTGCTCGCCGTCGGAAGTTCGAGTCCTGCCTCCGCCATGGATGTGTGTTTATGTGTGTGTGTTGTCCTTAGCATATGTCAGTGTAAGTAGTTTGTACGTCTAGTGACATGTGACCAGAGCCCTTTGGTCCATTTCGTTCGCAAAAATTTCAACATAACCGGCGGTTACGGCCCACTAGACAGTACTCGTCGACTCAGGACAGCAGTGTGCTTCGATTCAGGACAGAATGCTTCGTTTTCGTCAGAGAATGCTACGCTTCCCAGAACAGTGAGCTCACCGAAACAGTGCACCGCAGTGCCTCAACCGTTGCATACTTATTCACACTTACGTATGATCGAGAGCTGTCTTGCAAATTTTCAAGTATTCTACTGACGACTGTAGTTTGTCAGTCCGAAATGATTGTACTTCTCCAAAGTACGCTGTTGAATATTCATTTGCTTGTAATACATTTACTGTTATTTCGATTTTTAATACGTCTAGAAAGAAGATGATGGTCTGCAACTGACGGAAACCTTTCCATTTGGCGTGCATCAGTGATGCACGATTGTAGGTACAATACAAATAAAGTGGACACGCGGAAAATTAAAGGACGTTTCCAACGCCAAAATCGCTATTGTTTCTGTATTGGTCTTACATAACCTATTTCAACAGACCTGCTGTCATCAACGGATTTTCACAGCTTTCATGCTGTATGTATACGCCTAAGTTTTGAGCAGATATCTTCCTCCAGAATTGCAAACTAAACAAAGTAAACCAAACAAAAGATAAACATAAAATCTTTCGTGGCGCCGTACGTATATGCTCCAATGTCGTATGGTATTAAGCCTTATACCTTAACGCACGTGTACGCTCCAATGCGGTATGGTCTTATGCTTTATGCCTTAACCCTTTCGGACCCACTGGCTACAAATGTGTACGTAACTTCTAGGGTGTCTAAGATGGTTCAGAAGCACTTTTTTTTTTTTTTTAAATGGAAAGAACATGTATACGACACCTGAGCGTTCAATCTTTTCATCATTCACAATTACTGCCACCGGTGGGAGAGTGTTGTACTAAGTGGGTGGGGAGGGGGGAACGGACGAGCCAGTAGCAATCTGAAGGTGATTTGATTTGATTTGATTCTTTCAGGGAAGCCAAAACAGTCTTGGTCTAACCCGCCACTGCCCGCACCGAAACTAAGTTTATTGTGCGGTATCGCTCCCTGTATGTCCAGTAAAACCAACCAATGCCCTTGAACAGTGCAAGGAGTCCCTTTACCAGTTCTTTATTAGACACAATTTCTTCGGGTCTGGTTGTCCCAAATGTTCTGTGCCTTTTACTCTCCAATGCAATGCATTCGAAGATCAGATGTGATGCAGATTCATCACCGTCATCACAGATCCTACATTTAGGGTCCTCTTCTGTTATTCCCATTGTATGTAGGTGTTTTTTGAAATTCCCATGGCCTGTCATCAATCCAACCATGAGTCTAATCTCTCTCCTGTTCAGACCCAGGATTGCAGAGCTTCTTTTAATACAAGGCTTTGGCATCATTAGCTTGCCATGTTTTTGTTGATGGACTTTGGTCCAATATTCTGCGTGCTGTCTTCTGAGCCAGTTACGTAGCTCCAATTTGATCATTACCTTCGTGATTGTCAGGACAGGTTCTGGTCCAATAAATGGATCCTCTGCCCCCATCCTGGCTAATCTGTCGGCATGTTCGTTGCCACTGATCCCCGAGCGGCCAGGGATCTGAAGATGTACTGGTGTCGTGAAGCTTTTATCAGAAACTGATCTGCGCGAAACGGATGGACAGCCAGCCGCGGTGGCTCGCCAAAGTAATCAGTAGGCCGCAGTGGCGGAGATGCGCCAGCCACTCGGCGCTGCTGGGACGCAGAAGATGAACGTTTCCAATTGTGCGCCAGCGACGCCTCCTGGTAAGCATAAGGCGCGACAGCGCGCCGCTGCCGGCAGGAATTTTCATAAGCAAGCAGCGCGCCGCGCCGCGCACGAGCCGGCCGCGTCTCATTTTCGGGTTGACGTGAAGGCAGGCGGAGCCAGGCGGGCGGTTCTGCCACGCGTCATGGGGCGCCGCCGCCGGGAACGGGAGAGCATACGTCCACCGCAATCAAACCACTGCGTGACGTCATTATGTCGTGTACATCCCCAGTTTCGACTTTCACACAGCCCTTGCGTGAAAGAAAAATTACATAATTTGGGAAAAAAAACTGGAAGTGCGTTGTTTCTGTGGGACTTCTTAAATTGGAAAGAACACCTAGATAATGTCGTGAGAAAGGCATTTTATTGGCAGAACCCTTAAAAGATGCAACAGAACTACAAAAGAAACTGCAAACACTACGCTTGACCGTCCATTTTTGGAGTATTGCTGCCCAGGTGGGTTTACCGGAGCACATTGAAAGAGTCCAAAGAAGGGCAGCTCGTTTCGTATTGTCACGATATAGGGGAGAGAGCGTTACGGAAACGATACAGGATCTGGGATGGGAATCATTACAACAGCGCTTATCGCGTGGGCTACTTACGAAACTCCAATCGCCAACACTCCCCTCCGAAAGCGAAAATATATTGTTGACTCCCACTTACATAGGTAGAAATGATCATCAGAATAAAATATGAGAAATCAGAGATCGAACGGAGAGATTCAGGTGGTCTTTCTTCCCGCGTGCTGTTCGAGAATGGAATGGGAGATAAATAGTATAATGGTGGTTCGATGAACCCTCTGCCAGACACTTAAATGTGATTTGCAGAGTATCTAGAAGTGGAGATCATAATTCGCGATTCAAACGATGGATCGATTTATATGTTTTGTTTGATTGTTTATTTAATGCTGCTATAGTTTGCAAGAAATGCAAATGAAAGTGGGAAAAATCTGTTAATACGCAAATGTCACACGTTTAAATACACTGTCAATTTGCAGCAGGGTTTTGGAACATATCCTGTATTCAAATATTATGAATAATCTCGAACAGAATGATCTATTGAACCAAGGTCAACATGGATTTAGAAAACATCGGTCGTGCGAAACACAACTAGCTCTTTACTCACACGAAGTGATGGGTGCTGTCGACAAGGGTTCGCAAATCGATTCCGTATTTCTTGATTTCCGGAAGGCTTTTGACACCGTACGTCACAAACGGCTTGTAATCAAATTGCGTAGTTCTGTTATATCGCCCCAAATTTGCGACTGGATAGGGGATTTCCTGTCAGAGAGGACACAGTTCGTAGTAATCGATGGTAAGGCATCGAATAAAACAGGGATGATATCGGGCGTTCCACAGGGTAGTGTTATTGGTCCTCTGATGTTCCTTATCCACAAACGATTTAGGGGAAAATCTAAGAAGCTCTCTTAGGCTGTTTGCAGATGACGCCGTGATTTACCGTCTAGTAAAATCATCTGCATAAGATATCAATTTGGTATAAAAATTGCCAAGTGACTCTAAATAATGATAAATGTGAAGTCGTCCCCGTGAGTACGAAAAGAAACCTGTTAAACTCTGTTTACAAGATAAATTAATCAAAAGTGAAGGCCTTAAACTCCATAAAATACCTAGGACGGAGAGATTCAGGTGATCTTTCTTTCCGCGCGCTATTAGAGAATGGAATGGGAGATAAATAGTATAACGGTGGTTCGATGAACCCTCTGCCACGCACTTTAATGTGATTTGCAGGGTATCCCATGTAGATGTAGAATTACGATACGAATCGTATCAGACAGATTATCAAATTTGGCACATACATATATTTTTAATGGACTTACAATGGACTCTGAAGCTGTTTGATCTATCATCAGGATATTTAGCAGATGTACACAGAGGTTTGTACACTCCAAAAACCATCATATGGCAGAAGGAACCTTGCAAGAGACATCGATGCCTTTTGACAGAACACCATGAACTTTACCATAAGTTTGTACAAGGGTTGGAACTTTAATAGTGGCAACTATTTATTCGCAACCGAGGCAAAAGAGTTGCAAGTTTGCATCTGTTACCGTCCTTCAAAGTAGTCATCAGCGTTGTGTAGAACCCGTTGCCGGCGATGTGGAAGTCGTAGTGTACCATTAGCCGAGCCTGTTCTGTTGATGGTGCGAATGGAGCGGTCTACTGTCTGTTGAATCCCTGGAACAGTTATGAACCGAATGACACGAAGTGGTTCCTTCATCTTCGGAATCAAATCATAAAGTCAATAGGACCCAAGTCCGGGGAGGTTGGTGGACGGTACAGTACGTCCCAGTCCCATCGATCGAACAGACTAGTCATAGCTTGCGCTGCATGAGACAATCCGGTTTCGTGGTCGATCTCACGAATCGTCTGGAGTCGATTAGTGTCACGCACTTCTTCAGAGACGCTAGGACGACCTGCCCGATGCATGTTTCCGACTGTTTGTCGACCTTCGTTGAAGGATTTTTACCAACGCGCCACTGTTCTGTACGGCAATGCCGAATCCACGCACGCCTCTTGAAGACCTTGATGACAATGTCGTGCTGTACGACCTCTGGCACATGCAATCTTGATCCAATTACGTTGTTCCTGTTTCGAAAATACAGCGACATCGTTACGTTAGACCGCTCGCTCACTAGTGACTGTGTTTCCCACTATTGCACGTACGTCGGTGACGTGGGATGAGCGAGTCCATTTACTCGGAGGTAAGGGAGGTATGTCAAGAATGTGTGCTATTAGCGACAATCTACATCTACATAGATACTCTGCAAATCACATTGAAGTGCCTGACTGAGTGTTCATTAACCACTTTCATAACTTTTCTCTACCGTTCCATTCTCTAAAAGCGCGCGGGAAGAAAGAACACCTAAATCGTTCCGGTTTCGATCTGATTTCTCTTATTTTATTGGGATGGTCATGTCTCCATAAGTAGGTGGGTGCTAGCCAAATATTTTCAAATTCAGAAGAATTTTCGCAAACAGATCACGCCGCAATGAATAATGTCTTTCTTTTAATGATTTCCGCCCCAATTCGTGCAACATTTCCGTGACACTTTCCCCCCGATAATGTGATAAAACAAAACGAGCTGCCCTTCTCTGAACCTTCTCAATGTATTCCGTCAGTCCCACCTGGTGAAGGTTCCACACTGCGCAATAGTAGTACAAGAGAGGACGCACAAGTGTGATGAAGGCAGTCTCTTTGGTGGAGCTGGTGCATCTTCGAAGCGTTCTGCCAATGAAACGTAATCTTTGGTTCGCCTTCCCCACAATATTTTCTATGTGTTCTCTCCAGTCTAAGTTCTTCGTTATTGTAACTCCTAAGTATTTGGTAGAATTTACGACCTTGAGGTTTGACTGATTTATCGCGTAATTGAAGTTCAGCGGATTTCTTTTAGTGGTCATGTGTATTACTTCACACTTTTCTTTAGGTTCCATTGCATAGTGTCTCCACTGCAGTGTTGCTACTATGTAACTTTCAACCCTCGTATTTGGTACATACGTATATTTATAATGGACTCACAATGGATTTCGATGCTGTTTGATCGATTATCATGACATCAAAATGTTCAAATGTTTGTATAGTCTATGGGACTTAACTACGGGGTCATCAGTCCCTAAACTTACAAACTACTTACGAATTAGGACGGCACAAATATCCATGCCCGAGGGGGGATTCGAACACCCGACCGTAGTGGCAGTGCACACCGTGACTGGAGCGCCTTAGTCCCCTCGGCCACAGCCGCCGGCCATCATGACATCTAGCAGATGTATGTTCTCGTGTAGAAGGTTTGTACACTCCAAAAGCCACTATATGGGAGTAGGTACCTTGCAATGCCATGTGGACACCATGAACGTTAGCGTGGAATAAGTGAGAGGAAGAACGAGGAGGAAATTCAAAGAGATGAGGTGGGAAGCTGATAGGGCAAGAGGGAAGTGGGGAGGACTGACAGAGTTGTGGAGGAGATTGACAGAGAAAAGGGAGGAGGTAATAGACAAGTGGGAAGAATGGATGAAAAGAGAGGAGGGGGAGATGGACAAATAGAAGAGGCCACAGGAAATGGACAGAAAGAGATGGCATTCGAGGTGGACTAATAGAATAGGAGCCGGCCGCGGTGGCCGAGGGGACTAAGGCGCTCCAGTCACGGTCTGCACGGCCACTACGGTCGGGGGTTTCGGATATTTGTGCCGTCCTAGTTCGTAAGTAGTTCATAAGTAGTTTGTAAGTTTAGGGACTGATGACCCCATAGTTAAGGCCCATAGACTATACAAACATTTGAATTTGAATAGAATAGGAGAGTGAAACAAATACATCACCGGGTAACGCTGGGTTTTTGGCTAGTTATAAATAATGCCAGAACTTAGTGGTCGCTATTAGGACGCAGTGAAGTGGCGAGATGTCCGCAGACGGTGTGTGAGTATCGAACTGAGACGGAGCGCGCAGTGAGTTGGAAAGGAACGGGCGCGGAGCGCGACGCACCTGCGGCTGCCGCTGTCACACATCGACCACGACGCGGCGCGCATGCGCACTTCCCTCAGCCAGCCCTGCGGCCGCTCCTACCTGTGGGGACCAGGCCGGTCGCATGCTCTACCGGACGGCCCCGCACATTTACGCACGAGTGACACATACACTCATAATTACCGACCTCAATCGATTTTCAGTATTTCGGTAACGATAACCCGGTGTACAGAGGGAGCATCTGCTCTGACTGACTGCGCGTGGCATGTGGAAAAGGTGAAGTAACCGCAAGAGAATTAGCCCGTGGGGTTTTATTATATATATTTCGTCACAAACTTATGTGTTTTAAATGATACTCCATATTATTTTTTATGCAATCAAAACCTTGAAAAATCACAAAAAGAATGGCGTTGGTTGCATCACAATAAATCAATTTCATTCGGAGAAAATGCGAAGCCAAGTTGATGTTTGAGATACATGAAGCGCTTAACTAGCGCATTCCGACACTACACGCGCTGACGCACTGGTTGCGCCTTCCATGTGTTCCAAACGTCAACTTCGCTTCGCATTTTCTCCGGATGTAACTGATTCATTGTGATGCAACCAAGGCCATTCTTTTGTGACTTTTCAAGCTATCGAATGCATAAAATGAAAGTCGTTTTTCAACGTCTATTGTAGCCCCCAGAGCTTTTTTTGGCGAAAAAGTTGAGTGAGACACAGAATATATGTATACTAGACTTTTTTTTCTGCTGCGGCGATAGCGATCTGGACAGATCTTCGCGACAAATTAAGAAATTTCATCATGCTCATGAAGATTCCACTGTTACGAGAAACAAACTACTGATTATTTACAGTACCAAACATCGAAGCATTATTCTGATAACTTATCATTTTGATGACACTCTAGAAATTAGATCTACGACTATGAGGTTCTCTTCAGCTTCCTTACCTTGGACGAAGCATATTTATACCACCAAACGCGCTATTAAATAATAATAAAGTCGTAATAACTATGTAAAGAATTTCGAATACAGTTGGAACGGCTTACTAGCACATTTTATCAAAGCATATGGCTTGACGAGATTAAGAAATCGAATTCTAGATAAAGATAAAAGTCCCATACCCTCTTATATATACACTTGTTAACCAAGTGCGTGTCCAGACAACGCAGCAACCAAAATTTGGGTCGAAAGGCAGGCTCCGTCGGAGAAGAAACATTCTTTGGCCTTCAGTGTGTGGTACTTACCTGAAACACAAAAACGAAATTAACTTTACTACGCATGCCAAACTCTGCCTATGCAAGAAATAAAAGTGTTCATTCACATGGATGTAAAAATTATGAGAACAATATTTTTAAATTTATTGACTAAATTTTAATAAAAGAAATCAAATAAACTGCATATAATTCTAATACTGGGTGTATCCTTTCTTCCATTCTATACGAACTTGCAAGAGTAAAACTAGATGTACATTCGCTCCATCTAACCATTGTGAGCAGATCCCCAATAAAGCAGACCATATTAGAAAAAAAGAGATAGATTTAAATTCATTACACAGATATACCTTTGGTCCTCATGGATGTGGAGCAAGTAAAAAAACTGAAACATTTTCACTTAAGACGCAATCAAATAATTGTCATAAAACTGGCATAATAAACTGAAGTGTATGTGATCATTCTCAGAGTACTGTAGCCATGCTTGAAACAGAAATATTGTTCACAACTATTATCTACATCGACGACTTTACTGTGCTGAAGATATGCATAAGTCAGAATTTAACACTTGCTTTCTTTCATATTACTAATAAAATACACATCAATTAGTTTTGCTGAGAAATTCGTCAGTAGAATAGAAGGAGTTAGAAAACAAATTAATCTATTAGGAGCCTCTTAAATTTAAATTTTATTAGTACCTTAACTTCATATAAGCCTAATGCTTTAGACTAATTGTAAAAGTGTGTTTCTGATTAATAAACATTTTTCTTGACGAAAGTAACTAAGATAAAATCTTTATTATTCTGGTACCGTACTGTTCAGCTGTTGGTATATAAAAGAGAAAATACACAAGAAATAACTTTCCTATAGAATGTTTTCTTCTACTTACTGAAAAAACAACAAATAACGTTCACCTCACTGTAATAGAAACGTTGACATCACGAAATCAAAACATCCACAAGACTGAGCAGGACAATGAGGTTCCTTTTCTTCGGTGTGGAAGTCAAGTGTGAGTTTTGGTGCGAAATGGAAACCATACATGTAAATTTTCCGAGGGGAGAGAGAATGTTGCGGACTGGTGAAAATTCGAAATAAATAATTTAAAAAACGCAATTTTTTTTTATTTTCTCAAAGCACAGAAAAAAGATGAGTAATTGGAGCAAATTATAGTAGGAAATGTGGCAAGTTTTTTTTTTTTTCAGTAGGATTAACAGCTGAACCACTAGTCTACCGGAAAACAATAGTGACTATCTTTTTATAAAAATAGGCTAAGTACATTTTATGAAGTTGATCAACAGCTATTGGAAAAAAAGGAGTCGGGTAATACAGCATTAGTTTTGGCAGTGGTACCTTCCGATTGAACAAAAACAAGAAAACTTATGAAAGTAAACACCAAAGTTTCCTGTATGGCGGGCTACTGATACAAAAATGCATGTCCCAGCAGTCACGACTCTTATTTACCACATTTCCTGAAGCATTTCAGTATAGTCACTAGAAAACATTATAGCGCTGAGTTTCAAGAGGTATTCAGTGCCATTATTTCATTCAACTCGAAGAAATCGTCATGTGTGCTTCAGGAATTCAAGCTGTAAGTAGGCTTCGAACGTGAAACCTATGGCTGAATGCTCCAGTTTTAGATCAATTATCGAAACTTTTTTTAACGTGTAGCTGCTTCGGAGATACTGTTATATTCAATGTAAATTTAAAAAATATTCTGCGTTTCGTATAAAAAGAAATAACAAGTGTTTATTTGTGCCTTGTTTCTTTTAATGTGCATCACATGCATAGAGCGTAGAAAATTCTGCAAAAGGTGATAAGAGTATAATCATACTTCATCGAACCAGATTCTAGTGGGTGGTAAACAAAAACGTTGGACATTACAATAACCGTAGAAGCAGTTGTACCATTTCAGTCGACTGAAATATCACGGAATATTTGAGTGTCTACGATGTACAAAAAAGAGTTCTTTACGGTCCTCTCTAAAAACATCCTCTGTGTGTGTCTCCTGTTTTCTTAAATGTTTTATGAGCGTTACAACATATCACTCTATAATGTGGTACACGTCCCGAAACCTACAGGTTGAGCGCCTGCACCGCCCGCTTCAAAGGGATGTGCCGCTTTACTCGCGGCGCCAGCGTGGCGGCGCGTGTCGTCATCTGTGACGTCACGTGATGGCGTAATAATTAAATTCCAGGCAGCGCCTGGTAAGTTAGGAGGAGCGCCTGGGGCGGCGGCGGCAGGGAAACTTGGCGTCGGGGGTGGGGTGGTGGGGATGTGTGTCAGCCATTGTCTTACGACGTCATTACCAGCTGGGCCGCGACCCTGGCACAGTTCCGCTGGCGCCAACCTCGCGCAACTAATTGCTGCAAGGTCGCTTCCGCGTGCTGGGGCCGTCCGTGCAGCCGCGTAGCTCTTGACGTCACACGCCTCGACGTTTCAAAATGCATCTACCGGCTTCTAAAATATTTTTATCAGAATAATCTTAAATTATATATTCCACAGGGTCCACAGCGTGGTAAATCTCAACAAGACACATGATAATAATAATAATAATAATAATTAACCAAAACGCTGCTATTTAATATTATTTTTTTAACAAGACGGTCCCGTTTCGGCTTAAACTGCCATTTTCAAGTGACCTTTCGATGGTCTTTTAAGCGTATACAACTACATCAATGAGAACGAAGCCGCTAGTAAAAGCTAGTCATTTATTAAATTACAGTCCTATCACACTTTTCTGAGGCATTCCTGACGATACCCTGAAGAACAGTCGCCGTCGAGGACAACGTGATGCCTTCTTTAACTCACGAACTCTTGGAGCCATTCGTACGAATCTGTTCCAAGTGCGCGTACGTTCGTTAGTAACCTGCTGTGAGGCACCGCGTCATACGCCTTTCGGAAGTGAAGGAATATGCAGAGTGCATTCGAAATATTCTATCACCTCCACCATTGCAGGGCACTGAAATAAAGTCAATTGTGAAATTAGAAATTTGTGCTGGCCGGGGTTCGAACCCGAAGTTCGCGCTTCAGGCCAAAGGTCGCCTTAACCAATTAGGCTATACAGGCAAGCTTTCCTTCCTGCCCAAATTCTCAACTTATAGCACAGTACGATGGTAGTACGCCGGCCGCGGTAGCCGAGGGGCCTGAGGCGCTTCAGTCACAGTCTGCACGGGCACTACGGTCGGGGGTTCGAATCCCCCCTCGGGCATAGATATTTGTGCCGTCCTAGTTCGTAAGTAGTTCATAAGTAGTTTGTAAGTTTAGGGACTGATGACCCCGTAGTTAAGTCCCATAAGCTTTACAAACATTTGAACATTTTTGATGGTAGTACCCCCTGCCAATTTGTTTCTCTAGCTCGGGGTGTATACTGAATTCGCGCAATGGAGCGAGATTAATTGTGCATCTGTAGAAAGATAATTGCCAATTGCCTGCATATATACAGATTGTGACTCCGAGGGTCCTGGGTTTGATCCCCACCAGATCCTATGCTTTTTATCTGGCACTTTTGACGTCTTTCGCCTCTGGCTATGTTGCTGACGTGAAAAATATCGAGTAGCACCGTGTTGCGGAACCCACGATAAACTGTCGTTCCCCCCCCCCCCCATAACTGGCTGGGTAAGTTCAGTTTGAAGGTCGGAGGAAGGCAACGGCATACCACCTCCAAACAGAACCATGCCTAGTAAAAGCACTGTGGTGTTCAAATAAGTCTTCGGATTGTTGACTGCTTTTATACAATGAATGATAAGGTGTCTGGCAGATGTTGTAAATTATAAGCAGTTGGGCCGAACATATTCTTCATTCAGGATTCTTACCGCCGGTATCATTCATTTTAGACCTTTCTTTTTTTCCTTTTTTTCTTTTAATCCAGAAGTAATTTGAAGTGTGCGTAAGACTGACCCTATCACTTTAGGTATAAAAAAACACATCGCCTAGTCCTTTCCTTTTTCAAGTATAACATCTGTAATATCTCCGTAGATGGGGATGGTAAAGCGTTAACAACTCAGAAAAATACTTCATACTCGAATAAATGAAGAGAAAGACGATTATTCGAAAGCAATTTTCTGATTATCACCCTGGATACTTTAAAATTGTACGTATAGCCATTATTTTAATTTTCTGGATTCTTCAACTGGTTATCACTCTGTGTTCCTATAACTTTTGTGTACAGTTGCTTATTTTAAGTTGACCTAGTGTCATTGACATGAGTGACCAATTGTTATACGCAAGATAAAGTTTCATAAATACGACAATATTTATGTGCACACTCAATATTTTACCTTCTCGTAACAGGGGAATAAGTTTTCCATTTTTAGTGTACCTATTCTGTGAGTTAAATGGCCTAAAATATTTTAATGATATCACGTAACACGACACTAACTACATCAAACATTTTGTCCCACTGTGACACGAAAATAATATTTCCAGAAGTAAGTCAGAATAATATTTGACTGCTGTATCAGAAATCACGAAAAATTCTGGCGAATTCACATGGACGGAGAGCATATATGTATATCTCATTCAGCTGTTCACGAGAAACCGAACGAATGTGTAAAATTCTTGTAACACAATTACCGTTCGGCGCGAGCCCGGAAGATAAAACACACGGAAGACGTGACCGGAAAAGAATTGCAAGCAGCACAACTTCCTCTTGCTTTTCTGAGACCCGAAGGGCGAGGATTTCACCGACATCTATTTTTAGTTTTTAAATTTAAAAAAGAGAAGGCGCGTAGTATATTAAATTTCATTCTCTGTTTTTGCTACGTGGTATATTGTGTGCCAGAACAGGGTACGTGAACATACACAGCACACTGGTTTTCTCCTCTAATGATAGAGTAATAAGGTATAGTTTAATGAGGATTCAGGGTAAGTGGACTGTTTCTTCTTCTTTTGTTTAATATCTCCCGGTTGGAGTCTTACGTAAAATTGTTACAAAGTAGTTCTTTGTTTCGAGACGGTATTCGAACCCGAACTCTTGTCTTTAGGATGCAAATACTGTTTGAGTTATTGTGACACACTTTAGGATCCGCTTTTACACCAATAACTTTTTATACTAACTTTGCAGGAGGTTAGTATCACACATCGTTTCTTCCAGCTAAGTCTGCATTAGAGTTACTGTATTGTCAAGAAAACGAGAGAGAGAGAAACAGAAGTTTTAACCAGAGTGGGTGTCGACTGCGTAGCATATTTGCCAAGAAGTTCTAAAGTTTAAGAACCAGTAATAGTGAGACTAGTTTCCATTATCAAAACGTTATCCTGTTAAGAAGCAGGTTAATGGGCAAAATAAACACCGCTACGAACAAGTTATGCGTTGGTAAGTACAGAGGACATTACCTTTTACTACATCTAGTTTTACGAAGTTAAGAGCTCGATATCTTGTGCTTTTATTGCATTTGGGAGCGCTTGACTTGTTAGTGGCCCCAAAGGAATCCACAAATTGACGCTGCAGACACAGGAATTCTGGGTATATTGCCAGGTTCATCAGTTTCACTGCAAGCAATCACGCTTTTCTTCTCTTTTTTCATGCTTTCTGCTTTAAATAACCTATACATTTTCAAACCACATGATATATTAGAGTGGAAAAGTCTAGCATATTCACAAAGCTAGATTTCAGCAGTATATTCGGTGAATACTGCCATGACTGTTCTAACGAATTCTTGATTCAGGCTATTGCCGCCCTATCGGGCACCAGCTTTCATTTCGCCCCAGTAATTTGATCTTCAGCGAAATATGTCTGCGAGTCGGTTTATTTTTCCTTCTTCACATATTGGCTACGTACCGAATCTTATTACATAAGCTAATATTGGTGCAGCACAAAGGAAATGCAGCGCTGTATATAAGCAACCGAACGTATGGGTCAGCAGATGGTGACATAACAGGAATGTGATCAACAGCATGCAAAAGACTATCGAATCCATAAAAAAGAGACTCGCGCAATAAAAATGTTCTAGTTATGTTCCAAGCAATTGGCTAGAAGATGTACTTTAGAGATAATGAAGTTATACAATGTCATAAATAGAAAACTGAAGATAAGCGGCAAAGAAAATGTTTCATTGTTAGGGAAACGATTTCACCTTAACCCTCTGCCTCTATCGAGATATTACACAAGTTATAATAAAATGAAATAAAAAGATTAGGCGATGTGCTGTACCGAACATGTATCTATAGGGTCAAACTGATGTACGCGGCAGTTAATTTCTAGACATAAATAGCCGCGGCGGAGTAGCCGAGCGCATTGAGGCGCTATGCTCCGATGCTTGAGGCCGTTCACCGTCGGGAGTTCGAATCCTCCCTTGGGCATGGATGTTTGTGTTGCTTTTAGTGTACGTTAGTGTATAAGTAATTTGTAAGTGTAGGTACTGATGACCCCGCAGTTAAGCCCTATAAACTTAAGAAATATTTCATTTGATAAAAATATATATGGTCTAAAATGAATTGTACAGGAGGTCCGGCTCCAGTAATGAAATATTCATAGGGCGAACTACTTATATAACAACTGTCACCGCATCTACGTTGCTGACGCTATCTTGATAAATAATCGCAGTTATCGGTGACTTGTTGACCATTATGTTGATCCCGTTTACAGTTGATGGCAGTTGAATATGGAGCATTACTCGTTATAAGAATTCGAAGACTATTATTTAATCTTTGATACATCACGATGCAACGCCCTAGCGAACTAATGCACATTTATAAGAAAATAAATAAATAAAATAAAATAAAATAAAAAATCAAAGTGGGTCTCATAGGTGAGCAGACGTCAGTGGTACGATATGCTGATGAATGAGGATAAAACAGATGACTTACTGGCTAAAAGATATCATAAAAAAAATAGCTTACAGACCATTACGGGAAAGTGTAATTCTTGCTTCTTTCCTGTTCGTGAACGATTTTAGCAGGTAAGAAAACGAGTAAATCGATTAAGAATTTACGATCATTCTCCTTGCTTGCTAAGTTTGCGAGTGCATTACGAAAATCAGATAATAACTACAGAAAAATTTTCAAAATCGCTATCAGTGTCAACTTATCATTCCGATCACTAGTCAGGCAACGCCTTTAGAGTTTACAAATGTTCAAATGTTTGTAAACCTATTAGACCACGTAAAGGGCTATAGTCATCAGTTCCTTGACTTATAAACTACTTACACTAACTTACATTAAGAACAACACACGCAGCCATGCCCGAGGGAGGACTCCAACCACCGGCGGGAGCAGCCGCCCTGTGCGTAGCATTATTCTTTAGACCACGCGGCCATTCCCGCTCGCATTTCGAGTTTACAACCTCCGAAATTTGTGGATGAGACAACTTATTACACCACACCGTACTAGCTACTACCTAGTTTGCTTGTGGTCGGGCCGACTGAAGAAGTGTCAGTTGATACGCCGTTGCGAACAGTGCCCTTTGTAAGGTACTCGACCCCAATGTTCTCTACATGCTGCTGCCGTAACAGACTTCGCTCGCAGACTGGTTTTGATAGACTTGCATCCATCGACAGTAGCAATTCCTGGAGGTCGATTTTATTGGCAAGTCGTAAACCCGTCTCCAGTCCCTGTTGGTTAGGAACACTTTACAACAACTGTTCTTACAGTGGTTGTTACAAGTTCCTTGTAAACGCGCTGGGTAGTCCACGCTGAAACATTAACAAACTAATGAAATTCATTGCAGACGAGGTCAGGGACCAGAACGCAATAGCTTCTTTCTGGCATTCATCGACATGACTGATCTCGGCCTGGTATATATTTAATAGACTTTCTATTCCTCCGCCGTTTCATTCTCCTATAGCACCCTTAAAGCGTTTCTTACTTTGCAACATCATTCGACATTACGCTTGCTGAATGACGACATCTCTCTTTCTTAAATTATGGAACCTAACAGCAGTTGTCATCGATCCCTAAACTTACAAACTACTTTAACTGACTTATCCTAAGAAGAAAACACACACACACACACACACACACACACACACACACACACACACACACACACACACACACACACACACAAATGCCCGATGGAGCATTTGAACCTCCGACGGCGTACGGCCGCATGCATCGTAGCAAGGCTAATTCGCCGCGGCATATACTTTTATTCCACTGAGAAGCACGTTCTAATATTATTATTGTTCTTTCAAGATTTCAAAATGACATTAGGGGGGTAAAAAGTGTCGAATACTTTGAGATGCGGTAGTACTCATAGAAAGAAGAAAAATAAGTCTGATAAACACGGGTCTGAAACGCATACTTTCTGAGGTATACAGGGTTATACAGGCGGTGTTCTAAGTGGCAGGCATTCATAGCAATGCATACGTCTGCCCTTCGGCGTAAGCAAAGACGCACCTTTGAAGTGTACCCATTGTTGTACTTGTTGGCACGCACTGAAGAAGCGAGACTGCAGTGTCTGCACTTCGTTGATTGGAGTTTCGTACACCACTTCCTTCAAGTGCCCCCACAAGCAAAAATGTAGCGGATTGAGGACTGAGAAACGACCGAGCCAGGGTTCAGCGTTGTTGACTACCAAGCAGGAAACCCGAGTTCTATTTCCGACCAGAAAATGTTGTATGTCCTCCTCATCATCATTGATACCCAAGTCGCCGAAGTGGCGTCAAGTAAAATGTTCAAATGTTTCTAAAGTTATGGCACCAAACTGCAGTGGTCATCAGCCCCTAGGTTTACAAACTACTTAAACTAACTTCAACACACACACACACACACACACACACACACACACACACACCAGAGAGAGGACTCGAACCTCCGACGGGGAGCAGGAGCGCACTCCGCAGCAAAGCGTTTTTGAGCGCACGGCCACTCCGTCAGCTAAAAAGGCTTGTTAAAAGGCGGCAGAACCCCAGTTGGTAACTACCCGGCCAATAAATACCATTAGTACTTCAACATAAAAGTTTTTTAGCACAAACATTGTATACTATTCAAGATGAAGTCTAAAATAAAACATGTGTTGCCTCTACATATATGTCAGAGACATGCGGTGCTACAGACGAATGTTCAAAATTACATGGACTAATAAGAACGCGAATCAGAGCGAAGAAAGAAACATACCGACAAGAAGAAGGCAGTGGGTGCCAAGACAAGTGTTAAGTCTTCGAAGTATAACCTCGATGGTAATAGAGTAATCTGTAGAGGGAAAAAAGTGTAAGGTTAGAATAGATTGGAACACATCCAGCAGGTAACTGAGAACGTAGGGTGCAAGTGTTAATCTGAAATGTAAAGGTTGGTGCAGAAAAAACAGTTCTTGGCGGTTCTCTTTAAATCAGCCGTAAGGAAAAAAAAGAAGAAGGAGAAGAGAGAGAGAGAGAGAGAGAGAGAAATGTCAGTGCGCCCGCTGCTGAGCACGTGACTCAATCGCAGCTCTATCTGTAAAGGCTTAACGATTCATTTGTGCGTGCGCACTGAGCTGACAACTTTTTTTGTCCGGTGATATTACAGCATTCTGCACAATAACTGCATCTCTAATGTTGAAATTTCACGACGATTTAGCTTGAAGTTTGCGCTACAGGAGGGTCCTTTGTTTCCGTGCGTAGCTCTAACGAGACAAGCCTAAACTACTGGTAGGCATGAACTTGTGAAAAGCAGCCAAGTGTAGTTCGACATTTGTAGGCCAAAGGGCCTAAATCGAGAGAAATGCGCAGGGAAATGTTTGGAGTTTATGGGGAAGACTGTATGGAGCATAGCAATGTCTCCAGGCGGCGTCCCTTTTTGCAAGAGTGCCGTGTGGTCGTTGGTGATTCACCACGCTCCTGTGACTCGTATAATTGTCTTTGCAGGTGAAGTTAGCTGAACGTGGGACCAATGTGAATGTTCAGCCCACATTACAACTTTGGTTTAAGTGCGTCGCGCCCTTCGAGACAGAGGCCACAACATTAACGCTGGCGATGTCAAGCTTCTTCATACCAATGCTCGCCCCAATGTAACTGCTTCTCTTCGAAAGGAAATCGACAAATTTGCGTGGTAGGTGCTCCAGCATCCACCGTACAGTCCTGAAGTTGCATCGTCTGAGTTTCACCTGTTCGGTCTCATTAAGAATGCTGTATGACGGATAAGGAGGTAATAGTGACAGTCCACAGATGTCTACATCTACAGACTTCTACAACAAGACATGTTGTTACTGATACTACAATGTGTACCAATTTTATTAATTTAATCTGTACAGTAAGCAAGCTATGAAAGATAGAAAGGAGAAATTTGGAGAATGAATAAAAGTTCACAAAGAAAAGAAAAAACTTGGTCGTTTGACGATGACATTGCATGTTCAAAAAGATTTCGGGTTTGCAGCCGGTCGTTGTAAACTTCATTGCACGATATTTCAACTGGACACCTGCCAGTCACCTTCAGGTGAGCCAACAAGGATTGCAAACCCGAAATCTTTTTGAACAAATGATTCGCCGGGAAAATTTCAAATTTCACAACGATGACATTGCAATTATATCGGAGACAGCAAAGGACCTGGACAATCAATAGAACGGAATGGACAGTGTGCTGTATGGAGGGTATACGATGAACATTAAGAAAAGGAAACCAAAATTAATAGAATTTACCATAAGAAAATCAGGTGATGCAGAAGGAACTATATCACGTAATGAGACAATAAGAGTAATAGATGAGTTTTGTGGATGAACTTGCAATGGCCGAAGTAAAGAAGATATTAAATGCACAATGGCTATGAAAAGAAAATAATTTCTGAAGGCCTTATTCTGGAGTGAATCTTTTACGACAGTGAAACGTAGACGATAAGGAGTTGAGACACAAAAACTATAGAAGCCTTTGCTACAGGAGAATACTGAAGATTAGATGGGTAAATTGGAGGAGGTACTGAAACAAAATTGTGGAGTAAAGAATTTTCTGGAATATTTTGACCAAAAAGAAGAGATCGTTTGGTAGAACACGTTCTGAGACATCAAGGAATCGTGAATTTAGCGTTGTAAGGAAGTGTGTGTGTGGCGAGAGGGAGGAGTATAAATCACTCACTCGACTTCGTTAATTCACGCGAGTGCCAAATAAATAGAGCAATATGGCCACGAATTATTTACAGAAGGGTGGAAAAGCTAGTAGAAGCCGACCTCGGGGAAGATCAGTTTGGGTTCAAGAGAAATGTAGGAACTCGGGAGGCAATACTCACTTTACGGCTTGTCCTAGAAGATAGATTAAGAAAAGGCAAACCTACATTTCTAGCTTTTGCAGATTTGGAGAAGGCTTTTGACCATGTTGATTGGAATAAACTCTTTCAAGTTCTGAAGCAAGCAGGAGTAAAATATAGGGAGCGTAAGGTTATTTACAACTTGTACAAAAACCAGATAGCGGTTGTCAGAGTTGAAGGGCATGAAAAGGATGCAGTGGGTGGAAAGGGAGTAAGACAGGGTTGTAGCCTTTCCCCAATGTTGTTCAATTTGTACATTGAGCAAGCTACAAAGGAAAGCAAGGAGAAATTTGGAGAAGGAATTAAACTTCAGGGGGAAGAATTTAAAAAATTGCGTTTTGCCGACGACATAGTAATTCTGTCAGATACAGCAAAGGACCTGGAAGAGGAATTGAACGGAATGAACAGTGTGCTGAAACGTGTATATAAGATGAACATTAACAACAGTAAAACTAGGGTAATGGAGTGCAGTCTAAGAAAATCAGGTGATGCTGAAAGAATTAGATTAGGTAACGAAACAATGAAGGAGGGAGATGAGTTTTGTTACTTGGGCAGTAAAATAACAAATGATGGTCGCAGTACAGAGGATATAAAATGCAGAATGGCAATGGGTAGAAAAGCATTCTTGAAAAAGAGAAATTTGTTAACATCGAATATTGATTTAAGGCTAAGGAAGTCCTTTCTGAAGGCATTTGTATGGAGTGTTGCCTTGTATGGGAGTGAAACATGGACGATAAACAGTGCGAACAGGAAGAGGATTGAGGCTTTTGAAATGTGGTGCTACAGAAGAATTCTGAAGATTAGGTGGGTGGATCGCGTAAGTAATGAGGAGGTACTGAACAGAATTGGGGAGAAAAGAAATTTCTGGCATACCTTGACTAAAAGATGGGATAGATTGGTAGGGCACATTCTTAGACATCAAAGAATTGTGAGTTTAGCGTTGGAGGGAAGTGCGTGGGGTAAAAATCGGAGAGGAAGACCAAGAGATGGATACAGTAAGCAGATTCAGACAGATGTTGGTTGCCGTTCTTATGTGGAGATGAAGAGGCTTGCTCAGGATAGGGTATTGTGGAGAGATGCATCAAACCAGTCTCCGGACTGAACACCACAACAACAACATGGCTGAAACTTGCTGTGCGTTCTTTTCATAGATGCTACTAACTAAAGATGACTTCGATACGCGCCGGTGGTGCCATCTTTGGGACTTTGCACGGACTTTTCAAACGCCCCTCGTTATATCGAGACAAAATATATCTTTGGACAGTGATTCAGTATTTGCCAGTGTGCCGTAGTTTTTTTTTTTTATTTATTATAATTTATTATAATATCAAACAATACAACCCATTACCTAAGACTAAAATGGGCAATGGTATAATACATAAATTTCTTACGGCTAAATGGTGACATTACATTTCATTACATTACATGTTTCTGCAGAAACCACTGGACATCTTGCTGGTAGTTGATGTTTATACTGGGTGATGTGTATGATGTTGTGTCTTACGCTACTGCTGTGGTGTTACATGTGTGCCAGCATTACAAACCTGCTTGTAGTGGCCAGCTCACCGAGCGAATCCCAGTGAGCATGCCCCTGGCACTGGGCGGCCAATTTCCACAGCCCACCCCCCCCCCCCCACCCCCCGCAAAAATTTTTCCCCTGTGTGTCTTATTCTACTATTTAAGAAAAACCTACATCTAACTTACGTCTATGGTCTAATTCGGTGTTTGCCACATCTAACCCCCGAATCCAGGGGATGGCGGATTCTTCCATTGCTGGAGACAAGTCAATCCCCAGGCGGCATGGCAGATGTGGCTGTCTCAATCGGCTATTGGGTCAGATCCGGTTATTGAATCAGGATAAAGTCCCGAAGCACTTTGCGCGAGACATTATTGGCGATTTCGTCGAGTACTCGGAACGTGTCTGGGGTTCTTATGAGCTGAAAGGTGTTATTACTAGGCAGAGCCCTTCTGAGATCCGCCGGCCGCGGTGGCCGAGGGGACTGAGGCGCTCCAGTCACGGTCTGCACGGCCACTACGGTCGGGGGTTCGAATCCCCCCTCGGGCATGGATATTTGTGCCGTCCTAGTTCGTAAGTAGTTCATAAGTAGTTTGTAAGTTTAGGGACTGATGACCCCGTAGTTAAGTCCCATAAGCACTACAAACATTTGAACATTTGATTTTTGAGATCCGCAGCCACGTCGTCATACGTAGGACACTCATAAATGACGTGTTCTGGCGTGCCTATCTCGGCACCACAGGCACAAGATGGCGTGGCCTGTTTCCTAAACCGACATAGATATGTCGGATAGGGCCCATGCCCGGTGAGGAAGTGCAGCATCCCCCTAGATGGTTTGAAATGTTTCAGCCTTCCCGCGTACTTTTGGGAGGAAGTTGGTGTAGAGAGACGGCCGACTGCGGTGACGAGGCAGGTGCGTCGGTCGCTAGGCGGCCGCTCCCCGCGGGCTCGGAGCAGCGCCCACGGAATTGGAGTCGCGGCGGAGAAGGACGAGGCGCGACGCGGCGACACCGAAATTGCGACGACGTCAGCACGACGCGGAGGCGGCGACTCAGCGGGGAACACCCCCCCCCCCCGTCTCCCCCCTTTCATGAATTTAAATTCAATTTTCGTGTACCGCTGCCGGCTGGCTCTCTCCCAATACATCACCGGCCACCGCTCTGCTTGTTTATCAGCTTCCTAACACTTTACGATCGGCGGCGCTTAGGCGGGATTCCCGCGCTCTCCTGGCCGCCTCGCTTCGCCTCACACAGCCAGTTTCTCTCCTGCTCTGCTCCTTCTCGCCTGCCCCCCCCCCCCCTTTCCCCGCGACCGTAAAGACCTTTATTGGCCTGACTAATAGTTCCGCCTCGGGGCCGGAAAACCCCCTTTCTTTTTGCCTCGCGGAAGCGCTAAAGTGCATAAGAAAAGGGGCCAGGCTCCGGAGAATCGCTGCCGCAAATGTACTCAAGTGTGTCGCCCGAGTGTTGCGCCTACAGCCTGGCTAACGGCGGGGCAACAAAGGCTGTCGTCCGAAGATTTTCTCTTTTATTCTGTGCGGAGAATTTTTATGTTTCCGTCCGTAACTCATATTGTTATGACTGCTCTGTAAATAACTTTTCCATTCCTAGGATTCAATCCTGTATTAAGAGACCCACCCGGAAAGTAAATACGGTTTTAGGAAAAGGTACACATATTAACAACTTTAGTTCACGAGTTCTAACATGATCTCTGCACTTGATGTTCAGTGTTATTACACATTGCTCCGTAAAAACCTATACAGCACAATTGATGTAAGTAAATAATTTTTTGTTCGTTTGTTTTTGTTTAAGGAATGAACTACGAACTCACATTGTTTAAAAGAGTGACCTAATCTGGGAAGTTTAATACAAATAAACAATCCCTGAGACTGATTTTCGTCTCGAATATGACAAAGACATTAATGATAAATCTGAAGCATTGAATTAAAATTTGTAATGCGGCCGGAAATCGAACCCGGACCTCCATGGTTACTAGGCAGACGTCATACCGTTTGTTTGTTTGTTTTTTACCGTTAGACCACCACACCACTAACGATTAAGGCGCCTTGGAATAGTCTAAGTACAATTTCCCTCAACGTCACAAACTTTAATTCAGCTTCTGTGTTACAAAGATAATTGCCAAGGCTCTCCATGCAGCGGAATAGCACCTCCGCAATGGACATATTGGAACAATCCTGTTAAGGTGATATAAATATCAATTTAATACAAACAAACAATCCCTGAGACGGATTTTCGTCTCGAATATGTCAAAGAGATTAATGATGAATCTGAAGCTGAATTATAGTTTGTGACGTGGAGGGAAATCGTACTTACAAGGAAAGTACATGGGCTCGAACAAACATATCTACATGAACGTTTGCTTACAGGATCTCTACGTATACCTCAATGTGCAAAACTTTGCAATCATGCTCTAGATAGCACTGTAGATGTAATCGTAGACGCCATACGTAATGCAGATATCTTAACTATAACTAATATAATAATCATCGTACATGTTCTCTAGCTTATTGTCATCAAGTGCCGTGATGATAGTTGCAACTTTAACCTTCTTCTCGGAAAAATTTTGGTATTCACTGCCACTGCTTACATCGCCTCTTCCGGCACTTACAAGTAGCACTACCGCTTGCAATGAGTTGTTCGTCATTATCATCCCTATTATCATCATTATGTGTTAGTGTTACAACAGTATCTAACTTATTCTCATATTTGAGTACCATAACAGATACGAGAAAGCATGTGAATGATGCACCTTCTACACTATTACCATCTTCACGAAGAAGGGTGCTTCGTAACTTCATCTCAACCACTCGCAATACATTAGTAGGATTGATTACCAATCGCCGCCCCATCTGACGCTTCATCACACAAATAACGTCACAAAACGCAACTTCGGAGGCACACTGCACCATCCCTACTGGCCAACCGACAGGTCAAAGTGCAATTGGCAAGGCACACGCAGAGGCCTCTAACGGACGACTACAGAGTTTTGCAGATGCGGGAGTATCACTATTGCAATAAGGGATCTTTACATTATCTCTCATACGATTTTGGTGTATATGTGTTTGTTCGAGCCCAAGTACTTTCTTGTTAGACTATTCCAATGCGCCTAACTCGTTAGTGACGTGGTGGTCTAACGGTAAGACGTCTGCCTAGAAAGCGTGGAGGTCCGGGTTCGATTCCCGGCCGCATCACAAATTATGGATGGATGGATGGATGGTTTGGTTTTTAAAGGGACTAATCGACTACGGTTATCAGTCCCTTGTTACAACCATAGAGAGTGGAATAAAAAGCGCTACAATGTAGTAGAAAACTATGTGTTAGAACTCACCAAACAAAGGATGTAACACGTTGGTGCCGCGGTGGAGTAGCCGAGCGGTCTAAAGCACCTCGCTGCGGAGCGCGCGGTTGTTCGCCGTGGAGGTTCGAGTCCTCCCTGGGGCATGAGTGTGTGTGTTTGTACGTAGGTTAGTTTACCTAGGTTTAAGTAGTTTGTAAGCTACGGACTGATGACCACGCAGTTTGGTTCAAATGTTCAAATGTTTGTTAAGCTCAAGGGACTTAACTACGGGATCAGCAGTCCCTAAACTTACAAACAACTTATGAACTACCTACAACTAAAGACGGCACAAATATCAATGCCCGAGGGGGGATTCGAACCCCCGACCGTAGTGGCCGTGCAGACCGTGACTGAAGCACCGGCCACCGCGGCCGGCACGCAGTTTGGTCCGATAGATTTACAAACATTTTAACATTTTTAACGCGTTGGTTGGGTGGATGTTTAAGGGGGACGAAACTACAATGGTCATTTGTCCCCTATTTCACCACAAAGCGTCCAAAGAATTCTGTGAAAGAGATAGGCCCAGAGTTAATGTGTCAAGTGTGAGGGGAATCCCACTAAGTCCATAAAACATCATCGAAGACGACAAAAGACGAAGACGAAGACGAAGAAACAAAACGAAAGGACAGCTTACAACAAGGAAGCCGATGGCTGTAGCTGGCCGACCATAAAAATAAAATAGGAAAAGTTAACCAGTCGGCAGCACAAGGAAATCTCTAGTTAGAGAGAATAATAAAAAAACCCTGCTCGAATAAAACGTAAAACGAAATCTGCCATTGTAGTATCGTCACCTAAAACTTTTGATAAAGGCGGCTAAAACGGGGCAGTCCAACAATATGTAGACTATTGTCAGGCGGGAGCCACACCGACATTGGGGCGGGTCCTCACCCCGAAGGAGATGATGTCCACGGGTGAGCCACGTGTGCCCAATGCGGAGGCGACACAAAACCACCGAGTCCCGGCGAGATTTACGTATTGAGGAGCGCCACGCAGCCGTAGTCTCCTTTACAACCCGGAGCTTGTTGGGCGTGCTCAGACTACGCCACTCAGCATCCCACAGCTGATGTACCCGGCGGCGCAACAAGGAACGGAGATCTGGAGCTTGGAGGCCGATCTCTAAGATAGGGGCATTGACCGCCTGTTTGGCAAGCCCATCGGCACGTTCGTTGCCTGGGATGCCGACGTGACCCGGAGACCAAAGATACACCACTGATCTGCGAGACCGAACAGGGACAAGAACAGTCTCTCCGATGGTCATCACCAATGGCGAACGTGGGTCACAAATTTTAATTCAATGCTTCAGATTTACCATTAATAGCCTGGGAAGTATTAAACATTCAGCAGCTTATCGGTCGAGGTTTCACGATATGTGCTACGAAATTACAACCTTCGCGCAGTACACTTTATAACAGTTGCGCCGATAGAGTTCGGCAAGAAAGCAATACAGTGCTTCGTCGGGCGACGGGGGGACGCGGCTGCCAGGTGCTGATACGACGGATGAAATATGACGGCGCGGCGCAGCGCGGCGGTCCGCCGGGCGCGCGCTCTGCGACGACGCATATTTCATCCTCCGAGAGATGCGAGTGTGTTATTGGATCAGGCGCGCGCGTTCTGCCAAGTGGCGCCCGACTACTGTGCTCCGCCGCTGCCTCCGGGCGGACTTTATTGCAGACCTCGCTCTGCTCGGGCGTTGCCATTCGGCCTCCTCCCGATTCCACATGTGTGACGAATGTGGAAGCGCTCTTTTGCGCTTTAGGTTCGCGCAGGATTTGGATCAGTTACCTCGGCCGCATTACTCGCCGGGGCATCGAAGGACTACGAAGGATTTTTCAGGAATGAAAGAAATAAAACGTGAAAAAAAAATGCGACAAAAATAGGCCAAATTTGCCGAGTGTAAAGAAAAACATAAATTTAAATACAGATTGAGAAACCCTGAGACGGTTTTTCGTCTCGAATATGTCCAACACATTAAAGAAAATGTGTGTGTATAGTCTATGGGACTTAACTACGGGGTCATCAGTCCCTAAACTTACAAACTACCTATGAACTACTTACGAACTAGGACGGCACAAATGTCCATGCCCGAGGGGGGATTCGAACCCCCGACCGTAGTGGCCGTACAGACCGTGAAGACAAAGATAAACGTGAAGCAATGAATTAAAATTTGTGGTGCGGCCGGGAATCGAACCCGGATCTCCATGCTTACTAGGCAGACGTGTACGTCCATTGCCGAGGTGCTATTCTGCTGCATGGAGGGCCTTGGCAGAAGTAACAATTATCTTTGGAACACAGAAGCAGAATTAAGTCTGCCTAGTAAGCATGGAGGTCTGGGTTCGATTCCCGGCCGCACCACAAATTTCAATTCATTGCTTCACGTTTATCTTTAATGTCTTGGACATATTCGAGACGAAAAACCGTCTCAGGGTTTCTCAATCTATATTTAAATTGATATTTACATCATCTTATCAGGAATATTCCACTATGTCCATCAGTGGCGGCGCTAGGCGTCGGCGACGTCGGCCATCGCCGACGGCCTCGCGCCTGTGGGACCCTCGCAAAACATTGTTATAGTTGTTTTTTTTTATTATTTTATATATTAACGGCGCTTTTCAACTGCAAGGTTATGTAGCGACGACCTATATCCAACTTACACTAGCTTAACCCATGGATGAACACAACATCAATATCCAAGGGTGGGATTCGACCCCCGACGAGAGCGATCTCGCTCACCGTGGTATGACGCCTTAGTGTGCTTGGCCATTCAATGGCCGGGCTATTTAGTTGTCCGTATTTATTTCCGTATGAGTGCTGCAGTGGTGCAATTTTTAGTTAAATACTTGCAAAACAATTTCTTCAGCACATTTTAGAAAACGATTTGGAAGAAGTATATCCAAATGTTTATATAACAATCAGAATCATGCTCAGTTCCAGTCAGTACAGCTTCGACCGAGAGAAGACTAACTTGAAAAGCACTATGAGCCATGAAAGACTATCTGCGTTGTCAGTACTATCAACTGAAGCCGAAATAGCGGCTAGTAATAAGATGAAATCTTAAAAAAATTTCTGTGACACGAAAATCTTAGAAATTTCTCTAATCTGTGTTTGTTTATTGTAATTTTTGTCATTGCAATAATACTCGTATATTATACCAATAGAATTTTAGTATAACGATTATTGATGTATAATTCAGCTCATTTAACATTTTCTTCATTAATGAAGAAATGAAAGGGGTCCTGCAAAGACGAGTTCGCCGACGCCCAGATTTCGTCTAGCGCCGCCACTGATGTCCATTGTCGAGGTGCTATTCCGCTGCACGGAGAGCCTTGGCAGTAGTGACAATTATCTTTGAAACACAGAAGCAGAATTGAAATTTGTGACGTGGAGGGAAGTCGTGCTTAGACTATTCCGAGGCGCCTTATTCGTTAGAGTTGCGGTGGTCTAACGGTAAGACGTCTGCCCAGTAAGTATGGAGGTCCGGGTTCGATTCCAGCTGCACCACAAATTTTAATTCATTGCTTCACGTTTATCTTTAATGTTAAGAAAAACGTTGACCTATGAGATGTGTTACGCTATTTCGAGAAGCTTTGAACTTACAAGGAGACCACATGGGTATCAGATTTTAGAATTTCTTTATATTTGTGGTACCTGAAGTTCAGAACTCAAATAAAAATCAGCCAAAGCCATTAGACGCAACTCTCAAAAATTCTGGGGAAAATCGACTTTGAAGTTTTGCAAGTAGACGTAGACACCAATAATTAAAACGGATTGCAGCATCTGTTGGTGTAGCTCACGTTGCAGCGTTCTCGCATTCCAACCCTATTGTCGGTGGTTAGAATTCTGTCGTGGGAGATTTTTTTATTGTGTTTCAATATGAAACACAATTTTAATATCTAATATTTTGTTTATTCGTAATTTTGTATATTTTATACATTAATAATGAAAGTTTCAGTCAAAAATCGTAAGTTACATTTGTTTACAGTATTGGCTTCACTATTAATTGACGACAGTTATCTTTGATTGTTCAGTTTCTAAACAGCTACGACACTGCTCTTGCAAAGTTATCTCCATTGCTACTAATGGCTTTCCAAGCAGTTAACTTAATCAACCATCGTTTTCTGTGACGACAAGGTTTTCTGACACAACAAGTGGAATTAGTGGCAGCTAAGGCCGCAAATTCCTTTGTAAGTCTTTTGGTTTGTCTGTTGTCAGATCTGAAGGTAGTGTTTCAGTTACGAAAACTGGTCATAACTGTATACAAACGTTTGCTAGATGTAACAGATAAATGTTCAAAAAATTAAAATAAATGATTTTAGTAGTTTTTTAATTTTTTATCTTTTACATTTATCTGATAACGATCGATTCCTGTTAGTGAGAGAAACGAAAGCCAGTTGTAGGCAGTTCGGATTCGATGACTGACTGCTAGGCATGACGATGCTCACTGTCACAGAGCAGCATCTGTCTGCCAGTGGTTTCTACACAGTAACAACCATGATGTAAGCTGGTTTGCTCAGTCTCCCGATCTGAATCTAAAGGATCACCACTGGCGTGAGTAAGGAGTTCGCCATCGTACCAGACTCCACTACCCAACATCATTCCATTCTGTGGATTCGGTTCTACAAGAAGAATGCATTGTTATTCCTCCGCAGAGAACCATACAAGCTGTTGAAGTGCATACTCTGGTATACAAGTCGATGTCGTCAATTGAAGGGTCGAGTATAGACCACCATCGGAAGATTGGTGCAATAAAACAGCCGAAAGAAAGAAGAAAGCTGTGCATCGCCTGGAAAGGATACTATTTGATTCACGGTGACCATCCAAAACACATGACAGCAAAGCTGGATCGTTCCTTAACTTTTGAAAAGCACTGTATGGACACGAAAGTATGCGCTAGGAACACGCTTGTCAGTAAAGTCGCGAATACAAAGTGGGAAGACCACTCCATCGTCCTCCGCACATCTGCTCTTGCCCTGAGCTTCTCTCCTGCAGAGTACGCTGCTCCAGTTTGGAGGAATTCTGCACGTACTATGCACGTTGATGTGGCTTTTCATGAAACAGAAAGCATAATCACAGGATGCCTAACTCCTGTCACTAAGATTTTCCCATCATGGGAGTAGCACGGACAGTTGTACGAAGACAGGTAGCAGCGGAGGTTGAAAAGGAAGAGCCAGAAACAGATCCAAGGAAGCGAGCCTCCATTATCAAGAAAATCTTCGACAACAAATTAGGGTCTCCTTTAGGCCTTACATTCGACACGTTCAGGTCTTACATTCGCCAACTATCCTTTTGTATAATTTAGTAATAAAGCCGTATTTCTCCGGTATTTGGAATTCCTGAACTTTCATACCTGTTCTCTACCCATATCAGACAGTCTCGTCTTCCATTCTTTCTCTTGTCGTCTATAAGGCCTGAAGACGACATTAATGTGGTGTCGAAACAGTTGTTATAATTTAAATTGGTCGCACGGGAATAGCCACGCGGTTTAAGGCATCAGTCATGAATTCCTTGCTCGCTCCCGTTGAAGGTTAAGTTCTCTCTCGGGCATGGGTGTGTCTTCTCCTTAGCATAAGTTAGTTCAAGTAGTTTCCAAGTATAGGTACCAATGATGTCAACAGTTTGGTCCCTTAGGTTAACAAACATTTGAGCATTTGAATTACAGCCAATTTACGGCTGTTGGTACGTTACTGCATCATTGATCAACCAGCCGCGATCCGAGATGTCCGAAGGAACAGACGTCAGTTTTGATCTATCAGATATTATCTATTGATATTCACGGAATATACGACATTAACTGCGAATGGGCAAAACTGAAAATGTGTTCCCAACCGGGACTCGAATCCGGGTCTCCTACTTTCTAGGCAGTTGCGCTGACACCTACACCACTGGGAATACAGCGATCACCACACCTTCACGATGACGATTGCCGATGACAGGCAATGACTCTTTCTTCAGTGCGGAGGCACTCCTAGGACTTTACTCTTATGGGAATTAGTTTACAATAACTACCAGTTTGAGTTCTAGTGGGCAGGGGTAAAGTTGAGAATTTGTATCTGACGGCGGGAGTACTTGAGTAATTCCGAGCAGGTGTGGTGATCTCTGTGTCCCTAGTGTAGAAGTCAGCGGAACTGCCTACGTCTACATAAATACTTGTTGTTTGTTAAGCTTATGGGACTTAACTACGGGGTCATCAGTCCCTAAACTTACAAACTACTTATCAACTGCCTTATACTAAAGACGGCACAAATATCCATGCCCGAGGGGGGATTCGAACCCCCGACCGTAGTGGCCGTGCAGACCGTGACTAGAGCGCCTCAGTCTCCTCGGCCACCGCGGCCGGCGCATAAATACTCTGCAGGTCAGACTGAAGTGCATGACATAATAAGACGTTCGATTAACGCTCTGTTTCTCTACTGTACCATTTTCTAATAGCTTGCGTAAAAAGAAACACCTAAATCTTTCCGTTTCCGATCTGATATCTCTTATTTTATTTTGATGATCATATCTTCATATGTAGGGGGTACTAACAAAATCTGTACGCATTCGGAAGAGAAAGCTGGCGAAAGAAATTTAGTAAATAGATCTCGTGACAACGAGTAACGCCTTTATTTTAACGATTTCCACCCCAACTCGTGCTTCATTCCCGTGATACTCTCTCCTCTATATCGCGATAATACAAAACGAACTGCCGTTCTCTGTACTTTATCTAAATCATCTGTCAATCCCACTTGGTGGGGATCCCACAAAGCGCAACAATACTCCGAAATAAGACGCACAACTGTGGTGTAGGCAGTTTGTTTAATAGAACTGTTGCATTTTCTAAGAGTTCTACCACCGAAACATAGTATTTAGTTCGTTTTCACTAGAATATTTTCTATGTAATTATATATTTTTGACGACGTTACAGCCTTCAACGAATGAACTAAATCGCAATTTGCGATCAGTTATGATTTGCTGTACTAGGTTTAGATGGAATACCAAACAGCGGCGGGTTCGAATCCCGGCCGGGCACAAATTTTCATTCGCCACGGTTTGGTATTCCACCTAAATCTAGTACAGCGAAGCCACAAGTGATCGAAAATTGCAATTAATTTCATATTTTCTATGTGTTCGTTGTAATTTAAGATGACTGTAAGAAAGCAGACGTCCCGGGTTCGAGTCTCGGCTGTTTATACATTTTCAACTTTACCCATTCGCAGTTAACGTCGTACATTCCGTGAATATGATGTTAAATCTACCATAGGACCTTTTCGTGCTTAAGTTACTGGTTACGATGACATCGAAAAATGTTTCAAATTTTTGTATAGTCCATGGGACTTAAGTACGGGGTCATCAGTCCCTAAACTTACAAAGTACTTATGAACTACTTACGAACTAGGACGGCACAAATATCCATGCCCGAGGGGGGATTCGAACCCCCGACCGTAGTGGCCGTGCAGACCGTGACTGAAGAGCCTCAGTCCCCTCGGCCACCGCGGCCGGCGATGACATCGAACAAAGTCGAAAACTGCACCTGCCGGGTTGCATTTTCTTTAGGTAAACCCTGAATATCTTAAAGATATCGTACTAGATAAGTGAGCTGTGCCGTCGCCAAAGTCGTAGCTTATAGGCGAGAGAGAGTGAGTCCGGCGGAAGTTGCGTGTGCACTTGGCGTCAGCTTGCTCGCCTGACGCTGAGCCGTACTACAAGGCCTAAGGAAATATTGTCAGCACGTCAAGGAAACCGTAAGAAGATGGAAGATGATATCGAATCTGTAGCCGGGAAGGGCGAGGCGGCGAGGGCGAGGGCGCGGCCGACTGCGGGGGCGTGTGTGTGTGTGTGGGGGGTGGGGCGGTGGGGGCGGGCGCACATGCACACACATGTAGGGTAGGGATACAAAATGAAATTCCCCCCTACATCCGAGCGCGGGCGCTACAGAAAATTGAAGTCCATGGGGGAAAGAAGGAAAAACGCCCGACGACAAAAAGGATGGCTGGAAACAAATTTATAATAGTCTCGCCGAGACAGAGACGGCGAACGGAAGAGAGAAAGAGAATAAAGAAACGGGAGAAGGGAGAGAGAGAGAAGGAGAGAGAGGCCGAGGAGAGACAGAGAGACAGACAGACAGACACTGGTGAGGCGGCAGGCATCGCGAGAGGAGCGCCTCGGCAAAGCGGGCGTTCGTGGGCTACGTACTGTCGCTGTCGGCTGGCTGCCATTATTTTCGTACAGAATTTCAGTTGCGTGCGGCTCTGCTAGAGGATAAAAGCTTAACGAGCCGGCAGTTGGGCGCAGCGCTTTCTGCCGGCCACGCCACTGTGAGGACACTGGCCGCCGCGCCGCAGTCCTGCCTCGGCCTCTGTCCCGGTCAGACGTGTCTGGCGAGTCTACTCACTGCTCGACGGGACGCTGCGTTGGTTAACGAGAGATACGCCATGTTAACAACCGTCCCAGTTCCTTTTTTTGATGTCTCTGAGTTTAACATCTCATGTACAGTTTGTACCACTAGTATTGCCTGTGGTCGAAATTCCACTAGTTGTGGCTGGCTGCAGTGGCAGAGGGGACTGAGGTGCTCCAGTCACGGTCTGCACGGCCACTACGGTCGGGGGTTCGAATCCCCCCTCTGGCATGGATATTTGTGCCGTTCTTAGTGTAAGGTAGTTGATAAGTAGTTTGTAAGTTTAGGGACTGATGACGCCGTAATTAAGTCCCATAGGCTTAACAAACATTTGAACATTTGAACTAGTTGTGTTTGCAAAGTCACAAAAAATAAATAAATAAAATTGGGGGGGCAGTGGGAATCGAAATCGGGACCTTAATATTGTAACTCCAAGCGCTAACAGGCTGAGCTAATTTTACCTGTACCAATATGCCACCTAATTCGTGTTATATTACAGTGGCGAAACTTATGTAGAATTTCGAGTATCAGCCTAAAATTTCCTTTTCTTTTCACCACTCTTAACGGCTACCTGCACACATAATTTTTATACTCGCAACATCTATGACAAACCACCTTGCGCATTATGTACGTTTCATTGGCCTTCTTGTATGATCAATATTAAAAATCTGTACCCTCAGTTTAGTGTTAGCGTATTTATATAATGTGTCATACACCTACGCAAAGGAAGAAGAGATGTTGTTATTAAAGGGTGACAATTACCTACATGAAATAAAGCAGTCAGCCAAACACCTTGACAAAGGCCACGTGTAACAGCGGCCGAAACGTCGCAATTTTACATATTGACAATGCGGCCAAAAATCCAAAAGAATTTTATTTACAGTTTACATGAGATAACCTCGTCGTAACTTCTGAACGGTGTACATAAGGGCGTTCAAACTGCAAGGGCGGCCACGAGGCAAGGTGGGAATTAGTATGTCGACTTTGATATCAATATAGGACACTAGTAGTCTGCAAAAATGTGTAATTAACCACTGTTTTAAATCCCTATATTTCCACAAGTGTTGTTACGTCACAAAGTAGATACAAATCTGATGATGGTTAATCCGAAACGCTTCAATGAAGCTTTTGGCAGCACTATCAGAAAGCAATTAGTAGAGTCGAAGACTATGAAAGAGTCGCAGCGATTGGGAAGGGAATAAGACAAAGTTGCAGCCTTTCCCAGTGTTGTTCAATGTGTACATTGAGTAAGCTGTGAAGGAATACAAGGAGAAATTTGGAGAGGAAATTAAAGTCCAGGGAGAGGGAATAAAAACCTTCTGATTTCCTGACGACAAAGTAATTCTACCAGAAACAGCTAAGGACCTAGAAGAGCAATTAAACGGAATGGACAGCATCTTGAAGGGAACGTATAAGATGAATATTAACAATGAGGAGGTGCTCAACAGAATTGGTGAGAAAAGGAGTTTCTTGCAATATGCATTTCCCACCATTCGTTACCTATTTCAATACGATCTACAGCAGACTCGTTATCAACTGTTTCAAATTGACCCAAAAGGTACGAGACACACAGTCGAGAGGCATTGATAGCGGGGCCCAGCTCCACTGTCACAGCTCGGTACGTCCCACGCGATAATTAAAAGTTGACGAGTGCCCTCGGTGCGGTAGCTGAAGCGCCTGTCGCCATGGCAACAGCCAGTCTGTAGGGGCGCGGCGGGATCGCAGGAAAGAGCCCGGCACTGGCGCCCGCCGAGAGCGGAGTCGCGTCCAAAGAGTCGCTGGCGTCGCGACGCCTCATTAGAAGCCGGCGCCGTTGTCCGCGGAGACGCCGAGCTGGGCCACCAATTATGGCGGTTAACGAGGGCGAGGCGTCGCTCGCGCGCCATTGTGGCCGCCTCCCACACAATGGGTCAAAAGGCCCGCCCGTTCGCAGCCGCCTCCCCATTTAGAGGGCTTTCGCTTTGGTTCCAAAGAAACTGGGCAGAAAATATTCTTTCAGGCGCTCGCCGCCGCCCTGGCTGCCTCGCCTTGTATTCAGATAATTCGCCGACCACCTCTCGCACGCTTTCTGAGGGTCCTCCTCCGACTCCCTCCCTCTCCCGGTTTTTTTCTGCTTCGTCAGCTTCTTTTACAGTCGCCTGCTGAGGCGACACACAGATAATACGGAGTGGAGAATTTCCAGATTTACTGACTGCTGCTACTGCTGCCGCGTCTTCGTTAGTCATGTCGTTTCGTCGGTTGGATTTTTCCCCTGGGTGATCAGTCGAAGCCTCAACAACTTAGTCGAACTTACCCGATCCAACAACACTGATGTCCTGCATAAAACAGGCAAGGAATCAGGCCAGCCTTTCGGCCGCCCAAGAAGATTAAAGAAATGATGCCACCTGTCAGAGAGAACCTCGGTCTGAGAGTGCCGGGAATTTACCGCATTCCTTGCGAGTGGAGCAAAAATTGCGCGGGGCAGTCAATGAGAATTGTTTCTCTACACAGTGTCGAACATCAACGTTACCCTGAAATCCTGACATTTAGAAAAATCTGCGGTGGTTTAGCACAGCCTATTAAATAAACATCGAGTTTGTTCGAAGAAACGAGAGTAATGAATCACGCTTCAAACTACCGGGACTCTGTCATCAGGGAGGCGATTGAAATCAGGTTAAGCGAAAATAACTTCAATAGTGACTCAGAATATGGACTCAGCAATGCACGGAAGCGAGCACTGGAGAAGCAAAAAGAACAGAGGATGGCTCCCAGAACTTCTAGAACTTCTCGCAGATTACCGCCTGCTGCGAGAGATGGCGCTGTAGTAACGTGGAATAGAGCGCGCTAGAAACTTCTAGGTAGTTAGATGGCACCAACCAAGTACGTGCCATGACCACTGTGACGTAAGCCAGCCAATAAGAAGTCGTCACCTGGTTACGTAAGCGGAAGCCCCCAGTTCACTGCAGTCAGTTTTACCCCTGTCGACGACTATGGAGGACATAGTTGAAAGCTTGGGCTGAGTTGCAATCTGCGGCTGTTTGCTTATAATGCTATAATTTCTAGATGATGTGAGGAATGGCAGGTAGCTCTAAATGCAGAAAAATGTTAGCTGGTGCAGATGAGGAGGAGAAACAACCCAGTAAAATTCGAATACAGCTTTAGTAGTGTGCTGTTTGACAGAGTCGCGTAAATTAAATACCTAGGCATATCCTTGCACCGCGACATGAAATGGAAAGAATATATAAGGACTGTCGTAAGGACGGCTGATGGCCGACTACGGTGTTTTTGGGATAATTTTGGGAAGATGTGATTCGTCTGTAAAGGAGACTGCATATAAACGGCTTGTGCAACCCCATGTCCACTATCGCTCAAGTATTCGGCATTCCCACTACATCTATTTAAAGGAAGACATTGAAGCAATTCAGAGGCAGGCAGCTAGGTTTGTTAGCGGTAGATTCGATCAGTGCGCGAGTGCTAATTACTGAGATGCTTCTGGAACTCAAATGGGAGGCTGGAGGGAGGGCGACGCCTCGGTGGACTGGCCGAGCGTTCTAAGGCGCCCCTTGGCGGAACGCGCGGTTGCTCGCCGACGGAAGTTCGAATCCTCCCCGGGCCTTGGGTGTGTGTGTGTGTGTTGTCCTTACGTTAGTTTTTAGTTAGTTTACGTACTTTTTAAGGTCCAATAGTTTCGCAAACATTTGAAGGTGACGTTTTTTTTTTTTTGAGCAACCCTGTCGAAGAAATTTACAGGGCCGGAATTTGAAGCGGACTGCAGAACGATTTTACCGTCGCCAACTTATATTTCGCGTATAGCCCAAAAATATCAAAGAGATTAGAGGTCGTAAGAGACATACAAGCTTTCTTTTTTCCCTCATTCTGTTTGGGAATGGAATAGAAAAGCAAGTAACCGGTAGTGGTTCTGGGTACCCTCCGCCACGCATCTTTGATTGGATTGCAGAGTGCGTAAGTGCACTACTGGACATTAAAATTGCTACACCAAGAAGAAATGCAAATGATGTGTGGGCCAGGGCAGCAGTCGAACATTTTCCGTATCCATAAAGGCCCGTACAGGACCTGCAACATGCGGTCGTGCATTATCCTGCTGAAAAGTAGGGTTTCACAGGGATCGAATGAAGGATAGAGCCACATCTGAAATGCAGCGGCCACTGTTCAAAGTGCCGTCGATGCGAACAAGAGGTAACTGACGAATACACGGTTCACCGCGATGTCGCAGAACACGGATGCGAGCATCATGATGCTGTAAACAGAACCGGGATTCATACGAAAAAAAATGACGTTTTGCCATTCGTGCACCCAGGTTCGTCGTTGCGTACACCATCGCAGGCCCTCCTGTCTGTGATGCAGCGTCAAGGATAACCGCAGCCATGATCTCCGAGCTGATAGTTCATGCTGCTGCAACGTCGTTTAATTGTTCGTGCACATGATTGTTGTCTTGCAAACGTCCCCAATCTGTTGACTCAGGGATCGAGATGTGGTTGCACGATCCGTTACAGCCATGTGGATAAGATGCCTATCATCTCGACTGTTAGTGATAAGAGGCCGTTGGAATTCAGCACGGCGTTCCGTATTGCCATCCTGAACCCACCGATTCCATATTCTGCTAACAGTCATTGGATCGCGACCAGCGCGAGCAGCCATGTCGCGATACGGTGAACCACAACCGCGATAGGCTACAATCCGTCCTTTATCAAAGTCGGAAACGTGATAGTATGCATTTCTCCTCCTTACACGAGGCATCATAACAACGTTTCACCAGGCAACGCCGGTCAACTGCTGTTTGTGTATGAGAAATTGGTTGGAAACTTTCTTCATGTCAGCACGTTGTATGTGTCGCCAACGGCGCCAACCTTGTCTGAATGCCCTGAAAAGCTAATCATTTGCGTATTACAGCATCTTCTTCTTGTCGGCTGGACTCGCATTCGGAAGGATGGTGGTTCAAATCCACCTCCGGCCATCCAGATTTAGGTTTTCCGTGATTTCCCTAAATCACTCCACGAAAATGCCGGGATGGTTCCTTTGAAAGGGCACGGCCGATTTCCTTCCACATCCTTATCCAAACTTTCCGAGCGCAAGCTCCGTCTCTAATGACCACGCTGTCGACGGGGCGTTAAACTCCAAGCTTCCTTCCTTCTTCCTGTCGGTTCGATTTCGCGTCTGTAGCACGTCATCATCGTGGTGTAGCTATTTTAATGGCCAAGATTGTAGGTGTTAATGCAGAGATATTGGTTTTACTGTTGGAATTGTTGAGAGGCTGTGTGAGCCACAGAGACGCACTCTAGGCTGAGAAATAGAGACCATTGCAGATAACAGGCTAAAACAGACACGTATATCTTACGAGATGTAGGCACTAAAGAAATCTCCTAGCGAACTGCTAATGCCCTCGGCCACCGTCCCAGGGTGGAGGTTACCTTTCGGAGAAGATGGGCGTAACTTCATATAGCGTCTAGACGCTGTTGTAAGACGTTACATTAGTACTTGGTGGCCAACAGGCACGTTTTAATGTACGTAGCAAAGTTGATACCAGTCACTTGGGAACAGCAGCGTCAGTGGTTCCACGAGGCTAGAGTGAGAGGGTAAAGAAGAAAAACTGCAAGTTAGCAGCTCCCCTAAGGCGTGGCCTAAGGCGGAGCCTAAGATGTGGCCAACTGACGTAAAACATTGTTGTTGTTGCCCATATTGGGTAGCGTCGTGACGTTTTACTTTCAGCTGAACAATGTTGCTCAAAATGTTCAAATGTCTGTATAGTCTATGGGACTTAACTACGGGGTCATCAGTCCCTAAACTTACAAACTACTTATGAACTACTTACGAACTAGGACGGCACAAATATCCATGCCCGAGGGGGGATTCGTACCCCCGACCGAACAATGTTGCTACCAAGTATGTATTTTGTTAGTGCACAAACAAGCCACCTCCCCACCCGGGGAATGGCAGAAAGGACAGGGCTGGAACGTGGTTCGCTAGAGGACTCAGAGAGAGGGCAAGCCACAATCTAGATTGGTTGAACCAATCAGCGGCCAATAGGAAATTGTTAACTGTCGGAAAGTGAGGAAAAGAGGTGCGCCCACACCGGCCGTTAAAACTCCCGGTTTTTGGATTAAGAGGGGAGTTCTCAGTCAGACGAGTCGGGCGCCAGCCAGTGACTATCGCCGTCGGCCTCGGGGTGCTCCATGACAGTCTGTTTCTCGCGGGGAGTGCGTCTGTCTAGGGGATGCTGCTAGGGAACGTAATTACTGGTTTCTGTTGTGGCAAACGATTTATACTTCTTGTTTTTTAAAATAACTAACCCCAGTGTAGTAGACTTAGAATGGGATGCAATAAATTCAATGCAAGGTACCTAGGAGCTCCATAAAGTTTCCTAAACAAGTATCCTCTCGAGTCCCGAAATCTGCATCTCTAGTAGATGCCTGTACTGTCTCTCTGCAATCACTCCTTTCCGCTCGGGATATGCAGACTGACCTTGCTACCTCTTCCATCTTTCCTATGTAGGACATGACAAATGGACTTAGCGGAAGGGAGGAGGAAACGAACATAGAAAGGGGAGATGAGGAGGCATTGAAACGAAGGAAGAAGAGCTGAACTAACAGAATATCGGATTAATAAATAGCCGGACAAGGCCGGGTTGTCAGCTAGTCCTGAATAAGACCAATCTGCTTTAACGGGTGATAAAACCATGTGTTTGTATCGTTTGGTGGAGCTAGGGGAAAGCAATAAAGTAAACCTATTGTGGGTCCCTGGCCACTCGGGGATCAGTGGCAACGAACATGCCGACAGATTAGCCAGGATGGGGGCAGAGACTCCATTTATTGGACCGGAACCTGTCCTGACAATCATCAAGGCAATGATCAAATTGGAGCTACGTAACTGGCTCAGAAGACAGCACGTAGAATACTGGACCAAAGTCCATCAACAAAAACATGGCAAGGTAATGATGCCAAAGCCATGTTTTAAAAGAAGCTCTGCAATCCTGGGTCTGATCAGGAGAGAGATTAGACTCATGGTTGGATTGCTGACAGGCCATGGGAATTTCAAAAAACACCTACGTACAATGGGAATAACAGAAGAGGACCCTAAATGTAGGATCTGTGATGGCGGTGATGAAACTGCATCACATCTAATCTTCGAATGCATTGCAGTGGAGAATAAAAGGCACAGAATATTTGGGACAACCAGACCCGAAGAAATTGTGTCTAATAAAGAACTGGTAAAGGGACTCCTTGCACTGTTCAAGGGCATTGGTTGGCTTTATTAGATATACAGGGAGCGATACCGCACAATAAACGTAGTTTCGGTGCGGGCAGTGGCGGGTTGGTCCAAGACTGTTTTGGCTTCCCTGGAAAAATCAATCAATCAATCAATCGTTTGTTAAACGAACCTTGTCGTGGGTCGTGGCGGAATCAAATCTAATGACAAAGGATTAAGCAAGTCTAGTTTGTGGACTTTGTTGAGTGGCGCTGGCTGCAGACAGGCACGGCCTGCCCGCCTGCCCGCCGGCTGCGGGTTCCCACAGAGATCGCGGTTACGGCTTGGCGCGGATGGGCGGGATCCATCACGCGCGACAGAATGCGGCGTAACGACGGCAGGTAGGCAGGCAGATGCCGCCCTGGTGGGGCCGCCACAAAGCGCCGCCCCGGCCCTTATTAATCTCGGCCGGCAGTCAAAATACTCACGCCCTGCCCGCAATCAGCGCCAAGCTGTGCGCGCCGCCTAAGTCTGGCACAGATAGATGGCTCGCTCACCGGGAACAGATGTGGCCGGCGGTACCCCTTTTTCCGGTTCCGAGTGATGCGTTGAACTGGCTTCGTATCGCACGCGGGCAGAGCTACAGCCCACTTTAGGCGTGTCCTTTTCTCGAATTACCTTAAGGTGGGAGTCATGCGAGGTGGTATCCAAAATTTTCGGGACTGATGGTGCCATCTGTTGAAATACCTTTGGACTAATAATCACCATCACCCTCGAAGTAGTTCCCATCCGCACGTACACACTGGTGCCAGCGATTCTGCCACTGGTCAAACGATTTCTGGAAGTCCTGTTCTTTGAGGGTGTTTATCACCACCAGCGATGTTTCTAGAATCCTCTCTAGAGTGTCGAACCGATGGTCTTTCAACTTGAGTTCCAGTTTTGGGAATAGAGCGAAGTCGCAATCTGCCAAATCTGGAGAGTACGGTGGCTGGGGTACAACCACCTGTTTTATTTTTATTTTTTATTTTATTTATTGTGCCAAAATGGTTCTGGTGAGCAAGGACGTGTGACAGGGCGCGTTGCCTTGATGCAGCTGCCAGCCTTGACGACAAAATTCGGGCCGTTGTCGCCGTACGTTTTCACGGAGTCTTCACAAAACGTCACAGTAGTACGCGGACTTCACTACTTGGTTGAGTGGGACGAATTCTTAGTGCACAAATCCCTTGGAATCAAAGAAAACGATGATCATGCTCTTCACTTTGCTCTTCACCTGTTTCGATTTTTTGGATCGTGGAGAGCTCGGGCTCTCTGCATTGTCTCTGCATCATAGCCGCGGTGGAGTAGCCGAGCGGTCTAAAGCGTCTCGCTGCGGACCGCGCGGTTGCTCGCCGTGGAGGGTCGAGTCCTCCCTGGGGCATGGGTGTGTGTGTTGTCCGTAGGTTAGTTTACTTAGGTTTAAGTAGTTTGTAAGCTACGGACTGATGACCTCGCAGTTTGGTCCTATAGAATTTTCTGCATCGTAAACGTAAATCCAGCTCTCGTCGCCGGTGATAAACCGTGACAAGAAGGTTGGATCATCAGATGCCGTCTGACGAAGGTCCGTGCACACTTCAACATGCTCTGCCTTCTGATCAGCAGTCAAGATCCTTGGCACAAATTTTGCGGCAAGACGATGCATGCCCATTTCACCAGTCAACATTCGTTGACATAATCATCCCATAACCAATAACCACTTCATCCGCAAGGTCTTGAATGGTTCGACGTCGATCTGCACGAACCAGTTGCTGAAGTTTGGCAACAATGCCTGGCGTTGTGCTGCTAACGGACCTTCCAGTGTGAGCATCATCTTCGACGTTTGTACGGCCGGCCCTGAACCGAGCATGCATCTCATACACTCGCGTACGGCTCATGCTCTGTTCCCCAAACAGTTGTTGAATGATTTCAAGGGTCTCCGTAGCACTTTTTTCGAGATTCGCACAGAATTTGACACACACGCGCTGATCTGTTCGCGGTAACCACTGTGGACACGCCCCTCTGCAAACTGTCTTATTATATATGAAGCTCCCCCCATCTAACGGTGCAAAGATCTATTGCTCCTACTTCTAGATGGCAGAACCAGTCTCGAAAATTTTGAATTCCACCTTGTATGCAACATCTAACACACGCATCCACCGCAATGTGTCTTATTGCACCGCACTGTTACAAATGGTATTATTTGGGACTGTAAACTGCGTGCTACAGACCTCGAGAGGCCCAACAGATACTGACCGGCTGCCGTATCATCCTCCAACAAAGGTATCAACTAATGTGCTATGGAGGGTGACAGGGTCACCACCCCACATTACCCGTCGTTCGTGACTGATGCCCCTACTTCTCAATCAAATAGCTCCTCATTGGCCTCACTAGACTTGATTGCACCCGGCTTGGTAACAGCGACCGGCAGACCCGGGTGGTGATGCATCCAATTACTAGCCAAGAACAATAGCGAGTAACTTCGGTGATACAGCATGAGTGTTTCCTCCATTATCTGGGACTGTGTTCCAAAATGCGTCGCCTACCTGCGGCTAAGGACACACCCATATTTTTCATTTTTTTAATCAGGGTGCTTCAAAATAGAATTCAAAATAGAACTCAGCAATTCTGAGCTGATGCAGCAGTGCGGCCGGACCCTCTGAATGAGTCACCACGGATCGAATTCTAGCTTTAAATATACTTCGTTACCTTATCATCAACAAGCTACAATCTGTGCAGACGTTTATACTGTTTCGATGCGTTCTTCGATATGATTTTACAGAAGAGAAAAATATGGCAGACTGTAAGATACTATAAGCCAGTTTTAGGAATTGCACATATTAGGGCCGCACCTAGCAACGACCGGAGCACATCTGAAGATGTCCAGCGCAGCTTTGGACGAAACGTTAGGAGCAGGAATGTTTCATGGACCACGGCCATATAATCAGTAGCAACTAGACTGCCTAACCTACGCTTATCAGTCCTCTTCTGGAGTATTGCTGAGCAGTGTGGGATCTTCCTGAGGTAGGATTGACGGAGGACATCGAAAGAGTAGAACCAGGGGCATCCAGTTTTATACTATCCCGACACTGGGGAGAGTGAGTCACGGAACTGATGCAAATGTTGGGGCGGGAATCATCACAACAGCAGCGTTTTTCGTTGCGGTATCTGCTTCCAAAATTTCCATAATAAAATACGAGAAATCTGAATTCAAACTAAGAGATTTGTGTGTTTTTTTCTTCCCGCGCGCTATTTGAGAATAGAATGGTTGATAAATGGTATGAAGGTGGTTCGATGAACCCTGCCTGTGCCAGATGTAGTTTGCAAAGTATCCATTGTGGATTAGATGTAGGTCACAAAATTTGAAAATGCTCTCAGTTTGTACACGTTGTTCAGAGTTTGTAAGCGGTAGAAAAAAATGTTCAAATGTTTGCAAACCTATTGGAACAAACTGCGATGGTCATCAGTCCGTTGACTTAGAAACTACTAAAACTACCTTACACTAAAGACAACACAAACGCCCATGTCTGAGGGAGGTCTCGAAGTTAGAGCTGTAGCAAACCGTATGTATTCGGCACTGAGTAAAGAATACTTTGGCTGATACGAAGCACTGAATCGTTACTCATGAATACATTTCATTACATCTACCGTATCGATACTGGCTCTGCAACGAAAACCAATTCGGAGAATGCATATATCCTGTGATACTATTTATTATGTGATGAGTAATTTATATAGAGATCCGTGACGAATTTTAAGTGCATATTGCGTAGCTTTACGATTTTAGATGGTTATTTTTGTTTTTATTGGTTCATGTTTGCAGAAAATCCGCGATGAACTGACGTCTGCTTTTAACGCAAACACGTTTTATTGTACTTTTGTACCTGTAAAGGTTTCAGTTTAATGGTTAATTTTTTTGGATCTTGTCTACTATAAAAAAAAGTACTGTGAAAAGTACTCAAAAGTTATCATCTACACATTTTCATTCATGACGGGATTATCATATTTGTTAATATCACAGAATACAGTACAACAGTCCCGCTGCTCGCAAATGTAGTGTTGCTACTATGATCCGTCACACCGGCATTCGTCACGAAATATTCTGATTGATTCTGATATTCAAAGTCTCTAACTAAAGTGCGGGAAAAGTACTTAATATGGAAAAAGATGGAAAATTGATAAATTTTGATCAATTTATATGTCAATTGTATTTGAATCACGAGTGGAACAGACTGTAATGACTCCTTCCTCAGTAGCATAATTGCCTCAAAAAGTAGGCATACAGTATCTACCTGGCAAATTTAAATTTTTAAAGTAATATTAACAATAAAAGTTAAAATTTTTCACGGTTTCCAAGACAGTGTAGCAGCCGTATTTCTGGGTGGCAATGGTAACAAGAGTAACGAGTAACCATACGTTTGTAACGAGTACTGTTTCTTTTAGAAACGGATACATACGGATATGCATCATTTCGTTACTATCACAGTTCTACTCGAAGCTCCGACGGGAACGACAGCAAGTCGCCGTAGATCATGCGGCCATAACACGCGGCGCTCTGGAAGAGAGTCACCCAGTAGATATTAGAAAGGTTCCTTATGACAGTCGCAGTTATCAGAGAAGTATGCGGCGTTTCTAATGCCAGCGAGAGAGGAATAGTTGGAGCAGAGCGGCGCGGCGCGGCGTCGTGGCTGACGGTGATAAGCGTGAGTGCGCGGCGGAGCTGTTACGGGGAGGAGGAGTCCGGGAGACGCGCTCGACGCGTCATCGCCGCCGCTGCCGCTGCCGCCACGGTCCCCGAATCATACATACAGAGTGGCGCACGCGTGGGGGAGGCGCGCCAATATCCTTCAAGCGCCGGCGGAGAGCCTCACTCACATACGAGAGATAAAAAATGGAATGACGGCGCGCCGGCGCAGGGGCAGGGGGACTATATTGTGTCTGTATATTGGAAACACTGCCAGACACTCTGCTTACAAAAATGCTCCACTATTCCGAAACTGAGACGCGCGACCGCTCCGCCTCGTCTCCGGCGGTGATGGCGTCGCGCTGGCGCGGACGCGTTCCTTTTTCATTTCGCGCTTACGTACGGGCGCAATACGGGCGCCGTCGCGCTCGTATTCCGACTGGCGGGTGACGGGTCGCGGCGAGAAATCTCGCCCGGCACGGAGACCCAAAGGGGTGATGCTTCGCGGCGACACCCCATTCGCGCGCCGCATCTCGCGCCTCGTAAATTCCAGTTGCGCCACTTCATCGGGACGCGCTGGCGCGCAACTCTGCTGGCGACAGCTGTGTGCGGTCTCGGATTTTAACGTCCCGCTGACTTCGACGTCGCGGAGACCCGGTTGGCTTATTTTGCTAATCCTCTGCCTCTGCTGCTGACTGTGGCAAAAACAGCTATCAAGGACACTGGAATACGCTCAAGAAAAAAATATTACGTTATTTACAATAGAATAATTTTACGAGGGGTGTCCAAATGGAAAGATACAATACGACACTCTGCCAGTATAACTGAAGTCTTTATTCAAAAGTAATCACCAGAGACCTGAGCACAACTATCGCACTGTTTAACGAGCCGAAGTATTCAAAATGTTCAAATGTTTGTAAATCTATCGGACCAAACTGCGTGGTCATCAGTCCGTAGCTTACAAACTACTTAAACCTAGGTAAACAAACCTAAGGACAGCACACGCAACCATGCCCCAGGGAGGACTCGAACCTCCGACGTCGAGCAACCGCGCGCTCCGCAGCGAGGCGCTTTAGCCCGCTCGACTACTCCACCGCGGCCCCGAATAATTCCCGAAGGTGTGTGGCGGATGGTACCTTGAGTACCACTATCGGTTCCTCCTCCTATTCCAGTCTCGTATTGTTCGCGGAAAGAAAGATTGTAGGTATGCCTCTTTGTGGCCTCTAATCTCTCTGACTTTATCCTCATGATCTCATGGCGAGATATATGTAGGAGAGAGCAATATACTGCTTGACTCCTCGGTGAAGGTATGTTCTTGAAAGTTCAAAAAATTTTCAAATGTTTGTAGAGCTTAACTACGGGGTTATCAGTCCCTAAACTTACAAACTACTTACGAATTAGCTAATACTAAGGACGGCACTAATATCCAGACCCGAGGGGGGATTCGAACCACGGACCGTAGTGGCCGCGCAGGCCGTGACTGGAGCGCCTCAGTCCCCTCGGTCACCACGGCCGGCTCTTGAAACTTCCACAAAAGCCCGTACCAAGCTACATAGTCTGCCACTGGAGTTTATCGATCATCTCCGTAACGCTATCACATCTACATATTCATCCATATCTACAACTAATCACATTTAAGTGCCCTGCAAAGAATTTATCGAACCGCTTTCATAATATTTCTCTATCGTTTCCTTTTCTAATTGCGCGGGGGGGGGGGGAAAAAGGAACACCTAAATCTTTTCGTTTCCGAACGGATTTCTCTTACTTTATTCGATGATCATGTCTCCCTATGTAGGCAGGTGCTAACAAAATATGTTCGCATTCGGAGGAGAGAGTTGGTGTAAGAAATTTCGTAAATAAATCTCGCCGCCAAGATTAACGCTTTTCTTTCAGTGATTGTCACAAACTCGTTCATCATTTCCGTAACGCTGTCTCCCCTGTATCGCGATAATACAAAACGAGCTGCTCTTCTCTGAACTTTCTCTATATCCTCCGTTAGCTAGTCTTGCTGGGGATCCAAAATCACTATAAAAATAGGTCGGACAACTTTAGTGAAGGTAATAGAACTGTTGCCAATTGAACAAAACCTTTGGTTCGTCTTCCCTACCATTTCTTGTTGCGAAGTTATTGGTAATTATAATTCCTAGGTATTTTGTTGAATTTAAGACCTTTAGATTTGTCTGATTTATAGCGTAAATGAAGTTTAACGGGTTTCTTTTAGAACTCACATGGATGCATTCAAACTGTTCAGTGTTTAGGCTCAATTTTCTATTTTCGCACCATGCACGTATGTTATCTAAAACGTGACTTTACTAATCGATAGACGACAGCATCATCTACGAGCAGTCTAAGAGAGCTGGTCACATTGTCTCGTAAATCGTTAATAAAGATAAGGACCAGTAGGGGCCCTGTAACATTTCCCTGGTGAACGCCAGATATCACTTCTGCTTTACTCTGTGACTTTCCTTCAACTACTACGTACTGTGCTTTCTGACAGGATATCGAGAATCCAGTCGCACTACTTTGAACATATTTCGTAGGAACGTAATCTGATTAGAAGACGCTTGCGTGTTATAGGGTCAAAAACTTTCTGGAAATCTAGAAATGTGGAGCCGATTTGAGACACCTTGTCAATAGCATTTTTCACTTCATGTAAGTAAAGAGATGTGTTATACAAAACCGAAACTTTCTGAATCCGTGTTGACTATGGGTCAACAAGTCGTTTTATTCGAGGTAATACTTGAAAAACGGATATGTTCCAAAATCCTACGCTACCTACAAATAACAGGTTTACAAAAAGACAATTTCTCGCAACGAGTAAATGATATGTAAACAAGTCCACACTTCCGAATATGTAACATTCTGGCGCTCGTGCGGACGTGTACACGTTGATTACAGTTGGGAGCTGTGTTTCTGTTACTAGTTCCCTACCACCATGTATTTTCAGAAACCGATATTTTTCTTCTTCTTCGCTGCTTAGCCTTTGCTTTTTGAATTACTAACAGTGTAGCTGCCATACGCAATAATCATTCCTGGATATCAGGTTACTTTCCATGGTTTGCGCTCCACGACTGTGATATGTTTCCAATACTCAGAGATTTTCAGCTATCAGTCGATCTTTTAATTCTTTATTAGCAAATCATGATTTCGGCCAGTAACTGGCCATTATAAATGCTAAAAAGTACAAGAAAAACACACTGTTAATATATGAAAATGTTACATAAGTACCACTTCTGACATTATAACAGACATAACAATGATGTCACCCACTTTCGTTTTTGAAATAGTGTTTTTGTAGATTTTAAACGGCAAAAATATCCAGTTGTCGTACTTGGCGTAGTGTGAGTTATCCATATTAATAACAAAAAAATGTTTCAAATGTTTGTAAATCTATCGGACCAAACTGCGTGGCCATCAGTCCGTAGCTTGCAAACTACTTAAACCTAGGTAAACTAACCTAAGGACAAACACACACACCCAAGCCCCAGGGAGGACTCGAACCTCCACGGCGAGGAACCGTGCGCTCCGGAGCGAGACGCTTTAGACTGCTCGGCTATTAATAACATCTTCAGTTAAACACATAGTACCTATAATTAATTGGAACATTGTTATGTCTGTTACAATGTCAGAAGTGGTACTTATGTAACATTTTCATGTAGTAACAGTTTGTTTTTCTTGTACTTTTTAGCACTGATAATGGCCAGTTATTGACCGAAATCATGATTTGCTAATAAAGAATTAAAAAAAAAGATCGACTGATAGCTGAGAATCTCAGAGTATTGGATTCCTTGATATCACCGTTATCGCCGGCCGCGGTGGCCGAGGGGACTGAGGCGCTCCAGTCACGGTCTGCACGGCCATTACGGTCGGGGGTTCGAATCCCCCCTCGGGGATGGATATTTGTGCCGTCCTTAGTCTTAGCTAGTTCATAAGTAGTTTGTAAGCTTAGGGACTGATGGCCCTGTAGCTAAGTCCCATAAGTTCCTCAAACATTTGAAAATTTTATCACCGTTATCCATCGCAACTACTGGTTTTCCACTTTAGCGCCAGATAAAAAAAAAACTCGCAGCGTTCGCTCGTGTTCGCATGTTCAACACTCGTTCGACAGAGTCCTCTTCGGTTCGCCTAGTGTAAATACTCGTTCGTGAGATTAAGCGAATAAAGTGAACACTAGCGATTTGGTCTCTGCAAAGCCCGTTCGCTTCTGTTCCTTTCGGTGTATAGGCACCTTTATTCGTCGCTCGCGATACCGGAATGATGTGTGCAGATCGGCACACGCACACACATACCTGCCGGCGGTCGCCTAGCAACGCCCCCGCGGCACTTGACGCGCGGCCCGCTTATTTACATATCTCGGACATATCGCGCCCGCACGCGCGCCTTGTCAAAAGCATGGCTGGCAATTTCGCGAGCCCCGTGATAAATTCGCCGTCGACGCGCCCAGGTCCCGCCTTTCCTAGCGGCGGCAGCAGGAGGAGGAGTAATGGCGGCCGCCCTGATACGTGTGTGCGCGCGCGACGCCGAAAAGGAATTTTCGTTTTTATGTACTGCGTTATTGTGGGCGATATTAGAATTCCAGATTTTACGCGCCGGTGCGTTTCGCCCGGCGGAACGCGGAATACGGTTCAGCGATAGCGTTCTCCTTATTTCTGGCGCCGCGGCGAGGCGAGCCTTAAACCGCAACAGCCGCCTCCCCCCCCCCTCCCCCAGCTTTTTGTACTCTCGACTGCGTCTGCTCTTCAGGCGCAGATACCGCAAGCAGCCACTGGACGCTGCTCGCGGCGTCGGAGAACGCCTCGCAGTGCCGACACCGTCCTGGGAGACACTCGGCTCTCCCATGTCTGAAGACGGAAGTGCGCACACAATGTGGGCCGTGATTTTCTTCATCTTGGTGACGGTAATGACGACAGTACTGCTAAAGCAGAATTGCTAAACACAGCTTTCTGAGATTCCTTCGCCACAGAATACGAAACAGATACTCCACATTTCGAAACAAGAACAGCTGCCAGTATTGTCTATCATATCTGTTATATAATTCTATTTTGTCAAAAACTGAGATTTTGAGCCCGTGGTTGTGTATGAAATACAGGGTGATTCTTATAATAAAGAGCCGGCCGCAGTGGCCGAGGGGACTAAGGCGCTCCAGTCACGGTCTGCACGGCCACTATGGCCGGGAGTTCGAATCCCCCCTCGGGCATGGGTATTTGTGCCGTCCTAGTTCGTAAGTAGTTCATAAGTAGTTTGTAAGTTTAGGGACTGATGACCCCGTAGTTAAGTCCCATAGACTATACAAACATTTGAACATTTCTTATAATAAAGAAGACAGCAACCAACCACTTTTGATCATGCTATTTATTAACCAAATAGCGCCGTTACCGGTTTCGAACCTTTCAGTTCATCTTCAGACGGCTGTTCACGTCCACACAAAAGTCACTTACATTTTTCTTTTATGCAGATAATTTTTCTTTGTTGTGTGGTGCCCTACAATACAAAACGTGATTATAATGACTTTCTCGAGCTTCAGTGTGACTCATGATACCGACAAATATTGTGAACGAACTTTTATGTTAGAATTTTTCTTGTTATTTATTTAGTTTTGTCGAAAAACCGACTTTTCGACGTAAGTAAATAAATAACAAGAAAAATTCTTCCAATGCTTCCAATTTTCACACTGAAAGGTTTGTTGAAATAGTTAGGAGTTATAACATAGTCGACCGGCATTTCCCCAACCGTTCCTATATTTACCGCACTCACTACTTTAGTATGTGTTTCTGGATATCCCAATAAGATCTAGTTTTGCCAGATTTCAGTCTGTATGCACCAGCAGCTGCCTGCATCTTTACCCAAAGGGATAATGGGGGCATATCCAGCATGGTTTCCATCCCAGAAGTTGGTGTGCTGCTAGTTCCGCCTGTTATGGTTAAGCAGCCCAATCTCTGCA